>OY744476.1:66913014-68217460 GCA_963556175.1 Tipula confusa
AATTAAAATATTTCGATTTGCTTAAATTTAAATAATTCTATAACATATTTTAATTAGTTTTTAAATTTAAAAAAAAATGTTTTCTTATCTATTTTCAGCATAGCATACGGTTTGGTATTCATTATTGGTGTATTAGGTAATATAGCTGTTGTTCTTGTTATCTTTAAAACGACAAGAATGCGTTCACCAACAAATCAATTTATAGCTAATTTAGCTATAGCTGATTTACTCGTTAATTTTTTATGTCTTCCTTTTACCCTTATCGGTAATTTATTTCCAGGTAAATGATTTTTACTATATATTTAATTTATTTATATACCTACATCATATACATACAACGCACACAAGTATAATAAAAATTTTAATCGAAAAGCTTAATTCTTGTCAACCGATAATACAATGTGTAACCATATATCTTTCGATATGTTGTGAGGGTGTTTTTGTACACATGCCGACGTAATTCGTAACTAACATACTATGTTCTTTGTATGTTTACAAATTTTTAAAATTTTCTAATTTAATTACGACAAATCAATTATTTTATATCAATTAATTATGATCGATTTTAACGGATTAACAACTTAAATTTGAAATAAACTACTGTGCTGGGCCATCTAAAGACTAAACACTTCCATTGGTCTAAACTTATTGAAATCATCTGTAAATTTATTTCGTCAGGAGATTACATAAATTGGCTACACATTAAATTAAATATTTCCATATCAAAAAAAAAAAAAAAATTCTAGGTACCCAGAAACATTTTATTTCATTATTAATTCAAATTTATTCAAATAAAAAAAAAAACATGAATTAATGAAACAAAAAGTAATTTTTATGTTTTTATTTTCATTTTCTTTTTGATAAGGAAATTTATTTTCCGAGACCATAAAAAATAATTTGATTAGATTTTGTTTTTTATAAAAATTTTGGCATAACAAATTATTTACCTTTTATAACGATTGTATGAATAATTTGGAAATGATATTTGGTCAGAAGGACACTTCGGAGCAAATATTGAAACAATGATGTTTACTGGTGTAAAGAAATTTGTGTTCATAATTTTAAAGACATCCATTTACTCCTTGTAAGTTAAATTCTAACTCAGTGCTTATCTAACTAATATAGAATCAATGTTTGCGAATGTAATGTAGATTTTGAAATTTTTCTTTTATCATATCCCTTTATAGAATATCAGTTATTTACCTCTTTGTACCACTACCTGTTTGACTTTAAGACCCCAACTCTCTAAATCGATTTTAACATACGGAACAGCTTCTGCAACATATCTGACAAAAGTACTTACTCTTTATGATGCTGCTATATATCTTATCGGACCACAACTTGCCCTAAACGATTTGTATGTGGATGAGCACATAGTCTAGAAGGAGCAGTAACCGCCCAAAAACATATATTAGAATTATTATCAGGAGGAGTCTATCAAATGGTTTTAAAGAATCTGGACTGCATCCAATCGACATTTTTTTTTTTAAATTAACACATCGATAAAGCACCTACTTTGCGTCTGAGCTCTAATGAGTCAATTGATAAAGCAATATTGTTATCGTTAATCATGTGAGTAACTCTATATTGAATTCTATCAAGACATTTGAGATTTGATTTTGGAGCACCACCACAGACAAATGAATTAAATTCCATAATAAGCCTTGTATAATTTAAGAACTTCTATAAGGGTAAAATAAAAATTATACCGTCTAATGAAACCCAGATATTGACTAGCTTTTTTTGCAATAGAATAAATATGTTCTTTCCAAGAAAGATCACTCGAAATGTCTAAGCCCAACATTCTAAGAGAGGAGGACCTATTAATTTGAATGCCGTTTATTATGGGTGGAACATAATTTTGATTTTTTTTTTTGTGAAAAAAGACACAAATAGACACAAAAGACACAATTTTTTTTTTGTCAATGCAATTAAGAAGTGAACTATGTTTTCGCCAATAGGTATAGTTCCACAAAGGATTGATGACTAAAGTTGTGGCTTAGATTGAATAAATTGTCGTTGAATAAAACTGCTAGTTTAGTAGATAACAATTTATTTATGTGCCGCTATGTACGTGATAGATGCTTTGATAGTTGGGTTTAGACTTTATTAATATTTCTGATAGTTCACTTTATTTAATTTCTTTTAGATTGATGTTTTCAGTTTTGCTGTCTGCGATCAAGTGACCAAAAAATATTTCACATTATGGTTGACAATATTCGTTTCATACAATTTCATTCAGATGTCTCATTTTTAGTACAAATTTTTACTCACTGTCATTTGCAGGGTTAAATTCAAATTGGCATTAGTGAGGTTTTCTACTTTCTAACATTTGTAAGGTTTTTAACATTAATTGTTTTGATTTATAATATTTGTAAATAAAGAAGAAGGTATATAATATAAGATATGAATGCAATTTCATTTGATTTAAATCTACTGTGCCATCTCATCATTTTGATGGTCTACGACATACCGCACGCCTTGAATCTGTTCATTCAAATCATCTATTGGTAGTTTGCAGAGTTTATACACAGGCCGCTTGAAATGTCCAGCCTTTGTTTTGACGGTTACAACTCTGACTACTCCATCTGTCCCCGGATGAATTTGTTCTACTCTACCGAGTAACCATCGTGTAGGTGGTAAGTTGTCCTCTCGAATAAGAACAACATCGTCCAATTTAATAGGTTGACCATTTGTCTGCCACTTAGTTCGTCGGTGTAAGGACGTCAAATATTCAAAAACCATCTCTTGCAAAAAAGTTGAATAGCTTGTTGCAGGTGTTGCCATCGGGATAATTTGAACAACTTTACATCAATAAGGTTGGGTTCTGGTATCTGTACAATTGGACGTCCAATTAAAAAATGCCCTGGCGTAAGAGCATCGATTTGATCGTTGGACAGCAAGCATAAAGGTCTGGAATTTAGTACTGCCTCAATTTGTGTAACGACAGTGGTAAGTTCTTCATACGTAAACACTAGATTGCCCATGACTCGTTTAAGGTGATGTTTAAACGACTTGATGGCTGCTTCCCATAGTCCTCCAAATAACGGGGCTGAACTAGGATTAAAGTGCCACTTTATCTTTTCTGAAGCGAGAAAGTAAAATATCTCGTTAGATTTGGAATTAAGAAATAAATTAATCTCAAATAACACATTATTGGCACCGACAAAATTGGATCCATTATCTGAATAAATATCAGTGCACAATCCTCTTCGCGCAACAAATCTTTGGAGTGATACTAAAAAGTTGCTAATTGTGAGATTAGATACGACTTCTACGTGAACTGCTTTGGTACTCATGCATACGAAAACTGCTAAATACCCCTTCCACAATTTAGTAGACCGACCATAAACTTGTTTAATTTGTAGCGGTCCTGCAAAATCGATGCCTGTTTTCAAAATTGACCTTTGAATTGAACTCGATCTAACGGTAGATTTCCCATAATTTGAAAATTTGTTGGGCTCTAAATCTTCTGCATGTGTGGCATCTGCTAATTACATCCTTAATTATTCGACGGCTGGATAACAAAAAATAATTTTGACGAACAATACTCATTAGTAGCGATGTCCCAGCATGGTGGTGTTTTTTGTGTAAGTTTCTAATGAGTAGTATAGTCACATCACATTTAGGTATTATTAGTGGATGTTTGGTTTCGAACTCCGCCAGTGAATTTTCAATACGACCGCCTACACGTAAGAGTTCATCCTTGTCAAGAAATGGGTTCAAATTACAAATTTTACTGGTCCTAGCAATTTGTTGGTTGGATTTTAACGCGCGAATTTCCGTTATAAAGTCGTCACTCTGGATCCATTTGATAATCGTATTATGGCTTCCTTTTAATTCATCCACTGTCAGTTCCTTCATCGATACATCTGATGAAGATTTTAATTTAAGTCGTTGGACGAACTTCTGTATCCAGGCCAGAACACGAACAATTTTTTGAAATGAGGACATTCTGGTTGTTAGTTGATTTAGGATGGGAAATTCATTTCTTTGAGATATTAACATTGAACAAGCTGCTGTTTTCTTCTCTTCGATTATTAGATCCTTTCTTTCCCCATCATGTGTTTGCTTTGGCCATTCCGATTCTACTTGGCTTAACCATATAGGCCCGTGCCACCATAAATTAAAATTGGCTAATTTAGAGGGCATCATTCCTCGCGATGCACAATCTGCCGGGTTGGTTAATGAATCGACATATCTCCATTGTTGTCGAGAAAATGATTTTAGTATATCAGATGTACGATTTGCTACAAAGGTATTCCATCTCCTTGGTGGGGATGAAAGCCAACTCAAAACAATTTTTGAATCTGTCCACATCGTTACCTTTAATTCTGACGATTTAAACGCTTCCTTAACCATTAGCATAAGCTTTGTTAGTAGACTGGCAGCACAAAGTTCCAGCCTTGGTATCGAAATTTGCTTAATAGGTGAAACCTTTGTTTTTGACGTTATTAAACTTACTTTGATCGAACCGTTTTCGTCAACACATCTGCAGTAAACGACGGCTGCATACGCCTTTTCCGATGCATCACTGAAGCCGTTGAACTCAAAGTCTGTATCCTTTGTTCTATGCCATCGTGGAATATTGTTTTTTTCTAAACCAGGAAGTTCCTCTTTAATGGTTTGCCACGTATGAGCTTCGTTTATTGGCAAATCGTCATCCCAGTCTAAATGCAATAAACACAAGCTCTGAAATAATAATTTTATGGTTATTACAGATGGCGCTAACCAACTTAGAGGGTCAAATATTCTTGCTGATTGAGAAAGAACTTCACGTTTTGATCCTTTTGAATGTAGTGTTGGTGATACTTTGAACTGAAACGAATCTTTCACGGGATGCCACTGTATTCCAAGTAATTTTAGACTCGTATCTGCATCTTCGTGTTGGATATTGATTGGTATTTGCTCCCTGCGTTCAGGAGCTATTTCTTTTAAAATGCTTGGATTATTAGATGACCATTTGCGGAGGTTAAACCCGTAAGCTTTTAATAAATGTGATACATCTTGTGTAATTTTACGAGCTTCTTCTAAAGTGTGAGATCCAGACATGAAGTCGTCTACATAAAAATCATGTAAGATCCTTTGTCCTACTGATGCATTAATTTGATCAACACTATTTCCGATAACTTGAAGTGCTCTCGTCGCTAAATATGGCGCTGATGCCGTACCATAGGTAACAGTACGCATTCGATAATGAGTTGGTTGCTGAGCAGGATCAGTTCTCCAAACTATTCTGTGGTAATCCCTGTCAGCAGGATGAAAAATTAGTTGCCGAAACATTTTTTCAATGTCCGAGGAAAAAACATATTTGTACATGCGAAATCTTATTAATATGGATGTAAGTGGTTCATATGTAGTAGGCCCCACCATTAGCGTGTCATTTAAAGATTGTCCATTAAATGATTTGAATGAACCATCGAATATCACTCTCAATTTCGTGGTCGAACTCGACTCCCTTACTACCCCGTGATATGGAAGATAATAAACTCCTTCAACGCGATTGATTTCTTCAGGCGGTATGATTTCCATATGATTAAGTGATAGATATTCTTCCATGAATGATTGGTATGCAACTTTAAAATTTGGATCTCGATTGAATCTTCTTTCGACGGCTTGTAGTCTTCTAAAGGCTCCATTGAGTGTATTGCTTAAATTTCGTGGTTGAGATTTGAATGGTAATCTTACTATAAACTGGCCTTGACCGGAACGTGTGGTATGCTTCTCGAAATGATTCTCACACATTATTTCTTCCTCGGTATATTTTGCTAATGCGTTAGATGATGTTACTTTCTCTATCTCCCAAAATTTGCGAAGCGACTTGTCCATATCGATCTCGTTGTACAACCCAATAGTAGTTGTTAGATTTTGGTCACTTGGGTTAAATGGACCTGCAACAATCCAGCCAAAAATCGTATTTTGTGCTACCAGCCCTTGATTTTCTTCGATAATTCTTCCTGACTGCAATAAATTAAAGAAGTGATCACTGCCTATCAGCAGATCTATTTGATTTTGATTTGGTTTATAAAACTTGGGATCGGCTAGTGGTAAGTTAACTAGATGATGCCAATGATTTTTGTTTATATTTATAATTAGTTGGTGTAATGTCAATCTAGGTACGATTAAACATTCTAGGCTCAAAGCTGTTTGGTTCAAACGGGATGATATTAAACACATAGATTTGCCCCTGGTGGTTCCCGCCTGGTTTTGGCCTAGTCCTGAAATAGAGATTCGAGCACTTGTTCTAGGAAGTTGTAACCGTTGAATTTAATTCTCACAAGCAAAGGATGCTTGCGACCCTGAATCCAGCATAGCACGACACAACTGCCAATCACCCATATTATCCTTAACCTTAATTAATGCTGTAGGTAGTTCAGTTGGAGTTTGATTAAATTGAGATGCGGTGTGTAAAAGAGAGTGGTGTTTGCGACCACACATGTGGCATCGCTTTTTTGTTCGACAATCATATACTCCATGAGAAATGTTTAGGCAATTGAAACAGCGTGCTTTTTGTTTAATTAAATCTCGTCGAGACAAAATATCCATAGATTTAAATTTGGTGCACTCGTATAATTGGTGAGCGTTTGATTGACAGATCGTACAACTAAATTGAGAATTGATTTGCAGACTTTTGACTACTGATCCTTGTCGCGATGTGTGACCTTTATTGAACGGTTTCATTTCATCGAGTTCTTCAGAACGATGAGCTAGAAAGTCATAAAACTTTTGTAAGGTAGGGAATTCTTCTTCCACGGTTGACCGTTTCCATAACTGTTTTGATTCCTCATCTAGTTTATTAAATAATAGAGAAATAAGCCACACGTCCTTGGATTCTGCTTGAGTGCCTAATGCCTTTAGACCTCGCGTAGCTTTATCTGATGTGTCGAGAAGCCTTCGAATATTATTTGCATTTGCTTGGTGAATGTTCGGCTGATCCATAAACAATCTGATAAATGCATTTGCTGTAACACTTTTACGATCGTATTGTTTACAAAATGTTTGGTATGCTTCGATATAATTAGCCTCAGTTATTGAAAAATGCCTTAATAAACTGCTAGCATCACCCGTTAGCAAACCCTTTAGATATTGTAGCTTTTGAGCAGACGATAAATATAAATTTTTATGTACAGTGGTATCAAAGAGGTCAACGAAGCTTTGCCACTCGCGATAATACCAGAGAAACTTGGTATATTAAGCCGAGGTAATTTAAAATCACTATTATTAACGCATTGTGTGGTATTAGTAGCGGACTCATTAAACGGTAAATGATCGGTTGTAGACATTGATTTCTTTCGTAACCATGTGTTCAGTTTCGCCGTTACGCGGTAGTACTGTTCCTCAAATTCTCCACTTTCAGAAGTTCGATATTTGTGAATAATTGAAGAAGGTCTTTAGCACGTTTAATACGTTCCTTAACTTCTTCTTCACAGGAATCAGCGGAAAGTCCACTTGCATAGTTATCTATTCGTGTGGCTAAACCCTTAAGAACACTTCACCGCTTAATTAAAGCTTCCATTTTTAAATTAGTAATCGGTAGTTGACTATAATCTAATGTAATAACCTTCCTTATTAACCGTTAATCACAAATGTTACTGTAATTTGATAACCTGTAGCTTAGGTTTTAACACGTGTACCAATTAATATTAACTCAATTGAGAATAAGTTAAATAAATTTAATATAAATTATACGTGTACTCATCTGTTTTATGCCGTGATCCAAATGATGGTTTTCTTTTGATGTTGCAGCTCAATATTGCTCAGCTGGTGCAGAATAATCCGGCTCGAAGGACCAAATGTTTTCGCCAATAGGTATAGTTCCACAAAGGATTGATGACTAAAGTTGTGGCTTAGATTGACTAAATTGTGGTTGAATAAAACTGCTAGTTTAGTTGATAACAATTTATTTATGTACTGCTATGTACGTGATAGATGCTTTGATAGTTGGGTTTAGACTTTATTAATATTTCTGATAGTTCACTTTATTTAATTTCTTTTAGATTGATGTTTTCAGTTTTGATGTCTGCGATCAAGTCAAAAAATATTTCACATTATGGTTGGCAATATTTGTTTCATACAATTTCATTCAGATGTCTCATTTTTAGTACAAATTTTTACTCATTGTCATTTGCAGGGTTAAATTCAAATTGACATTAGTGAGGTTTTCTACTTTCTAACATTTGTAAGGTTTTTAACATTAATTGTTTTGATTTATAATATTTGTAAATAAAGAAGAAGGTATATAATATAAGATATGAATGCAATTTCATTTGATTTAAATCTACTGTGCCATCTCATCATTTTGATGGTCTACGACAACTATTCATAAATTGACGAGAGCAAGTTAAATGAGAATTGAAGTCCTTTTGGCTATTAAACTCAATAGAAGCAGACAATGTGATACTACATTGTCAGCAAAAGAGTGGATATCACATGATGCCAATTTAAAAATATCATTGATATAGATCAAAAATAAGGTAGCCGACAAAGATGAACCTTGCAGTACACCAGTATTAATTTCATGCGAGTCGGATGAAATGCCGTCTAATACTACCTTGATCAATCGTCCCATTAAATAACTCTCTATCCATTGAATTAGAGAACTATCAATGATTCAGTGACCAAATTTCAATGATCAAACATTGATGCCATACTCTATCAAATGCTTTTGAAATATCTAGAGATACGACACTTGACTCACCATATTTTTCAATACTTTTTCCCTACAAATGAGTTAAACAAGCAATAAGATCACCTGAAGAGCGATTCTTATGAAACACATATTGGAAATCTGATAAAAGCGCATGTCTTTCTAGATAGTACATTGTTTGAAAATTCACAATAGATTCCATTACTTTAGAGGAGGTTGGGCGGTAATTGGAAGAAGAAGTTTTATCACCTTCTTAGGAACCGGTTGAATATTTGCTGTTTTCGAAATAGAGGGAAAAATGCCAGAGTTTACTGATAATTAAAACAGTTTAGCAAGAGGTTTAGCTAGGGAAAAATTACAGCATTTTAGGACAATTGATGGTAATCCATCAGGCCCAGTTGCTTTGTATGGATTCAGATTTCTAAGAACTTTATAAACAACTTGTGGGGATTGAGAAAACGGAGAGTCGATGCAGAAGCAAAGTGAGACACTAATAAATTAGCTTTTTGAATAGTGGTTTTATAATAGTTATTATTATAAAACAATAAGGGGATAGAAAATGTGTTACCGCTAAAATTCCTTTTTACCAAGCTAGCAAATGACCAAAAAGTTCGGTTCTTTGCTTTAGAATCTAATACATTTCGTATTTGATTACAAATTTTGAGGTCATGGTTTAATTTAGACCTGCTTATGATAGCATTCGATTTATTAGCTATTCTAAATTTAATGAGATTTTCATTAGAAGGATTACTGAGATAATTTAAATGAGCACATTTTTCTCGGAGATAGCAGACTTACAATTTGCATTAAACCATTGGATTTTGTGGGGCCGCTTCCTTTTATAAGAGCTAGGAATGAATAACTTCATTCTTTTTAAAATCACCGAAGTTATAAGCTTGGATACTGTATCAGCATTATTACTTTTAAAACACACAGACCAATCAAAAGAAGAGAAAAATATATTGAGACTTTGCCAATCAGTATCATTAAAATTCCAGATTAGTCTAGGTGTACATGTAATGAGCTTCGAAGTAGGTGGGACATTCGGAAATTTCGCTGAGACCAATACATGAGCAGAATGACCTAGAGGAGCATTAACATCAATAGAGTATTTGTCAAGCATGGTAGTCAAAAATAAATCCAACAAACGAGATGAATGACCTAATATGTCAGGGTACCGAGTTGGTTTGTCTACAAGTTGGACAAGACTATTCATCCCCGCAAACAATTCAACATATTTACCTGTTTGATCTCTTGGTTGAGAAAATCCTAACCAAGTGCCATTATAAATATTAAAATCTCCCAAGACAACCACTTCAGACATTGGAGAGATCTGGTAAATTATATCAATTGAACTTGAAATTATATCAAACTCGTGACATGTCTCTGCATGTGGACTACGGTACAGAAAACAAATAAAAATAGAGCGAGATTGGAATTTAATTCCAATCCACAAAGTATTAAACGCAGGATTGGAACTAGATAAAATAAATTTGGGTACATTAAAATAGGGATCAACCCTTACAAAAAGAATCACTCCTCGATGTGGAATCAAATAGTCAATACGCGAATAACCCGGACATTTGAAGTCATTTGGATCGCCAAAGTAGGAAAATTTGACAACACACTTTGAATTTAAAACCCATAGGATTGCACTAGAATCTATCAATTGATTTTTTATAAAAGTAATAATACCGAAGCCTGCTGCCGATATTAAAAAGCGTAATGTACTATCAGAAGCATCAACAATTTTTGATCCTATAGGATGGTTAGATTCAGTCGTAATTACATCAAAAATATTTTTTTTTTAGATTTTTGGGCTTCCGGGATCGATTAGACTTATTATATTAGGTTATTAGACTTGTTAGATTAATATTTTTATATTAAGAACAGCATTGAATTTCTTGGCGGAGTTGGGTTTGAAATAAGGAAAACAACAAACAACTATTCTGCCATCTGCTCTGGTAGAAAGGACCAACATGATTAAAATTACCAACTTATCTAGTAATACGCAAGAGCTAGAATCAGTCGAAGACTCTGAACGAAAGCTAATTCGTACATGTTTTTTGTAATACAAAAATTATACAATTGACTTCGATAGATTTTTATCATTATTGCAACTTGGCATACTGCCAAAGTTGCTTGTCAGATTTAAAGACCAAAATAAAAAATAAAATAAAAATCTTTCTAAAACCAGAAGAATTAAAAGCTACATTAAAATAAATCATAGAAATTAAAGAACAGTACAAAAAAGCAATTGGCTTTAAAGTTATGGAGGAAGACTAGACAACGCAAATATAGCATGATATTACCTATAATTCATCAATTATTGAAATTGATCATGCAACAAGCACAACACAAAACAGTGCATGGAGAAATTCATAATTGTTTATAGTATGCATTAGAGTTGAAAGAGAGACATCGCAACAACTGTTGGGAATATTACCAACTGAAAGAATTTTAGTTTTATCTCCGTTCACCAACAGTGGAGTAGACTATACTAGTCCAATCAGTTAAAAGCTATTTGAAGAGTACTGCAATAAAATTTGCAAAGGAGTATATTGCTGTATTCATATGAGTGGCCAAAAAAGCGGCTAACCTTGAGCTCGTCAATGATTTAACAACGGAAGATTTTTTTACACCTTTGAACGTTTCACATTCAGAAAAGGTTTATGCCTAAAACTATTCAGTCAAATGAATTGAATAACAAAACGACCAAATATACATCCAACTATTGATTAATTTGACTGAAAATTATCTCAAATTTTGACTGCCACAAACACATAGAATTAGTTTTGTTAAATGGGCATGCAAGTATTTAGTTTACATGTTCACGCAAGACTTAGGCACGACATTCACCAATCTTGACTTGATCTTGAATCGAGAAATTGTATGATCTTAGTATTTATCG
Organism: Tipula confusa; assembly: GCA_963556175.1. Lineage (NCBI taxonomy): Eukaryota > Metazoa > Arthropoda > Insecta > Diptera > Tipulidae > Tipula > Tipula confusa. Next base: position 66,924,573 of record OY744476.1, read on the forward strand.
TCATTCAGCATAATGTGTACAGACTAGCCAGTGCCGAATCAGGTAATCTTTAATTTTCTTAAAATCTAAATAAATGATTAGGCCATATGTACACAGATTGTGAAAGCTGCCAGTCAAGTTTAATTCCATGGGCTCTTAAATTTGCTATTATCTCCAGATGTTGAAGTCAAAAATCAAGTTGAGAAGTCATATAACAATTTAGCAGTTTACATAAAATTATCTCATTTAATTTAGCTGATATTTATTATGCTATACGCATCGTTTTCCTAGAAAATCCCCACCACCGGCCGTCGTATAACGAATATTTTTTCACGTGAATTCATTGATTTCCATTCCCAGAAGAGCAAACTCAATTAAAACAACAAATAATTTATGCTGTACAGCGCAGCAAGATTTGGCAAAATTTCCTCAAATATATACGAAGTTGCGCATCAGGAGTAGCATGAAACATAATTAATGACGACGGACATAATCAGTGGCCGGGTTTTTTAACATTCATATTGAACTTTACGAATTACCTAAAACAATTATTGAAGGATTAGATGATGCAAAGGTGCGTAAACGATCATCAAAATATGTCATCTCTCGATGATAACGGTATACTTGGAAGATAAGAAGTATTTCAGACGAAATTAATGCGAAAGTTATTTTACCACAAATTTGGGGTTTGCTATCTAGTTCAGATTAAAAACAACGTCTTGCTGTATTAACGGCTCGCTCGGCTACTAGAGAATGAAGTCATAAACAAATGGAAGGTTTATCGGACAATATAACAGAAGTGATATTAATTTTTTTTGGGCAAGAATAAGTTTGGTCAAGTTCTGGTACTTTAATATTTATTTGTGTTTTGTAAATTGGTAACCATTTACCTTTGTTTTTGCTCTTGAGTACAATATGTTGGTACTGTGATGCGTAATGCATAAATTAACTCTAAATGTATATGCTTTATTTTATCAACTAATTTATCAGATAGTTATCTAAATCAGTGAAATAAACAAGCCTTTGAGTAAGAAGAACTAGAAACGGAACCAGAAACAGACTTCGGTACATTTACAACAGAAACCGTCTCAACAACGGAATTTAACATTCCTTTGCAACAGCAACTACCAAAAGAAAATCGTCGTTTGACGACAGAACAGCTGTTAGCAACAGATATATGAAAATATTCATTTTCATATATGTAAATCGGGGTTGAAAAAATTACCAAAAAATCAAATTTGAAGAATTTATGAATTTAACATTTGTAAATTATGATGACATGACACCAATGGCCGCAAATCATGAGACAACACCAGCAGATAGCGATCGCTTATGTAAATCCAGAGCTCTTGTATTCAAGGAAACCCCACGACATTGTCATTGTTATCATTTGACGTGTTATTGCGTGAGAATGTCACCCAGGCTTAACCTATATACATTCTCGCGCCGTCGTGCTTCTACTTTTTTCCTGTTCTTGGTATGTTTAGCCAGGTTTAAATGAACCTGTTTCCATCCCTGCCACGTGGAGGCGCATACTTTTCTACTATCTAGCTCCTTTGTCTATTAAATTTCGTAGACATATATACATATATACATATATAAATACACACATATATACATATATATATATATATATATATATATATATATATATATATATATATATATATATATATATATATATATATATATATATATATATATATATATACGCATATATACACATACATATACATACATATATATAGTCTAGTGTCAGTGTTGTGTAAGAACTATCTGTTTCTTAGAACAGTGTCACAGAATCTTTTAAAAGCCGTGATGTTTCGTGGAGTCACTAAAACTAGTTTGCTTGCTGGCCATTCTGTGCCCAGCGCCATCATCAATTGTTGTCTTTCATCTTCGACAAGATCGCAGCTGTAGAGTAAGTGATCCATGGTTTCGTTATCATGGCCACACTCACATCTGCTTGTTTCGCTTATATGGAACCTTTCCATGTATGAAGCTATTTTGCCGTGCCCCGTTAGCATTTGCGTAAACGGAGCACTAAGCGCAAGCCTTTTGTCTAGCCTTTCTTTGATGTTTGGAAGAAAACTATAAGTTGTTCTTCCATCCATCGAAGTGTTCCATCTCTCTTGCCAGATTGCAATTGATTCTTTCCTTAGCTGCCTTTTGAACAAACTAATAAGGTTTTCTTGTATTTGTCCTTCTTGTAATACCACGTTACCGTAGCTCAAACTTTTGCGCTTTCTAAGTTTAAAGCTAGCTACTCTTTCTTGCAATAATATATCAATGGGTATTACGCCGGCCAGAACAGGAACTGCATCTGTTGATACAGTTCTGTAAGCTTTTGTAATACCAAGAAGTATTCCCCGTTGTGCACTTATTAAAGTTCTTCGGTGGTGACAGTTCATTCTGTCAGCTCATCCGGCACAAGCATATGTAAGTAACGCAACCACTAGACCTTCGTATATAGTCTTGAGGGTCCTTTGTTTAAGGCCCCAAGTTTCTTTGGCTACTCTTTTTAAAGTAAAGAATACTTTTTTACTACTTTCAGCTATTCTTTTGACATGTGACGTGACACCTAATCTTTCATCGAAATCAACTCCAAGCCATTTCACAGTTTTGACCATCTTAATTCTCACCCCATTTACAGACACCAGTGGTGGTCTTCTAATGTCGAGCGTTCCTTTAAGCTGCATCATAACCGTTTTGGCTGATGAAAGCTCCATTTTATATCTGCAACACCAATCAGTCATTATGTTGATGGCACTCTGCGCTATTTCTTGAACGTTTTGTCTTGAGTTTCCTGCAAATATCATTACCTTATCATCCGCGAATGCTACTTCTTGGATGTTTTCATTCATACTACTGTTGAATACTATGTTCCAGAGGTGTGGACCTAAGATGGACCCTTGCGGACATTCTTTTGTCACACTCTTTTGTAATGAACCAAAGTTAGTGACAACAGTTGCGAATCTTTCTGAGAAATAGCTATTAATGATTAAGTAAAGGTTTGCTGGACAGCTAAACTTCTTCAGCTGATTCATTATACTAGGCTACCACAGATTATCGAAGGCACCAGATACGTCAAGGAATACTCCGAGAACGTATTTTTGCTCCGATTCTTTTACTATGTTGATCATTTTCACCATAGCATCCTCTGTGGACCGATTTTCTCTAAATCCAAACTGTTTGTCACTAAATGTTCCAGATTCATGGAACAGACGCATCAACCTACCAGTTATCAGTTTCTCGAGTAATTTACCCAAGACTGGTAGAAGCATGATTGGTCTATAGGATTTTGGGTCGGTGGGATCTCTTTCACCTCCCTTCCTAATAATAATGACTTTGCCGTTTTTCCATGCTTTTGGAAAATACCCTCTTTGAAGACAATGGTTCATGAACCGCGTGATACCAGACCATATTATAGGCCATGCTCTTTGTATCACTTCGACCTCGATATTATCGAAGCCGGGTGCTTTTCCTAGTTTCATTGGCAATATTGCGTCCGTGGTTTCATCATTGCTGAATTCTTCCACATCACAAGTCCTTGGTGTTTCAGATCTTTGCGCTCTGACCTCTTTATGCGCATCTGTGTCATTTGTCACCGTGTCATCAGGAAGCAACGCTTCCAACAAACACTTTGTTGTATCTTTCCAACACGTAGTTGTCAGACCATCTTCACTAGTAAGTGTGCTTAAAACTTCAGTAGTTTTGAGCCTTCCTGTACTGAACTTATATACGAAGCCCCATGGTTCTGCATTACCATGCTCAGTAATGTACTTTTCCAGACTAGTCTGGCTTATTTTATTAACATCACTAAAGTACTCATTACGGCATGCTACATAGCTGACTTTCTTTTGTTGTCTTTCTGTTGGGTTCTTCTCGGAACTTTGTTTTGAGGTTCATTGCTATTATGATTGTTTCCAGATTCTAAAGTGAGAACTATCGCCCTGTGATCGCTTGAAGACCAGTTTTCTTGTACTACCCAATCGGTTACTTTTCTCAACAACCCACTACTCACAAGTGTTAGATCAATGTTTGATTCACCATTGTGGCAATAGGTACTTGGCTGGCCCTCTTTATTTAAAACAAAGAGACCCCTTCTTGCAACAAATTCTTCCACGAGGATTCCTCGATCATTTGTTTCTCGGTTATGCCAAAGTTTTGACTTGGCATTGAAGTCGCCAGTTATGATAATTGGAAGGTTTTTGAGACCCTCCATGATTTTATCAAGCCTATTGATGTAATCCACTGGTTCATCAGATTATTGAAAGTAGATACTGATTAGATAAAAACTACCCAAATCAGACCTGATTTCAACACATACACAATGTGAGTCGCAGTATTGTGAGATTCTAAGTACCTCTAAGTCCTGGTTAAAAACCCCCTATTGCAGCCTTGGCATTATCACCATCACCAGTGACAACTCTTGTTGAAGTAGCCAGACCGCCAACTCTACCTTTGACCATGTAAGGTTCCTGCATGCAGAGTATATCAATCTTCTTTTCTTGTGCACTTTGTCTAATTACATGTCCAACTATTTTTGCATTTTGAATATTAAGTTGGACAATCCTCAATTGACAGTTCATGTGATTTTTAATCGTCATAAGCAGTTTTTCGAATTACTAAGTTCAATGCCGTTTTATATGCTGTGCATATTTTGCTTCTCAGAGAGTGGTCGAAGGCTTTGTTAGCTTTTTTACAGCTAGTGCACTTAGCCCCTTCCACTTTCTTTGGACATGATTTGTGGTCATGTCCGTCCTCTGAGCAGTGTCCGCAGATCTGTTCTTTGACCTTGCATGACTTGGCAAATGTGTGGCATTTAAAGCATCTTGAAACTCTTATGTAATCCAATATACGGCACGAAGACCAGCCAATGTATACTCTGCGTTTTAGCAGTAAGGTATTTCGTGCTTTTGGTGTCACTTCGATGACCCAATGTGCGTTATTTGTATTTCTGGGCCCGGTTTTGAAACCAGACTTAAGGTCTTCTTCTTTAATATCCTTGTTTTGAGACAAGATAGCGATCTTGATGTCTTCAATCCTTTCTAATCTGTCAACATCATACACAATGATTCTAGGCAGTTTCTTCTCTGGTAGAGAAGCCACTAACCCAGCCTCTTCCAAGTTCTTGTTACTCATAAAGAACTCAATGTCCTCAACCTTTGCTGTTTCTATTATAATGCCATTGCTGACATTACTGATTTTTTTGATTTCAAGTCCAAAGGCCGCGGGTTTGATAACCTCCCGCACTCTGTTTTTAATTTCATCGCAATTGGCGAATGATGCCTCTTTACCAACAATGGGTTGTACTCTGACAACCCGTGTTGGCTTCCATTGAGTTCTTTTTCCCTTATTCGAAGAATTAGGGAGTCTTGGCTCAGGTACCGAAACAGCGGAACTCTTCAGAGCCTGTGCATAGGACACCTTATTGCTTGATTGCTCAGTGGGTTTATTTGCATTTATAATCGATACTCTTTCTTGAAGTCGACCTTTAAGGCCTGATACTTCTAGGCATATTGCTAATCCAACATCTCTGATGGAACCAAGACCTTCATATAGCCTATTGCGCTCAGCAATGCTAATTTTGCTTAAAGACTTGATCTCTACCTCTAAGGCTTTGATCGCATCTGTTAAGCGACTCACGTCATTTCTTTGCTCTGTTTGCTCTTTTAGTTCCGTGACTGCAGCACTATCTGGCTGCACAAGCACGACGACGCTTTCTAGGTCGGAGCACTCCGTACTTTCTATACGAATGCGCTTCCGCCCAGCTTCTTGAGGCGGAGATCTTCCGATCCCCATCCCACCGTCCCTTCTACTTAAATCTGCTCTGGAAACCCCACGACAGTAAAACGAACTATTCCTTGAAGACCACACTGAGCTACTGGGGGATTACTGAATCACAAGCAGTAAAATCCAATGGATTTCTATCGCCAAACCCACCAGAACCAAAAGATAATTTGCAGCAGTTCTTCGAATTATTGCGAGCACCATGAGAATATTCCCACCGTTATCAATTGCGAAAATTAAATTTGAAATATATAGCAGATTGTCGGAAAATAAGAAATAACTTGTGCAAATAGCAATGGTGCATTTATCTACGAAACAATCGAAATCACGATTGAACCAAACATTGACACCATGAGTATTATTGATTAATTTTATAAAATAAAATTTAATTAGCTATCTCAATGTAATACACAATTTTTGATGTGCTGTTATTGATTTTTTTTTTATCCAATTTGTTGGTATTCCATCCAAGTCATCTTTTATCATAGTAAATACAGACGAAAACAAATGAGGTGTCCAACGAAAATAATCTCTAAATTTCATATCGTCATCCATCAGATCAATCAATATATTATGCGCACCGTCCATGAAACGATGTCTGAACAACGCGTGTGGACTTCTTTCTTTCTTTCCAGTCAAAAAAAAGTAGGAAAAAATCTTAATCTCCTTCATATTCCTGCTCTGCCCTATTATACGCCTTGATTCGACAATTTGCTTCATAGCCGATTTACATTCAACAAATTTTGAAGAAGAAGTTGATCTTGAAATCAATTTAGTAAAATTGAAATAAAAACAAAAATTGCAATAACATTTCGTTTTTATTTGTGTGAGTAACCAAAACATTTTATATTAAACCAAAACCAACACTATACAAGCCATGAAGCACAGAAAAAATAATATATACAGAAGTAAACCGACGAATACAATTTTGTATAGTTTTTTTTTGGGGTTATGATGTTCATATGGGGTTATAATCGCAAAATGCGAGAATAAAAATTTTAGATTATTTTTTTTTTCTCTTGAGATCGCTCTTTTAAATTCTTGCATTTTATATAATTTAGCAGCTTTGTATGTATATGTGAAAATATAACTTAATATAAATCAAAAGTGGTGTATACTAAAGAGAAGCGAAGAATCGAGGATCGAAAAATATATATGTATATATATATATATATATATATATATATATATATATATATATATATATATATATATATATATATATATATATATTTATATATATATATATATATATATATATATATTTATATATATATATATATATATATATATATATATATATATATATATATATATATATATATATATATATATATATATATAAGATTTGCAGACGGCATTGTTGTTGGTTTTGCGATAATATAATATAATATTATGTGTCTACTGTCTGCTTCAGTATTTGTTAAAATTTGATATGTATTTAACCAAATAAAAATAGAAAGGGTTATCAACCGTATTTTTAAATTTCTTCGATTTTTGAATTAACACAGTTGAAACGAACGTGTGGTATCTACCTTAATAATATGGACATAGAAAAACTAAAATAAGTACAAACAAATTGATTTTTAAAATAATTAATTTTATTTATTAAGTCTTATCTTAGTTGAAGAAGTTTTATTTTATTTTCAACTTTCTTGTCATAGAAAGTTTCTTGTCATCCATTTGTTGTGCTTTCTTAAAAGCACTAATATTAAGAAATCTAGTAACTTATAATTATGTTTAGAAGAAGGATTTGATGAACTAAACTAATTTTTATAATTTGTATTTCCGTTGGAGGAATCAATACATATACATCGATCAATGATTTGTTTCTTGTAATTTCTCATTACAATGCTCGTTAAATAGTTCTTCAAATATTTGAATATGCGGTTTACATAATTCAAATAATAATACCGTTGGAGCTCGCAGTGAGCCAAAACTAGTATTACTAACATAGATTTTTATAAATATAAAATACTCAGAATTCATCATTTTCTTGTTTTACCTATTTATTTTCGCAATAGTGGCATAATCGTCGTGCCAAACATTCAAATATCCTAGGTAATATATATATCCTAGGTAATATAATAATAGTACAATCGGTAAAATGTAAACCCTGGTCCAACATTTCATTATAAAATTTGGCTTGATCACTTTAACATAGTTGTCCGAGAAGGATGTATCTGCAACATCATCTACATTATCACTTTCTTCATATTTAGGTAATGGTATTTCTAATGGTTCTTTAAATGGTGGAATACTTGCAGATTTTGTATAAAAATGTATCATTGTCATCATGACAATTATTTAAGGATGACTTTCTTAAAAACTTAATTGACATTATTTGTTCCCGATTTCCTACTCTCCCTCTTTGTCTTTGGAGCTGGGATTGTTACACAAATTACTTAATTGCATATTTTCAATAGAAACTGTCAATTAGGGATGTTTATTTTACTTTTTAAGGAGGTTGGAACTGCACAAACAATTCCAGACGACCTACGATCGCTTATCATATACTATTATCATATACTATAAGTGCGTTTTCATTTACACTTCCCTATTTTAATATGGGTGATTTATTTTGAGGTACTTTTTCAAAAATTAAAATTAAATTCAATTTTATCGAGTAATCTTTATTATCATAAAAAAGAACTATTCTTTACATTAATTTTTTCCGATTATTTCTTTCAAATGTTGCCCGTACCATGGGCCATTCTGAAGTTCAAATTTTCGAAGATGCATTTGAGCATTTCGAGTGGTATTTGGCCAATGACTCGAGTAATGTTAGCTTCTAATTCCTCAATCGTAACCGGCTTATCTATGTAGACTTTGAACTTTACGTAGCCCCAAAAGAAAAAAGTCTAAAGGTGTGATATCACATGATCTAGGTGGCCAAATCACTTGTCCGAAGTGTGAAATTAACTGTTTACCGAATTGTTCTCGCAACCATGATTTCATGCGTTGTGTGGCAAGTAGCTGCCGTCTTGTTAGAACCAAATGTAATCGAGATCACGGGTTTCAATTTCAGATAACAAATATTCAGATCTTAAGGTGCAATAACTGTCGCCAATCAGTTACGTTCCGGCCTCATTTTTGAAACAATATGGACTGATGATTCCACTAGCCCATAAACCGCAACAAACTGTATTAGAGATATAATATATCTCTAATAGTATTTAGATATAATGGTAGATCTTAAGTAAACCCCCTTCGGGTTACTCTTCAGCCCAAATACGGCAATTTTGCTTATTAATGTAGCTATTAAGTCAGAAATGGGCCTTATCACCGAACAACATTTTGCAAAAATTGTTTTAAATACGGCTGAATAATTTGTAGAGCTGTGTCGGGTTAAGTCTTTCCATAATGAAATGTCAAACAATACTGACCAGAAATACCATATCTGTTTGACACGACTCACACATGATCTGTCCTAAAATCCCTACTGAAAAAAGAACCTCTAAATAAATCACCCGTTACATATGTTGAGTGGCATTTGATTGTGCTATTACATATCGATGAGAAAAATGTGGTATTAATTTGTGGAATCAACTTATGTGCAAAATCCTACTTTTCCTTGCTGGTTTTCCATTTTTGAATGGATAATGCTTTATTAACAAAAATGAAAAAATCAGCTCGCCAGCCCTACTTAAATGCTATGGAAAAATTTAAATTTCTAGGCGACATTGTACACATTTGTTTCTTTTTTCAGAATACTGTTGAGTTAAAGTTAAAGTTAAAGTTTTAAAATAGTTGTAAAATAAACATAATCTTAGTTAAAACAAAAGATTATTAACAATTATAACTAAATATTATTAATTTATGAAAAATATTTCTTATAATATTAAAAATTAAAACAAAGGGTTTTTGTCAAAATCCTTTACATGAAAGAAAATTATAGCCAGTTGCCATTCTTAAAAATACTGTAGAAAAAAATGGATTAGATCTTCGTAAAATAAATAATCAACATATGCTGGAATCAGCGGAGAACATTTCCCACAAAACCTAAAGAAATTTTGATATTCACTAATATCTTAAGATAATGATAAAATGTAACAATTACAGTAAACCCAGCAAACAATGAATCCTGAAAATCCTTGTTTTAGGAAAATCGTTTGTACTTATTTAAATCATTTATTAGGTACACATTTGGTTATGAATTAATCTCCTGCTTTCTCTATGAGTCATTAAATTTATGGAATAAATATAATTATAATTAGTTTAATTATTTAATCTTTACTATCAATTATCATTCAAAAAACTAAATCTTTCAAACATATTTCGAATTTAACCCAGTAATGGGTTTTATTTTAATTTATTTGTTACCTTCTAAAACAATCTTAAAAATCCCATTTTCTCAAAACGCATTTTCTCTAGTAATGTTACATTTAATAATGAACATAAAGAAATCCAACAACAACAATCAATTATGTACATAAAATACTACGAATACTGTTTACGAGCACATTGTTGCTAGTTTTGATAAAAAGCAAAAAATGATAAAATAAATTTTTAAATGCATTTCATGATCATTTGTGATATCTATCACAATGTTACAAAAATGTAATAAGAAACTGTGGAAGAGCGTAAAAATTTTTAAATTCTAATTAAATTTTTGTTTGATTGTTGTTTTTGTAAAATCACCAATTTAAAACACAGAAAAAATCTTCTTCGTGGGTTTACTTCTGTCTATATTAATTTTTTCTGTGCATGAAGCTTGGTTAAATAAAACATATTATGACTACTATTTGGCTACGTATTAGTGAATTTGACTACAATAAAAATCGAAACAAAAAATTATATTTCGCATTGTCTATACTCCTCTAAATTCAAAGTACATAACATTTCTACAAAAAAAAGAAACAAAAATTATATTTTGCACTGTCCATTCTGCTCTAAATTCATTGTATATAGTATAGTATATAATGAAGTAAATAATAATAATAATACTTCTCTCGTTAAAAAATAAATTTGTTTTTTGCTTTGTCATAAAGAGCGCAACATACTGTTGTCCCATCATTCGTATTTATTTATTTACATCAAAGCATATAATAAAAGTATATACAAATTATACTACGTCACAACAATAATACTTAGGTATAGTAGTCACTTTTTGGCATAAGTATCACAACTTCATGGCTTGTATATACATTTGTGTTGGTTTTGATTAAACTAATTTTATACATGTATTGTCATCTTTTTATATGTTTTGCCAAAAACGTCTCTATAGAAAGACCAACTCATTTTTTCGTACACTTATATTACTACACATCCGCCTCAATAAAGTAGTATTGATACGATAACAAATAACAAAGCAAAAATAATATAAAAAAACTAACTATATTAGTGTTAGTAAAAATATTTGTGTGTTTTTATTTTACTCTATATCTGTACACAACCAATACTACATCAAAAAGGCGCTTTGTCCCTTTAAATTTTTGAATAGTTGGTCTTTCTATAGAGACGTTTTTGGTTTTGCTACAAAAAGATAAAAATTTTCATCTTGTAAAAAACAAGATCATCTTTTTTATAACAGGTTTTGGGTTTGGATCTCGGGTTTCATCTTTTTATTTTTACAAGAAGAAATTTTTTCCCGGTTTGGCTTGCATACTTTTTCAATCTAGTGTCTCGGTTTTTGTCAAGATGAATAATTTGTTGAATATTAATCGGCTATCATACAATTCCTCTTCACTATGCATTTCTATTGTTTTGTTCATAATAAATAAAACAAAGCAATCGGTATCCGCATTACAAATTAAATAAAATTTGACAGAGTAGTATCGACACGACAACTGTTTTTCGCGCATTTTGTTTCTGTTTATGTTGCTGCAACGACAATGACTAACATAAACAATTCATGGCTAAAACAAATGCTCAAATAGAATCTGGTTAAGCTTTTGGTCGAAAACATTCTCAAAAATCTAATCTCAGAAGCAGAAAAATTGAAAGAAATATTTGAAAATCAAATTGAGGCGCAAGATAAGAATTTCACGCAAATATGCTCGTGCTATGGCTTGGGTCTAAAATGACTTAATTTAAAAGAATTCGGATGAGTTTAGATTCGATTAAATTACTATACAAATTTAATGTCTTGTCGTGAATCGAATGCTTTTATTTTAGCTCAACTTACGTTTTATTACAGTCGCAGATAAAATTTTGCAATTCAAAAATTCATTTAGGCACTTAAAAATATTGAAGTAATTATTAGTTTATGGTTATCATGGCCTCCTGTAGTTGAGAACGAAGAAGAGCTTTTACAAATGATTAGATTTGATTTTGAAACATTAGGCCAAAAAAAATACAACTCGATTATATTATTTATAACTCCAATACAACCTAGTAAACAATTTAATTATATTTTTACAGGATATGCACCCCAGTGTACACATTGCAAACAGGAAATACATTATATTTTCATCCGATTCGAAAATAAATTCTCCCACACTTTCCATTCGCAAAAATAAAACATTTGTTCGTGCAGAAAAACTCCCACGAATAAATATAGGTTCACCATTTTAAATGACCAAATTCAATCGCCTAGAGAAATTGTTCGACCCTACATAAGTATTTGAAATAAAACGAAATCATATACATTTCTTTGAAACATTAGGTGAAGGCTAGAAACATTTATTTATGTTATGTAGGTAGCAAAGTAGAAATTAAATTTCTTTGAAAAAAAAACGTTCGAAATACTTTTCTATGTTAAATAATTATTATTATTTACAACGGAAAGAATGTAACAGAATTTTCGGAAATATATAATTGCATCATGTGTTTATATGGAACATGTCTGAGATACTTTTTTCATGTTTATGTTTTAGAAAAAAGACTATACTTCTCTTTTACTTTATTTAGGTATCTTAATAAAAACATAGTTTGCCCAGGTTCTTAAACAAACGAACAGTATGTTAAGATATTTTGTTTAAAAATTATACATTATCTAAGACCTTCCAGGAATAAGGCTAATCTTTTAATTCATGTTATACCGATAAAGATATAATATGAAAATTGAAAAGATGGATATGTATCTAAAAATTTTTTTAAAAAGTAATTAAACTTTAGTCGAAGAAAAATAAATTTCATTAAACAGTATCTAAAGGGCTTTCTCTTTATTCTGATATCGACTACTCGCAGTGTAAAGCCACAAAGAAACTAAAACAAATGCACAATTGGCCATAAGTTATTCATTAAATGCCTAAACTCTGTATGCGGGAATGGGTTTGTGGTTCTGAAAAACGGTTCAATCGATAATAAGATCGATTGGAAGCTTAACTGGAAACATATTAGAACACTGATACGATTTATGAAATAAACCCAAAAATTTTGATTTTGCCAAAAGCATAACACAACGGAATAAGTTCACAAATTTGACAGTGAAACTAAAAACGACCTTGAAAATATGAGCCTGTAAACTGTACTTTTAGATGTGGACTAGGTATTTGATCAGATATGGAACAAATGGCTCATCTATGAAGATATTAGTCTCGAACCCAAATGCGAATGTTTGGCATTGAAATTTGCTTCTATGACGAAATTTAAGCAATCATTTTGAGCATTGAGAGGTATTCATCCTTTCAAGTTGATGCCTTGGTGGACAGTATATCGTAGCAACCCGCAGCTCCTTGTAATTATTTAGTTGCACCCTAAGTGATACAATTTGCATTGTCTCTATTTCGAGTTGGACATCTTCGATGTGTTCATGTTTTCTCTGATAAAGATAGATGATCTACCTCTTCCTGCTGGATGTATAGAGAATGGTAACAAGAGTAACCTTTTATTTTTGCATAAGACTTTCTCGTAAAGCGGCATAATGTATTCATATATTCTGTATTCAAAAAGATTTCTAGCTCTGAAGATTTGTTTTGTTCATTTTTTTGTTGTTTAGTGGGGATCAGATAAAGCAAATGGTTTGCTTCAAAATGGTTAGTTTTTCCTTGATGTTCTTTCTACTTGCTGTTTCAAGATTAAAGAGGCGATTGGCAATAGTTAGGGTATTTTGCATTGTTGTCATAGCTAATTGAATTCCTACATTTTGATCTGAAGGCCCAGGTAGTCGTTGTCTTGCTGTTTGTGAGTATGGAAATCTCACTGTCACTTTCGCACTATGTAACGTAGTGACAGTTTGTGTCGGAATTTCCTTTTCTTCCGTTGATTTCATTGTCTGAAATTGGCTACTACACACCCTATATAGCTAGCAGAGCAGTTAGCATATTTTACTGGAGTGTTCTTATATATCATGCATTTTTTTGTATCATGCTTTCTTGCACATTTTACACATCTGGTTTCACGATTGCAGTATTTTTGCGCGTGGTTGTATGTCTGACACTTTTTGCATTGTGGTATGATCCTTGTTGCCTTTTTCATTGGCTCCATTTGCACAACCATTCCCAAGGTGTTCCTAATGTGGAATATGTTCTCGATTTTCTCTGAATTTGCAAATGTCAGAGTGAATAGTGGTACCTTTATTATGTTAACAGTATACTTCCTCCGTTGCCGGTAGACTTCTTTCCAGTTTTAAATAAATTAACTGCATCTAAGACCGTTTAATTTTTTCTGTTGAGGTCTTCAATTATCTCATCGGTCTGGATTTTTAGTCTTTATAAGTAGACCATTGGGGACCTTTATCATTCAGTGCAGTTAAAAGTTTTCTATAACCGTCTTAATCAGGCATATTTACCCTCCAGACGTTGTTGTTTAGCGACACAAAATGGATTGGTGGTGATGGTTTTTCTTTTTTGGTCTTGCTAATCGTTGGTAATTGGTTTACTTGTACTCCTGATATGTTCACATTGGTACTCATATTTTGGAACGACTCAACGTTCGTTTTACTGGAAGAATCTACGTTTTTTTTTTTGCTTTTTTAGAGCCCTTCTTGATTTTCTCATTATCCAATTGGTTTTTCTTTCTAAATCTTCTTTGTCAGTCAGGTACTCGATTGAATTACCACCTTTCGTTTCTTTGTTGTTGTTTTTCTGGTTCAGGACTTCTACTTTAAATGGAACTTCAGAACCAGTTTGGTAGTCAATCATTAGGTTTTATTTAAGGTTTTTAACTTCTCCTTCAAGAAGTTGTAAATGGTACATATTCACTGCATCCATTGAATTTTTGTATTTTATTCCTAAACTTAGCAAGAGCTTAGATTACTTCCTCAGATTGGGGGTTACTAATAGTCATTTGGGATTCAGTTGCGACTACCGCAACCGTCTTTAATTGTATTGTACCACTACTTACATTTGGAACCTTTAAAGTTGGTGATCTCAATATTATTGTGCTCTTAGGAAAGTTGTTCCCTTTATTTGGCAATAGTTGGTCCCACCCAGGATCCATGGTATCAGCAACCAAAGATGATGATTCGGGGCTGTTAAAGACACATCCATCTTATCTTATTTTCTAATTTTGTTAGGTTATTATTTCTTAGCATTATTAATCCTACGAGTGGTATGAGAAGTATTGTGGTCACTCATGACAGAGCTCTGCGTTATCATAGAAAAGCTTTAGCCATGCAGCCTTCGGCGTATGTAGCGTCACCTAGCGTCCAACTTGGGAGTGCTGCTTGTATAAATGGTTTTTTTCATCGTTTCTATTGATCGAAGTGAAGGAGTCGTTTATCAATTTCATGGAATTGGTATTTGTTTCAGATAGCTGAAATTCATCAGCACATAAGTTTTCTCTTATAAATGCACTTCTAATATTTTAATGTAATGGGTTACTTTCTAACCTTTTTTGGCATCCTTATACCTAAACGTATATGAGACTTTCCGGTAGTACTAGATCTTACCGTCTTTTGCAAATTTTTATTAATGAATCTTGAATTTTCGTGCTCCATATTTTATAAATTATATTCATTTAACCCTATTTCATCAACCCTTATACTAGAATGTTTCATCATCACCTAAGTTCCTCTCTTTGATCTGGTTTTCTTGTAAACTTCTTATGTGAGTTATGACATTTATCAAATAAGTCAAAAGGCTAAAAATTCAGTTGAAACTTGAGCTGAGGCTCAAGTACCCCAGCTAATGACCAGTTTATGGGTCTACAAGTGATTACGAAAGAGCCCTTATCCACTACTTAAAATTTAAATCTTTTTGGCTTTGTTTGGCACACATTTCGTTTTTTTTCGATTTGACGAATGAAAACTTTTTAACATATCGTTTAGCTTGTCCATTTGACTTTGGAAGATAAAGATATACCATGCAACTCATAAAATGTTTTAAATTCATGACTTTAAAATAGGGGCCCAATATCTGTTACAAACATCGAACGTATCTGTCTCAATAACCAGAGACTACAAAAAATTAAACAGTTTTAACGGAAAACTAATATAAATTACAGTCCACTTTGAAGTTACAATTTCTTTCGACCTATTCCAATTTTCCTAGCATAAATTACTTACCACCCTTTCAATATTGTGGGCATCAATATTTTCACTCCAAACGAATAAAGTCGCCCGAATAATTTTCATGATATTAGTGTCAAATTAAAATGCGTTTTCTGATCACAGAATTAAAAATTTTGCAAAATAATGGTTTAGGTGCACTGATAATAGATTCGGCCACCGATTCAAAATATATCCATAAACTTGAGATATCATAAGGTCCTTTTGACTTTGATTTTCAACTTTTCAATATTTATTTTCATTCGATCGACGCAAATAACGCATTTTATTATCTTAAATTTTGGCGCAATTGCAACCTTCTGAACAAATTTTCAGTTTTGGGTTAAACATTTGTTGATGATTCTAATTTTTCACCTCACGGAGCCCAAATATTCATCAGACCTTTAAAAAAATGTTCGACCTTCTTCTCTAGTTGCGGCCCTACTTATAACATCATCAAGGTAACATCGGATTTTAAATTCATTTCGACATTTATTTCTCAAGGCTCTGGAATATAGAAGGGTCACAGATCTGTGTAAAAAGTAACCTAGTATACTACTTCTTTATGAGTTAATTCATCCGACTGTCCACTTAAAAGAAGTTACTGGTATGATCCAGTCAAGTGAATAACACAAATATATAGTTGCTTTTCGGCAGACTAGCAAAAATATCTTCAGCCAATTCAATAATGTTCCGTTTGAATAAAACGATTGATTGTCACTTGGCAGTCAATACATAGACGAACTTCACCATATTTTTCTGAAAACAACAGCAACTAAACCTGCGAAACGAATTTATTGGATTAGACTTAGAGTATTTTAACCAACTAACCTATTAGTTTATTTCCCCACTAAGACGATAAGGCACAATATGTATGGTGGAATCGGTGTTGCATTCCTCAATACATGCAACACATATCCAAAAATCAAAAATGCCAAATTCGTACCCAATATTTTCAATATTTCAAATTTAGTATAATTTATGTCCTATTCGATTCGTCGCCAGTTTTATGAAAAAGTAAAAGAAAAAGAGAAATAGGAAAACGGTGTCCTCTTCTTAAACTGGTTAGACACATTAAAACTGCCACCCAAACACAAAACAGCTGGGAGATCCCGATTATCAATTGGATAAGTAGAATAACTAGTTATACCTACTGAAAAGGCGCCACCAACAATTAATTTTATTGGAATATCTAATTAGCCATCACTAAACAAAATTGTAAGGAAAATCACGTCATCTGTAAACATGCAGCAAATATGCTTAAGAGGGAAAAATGGAAGATCTCTAAGAGGGAATTACCATATAGTAACTGCATTCAAATATAGAACAAGTCTCCAGAATCACAGACATAATTAAAGATATACTGTGGAAAGCCAACAGATATATTCAACTATCTTTTTTGGATTCAGCATAGGCTTTTCTTAAAGTACAGCACTGAGGACTAAAATATAAAAAACATCAAGATCTACCAAAGCAGTTCTATCAAATTTTTAAATTCTTCATTTGGCTGTCCGACATTTCCGGGTAAATATCAGCAGGAGTAAGACAAGATGTCCTGGAATCAATTCTGTATATCCTTTATGCAAGATATTCGCCTGATATATCAATATTAGCTGATGACATCGAAATCGTAGCAATTGGTAACAATGTTGAAGTATCTCAACTACGCAAAGAGCTAAATGAAGCATTAGAGATGCATGACAAATAACTGGATTTGTCATGGAAATACTAGAAATACTAGAAATACTAGAAATGACACTTACCGCTAATTTTAAATAGAAAAAGCATATCAAAGCATGTCAGCATGCCGAAAAAAGAAAATCTTAGCCTCTAATATAGAAGACTGCTAATATACAGGTAAATTGTAAAACCAATATAAACCTATGGTATTCAGTTTACGACAAATTTTGTTTGATTAACGGTTATTTAATTTATTTTGCGTGTTAAATAGTTTTTAAATCTGTAATTTATAAACATTATTTTGGTTTTAAGTCCGAAAAAGAATTTCTTGGAAAGCAATGTGAATTGTCGGGAACCGCTCAGAACTGGACATTTTAAAACTGGATATTTTAAAATAGGATTTGACAAAAAGAGATAAGGTACAAAACGAGATATGATACAAAACTGGATATTTCAAAATTGGATAATTCAAAACGAGATAAAGTACAAAACTGGATATTTCAAAACAGGATATTTCGACATGTGATTACTTAAAATGATTTTTTAGGAAAGTTCTGGAATATGCCAATTAGAAAGGAACTCGGTGAGTTCTTAACCGATTTTGATGAAATTCGATAAGTAGGAAAAAAATGGGATTTTAAAATAATTCTTTGGGAAAGTTCTGGAATATGGCCAATTAAGAAGGAACTCGGTGATTTCTTAACCGATTTTGATGAAATTCGATATGTAGGATGAAAATGAGATTTTAAAATGATTTTTTGGGAAAGTTCTGGAATATGGCTAGTTAGGAAGGAACTCGGCGAGTTCTTAACTGATTATGATGAAATTCGAAACGTAGGAAGAAAATGGAATTTTAAAATGATTTTTTGGGAAAGTTCTGGAATATGGCCAGTTAGGAAGGAACTCGGCGAGTTCTTAACTCATTATGATGAAATTCGAAACGTAGGAAGAAAATGAAATTTTAAAATGATTTTTTGGAAAAGTTCTGTAATATGGCCAGTTAGGGAGGAACTCGGTGAGTTCTTAACCGATTATGATGAAACTCGATATATAGGATGAAAATGAAATTTAAAAATGATTTTTTGGAAAAGTTCTGGAATATGGCCAAGTTAGGAAGAAACTTAGCGAGTTCTTAACCGATTATGATGAAATTCGATATGTAGGATGAAAATGGGATTTTGAAATGATTTGTTGGGAAAGTTCTGGAATATGGCCAGTTAGGAATGCACCCTGGAGTTCTTAAACGATTATGATGAATTTCGATATGTAGGATGAAAATGGGATTTTATAATGATTTGTTGGGAAAGTTCTGAATTAAGGCCAGTAAGGTTCCAATATACTTGAATATTTATAAGGAGAGAAATAGAATTTTCCTTCACTTAATGTTTTTTTTAATTGCTGCTTTTTCCATCTTATTAAAATAATCATTGACTTGATCGAATTTACTGTCAGTAAAATGTATCTTGATCTATTTTTTATTCTTCTACTTAATATAACTTTTCTTCACTTTAGAGAATCTATGTGAGAAAAATAATTTAAAAAATTAAAGAAAAATAAAATAAATTATAAAATCATTTTCAGTTAAAAGCGAGATTATTTGATTATTTAATATAAACAAGATCGAGCTCAGATCGAGCTCAAGATCGAGCTAGAAATTTACAATTTCTATCCTTCATATATAGAATTTCATCATAATCGGTTCAGAACCCGCCGAGTTCCTTCCTAACTGGCCTTATTCCAGAACTTCTATAAAAAATCATTTTAAATCCAATTCCCATCCTACATATAGATTTTCATCATAAGCGGTTAAGAACTCGCCGAGTTCCACCCTAATTGGCCATATTCCAGAACTTCCCTAAAAAATCATTTTACGTTTAAATCACATGTCGAAATATCCTGTTTTGGAATATCCAGTTTTGTACCATATCTCGTTTTGTACCTTATCTCATTTTAAAATATCCAGTTTTGAATTATCCTGTTTTGTCAAATCCAGTTGTAAAATATCCAGTTTCGACCGGTACCCATATTGTCAATGACTCCCAATTCTAATTTTTTCTCGAATCGTGCATCCGGGAATATAAACGGATCAATTGTTGATTTCTGTAATTAGTTGTACTTTTTACAAGTCATCAACCCCATTGATCCAACTGTTAAGTTGTCTCAAAAAACAAGCACAGTATTAACGCTACAAATCTCCATGGATCCCTAAAATTATATATACTAGTATTAAACATAAATTTGAGTATAACACTTCACAAATTCAAATACTTCCAATTATTTCGTCTTACGCCATTAACTTTTTATAATTTCCTGCTACAAAATTAATTTTATGTTAGGACCAACAACAACATTTCTCGAGGTATATAGTTAAAATTACAATCTTTTCAACTATATAATATATGAGTTTATTGAGAGAACGTTATTTTAGTTACATTAAATTTTATTGAGTCTACTATGCTGCCAGCCAATTTTTTATTTTTTAGCTATAACACGAAATAAGCTTTTTTCATAATCATTATCAGTTAAAAATATTTTTGTTGGCGTGTGTGTGTGTGTGTGTGTATTGTGTACGACCTTTTTGTCTGTTAATTTAAAATTAAATTTCTTTTATCATTTTCTACTTTGCAGCATGGATATTGGGTGAATTTTTTTGTAAATTTGTATCGTATTCCCAAGGTGTTTCCGTATCAGCATCTGTCAATACTTTGATGGCAATTTCGATTGAAAGGTGTGCAGCAATATCCTTTCCATTATCCGGTATCATGACTCCACGGTATGTATAGGAATAATATTTTTACCGTTTTAATAATTTCTAATGATTTTTTTTTCTAATTTCGATTTCATCGCTGCAGACAATACAAAGTCGTTGTATCAATAATTTGGTTGATTGCCCTAACAATAAATTTACCATGGTTATTTGTATTCACACTTGAACCGCTCGGTATTAAAGGTAGTCATGCGGTTGTTTGTACGGAGCTATGGCCATCGGAAGAATCAGGAAATGCATATTTTATTACTGCCAATTTAACAATATGCTATCTAGGCCCATTAACTGTTATTACATTTTGTTATATTATAATATGGCGTAAGGTGGCGACACGAAGTGTTCCTGGTGAGCAAAATATATGCAATAAAAGGAATGCGGCTGTTAATCGTATTAAAATTAAAGTTATCAAAATGGTTTTTGTTGTTGTGATAACATTTGCAATATCGTGGTTTCCACTCTACACAATTTTTTGCATTGTTAAATTTACGGATTTATTGTCGAATGAAAATGGTGAGAAGCAGATGTTTAATAATTTTATTGGGATTTTAAAATATTTTTTTAAAATTTCAGTTCAAACAATTATAATATTAATATTACCGGTTGCCCAGTGGTTAGGTGCATCCAACTCTTGCATAAATCCAATTTTATATGCATTTATGAATCACAAATTTAGATTAGGATTTAAGGTAAGTTAATTGATTTGTTTTTATAACAGTAAAATTTCGATGCAAAATAGCAAAACGGATTTACAGGCCATTGCTGGCCCGTACCAAATCAACATTCTGGCTCCATTGGATTCGACCCTGAGTTTTTGTTCTAAACAACCCAAAAAAGAGAAGTCGTTCTCTAACCCAGACGAGCTATCGTCGCCGACAGCAAACTCTACGCCTGCCTAATGACAGCTCTCTTCTCAAAGATCACTGCTTCATCCGTTTTGGAACGGTTCGTTCAAGCCAGCGTACTTGCTGTCCTTTTATTTTATGAACGAGATTAGGAATTTTCATTAAATTCGTGATCTCAAAGTTGAATAAAATTTCGGTATATGTCTTTATCGTCGCGTTTTGGGCCATAAATCATGCGCATGATCCTACTCTTGAATGTCATTAACTATCCGTCATAAACAACCATCAGGGTCCAACTCTCACTCCAATACAAGATAACGGGTCTGATTAGCACCTTGTACAATTTCAACTTGTCGGCATTTGCAAGGTAGTTTGACTTTAGCATTGGACGTAAGGCATGCAAAGCACGGTTACCAGAGACAATACACGCTTTAATGTCCCATCCCGTTTCCCGTTAACGAAACTGTTTTCAATTTTGACACAGCATTGTGTTTAAATTACTCCCATTTTACATAAACGCTCATATTAGCCAGGTATTTCCAGACATCGCAAAGCCAACCGCAAGCTATTCCGAAAGATTGATAGGCTGTTTCATACAGGCTGGTTAGAAATTCAAGAACACTTAATGTACGTCACGGGCTGTTTCGTATTGTTAAGTAAGAAGCATCTTTAGTGAAAAAAGTTGACCAGAGACTGACCGATTCGGACGAAACCTTCCTTGGTAGTCACCTACAATTTCCTCCGCCAGGGGAGTGATTGTTTCCAATACTATGGAAGAAAGTTATTTGTATGCTGTGCAAAATAGAACTATGCCACGATAGTTTTTGCATTTTGAGCGATCTTTTTTAAGGATAGGGCACAACGTGGCCCATTACCATTCATCAGGTGTAACTTTGCTTTGCCACACTAACCAAATAAGGTGGAAAAGATAGTTCCACAAAGTATTTCATCCAAATATCAAGAGCTCGGAATTAATACAATCAACTCCAGAGGAACTCTGGGATTAATGCAATCAACCCCAGAGGTACATCTCCGCAGTCTGTATTTGACAACTTTCAAATACAGCATTTGACCTTTGTTGAAAATTTAGTAAATCACAGAAATGCTCCTTCAAAGTGTCGCGCACTGTATCAATGTTAACACGAAGGTTTTATCCTGGTTTCGAATGGTGATTGACCTGGATCTGAAGGTATGATGTAGTCCGAAGACTCCTTTATATAAGCTATGAGACCTGTGAACATTGCTGAGTTGTTGTACTCTTAAGAAAACAGCCTTTTTTTCGTCTACAAATTTGCTTGGCGGTTCTCTTAGCAAGGACCGCTTTGTTCTTCTGTGCAATTGTTTAACGTATTCGCGCTTCTTTATAGGCTATATTATGTTCCCATATGCTTAATGAAAGTATTAGACACAATACGTGAAAGTATTAGAAACCATTATGGTTTCTATCCTAATCCTACTGGAGATCACAACTATTTCCGTCCTCTGTTCCACCAACTGAAAATCCATAGACGATAACCAATTCTGACTAAATCTTACAATCCAGACATGTAATTCTTCCATCTCCTCTTTATATTTTGGCACCACAACAACTGCCACATCACCCACAAACCTGGCCTTTTTTGGTTCTTCTGGTATCGGTAGTTTAAAAATGTCAATATAAATGGCGTTTCACAACGTTGGAGCTAGCTGACCATTATGGATCTCCCCCAGTTATATGATAGTCTTTTGTGCCTCGATTGCTCTCGCAATTAATGTTTCTATTTCTAAAGTAATTAGCCACCAGCCTTGTTTAATACTTAGTTAACTCAATACTTAGTAGCGCGTCTGATATTGACTCCCACCAGCTGAGCTAAAGGCATTTTTAGCACATTCCATGTGAAGGCACATCCAATGTGACCACCGCACAATACATTTTTCAGGTGTCACTTCCAGCTGACACCTGCAATCGCCTCTCAAACCATATCTATCATGAGTTGAATCGCGTCAATTGGAAGAATAAATCTTCTGAAATCTAAATTTCGTATTTTCAGGAAGATCTCTTTTGTTTTAATGGCCTCCTGCAGCCGTTTGCTTATGATCCTCTCTAATATTTAACCATGCACGGACCGCAGTTGTGAACGCTACATGAAGAAATTTTCATGAATGGAAACTTAATTGTTTCCCACTTTGCCACATTTTTTTTATAAATGATTATAGCACTTAGGATAAATGAATATCCTTAATGTGATGTTCTAGCAACGAACACACAGCACTACTGCGAAAGGTAAAGGAAGGATTTGGAGGGAATAAGGTAAGAGAGGCGTAAAAGACAAAAAGTTTTCAGTCGTCTAGTTGTTTAATTTTGATATGAAGTTTGAACCTCTGTAAATTGTATTCCAAGGGGACCGTCTGGTCGTTTAGTTCATTTCACATTCGCGAACTTCTTACAAAAAATGAATTTTTAAATTTCGTGTCAAACCAGGCATAAATCCATAAAGTTTCGATGAATATTGGCCATGAAAGTACTACTTAAGCTGAGAATTTTAAATGTGTCAAACGTAGCCAAGCTGTATTCACCAGTCATAAAAGACGGCAAATAGCCATCGGTTCGGTTAAAAAAACACAGGATTGAAATTTGTTGGGATTAAATTCAACCCTGTTGGCTTCACCCCATTCAAGAATGAAATTAAGATCTCGCGTAAGACGATCCTTCATAGCCATTCTATCTGCGAGAACATCGTTTCGCGATGAAAAAGGAAGTAAACAGTGAGAGAAAAGTGAGCTGTCATCAGCTTAGGAGTATATTGGATTGAGAGTTGCTGATAGAAGAACATTGATGAAAATTAGAAAAAGGGTGGAACAGAAGTCACGCCATCCACCACCACTTGGATTTTACGACAGAGAACAAAATTCTCAGTCCATGAAATTAACGAGCCGTGAAGGCCAACTGTCCCCAATTTGCACAGTAACCCCTTGTGCCATATGCGATCAAACGCTTTCGAGATATCGAGCGCACTGGTTTATAGATTGATGAATGCTTCTGTTCCATTGTTTAGTGACAACGCCTTCTGCGAATACCATACTGACGATCGGAAATTAAATGGTTATCTTCCAAATATTTTCGATAGGTCTGATTGCTATAGCCCTGCTTTAGGACCTGCCGCAACTCTTCTCGAACCTTTTTTTGGTAATTATTTTTAGCTGCTTGCGACACCGTTTGCGTTGTCATGCTTCTAGCCGCCTTAAATTCAGCTAAATTTTCATTTGACAAGATCTTAACAAATTTGGGGTAAGAGGTTTCTTTATTGGCGGTTGCTGTCTTGCAGTCGAGTTTATGCCAAAGATTGCCTGATTTTTTTGGCTTAGAGAGACTGGAAAGACTGTTCTATTCCCGTAAGAATGACCGTTGAATCCAAAATGGCTGCACTATCAGTATTATCGAAAGCAAAACAAGTGTGCCATTCGATCTCTTCAAAGAACTTGTTCATTCCTCCCCAGTCCCGTAAATTAAAGTGCCATAATCGACGTTAAGGCGAAACAGTCAATTGGCTTGACCACGATATTGGAAGTTCCGCTGTAATAAGCCGATGGTCAGAGTTTCTTAAAGAAACGATTTCGGAAGGATTTCTCCGTATGAGATGTTAAAAACAGATCCAGTAAATGTCCTGTATCGTTGATCCGATCTGGTATTCTCGTAGGCTGATCTACAAGCGGTGTTAGTTGGTTTAAAGCTGCAAACATTTCAGTCGCCCCACTAGCCGATGTTACGGACTTAGAATAAGACAGCCACTTGTCATTGAGGACAATGAAATCACCCGCCAAAGCGATTTCAGCGTTTGGTGATTTCTGAAGAATGCGCTCAATGAAGTCTGGCAGAGAATCAAATCCAAAATGAGCGGCGCAGTTTGCGATATTTTGGCTTCGATAAAGACCACATAGGAAAGAGGGTGTTTCGAGACATGAATTTCAACCCAAATGAAGCTGAAATCATTATTTGTACTTTGGCATAAAAAACTTAAAAGTTTTCCCACAATCCACGAATATAGCTCAACGCTGGAGGGAACTAAGACTGCGGTGAAACTTAGTTTTTGTGTCATTTAAGTGTTAGAATTTTGTAGAACCCATCAAACCTTCGTGCGCTCATAAAATTAGACGTTTGAATTAAACGTTGTGCACATATTGATTTCTCCGTTACTTGGTGGTGCTTTGGTATGATCATTAGATGCTAAAAAGAATACGGGATGTTTGAATTATGTAATCGCCTACATACTTTAAATAAAGCGTTTTCATCTAAATACGGATTTAATGTTATCAACTTAACTAAACATCTGATAATGAGTAGTTCGGGTGTTTGCACAAGCTTACACGAGATATATGATGATTTCTTGCTACGATAAGCTTATTTGTATCTTATACATATACTAAAACCCTGAAAATTGACCAGCATGAATAATATTTCTCTACGACATGTTTCAGTTGAGGTATCAAGTTTGTAGAGACATTCTCAATGTTGGATGAGGAGAGCTGTCTTCCTTCGTTCAACTGTGAAGATACCGTAGCACGCAATCTGCCAGATTGAGATTGGTTAATACATGCTTCCAGTGATTTCTCGGTATCTTGCCTACTGTAAAGTTTGTGTGATTTGCAACAAAATAATTCCATTTTCTAGGAATATCACCTTGTGAAATAACGTATTCTGGTAGTGGATCATCTTAATCTTCGCTAATCAGAATGATTGTCGTAATATTTTGATACTGATTCCGTTTGGTGTGCTTTGTTCACTCGATCCTTTGAAAGTTCATTTCATTACGTTCTTTGAACATTCTAAATGCTTTTGAAAATGAGTATTGTAAATTGACTGGTGATCCAGGAGTTGCCTAATTATGGTGCTTTTCTTATTGTTTTGTTTGTTAAATTTGTTCCAATCTTGGTTGTAACTGGCATCTGTAATTAGGAAATTGTTAATCAGTCTAGCCGCTTGACTCTTGAGAAGCCCCTTTAACAATTGAAGTTTATGCACTCGTGGTATTGCTTCCGTATGATAAACAATAGCCCAAAACCAAATAATGATCATTCGGTATATTTACCATCGAATGGTAAAATAGTGATTTTTGGAATCATTATTAGAAATGGAAATATCACAACAGATAATTTTTTTACTTCACTGCCACTGGCAAAAGATTTACTGTACTGAAATTTGTCAAAAGATAGAACTATGAGACAAAACGTCTTGTTTTCTAGAAGAGAAAAAGAGCTTTTGTCAATCAAATTAAGGTTTGGAGAAAAAATGGTGCTTGCCATATATGTGCCAGAATTAACAAAGCTGTCGTTTTGCTATCAACCAATCACAATATAATAATGATACTATTTTTGGAAAGAAACGAACTCTTGTTACCCAATTTGGTTCGTTTTTCATTCATTCTAACGCAAAATGAATTGATCAAGAATTGAAAATATTTCGTATACGTAAACAGTGTATATTACTACATATACACGTTTATTATTGTGTGGTGCAATTTTATTTTAATGTGTCAATTTAATTCTCATGTAAATTACACCTAAATGTTCATTAAATAAAACCTAAATGACGAAGCGGTTGAAATCGGTTTTCGAATGAGTATCATTTTCAATCTTGGGATTTTACGATAAATGGCTTATAGATACAAAACCACAATTTTTACAAAATTATAAGTGAATTTAAGTTTTAATATTAATAATTAAATAGTAAAAGAAACTATATGAATAAATATTATATTTAATTTTTAATTTAGCGACGTTCACTGTTGAATGTACAACAAAAACATATGATATTGGATTTTGTTCAAATTAATTTTAAAATTTTATTTGGAGTCGGCACATTAAATTATATTTTGGAATATTAACAACAAATTGTAACACTATTTATTTCTTTTATTATTTTAATTCTCACAAATAGATCTTAAAACGCGCTCGATTTGTTTACAAATCAAGTTTCGAAATTTCATCGTTCATCAACAAAAAAATGTAAACAGCTTGCGTTGAAACACTGCGCATGTACACTGTAAACACTGCGCAATACATTCAAACAAACAAAAGCTACAATATCATTACGTTCTGTACCCCGATTTTGTTCGGTTTTTCATTCATTCTAACGCAAGAGAATTGAAAATTTCGTATACGTATAAAGTATATAATATACACATTTATTATTGTCAGTTTAATTCTCATGTAAATTAGGACGAGTCTCGACTAACAAATGATATAGACGCATTTGTTAGTCGATAGTAGAAAAATAAATAATTTAAATAGTGCAAGTGGAATTTTTCAGTTAAGTTTAGTGTTATAGTGTATTTAAACGTACAAAGTTTGTTTATAGTGTAGTGAAAGTAGAAAAACAGAAGAAAATTATTAAAATAAATGATTATTCTTTATTGGCAATTAATGACGTGTCAATTAATAATATGGCAGCAAGTGGTAGAATTGATCGATTAGCTTGGTAGCAAAGACACAATTGATGTTTTTATTCACCAAATCAAACATTGAACTTAAAATGTACACTAGTGCAAATATACATGTGAATTAATAGGAATAGGACCTGTCAAATGTTAATTGGATTGATGGTTATATGTATCAATAACAAATTTTATAAAATATGTATTATGTTTTATATTTAATTTTATTTGTATATTTTGACAATTTAATTTAATTATTATTATAGAATTATTAAGTTATATTATTTACACATTTTTTTTGGTTTTGTTATTGCTTATAAATGCGAGCGTAATTTTGGTTGTTGCTTTAGGTATGGCGTTGTGTTTACGGGGCATTTTACGAAGGCTTTGTAATGCTAGACTGTTCGTAGCCGTTACACTGAAGGCGCTTTTATGGTGCATTCATTCGAATTTTCTTCAGTATTTTTTTCACAAGAGTTGGTTCAACATTTGTTGGTCGTGCAATTTTGTTCGTTGAAGAGATCGGACGTGTTTTTGTTCGATCTCTTCATTTTTTGAAATTTGTTTTTGTGGTGTGAGCTGTGTAGTTTGTGAGTGTGTGTGAATCGGGTGATGGGGTGGATCTTGGACTCTGACATTTTTCCCAGAGACAGGTGTCAGTGCATAATTTTTGATTGTGCATTTTTATTTTATCTGATAGTTTGAGAATTTTAGTTATTTTTGTGTTCGTGGTAAACACGTTTGTTTTTTTTTTTAGCGAGGGATAGATATATGTATTACCGTTGTAGGTTGTTATAGTATATAGTTATAGCATATAGTTATATGTGTATATGTGCACATATGTTTATTATGTGTTTCGTTTTATGTGTTTCGTTTTATATATTTCGTATTATGTGTGTATGTGTATGAATACATGCGTATATATAGGGGTGTATTGAAGGGGGATTCATGTAGGGCTTAACAATTTATCGGATTTAGTAAAGACGGAAAGATGTTTAGTTTAAGAAGTAATTGTTGTGTGAGTGTCTTTAAAACATAATTTCCTGAATTGGAGGTACCGTGGTTTTTGGTTTTTCAAGTGTTTGTTGCGTCTAGTGTTCATGTGTGATGTGTTTCGATTGTCGTTAATGGCATGGTTCGTGTTCATCGATTGTGTATTGAATCACGGTGTCATGGTCTGTTGTTGTTGAGGTTTGTGAAGAATCCTTTATAGTAAGTGTGGATTGTGTATTACTACATGTTTTTTTTTATTACTACATTGTTATTGTGAGCTCTATTGTCTCTGTCATAAAGAGGGTGTTTTTTTTTCTTTATATCATTCGTGTCTGATTGAATCTGATTGGATAGGTTCCTGTTAGAATGTTTCTGTTGATTGTCAGTTATGTGGCAGTGTCGATGTGTGTTCCCGGTTTGAGGTGCTGGTGTGAGGTGTGGACATTCACATTGCTTGGAATTGCCTTTGACTGGACAGGTTGGGGATGGTTGTGATATGTGTGGTTAGGAATGGCTTTGGTTTGTTCGTGCCAGGAGGGGGAGGGGTTGTGGTTTGTCTTTGGTTTGTACTTAATGTTTTTGTATTTTAGATTTGCATTTGTTGGGTATGTTTTATATTATCAACAAAAAAAAATACATTTTTATATAATTTTTGTGTTCATATTTTGTATATCGTTATATGGTCGTTAGGCGAACGTATTTTAGATGGTGTTATTGACAATGAAACATTTTGATTGTTTTCGATTAATTTTGATCACTTTTAGCCCGCATGGTATGTATTTTTGACTGTCACGGTTTTATTGCCATAGTCAATGAGCACAAAAAAAGGGGAGCGGATGATGCGTTTTATTTCGATTTGTTTATTGCCCAAACGCGGAGAAGTGTGAATGTGTACCAAATGTAAAGAGTCACTCGGTTTGATTTTTTTTTATCCGCTGCACGAAATGGGAAATTGGGTTTTGTTGTTGTTAGAGGAGTGGAGTCACAAAGTGTAGATAATTGGAGTAAAGGTAATAGGGTGGTCAGTGGGATTGAGTGATTTTGTTGCAAAGCATAGTTGCAATAATGTTGAGGTTGTTGTTGTTTTTGTGGTGCCATAGATTCTCTATGGGATTAAGATCGGGTGTTTATGACTACCAGTCTGTAGTTTCTTGACCGAAGTCTTCAAGAAGTTTAGTTGTAGATTTGCTTTTGTAGATTGGAGCGTTATCTTGCAGTGGTAGGAAGTCTGTTCTTATCAATTTGCTCCCGGAAACTATTGCATGTTCATTGGGGGCCTCCAAGTATGTGCTTGAAGTAACTTTTCCCGGCAGTATTGTGGGATCTTCTATGCCATTATAGCTGAGACACCCCAAACTATTGCTTCGCCAACTCCTCTGTGATGGGTTGGCTCTGTTATGTTACGAAGGTCTTTTTATTGGGGTGTCGAGTGGAAGTATTTCTTTCCGTAGCTTCCATCTAGGGGAGGAGCGATTCATTGTTTCAAAGTTGTCCGCCAGAGCGCAGCAGGTTTCGCTAAATAGATTCGAGCGGGGTTTGGCCGGTTTTTTATTCTTCTGGCTTATAAATAGCTTCTTTTACATTTGCTTCACAGGACCGTCTGTGTACAGTTTTGACAATAGTGTATGTTTCTCTTACATGCTGTTTGACTCACTTGGAACAGATTTTCCTCTACTCAGAGGATCTCTTTACACAAATGTGGTCTTCTTTATTGTTTTTTGCATTGTTTCTTTGCGCCCCCTTCCTTTGGGCACTTTGTGGTTTTGGGTTTCCCCGGTTTTGTGGCAGTTTGTATCTGTGTATTATTATAACTGTGTTATTATATTAATTTCTTATTATATTGTGGGGTATATTTGTGTTTTTCGACATAAACGGTTACCTACTTCATTAGAGTCCGAGTGTTTAATTGTATTATTAAAATGTTATTTAAAGTGATTTTTGGACATAGTGCCAATTAAATGTATTTAAATGGGAATTATATTGTGGTGGTGATCATTATATTGTAGTGATGTGGTGGTCTTGATAAATTTTGCTAAATTTTATAATTTGGTATTTAATGATGGGATGGACTAATTAATTATGAATTTCAGGTGGAAACTAATCCAATTTATTACAGACTATAGCTTCCAGGATTTAGATTGTATAATGATGTTATTATATTAAAAATTAATTAATTATAATTTCAGAGCAAAATTAATTCAATTTATTACAGCCTACGACTAAGAGTAGTTAGTTCGTTAATAGTTTTGTTTTCAAGGTACCATTGCAGATTGCAGATGAATGGCGGCATACTGGAGTTGTTGATAAGAGATGGCAGAATGCAGAGCAGTACAACAAAAATGTGATTGTCTTACACTAATAGTAGTTTGAATATTGGCTACCGGGAAATCGGACCAATTATGCCATAAGTAACATACCTTTCCTTTCCCTAACCCACAAAAATTTACTAACTATTGGCCGCCAAGGTGTCTGTAACCGGGTCGATCTCAATAATTTAACTAGTATCCTTCCATATCCTTCCAAGTATATGTAAAAACGGGTGTGCTGTGGGCCCGGCGCTTTCCGGGATATCCTGCTTAATGCTTGGCAGTACATTCAAAATCAATCAATCAAAGTTTAATTCTCATGTAAATTACGCCTAAATGTTGTTTCATTAAAGCCTAAATGTTGAAGCGGTTAAAATCGGTTACCGCATGAGTATTATTTTCCCTACCTTTTGATGTGACGATAGATGGCTTATACATACAAAATCAAAAATGAAATGCCATTTTCTATTTTCATTGAACGATTTTGATCGAAAATCGAACAGAGAATAAAATTTATGTTTCAAAATAGTGTTCTCAATTTAAAGTTTCAAAATCAAAAGTCAAGTCACAAAATCAAGTTTCAACAAAAAAAAGTACTCACACAAACACAAACAACATTATTATTAGTAAATATTACTTTTAACAATTCTAACAAGAATTCGTTTAGTATTCCCATCGAAACAAATGAACCAAATTTATTTTTTAAAATGGTAAATGAGAAAATAATTAAAATTAAAAAAATTTAAAATAGTTTAAATTTATAATATAAATAATTATTTGTGTATTTTATATTTTTAACAAATGACTAGTTGGTACAATGGACAACATGTTATTGCAGTATACGATTATGTGAAACAAATTCTCGGCAACTGATGATGTCCTGTCATAGCAGGACTTGCAACCTACATATTTTTAAGAATAGAAACACATCTTATAAACTTAAAGTTAAAACTAGTCGGCTACGACAAATCCTGAAAGAGTTATAAAGGAAAGCTATATTTCCCAGAGTCATAATATTTCATATTTTTGGAACTAGAAAGCCAGTGCAATGCATTTCAGGGGAACAATAGTCTAGAAGTATAGAACAAAATTACGAATAAGAATATATTTGCTTGAGCATCTATGTAATAAAAATACTAGGGAAAAATCTTTACCCGGGTAAATAGTAATACTGTCGAAGTGGTCGAAAAAAACTGAAAATAAAAATATTATTAAGTGAAACTTTAGAATTTTTAAATAATATTCCAGTATTCTAAAAATACAGGAATATTTATTCACTGAATCGCAGTGGTTTCCAATTTGAGCTAAAACACAATAAAATATTCAAAAGATAAATTCACAATCTTTATCCAAGTGCCGAGCTCTAAAGTTAATCTTCACATCCACTGACAATGTGAAGATTAACTTTAGAGCTCGGCAAGCAAATGCTGTCAAACCAGTTTCTAGTAATGCAGATGATATATGTGTGGTTGAACTGAATGGCAACCGAGTAAAAGAGCTTGTTAACTCCTCTCAGCTTAGTTTCAAAATCAACGAGGCTTAAACAAAAATATGATCACAAGCTTAGAGAAAAAGTTGGAATGGATTTTAGTACTGGTGACCACCCATTTAAAACATACCTCGGATCCTTTCTCTCTCCCTTGCTAAAATCTAAATATCTTAATATTGTGATTTCTGAAAACAAAGTCGGCAGGCATAAATTGAATTGGCAAGATAGTAAAAATCAAATTTGCCTTCAGAACTAATTAGTCCAATTGAATATCCATCATCTCTAATTGTAAAAATTTATTAAATTTTCCAGAATTTAATACAAAAATCGCGATCACACACGTCAACAGTGGCCTGGGATAACGAATTGAATAACATCAATTTAAAAATTTATCGTTCCGATAATTTTTCGAATCGAAAAAAAAATCTTGTCGTCAAAACGGAATCAACACGATTATCGTCGAGTATACAGCACGTTGAATATAATCCATCGAATATATCAAGCGAACTAGACGATGACATTGTCTATAAATTACGGTAAGGATCCGGAAAAATATAAATTTTCTAAAGCTTTTCCTTTTTTTATGTAATGTAATTTGTGAGTAAATTCAGGAACTATGTGTTATAAGAAATTTAAAAGTACAAAAACCATTAAATAAACAAAAAAAAATTACAAAAAACCTTAAGTATTAATTATTATTAATTATTATTAAAGTATTTAAACAAATTTGTGTAATTTTTCTTAATAAAATATAAAAAAAAAAAATTTTTGAAACTCAACAAAAAATTTTGTGTGTTCATTTTATAATATGGAAAACGTGTGTAGGTGTGGTGAACCGTAATGGAGTTGGGTAATAATTAAGGTAACCATTTTTTAAATGTTAAACTTTAATAAAAATAAAAACTTTTATTTGTTGAACAAAACAAGTTGGAAAATGTTCCCGCACTCATAATAATAAATAGTGGTTTTATTATAGCCATAATTTTGTTCTTTATATATACAAAGACCATAGTCTGATAGGCGAGTATAGACAGGAATATCTTATCGTAATATATTTACGCACCAGCGAACTCGTTGTTATTAGCTATCTATATACGCAGTTAAGTGGAATTATGTTCTTTAAGATCGTCAAATTCACATCATTTTTGGATGTTATAGTCACTTCAATAATATTTTTTCTAAGCTCCATTATTCAAAGCCATATCTCATAATTTGAAGATGACCATGATTACCAATATCCAAATGGGAATACTTTCTTATATTGTTTGGTTTCAATATCTGAAGTATAGTAAAATCTTATCATTTAATTTATTACTATACTATAGTAAATCCACTGTGTAAATTTTAGAAATCAATATTCTGTTTGCAAAATGGTCATGATTCTAAAAAACAGTTTTTTATTGGTAACAAAGCAAGAAACATGTCTTATTGAACACAACTATCTGTTGGATTGCTAATCGAAAAATTATCTCAGACTTTAGTTAGATACACCAAAAATTGTTTGAATTATGCATCTATTAAAGAACCGTTAAAGTGTAGGCTAATCTTTTAATATCTTCATTTCGAAAAAATTCGATTTTCGTCACGGTGATCCGCGCCATCAACCATAACTTTGAAAATAGTGAATCAATCGAAACTTGGTGAGCATACCATTGATATAGACAAAAATAGATTTTACGGTTTAGCCCTTTAGTTTTTAGTTACAAGGTGAGAATTTTTTGAAGTCGAGGGGAATGGCCAATCCTAGATTAAAAATTCTGATTTCTAAAATCAATTGTGACGATAAGTAAAAGGAAATCTATATAAAATGACAAAAGAAGATTTTTGAGAATTATTGATATGGGTACTTGCCTGTTTTTGGCACTCTTGCTGACTGATGATAATTTTTTAAGCAACTAAATGGCCTTCTGATTTGAAACTATCGAAATGCTCCATTGCGAGCATACAAATTAGGAAAGGCTAACCCCTTGCCTGATTTCGATAAATCCTGAATGCACATAAACTGTGCAATAATGGTCCGATTTTGATGAGTGATACTTTAATCAAAAGCTCTCGATATCAGCATTAATACAACAATAAATTATTTGCATATTTCGATATATAATTTTCGGGCTTAAAAATTAGGAAAGGCTAACCCCTTGCCTGATTTCAATAAATCCTGAATTCACATGAACTGAGCAATAAAACACTTTATTATGGTCCGATTCTGATGAGTGATACTTTAATCAAAAGCTCTCGATATCAGCATTAATACTTATGTAAAATATTTGCAAATTTCGATATATAATTTTCAGGCTTAAAAATTAGGAAAGGCTAACCCCCTTGCCTAATTTCGATAAATCCTGAATTCACATAAACTGTGCAATAATGGTTCGATTTTTATGAGTGATACTTTAATCAAAAGCTCTCGATATCATCATTAATACTTATGTAAAATATTTGCATATTTCGATAAATATATTTCAGGCCTAAAAATTAGGAAAGGCTAACCCCTTGCCTGATTTCGATAAATCCTGAATGCACATAAACTGTGCAATAATGGTCTGATTTTGATGAGTGATACTTTAATCAAAAGCTCTCGATATCAGCATTAATACAACAATAAAATATTTGCATATTTCGATAAAAAATTATCGGGCCTAAAAATTAGGAAAGGCTTACCCCTTGCCTGATTTCGATAAATCCTGAATTCACATAAACTGTGCAATAATGGCCCGATTTTGATGAGTGATCATTTAAATAAAAGCTCTCGATATCAGCATTAATACTACTGTAAAATATTTGCATATTGCAATAAATAATTTTCAGGCTTAAAAATTCGGAAAAGCTAACCCCTTGCCTGATTTCAATAAATCCTGAATTCACATAAACTGTGCAATAATGGTGCGATTTTGATGAGTGATAATTTAATCAAAAGCTCTCGATATCAGCATTTATACTACTGTAAAACATTTGAATATTTCAATATATAATTTTCAGGCTTAAAAATTAGGAAAGGCTAACCCCTTGCCTGATTTCGATAAATCCTGAATTCACATGAACTGAGCAATAAAACACTTTATTATGGTCCGATTCTGATGAGTGATACTTTAATCAAAAGCTCTCGATATTAGCATTAATACTTATGTAAAATATTTGCATATTTCGATAAATAATTTTCCGGCCTAAAAATTAGGAAAGGCTAACCCCTTGCCTGATTTCAATAAATCCTGAATGCACATAAACTGTGCAATAATGGTGCGATTTTGATGAGTGATCCTTTAAATAAAAGCTCTCGATATCAGCATTAATACTACTGTAAAATATTTGCATATTGCAATAAATAATTTTCAGGCTTAAAAATTCGGAAAAGCTAACCCCTTGCCTGATTTCAATAAATCCTGAATTCACATAAACTGTGCAATAATGGTGCGATTTTGATGAGTGATAATTTAATCAAAAGCTCTCGATATCAGCATTTATACTACTGTAAAACATTTGAATATTTCAATATATAATTTTCAGGCTTAAAAATTAGGAAAGGCTAACCCCTTGCCTGATTTCGATAAATCCTGAATTCACATGAACTGAGCAATAAAACACTTTATTATGGTCCGATTCTGATGAGTGATACTTTAATCAAAAGCTCTCGATATTAGCATTAATACTTATGTAAAATATTTGCATATTTCGATAAAAAAATTTCGGGCTTAAAAATTAGGAAAGGCTTAACCCTTGCCTGATTTCGATACATGCTTAATTCACATAAACTGTGCAATAATTGTCCGAATTTGATGAGTGATACTTTAATCAAAAGCTCTCGATATCAGCATTAATACTACAATAAAATATTTGCATATTTCGATATATAATTTTCAGGTTTAAAAATTAGGAAAGGCTAACCCCTTGCCTGATTTCAATAAATCCTGAATTCACATAAACTGTGCAATAATGGTCCGATTTTGATGAGTGATAATTTAATCAAAAGCTCTCGATATCAGCATTTATACTACTATAAAACATTTGAATATTTCAATATATAATTTTCAGGCTTAACAATTAGGAAAGGCTAACCCCTTGCCTGATTTCAATAAATCCTGAATGCACATAAACTGTGCAATAATGGTGCGATTTTGATGAGTGATACTTTAATCAAAAGCTCTCGATATCAACATTAATACTTATGTAAAATATTTGCATATGTCGATAAAAAATTTTCGGGCTTAAAAATTAGGAAAGGCTTACCTCTTGCCTGATTTCGATAAATCCTGAATTCACATGAACTGAGCAATAATGGTCCGATTTTGATGAGTGATACTTTAATCAAAAGCTCTCGATATCATCATTAATACTTATGTAAAATATTTGGACATTTCGATAAACAATTTTCGAGCCTAAAAATTAGGAAAGGCTAACCCCTTGCCTGATTTCGATAAATCCTGAATGCACATAAACTGTGCAATAATGGTCCGATTTTGATGAGTGATACTTTAATCAAAAGCTCTCGATATCAGCATTAATACAACAATAAAATATTTGCATATTTCGATATATAATTTTCGGGCTTAAAATTTAAGAAAGGCTAACCCCTTGCCTGATTTCGATAAATGCTTAATTCCCATAAATTGTGCAATAATGGTCCGATTTTGATGAGTGATAATTTAATCAAAAGCTCTTGATATCAGCATTAATACTACTGTAAAACATTTGAATATTTCAATATATAATTTTCAGGCTTAAAAATTAGGAAAGGCTAATCCCTTGCCTGATTTCGATAAATCCTGAATTCACATGAACTGAGCAATAATGGTCCGATTTTGATGAGTGATACTTTAATCAAAAGCTCTCGATATCAGCAGTAATACTTATGTAAAATATTTGCATATTTCAATAAATAATTTTCGGGCTTAAAAATTAGGAATGGCTAACTCCTTGCCTGATTTCAATAAATCCTGAATTCACATAAACTGTGCAATAATGGTGCGATTTTGATGAGTGATACTTTAATCAAAAGCTCTCGATATCATCATTAATACTTAAGTAAAATATTTGCATATTTCGATATATAATTTTCGGGCTTAAAAATTAGGAAAGGCTAACCCCTTGCCTGATTTCGATAAATCCTGAATTCACATAAACTGTGCAATAAAACACTTTATTATGGTGCGATTTTGATGAGTGATACTTTAATCAAAAGCTCTCGATATCAGCATTAATACTTATGTAAAATATTTGCATATTTCGACCAAAAATTTTCGGGCCTAAAAATTAGGAAAGGCTAACCCCTTGCCTGATTTCAATAAATCCTGAATTCACATAAACTGTGCAATTAAACACTAAATAGAGGATAAGCAAGGCTATAGACTGACAAAAATTTAAATTTTTTAAAAATTCACAAATTGATTGCTTAAAAATCTTAATTCAAAAAACAGGTAAATTTATTACACGTGTCCTTCGCTATTCTTCGCATACATAGATTGTATTACGTTACGCAATAATTTAGGCGACGACATCAATATTCTTGGAAAAGTTTGGACATAAAAAATTATGTTCCATTAATTTCAAGGACAAATACATTTTCCATAAAACCTGTGATAAAACGTACTTTAGATTTTTATTTTATTCTTCGTAAATCATAGGGGACTCACAAAATTTTTCAAGACGGCGAGGAAACATCCGTTAAGTATGGTTTATCTTCTTGATGTATGTAAATTGTTCATAAACTTTCCTTATTTCTTGTATCTATCCAGTAAGTAACTTTCAAAGGGGCCACGAGTTGAATTAGTTTGATGAGGATTTTAATTGGTTTGAGAGAAGGCAATGTGGAAGCTTCATTATATTTTCCCATTAAATTATAATAACTGGCAAGGTACCTAGAGTAAGGAAATCACAAGCGGATTTTTGGTTAAACTTCATCCATTGAAGATTCCAACCCGATCCTAGACACCAAAACCAGTAGCACAAACCTCTACCGCTGTAAACAAAATTATAAAGGCCCGTTACCAATTAGTAATTCTAGTAATACAAATTTTGTATTAAAATTCTTACAAAAGATGTCACTGAAAAAAATTACTCGTCCATAATATGATGAGCTTCTATGTTTCTATTTCACACACACACACAATGCACATTTTTGAATTTGACATTTTAATTTGACAATCAAATTGTGTTTCGATTTGAGGTATTGTAATTTCGTTCGAGTGTTTCCACATTATCTGTTTTTAATAATTATATATCGTAAATAATAATGGCACTACGTGTTCAATACGAAAATAATGATGATATTGGTGTATTCAGTAAATTAACCAATAAATATTGTCTTATCGGAATCGGTGGAGCAGAAAGTTTTTACAGGTAATTTGAGGTTATGTTATGCTATAAACACAACGTGATAATATTGTGAAATTCTTGTTTTTCAGTGTTTACGAAGCTGAATTGGCCGACACAATTCCTGTGGTGCATGCATCAATAGCCGGTTGTCGTATTATTGGTCGTTTAACGGTGGGCAATAAAAATGGATTACTAGTGCCGAATACAACAACAGATACTGAACTTCAACATCTGCGCAATAGTTTACCGGATGAAATTAAAATTCAGCGTGTCGAAGAACGACTTTCGGCACTCGGAAATGTTATTTCGTGTAACGATTATGTGGCACTCGTACATCCCGATCTAGATAAAGAGACCGAAGAAATTTTAGGCGATGTACTACAAGTTGAAGTGTTTCGACAAACAATCGCCAACAATGTTTTAGTTGGTTCATATTCAGTGCTAAGTAACCAAGGGGGTATGGTACATCCTAAAACAACAATTCAAGATCAAGATGAGCTATCGTCATTATTACAAGTACCATTGGTTTCGGGTACAGTAAATCGTGGATGTGATACAATTGGAGCCGGGCTTGTCGTTAACGATTGGTGTGCATTTTGTGGTATGAGTACCCTATCAACAGAAATTTCCGTTGTCGAAAGTATTTTCAAACTTAACGATGGACGACCAACGGCAGTTACAGATAAATTACGAGCAAGTTTAATAGATGCTATGTCGACATAAATCGATCATTTTGGGCAATACACTCATATTACAGTTAATTAAATTTTAATGTAAATACGTTTAAACTAAGCATGGGAACTATATAAACCGTTTCAAGACGTTTGTTATGCACTTTACTAATTTAAATTACAATAAAGTTTATACTATCAACATTTGCAATCGACAAGTTTTTCATTTTTATTTATGTAGTTTTTTGAAACGAGAATTTCAAAGCGGAAAACGGCTTGTATGGTAGAAACAAATACATATATTCATCTAAGTCCGCCCGCCACTCAAAATTGACCAATCATATTGGTTCGGCCGAACGGCCGCCTTAAATAAATTTCGTCTTAGCGCAACACAAATTATCGCTGATTCCATATTATCGAACTTCTCTTCCAAGCATGATCATATCTATTGAATAATTGTCCACAGGCAAAACGAGCAATTGGAGCAGTGGTTAAAACTACGGTGTTTGTGTCGAGAGGTACCGCGTTCAAAGTCTCGGTAGTTGCCGTCTCTACCTTTAGTTGCATTAGATTGACTTTTACTGGCAGAGGGAGATTTCTGGGCGTAATCTTTGACAGTTAACTTGGCTGAAACCCTAACATAATAGAAGAGTAAATAAAACTCAGATTTAAGCGATGATTACTCATGCAAGAACGCCATTCGTAATAGATGGGGAAGGGGTCTCAACCTGAAACTGTATGGAGTGAGCGTTTGACGCCCAGCACTTATAGGCAAAATTCACAAAAATGTGCAAAGAATCGTCACTGAGGACAACTACTATGCGTGGATTAGATTATTACGTTCCATCTTCTTCCGGTTGATATCTTCGGTAAGCCGATGGTGGCTAATAACACAGCCATTTAACTCATTGTTGGATCTCAGTGGGAATGTCTTCAGACCCTCGATTATACTGCACCGCAGTATTATGCTTCGAAAAACGTTTTCAAACCTTGTTCCAGTCGAGAAAGTGTTGAGAGGCTAGGTCAATATTGGAAAACGAAGCTATGCAATTCTAATCACAAACGATTCTAAGCGTAAAATCAAAGCCGGAGACTTTTGTGATATTTAAAATATGAATATTTTTGTTTGTCTACCAGCTGCGTTTACTAAGTCATTGGTTATTGATTGGGGGCGGGGCATAATGTGATATGCGTAATTTAAACCGGTGCTTAGACTGGCGCTTAGCGAAAGACTATTGCTCTCACTATTGCAATACAAGTGACGGAACTTGGAGCTAAGAACAGCCGTAGGGGAGAAGACTGGGTCTGGAAAGTAATAACTTCTTGAGAAACGTTATGATCTTCGAAACAATAAACAACGACCTAAATAGAAACATCGATAAAATGAAAATAGCCAAAAAGGAAATCAATCTCTGGTTAAATCAAGGAGTAAGGCGGCCTTCGAAGAGCAATTAAGGGGACTACCCCTTCAGATGTCAAATTAAAAAGAATGGGGGTTGGCGGCTATGTGGAGACTATCGCGAGTT
The DNA here is from genome assembly GCA_963556175.1 of Tipula confusa. Lineage (NCBI taxonomy): Eukaryota > Metazoa > Arthropoda > Insecta > Diptera > Tipulidae > Tipula > Tipula confusa. The sequence goes on from OY744476.1 coordinate 66,965,710, forward strand.
GCATCAAATAACAAATAAGCCTAATAGATATTTAATTATTTTCGTCAAGGATTTCAGCCTAGTTATGATAGTCAGTTTGAATAAATGCGTTATATTTCAATAAGAATATGCGAAGGATGGTAGAAACTTTTAACGGCATGCGCAGCAATGAAACATTTTAAATATTTAATGAGGCCAAGGATTAACTCTTTAAAACGATCCCAAACATATTTCATATACGCTTTACATTAGAATCATGAGAAAGCATCACTCCGCTAATGTTGGCATTTGTAATTTAAAGCCATAGACGTATAATAGATTAAGACAAGAAATAAGCAAGTTTTCAAGGGTAAAAGAGAAAGACTATAATAATACAAGGGCCGCAATTAGAAATTACTATTTGATTATAATGAAGTTGGTTGCTAAATAAAAAATAAATTTAATAATTTTTTTTGTGATGGTATGGCAATTAAATATTTTAGTAGATATATGTATTTTAATATTAAAAAAAGTTTTAAGTTTTCTTTTTAGGACAATAGTTTACTTGAATGTACTCATTTCTACACTTCCCAAGAGGAAGAGTACTTAGCGCATTTTTTTAGTGTGGTATCCCCAGTAGGTCTAATCCACTTAGATTGAAAAATATGAAAACTTGAGATTTTAGCCTACATGCCATGGAAATGGAGTAATGAGACAAATTTGTTCCTTTTTGAAATCTTTGATGAACAGTAGTCATTTCTATAGACAAAAGCTCTCAACATATAAATGAAGTGCTAATGAGTTCCATGACCCATCAGGACATAAACCCATCATACATTTTATATTAATTTTATATGATTAGGCAATGTTATCATTTTATTATTGATATTTGTAAATCTTTTTCATGTTTAATATTATCATAATATGCATATTGCATTATACATATTTATTTTAAGTTGGAATAAACAAAATTTAAAATCAGAATTGAAGCATAATCCCGTTTATAAACAAAATACAGATTAAAAATAGAAATTAGTTTGGTTCAATTCAACAGCAAAAAAAGACCGTAGAAACCACCACAAAACTCCGTGTGTATTATATGTATTTTGAAAATCATAAAATTAGTGGGCAATTTAACGGCGTTTTTACAAACTAATTATACAATTCGGTCCCTGGAGTGGGATTTTGCACAATCGGCGAGAATAGAATTGTTTTTGTAATTTCTCACCCTTTAGTTTTGTCCGTCAGATTTTTTTGATTTTGCACAAATCGACAAAAGAAATTGAGCAATTTATGATTAATTGTCAAATTGACAAATTTTTGTGTAATATTTTGTGTATTTCGTGATAAATATTTTTTTTTTTTAAATAAAACTTAATAAATAATTTATAAATTGTTTAATACAATATTAAAATCAATTATTACAAAATGTTTTATCAATAATAAATTGTTACAATATTTAAAATAATTTTTTTTTAAATATTTATTATTGTTTACATTTGTATAAATAAAATTGTCAAATTCAAATTTTTAATGTGTTTTTGTGAATTGGTTTTTATGCACTTGAAATCCTTTACATTGTGTAAAATTGAATATCTAATTATGTTAATAACATATAAATAAATATTTTGCATAAAAACCATCTTACTAATACAAAAATTGTTGATATTTATTTATTTTAAACCATAAAATTATCTCGCTATTTTTCTCACCATGTAATATACATGGTCGAAAATAATAGCGAGATCGAGTGTCTACTCACCTAGTGCAAAATCGCTTTTTCTCGCGTTTAGCTAAAAGTCGCTCAAAAAACGTGACTCGCTGTGTGCAAAATCCCAGTCCTGGAATAGTACACTGTATTCAAAAGAATGAGACCGTATGCAAAAAATGTGTGTACAGTTGATTACGATTTTAGGGACCACAAAAAATAACATAATTATATTTTAAAATTTTTAATATTTTTGACTTAAAACTTAATTTTGTCTTTTACTAATCACTAGATTACAATCACAAAATATATTATATTTAATGTAATTTAGTAATTAACTTACTTATGAAACGAAATTCCTTCTACTTTGTTGAGTTTAGAATCCCAACAATTGTTCACCAAACAATTCATTTTTTAAAGTTTTTTTTAATTTTGATACACGATAGTATCAAGTTTATGATTTTTTAGCACAAATTTATTATTTTTAATAAGTTTTAATTAATTTTATCACTGTTTTTTCTAAAAAAAAAAAAACAAACCCAAACCAAGCTTTGTTTTGAATTGGCGAAAAAAAATTTTTTTTTATTGTTTATATTCAAATTGTTGAATAAGACATACAATTTTTTAAATATCCGTCGCTCTCCAACTGATTACGCGTGAAATAGAAGATTAACTATGGAAAAAATATTTGTCACAAGGTTATATCTATTATACGTCTATGTTTAAAGCTTAATAAACAGCTATACACATAACAGATACGTCAAGCCCTTAACATTCCCAGGCGGTATAGACTATCGGCTATATTCACTCATCATGAGTGTACGAGCAATTTGATCCTCATTCAAATAAATGCAAACGTCAGGCGAAGTATTTCACAATATGTAACTTTCGAGAATACGAAATTCAGCCAAACTAATCTAGAATACGTCTACAGGCAAAATATTATATTACACAGCACGTCTAAAGCTCTTGTGATAATTACCCGGTTTTGAGCGATCGATTATCTGAAACACACATCGATGTAATCTGCCTTTTAGGTTTTTAGAACAATCCGAAAATCAAAATCATTGTTTGGTAATTATATATCGTTATTCGTTACACACTACGAGCATAATAAATATTGATTAGTCGATTCGGCGTTTCATTGGTATGTAGTCTCCAGGGATCTCAGACGTCCCGAGGAAGTCCCACATAAATATTGAATATCTCGCGTCACGCCTATCAATATCGGAGTCCTGCCAAAGTAAAAAATGATATGGTTTGGCTCATGAAGTGTCAAAAACATTTAGCAAACAAGGCACAAGCCGGATCTAGAAGCTTTCACATTTTTTGTTAAAAAAGGGTTCTAATTTCGAGGGAAATAAATATAGACGCAGAAACAACATTTTGCTACCAACCTGTGATGCATGAAAAGAGTTATATTTCAACTGGTCCAGGAACACATTATAGTGGAATGTTTCCAGATTCCTTTACGGCTTTAAAGTATTATTGAGCAGCAAATAAAATCAACTGCAATAATCAAACTTTTGCACCACATGCAGAGAGTATTTTACTTGCTAATCTAACAAAACTGATTGCCCTTTTTCTTTTAGCACGGATGCTTCAATTAATGCAACCATAAACTCATTTTCTTTAGTGACAAAAGTAAAACCACTTGGTATGATCTGGCAAAACAAGCATTAAAGTGCCACAAGGAACACTTAGCTGAAGCATAACAGTTAGCTCATCCGTCGCTTGAACATAAACTGGCAGTCATGGTCAATGGGTTGAATCAATCAATCGAAGCCGTGGCACTGTAATACCAACAGAAGAAAGGCAACCGCTAAGTTGTTTTTTCGAAAAAAAAAACAGATAGGCGCGGAACAAAAATATATATGTAACCTATGATGTGAAACTGCTAGTGACTTGTACACAACCATCAAACACTTTAATATTTTATTGATAAACCCTTACGTATGCGGTACATCAAAATCTTAAAAAAGCATCGCTCGCCAGCGACGCCATTTGACCATGTTAGCTCAATTGATCGATTCTTTAGAATCATCCAAAAATCAACGGTTTCTTGAGTTACACCCATTCAATGTATAAATATGGCCAATATAGATAATAATATATAAATGTTCAGAACGGTATTATATTTGAACGGAATATATGTTTAATTTAATCAAAATCGCAAGCGTCTTTCAATCCGTTTAAACAAAAAAATGTTTGTAAAATTTGATGTTCCACTTGTTATCCGAGACATGACCCATATTTAATACTCTACTTAAGTATTTTTCATACCGACGACTTCGACTTTGCAAAAAATTTGAATTCCACAAATACAAAGCATTGATATATTCATACCGACGGCGTCGACTTTGTTTGACAGCTGTCAAAATTTTGATATTTTATTTGTGAATTGCATAAACGTATAATAGTTTTAATGTCTTTGGTGAATTGTGAGTTGTATCGTGAGTTATATAGTCAGTATCTGACAAATCATATAAATCAAGTTTTATTGCACCTCCTTAAGGATGAGACAATCCTCAACATTATTGTCACTAATAAAGTTTTCTTCACTTTCCCTAATATTTATTTGATTATTATTTATATTTTCGTCCTCATAATAATATTCCACAGAATAGTTTAACATATCATCGGCTGCCATTTTGATGTTTTGTTTATCCATTGACATTTCAAAATGAATGAAGTTGCTTTGTACAACTTCAAATTGGCAAAGTCGAGATGTGGAAAGTATCGCACTTGCTTTGCAGATAACTTCATTGCACTTTATTTTTATTTTCTAAGATTTATCACATAAAACTAATTAGTTTTATAACTATTTTGATTTATTACAGTAAAACTTGACATTATTAATCGAATCAACATAAGTTTTATAGTTTAAATGCTTTTTAAAAAAATTTCATTTACGAAGTCCAAAGTCGAAGTCGTCGGTATGAAAAGTACTATTAATGTATATTCCCTAAATGTCAACCGTTTTTACGACATATGTCTTTATACCATGTTTAACATAACGTGTATACTCTCAACATGAACGATGGGCATATTTACACTATGTTGTAGTTGCAAGTTGTTGCAACATGGCCGTGAATTTACATTTTGTTGCAACTGCTTGATGTAACTTAAAGGCCCTACACACGATCCAATTTGGTTGGTCCAACCAAATTGGTATGTTGGTACAACCAAATCAGATGTACATACACACGATTCAATTTTGTTGGTATGTTGACACCAGAACTGGGATTTTACACACAGCGAGTCACGTTTTTTGAGCGACTTTTAGCTAAACGCGAGAAAAAGCGATTTTGCACTAAGTGAGTAGACACTCTATCTCACTATTATTTTCGACCATGTATATTACATGGTGAGAAAAATAGCGAGAAAATTTTATGGTTTAAAATAAATAAATATCAACAATTTTTGTATTAATAAGATGGTTTTTAATGGAAAATATTTATTTATATGTTATTAACATATTTTAGATATTCAATTTTACACAATGGAAAAGATTTCAAGTGCATAAAAACCAATTCACAAAAACACATTAAAAATTTGAATTTGACAATTTTATTTATACATATGTAAACAATAATAAATATTTTTAAAAAAATTAATTTTAAACATTGTAACAATTTATTATCGATAAAATATTTTGTGATAATCGATTTTAAAATTGTATTAAACAATTTAAAAATTATTTATTAAATTTTATTTTAAAAAAAAAAATATTTACACAAAATGTTACACAAAAATTTATCGATTTGACAATTAATCATAAATTGCTCAATTTCTTTTGTCGATTTGTGCAAAATCGAAAAAAATCTGACGGACAAAACTAAAGGGTGAGAAATTACAAAAACAATTCTATTCTCGCCGAATGTGCAAAATCCCACTCCAGGCGATCCAATTTGGTTTTATTTTGTGTATGTTTAAGAAAATTAACAACAAAAAATATTTTATATGTTGACTACTTTCTCGTTTTCGCTTATGTTTTACTATAGACTAAAATAATATCATCCAACAACAATACACACGATCCAATTTGGTTGGTTGGTCGGTCGGTTGGTTTGAAATTTCCATCCAAATGCCCGACCAATTTGATTTTAACCAACATGAATCCACACGTACCAATTTCCAACCAAGTTGGACCAACCGTCCGACCAAATTGGATCGTGTGTAGGACCTTTTAGAATACATTTATATGTTATATTTATGTGTGTGTGTGTAATAATCATCATTCGAGAGGAACAAAAATAATAACTAAACAAAGTTGTTATGTTTTTGACATTTCGAATTTGTGTTTTTTTTTTTAAATTATTGATTTTGATGATTGATTTTTTTTTGTGTGAATTTTTGATATTTATTATATAATTATAATTATAATTAATAATAATTAATAATATTTTTTGTTATTTTATTGGTTAAAGTTTTTCGTATAACCATTTTTTATAACTATTTTGTGTGCTTTCATCCATTTTGTATAAATTTATCCTTCGATTTTAACGGTCGATACGTTCCATAGATAATCGTGCAAATTAAAGATCGCGACACATAGATCGCGTTTTATTCCGTTTTTTGTTTGTAAAATTCAAAAACGAAATATTAATACTTTTTTAATGAAATATTAGTAAATTTTAATATATTTTGTCAACCGTGTAAAAGCGAATCCGCGGAAATCGAGTAACGTGTAAATCGAAAGATAGCGTAGTTTGATATGTTACTAATATTACAAAAATAAGGTGATAAGGCGAACGTAATAGGGGGGCCAAGTCGAACTAGTTATTTGTCGGCTCCGTAACCTATTATGTCACTGATTCACTGCTATTGTTCTGGTCATGTTTTAGGCAATGTTGTGTATTTGTGGTTACAAAGAAATTTAATTTCTTTGTAATTCGCAGGTGTATGTACTACCTCCACGTGGTATCACTGGCAACTAGAGCTTAGCTCAGGACCAAAGTACAACACTAAAGGAGTAAACCTTGAAAAACAATCCCCAATTCATGGTGGAACAGCATATGCCAATGAATGAATGGTTGATGGGTTAATCAACCGCTAATATGCGAACTCTGAATACCAGGCGACCTTCAGTTTCAATTAGCCTTCCCCTGGTAATGCGGAGCTCTGCCAGGGGTGACCATGATTTCTTGCGCGTGGGAATAAAAATGGAAAATAATTATAACAATAGTGGAATTGAGACATCAGCGGATAATACGACTTCTTCAGAAGCATATACGTATTTTAGGATGAGAGCTGCGGCTTGTTTATTGTATGCGGCAGCAATATAAGCAGATGAAGAGGATAATGAGCGAAAACTAAAGCGGATTTGGGTAAAGGATTATCGAAAAAAGCGAAAGCATGGTGGTGACTATAATAGTTTGATGAAAGAATTAAAACCTCATTCATTAGATTACAAAATTTTGTTGCGAATGGATGAGGACTGCTTTAATTTTATACTTACCGCAATCAAACCTGCCATAACAAAACAAGATACGCTATTGAGAGCGGCTATCCCTCCTGAAGAAAAACTGGATGTAACTTCGATTTTTGGCAACTGGTGAAAGTTATGTAAATTTAGACTATCATTCCAAGTTATCAAAATCTTTTTTATCAAAAGCAATTATAGAAGTGTGCGACGCGATATATACAAACTTAAAGGATCAATTTTTAAAGGTAAATCAAATAATTTATTTATTAAATATTCAGTTTAAATTCAATTTATTAAATATAAAAAAAATGGTTACATTAAATTTTTAGTAACTTGAATAATACTCATTTTCATCGTCATCGTCATACAAATTCTTCATTGCCATTTCTAAAACATCATATGGTTTTTTTAAAATTTTTGTACTAATAATTTGTACTTTTTTGCCTTCACTAATGGACACTGGTAACGAAGTATTTGGTAATGATGAATTGGATTTTAATGAAGTTTTATTTATTATGAGTTTTTTTAGAATTTTGGTTTAAATGACATGTTGAGGACGGTAAAGGGGATTTGGATGTTAAAGGTGAATTTGGAAGATGGAATGTTAAATTTGAAGTTGATGGTAATGCTGAATCGAATGTTAATGGTGTGGGGTTTGGTAGGGATAAAGACGTTGCATGGTATGGTAAGGATGATAAAGGTTTTTGGTACGGTAATGAAGGAAAAGATGACAATGATAAATTAGATGTTGAGGGTGTACTAGATCGTGATGGTGAATTAGTTTGTAATGGTGTATGAGATGATGAATGTGATTGGTATAAAAACGGTTCGGGTGGTGTATGAGATGATGAATGTGATTGATATACAAAAGGTTCGGGTGGTGCATGAGATGTTGAATGTGATTCGTATTCAAACGTTTCGGTTAGTATATCAGATAATGAATGATATTGATATGCAAACGGTTCGGGTGGTGTATGAGATGATGAATGGGATTGGTAATCAAACGGTTCGGGTGAATTGGATGGCAACGGTGAATAAGCCTCATAAATTTTTGGAATATATCGATTCTGTCTTTTAAATATTTTCTCTTCGTCTAAAATTTTTTCTCCTACCATTTCTAAAATTTTGTTTTTTAAATTTATGAATGAAGCCTCTAATTTCAGTCTTTTCAGTTCTGTGCACAAGTAGTGACAAAACACCTCTTCTTTTGATTGCCCTGTTGTAGCTGGTTTGGGCGCGTGTTGATTTGAGGTCCGTATCAGTTCTAGAGCTTCTTTGTGAAGTTGTTGTAACCAGCTCTCTTTTCTTTTCTGTAAAAATAAATAATTTTAATTAAAACCTATTAAAAAAATAATTACAAAATTCAACTTATTTCATTTTAGTTTCCAACAACCGAAGAAGAGTGATTACAAATTACAGAGGGATTTAACTATAAATGTCAATTTCCTAACTGCTTGGGGGCTCTAGATGGAAAGCACATCAATTTTAAGCCAACAAAAAGAAATGCAAATTTATACTACAATTATAAAGGATCTCACAGCATTGTTCTACTTGCTGCAGCAGATGCTCAAGCAAAATTTACATTTATTGATGTTGGATGTAATGGCAGAATAAGCGATGGTGGTGTCTTACAGCGGTCTGATTTAATGTACATTCTACAACAATCAGATAAGTTTTTACCGCCAAAAAGGCATATAGGGAATTCAAGATTATTACCACATATGTTTGTTGCTGACAATGCCTTTCCCTTGTCAGAACATATGATGACACCTTATCCGTACACAACAACAGACGGGCATAAACAAATATTTAATCGCCGCTTAAGTCGAGCTCGACAAACAATTGAGAGAGCTTTCGGAATTTTGTCCAACCGATTCCAGATTTTCCAATAGCCAATTAACCTTCGTGAGGATAAAGTTAAAATAATTGTACAGTGCTGTTGCTTACTGCATAATTTTTTAATTACAAGGAGCCATTGGTATCTTGAAAATTTTGATGAAGCGCAGAATGAGGATACAAATAAGATGTCAGCTGTCGTAAACTCACAAAAAAATAAATTTGGAGAATATGTTCGTACTCAACTGATGGAATATTTTAATAATAAAGGGACTTTGTAATTAAGTTTTTTTGAAATGTTTACTTCATTTTTAACTTATTATTAATAACCATTTTATAACAAAGAAATATACGTTTCGATAAAAAAAAACTAATATGTATGTACATGAATAAACTGGCGAAAGAAACTTACATCGCCCAATAAATAAACTAAAAAAAAATTACCTTTTTATAATTACCTCCAATCTGAAAATAAAATAAACAATATAATTATTATAGAAAATTACGGAATATCTTACATATGCCTGATTTATGTTGGAACAGTTATTTTCGGTATCATTACAATAAATTAAAAACGACAAATCGTTATAGCACCATAAACTTGATGTATACACATCATCAGTGCTGCTGCCACTTCGCTTAGAATTATTTATTTTTGTTCTTTCCCGAGATAGTAAGGTTCGAAGCTTATTTTTTATTCCAGCCACCGTTACTCACTAGGCGTATACTCACTAGGCGTATACTCTCTAGGCGTATATTACTTATTTATTTATTTATTTATTTATTTATTTATTGAGATCAACATAATAAAAATTATGTTGACGTTTCGAGGTATTTCGTAATCATAGACGTATAACGGTATACATCTATGATTACGGTATACGTCTAGGTATTTCGTAATTTTCGTGAAAACTAAAAAGTAAAGTAAGTAAACCAAAAACCAAGCGAACAGAACAACAAATTACAATGAGAATAAATAAATTATAGTTTGTAGCAATTATTAAAGGATTGGCAGTGTTTTATATTCAAAGAGACATTATTGATAACAGTTTGTGGCATTTTCATTTTCCAGAATTACCGAAACAAAAGCTTTAACAAAAAAAATATGTTTAAATTTGGTATGAACTACACGTTATAATTACAATTATCGGATGCTGTCATAAGTCACTCTTTGGAACGACTATACAGAATGCAAAACTAACATTGTGCCCCTTGTGTTATTTTTTATGATTCTCCAATCTTTACATTCTGGCTATTTAAACTGTAGTACTTACTCACGATCCACAACGGTTCTCGCTTAATCTTAAACTAAACTTTATTACAAAATACTTTTTAATTAAATTTTTAAAATCACAATAATTTTTTAAATATTATTATTAAAAAAAGTCTTTTTCTTATTTTGCTAAAAAATAATTGTCAGAGTTCTAATATTAAATACAAAACACCATGTTGAACCTCAGCCACACTACATACTATATTGTCTAGTACTTAATATCTTTTGCGTGTCCATTTCCATTCGAACTTTTCTTCTTAATGTCTAATAGTTCATCAGCACCATCGTTCATCTCATCACATTTTTGAATATCAATCTGTTTTAATTTTGTACTATATGGCCGTGGACCAACTATACTGAGTATAACAGGTAAAAAGACTACACCGTGGAACAGACCAAACAATATAACTAGTAAAAATATTTTAAAAAACGATTTAAAGGTGTAAGCGTCCGATGTAGAGAGCATTGATAAAGCTAAAATTGTTGAACCACCTCCATATAAAACTGCTGATCCTATATGCACCACTGTTTCGACAGCACGCTCCGTTCGTGTTCCATCGGATACTGTTAAAAATGTATGACCAATATGGGCTGCATAATCGACACACAAACCAACAGCTAACTGTAATCCGATGCAAGACACTAAATCAATTGTAAGGCCCCATAGGTGCATAAATCCACAAACGTTTACCAGCGTTAATACAACGCACATAAAAATCCAAAAACAAACTTGAAAATTTACAATCAAAATTATCGTACAACCCATGACACAGATCAAGGCCAAGCTAATATTTCGTAGTACCTCTTCATCAATTATCTCATCCGTAATCCAATTGCCAAATACTTTCCCCCAAACTGTTGAATAATTATTCGATCCAGTTGTATGATCATTATTCGTTATATTAGATTCGGCAAGAATATGCTCGATTGTTTTCATTGCGGGTAGATATTCGGCCCGATTACTAAACTTTTTGAATTTAAATTGTAAAAATGCAACATTTATGTCGGGAGCATTTTTACCGCATTTTAATGGATTAGCAAATCGTATGTTGGCCTGGTATTTGCCACCATCACTACTGTACAAGAATTTAGATAAGTACAGACGCCATTTCGAATCTGCAATATCATCCGTTGCCATATCTGGAAAATTTTAATTAAGTTATTTAAAAGTCCGGTTGTTACTCATTTTTTTTACTTACCAATTTCGTAATAAACTTTTACAAAATCATAAAATTTATCGATCCACGAGCTATAATGATGTACTATATCAGTTTCGTTTTTCAATTTCTCTGAAATTTCGATCAATTCGGGCATATGTGAACTATAATTTAAATTCCCCATATAGATTCCTGCTTCAGAGCCCATTTCCGGATAATACTCTCGCTTCATCGCAAAAAATTTACTCAAATACGTTGTTTGCGGTATAAACCAATTCGGGTCAAACTTCTGTTCTAAATGAAACAGTCCTGTGATTCCAAAGCTTGTGTACCCCACAACGGCCAAAAGCACAATAGTTTTACCTGGTATTGTCAATATGAATTTTGAGTATAATAACTTTAAAAATTTCTCCATTAAATTTCCATTTAAATAATGTTTCATTTTATCTGGACTATGGACAATACAAGGAATAATGGCGTTACGCCGTGCTTCGATACGCTGTTCATCCAAAGCAAAAATTGCCACAAACATTGTAATTGCTAATAAATACGTAAAAAGGACACCAATTCCTGCATACAAACAAAATGATTGCAACGACGGTAAAACGGTTGTTGCACCCACTAAAAAGGCAACCAAATCAGTTATCGAAGTTACTGTTATAGACACGCCTGCATGTTTTAACATCAACCCGAGTCGAACTGGAATACTTTCTTTGTAGTGTATCGAATTTTGTACTTTTCGCCAACATGCCATCATTACAAAAATGTCATCAACTCCCAGACCCATTAATAGAAATGGTAAGGATGTGTGCACGGGTCCATAAAATATTCCCAGTAACGAGCATATTCCACAACTAGCTAAAAATGCTAAACCAACAGATAAGAGTCCCATACTTCCTAGTATTATACGAAGTTCAACCCAGTTGAATTTTGATAGTACAATTTGCATATAGACAAACATTAAAAGGCCGCCCATAATAAGTTTATCGATATCTTGAAACATGACGGCCGCACTAATATCACCATAGCTTCGGCCAGCCGCATAGTCAAACTTAAAATCATCATCTTCCAACTCATCTTTTAAACGATGTAAAACTTTTAAAAAACCCTCCTCCCATTTTAGAACGGTTTCGGTAGCCCAGTCTTCTGTCCCAGCCATATTTCCAATTTCACTGTATTTGATTTGTGAAAAATTTAAGTAAAGATACCAATTCTCCATTAGTGTGGTGGCCGATAAAATGTATCCTGAAGAATTTCTTACAACACCACTTAAAAGTGGTTCAACCTTAATTTGATGACCTGTAACAGGACTAAAAAATCAATTATTTTGAATAACTTTACAAAAATGAAATCGTTTCTCGGTATTCACCTGTTTTTTGTTTTATTCAGCGCACTCAAAATTTTATCCAGCGTTAAATTTCCAACAATATTTGGATCATTTTTCCAAATTTCAAGCGCATTATCCTGCATACAGCCTTCCTTAAGCGTGTTGACAATTGTACAAAAAACGAGTGAGTTAAGATTTACACTCGGATTGAATGGTTTTTTCGTGACAGTCCTATTCACTAAGTCTTCAGTACTTTTTGATTTGGTTGAGAACATATTCATAAAATCAAGTATATCTCGTTTTCGACGTTCCTTGGTCACGTATTCGGCAATCAATGGAATTTTAAAACAAACATCGTTCCAACTGATACTTGTTCCATTTTTGATTGTGACCTTAAAGTTTTCAATTTCTTTATTGATTTGTAATATCTTTAATAAATTCTTTGGTTCCAAAATATTTCCATTCGGTGCATGAAATATAATGGTTTGATCTCGATGACCCTCTTCAAAATTTTTCATCAACCATTCGGAGTCATATAAAAATTTTGAATTTTTCGGTATCCATAGCTTGACCGGATTTCGTTCGTTGTAAAATTTGAAAAATCCCAAACAGCATAGTGCCACTAAGAGTATTGATATGCTTATTGTTCGCCATGGATTGGATGCTACTAGCACTCCTAATCTGTAATAAAATAAAGAGTTACCGTTTAGTGAGTTATATTAGGAATTAAATTTTTTTTTAAAATTTAAAATTTAAATTCAGAATGCAAATAGATCTTAAGATGAAGCTGCTCTCATGATGAACTCCATAAATGTCCCGATGCTCATTTTTGGCTTAAAAATAGTCACATTAGGAAATCACCAACGATGTAAAAATAAGAATTATTTTTCCTTCTTAAAGTCTAAGTATCTCGCAAATCACATTAAACTGAAGTTATACAAGGTCATATCCGTTGTCAAGTGTGGAAGTGAGAGTTGCAACCTAACGGCTAGGTATGTGAGATGGTTAATGTCATTTAAAAACAGTCATGTGCATGATATATGGCCCAAACACGACCAATAACAAATAACTGTATTTGTATTTGTTCTTTGTATCACAGTCCAAATCTACCACATACGAGTATGTCACGAGTTTGTTATAATTTCAATTAGTTCAATATTGCTGTATCAGATCTCTCTAATGTCTAAAGTGATTGTCTTGGGAGTTTTTAATATTCAAAATGACACTTGGTTAGGATTTTCACAACCAAGATCAAACAGGTGAATATGTTGAATTGTTCGCGGGGGTGAATAGTCTTATCAAACTTGTAGACAAGTTGGTAAAGTCTCATTTTATTTTTGCCTTCTTTTGATTGGGAAGCGTGTTTTTTTAAGTAATAATGCTGATATAACGTCCAAACATATAACTTCGGCTACTTTAAAAAAAATGAAGATATTTATTAGTTTTAGCGGTAAGACATCATCAACTATTATAAAACCACCATCATTCAGAAGGTGACAAAACTTCTCATTCCAATTACCGCCCAATTGCTTTGTTGTCGACCTTATCTAAAATAATAGAATTATCTATAAAGAATCTTCACTTTATGAATTATCTCGAAAGGCATGCGCTTTTATTAGATTTTCAATATGCGTTTCGTAAGAATCGCTCTTCGATCACCTTATTGCCTATTCAACTCAGTTTTGCAAAAAAGTATTGAAACATATGATAAGTCAAGTGTCGTATCCCTAGATATTTCAAAGGCATTTGTAAGGTATAGGATAGAGCATGGCATCAATGACTGATCACTAAAATTCGGTCACTGAATCTTAATAGATCTCTCATTCAATGAATAGAGAGTCATTTAATGGGATGATCTATCAAGTTAGTATTACACGGCATTTCATCCGACTCACATAAAATCAATACTGGTGTACTGCAAGGTTCAACTTTGTCGCCTACTTTATTTTTGATCTATATCAATGTTATTTTGGCTTGCTATCACCAAATTATAAATAATTCATTTCTGACTTGCATTGACAAGCCATTGAATGGAGGAAATCTAATAAGGTAGAATTTAATCCACAAAAGTTCTAAGCTTTCCAATAAAAAAATAAAAGTCTGTTCCATCCATAATAAACGGCGTTCTCATCAATAGGTCCTCCTCCCTTTCTTAGAAAGATCATATATATCCAATTGCAAAAAAATCTAGTCAGTATTTAGGTTTCATTAGACGCTGTAAATTTTATTTTACTCCATAATAGAAATTCTTAAACTATACAAGCCTTAGTTAGGGCTGTTATGAGATTTCGTTTGTCTGGGGTGGAGCTCTAAATTCCATCTTAATTGTTCGCAAGAAGAGTGACCAAAAAAATCATAAATATTATTTTGGTCACTCTTCTTCCGAAATTAAATCTCTAACACCAGCAGCATTGTTCAGCAAGGTCGCTTTCGTTTTGGTTCAAAGGAACATTAGTTCGCCTTAGGTAAGCCCAGATGTAGAACAAACTATTTTAAATCGTAGTTTTTCCCTATATAGAGTTACCTCAATGTGGAACCAAGTAGGTTCGTCAGTCTTTCCCACAATTTTTAATATTCAGGTGTTCAAGAGGAATACTTGTAATATTTTCTCGGTCAAGATTTTATGTAGTTTTCACCGACCATAATGCATTAAAAAAATTAGTTTTGATTGAAGTGATAAAAAATTCCTTTTTCAACCCTTCCCCTCTGAGATCCGAAACCTGTACCTTCCGACCCAAACACCGCAGCTTTAACCACTGCGAAGCAAATAATTTGAAACCTACATATACGTGATGAATGTAATGAATAGGTACTGTAAATTACATTCGTTCGGTCTTTAAATTAATAAAGGGTTTTAACTCACCATGTTGCCGTGGCATAAGCTTTTAAGGTAGTAACTAAACACAGAACAGACGGCATCGGTCAAGACATGGTGCTTATTTGTATCCATTGCATTTTACTGATGTCACTATATTATTCTGAAATCATTTTCTCGATGATGAGTTTTATGGTTTACCAAAATTTTATAGACGATCCTACAAAGTTTAGAAAGCCGAAGGCCCGTAAAAAAATTCATAGTTTTTCGAAAAATATTCAAATTTATATAGTCTTGTGGCAACGGAGTAAAAGAACTACTCGATGTACTTGTACAATTTTCGACTTCCATTGGTCTTAAAATTCCGTCATATATGGTAGAATTAGGAGTATATCGTCCTTCTTCACCAACAGTATGTTGTCCATTACACATGTGGTCCTTGTGGGGACTATCGTCGACTTAATTCAGTTAAAACACCTGACCGCAATCCAATACCTAACTTCCAAAACTTTTCAATGAATTTAAATGGATGCACTGACTTCTCCAAAATAAATATTATCAGAGTATACCATCTTATCCCAGTTGCATCTGTAGTTGTTCATTGCGGTCTAATTTGGCTCAACTGTTAGGGAAAGATACTTCTTTAGTAAATTGCCAAATCTAATGTTGATCGAGTATAGTAAATCACCGTTGGTGTATTAACCGAACCCACAAGCCGTTGTGGCACTGATGGACAGCTGAGCGTTGAATTCACCAGCCATTTGTTCTTAAAATCAGGCACTTTTATAAGTTGTGTTCGTTCTGTAAAATTATTTTTATGATTTTATGGTTGATGAAAAAATTGCCGAACGATTCAAATCAGTTGACATATGTTGTAATTATGTTGCCTCTTTTATTTTATATTATGCTTTGTCTTATTTACAGCCAGAAAGATGGAATTAAACCAGGTCTTGTGAAAAAATACTGAAGGAATTTACGTCATTTTCGGGTAATATGATTGGTTTCATTGTGAACGAACAAGAATGATGTTGAAACTCGACCCGGTTAAAAAAAAGTTAAAACTACGGCTCTACATCTAGAGATAGTCTTGTTGCGTTGAAATTGCTTGACTTGACGCATTTTAAAGGAATTGTTGCCGAAGGTTGCGTGGTACCGTCAACGGTCCCTTGCAACGGCGAGATCTTGATTGGTATAGTCTACCTGAAAGGAAATTATCTATTTTTGCTTCGAGATATGCGACCATCGACTGTATTCAATGGTTCAGTGAATCTCAGTGAATCTCAACGGAACCAGCCACGTGGTGGATTCGCATGAATTGACGTATGCTGTATTACGATATGTGTTGCTATTTGATCACCCGCTAAGTCTAACTTTGCTAAGTCCTCTTATGTCAATTACTCTGGCTGGGCGAGCATTGCAATTTTAATAATTTTGGACAATTGCCTGATCTATAGTGAACGTACTGTTTTCGTCGGGAATTGTTTGCCTGCCAGGGAATTTTTGTGTCTTAGTAGGTCGGATGGGCGTCTATCACCTATGTTGTCTCCCGAAAGTAAGGTTTGGAGACGCTTCTCTTCTGGTCGTATCAACTGATCACTCACGTAACTCCGAATCAAATATTTTATAATAAAATTGTGATAAATCTAAGGATAATATATCAACACGTGAACATCGACATTGTGTTGAAGCTAAGGGATCTTGTTTAAATTGCCGTATTTACGTGTAAAGCTAAGATTAGGTGTGCAATTTGCCACATAAAACATACCACGTTATACGACTCAGTAGGAGAAATTCCAGTTGTGGCATTGGTCTTGTCGAATCTCTGCGCACAGTTACCAGGTAGCCCGATTGAGTTGAATAAGCTAGATTGTTCAATATTTTTGGCTGAGCTAAGTTTTGGTGAGCGAAGTAAAATCGATAAGATACTAGGAGTGCGATCGGTTTTTGATTCATTGCTGAGTGGAAGTTTCGAAAATCGATGATGGAATGATGGCCGTAGAACCAATTTTTTGATGGTTATTGTGTGGCGAAGTAACGGGATTAGGAGACACTTAGGTTATGCTTGTGAAGTACACGATCAATCAACCGCAACGGATGAACTTCTTCAAAAGTTCTGGTAGGCAGAAAATTTGCCAGAATTCAAGGGATTTACTGATGAAGAAAATGAGTGTGAAGCATCATATATGTTTGGCGGAAGTACATTGGATGAAGCCGTAAATAAACGGCTTGACATGGTTAGAGTCTTGGCTAGTGCATGTATGAGGTTGAGAAAATGATTACATGTGAATGTGATAGAAAAAGTTTAACAAAGGAATTTGCCGATGATAATTCAGGTACAACGAAGGTATTGGGTTTGCAATGGAACTCAATAGATAACGCGTTTAGTTATAAAATCGAATCAAGTACATATGTGCCTACGAAAAGAGGTTTACTATCTGAAAGTAGTCGAATATTCGATCGACTGGGATGGTTAACTCCAGTGATAATTGGAATCAAAATTAAATTTCAAGAGCTCTAGCTGGGACCAGTTGGGTGGGATGATCTGTTACCTGAAACGATGGAATCAGATTGGCTTGCAATCCGTACTAAAATGCAAGATTTAAAAGCACATAAATTCTCTAGATTGTTATCGGTTTGTGATGCTAGCAAGTGCACCCGCGGTGCCAATATAAGCAAGTCACGAAAACATACAGGGCAAATCTTGTACTATATTAATTGCAGCAAAATCTAAGGTTGCTCCAATAAAGACAATATCAATTGCAAGATTGGAATTACGTGCTGCTTTGTTGCTCGTTCAATTAATGAAATCGGTTGAAGGTACATTGTCTACAACCATAAACGATAGAATCTACTGGACAGATTCTAGTATTGTTTTGAACTGGCTGTCAGATGTATCAAGTCGGTGGAAAGTTTTTGTTGATAATAGAAAACAGTCAGAATGCCTCTGAGGCATCCCCTGAGAGGTGATGCCGATAGGTTTAGTAAATCATCCATTGTAGTGGAACGGGCCGTCATGGCTTAAAGATAAAGAAGCTTGGCCATAACAAAAATCAGTGGAGAATATAATATCAGTTCTTTTATATAACAATAATAAAGGTAGTAGTATGATTAATCCGTTTATTTGAAAATGCAATGTTATAAACAACAAAGACAGCCCAAAATCTGGTCAACGCACGATGATATGACTGAGGCCGAATTAGTTTGTTGGAAGTACGTGCGGAATCGTTTATTAAAAGAAGACATCACGAGTAGATAAAAGTTTAAAACCAATAAAATCAAATTTGAAGTTTCTAAATTCATTTTTGACGGTCAAGGAGTTGTACGAGTGGGAGTCGGTTAAATAATGTAAACGTGCCGGAAAGTTTTAGACATCCAATCACAATTCCTACAGCAAATAGATTAGCTAAACGTTTAGTAGAAGACTACCATGTAAAATTTTGCCATACTGGTCCACAATTTCTCCTTGGATTGTTAAGACAGAAGTACTGGTTCATACGTGGCAAGGATAAGGTACCGATGGTAACAAGAGAATGTGTATCGTATTTTAGGCTAAATTCAGTCCAAATGGTTCAAAAGATGGGTAACTTACCTTCTTATAGAGTTGACCACATACGGCCATTTATAAAGGTAAGAGTCGACTACGCGGGGTCGTTTATGGTCTTCAATAATCGACTCTGGACGAGGCCAGAAGTTTTCGAAAATATATATTGGGCTGTTTGTGAGAGCACCAAAGCGGTACATATTGAGTTGGTGATAGATTTGACAACTGGTGCATTTCTGACTGCTTTTTCTTATATTCTGATTGTGGTAGTAATTTTATTGGGGCTAATAAGGAACTGCAAAATTTATTCAAATCCATAAAAGAAAATAATAATCAAATTTATTATTCATTATAAAAGGATAATATTCAGTGGCATTTCCTGCCGCCAAACGCTCCTTACTTTGGCGGCCTTTGGGAAACTGCAGTTAAGGCTTTTAAAAATCATTTCAAATGGGTGGTTGGTGCAACAATATTTAGGGAAGCAATGAATCCCAGGCCATTTTGTGGTATACCTGATAGTCTGAAAATATTTTGACGACAGGTAATTTTTAGTTAGGACCTTCGATGATGTTGGTTCCAGAGGTTGACTTACAACAATTTACAGTCAATAAATTAGATAGATGGCAAATGAACAGTGAAAATGCTCAATAAATTTCAGTCATCAAAACCAAATAAATTAGAAACGAATTTATACGGTTAATTTAACGTCCTACTTTGCGCCGTCGCCAGCCAAATCAAGGACGCATAAAATCAGGTTCGCTTTAAATATCCGCATCTGCATATTGAACTATCCTAGCCAGCCTAGAAACTATTCTGACATGGACGATGGTTCGGCCCTTGGGTTCTCCACTCCAACAGGAGATCATAGTTGTGTTCATCGTCAACACCGATCGTAATCAAGTCATGAAAAGTTCTTTTTTTCACCCTTCTCCATTGGGATTCGAACCCGGTATCTCCCGACTCAAAGCAGCTTTAACCGCAGCTTAAACCACTGCGCCAATTGCTCGGTTTTTAAATATTTGGACGGAGAAGAGAGAAATTAAAGATATAGTTTACAAAAATGTTTAATGAATGGCTATTAGTAGTTGATAAGGTAGAATTAAAATGATAATTGTTGTTTAAGTGACATTGAACTTGGGTATTGTCATTCCCAATTAACAAACAAACATAAAAATAAAAATTATTGAAATATTTCAAGATCACTTACTGATTAGATAATATGCACTTTACTATCTAAAATTTTTTTTAAATAAATATTTTTTATCCGTTTTATGTTCTTGACTGACATTCGTATAAATTAGACTTTGATGATCTCTCTCGGTGTGTTGTAATTTTTGATGATTCATTTTGTATAGTGATTTATAGTGCGGTCCCGCAAAAAAATTGGTGAGCTTTTAGATTTATTTAATTTATGTCATAGTAAAATATAGATTGGATATAGATGGATTTTTGAAAATTATAATAGTAAAATGGCAACGGTAGATGAAAGAAATACTGAATCAACTTGTACGATTTCCCCGATTTGAAACGATTATAAGATACTATACTGAAGAAGGTAATTCAAATTAAACCTATAAACAAATTAAACCAGTGCAATTTATAAACTGGAGTGCACTAATATTTTCAGTCACACAATATGACACGTTTCTAATGAGTAATTCATAATCAGTGAGGAAATTACCTATTATCAATGAAATTACGTTTAATCAAAAATTTATATTTATATACGTATGCATTTTGTTTATATACTTAAACGGTCACAGATCTTAAAAATATCAACGTTTGATGAATTTTTAATTGCACAATTTATTCTTAATAAATTACTTAATATTTATAGTGAAATACTTAGCACACTGCTGGCTAATAAAATGTGAACACTTCATGGACATCTATTTCATGTCATCACCATATGACTTGTATAAAACCAAATGATTCGCTTAACAATTTACAATATACCTGTTAACGTTACCGCGTTAAACAGACATTTAGTGACCGTATTGTTTTTACTAGCACTGTGCATACAATCATACATACAATATATGCACAATCATAGTTCATGTCTAAAGTTTGTTTTTGTTTTCTTATCATGAGAAAATGCATTTAGCACTCGTATAATTATTTTTACAATAAAATCCATTTCACATGTAAGCTTACGTTTATCGACGACAAGGTTGAGACATTTTTAATAACTGTATTGGCTAGCGCTAATCGCAAGTAATTGGATTTTTTTTCAAGGTTATTTACGAGTGTATATAAAGTCATTTTTATAGAATCGTATTTCATACAAGAAATTAGAACCGTGTCGAATATAAGTAAGTACTCAAAAAATAATGAAAGTAATGTAAATTTTAAGTGCCTATCAACAAGATATAGTTTTTCACTGAATAAGTATTAAATTAATCATTAAACAGGATGTAGACGTATCACTAATTGCTAAATAACATGTATTCGTTTATTTTTTTCGTTAGTAAGAAAAAACATAAATTTATGCTGACCAATATGACTATTTCGAAATAATTGTTAAAATAATAAAACAGGTTTTACAGGTCATTACTGGCCCGTACCGAGTCAATGGTCTGGCTCCATCGGAAGGGATCCCGAGCTTGTTCTAGGTATTGTTCTAGACAATCCGTTGAAGAATGATTCTCTGCAATGTTATTTAAGCTGTGGAAAGGAGAACTATGCCGCGATAGTTTACACAGTTTGAGCGATCCTCTTTTTTAAAGATATGGCACAACGAGGACACCTTCCATTCGAAATGATAGTTCCACAAAGTATCCCTTCCGAATATGAAGAGCTCGGAACTAATACAATAAACCCCAGGGGACCGGTTTCGTTTTAGTCTCTGCATGACCAGAGAGAATTCCTCGTAGTATGGGTCCTCTATGTACATCCCTGCAGTCTGTATTTGGCAACTTTCAATGCAGTATTTGACACTAACTTGTTGAACAATCAGGAAATTAAAGAAATGATCCTTCCAGGTGCCGAGCACTGCATAGATGTTAAGACGGAGGCTTCCCTCCTGGTCTCGAATGGCAGTATACCTAATTTTGAAGATATGGTACAGTCCGGTGACTGTTTTAAAAAAGTTACGAGAACTGTATTCATTGCTGAGTTGTTGTACTTTTAAGGCTTGAGCCTCCCACCATTTACGCTATTCCCGTCTCCAAATTCGCGGTTCTCCAATCAAGGATTGTTTTGTTCTTCCGTGCGATTGTAAAACGTATTTGCGCTTCTTTATAGATTATTTTCCGTTGCTCGACATCAAGATAACACTCTTCGTCAAACCAATCATTTTTGGATTTAATTATTATCATACCTAGAATCGCCTGAGCAGCACGAACAATCGAAAGTTTCATATACTTCTCAAAGAGCGTTCACATCATCAGAACAATGGTTGGATTCCATAATGCTAGTGATAACATTTCACATTTTGGAATCCCTCAGTAATTAACACATTGTGTGTCCATGCTTCCAAGTGGATATTTTTACGAAAAAAAATGTGCTAGCCACAGCCATTATGGGTCACTAGATCGTGTCGGGAATACGGACCGATGTTTTCACATAACTCAAACTAATTTTTCCCACTTAAGCAAATAATTAAAGTCCCCAATCACTATCCTGACGTCGTGCTCCTGTATGGATCTTATCAGATCATCGAAATTGTTGTAAAATAAATCTTTATTGTTGGATTGGCTTACATCAGTAGGCGCCTGAACACAAATAACTGACAAGATGATAAGTCACATGCGTAAACGTAGCTAACACATACGAATATCAACTGCTTTGAAATCCAAAACAGCCTTTTTCACCTTAGGCTCAAGAAGAAAACCAACCCCAAGATTATACCGAGGTTATCACCACTTAGTTTTTTGGAGAGCAACGAGTTCCAAGCGGTACTCTTTCTTGGCTGATAGAATCAAACGCACCTGATTACGTACCGATATTAAACTGCGTGTCCGTTACCATAAGGCGGAGGATCGGTCAAAATTTTGGCGGTATCTATATTTTCTTTAATTTATATTTTAAATAGTGAGGTTTATGAAGGATACTGGTAGTAAGCCAGCGATCACATTTTTTTAGTCGCCTTCTACGATAAGCCAATGATGCTGTGGCGGAATTCTAAGGTTAACATGCTCGTTTATTAGTTTTTTTACGAAGCATGGGAGTGTCCCCTAACCACAGAGACCAAATAAATTACCTTTGTCTAAGATAGCTAGATGATATATCATCAACAATATAGTCAACAATATATATATATATATATATCAACAATATAACAATATAGTAGCAGTAGTTGCAATATGGGAATTTTTGTTTTTTAGTTTTTGAAGCCTGCAATCTTTTCTGGAAGCTATCCGAACTCTTTCGAGCGTTAATTTTTAACGTCCAAGCTTACGCCGTCACCAGCCAAATCGAGCGAGGCTCACGAATACAGGTTCGATTTTAATTGCATCTTCACATTGCATTGCTCCAGTCAGCCTGTACTGACATGGACGATGATTTGGCCCATGGATTCTGCACTCCAACAGGGGGTCATAGTTGTGTTCTTCGTCATCACCGATCCTAATCAGGTGATAAAAAATCTCTTTTGCAATTAAATTCTTTTGTCGTTATTTTTTTATTCAGATGTAGATGGTGTGCAAAGCAAAGCTCAGTTTCGATCTGAGAGGAATTTAGTTAAAAATTAATTGTCATCTTATCAGGCCATGGCGACTGAGTGCTATCTGTAAATGCTATTTTATGCTATTTCATTTTATATATATATATATATATATATATATATATATATATATATATATATATATATATATATATATATATATATATTTATGTACAGTGTACATGTAGCGTTAGCGAATTATATGAGTGAGCACGAAATATTTGAATAATTTTTTTTGTTTGTGTAGCGATGATCGCTACAACAGCATCAGTTGACGTAAATGAAACGCAAAGTTTTTTTTTAAATTATTCCAAGTTGTTTTGGAATTGTACAAATTGCCAAAATAAAATTTATTTTTAGCTTCATTGACGCATTTGTTTTGGTTACATTTTTAAAATATTTAAATTATTCCAAATCTGGATCTAAATTAAATCTTTTATATTTTTTGTAAGCCAAATCTCATCGCTCGAATAAATTTAAAATATGATGAGCATATACTTATTTTATACTTCTCTTACGGGGAACATAATTACTATCTAATTATCTGATGTTGGATAGAAACAAAGATTAATTCAGTCCAACGAAAAGAAATAATTATGGAGATTATACATAATTGATTACATTAAAATTGAAAATAAGATATTTTATTTCTGGTACGATAGAACTTATAGTATGCTTAAATCGAAACGTGATCAGAAATAGCAGAAACACTAAGCTGTCCAAAAGAAATACTATTATGTTTATCAGGTTCATATAAAATGATTAAATCTAACACTTTTATCTAATCTAGTCGGTTAAAAAGATAATCAACATGTTATACTCGTAGTTAAAATCTTCCATATGATTGAATATAAACTACTCCTGTATAACTATATCGTATGGAAGTCGTAAACGTCACATAGCCCATCTCTAAAGACCCCCGCGGCGTGGTATGCAAGTATCTAAACTTTCATTATACGGCCAGTGGTGACCAGTTACAACCTGATGTATACAACGATATTAAACTAACATGGTTATATGATATACAATTTTTGAGAAGTCAGCAATCGAATTCGAACTCCACTAGTTGTACCATGATTGAGATCAAGCGATTTAATTCAAATCGATCTATAAGTAATATCAATACGAAAAGAGGATAGGATTTTAACACGTTCACAGATATGACTGCTATAACATTCATGGATTTTGATCGGTGTATTTGTAAGGAGTCTCCCGTAATTTTCTATATTGTTCCATAATATACAGATACTATTTCTCTTTGTGTACAGTTTTGTACATTTAAAAAAAAGTTAATACATATAAACAGGGATTCCCCGATTTAATTGAGGAAAGTTTCTTTGTTACTGAAGAATTAAATTTTATAGCCTTACAACTAGTGACGGATATTTGCTATAAACACGGAAATTTATGAAGGGAAAGTTGAATCATCTGCAGCAACGTCCACAACACAGATTCTAGTAATACGGTTAATGCAACCCTATTTAAATAAAGGACACCATTTATCTGAAGAACTACCAGCAACTAAAAGTTATTGTTTTGGGACTCTTCGATTCAATAGAAAAGGATTTCCGAAACAAGTTGCTGATAAGAAATTAAAAAAAAAGCTGAACTTGTGTGGATGAGGAAAGGACTTATATATGTATCCAAATGGAAGGGCAAATATGACTTATTATCAATTAGTACGGCCCATCATCCTAAAATAATTGAGACCACAAATAGATATGGTAAGAAAATAATAAAACCTCAAGATATACCTAATTACAACGAGCACAAGTCTGGAATTGATCGAAGCGATCAAATGACATCATATTACTCTTCGCCACGAAAGACCATTCGATGGTACAAGAAAGTGATATTTCACTTATTAGATGTGAGCGTTTGGAACAGTTATTACATATACAACAAATTTCACAGCAAGTTATCATTTCTAACGTATAGATATTTATGATTAAAATCATTGATTAATCTTGCACCCGACGAATACGATGGGCAATGCATAATCAATTTAATTCGAGGTCGGCTCAAGAAAAATTAATCGCCAGCTGTTTGACTCAAAGGATCACCAGAACTGTCTCGACCAATAGCTTCATGTATGTTTTCTAGATCACCAGTTTTGCTCGCAGCTGAATCGGATTTAATAACAACAAGTTTCACCGATCGACATAATCATGTTATAGATACGCTTGCCACCTTTAGAAAATGTCAGAGGAGGACAAAACAGGAAAAAAGATTTTCATGAACTTTCGAAAGAGTCCCGTCAAACCCATAAACTGTAGTCGTATCTTAGTTCTGTTTTTTGGTTGTAGAAAATTTACATCGGTATCTGTTTTTGATCTTCCGGGTCTAACTCGCGATCCTGACACTTCATGTCTTAAAAATTCTATCTTGCATTTGAAAAAATTGCAATTTTCCAGGTTTAGCAACACACCATGACACGTTATTACATGTAACAACCGCTCTAATTTTCCCATTCCCTCTGCGTTAGTCTTACTTGGGATTATTGTATCATCTAGATTCTTAATATACCACTATTTCCTCATTAGTCTCGTCAACTAATCAATTCAAAATTTAACTCATATTGTCCATCAGCAGTAAAAAAAGCGGTTATTGTTATTGAATCTGGATATTCTTGACTCATCGCTACCTGGTAATATCCTGATAATATATCTAAAACGGTGAAATAATTAGCCCCGAATAAACTGTCGTTCTTTTCCAGTCCTTCTCTTTTTTATTAACATTCCAGGGCCGCACGCTACAAAATATGATATTTATTTTTCTGGTGGAGGACATTTTTGTGTTCGTGGAGGATGGAGGCAATTTCTTACGAAAGGAGGACTGTCCTCCACAAAGGAGGACGGCTGGCAAGCCTAGTTATAGAACGAATACCACTGCCGATTAGATATATGAGGAAAACTTATTTTTTACGTTGCAAGAGATGTTATGCAAATAATAGAAAAAAACAAACTTCATATAGATGCCAATCTTTCCTAGACAAACTAGTTTTATGCCCAGAATGTTTTGGAGCCTACCATATGTAATCACCGCTTGAATTTTATGTAAATTCACCTAAAATATCTGTGTTATTATTGTTTTATTATTTATTTGCTATGAAATATTTTTAATTAGTTTAGTTTGCTTGTGAAAAGTATAAATTTAGGTTACTTTTTTTATTAACTTTAATAAAGAAAAAGCTATAATTTTTAAAAATGTGGTTATTTTAATATTTTAAAAGCACTGTGGAATGAAAAATAAGTTTCTCCAATGATTTAATATTTGAATATGACACTAAAATAATACGACTGTTATAGCAGTCATTTGCATATCAAATGATAAATAACGTTTCGTAATCAAATGACTGCTACTGCACAAAAACAAAAAAAAAATATGTAAATGCATGCTATAGCAGTCAAGCCATTTTTTTATTCAAAATGACAGTTATATTTTAATATTATCAATTTTAAGCATAGGACTTCAATCTGCGTTGAAAATTTTCAGCTAGCTCACTTGGTTGCTATTTCATCCTATTCTAATGCTGATCTGTGGCTTTTCTTCGATATTCGTGCAATGCCTTATTAACTATTTTAAATTGTTAAAAAACTAAACAAATTTTTCATACCAGTCATGAATTAAATTAATTCGAGCTAATGAGAATCGAATTAAATTGGATCTACCATACTTATATGAAATATTAAACCGAGTTTTATTTGTTTAAGAACGAAATATTAAGATTAGATTACGAATTAATGATAGACTGATGACGGTGAATGAAATTTTTGAGAATGACAAAGTCCACCACTATATTACGGTTAGATCAATTACGCAAATAATCAACAAATTTTGGAAAATTACCTTGTTAACGTTTCAATTATAATTAGAGTGACACTTATATTAACCTTTAAATTAAATACAATACGATACTGTGCTTAATTTTTTAATTTTTTTAAATATTTTCAAGGCACTAGGTATTTAATTTTTAATTTTAGCTTCAATGGCTTGGCAAGCATGAATATATACTGTGACTAATCAATTAAACGTACAACTCTTTCAAGATAAAATCATCACTATGTCTTATGTAGTAAATACTAAATATATACTAAGTAGATTACAACGTATAAATTGTTGGTAAAAGTTGACCTTAACACGTTATTATATTCTTTAGTCTTGGGCCCTGTGATTACATATTAAACTCACAAACCGACAGATTAAAATTTTTTAATTTGTAATTGCAAATAAAGTTTCGTAAACCTGCAGACATCCTATACTGGGATAAACGATGGTTTGGCCTATGGAATCGACACTCGAATACGGGGCATAGTTGTTCTTCGTCATACCAATTTTATTGATTTTTATTATGTTTTTTTTTATTTTAGAACAAATCGTCATCCGCTTTGTTGAACGGTTTACAAAGTACTTATACCATAAAAAAGGTTAAAAGCGATACAAAACCATAGGTCATTATGCTAGAAGGTATAGAACGATAGTGTTCTTGAGATTTTATACGCATGGTTCATCTGAGTTTAATTCTGATTCGTCAGCAAATTCTGATTCGTTATCTGATTCGTTCCATAGTTTATCCTATGTAGGAAGTATATAATCAGAAACCAACTACTATAGAGACGTCGCAACCCATATATAAAAAAATATCCAAAATTGACGGGTTCCAACCGTCGTTGTGGATGCTAAAAAATTATATAAAATTCAATGAAACATATACATACTTACTCTACACAGTATTTCATGTACAACATGAGTATGCAAACAATATGGCTTATAATATAGATGATTTTGACCCGCAGCGCCGAATGATACCCGATAAAAAGATTAGAACCCAGAACTAAATTTTGGATATTTTTTGTATATATGGGTTGCGACGTCTCTTTATATTATTTGGTGTTTGATATAATCTTTTGAATTCTTCGATCTTGTGGAAATCAAAGAAAGCGAAATACAAAAGTATTTTTACTAAACTGTTGTCATATGTGAGAGACGGTTTAGGCTGGGCCGAAATTTGTTTTTCTATATTTTCTAGCATTTTTATAATTCATTTAATCGGCCAGACAAGGTTGTAAAATTCCAAATATGGGTTCCGTGTACATCCCACATTTATGAAATGCTAATTTATTTTGCAGTGAAGAGTCATAATTACGATTAGTAATCCATCAACAATACCACATACCCTTTCTATGTCAGCAACTACCGCAAGAATATTTACGAGATTATTTAGTATATTTAATATTTTAGGGTAGGTACGCAGCTTGAGCTAAGATACATTTTTCATACAAATTTGACATAGAAAGTAGCTAAGCTAAAAGAAAAATGTAAAATTTATCTTTCGATTTAGATGTCTGCAGCTTTTCGCTAAAAAAATCAAAATGATAGTTGCGTGGATTGTAACGTAGATGATACTACTAGCAAGTCTCCACTGAATTTAGCGGCTATTTAATTGCACGGTACAATAATTGTAAGATAAATTTTGACAGTTGGTCAAAACTAAATTGGTTGGTTTATATAAACTAAATTTAAAAATAAAATACAAAAAATATGTATCTCCACACAAATTGTTTAGCTTCATGAGTTATCTGTAGCTATAATTGGATACTTGTGGAGACTGCGTTAAAATGTATCTTAGCTTGAGCTGCATACCTAGCTTTATGGTTTACATTTGTGATTGGTCGCACTTCTTCACCGATTTTGACTCAACATGTAAATTACTCAAAAATTATTGTTCAAAATAAAATTTGATCTGCTAAATAAATATTGTCTCTTTCACTTCATACTTCTCAAATCAAATTATCAGCTTGACGATTTTACTACTTTCCAAACAAGATGCTCACTTATTCGATCATTCAAAACTTTCGAATCACACGTCATTGTTTCTGATAAAGTTTAAAAACGATATTGGCCAGTTGTAATTGACATAATTTACCTAGCATCGTATTCCAGGAAATGCAACGTATGCAATAAAACTTCCAAGTAACGGGGCAAAGTGGAATTATTTAAAATATTGGTCCGAGTGGGCATTTAATATTATGCATGAAAAAAACGAGCAACCGCTAAAACTGGTTTAAAATATTACCATTAAGGTGGATCTTTTTTCCCCGAGGAGATTTTCTTAAGATTGAGCAGGGGAAGATTGACTGGAAAACATGTTTCCCGGGTAAAAAATGTAATGTTGTTTAATCACATGAAACATACCGTCACAGGATGTTATGATTTGAATATACCAATAAACAGAATTTAGCGATTTTAAAAACCATACTTAAAATTAAGATTGTCAACAATAGCATAATCTGTTGAACATGTTATTTTATTCAAACTGTACATTGAAACTTAAGCGGCATGTGGTTTAAAAGGAACGATATCAAGCTAACATATTAAACTCCTAATTGATTAAAGTCATTTGGTCTCTATGTCTTTTTGTTCCACATCAAAACTTGGACTATATGTTACACTTAGAACAATGCCACAGATCCCTTTGAAAGCATCAGCAAAACGAAAGCTACAAATTTTTAACGCCGGATATAATTTAATTATGATCCATATATCAAAATAATTTAAATTAAACTGACGTCAATTAAAATATATTTTCAATTGTTTTCGCACTGAAGTTTTGTTGAGGTAATCTAAAATTACAAACTTTTAAAGTGAATCTGTTTTAAGGTCTCTGGTTGGTAACACTAAGTGTAACACTACATAGTAAAAAATCTACTAATTTTAAATATTAAATAAAAATTTCCAAGTTTTATAACATTGTGAGTTCGTTCGAACCTGCTAAGTAATGCGCGATTTACATTGAACGATATTTTCAAGATGCAGATATTTAAAATGAGATAGCATGAAAAATAAAATACTATGGAAAATATGAGAAAGAAATAAAAGTTTTTTATAATTTTTTTACATACAAGTTTTTATGTACATTTTTATAATCTACAAGCACAGTAAAAATTAATATAGATTATATATTATAAAAATTAATATAGATTATATAATATATATTATTTTTTCTGTGCTACAAGACTATATGTATATTCTAACCGGCAATTTGTCCCTTCATTTCACTTTCAAAACAATACTTTTTTTCATAAATCCAATAAGATTCTATACATTTGTTACAGTTCAATCTAGTCATCATAAAGGCGGTGATTCATGTACAAAATTTATCTGATAGATATAAATTATAATCATTTTGATTGGTTGAAGGTCCGCCATATTTTTTTATCGTACGACAATAATCAGAAATTGAACATTGTTCATTTTGCATAAGATATCATTTGAAGCTTGGCCAGCTGCGTGAGAACAAATCTTCAAAACTTCAAAAAAAAAAATTTAAATCAAAAATGTGTAAAATGACCTAAAAATATCTTAACGATAGAAGTCTATACACACTCAAAAAAATAAAGTAGTAAAATTGACTAAATTTACATCTAAATTGAAGAAAAAGCGTTTAATATACGGTCAACGAAGGTAGGTCATTAATTTGATTATATTTTATTCAATTTAACAATTTCAATTAAAGTTGATTAATTCAATGAAATATCTTCGATTTGAATAAAATCGAAAAATAATCATTTTTGTGAAATTGACTAAGAGTTAGTCAATTAAAATAAAGGAAGTCATCACGATATTTGTTGAAATGATTAAATTTTCTTTAAAATGAAGAAATAATATCATCGTTTTAGTTAAAAAATTCTTTGATTTGAAGATAACGTTTGTTAAATCAATTAAATAATTTAATGCACAAATAGTTGAATTAAAGAAACCTTCGTTGATTTGATATATATATATATATATATATATATATATATATATATATATATATATATATATATATATATATATATATGTATATATATATATATATATATATATATATATATATATATATATATATATATATATATATATATATATATATATATATATATATATATATATATATATATATATATATATATATATATATATATATATATATACATTTATATAAATATAATATATAATTCCATGTAACTTTGAAAACAATGTTTATTTTATTTTTTAATACATTTATTTTTTAAATTCAAATTATACTGTCAAATTTTAGGTACATATACAACAAAACCTTTATTAGTTTTCAAAAATAAAAAATTCGTTTTTAACAATTAAAAATAATTTTTATAACACAAAAAAGTTATTTTAATGCCGTCATTAAGTAATCGACATGAATATTTGGTTTATCATATTAAGTCTTTAAGGCATACAAATATTCTTGGAATAAATTAGATTCGATTGGATATTTTAAATTAAAAACATTAACAATTTTAAAACTAATATCAACCGCACATCAATAAAGCTATTTAAACAAAATTTGACGCCATCGAAATAAATCAGAAATTTATTTGGTATAAGAACTGTTCCAGCAATTGCACTGCTTTTTTATGTGAATTTCTGCGGGAAATTTGTTCACATTTCCCCACAGTGCTGCCCAAAACAAGAAAACTTGATTGCGAGTCGCTTAAAGAATGTTTTAGCCAATTTTTTTTATTATTGTTACCTTCAACAGTCGTCGATGTTGGAACTAGTACGCTGTGTAATAAGTTAGCAATACCGACCATCTAAACAAAAGTAGATAATAAGATATTAAATATGTTTATATTTTGAAATCAATTAATTATTTTACCTTCTGAAGCAAATTATGACAGCTGCAATTCCTTCAAAATTTTTATTGAGTTGACTTCTTTAATTTTATTAGTGAAAATAGGAATTATTTTCATGGTAAATGCTGCAAAAATTTATAATGAGGCTAGATGCTGATGGATTTACATATAACTGTGAAAATCGATGTTTACCTTTAAAGAAAAGATTCATAAATTACTATAAGAACAACATGATATGATAGAGTTCGAATAATATATATATATATATATATATATATATATATATATATATATATATATATATATATATATATGTATATATATATATATATATATATATATATATATATATATATATATATAATATATGTATAATATATTATATATATATATATATATATATATATATATATATATTATAATATATATATATATATATATATTATATATATATATATATATATATATATATATATATATATATATTATAATATATATATATATATATATATATATTTATATATATATTATATATATATATATATATATATATATAATATTATATATATATATATATATATATTATATATATATATATATATATATATATATATATTATAGATAGAGAAATATATAGATTTTGACACTTACCAGTTTATAGCCCATTGGTTTCTTGTAATGTTTCTATTTGCTTAAAATAGCCATCGTCGAATCAGCTTTTGCAATATCATTTAGTTGATTTTTGGTCGCTTGCCTATGATGTTCAAGTTCAGCCCAACAATAATTGTTTGAAAAAATTGCCTCCAATTGCTCCGTTGTATTTCTGGAGGTTCTATTTTTAAAGAAGACAGATGATCATAATGGCAGATAAGAAGTTGATAAGAAATGTATCGACAACTAATTTTTAGATAAATAAATTTTTGGATAAAGTGCAATTAAAATGTTACGCTAACGTTTGAAAATTTGCAACATAAAATTACATTCACAGTATAAACATTATAAAATTATATTTCAATCAAGAGATACGCACCTTAAAAATATAAAGTAAATCAATAAAATTTCTTTTTGATGACCAAGGCTTCATTTTTCGTCTCGTTTAATAACGCTTACTAAAAATATTTATTAAAATCAATTATAAGATCACAAAATGTAAATAACTATAAACAATTTAACTATCAACAATTTATCCACAAAACCCACTATAAATATTTATTATACTTACCGAAGAAACAGTATTTTTTTGATATTTACAACAAATTTTATATTATTTTAAAATTTTATAACTTTATTTATATTTATCATGTAATTAAAACAAAAATTCACTTTGCATATGATGAAACTATTTCATCCAACTTAAAACCACACACTAAAAATCTTAAATGAATCAATCACATTTAATTTTCAACATGGTTTGTTCTATTCGAACATTATTTTCGTCAATTTAAAAGAAATTCGTCAAATATACGATTTGTTTAACGACAGATAGTCAAACAATTTATTTAAATTGAAGAAATTTAATCAATTTGACAAAAATAGTTACTACGTTATGAAAATATTTTGTATAACGATCGTTATTAATTAACTGTTACTTTTAAAATTACAAAATTTGAAGAAATGTTTCTTCAATTGAAATAAATTTATTCTACATTTTTATTTTATGATCGTTTGAATATTTATTATTCAAATCGATTATTTCCGTAACTAAATTAAAAATTTTACTATTAAATTGATTAAAATGGTTTCTTCAAAATCCAACGAAATCGTTTAATCAATATGACCTACGATATTTTTTTGAGTGCACGAATCGCATACTGTGAAATTCGTTTTTATCGTATAAGACAAAAAAATATTAAGCAATCAAAGCTATTATAATTTATGTCTATCAAATAAATTATGTACATGAACCATCGCCATTAATATTTGATTTTCTGCCAATTTTAAAGTGTATAGTCGTCTGTTTATAATAAAAGATGACGATTCACAATCTGAACTATAAAATTGGATATCGATAACCTCATTTTTCGGTTCGTTTCTCGGCTTACAGATGTCAATTTTTTTTTTTACAAAAGTCGTGACTTCCTTTTTGTAAGTTAAACAAATCGATTTCGTTGAATGAAAATCGCGCAAAGTTAGTATTTTTACAAAATGAAAGACTTGGGTTCAATATAATCGAACCAAATCATAACCTAGATTGGTTTAATAAATTTTAGCATGACAACATTATTTTGTTGGTTAGTGACAGGTTAACCCGTTTTAGGGAGTAATAAGCATCGTTAGATAAATCTTTTTAAAAAATTAACTGTTCAATGATCATCTTTAGTGATTTTTCAGATCAACAAATGTGTCTAAAAGTTTATTTTAATGTTACCTTTGTGTAAACGAAATGTAAACGACAGTATTTCGTTTCAGTTTGTGTTGGGTTATAAAGTGTAACCAGCAACAGAACATAAACATTTACTTCTAATGCTTAAACAGTGATGTCACAAAAGTTTACCAGGTCAGCTTAATTATTTTTTTGATTTGTGTTTATTACAAATATATTAGTATGACCGCAACGATTAATTGCAAAACTAAAATCGAACAACACAAATTATTGTTTAAAGATGAATTTACCAAGAATTTGTGTAAATTGATATCACAAATTCACAAAAACTATTTATTATGTTAAAGTTACAATGATATATTGAAGAGTTGAATTTTGAACTTTAGAGGTGGGTGTTTAAATTGTATATATGTATTTATTTACCAAACAAACTTTTATCCAACAGATAAACGGTAAAACAATATTTGCGTATTTGTGGTATGTAGAGTATACATACCACAAATACGCAAATATTGTTTTGCCGTTTATCTGTTGGATAAAAGTTTGTTTGGTAAATAAATACATATATACAATTTAAACACCCACCTCTTGGGTTGCAAACTCGTGTTAACTTGGTTCGATACTTAATATTTACTACTTATATATGTATATATAAAGGTTAGAAGCTCAAAAAGTTTGGTATTGTATAATAAGCTCTTCTGATAACTGATGAACTGTCGATGTTTTTCACTTGAATACGTGAGTATTCAATTTGAAGATTACACGGAACGTATTAATACGGAACGTATAATCTAAGTAATTGAAACTTTCAAATTAAATTTGTAAGACTTATAGTTTAAATTAAGGCACGTTTAAAATTTAGACAACCTTATCTTTCCAATAATGGATTAGATGATATGACGAAGTATTAAGTCCAGCTTATTTGTGAATAGAAACAGCAATTGTATTTAACACAAAAAGCTCGTAATGAGGTAGTAAAAAGCTGCAAAAATTAATCGAAACGTCGATGTCCTAGACAAAATAAACTGAAGCAACTCCGATTAAAAAATGACGAAGATAATTGAATCTCAAAGACTTCATCATGCACGATACACAATAATCTGGAGTTTAATATGGATTCAATTTGTGATGATAAAGTAGTTAATCCCTCGAACGTGAAATACAAATTGTTCATCTCCTGTCGATTAATTGAATGATTTGAATGATGCTTTCCATAATCCTCCGAAATACGGCCAACCAGGTAGATTAAAATAAAATTTGATTTAACTCTACAAGTAAAAATGTACAACATCAGTAGAATCAAGTTTCAGTAATAACTATGGTTACACAAACATTTTAATTATGAATTATCAGCAACCAAATTTGACCCATTGCCGCAATGTATACGTTCTGGTAATCCAGAAAGCTTTTCAGTCCAACTATAAAAGCCTCCATGAAAATGGGAAAGATGAACTACAGTTACAATTAGATAATTAATCGAATGTTTTGCAGCTAAAATTATATGATGTTTAGCTGCGAATATGAGATGAGAATTGTGTAGTATCCCGCCAGCAACTAAGAAACTGATGATGTCTAAGAAAGGATCAAGGCCTACAAATTTTGATTTGCTGGGTAGTATACACTATTAAATTGGATAACTTTCAATCCTCTGCTAAATTATAGACTTCTGCTGTTTCTCATAGTATATTTTCCGCAGATTTTAATTCATCGATCGTTAGACTTTCTTTAACATTTAGATCAGCTTCCGTATTTATTGTAAGATGGATTACCAGTTTATTTTATACTAATTGTAATGAATAGAACTGCATTGATCTATTTTGTTGTTTAAAGGAACGTGAAATCAGTTTAACGGTTAAATAATATATTGCTGCGTGAGAAGATCATTCTTTGACTTATCTCGTAAATTTTATCACGAGTTAAATAATATCGTGTATCATAGGCATAGGGATCGCGTTAAATGTTTTTAATTTTCTAGGTCTATTGGCTAGCCAATGAAGTACAATCATGGTGTCAGTCCAAGTATAATATTTAATGTGATAATCGCTGTTCCATCTCTTAAAATAGTAAATACATTTCTTAAATCGCTTAAAATAATGTAAATTTTATCTACAGTTAACCATAGCCAAACATCAATAATGACCTCTTCTTGCCAAAGCCAATACATTTAGTAAACCAGATGGATCTTTTAGCGAGCTTAAATTGATTTGACGGAGTTAATGGTTTACGCGATTCCTATAGTGCAGTTCAACCATTGCAGTTGAATTTAAATTATTTGATAATTTAAACTTTTAAGTAATTCAAGTACTTGAATTCAAATAACTTGACTAATGAGAGCTTAAGTTATTAGGGTTAAAAATCGAACCAACAAAAGTACAAATCGTAGGAACAAACAACCACATATCAACAGTCACTAAGAAAATGAGCATTTATATCGAATCGCAAACATCTGATTATTGATCTACTTTGAAATGCCTTGTAAAATTAAAAATTGCACGACTGCCTCTGTCAAAACTCATACAAGTAAAATTTTAAGTAATGTTTAATTAGCAGACCACTGATTTTAAACCAAACACGATTGATGTATTCTTAGGTGTTGAGTTATTTCCTATGAGGTTAGAGAAGTCTGAGCGGGATTTAACCTTTACAATTCAGAGTGCGGGTGTAGCGTCATAAAGGGCGGCTAAGTTAGCATTTAACTTCAGAGGTAACCTCATGTCCTCAACTGTCATCGTTATCGGTTTATTTCCACGAGCTTAATTAATGATCGAATCAAACAATTTTGGAATTTAGAAAAGATCGGAATGCCAAATAATCTCTCCATTGAGGAGAAACTATGCGTAAAACACTACACATATGATTACACGACTCACGAAAATAAGTTTGTTAGATATAATATTACCTTTCCAGTTAAGGATGTTACAAATTTAGAGCAATATATAACATGCACGAAGTTCGTATTATTGAAGTCATTACTACTGAATAATTTGAACTATTTTATGCCACATCATTTGATGATAAAAGATAGTAGTACCACGCCTGAACACAGTACCTTATGGTATTGTAATCGCACTATTTTTAGCGATTCGTACATCATTTCAGTTGATGGAGGTAAAGATTTTTCGTTGGCAAAACAAGTTATCTGGAAAGGTAAGTTCATTCTACTGCAGCTACTTCGATATATGATTCATCATAAGTTTGTTTCTATTCTTCGCCTAAATTGGCAGATTGAATTAGATTTGTTTCACTTTTCATTTTAAAAGTATTCATTAGCCAGTCTTTGTACAAAATCTCCCGTTCTTTTAGAAATCGCACAATTTTATGATCCAATAGGGTTCTATGGTTCCATTGTATTTTTGGCAAAATTATTCATGTAAAAAATTGTGAGCTGTTAAATTAAATTAGGATGATTAATTATCCGTTAAGATCTAATCAAGGGTTGTCACTTCCACGTTGTGTTGCTTGAAGCCGGCAAAATCGGACTGAACTTCATTGTTTCAGAGACGCTTCCGAAGAGGTTCGGTTGTTGTATTTATATATTCAAACGGTTGATAAAGAAAATAAATGTAGAGTAAAGTGTTTGTAATTCAAAAAGTCGAGTAGCTCTTTTAAAGAATTAAACGATTCCACGAATTGAGTTATCTGTATTGGTTGTGTATATGGAATATGACAGTTACAATATATGGCACATCAATTTGGAACAAAATAATATTTATAATAATTATTATTACCATCACGGATGTAGGTTGTACTTTTAGATTTGTGTAATGCATTAACATAACATAAGCATGTAAGCATTAACATAATGCAAATAAATAAAAAAAAATGTTTAGTCACCTGAGGCTGCTTGCTCTTTCAAAATGGTGTTTTAATTCGACACCAATTATTCCTGTAAACTGTATAGTATAGTAGGATTAATCTCTTTAGTTTGACTCAGAAGTTATTCTGTTCCAATCAATTTTGTATGTATCATGGTTGTATTTTAAATCATATTGAGACTTTAAGCGGTTTTCCTTCGGTTATCACAGAGTTGACAAAGAATTCGATTCAACCGGCAATGGGCAAATTTACGTGATTGCGCGTTTAAATAATTTATTTAGCTTATTTGTATTGTAGCTTGAATCTTTTGAAATTGATCTAATCTAAGGAAATCGAGATGAATAAAATTCGGATTTGGCAAAGATGTGAAAATCGTTAATAGGGTATTGGTAATGATACAAATCGATTTTCCATTGATTTACTTTGTGAGAAGATGGTCAAGGCAATCAACACATGGAAAATTCAAGAATGGAAGGCAATTACAAATTGTTCCAATTTTTTGGTATTATTTCGAAAATAGGCCTTAGTACTTAGTTTTATTCATCAAACTAAAATTTAAATTAAAAACCTTATACCAGTTTCGAATGTAAGAAGCAAGCTTTTAACAAGACCTTCTCGCTGATTTGGTAGGTGATCGAAATGTATTTGGCCTTAAAAACCATAATAAGATGGTTGATTTTGGCACCGAAATATGGTATTTTAAAAAAGGATGGACGTAAAAATAACGAACTAATCTCTTTAAGTCTATTCCTCAAACAAGATAAATTTCTACGTGTTGGCAGTCAAATAAAAAATGCACATGTAAATGTAAACTGTAAACAACAAATGCTTTTGCCGCGTCTTCCAATGGGCATTCAAAAGTATTGTTTCGCTCAGAACACTTTCGTTTATTGCATGCAATTGCTCAACTTTTGTTATATAGTATTTGAAAATGCTTTTTGGATTATTGACGGGAGAAATCTCTGCAAATCAACTATAAAACAATGCATCCAATGAAAGAGCTGAACCGATGTTTTCCGTCTAAAGTGCACAAAAATGAAGTTTTGCGGTACTGTATCAATTTAAATATTAATTGGTATACCATTCTACAAGGGCCCCTTTATTTTAAAGGTTTATGGGAGGCTTCGCTAAAAGGGTTCCATTTTAAAAGAGAGGTTTGTAATAATTTGCCAACATTTGAACATGATGGTCCAATTTCGGAAGATCCGAATGATATGACCAGGGCCATTTCTTGATTGGGCAAACAATTATACATCTTTGCCAAATCCGAGTTTTATTCATCTCGATTTCCTTAGATTAGATCAATTTCAAAAGATTCAAGCTACAATACAAATAAGCTAAATAAATTATTTAAACGAGCAATCACGTGAACTTGCCCATTGCCGATTGAATCGAATTCTTTGTCAACTCAGTGATAACAGAAGGAAAACCGCTTGAAGTCCCGATATGGTTT
The DNA here is from genome assembly GCA_963556175.1 of Tipula confusa. Classification (NCBI taxonomy): domain Eukaryota; kingdom Metazoa; phylum Arthropoda; class Insecta; order Diptera; family Tipulidae; genus Tipula; species Tipula confusa. The sequence goes on from OY744476.1 coordinate 67,005,644, forward strand.
AATAAATACAACCATGATACATACAAAATTGATTGGTTCAGAATAACTTCTGCGTCAAACTAAAGAGATTAATCTAATTATACTTTACTATATACTATATAGTTTATAGTGACTAAAATTTTTTTTTATTTATTTGCATTATGTTAATGCTTGCAATGCATTATACAAATCCAAAAGTACAACCTACATCCGCGATGAAAGTAATAATTACTATAAATATTATTTTGTTCCAAATTAATGTGCCATATATTGTAACCGTCATATTCCATATTTGCATAAATCATTACCAACGACAATATATATGATTTTAATTCGTTAACACTAAACTTGTGGTAAATTTATTTGAAGAAAACAACACTTGACGCGCTTTGACGTGCATATGCGTCTTAAACTTTGTTCATTCTTATATAAAAAAAAAATCGAAATTCGGTTAATACCCATCGTCTGTTAATTGTAATCTAATTACGAATTTAATCTCGTACAAACCAGTTTGCACCAAACAACAATAAATAAGACACACCAGTTAAGTGGGCGCTGTAATAATAGCAAATACTAATTAAATATGTAAATAAGTTGAACTTCAAAGTACAAACAGATTTCCAGTTACCACATATTTAAAAATTTTATCGATTACTGACGTAAATATTTTTTTTAAAATTACACGTTTGAGTGTATGTTAAATATGTATTTAAAAAAAAAATCGAGATATATCCAAGATAATTAAGATTGTAATTAAAATATGACCAGTTTTAGTTTTAACGTTCGGTATGACAACTACACATATAAATAAAAAATCCAATGTAAAGTTTAAAATTGGACATTATATTCTTAAACTAATAAATACAAATATTTAATTAATTTCTAATTGAACAGTTTAAGTTATTAAACTTATAATTATCGATCGATTGAATACAATAATAATATAAGTATATTCGTATGTTGCCTGACATTGAACTTTATAATTAAATTTCAAGTCAATTACTTTGGCTTTCATAAAGTTCCATTGATAGAAAACCTGGTTTTAATAATTGATACAGGAAACCGTAAGGGCATATCGATCATAAATGTTAATTCACGGTGTAAAACGGTGTCCCTACATTTTCCTGCTCTTGGCCTGCTTTTTCATCTTTCTATTTATAACTTTTAATAAAAAGACCATTCAAATTTTTAGATTGCTATAGAATAACCGCACCAATGCACATTCCAACGTATCAATTCAATTAGCAACCAGAATATAGAAGAAAAAATGGCTCATCGGGGAGATGGCTTTTTGGGATCGAAAACGATAGTCAGATTTATAATTTGGTATGGGCGAGCAATGAACTCTAAACATATTTTATTACTATTATTGACAGTTACAAAGAACTACTACGGTCAATAAGTTTATCTACTAAATTCCTAACAATAATACAAATTATTATTTTTAAACAGGTAATTCCGACTCTTACCATATTAGCAATTTGGTTCCATCAAATTCAATCATCAATCCAATCCAATCTCTTTATATTGCCTAAAACAAGTAGAAGCCGCAGGTCCCTCTCTTTTCTTGCGACAATGAACTCTTGGTCTTTCAAAACTATCGCTATGGGAAAAAACTTGATACGTAACTGACAAATTTAGAAAAAATCTTCCTTTATAAATAGTTGTTTATAAATGTTGTGCAAAGAAGAGCTGCTCTCAAAAATCTTACGCATTTTAAAGGATTTTTTTCTTAATGTGAGTGCTTAAACCGGTCACTTTTCTTTATCGAACATAAGTTTACCTCATAAATTTGGATCAAAATATCGATATTACACTGTAAACTGAATTTTATCGCTATATGGTAATATTAGTGGATATGGTTTTGATTATACGAGGGAAATGAATATTTTAAAATTACTTGTTAGAGATGCACAAGGCCTAAATTAAGAAAACTTAGTACAATAGGGTAATGGGATTAATCCAAATACAAATAAAGTTAGGAAGATTTCCTCCAAAGGTTCGATTGAAGATGAGTCTGTTTATGAATTTATACAAATTAAGAGATGGTTTTAACTTGGCAAAAAGTTTAAACACTTTTTTATGGAGAGTGATCCTATCATATGGATCACGCAGAATTTTTTTAAAATGCGATCGTTGGAGACTGACCTATCCATATTATGAGGTCTTTATACGACAATATGAGCAAAAGACTCGAACAAATATTATAACTGACCTAATGAAAGTGAAACCAGCCGAAGAAGTTCAAAATGTGGAAAAGGTGCATGAAATTTCAACTGGCGAAGACATCGTGGTATTAGAGAAAAGAAAATAATATTAATATTTTGTTTAAATTACGATATAATAATAATAATAAATGGTTTTAAAGGCCATAACAGACGCGTACCGTAACAACAATCTGGCTCAATCGGTATTGATCCTCACAGCTTACCCTTCGTATTGTTTAAGTAAACCTGAAGAAACCAAGTCGTTCTCTACCCTAAGAAGCCATCGTTACAGAAAGCGAATTAGCATTTGCAGCTCTTATATAACCGATGGCTGCAATATCCGTTGAAAATCGGCCCTTAGAATGTATCCCAGCCAGCGAATTCACGGTGTGGCCACCACTACTATAATCCATTTCGTTTTGGACTCTTAAACCAGTGATCATATATTTTGTTTTTGACTCATTGATTTTGAGACCAACGGTAGCCAAAAATCGTACAGGTCGACGCAGTAGTGCTTTTATTCCATTGCCGTTCAGCCCAATTACATAGATAATATAAATAAGCTTTTAAATGTTTAAACTGGCTGTACAAGAGGTTTTCCTAAGATGTTTCGCTTTTATGAGAGATCTATTATTTAACATGAGATTAAATAGTATCGAGGAAAGAGCATCTCCTCCTTGTAGTACACCAGAGCTAATTGTTCTCTTTGACATGGCAATATGACTACATTACTGCCAATTTACATTAAGAAGAGCTATGCCGCTAATCGGGTATAACTTCACTTTGTCTTACTAATCAAATAAGGTCGAAAAGATAGTTCCACACGAAAATCAAAAGTTAGGAATTAATGTTTGTAGGATGAAATCGACGACCCATCATATACAACACATCTCTGAAGTATATATTTGAGAACTGTCATCTACAGAATTTGACACATGTTAAACATTGAGTAAATCATAAAAATACTTATTCCAATTATGTCAAGTATATATAGTATACTGCATCGATGTTAATACAGAGGTTTTTATCCTTTAGAATCGCAATAGACCTAGGTCTAAAATTATGGTGTAGTCCAGTTTCTTCTTTAAAAAAGTTAACTACACTCATTGCTTTGTGTGTAGGGATAGTATGGACCTATATTCCATATAAGTCAGTCTGGCTTCTTCCAGCTCTAGCACTAATGTCAGTTACCAATCAATATTCTGATAACTATTCTGAATATTCTAATCTCATCAGATAATCCGAATTGTTGTAAAATACATTTTTATGTTTGGTTTGGTTAAGCATCCGTGGGCGCATGTATAATTTTGGAACACATGATCTCCACTTTTTGGCCATTAAGTTGCTTGAAAAGCAACGAGTTTAAAATGATACTCTTTAATGACTGATATAACGCGTCTGGTTTTCTCAAAGAATGAACGAATAAACGTTAGAAAAGTGAAAGTATATATAATATACAGTATAATAGATAAAAGGTTGCTGACAGTTTCAATGAGTTAAGGCAGGCTAATATCGTAATAAGATATAATGCTAATTACATGAGGTCATGACCAGACTATTAAAAAGTAATAAAATAAATTAAATTTTATTAATTAAAACCGTTGTCTTCACCTAAAGTTAAACTAAAGATTAATTTGCGATAAATCGCAAAAAACACGTTGTGAAGGTTGGCACAATAATATTTACATTACATAATATGCGGATATCTAAGCAGTTTCCACAAAACCAATTCTGGTTTTTCATACCACTTTATTTCAATTTCAACTCCGTGAAAAATGAAGAAATGACAAATTATCAATTTTAAATGATCTTGAAGATGGTATGTGCCCGATTGAAAATGGTAAGAAGAAAATTGAGCTTCTGAAGCTGATAAAAAACTACGATATGGTTTTGAACGTTATTAAATAAGTCACTTAAAGCTAACACGAATTTTTAGCCAACAATGAATGTCTAGGGGTGGCACATGAAGTTTTCATCACTCAAGTTTTTTTTCATTTCAAAGCTAAAGTATTAGCAGTGAAACCGATATTATTGATGGATAAAGCCGACGTGCCATGACAAAATAAATATTTCTTCCAAAATTCAAAACTTTAAGGTTATCTACTTTTAAATATCCCCTTGTTACAGCCGTTTGACCAAACCAGTATAAAATAACTTAAACCGCGATATCGAAAGAATCGTTTAGCAATCCTCGTGGCTCTAAGTGGCAATAGAATCAGAGAAAATATATATATATATATATATATATATATATATATATATATATATATATATATATATATATATGTATATATATATATATATATATATATATATATATATATATATATATATTTATATATATATATATATATATATATATATATATATATATATATATATATTTATATATATATATATATATATATATATATATATATATATATATTTATATATATATATATATATATATATATATATATATATATATATTTAATATATATATATATATATATATATATATATATATATATATATATATATATATATATATATATATATATATATATATATATATATATATATATATATATATATATATATATATATATATATATATTGAAGAATTAGCTTTATATATATATATAAAGCTAATACTTCAATCCAGTGCAGGAATTTTGCTTATGAATTTTTGGCGCCCCATGCAAGTATTTTTTTAGGCGCCCTTTTTGCTTTTGAACTTAAAATAGTAAATAAAAATTGATGCTCTAAAGTATAAATGGTAGGAGAACACTTATTAAATTTAAACTTACAAAATCTTTTATACTGTCTAACAGTTTAACAATTTATTTAAAAGAAAATAGGTAATATAAAAATAAAAGTAATAATATAAATGTGTCATAAAATTTAACTTTTCTTGCCTACAAATGGGAAAATTTTACAACCATGTTAATTCTTAATTCTACTCAATCTAACGTATAGTCGTAGTTAGTGGAAGCGACTATGTACCTACAATGACCTTATTTTATGATTCCAAAAATCATTTAAGGCTAGTGCTCGGATGAACCATAACAACTCTGATGGTCGGCCATCACCTAATTTTTGACCTGTTAATAACTGTTTTAGCTTCTTTTCGTCAAAAGAAGGAGTCAGTCGGTCTGACAGGGCACTCTTTAATAACGTATATACATTCTCTTTTTGTGGGTTCTGTAAAAAGTTATCAATATTTCTACATGCCGAGCGTGGAGAGATATTTTGTTTTATCAAAAATTTTATCAAGTCGCACATTGCAACTTAAAATGTATTTATGGCACAGTGAACCCCGTAGCTAGATCAATGACCCAATATTCTTGTAGATAAATTGGCCTGGCCACGACCTCTGTCGAAAAACTAGGTTGCTTCCGCACATTATGCTGTTGCTAATGACCACGTTTATTCTACTCCAGATGTCATACCAAATTATAATGGAACAAATAAATTCATATTCTTAATTTTCTGTGCTAGAGCCTTAACCTCATGTTTTGATGCCGGCTTCTCCTACAAATTACATGTTTTAACGAAGATCTTAAGGGCCGTAAAATAATAAGTGACGAATCAAGTATCGCTGCTGCATTTAATTTGCGTACAAATGCCGATGTTATTTAATTAATTTCGATATCTTTTAATTTTATATTTTTATATTCTGTATATTCTTACGTTTCAGATTTGAATTTTGGTGTTTATATTGTTATATTATTGTATGTTATATTATTTCATATCTTTGTACTGTTATATTATGATTTATATTACCACTATAGTACGGTACTAAATCAACACCTAATTTTTAGCAAAAACGCAACGGAACGAATTTCAAAGGAAACTAATTCAATTTATTACAGCATATGGATTGCATAATTATAATTTTATAATATTATAATTAATTAAATTATAATTTCAGATTGAAATTAATTCTATTTCTTACAGCCTATGGCTAAGAGTAATTAGTTCATTAATAGATTTTGTTTTCAGGAAACCTCTGCAGATTACAGATGAATGGTGGCACACCGGAGTTGCTGATAAGAGATGGCAGAATGCAGAGCAGTACAACAAAAATGTGATTGTCTTACACTAACAGTAGTTTGAATATTGGATACCGGGTAATCGGACCAAATAAGTCATAACTAACATACATTTCCTTTCCCTAACCCACAAAAATTTACTAACTATTGGCCGCCAAGGTGTCTGTAACCGGGTCGATCTCAATAATTTAACTAGTATCCTTCCATATCCTTCCAAGTATATGTAAAAACGGGTGTACTGTGGGCCCGGCGCTTTCCGGGATATCCTGCTTAATGCTTGGCAGTACATTCAAAATCAATCAATCAATCAATCAATCAGCCACAGTTAAATTTAAAGTATTTACTGGACATAGAATAAAAAATATTTGAGGGTTTAAATTTAAAATATGCCTTTGAACACCGTTGTTTTACTTTTAATACTCGCCCCATTTTCATATCCTTGTCCTCAAATATTTTTAATATGGAAGCCTAGTTTTTCAGCTTCTCTACAATAGTTGTTGATAGACCTACTTGTGTAGAATCAGCTACTGTTAGAAACACGAGAAAATCTTTCTCTACGGATACTTTATTTTTCTCATCATTATGAACTAGCATAATGATGATTTATTGTTATCTGTTTATTTATTGTTATTTGACTTATTGTTATCTGATTTATTGTTATCTGACTCACGTCAGAGTTTAATTTTCTAAAAACGCTCGCCTAATTTGTTTCTCCCAGAAGTACTTTTTTTCAATAACACTGCAAACCGTAATATAGTATTTTAGTCTTTTGTTTTAATTCTATCCACTGTACAAAGCAGTTTAAATGTGGTGCCGCTATTTCATGACTGGTGAGGCTATTTGTCAAATTTTACCGAACTAATTCGGGATTTTAGTATGTTTGGTACAGTATGTACATGCATTATCAATTTACGATAAACGTTTTATTTTTTTAGACCACTTTGCCAAGTAGACCACATTGATAAGTACACCACTTTGGCATTTTTTGTTTTTCAGTAAAAAAAAAACTTCCATATGCGGTATAATCTTATTCATGCCGATATGTCACGTATATGAGATAAGAATTTGACAACTATTAATAAATTAAGTAAATATTGTGCAACTCATGCTTGACTCGTGTCACTTATTTGTGTTCTGACAAGTAAATGCAACATGAATATTTAATTTTATAAAAATGTATAATAAAAGCATTGTCACCGGTCATATAGTGATGGTTAAGGTGTTGACTTCAACACACCGCGGTCTTGTGTTTGATTCCCGTCGCTGACCTTAACACTATGGCTAATCATGTGTAAAATCGAAAATCGTTCGTTGGGCTAACCACTTACAACGATCACCATAATTGTAAAAATATGGTCTGAAAAATCTTGTAAAAGATCTCAGAAAAGGGTCAACTTTGGAGTGTATCGAATTTTTTTTTTAAATAAAGACCTTTCAATTTCTGAAAAAGCCTCACTCAAAATATGTAGGCGTTGTCCTAAATATAATTTTATACATTTCTCTTAAAACTCTTTCAAAGCTAAAGGTGCAGCAGTGTATAATTATCTATCATGGACAAGCATTGTTTGGGTCATTTTCAGCATCTATAGCTAATAATAATTTTGTGATTTTACCATCAAGAAATGTAACCGGTCTTTTATATTTACTTTTGGTGGGGGCTATGGTTACATTTAGCAACGTCACTGATTTAATCCAGTAAGAAAAAACCTTTGTCATTCTTCTAATTTTAAGAATTTTATACTGAAATAACTTTTGGTTGGAATATACGTAAGCAATTATATACTTTCTATATTATTTCATTTGAAGAGTTTTATTTATTTGTTTATTTACCATACAGCATGTATATGCAATTGAGTAACCAAAAACTTAAATTACAAAATGATATAACAGTGGATAATAAAATATATATGAACAAATATTTAAAAATATAATAAAATAAAAGTACAACATTAAAGCATAATCATAAAATATAACATAAAATACGCTCCTAACAATGAGCATCAATACAATAATAAATTATCAATTTAAAGCGATAATGAGGAGATTGATTTTTTAAGAGCGTCTCGCGATATATTAAAATCTAACCACATTGATACACTATTCAGGGCGTGTTGTATACGCGCTACAGGATCAAAATACGCGTAGTTAGTGCACACAGGCGGAATAAAAAGCAAATTATGTGGTCGTAACACAGTTTGAAGAGTGTAATATTGAAAAGAGATAGCAGCTCTGGGCAATCGACCTTACCACAAAATATATCACGCGCAAATGTGGAACTTGCACACTTACGCATAGACGACAGTGACTGAATACCCAGAAAACAACATCTATCATGATAAGGTAACAGTTTCAAATCAAATCTTCCTGAGGATGGTAATTTTCTTAGAAAAAACAATAAGAATTGCTTCTGTATGCCCTCTATTCTGTTATAGTGTGAATATCGTAGAATGGAGACCATATAACGCTGCCATATTCGATATGCGACCTCACTAATGATAAATATAATGATTTAAAGGTCAACAAATCATGAAAATCTTTCGAGTATCGCTTAATAAAACCCAACTTTGAGTAGGTCTTATTAATGATCGCGTTAATATGGAAGTTAAACGTGTTAAAGATAAAAACTACCCCTAAATCGTTTACTGACTCCACCCGTTTTAAAATTATGTGTTAGAGAATACTCAAAAACTAAAGGCTGTTTAGATTTAGATATTGTCATGACTTGACATTTCTCCACATTAAGAAATGTTGTTGGAACCTAAATCTATTCGCTTCGCATGATATGGTAGAAAAAAAATTTAAATCGTCCGCGAACAATAAACACTACAAATTCCAATAATTTTGTAACATCATTGATAAATAGCAGGAACAGAAATGGTCCCAAATGGCTCCCATGAGGTACAGCAGAGAAAACCGTAAAGCTAGCGGAAGATATGTCATCAATTTTAACATTCATTTTGCGATTAGTCAAATAAGAACTTAGCCAATTCAGAGGTATAAAGTCTAAAAATTGAGCTTACTAAGCTTATCTAACAATAAACGGTGGTCTAGTTTATCGAAAGCTTTAGCAAAGTCTGTATAAACTACAATAACCTGGACTTTAGATATTGCGGATTCTGTTAAATAACTCTGGAAAAGTGCCAAATTAGTAACAGTAGACCGGCCTGGAAAAACCCATGTTGATGTGAGCTGAGCAATTGCTTGCTATGGAAAAATAGAACCTCTTTAACCATTCGTTCAAACACCTTCGGGATACAGGACATTATAGCAATACCCTTATAATTTGTTACGTCATTGCGTTAATCGTTTTTGTATATCGATGTAAGGAAAGCTATGCATTTATGGCGACATATCAAAATGGCGTGTTCTTGAACAATCCGAGACCATCTATTTAAACATTTACTTATGCTCAATTTGATTTCAAGATATCTTACGTCGGTGTGATTATGTTTCTTACTAGATTTTTCACTTTCTTTTTTTTATTTTTTAAAAGTGCTTGATTTTCAACGTATAACGTCGGAAAACATGATTTTTACTTTGGCCATCAACTTCCTAAAAGAACTATACAAGTCGTATTCGATAATCATTCTGTGTTAAAATAAAGCCTTTAATCTTGGCTAATTTTAAACTATGTTTTATCATAATTATGGTTTTAAGTATCGATCTAAAATGTTGTACTAAGTTATGCAGGGTACGTTTTATGTTCCAGGTCGATGATTTTTTAAATAAATGTTTAATTAAATACAGTTATAATGTTTAATTAAATACAGTTATAAAATATGGGCTTTAACATTATCTATAGAGCATAATGTTGGCCAAGTAGCTACCTCCGACCGTGACGAAGAAGCAAGCTCTTTTGATAACAATTTTGGATTTTTTGTGTTATTTCATTTCTAATGTTTAAGTCTTAATCATCCATGTTGTGGTTGGTTTAAGAAATCAGGCGGGGTCAAATCAAAAGATCGTGGAAGCCAGTCAATATTTTTGATATTGTTTGGCCGTGAAAAATGTCCAACATGTCTTAATTGCGGTTTTAGCTTTGATTCTAGCATCGCTCAATGATGTCGACAGCAAGACGACACTTCTGATCAAACCAATAATTTTTTTAGTTCTTTACCATACCTAGACTCACCTATGGATGGAACTGATAACTAAAATTTCAATAACTCCTTCAGAGCATTCACATCATTAAGAGAGCAAAAGGATAATGCTATTGCTAGCAATATTTTGATATTTTGTTTCCTCATCTTTGTTTATTATACCTTCACAGTGGAAACGTGAGGTCGTTGAAGCCAGTTCCAAACGCTATTCTTTCATGGCTGATATATAGCGCCATCAAACTCACCTGGTTTTCTCAGTGACTGCATGAGTAGTTGTTAGCAAAGTGAAAGTTTCTACTGAAATACAGTAGATATATAGAAGTTTCCTGACAGCTATACAAAGAGTTAAGACGGGTCAATAAATTAATATCGTAGGATTATTTAATATCGTAAGATATAATGACAAATAAATGAATTCATGACCAGGCTATTAAACAATTATAAAATGGTAAAATTAATTATATTTTATGATAATTAAAACCGTAGCCTTTCAAATGGAAAAATTTAACTACCTATTAATTTGCAATGAATCGCAATAAAACACGTTATGAAGGTTGAAATATTTGGTATGAAATATTATTTTACATTAAAGAACATGCTAATATTTATGTAGTTTAGAAAATATTTAACCAGTCAAGCATTCTCTCAATCGTAACCAATTTGCTTAATTTTACCAACTATAGTATAATTCTTTCAGTTTTAACAGTTTTCGCATTCGCTTTTAACAAGTTTACCAAACCATTCTAATTTATTTTCTTCACATCAAGCTACACTTGGATTGGTTTAATAAAATGTTAGTAACGCGTATTAAGATTTATTTAAAGATTTAACAGGATTGGTAAGGCTTCTTAATCTTTTTGTAGACACCTCTTCATTAGCAATTTTGTCCCCAAAAATTTCAATAAAATCATCTTTAGTTTTTCATATTTGAATTTTAACTTGTACATGCCTCCAAAAAATGGAGAGGAAAAAAGACAAAAATCTGATATTTGAGGCTCTACCACTTTTAAAAGACCAACAATTAATTTTAAATGATCTTCAAACTGGTAAAAGCCATCCGAAGATTTCAAAGAAGAAAAAAGAAAGTCGAGCACATGATACCGATAGCTGACCAACATTTTAGGGTAAAGTATGAAGATTAATACTCCTCATTGACGAAAATAACAGCAGAAGTAACAGCAGAAGTATCATACCAGTTACCCAATATGTAAGTGGCTCTTTGCGAGAAAAGCGCAAAGAGCCACTTACATATTTAGTAACTGGACAAAGAGATAGGGAATCCAGCTAAATGAAACCAAATCAATTCAAGTTAACTTTACCAACAAAAACATTTATTGGATTCCAGTGGAGATCAACTTTTAACAAGTTCCATATGCAAATACAGCCAAATATTTAGGCACATGATTTGACGCTAAACTTAAGTGGAAAAATCATGTCAAAAAGAAATAAGAAGAGCTTAACATCAAATACAGAAAAATTTACTGGATTATAGGTAGGAATTCTAAGCTATCATTATATAATAAACTGCTGCTATATAGCCAAATTCTAAAACCAATACGGTATTCAGCTTTGGGGATGCACCAAGAAGATCGATGTGAAAGTAATACAATCATTTCAAAACAAACTTTTATAAACCATTCAACAATGTTTGGCAAAATTCTACCTTCCTTAAGGAGAGGCACAATGCACTTTTAATCACTCAAGTTTTTCTTCTTTTGAAATCGGCGATTCCAAAATCATCTTTTGGCAACACCGTTAGCTTTAAGGGCAATAGATATAACGATATGATTTTTCATCATTTTCCTCAGTCATTTGTTAAAAGTTCATTAAAATATCTGTTTTCCTCAATTGACGAAATTGAACTCAAGATCTTGGCTGATTATTTTACGAAAGAGAATAATATCCCTCTAGTGAGACTTTACAATTTAATTGTAAATAACTTACCGAAAGACGAAATAATGGACTGGGCAATTGATCGCAACACGAGAAACTAGCTTTTGAAGTAAGACACTTTTCCACTCTTTTCTGAGCTTTTGACGAGTGCCATTTATAAGGTTGTTGCCAGTGATTCTTTTTACTTTTTTGGCAGCCCTTCGCTATTTGCAGGTAAAGTCAGTAATATTATCAGCAGCCTATTCTGATGTTCGAAGTTTATTTTTAACCAAAATTAGGCTCTGATTGACACTGTGACAAATTCACAATTGTGGATTCATGTTTTGGCGAAAAATCAATACTATTTAGTTCCAGCATGTTTTATCTGATGTGCGCTGAAACCAAATATGGTCAAAACCACGCAAGAGCCTCATGCTTTCAGAAGAAAGGAAAAAGTGTTTCTTTAAACATTCGTTTACATAAACTTTTGCGTTTATATTTCCGTGGTTGTAACGAATGGCATATATGCCAAAATATTTGACATATTGCTTGCCAAACGAAATAGTTTGCGCCAAATTTTTTAATGCAAATCGAAGTTTCCGAATCAAGATGAAGCTATCTTTAAATGATATAATATAAAATTGTGGGCGGGGAAGTTAAAGAAATCAGCTTTTACGTATGGTTCTTCGTCTAAACTATTTTCTGCATTGAACGCTTTCTTAAATCTGCACGCTGTTTAGCTCTCTGAATCATACTTGAATTATTTTTGAATTTTTTGGTGATATTTCTGACGGACGTGCTACGGTTTCCAACAAATGTGCTTACTATAAGGATAAGGTGTCAAAGTATCGATTTATGTTATAGTATACAACTTTCCTACTGATGTTAAGCTCTTTTGCGATGAAATGTTGTGAATTTTCAAGCCATTTGTCAATAATTTTGGTTCTTCTTCATTCATTTTTTTCGAATTTAAACCAGCATATTTAAAAAAAAACCTTATACAGGTTTCAGCTGTCAAATATTTTCGGGATATGAGTCGGTTTCGCAGGTATAGTTACTTTGCTTATCAGGTCTTATCGTCACGTCTTATACACGTTTTATCACCTGCAACCATGCTTTGTATACTCTACGTATACTGCAAAAGTATAAAAACATGCAAATGCCGACAAGCTGCAGTTGTATACGGTGTTGATTACAGACCTGTTATCATGTATGAGTATGAGAGTTCATCACTGATGGCTGTGTATGAAAGATGACTAATGACATTCGAGAGAAGAGTCATAGACATGATTATATGTCCCAAAACGTGACGATGTCGGCACTTACCGAGTTCATGAAGCAAAAGTCAACCACGTTTTGCAAGCCAATCCTAAACGGCTGGTGTATTGATCTCTGAGGGGAGAGGCGCCATATCGCAGACGTAGAGGTCGCTGTCAATGAAAATGTCTACTATAGTACAGAACGACTTGTCATTTTGTGGTTGTCTAAAACCATGGAGTGGTTTAAACGATAGAGACAGATTGTTGATATGGTACTGGCAGCAATGGTCTTTAACAACTCGTTTATTAATTCCAGAGCAAATTTTTTAAATCCGCCACAAAACCAGTGCAACGGAATTTGACACTATAGCATTTAAACCAAACATCATGGAATGTTCAAATGAGTAATCACAGAGTGATATACAAAAATTAAACTTTTTAATCAACTACTGTTGTCCACTACTGATAATGAACTGATATGAAATAGTGTTAACTCACCTTTACATTTAGTTTGCAAAGCAAACTCTGTAAACGTGAATAAAACCAGGTAGCGCGTTTCTAATCAATACAGATAATCAATTAAATTATTATTGACTTATATGTCTATAGCAAGGTCACGTGTAACAATTTAACAGGTGGTTTGTATTTATTTGTTATCATCTGAGTGATATTTCTTTAATTTATTCGCTCACTGTATATATATTTAATCAGTATTTATAAAGTAAGAAATTGGTATAGTGCGATTTAAATTTAATTATTTAAAACAGAAACAATTTATCGTATTGTCACACACTCACACACACACACAATGGGAGACTAACGTAGACATATAGTCAGCATTACTTTACTTCAATAGCCAAGACAGTATATTATATTGTCAGTATAAAAACAACAAAAATACATTGCGGTCAAATTTCATCTTTTCATTAAAATTAATTAAATTTTATGTGATTTAAATTAATGTATCTCTAAACTCAATTCAAAATAGAACTCAAATTTGGTTGTTGTTCTTTTTCATCTTAAATATTATATTTTGTGAACTTCTTTGTATTTTGATATATCGAATATCATTCATGGCACACACAAACTTGAATGAGTGACGCATTATATAATTATTTGTATGTATGATTGATGAAATGGATGATCAAGCACAATAATTAATCCTACATATGATTATAAGGTAAATGCGAACTTAATATTTTTGTAGTGTATATATATTCCAAACCGCGTGTTCGTTATTTATAAAAAAAACCCATTTGAGCGATAATATCAATAAACCTTATTCAAGAATACACGATAAGGTAAAATTCTAAAGTTTTATTCATCTTAACCGGTTTTTTTGCTTATAAGGTGAGACTTAAGATGCTATATTATCAGTAAACAATTTAGACAGGGTTTTTCATCAATTTGGTTGATTTAAAAAGTCCAGGGTCAACATTTTAATTTGACTTAATAATCAATATTTTCATTAGCAAAATTATACATACGATGACCGGCAAATTTTATATAAAATATTACGTTCATATTGAATTCTGAAGCGGGATTCATCATCAGGCACAGTTTGATGAAAGGTAGAAATTATTATAAGCAACTATATCATCTGCTTCAAAAAGTGACCCCATATTGAAAATTATACTATCCATCATATTATGTAATTAAGTTAACCGCAACAAGTAACTTCAAAGCTTAACATACCCAATGAGATTTTAGCGTAACATCATTTTGTTTTGTTGTTGGAGCCAAATTTTTAATAGATTTTACATGTGAACCAAAAATACTACTGTTAGATTTACACAAATGCAAACCTTTCTAAAATATTTAAGAAATTATCTCACCAAAAGCTGCACATTTCCCCTTGACGGTTGATAGAAAGCATTGGCTTTCGAAACTTTTCAAAGCCTATATCTTTAAGATGTTGCAACAGTTCTCAAATGGTTATATTCTAACAACGATTCACATATTTTAAGGACTACATTTTCAGGGGAAACATAATGTCAAAAACACTCATCGCGTATTTTACTGGTTCCTTGAAACTATGGGCGCTTGAAAAGTACATGTTTGAAATTTCCAACTATTTCAGTAAAAGTTAGGTCATCAAAAATCGTATCGTCTATACATTAACATCTACTGTTAGAAGCAATTGTTCCCTATTTCGAATTGACGAAGGTAATAGTCGACTTTCCAATGTCCCTTGTCTATCCACATTTTAACCTGAAGAATCAAATGATGAGTCCATTGCGTTATCGCATCGCATCAATGTTCTGCATATAATTTGGTTCACTCTTTAGCAAAGAGGTTTATTAAAGTCTTTATAAGGCGCTGAGTCGATGCACGAAATTCATCTACCATTAATCCGATATATTTGCTTTATTGGTTCAAATGAAAGTTCCCAATAAGGTTGTCATCTCATAGAGAAAGCAACTATGATAATTAATGCAACATGCAACTATTTGGATCATAATAAACCAGGAGATCGAGCATAAAGACCTACAGATACAACATTGTTTTTTGGGCAACAATTTGTTATAAGAGCATAAAAACGTGCTACAATGAACTTGAAAATAGCTCATTACTGTAATAAGGTTTTACATGCTTATAATCAAATTTAAATAAAGTAATCAAATGAGTGTTAAATAAGTGATAACAACGTGATATTGTAAATTTTAGGGATTAAAATGTGTTATAAAAGAGGGATTTAGCATACAAAAATTGTTATCCACAATTAGACACCGTTGTGTCTAATTGTGGATAACAATTGATATTAGTTAAATATTAAAAAGCCACCGAAATAAAATTTTTAGAACAGGTGTATTTTAATTGTGTTCGAAAGGGTAAAAGAACAAAACCTGTTATTATTTAATGTTTTATAGGCAGAAACTTTCAAAAATTAGCCCAATGCAAATTAATTAAACAAAAAAATCGCCTAAAAGCTATAACTAAGTATAATCGGTTGTAACAGGCAGTATGGGGTGTGCTCTTGCCATCGTTTTGGCTGACAGTGGATCCCCCTTTTAGCTGGTAACTGAAAGAAAAATGTATAGAAGGCAAATAAGCTGATTAACCTGTTGTCCGGTTGGTTGGTGGCTTCTCGGTCCATGTCTTCCGTCCTTTCCATTTCCTTATAGGCACTGACAGGGCTAGAGGGCCTTGGCTGACAAAGATGAGACACAAATAGAAACACGGCGATGAGTTTCACGGTTGTGAATGACTATAATAATAATCGGATTTTACAACACATTGCTATCCCGTTCCGGATCCACAATTTTGCTCCATCAATTACGGTCCCACAGTTCTGTGGGATCCCACCATTGCCATTCAATACAATTATACTTAGATATAGACTGTGGCAACTCATTTACTACTGGAAGCGAAATTTTAGATTGCTTCTTATCTACAACTATCTTGCTAATCTAGTAATATACAAGTAAACAAAGTTAGGCGAAGAGTTTCAGAAGTATACTCTAAAAAACTGATTCAGCAGAAGTTTTAAATAGCCGAGTAGTCAACGAAAAATTATTTAATTACAATAAAACGAGACCAGAATCACTCCAATCCGAAAATAAAGTAATTTCGCGTACTATAAAACTAGTATCTGCTGCACTACTATCACTAAGATAGTCTGAGGCTAGATCTATTAAATCGTAAACAAAATAAAATATAAACGACTTTAGCAACGGATTCGGCATTTTTCAGCAGTTATTTCAATCATATCACATCAAAAGCCTTTTACACTATTTTAAATCTAAATTCTTATATTGGAGATTTGAACTATTTGGAACCGAAAAAGACTCATAAAAGTTGATAAAGTTAAAGTTACACCGCATACTTTTAGACCAATGTTACTGCCATTTTTCTACTAATAACCTTTGGTATTACATTAGATTGCAAATAACTTCAGTTGATCTCTTGGTTTTAAACAAAAAACCAAAAATTTGTCTCGTAATCAATTATAGATATGTAAGCTTTATTAAGTCGTTAAGTTCAGGTCGTGCAACTATCTCAAAAAATGTAATATTACATTTCTTTTGCTAACTATAGAGGTTGAAGCGTTTACCAAGAGGTACAAAAATGCAGATTTCCCCTTCGAAGAGAAAAAAGAGTATAGAGCTTGTTAGTGGGCAACATATGCACCGAAACTCAAAGATTCAATTAAAAATCAAACTTTGGATGGAAATTATACCAAAGAAAATCAGCCAACAGAAAATTAAAAAACTCATAACCAACAGAGCAGTCTTCCACACAACGGTTGGAAAAAATCAATTTGTTGGAAAAATTAATGGTCAAAATGGGATACCATCCTTAACCTTTTAATGACCATTGTCTCCAAATCATTCAATGTCCAGAATCATTAAATTAGCAATCTGGAATGCCAACGAGGAGGAGCAACTACAAGCAACTACTGTGGTAATAGAAGATTGGCTAGCTCCTATAACAATTCAATAAAAATGGAACAATTTGATCATTTTCATTCTTCTTTAGGTCATCGCTTTATAGCAGGGGGTAATTATAATGCAAAACACCAAGAGTGGCGATCAAGAATGGCTACAACGAGAGATCGAGCGTTACTTAAATCACCTATACCAACTGGCCTAGTGATAGAAAAAAGATCCCATACGTCATAGATTTCTGCGTCACCAAAGGAATCGCAAGACTTATCATCGGACCACTCGCCTGTCTTAATCACTCTGCCGCTACAAAGATAAGGAACATGCAGAAACAA
The DNA here is from genome assembly GCA_963556175.1 of Tipula confusa. NCBI lineage: Eukaryota > Metazoa > Arthropoda > Insecta > Diptera > Tipulidae > Tipula > Tipula confusa. The sequence goes on from OY744476.1 coordinate 67,023,818, forward strand.
CCGATGTTAAGCAACAAAATAACTGACTGGGACCAATTCAGATATAAGGTAACAGGTAGAATCTAAGCACAAAAATCAAATTAAAGATGAAATGTGATATAGATCAAGCAGTGGAACATCTCAATGAATGTATTCAGTCAACAGCTCGGAAGTCCACACCAGTAAAAAACGAGAAAGAAAAGAATGGGGAATGTTAACATTTTTTCAAGGAACTGATTAAGAACAAAAGAAAATTAAGACAGCAATGGCAACGATATAGACTAACAGAAGATAAACGCAAATCAAAAGAGGAGGTCAAACAGTTAAAAAAACTGCTGCTTATTGAAAAAAATCAGTCAATTCAAGAATATTTGTCGCGACTCTAACAGAAAACACAGATTATTCACTGTGGAAAGCGACCAAGAAAGCGGAAACATCCACAACATTATATTCCATCAATACGTAAAAGTAACGGTTAGTGGGCGAAACAGAATGAAGAAAAGGCTGTAGTATTTGCAGACCATTTCGAAAGAGTATTTCAACCATACCCATCAGAAACTACGGACGAAGAAAATAACAACCTTCAAATGCATTTAGAAATCATACAATCACGAAGTTTTCTATATTTGAAGTAAAAACTGTGATACAGAGAGAGTTAAATCATAAAGGCACCAGGATATGATCTTATTACAGGAAATGTTTTGCAAGAGCTACCAGATAAGGGTATTCGATTTCTTATCTACTTATTTAATACAGTACTTAGAACTGGATACTTCCCAAGACAATGGAAGGTTTTTCAAGTAATATTGATACCAAAACCAGGCAAGCCTGAGAATTATCAGGAGCTTGCTATACCAATTATGTCTTGGCCATTTGAAAAATTACTACTTAAGCGCCTAAAACCTACATTGGTGGAAAATAAGTTGATTCCAGACCATCAGTTTGGATTTAGGCCAGAGTCCTCAACAATGGAACAAGTACATAGAATAGTTCCAGTAATTCAAGAAGCTCTGGAAGCAAAAAGATATTGTTCTTCTGTATTCATGGATACAGCGCAAGCTTTTGATAAGGTGTGGCATGTGGGATTACAATACAAAATAAAGCAATGCTTACCACATATACAAGGACAGATGTAGAAGGAGTACAAAGGACAGATATTTTATTATAAAACATTAGGATGTTTATACAAATGTGTCCAATTAACTGCTATATACTGCAGATTTACCTACAAGCAATCAAGTAACTGTCACAACATTTGCAGACGACACAGCAGTGCTCTCATCACACGAAGACCCCATCAGAGCGACAGAAGTTTTGCAAGCGAATATTAACAGTATTCAAGTATGGATAAAACAATGGCGAATTAAAGTTAATGAAGCTATGTCTAAACATGTTACCTTTACAATGCGAAGAGCAACATGTCCACCAATACATATGAATAACCAGAATATACCTCAAACTGATGAAGTAAAATATTTAGGTATTCACCTCGAAAAACGTCTAACATGGCGTAAACATATATGGATAAAAAGGAAGCAGTTAGGACTAAAACTGTCAAAAACGTATTGGCTCATATGCAGAAAATCAAGTTTAACGATTGAAAATAAACTACTGCTTTATAAAATGATAACAAAACCTATCTTGATATGGGGAATGGCCAGCAACTCGAATTTGCACACTCTTCGGAGGTTCCAATCTAAACTTCTAAGAATCACAGAAGATGCACCATAGTTCGTGTCAAACGGTATAATTCACAGGGTCCTAACAATACGAGAAGAAATCAGGAACTCCAGTGCCAGGTATCACTCAAGATTAACAATTCATCTAAACCAACTAGTGAATAAATTACTCACTACTACAACGAGGGAAAGATTGAAACGTCACAAAATTTTTGATTTGCCAAATAGGTCTTAGATACATTTAACTATAAACTCTTTTTAAAACTTCTAATGTATCGAATCAATAATAGTGAAATTTATGTGTTGTATCAATTTTTACTAATTATATGTAAGTGAGGTTTTATCAACGGATAAAAATACTCTAAGCATGACAATGTAAGAAGACATAAAATTTACTGAATGTCTCTTTAAGCAGATAGATTGTAAAATAAAGGAAAACAAAAAAAGTTCGCTTTCTGTGAAGTGTGGAAAATTGCAATGTCACATATTGATAGAGCTTTTCATTTAAATAAGTTAATAACGTGCTTAAGATTTTAAGTGATTTCATAAAACACTTTCACACTTTGACAGATTTAGAAATTTCCCTTTCTAATATACTACTATCATAGTGTTTTACGATGTTCTGTTAAGATATCAATTGATATATGTGTGTACAGGAGTAGAGCTTTAGTTTCAAATATTTTTATTTTTCTCGGAAAGCTTAAGCTAGCAGCTCTAGCAATTTAAATAAATTATTTAAATGTTTTTCATAAGATTTGCAATTTGCCTGAGAATAATCAGGAAACTTTGTGAATGAATTATAAATAGTATACTCAGACAATCATTATCTGGTAGGTTCATTTTTAGATTTTTTGCTACCCATAGAATATTCGGTGCTTTTGTAAATAAAATTTAAATAAAAATTATAAAAACTATTTTTTTAAAATATTTAATATTTCATACGTATTTGTTAATAAATAACTATCTTTCGTAATCATCATTTTCTGTAATCTAACACGTTAATGGTAACACGTTAATCACCACTTTCTGTAATCTAACACGTTAATAACCATTGTGGTAAATAATTTGAATTAATAGCTTAATCATCGGATCGTTAACTATATCGAAGAGGTAATTAAATCGCAATTCGCAACATATTTTTACCAGTATATACTTTTAACACATTAATACAATACATATAATAGTTTTAAAGGTTAATCAAAATAACCTTGAAATGTGCAATTTAGCAAATTAACCATCGAAATTTTATTGATGTGCTAAAGTTAAATAATAAAAAAAAGTTTGTCTTAAAGCTATATAATTATACATATAAACATGTACCAAGAGTCAAACCGGCTTTTTAAAAAAATAATCAATAATTCGATTCGTACTGCAATTAATATTTACCTGTAAAAGCTGTCACCAATTTTATCCGAAATTGTTGATGAAAATCTTTGAAATGCTCCTGATATTCCGGTCTCGGCTGGCTTATTATTATTGTCATTATGTTGTTGGTCGGTTGATACCTTTGCAAACGATATTCGTTTTTTGTCCATTATTTTGAGTTGGTTGTATAGATTTAGGTTTTAAATTCTCTTCATTTAAAGCACATTGTCACATTTGATCTGTCAATAATAAAAAAAAAAAAAAAAAAAAATTGGTTAATTTTTTTATTATCTTATGTAAATTAAAGAAATAACATCTTTAAAAAATAAAAATTGTAAACAAAAACTGGATGACGTATGATGCACTTGCTGCTTTAATCAAACACAACTGGAATTTAAACGAACAGTAGAAGTTTGGCAACAATAAAACGAAAAACGTACAAGTACAAAATATATGTAAGGTATGCACATGCCCATTAGATCCGCATTTTGAAATTATGTAGAGAAAGGATATGGTTACAGTAGATATATTATATAGATTAAACAAGGTTAGTACACTGTTGGGAGTAAATATAGAAAATGCTGTAGTAATGTTTTCCTTTCACATACAATCCGGAAATACCAATGGTGTTAACGTAATTAAATATTTATAAAACTATTTTTAGGATGACTTACCCCTCATTTTGATAAAGTCAAACTAATTGATGACCAAAACAAAGTAACTAAAGTAGTATTGCATCAAATTAGTTTATAGCTATAATGGATGGTACTAAACAAAATTTAGAATTAATTGTAGACGTCTGGCAAAAGCACTGACTACTTTAAATGACTGAGTTAAATGGACGTTTTAATCTGAACTGATCACTAATTTATTGTTTCGTTTCTGTAACTTAAAGCGTAAGTATATATTCTGTGACCCATATAACCATAAGGAAGCCCTAATAGAGGATCCCAGCGTTTCTGACGCGCAAATCAATTGTTAGAGTTGCGTATAAGGGCGAAAGAGTGATCGAAACAACTAGTAGCTGGCTCCCTCTGAAGTTTCCATCAGGATAACTAGTTCATATTAATGTTTGGGTAAATAGTATTACCTGGTAAATCAAATGATTAGAGGAATTAGGTTCGAAATGACTTCAACTTTTTTGGTTGAAGCCATTATAAGTTCTTTAATGATATATTGTGTTGTCCACTACTTTTGGTAAGCAGAACTGGGATTAACTAAAAGTTGTATTACGGTACCAAAATAATTAACTCATCCAGATAACATGGAAAGAATTGCTTGCTTAGGACAACAGAACTGTTGATAAGGAAGTTGTAGCCCGCTAAAGAATGTGTAACAACTGCTCGAGGATTAACTCTGAAAATTGAGAAGGCTCGGGCTTTATACGAATGTTATAATATCAGTGATATACATTTTTATTTGAGTGAAGGGATTATTTGTCTAACCTCTGATTTCGAAGAACACGCCAAGTCACAATTCCGAAATATTTTTTCCGGAGTATTCTTTCATTTAACAATTAATAAAAAAACTCACTCTGACCAGGAGAGTGATGGCATAGTGTGATTTCTGCCTAGTACTCTGAATGTCAACGTGAGCAAATTCAAGAAATTGCGGGTAAATGGCGGGAGTAGATATGACTCTCTTAACTGGGATCATAGAAGTGCCTCTATCTTCTTTCTTATTATCTATTTTTCTCGTGGAACCCGCCGGTAATGTCAAATGCTTGCATTTGTCTGCTATAGAAGATATAAGCTTTGGTCTTTTGGGTTTCACAGCCCAATTGGCCTTAAAAGTTGTTGGTATAAATAAAATAAAAGGGCCTCGGATAACTCAGTCTCGTGACCACCAACAAAAGCGTAGATCAATTTCACCTTCGACCGTCTTGGGTTTTGTATGTGAAAACTGCTATCAATCTTTTACCTCTAAGATCGGTGTAGGAGTTCATATGCGTAGAGGCCATCCCGATATGGTCTATACAGAAAAGGAAATTGTAAATAAAGATGTCAAAGTGCGTTAGTTATAAGAAGAGACATCTGTTGTTGCTTTGAAAGAGGCATAACTTACCTTACAAATTAAGCGCAGGACCACATATTTAAATGACATATTTCCCCACCAAGAGAGGTAGTTGCCTTATGTTCTGTCTGGTAGAACTTGCCTTTAGGGCAGCGTTCATAAAGAAAATCAAGAAAAAAAAAAAATATAACACACCTTCCCCGCCAGCAACCACAATCGCTATTAACTAACTATGTTAGATCTGCAGTTTTATTGCTTTGAGTAGTAGAAAGAGGAGAAGTCAGATTATGTTCGCACCCAAAGGAATTTTAAACAGCACCAGAGACGTTGCATCAAAACAATCATAGAAGGCTCGATAAAAAGTGTTATCCCTATTAAGGAGATAATAGTGCTCTTCTGGAAGGCTATAATGAAACAAAAAAATGGTTGTATCGCCACCAAACGAAAGTTTATTTAGTGATATAAACGATGTTTGGGTTCTTGTTACTTCTCTTGGAAATCTCAACCTCTCCAGTTCCTGATGGAATTACATCTAGACATCTGAGATTTTTTCCATCTGCAATTCTTATGATGATTTTAAACATGATTATGTCAGAAAAGCCTCCGACTAGTTTTCTTAATGCTAACAACATATTTTTGACTAAGAAAAATGAGGGTTGTGAACCTGGTACTTTTAAGCCCATAACCTTCAGTATTTTTGAGACATCTTCACAGTATTATCTATAAGAGAATCAATAATATATTTGACTTTGATTCAAGGCAGCGCGCGTTTAGGCTTACTAATAGCTGTGTGGATAATACAACACTATTGGATATGGTTCTACGTGACCATCATAAGTGTAATGATCCTTGTTACATTGCATCCCTCGATATTAGTAAGGCATTAGATTCGATTTTCCATAATGTCATCTTTGGAACCTTAAGATCATATATGGGATGTCCGAGGGTTTCATTGTTTATATATAGAAAATGTATATAGAAATTCAACAACAAGGCTGTACGGTGACGATAGACTATTAAATACACTTCCTGATGAGATGCAGGTTGCCCTCGTTGGTACCCGTGTGAACGAAATAGCATTCGTGGACGTTATTGTATTGATACCTACAACAGCACTTGGCTTACAACTTTTGTTGGACCGAATTCATGACTTCTTGTCACAGTGGATTAGAATAGGTCTAAATGCTTTACCATTAGCATTGATACGAGTGACAAGAATATACATATATTATTCAGAGTTAATTTACTATTGCGGGATCACCAAATTCTCAAAAAAATACTCCGAGGAATGATGCTACTTTGGTAGTTAACTTTACAGCTTAAGGTAAATATAACCCTCAAATTAGAGCCGAAATTAGGCAATCGACGGAATGCCCCACTAAAACTCCAGCAAAGGCTTTATACACTAACAACCATGGTGAACTTGGTTTACCAAGTCTACGCTGGATTGCCTCCGTTCTGAGATTACACTGCTAAGAGGGTCTTAAATTACTCTATTTAGAGAACATCCTTATTTTCAATACCTTATTGGCCAAGGAAATGGATAATGCACTTAAAAGGATAAAGGTTGAGTGACGATTTCTTAATTCAAGAACTGACATATACTCTTTCTGGAGTATCAAATTATGTGCATCAGTCGATGGGTCAGATAAACACATATAGTGTGTTACACTATAAACACATATAGTGTATATTATGGATTTTTCTACTCGCGTCATCTCGTCATCTATAGTTGTCTAATTAGTGAAGCTCATGAATTAAAGAGATTGAAGAATCCATTAAGAACGAACATTCAAATCAGTTGAACTTTTTTCGAAAACCTAAACAGATTCATTTTATGTATCTTGCTTTCGGGACTATTATGCACTATCCTATAAGGCTATTGAATATTTAAATGACAAATACTGACGATTATTTGATTGGTCAACGCGCTTTTTCAATAATAATGCTAATAAACAGTTCTCAATTCAAGTACATCGTTTTTGTGATTTTACAAGAAATTGAAAATTCTACCGCTTTTAACAAACCGTGCTGACAAAAACCACAAGTTTAATTTAAAATCCTAATATTTAGAATATAGTATTATATTCTAACTGAAGCAGGCTTGACTTTTGGTCGTTTGCTGATTCCCACTTTGCTTCCGAGTATAATTTGCTATTTTTTTAACCACCCATCATTCCCTGATACCATTGCTTCATTATTGTTTTAAATGTATTTAGTTAAAAAGCTACCTTTCTTCTGGCTAAGCTATCTGGAAACTTAATAAAATTTTAACGAAATCTGACATTTATCACCCGGTTTGGAAAACAGTTAATATATAACCGTTCCTCAAAAAAGGTGATATACTATATATTTTCACCTATTCCATTACTTCTCTATCCAATTTATCCAAGGTATTGGAATCTAAAGTGAATTTAAATATGAGGTATCACATGAGGCGTACACGCTTATCTCAAAAAGACTCGAAAAAGAATGAATAAAAAAGGTTTTGGGAAGAAAGTATTCAAAAGTATAATAGGGAAAATGTTATAGTACATAATATTAATACAGGTGCACAACAAGGTTTAGTTTCTCGTCTATCTTATTTTGTATGATATCAATGACATTTTACTATTTTCCCAATGAGTGTTTACACTTTGTCCTAAAATCTCATCTAGATTGTCCCAATAGAAATCAAAATGAACAAATCCCCCTATATTTCCCCGTGGAACCAGAATTATTCTTGCATTATATTTAAGGGCATTCGAGTGGATTCTAAAAACCTTTTTTAATGTTTTAGAATAATCAATATTTCTGTTTAATTTATCTGAAAAGTATAGCACAACTTAACGCCAATTCTTATTTCAGAGTGTTAAGACATCAAGATCACGGCAAATTTAACCTAATACCGTCGATCAAGTGGTGTAATTAATTTACCAATATTTTTGCAATATTCAAAATATAATGGTTATGGGAGGCAATATCGTTCAAAGAGCCTTCTCACAGACCTTTCCATTATATGGAAAAGTAGACGGAAAAGTGCGTTTAATTTTAAAAAATGATAAAAAAGACGGAATAAAAAAGATGCGCGTCACCATAAAATGTCAACGATTATAATTTTACTATAAAAATCTAAATACCCTAATTCTGCTTTTCCAGTGTTCTTTTTTTTACGGTTTTGCTTTAACACGGTCTAGAAAATATAAATTGATTCCGTTTTTACACGATTTCATTCAATTTAGCAAGATGTCAATTTTAAAGAAAAATACTTTTATTAACAGCAACCTTCTAAAATTTCTTTTTCTATCTGTTATTTATAAAATAGGGAATCACCCTTTCTAATTTATCCTCATAGCAGATTAAGTATATATTTTAGTCTTTAGCCAATGGTAGGTATGTTCCAAATCAGGTCTTTAATCTGGACGAAATTGGTACATTTTGAAGAAGAAAAAAATACAAGTCGCACATATGCAGCAAAATCCTAAAAGAGTGCTAGTGGTTTTAAAGCAGCAAAAGAATAGGTCACATTTTTATTTTTTAGCAATGCTTCAGGAAACCATGTGCTGAAGCCTCTGCTTGTTAATCGCCCACTTAAGCCTCGATCAACGAAAGGTGTCGACTTTAATAAATTACTGGTTTATTGAAGGGCGAACAAAAAAGCATGGGTAACAACTGCCATTTTTACTGAATGGTTCAATAAATATTTTGTCCCAGAAAGTAAAAGATACATGAACGAAAAAAGTCTGGCATTTAAAGTTCTTCTGGTTCTGGACAATGCCCTAAATGTACAGGGTTTGTTCTTGCCATCAAATACGACATCCCTAATTCAACCACTTGACCAGGGAACGATTTTACGTTTTTCAGTAGTTAGTATTTTATTTTATCCTTAGTCCTTACATGGTAAAACTTTATGCTCTAACCTAATGTAACATACATAATTAATATATACAATCGATATTGCTGCAAGTCATGTATGTTTGTTACGGTATGTTACAGTATGAACACATAATAAAATGTTAATTATGCTGTCTATTATTAAAATAAAATAAAATCATTTTTTTCGAAATCAATAGTTTTTATGATATATTATATATAATAGTCATTGCAATAGAGTAATTTTGAAATAATAAAACATGCTATAATTATTTTATTATAGAAAGCTATGTAGGACTTGCAATATTCTATTTTCTTGTATTTCATGCGGCTACAGGTACTATTAAAGTTATATATCCCGTATTGCATTTATTTTTTGTTTGCTTTGCTGTAGTGCTATCTAATTTGAGCAGATTGTTTTTGGTAGATAGTTGAACGTATACCCTTTAGAAGATTTTATCCCGTTTTGCTCTATAGATATGTGGTTTTATTATCTCAACATATAGTCAACAAATTTGATTTGACCGATGAAATTTGATTTCATTGATCATATTGATTTGACTAATAAACCAATGCAAACTATTATGTGGAACTTAAATAACAGTGTGGTGTTTAAGGTATGTCAGAATTCAGGTTTATTCTAACATATTAGTACTACTTGAGTTTGAACAATTGATCAAATATGCTTAAAACATTAATTTCTGGGTACCTCCGAAATTAGGTTCTACGCAGCAATAAAAAGTTCAATATGTTTTGAAATAACAAGACCATAAAACAAAACAAACACATCATGATTATTGGGCAACAATTACGAGAAAGAGGCTTATATAAATTCCCACATTATACTGTTTCGTTTTATACTACGAAACCCAACTACAGGCTGTTTAAAAACAGGGTCCACTTATGATATGACTTTCAAACGTTAGATTTCAATTTTAAAATACAGAATAACGTTTAAGTAGTATCTGTGTGTCAAATCTTGGTTTAGATGGTTTAAGCGTCACAAACAGACATACTGCGTTTTTAATTGGAAATTATAGCTATGTTGGACAGAAAGTCAAGTTAGCAACTACTGAGACAGTTAGCAAGTTTAAACCCAAAAAAGAGTTGAATATACTTTGGACCATGAACAGATATAAATAACCAAAACAAACCCAACTGTTTTTTTTTGTTCAAACGATTCACTATATCGGTATAAACAAAACCAGAGCGTCAACGACGAGCGTCAACGAATAAATATAAATTTCGACAGCGATATCGCTTTAGTAAACATAACAAACAAAAGCGTCAGCGTATCGCGATATAAAAATAACAATAAAAAATTTTAAAACATGGCTACTTAATACGCACTTTATTAAAAAAGCAACTTAAAAAAATAAAAAACAGTTGGCAACATTGTTTCGCCGGCGATAAAATTAGAAATAGACTCTAAATTTATTTCAACGAAAAAATCGTCGTCGCTGCCGTCGATGTTTCTGTTAGCATACTATGCTTTTAGTGTATTTTAATTTGACAGACGTCGAGGCTCGTCGTTGTCGCTCTAGTTCTGTTTATACCTTAACTGTACTGTTTACGACTGAACAGAGTTGACCAAGTAAAAAAGGTGACTTTGAAAATCACATCAGTTCACAACAAAATCATATGATCAAAGGTATTAAAAAATATTTTAAACTATAATGTTTATTTATCATCGTAATTTTTAAAAACTTAATCAACTTTTTTTTTTAAGTTTTTTTTGGTATTACCAAATTTTTGGTATCTTATAAAAAAAAAAAAAAAACCGGAAAATTATAATTTATGCAATCTTAATAAAATCAGATTAAAATCATACCAATAATGATGATTCATCTGCAGTAATAAAATTTATTAATCATCAGCTGTTAGCCACTTTAATTAGCTGATTGTTAATTTTCCAATTCTTAACGGTATGTTGAACTACATACCATCTATCTGATATACGATATAAATGATATTCTTAACTCAAATTTCCTGCAGAAGTTAAATTTTATCTTCACATCTAATATAATGTCTATAGGTCTTTGAACTCCACTACTTTTTGCATGATGCAGTTATATTAAAATTAAAGTCATATGACAAACCGGATTTTTTATGATTGAGAGATGGTCTAGGCATTTATTAACATTTAAATTCATTCTATTGACTATATATAATCAGCACTCAGATATGAAATTTGACTATCTGCCACACTTTTGACTGGTTAGACCTCTCTCGTAATAGCAAAGAAGTATGAACACTAAAATATGTAATTTAGATAACAAAAATTCGCGATAGTTAAATTTAATGAGGAAAGTACAGGGTGTCTGCCGGGAAGGTATACTACTTTGTTTGCTTAAAATTTTTGATTAAATAAAAGAGAATGGATCTTATATTGATAAATGTTTTATTTAATGTCGGAAATTATGTATGGAATACAATATCAGATAAATGTCCGCCTCTGTTAGCCTCACAAATGCGAGCCCTTTTGAGCACATTTTTCATTACATTCTCACACATTTCACGCGGTATTTCATTAATTTCATCACGAATATTTTGTTTGAGTTGCTCAAGCGTTTCTGGTTTGTTTGCATAAGCCTTTCTTTTTAGATATCCTCACAAAAAGAAGTCCGGAGCAGTCAAATCAGGCGGCCGTGGAGGCCAATCAACATCACCATTTTTTGAAATAACTTGTTGTGGAAAGTGATCTCGCAGTAATTCCATTGTAATCCTGGCTTTATGCGATGTGGCACCGTCTTGTTGATACCACATGTTAATCAAGCCCAAAGCATGCGATTGTGGCGTTAAAAAGTTTTCAATCATATCACGATATCGCTCCCCATTCACAGTTACCGTTGCGCCGTTTTGATTTTCAAAGAAGTAAGGTCCAATGATTCCTCCTGACCAAATTGCACACCAGACTGTCACTTTTAATGAATGTAAAGGTGACTGATGAATAATTTGAGGGTTTTCCATTGCCCAGAACCGACTATTCTGTTTATTCACATATTCATTTAAATGAAAATGTGCCTCGTCACTCATTATGATTTTTTCATGAAAATCGGGGTTGTCATGGGCGAGCTGTAACATCCTATTGGCATATGTACGGCAGCGTAAATGGTCTTGTGGAAGAAGCTCTTGTGTCAACTGAATCTTAAATGGAAACAAATGCAAATCCTTGTGCAAAATTGTGGCCAAACTTATTCTTTGTAGACCAAGCTCCTGAGCACGTCGTTGAATTGAGGTTGATGGATTGCTTTGGCCACTTTCTTGAGCAGCAGTAATGTTTTCAGCCGATCTTGCAGTACGTTGTGGCCCATGCTTGGGCCTATCACTTACAGACCTTCTTCTTTCGAAATCATTCACTTCACGATAAATAGTGCGTTTTGTTGGCACGTTGTTTCTCCCAAATTTTTCACGTACCTTTCTCATCGTCACAGTAATCGATGATTGATTTTGATAAAATGTTTTAACGATTAAAACACGTTGGTTTATTGAATATTTTTCCATAATAAATTTGCCACCTGTCTACTTCACGACTGCCAAATATGAACTGTCAATACTAACGTTTACCAAAATGGCGGCAAAACAAAGTAGTATACGTTCCCGGCGGACACCCTGTATATTTCACTGTCACCACTTATTTATAAGGGTGCTCGTGATTAGGATGCTAACCATTAAGGAATGATTCATTGGTTTGTTCTGAAAAAACAATTGTATGAAAGGGGGGTTAATATATGATATCCTTTGAGATACAGGGTGTTTAAAAAATCTGGTCCAGAAAAAAGTACACACGAATATTTAACTGTAACTTTCAAAATATTATTTGAGTATTATCAGTTTTTTGTTTAGTTTTAATTTTTCTTGAGATTTTCTAAAATCTCTTATCACAAAGTTTGGATCGAGGCTCTCGATTTATTGAGCTATAAAGTCATGAAATCGTTAACATTTTACTTTTAAATATCTTACTGGATAGAAGTACCAACTGAAATTATAAAAGGTGCTCAAATGTCCTCCTTGTGATAGATTATAGGCTTATATTCGTTTACATTTGCAATTCGTTATTTCAATTGTTAGTAGTTCTTCCCTTATCTGTTGAGTTACATTCAGCGTTCCCCATACATAACAATCCAATACAGTTAGATCGAGGAATTTTGCAGCCCAATGAATTGGACTATTTCCTCCAATCCAATTATTTGGCTAATTTTCTTGTAACCAATTCTTTACATTTATTCCGTGGTGACTATAGGGGCTCCATCATGTTGGCAAGAATCTATACTTAAAATAGGAACATATTAAAAAAAGGACATGTGGAGTGGCAAATCGTTTTATAAAAATTGTAAATAACGTTCACTATATTTAATGCCGATGGTAATATTATAAATGGTCCAATTAAATTATTGCCAATTACACTAGCCCATATGTTTACATACTGACGCGGTGCTGAACTGATGTTTGTTTGGTCGAATAATAATTTTTAGCATCCCACATAGGCTATGCAAATTTAATATGCCATCTAATCATTGTGAAAATGCCTTTTAATAAACTATATAAAAAAATTTAATCTTTTATGGAGGTATATCGGTTAAAGTTCTTGAACAGATATTGATCATATATATGATATATATGAAGATGCTAATTGTGCAATTTGATGAACTTAAAGCAACTTGATGAATTCGGTAAAGATATATCTTATGCCAATTGATCGCTTTTACATTACTAATAATTTTTTAGTCGACATCCAAATGATTTCGTGAGACTGAATGGGGGTCCGTCCGCATATTTGATGTTGTTACAAAAGCCCGCAGTCTTCTATGAATATGTTAAAATACTATTGCATTAGGAACTCAACGCGTTATGAATCTGAGTAAATATTCGTTGCAAACTGGGATATCTTACGCACCTGTAAGATCTATAAACAAAATTGTTATCAATGAACTCCTTGACTATATGCCATCGTAATATAAATTTTCTTAAATTATTTAGAATTTTTGATTTACAACACTACGTCGCTTGTGTTCTATCTTGGTGTAAGTGTCCCCACATGAAAAATCAGTTTTTGACGGAGTATAGTGTGATTTTTCTGCTCTTTCTGCTAATGTTCAAAAATGTTCTAAGGGCCATAGTTTTCTATTTACTGAATGTTCAATTGCCAATTTACAATATTTGTTCTGATTTGGTATATAGTGTATCTCCTTATATAAACCAATCAAAATTATTCTTTTTGTCACGTAGTATTTTAAATAAAAATATTTTATGTACGAGATCACATCAATTTCCCAGTATGAGAATGAACTCATTATATTTGAGAGAGACCACCGATCCTGTGTAATTGAATATTTACACTAAAGTGTTCAACGGAGAGTTTATCATGTTATTCTACAAACCGCAGAAAACCAATACTGTCGATGCGTGGCACATAAAATTGTATTCAAGCTCAGCACTTCCGAAATTAAAGGATTGGAAAAACACATCAAAAATAATATGAGGGCAAAAATTGAACGAGATCGTAAAAATGCGATTTGCAAAATTTGTTTTCTTTGCCTCAAGCAAATGTGTCAAATTTTTTTTTACAAACGCAAATCGTCGGTTTATAATTTAATAGCGCACTGTAATGCTAGGAAATTCATATATTGTGCAATATAGCATGAGGCAGCGGCAGATCTGGAAGTGACCTAGCAGCGTCGTCTTTAGTTAAACTTTTAGGGAGTATGGTTAACGACAATCCATCTTTAACTAAAATTATTCTGTGAGAACTTACTAGTGATTTTATAATTTATGGAAAAATATAACCATATATTAAAAGCGTAACAAAAATTTTCAGATCCAGGGCAGTGCCATGTACAGGAAATAGATGCACGATTGCACAAAAGACAGTACGATTGAAATTTTTTTGCAAAATATAGAACTCTATAGACCCGTCACTTTAATAAAAACATTAAACAATATGAACTATACAAAATTTAAAATATTACAAACGAAACGTATTGATTTCAAAAATTATAATATTGCGTCTGCTACTATGACATTTCCGCCATTTGCATCTCTAGCAAATTTGATTTACGAACAATCTGATTTATCTACAACAAAATATAGGACATAATGGTGAAATTAAAACTACGACTTTGATGAAAAACTCAGATACCCAGATATCCATTTCCAAGAAAGACGTTTTAAAATTACCAACAATTGGGCCGTTTGTCATTCCATATAAAATGACAGCTAAACAGCCAGAAAGTTTCATGCCAGAAGCTGACAGAGAATTTTATAAAATTTATTTAAAATTAAGTGTTCGTGTATTAATATTTTAGGATTAAGATTAAACGTTAGGACTTAAAGTTATTAAAATAATTTAATATTAATTTTTACTTAAAAAGACTTTACTAAAACATTTTTGACATATCTTTATTTGATGGGTACTTACGTTCTTACTAAATATTTTGAAATACAAAAACTAACCTTTTATATTATTGAGGTTTGTTTATTACTCAGGTCTACAAATCTTACACGAAAGTGATAAAAATTTGTCAGAATGAGACCTTTTAATGTGAACTCCAAACACTAATTGAAATTATTCACTGGAAAATAAGGTATCTCCATTCTTTTAATATCACATCTCGTTTTATTTTGTTAGTTCTAGATTAGTGTATTTCCATCATTTTGGTGTATATCCGGGCAATAATTACGATCACTTAATTTTATGTGATATACACCAAAATAATCTTAAAATAAAAAGTTATTTCACATTTTTTGGCGAAACTATACTTGTCAACTGCAAAATGTTAAATGCAATATGTAATCAACAATAACATGAATCGATTAGACAAAAATAATGCGGTTTAATTGAAACAATTCTACTAATAAAATCATTAAATCTTTAAAGATGATTTTTTCGAAACTTAATTGTTGTTGCTCAAGCCAAGATAGAACTGAAGCGATGACTAGACAATTTTTCAAAACTAATAAAAATATTTAGTTTTTGTTTTTTTTTTTTAACTTTTAAACAAAGGAGTTGATAATCATCGCCTACTGTTTTGCTGATAAAAAATTATTTATTTATTATACTACATCGCTTAGTAGATTAAGAATATAGAGTAAATATACGTAACAAACTATGGAATAAAACTTTTTTTGTTCATAAAAAAAACAAATTATTAAAGCTTCATAGTTCTCAAACAGATCAAATGCAATAAGTTGACCCTTTACTGAGATCTTTTAACTGATCTTTCAGACCATATTTTTCCAATCGGTGATCGTTGTAGGTGGTCAACCTAACGAACGATTTTACACACAATTGGTCACGGCGTTAACCGGTGAAATATTTTGGAAGCTACAGTTTAATATTTGTGTTACCTTTTTTTATAAACCAAAATTATTAACCAATTTTTTAACCCGTAATCCTCCAATTCGATTTTTCTCAAAATGAACCAAGCAACCACCCCTTAATAGATTAGAATCCAAAACCCTTACACTCTTTTATATACAGAATTGACATAGGATGATTTTCAATATTTTCGGAAGTAACCAGCCAGAACATAAAGAATATTTTTTCTTAAAATTTTGGAAATTCACAGCCTAAAAAACATTTAACAACTATATTGAGTAGTTTTAATCTTTTCAAAATTAGCTGGATTAAAAGCCTCATAATCGGCAGATTAAGAAAGATGCAAAAAAGAAGGTACTATTATGATTTGCTCTAATTAAAAATTTTGAAATAATAAATTTAGCTATATTTTAGCATGTTTCCCCAATTGAACTGAATGTTTATACTCAATTTTTTTTTGTTTTAACTTTAAAAGTATCATAATAGAATAGTATTGTGATCTTACACAAAACAAATAATTACGACGACACTTGCAATTTCTGCAATAATTTTTATGAGTTTATTACGAGATTACACGATGGACCAATATCCATAGCATTTATTCCTCAACAATTTGTTCTTCGATCCAACTAATGTTTGAGAAGTTTAAATATCCGAATGTTAATGGTTTCGAAGCCACATGTAATTATTTTCAAATTAAAAAAAAAGAGAGGTAAGCAACTAAAAAGAGCATGAAAGGGCTAAGTTAGCCTAAGCAAATAGTAAATAGTAAAATTAATTAAAAATAGTACTAATAGTACTAATACCCTTGAAAAAGATACTTCCGTTAGGGTTGAAAAGAACAATTTAATTTAATTATAATTTTTAAAACTATTATATTAATTCAAGATAATTTTATTATTTTGAGAACAATTATAATTTGCGAGATAACTTTTTTATAAACATTTTTTTAATAACATTTTTTAAAAACTTTTCTATACACTTTGATCACTATCTTATATTGAATTGAAAAAATTCTAACCCCACTTTAAAAATATTTAACAATGCACGTTTTATATATTAAACACTTAATACGTAACACACTTCAATGCTTATCGCCACGTGCTTATGTATCATGTTCGCATGCATAGCAAAAATTTCACACCACGCTAGTGTGAAAACCGATTTGTGTTTGCTAATCAAATTCAATGACTTAATGCTACATAAGTCATTCAGTTAATGTATGTATCATATTTAAAAAATAAATTGTTATCAATTTATGTTAGGTTATTAGGTTGCTATAATTTAAGCTGTTTAGCGAAATGTCTATGTTATAGACATTTTAAATGTCAATATCATTTTTCAATTATATTGCATCATTGAAAAATTTACAATATTAAATGCATTGTTCTATTTGTAAACGATATTATATGTTAATGCACGGTACAATTAGATTGCAAATTCAATAGATTTGTATGGCAATTTAGTTGTTCTATTATATAACTACCGGGAAGAAATAAAGAAGTTTAGCATATAATATATAATAGAGAATTATACGTAGTATGTTTGTATGGTAAATAAATGAGTAGGCAGTAAACAGGAAGGTCGATTTATATATATATATATATATATATATATATATATATATATATATATATATATATATATATATATATATATATATATATACTTATTATCAGTGTGATCTTATAGCAATGGTTAAGACATTTGCTTACCATGCTTAGATAACGAAATAACGAATCTTCCATAATGTAGATCTAACTATAACCTAAAAGTCAACCAATCCAGTTACATGTGTTTTCTATAGTTTATTGTTCAAGCCAATTACAGAAAAGTCTACTTTTGGGCTATAATAAACGACCCTTACAGTTGAATGGTTTTTTAGTCTTTATTTTGAAAAAATATTAGAGTCATTTTCAGAAGATCAGCTTAAACGCAAACATGTATTTGACCTATACTACAAACGAAAATAATGCTTTTGTGAAAGTGATATCATTTATAATGTATGCCCGAGTACATTGGTTATGCCGCTAGATGTCAGTCAAAGTGTCAAAAATATAAACAATATATTTTGTGATTATCGTGTGCGAATAATAATATCAACAAGTCCTAATCACGTGACCCTCTCAGCCAATTAAATTACTTAAAAAATTTGCGGATAACTTTGTTAATATTTGCACCTTTGTTTTTGCTCTGTTTTTTTTTTTTTGAAATATGAAATTTTGTTATCCGCACACATGCTTTAGTAGAAATTTGATTGACTGAGCGCATCCCATGTTTCAAATTTGTTGAATTGATTGATTGGTGTGCGGATAATTATTTATCCGCAAACCTGCCTTGAATAACACACATCATTCCTGTTGGTAATTACCTTGAACAACAACAAATTAAAAACAAGAAAAAAAAATCATTGCCTACTATCATATTCATTTACACAATCTTGTGGCAATGATTGGTACTAAATACTTTGATCGTGCTGCTTCTTTTGGAAAACATAATCTATAGCTATAATATAAGTGTTACCACTTGTACTAAAACACATTAACCATTCACATTGATCACACCGATTTGGAAAATGTTTGGTACATTAAAACCTGTTGAGTTGGACACCTCTTTAACTGGAACACCTGACTAACTTGGACGTTTTTGCGTTGTACCCACAAAAATATATTACAAAAATACCTTTTTAACTTGGTCACCTGTCTAACTTCTAAGTTAGACAGGTGTCCAAGTTCTGTTGCACCAAAGTACAATTTGCTTTAAAAAATACCTACATAAGTTGGACAAAAAATAAAACATATTATGTTGCAGCTCAACGGACAAAAAATTAAAACCCCTTGTAATTGGCCATTCAAAAAACCCGTGAGTGTTTAAAAAAAATAACATAAAGGTGGACAATTTACCAGTTGACTATTACCACAACCAGAAAGTATGCGATGACGACAAAAATATTTCAGGAATGGCTTGTGAGAATTAATAAAAATATGAAAATTGCAAACAGAAAGATTATTTTGTTGGTCGATAATGCCTCAAGCCATCAGAGTAAACTTTTACAAATTCAGATACAATATTTGCCACCGAATTTAACGTGTGCCGTTCAACCCCTTGACCAGGGAATAATTAGATTTGTCAAAGCCAATTACAGGAAACATTATCTGTCATATGTTGTGGCAAACCTATACAAATGTGAAACCGCAAAAGAATTTTCCAAATTAGTCAATGTCCTTGATGCCATTAGATGGATTAGCAAAGCTTGGAATGACATATCAACGCCAACAATTGTTATGTGTTTTAGACGATTTTGTTTTACAAATGTTTCAACAGACGAACCAGACATCGAGAGCGAAACTAACCAGGCTGTTATCGTTTTAGAAAGCTGCTACGAAACACTACCGGCTCAAATTAAAGAAAACCCCAACTCATATTTTAGATTGTGATGACAGCATCATCCATCATAAAGAGGTCTGGAAGAAAGCCTGGAAGATATTATCATAGCATCTAGTTTAAATAATGCCGAAGCGGTAGCGGTTGACTGTTGGTCTAGTGACGATGAAGCACAATTTGAAGAAATAGATCGGGTCCTTACATTTAAAGAAGCTATTGGTTGTGCAGAACAATTAATTAAATTTTCTTCGACACATAATATAGATGTGGTAAACGATTTACTCGGCATCGTCACCAAAATAGAAGCCAAAGGAGCCCAGTTGGCTACTAAACAAAAAAAGCAAACGACTATGTGTGATTATTTTATGCAAACATAATCGCAAACGTTTGCGTAAGTTTACAATGTGCAATCCAATTGTAATACATCAGTTTCACTTTTAAAATCAGTTTTATTTTTTAAATTGATTCATTTTTATTTTTTTTATCGTTTGTTTTTTCTGTTACTCAATTTTGTTAAAACGCAGTTTACAATAATTTCAAGTTCAATTTTCTTGATCATTTTTTTGCATTATTCTATGTAATTGAAATTAATTATTTGTGCGTTTATAATTTGCGGTGTACGGACAAAAATGGAAAAGTATTTAATTAAATCAAACAAAAATACAAGCGAAACACTCGCTAGTTCATCATTAGAATTTCAAGAAGCAACAAAAATGTTAAATGAGCAATCTTCTATGCATAAAACAGAAACTAAAATAAATAAAATTTCCGCTGAAAAAATGGATTGCAGATCAGATTCCGGCAAATCCAATGTACAGCAATTTAATAAACCCAATTTGTGCAAAAGTGCTAGTGAAGGATAAAACCGGGCTAATAAACAAAAACTTCGTCCAATTTGGACACAAAAGTATAGTTGGCTAGAGAAAATAGTTTCCTTATATGGAATTGAGAAACTGTAAGTTTCGCAAGCCAGTTTTAACCAATAATTTTGTATACATTGTTAGGCATGATAAATCCGATATTCATAACAACACCATGAAATCTTTAAAAAATCAACCAGAGATAAAAATAGCGGAATTCCGTATTATTATGTTTATTTTACAACATAATTTAGCTTTTAGCTTGATTACACCATTAATTTTGTTGATCAATTCGGTGGTCTCTGATTCCATAATTGCCTGAGATCTGAAATGCGGTAAAACAAAAGCAACATATGCTACAAATAAATTTCTTGTTGAAGAAAGTTTCAATATGGTCGCTAACCATTAAAAAGAGAACAAAAGTTCTCATTAATTATAGATGAAATGACAGATGGTTGTGAAATATTTCGATTTCGCCTTAGGAAAAGTTCGAGATATGTTTTTTGGGCTCCTGAAACTAAATGGTTCTACCTCAAAAACAATTTACACTGAAATTTTAAAACATTTTGATAATGCCAGTGTAATGATGGTCAATACAAATGCTGTGAAAACATTGCTGAGAAAAGTACAACCTAACTTATATGTTATGGGATGTACTTGTCATTCGCTGCATATCTGCTGGTCTGCAAGGAAACTTCCTATTAATTTGGAAAGTTTGGCTCAAAATATTTATTTATTTAATCAAAACACCAATCTGAGTTCAAAAATTTTCAAGAATATTTTAATGTTGGAACTCATAAAATATTAAAAATATTAAAAATATTATCAACCAGATGGTTATCATTGGAAGCTATAACATTGCGAATAATAGAACAAAGAGTTGCTCTTAAGCATTTTTTTAAATCGTATCAGCTAAAATCGAATGCAGACAATACTCACCCCATCTACAGCGAAATGAACGAAGATTTTTTTTTATAAATTAAAATTTTCTTTCATGAATTTTAAAACTAACCATTAAAATAAATATGGAGGATCAATCCGAAACTCCCTGATTCCACTCCCTGATGTTAGATAGAACTGATTTTAAGGGGCAAAGGCCGAAATAATTATAAAAGGTGGGATAATATCATCAGAAACTGTCATTCACGTGAGTGCTTGTTGTAATTATTACATTGAATTGTGTAGCCATATCCGCAATCGTATTAAATTTGAAAATGGGGTGTTAGTGGCTGTACAGTGCTTGGATCTTTAACGAAAATTTAGCTCCACTTATTCGGTTGTTTCCAAATTTGTTTGATGATACTTACATAGACGATTTTGATGATGAATGGCGTTTATTAATGAATCAAGAAACGGTTGATATTCAACAAATCTATGAAGATTTTTGGCGATGAGTATTTAATATGAAAAATGCTGCTAGCGAGGTAATGTTTCCATATCTACGAAATTTTGTAGGGGGCTTGGGTATTCCTCATAGTAGCGCAACCGTCGAACGTCACAAGTCAACCGTAAAAAAGATGAAAAGCGAAATTTATTGCTAACATCAACAGTAAATTCCATTCTTATGGTGCGAGAGTTATTGGACGGCACAGATATCAGTCAATGGAATCCTTCAAATTACCTTATAAGTAAGGTATAGTAATTAAATAAACTATAAAATAACGAATATTATTATTACATTTATATACTCTTCTCCTTCATGAAATACTCCAATTGCTTTAAAATTTTTGCTACTTTCAACTTTTGGAAAACGACAACCCAGGTTGCTAGATCAAAATTAATTTTTTCAAACTCAAAAAAAAAAAAATTTCGTTTTGAATTTTTGTTTTTAAATTCTCTCTCCCAAAGCAAGTGTTTATGAATTGTTTTTTGGCTTTGTTTTGTTTAGAAATTATTATTTGAAAATATTTCCAAATTCTATTTCCAAAAATCATTAAAATCTGTAAACACATATTGTGCTCATTCAATCTTGTAAATTTATGGAACAAACTGAAAATTTCTAAATTCTAGAAAAAACATGTTAGTCTATTTAAATTGTGCAAAAACAAAAATTAAAAAACAAAAAGGTATTTGGCATAAAACGATGAATTCGATCGATTTTGAACGTTCAATTATTTTAATAAAATTATAAAACTATAATAATTTCGGTGATTTTATGTCGAGTAGGGTGGCAAAAAGTGTAACGAAAATATGCTTAATTGTCATAAAATGGATTAGGAAAATGAATTTTCGTCCAACGTGTCCGGGCACGTCAAAGCAAGTAAGCCTTTAAATTTGAAGAAGGCCGTTAAATGATGCTACAGCCCGAAAAAGAGTAAGAATGATCATAGAAATAAATCAACGTGAAGAATCTTGGTTAAAAATGATGCGACACATTTTCATGTGTTGCAACAAGAGTAGTTGTCCAAGCAACAGAAACTGAGGAAGAAGCAAATCTTCGTCGAGAAAATATTGCAAAACAAGTTCGTTAATTGAGAAAATTGCCACAAGCATTAAAAACTAAGGCTCAGCAATTATATGACGTGCAAATAAAACTCAAAAGCATCGTAATTTACGAGCTAATCAACTATTAAGCAGCAGAACAAGCTTAACATCGTTGTATATGTGCTGCTAATCAAGTCCATTTAATTTTGAAGACTACATAAGTCATAAGGTACATTCAAAAATTGCTGCCATAAAGGTACTGTCATAATTCAACCTTATAATCAACAAATTCGTTATTTTTACAGTACTTATATAAAAGCTTATGTCAAATCCTTGTCATCTTTATCATCACTTTTAAGATAATATTACATAATAAAGGGTGAGCCATCTATCGGTTTAAATTTGAACCATCGGTTATTTCGAATCTGTCAATACTTATGTCATTCTATTCTGTCACAAAATTCAGTATATTATCTCCACTGAACGAAATAAACCGATTTACGCTTGAGCAACGTTGGGATTTATTGGAAATTTATTTCCAAAACAAAGACAATTGGTCGGAAATTGCACGACAACGTCGTGCAAAATATTGGCCGCAGAGAAGGACCAACAGTGCCCGGTACACGCAAGTTTATTGTTAAAGTTCGTGAAACTGGTTTCATTGTTGTTGCGCCAAGACGTGAGCATGCTCGTACAGTGCGTACAGCATATCGAACCTATGGCTGAGATGGTGCGCGAGAATCCATCAACATCAACTCGTCATCGTTCTCAAGAATTGAACATTTTACGCACCAGTTTACATCGAATTTTGCGGAAAGATCTCGGTATGACGCCTTACAAAGTTCAATTGGTTCAAGAGTTGAAGCCGCATGACCATCCGCTTCGTTTTCACTTCGCTAGATGGCACAACGAGAAACTGCACGATGATGTCGATTTTGCCAAAAAAATCATCTTTTCGGATGAAGCTTATTTTCATCTTGGTGGGGGTACGTTAATATGCAAAATTGCCGTATTTGGGGCTCAGAAAACCCAGACGTGGTCTAACAGAAGCCTATGCACCCATTACGAGTGATTGGTTGGTGCGGCTTGTGGAGCGAAGGCATCATTGGCCCATATTTTTTTGAAAATGAGGATGGCACAGCCATTACGGTCAATGGAGACACCTATCGCACCATGATAACCAAATATTTGCGACCGCTCTTCATGGTATTGATGTTAACGATGTTTGGTTTCAACAGGATGGTGCAACTTACCACACACCACATGCCACAATCGATTTATTTCGTTAAACGTTTGATGGCCGTTAATTAGCCGAAATGGTGATGTCAATTGGCCGGCAAGAAGCTGCAATTTAACACCATTAGACTATTTTATTTGGGGCGCCGTTAAAGACAAGTGTTATGCCGACAAACTAGAGACAATTGAGCATTTCGTGATGTCATCGTCGAGATACGACCCCATACACTCGAAAAAGTGCTCAAAAATTGGTCCGATCGAATGAGGTCAGCCGCGGCAGCCATGTGAATGAAATAATATTCCATCTCTAACCGGAACAATTGTACTTCACAACAAACTTTTTAAACTTTTAAATGGCCCACCCGTTATAATTCAGCAATTTAGTTTGCATCTATAGGTGCCAACATTGACAAATTAGCAGGGCATGAATTGAGTTGATGCGTGAAGTAAATTTTTATGTTTAAGCATATAAAAGACTTGATCAAGTTGAACAAGCAGAATATAATAAAGCATCGACAAACCATAAGGTAGCCAGAGACCGAAATGCTGATAGACGACGCGTTATAATTTACCAACTGTTAATGAGGTTGTAATGATTTTTCGTACTACTGATGGACAAATGTTATTGGAAAGTGATTTTCGTTTGTATCCGCAAGAAATGAGGAGAAGCTTATTTTAATATTATGAATCCCCGTACTTGGATTCAACGACATGAACTATATTTTTTCTATTCAGACAAGCTGTATGGAAACTACGTATTTAATCCGGTAAGTTCATGTTAGTAAGTTATTTCAACAGTGCGGGTCGTTGATTTTTATTTGCAAGCTCAGACAAATAAATTTTATTACATTTTATGTCACCGTTTACATGTAATCCAAATTGGCGAGAAGTTAGAGAACATCTTTTCCCATGATGATATCGTTTAAAAAATAAAGCTTTCGGCACTGTTGTTGGTTTTGATATATGTACAATTGAATTCCAAAAACGTGGACTTCCACATGCACACATGCTATTTATATTGGGAAATGATGATAAAATGTATACAAAAGAAAAAAATGGATCGTTATTTTAAATAAAGATATTTCTACTAAACCACTTTTACATGAAATCGTACAATGGATCATGGACCGTGTGGTGAAAAAAATTTAGCATACAAATATTTCCGAAATAAATTCCAAATAAAACGACTGTCACATCAATCTTGAATCATGTCAATCAAACTATTCATTCTATTAAGTACATTTTTAAGTATATTCTTAAACCATACGACGGTGTAAAAAATTCAAAAATGAAAATCTTATAATCAATAATGAAGCATTAATGCTGTCTACACATTCGCTTAGAGTCATTGATTGTTCATTAAAAAAAATTTAAAATGATACAAGACCATTTATAGTGGTAAATTATTTATCTTAGAAGATGACTTCAGACATTAAACGTAGTTCCGAGAGGATCAGTTGCAGATATTGTTGAGACAATAATTGATCTCATAGATGGTCAGTTTACATCAGCATCGATACAATAGTTTCTGATGATCTGAACGATTAAATCGATTTTACGAATGAATTTTTTAATACAAAATGTCCATCGGGAATACTTCCGCACACACTCAAATTGAAGAAAGGGGCATATATTATGCTTAATTTGAATGCAAAAAAAGGCTTCATTATTGGTACCCGATTAATTGTTAAAGACTTCTTAATAAGTATTATTAATGCAGAAATGTTACCTATATAGTAGTAATAAAAAATGTCATTTGTATTTATGATCGTCTTTTTGTAACGTACCAGATTGCTAGATCAAAATTAATTTTTTCAATCTCAAAAAGATAAAAAATAAAAAAATAAAAAATTGATGACGAAACAATTGAATTTTTGTTATTAAACAAAATTTGGTCACAAAATTGTATCCGCCCTATAGGACAGGATGCTCCCTAGTAAGTTTCATGTTATTTTAATTCCGATGGTTTTCCGATTAAAACTGATTGAAACTTTTTCTTGACTCATATTATATAAAGCTTTGATATTTTCCTGCAAACATCAGGTGTTTAGACGAGATTTTTCAAAGATAAATACCTACGTCTAAATCAATTTGTGGTGATATAAAGCGCATTTCTCGTCTATCGTTAGTGTTGAAAGTGATCCAATTATAGAACTAATATGCTTTTGATGGCATAACGGTATCGGTTATAATAGGACATGGAAATTATTAGGTACAAATTATTTTCTAAATATTTTGGTGAACAAGGTTATAAAAAGGTAAGGGTACGATGAACTATTCTTTTTAAAATACGTTCAGAACCCGTTTGGGGCACATACGCATGACTCATGCTTTAATTGGTATAATACTTAAAATGTACCCACAAAAGAGTTGGCAGACCTTTTGCTCTTAAATAGTTTAAATTGATTAAAAAGTCACACATGACAAACATGAGTTTTCTTTCAGTTTAAATTTGACATATTAACCGATTCAGTTTTGCTTACATTAACATTTTAATCGACTAGTTTTTTAATTTAAATATGATTAGCTTGTTTAACAGGAAGGTGACAATTTGAAATGAACTAAAAAAGTCAACAATTATTTCCATTTGTAATAATATTTAACTATTATACCGATAATTTCGGTACTTTTGATAGATGCTGTGTTCAACATTTGTATACAGTTAAAAGATAATTACTAGGTAAGTTCTATGAATTTTGACGAATTAACTGATATACTTCTACATTTAAGTATACAAAAGTTTGCCACTTCGTCTTTAATAGGTATTAAATTATTAGACAAAACACAATGCCAAGCAACACAAATATGCACTGAGTTTCTTAATTTAATCTGAGTTTCATATTTCGTTCAAGATACTGCACAAAATTTTAACTTTATGGTATGCTAGAGTAAGTTAAACCTGACAAACAATGGTGGTATGTCAATGAAATCGTTAAATAGGTTTTAAGAATTGTAATTAGTTGCAATTTTGCGGTGAAACATCCGGACAACTTCATTAATATATTACTGCTTTTAAAAAATACCTAATTTCTAAGTTACTGGTGCCTTTGTCTTTTCTAGGAGAAACGCTATTTTTAACAATAACGTAGTTACACAACTGTAAAAGTGGTAAAAACCTGAAACGGAAATGCATTGCATTTATTTTACTTGATACGATAATAATCTGCCTGTTTCCAGATATAGATGCAGCTTATATCAATTAAAGAATTATATTATTATATAAAGTAGAATTAACCCGCTTTAGAGTCAAGGTTATTGAAATAATTTATTGACCGAAATTTGATAACACAAATACGAGTACATATGTTATAAATGTAGACTTGATGATTATTTTATTAATATAAAAGTTACGTATTGTTTAAATTGCAAATGATAGCGATAAGTAAGAATTTAGGAGTGTGACGTTTAATTTTTAAGATCCGTGCCTAAACACAAATTAGTTTCAAAAGCATTTTCATGACCAAAAGTCTAAGAAAAGTTAGATAACTTTAAGTGATTTGATCAGCTTCCGCATCTTTTACACCAAATAAACTTTTTGTTTGATAAAATCTTTTGTTATTCAAAAATCATATTTTGAGCTCTTATTATTGTACATTAGATAATTTTTTAGAACTTTTATCATAATTAAACCATAAAATAAAACTAAAAATTGAAATCAATTCGATTTGGGATCTAATTTTAGAATTTACAAGTTTATTAAAGAAGCGCCAAGTTGACAAAAAGATCGCGGTGTACGGTAAAACTAAAATTATCTGCATCGGGTAATTCTACAATTGGTGTGAAAATATTTTATAATTCACACAGTAACCTTAATTTTTTCTTTCAGTTATGACATTTATTATGACAAATTTTTTCTTTAAATGTCGTTGTTCCTAGCAACTCTACTTTTCCAATAACATCTAGGTAAAGATGTAAATCACAAAAACTATAAAGTTTATTAAACATATTTACTATGTATTTATCTGGTGTAAAAGCTAGGTTCCTATTTAAAATTTAAATATTTTAGTTGCAAATACAGTTCAACGCTGGTTTCGTGAATTGTAACGTCATATTCATGAAAACGGTTATGCATAATTTAAGCGTTTGTCACCAAAGAAGAATAAGAAAAAAATGATGGTCCTAATAACTATTTCTTCAACGAGTATTAAATAATGGCATAGTAAACATGGTATAGCCATGGCATAGTAAACATAGTAAACACGGGTCTTAAAACATACTTTAAAGCATTAGGCTCGAATTTCTCGAATTTCGAAAGCAAACCGTAAACGTTAATTTTTTCGATATGCATATTTTCGATTGGTTCACTCAAGACTTTTACACGCCAAGGCTTTTTTAGTCTGACAATATGAGATGATGATTTTAGGTGTTCCTCTTTAACAAGTGATAAATTCTAAAATGGGATTAAAATAATATTGGAGACAAAATAAAACTTAAACATTGTAACAATGTTACATTATGTTGTTTCAATACTATAAATTTGTTAAACTGTGCACAGGAGAGGTATGCCACAATAGTTGGTATATTTCAACGGTCTCTTGTTTTGTAAACAAATCATAATATGGTCACTTTTCTTTAATCGGTTATTAATTTGATTCGACTTACTACACAGTTTTCCCTTTCAATACAAAGAGACTAGTTTTGAAGGTTCTACTTAAATGATTGTAGCACATCTCCGGAATCTTTAATTAGAAAATTTCATTTTCAGAATTTCATCTGACGTCGTAAATCTCTTCTTACCGTCTACATTGTTGCAAAAAGAGTCTTTATTTTTGAGTTGAGTAGCTTTTGTGAGTCGAACTTAATTACGATTACCGACTGCTTTGGAATATCAAACAGATTTTCCCATAAAAGGTTCTATACAATAAATTTAAAAGTTTGATCAAAGGGCAGTAAGGTTAGAACTAAGAATACAACTAAGTTAGAAATAATTTTAGAAAATGTTAATACTTTTTCTTAAATTTAATTATTGGATCTACAAGTTGCTGTATAACGCGATATAGCTGTAAAAATATTAAATGTGAAGTTAGACCTAGGGGCTGTTTTGGGAACATCACAATATAAAAAAAAAAAAATTCTATAGAAATATACTAAATAAATTATTTGAAAACAATTTCAAGACTGCAGTGTCATTTCAATTTGCTGACTTCAATTTTCTAACTGCACTGTAATATTTTATGAAGCAACACTTTGCTTCCTAAGGAAATCTCGAATTTTGCATACAAAATTATTTCAAACTACTATAAAACTTCAAGGGACACCTTCTCGTTTCTTTGACAAAATGCTACAACATTTCTATATGCTAC
Organism: Tipula confusa; assembly: GCA_963556175.1. Lineage (NCBI taxonomy): Eukaryota > Metazoa > Arthropoda > Insecta > Diptera > Tipulidae > Tipula > Tipula confusa. Next base: position 67,053,231 of record OY744476.1, read on the forward strand.
TCGTGATTTTCAGGCTTCTCAATTTTAAGCACAAATATTTTGCCTATTCCTAAAAAAATCTAGAGTCGATCCATAAATTTCAAAGCTGCTATAATAATTTTAATTTGATCATTTAAATTTTTTTAAATAATTTTAATTTGATCATTTAAATTTTTTAAAACTTCTATTAATTTTAAGAAAGATTTTTATAGATAAGATGTGCTCGTCATACACATTTGCCTTTCTGAATGATCTTACGTATTCCATGACAAGTAAAAGATGTGCCTGTATAAACAACTAATGGTTTGTAATATTTTGGCGGTATTTAATTTTAATGTAGTTGATGTGGCTTATATTGGTTTGTGGTTTGTTACGGATGTGAATCGGCATTGAGAGATCCAACAGCTTGTTTGTCTACGATAAGCAAAGAATAATTTGGAAAAATTAAAAAAAATAGTGAGCCAACCACAAGACTAATTAAAAACAAAACTATGTTTTGTAGACGTACTAATTTTGTATTGCTGATTTGTTTGTCTCATATCTTGGAGACACGATCAAACCTCTCCTAAGACAAAGTGCAGATAAAAACATAACGCTAGTTAACCAACTTATCAGTCAAAGCATAAGACCTGAATCTGCACAAGAGTAAGTGGAAGTCAACAATAACCTCAAAAATCGGCTGCAAATGGTATAATTACTGGACAATTGGTCTATAAAGGTTTCGAGGACTAAAATATAAACTGCATCGAAATCTTTCAAAGCAGTTCTATCAGATTATAAAATTCTCCATAGATGACTGACATTTCTAGGTAAAATATGACGATGTAAACTCTTTATTAACGAAAATATTAGCAGGAACACCACAATGTCAATTTTGTATGGAAGCACACGACAAACAACAAATAACTAACATGACAAAGCTGATATTAAAAGAACGAAACCTATAGAACTATGACTGACAGGTTAAACATAAGCGAATCAACAACTAAAAGATCAACAACTACTTTCGCCAAAAACGTTTTCTCGCCTTCGCCAAAAACGACTTTAGACAAAATTAGATAGAGATAAAGATATTTAAGCTCAAAAGAGGAACTCTTCGTAATGAAATTCCAGTGCAAGCGGTGTTGTGATATTTCAAAGAAAAACAGCGCGGTTGTTATTGCAGCACCGCATGTTGTCATAAAATACGGCAATTCTGGAAACTTAGTTACCAGAATGACATTCCCTGGCAAGTTCAGTGTTTCTGTATTGAAACCAACTATAAAAAATGCGAATGTTGTCTCCGTATAAGGCCATTCAGCACAAGTGACCTTAAAATACAAAGATCTTTAAAACGTGGGTTGGATACGATACCGATTATAATATGTAGCTTTAGTTCAATTTTCGTCATTGAAAAAGAGGAAATCCGGAATTATTGAATTCTTGCTAGATAATTTGATTCGAAGTTGGATTCTAGTGCAACAGATACCACTACTGGTGGGATCTTATTAATTGAAAAGCAAACCTACTGACCTACTGAACAAACCAAAAAAGTGCCAAATTTAATTGGTTTCTTGATAATTAAGAACAAATTTAAATACATGAATTTTATTCAAGTAGACAAAAGTCCACACCTAAATTTGGACTACTCTCCAATACTTTTGACATTAAGTGAAAAAATGAACTTAGTTGGGAATACTTTAGGCAGTCCTTAGAAGACAAAATTAACCTAAAGGGTTCATTGAAAAACGAAGTGTAAATAGAACAGGAAAGTCAACAATTCGTAAATGATATGCAGAAATAAGCCCAAAAAGTACCACAAAAATAAATATAAAACAAAAGGAAACCACTACGCTTAGGAAAATAGAAAACTTTTGTCAGAGAAAAGAAGAGCAACAAAATGATGGCAGCAAAAAAGGCCTACCCAATATAAAACAAACTAGTGGCAGCAGTAGATACTGATTGATCTCTTTGGAAAGCAACCAAAAACATTAAAAGGCCAATAATACAGATTCTTCCAACACTTTCGAATAATATACCATGATCATCAAGCCACGGAATCATAAATGATAACTGTAGAATTTCCAAAATAAAGTGAAAAAATCCTAAATTGACCTCAACAACAAAATTTATACAAAAAAATCTTTTAGAAAGCTCACCAACTTAATAAATGCAACATTTAAAATCAAATTTGTCCCTATTTGTGGGAAATTACAAAAGTAACCATGATATTTAAATCTGGAAAACCACAAAAGGAAATCTTGTCTTTAGATCAATTAAGTTGTTGCCAGTTTTGCCTAAACTTTTTGAGAAACTATACTGATTTAAAAGTTAAATTCGATAATCGAGAGGAATAACTTAATCTCAAATCATCAGTCTCCTTTTCGTAACCAACACTCGACTATACAACTAATATCTACTCAAAAAGAACAATATATACTCAAAAATATTTTGACGATGTGCAAGCTTTTGAAAAAGTTTGACATGAAGGATTAACCATAGGCTTAGAAATTTCTTACCAATGCAATTAATTAAAATACTTGAATGATATTCCAGTTGCGACTTTTACTAAAAATACTGCGATCTTAGTTGTTGAAGAGAGTAACGAAGAGTTAATACAAGAGTTAATAAATTAGGATATAATTCGATTTGCGAACTACATAACCTTGAAATTCTTTTCTATCAACATACCATAAAGACCTTAAAGCGGATTTCATTTTAATAGAAATTCAGAAAAATGCAAGGAGGCATTAAGGAAGATTCCAGTAACATTCGAATATTGAGACAATCCAGCTTAGGCAATACCAATATTGTGCGCAGATTAAAAAGAACCAAACTCTTAAGCCGGTTTAATTATTACGCCAAATAGCGTCTTGCCGATTTAAATACACAATAATAATGTGGGACAAACCTCAACTCACCAGAACGCCAATGGAAAGGAGTCATAGATAGACTAAACTTAGTAAATTAAAGGCGCTTTCGATTGACATGAATAAACAAAATTAATTGAATTAACTGAATCAACTGAAGTGATTTGACTGTTCGATTCGGATCTGTCAATTCAGTTAAAAAAATTGAGCAACTGAATTAACTGAATGTGTATTTTGCTCGTGGAGTTAATCCACATAGGTGTTTGTTTTTTTTTTAAATTTTTTGTTAGTTTTGCACGCGTTGTTTGTTTTACATAGGTTGCTGTTTTTTTGAATTTTTTTCTGTTCGCGTTCAATTTTTAAAAATTAGAATATATATATATATATATATATATATATATATATATATATATATATATATATATATATAATGTACATTTTTTGTATTTTATAGCAAGTTCTAATGATTTTAATATATGCATGTATTTATTTTTTATTTTCATTTCCGCTGTAGTAAACAAAAGTCAAATTTAAAATGATTTATTTTTGACATTCATCTGAAGTGATAAATACCATTCGAACACCCAAATCACATCAGTAGCTCAATTATCAAAATAGCAACTGAATTATCTAAATAGTAACTCAATTTCAATTCTGTTGATTCATATCAATCGAAAGTGCCTTAAGTTAGAAGCTTTTATCCAATTTCCTCTAGGTTGAAAATCTCTGATTTAAAACAAAAAAAAACAAATTTAAATTATAATCGAAACGGTCAAACTATCAAACTTAATTGACTATCATTTTGATATCAATCTGAATAAATAATAAACACAAAAATAAATTAGGTTATACATACTTGAATTCTCTAATCACAATTATGTCCATTATATTTATCTGTATTATGTACTAAACTAAACGCTACTACTCTAATTATCGGCCACAAAGAGCCGATAAGATAAAACAAAATTTCGAACTCTTCCTATTGTGACGTATTCCGTCAAAATGTTTTGACACAGACTATATAATTGCATGAAATATTTATATATTCTAATATATTAATACATTTTTTTCTTAATTTTAAAAATAAACATTTTAAATGAAAAAAAAAATTAAAAATCATAAATTGCATGAATTTTTGGCTTCGAACACTCTCTACGAACGCCTTTTCGTTTTGTAACTGGTTAATCCCTAACCTATGTCTATAAATATAATTTATTCATATTTCTTTTAAAAAATTCTGTTGATTAAATTCGACCGATAAAATTATTATTTTTAAACGTCTATTGTTGTTTTGTTTATTTAAAATTTGTTGATAAAGACACTATATAGTGATAGTTAAACACTACAGTAATTACCATAAATTTATTGTTAAATAATTTGATCACAATTTCGGTTTTATACCAATTCGTACACGATCAATCACACATACACTAAAATTTCAAATCACATTAAACTTGACCCTGCACCACAAGGTCATATACACTATTCGTAACCTCCAATTTTTATACACACACGAAAATTATTAGTGAACACTAAACAAAAGTACGTTAATTTGGCAAACAACAAAATAAATTAACCGTCACAACTCAAAAATTGTTTCAACCGATTCGAATGCAGCGCGAACACCAACTGATTGATTTTTTTTTTATTTATAATTTTTGCCTGCGTATAGTAAATAGTTCGTTGTTCTTTCTTGTGAAATAAAAAGAAGCAAAATAAAAATCTTTTCCTTATACACAGTAAATATTCATTCAATTGTGTTGAACAAATTTTGATTTTATATGATTAAAAATGTAAATTACTCTAATACACATTCGTTAGGGTCGTATATGTATATTTGCTTCTTGACTATATACGATGTGCTCTCGTCAAACTATCATAAACAAGTTTACATAATTTTTGTGATTTCACATACATACTGATAACATATTTGCAATACTATCGTCTTATTTTAGACATAGCAAAGATGTTCTTGTGAATCTAGTGTAACAAAAGAAAATATAATTGAAAATTCTTAAGCGTCAAACCAACAATAACATTATGACTCGTATTGTTTGTGTATGTTGAATATAATAATGTGACATCCAGAATAATATAAATGGGGTACATAGTATTGGTCGAAAATTATATAGTGAATGAAGTAGCTTATAATTGCAATTTCCGGGTGCATTAAGAAGAAGACTTGTTATGTGTTATTTTTATGATAGTTTCCAATTAAATGAACCATAGAACTTGTTTTCACTTGTTTGTTAACGATTTCTTTTTCTTTGATTTCTTTTTGCAAACATTTAATAGTAATAAGGCACTTTTTTCAGGCCATTGCTGGCCCGTACCGAATTAACAATTTGACTCCATCGGATTCGAGCCCGAGCTTGCTCTTCGTATTGTTCTAGACTCGCAGAACTTGACCAATCCAGCGTACTCGCTGTTCTTTTATTTCATGAATAAATTCTCGATCTCATGGTGGAATAAAACGCGGTAAGTGTCGTCATTGTCGCGTTTGGGTCATATATCAAGCGAATGATTTTCGTCTCGAATTGTCTACACTTATATATGACAACGGGTGTGATAAAGACCTTGTACAACTTCAGCTAGCCGGCATGCGCATGGTTGCCGGCGGTAAGACTTGATTTTATATCTCCTCTCACACAATTATCATGACTGACAATGAACCCGAGCTGAGGTCTTTCGTTTTCACAAAATATAAATTCCAACACCAGATTAAAGAGTATCGGGAACAGAGCACATCTTTTCTCTACACCAGGGCTAATTGCAATTATTCTTGATATGTGTTGTTCTCATCTTTGACATGATATTGTGACTGCATTACTGCCGTTTTACATAAACGCACATATAGTTTTCAGATATTCTCAGATATTGCAAACCGAACAATAAACTCTTTCTATAGATTAAGTCATTTAGTTCCTGAAAATCATGTGACGAGATGTTTCGAAATATTAAAACAAAAAATCAACCTTATCGAAAAAAAAGTTTCACTGATCGACCTTTTCCGACCAAATCTTCTTTGGTAATCATCCACAATTTCCTCTGCTAGAGGAGTGATTCTCTCCACTATTATGTAAGACAGAAATGTATGTGATGTGCAAAGCAGCTTTACCTTGAGTGTTTTCGCATTTTGAGTGATCTCTAGCACGAGCTCCTTGTCACTTATCCTTGTCACTTGTTTGGGTAGTTAAATGCGCGCTCAATGCAGGCAGACATTAGTTTGATTAAGAAGACGTCCTTCAACTCCAGAAGTCTAAATATGGATTGGAGATTTGCGGAAATATTAAGGTTGAATGATGGTTTAATTTTATTGCCGTGCGTGAAATGTGGCTTAAACCTTGGGTTTCATCAATATCTGTAGAGGTTCTTGGTTATGAGATAGATTAAAGCATGCTGGAGGAATAGCAATATATTGATAAATTCTCTGACTCAAAAGTTGAATTCTTTTTTATTTAAGCCAAATTACAGAAAGAGTATTGGTAAATCGTTTCCAAAGTGTGCTTCATTCATAAGGGTTGTCAAATTTCTATTTTAATCAACCTACATATTGTCCCATATCAGAGTAACTCATTACTTGATGATCTATGAAAACTTCTAGTCCAGAACATGTTAAGAAGTTTGGACAGCTCAATGATTTTATCCTAGAACACGATTTTTTATATTTGGCTTATTTTAAATACGCAATAAATACGCAACATGTTTTCGAATCCCAAAATACCGATTGTAAAATTAAAATGTTTAATAAATTTATATTACAGTTATTGTGCAATCAAATTTTTAAAAAAAAATTAAAAAAAAAATCAATAACCCATGAATTGTTCAAGCGTGATATTGAAAAAGCCATTGCTGTCAAAGAGTGGTGCTATGCTGTATGGAAGAAAAATAGACGTCATCTAAATCGTAAAAATTTTCATTTTAATGACCGCAAATTAGACCCAAGCTTACCTTTACGAAAGTTATGGAATGGAATAAATCAAATAAAATTGAGGATTATGGGATTTCATTACAATGTCTGAGTCGGTTTTCCCTTCCCAGTAGAAAATCTTCCAAGTAGTTTCAATACCTAAAATTACGTTACCCAAGACACTTAATGATTTATGTCCAAGAAGTTTTTTTTCCAGTTTTATCAAAATTAATGAAAATCATTATGGCCGATCAGATCAACTTATTTCTTGAAAAGTACAATATGTTAGATACATTTCAGTCTGGGTTTAGAGCAGAACACAGTTACAGCACTACTAAAGATTACTGATCATTTATTTTCAAATAACTTCTATCCAAGACTCATAATAATTACTCATAATAATATTTTATTATACAAACTAAAAGACATTTTTGATTTTTCTCCAAATGCAATTAAAATGCTTAAAAATTATCTGTACGGTCGTACGCAGTATGTAAAATACAAAGGTGAAATATCAGCAAGCATTAAAACTACTTGTGGTTCGGTACTATGACCACTGATTTTTCAATTATTTATTAACGACATTCCTTCAAGAATAAAGCATTGCTATCACAACAATGATGCCTAAGATGAATGAGGACCTGGCATAAATACATGACTGGACTAATAGTGAGTACCTTACAGTTAATTCTTCAAAAACGAAAGCTCTTCTATAAGGAAAAAACTTATCGAAGTTAATTAACAGCCCATTAGAAATAATAAAAAAGAAAGTGATAGCTTATGTTAAAATAATTCGAGATTTAGGAATTTTACTCGATCTAATCCTCACATGGAATGATCACATAAGTTTTGTTTGCTGTAGAATATATGGCGGCCTTAAAAGACTGTTAAAATTTAAATTTTTTGCAATTTCTTTACTATTTAGTCAAATTATATAAGCTGATCTTATGATGTCTGCTCTTTACTATGAACTTATACAAAGATTACAAGTGGTATCCAAATCTTAAATTTCCCTATTCATAAATTTAGACAATGCGTGTTTCTATTTAAAATTATTAATCATATGTCATCTATAGTTACTTAATGGATAAAATCCAATTATCGCGGTCTGATCGGAACATTAGTGTTATTATACCAAAACATAAATTATTATTAATTCTGTTCTCAAACGTAGAACAGCCCTACCATTAGATATAAAAAGAATTGACCATTTCGCACAATTCAAAAATAATGCTGTGTGCCTCAGAAGACTTTTCGAACTAAACTTTTTAAAATTCGAAGCTTCCGCTACTGTCTCATAGGCGAAAGTTGAAAAGTCAATCTGCGAGGTTACTTTTCAAAGACTTTTCATTTGATCGTGTGACGTAACTTAATGAATTTGTTTTGACGTTAGAATAAAAAAAATCAAATAAAGAAAAAATAATAAAATGGCCGGGTCGTACCATGTACGACGTAATTTTATTTGTTTTTACTTTTTACTAAGTGCAAACGTTTAATTTAGATGATTTTATTAGTGCTTTGGGCATTAGAAATGGAATAAGAATTAAAATCATTAAAATATTTAACTTTTTTCTAAATTCTTAAAATTTTATTTTACAAAAGCAGACAAGGACTTTTGTACTAGGGACATCTGTTGACATATTGCTTGAACTGACAACATGTCGATAAATTTAGTTTAAATAGTCTTCTGAGCCACACAGCATTAATGCTAGTCAATAATTGACATAATTTTTCTAGTCAGTAGTTTTAATTACAAATACCGATAAACAGTTGCCGGTCGGGCATTCCAGGTTTGTTATACAAAGTTATGTTTTATGTTTTATTTTTTTATTATTATTAGTATGCTTAGTGGCTTTAGTTTTCAATTAAATTTTAATAAGTTTTTAATTTAAAATTTTCTGTTCTCAACTACATACTTTGTACATAAATGTATGGACTCTAGAGTCAGGTGTACAAAATTAAGTGAAATAAAATAAATAAATAAAGAGAGGGCATGCGACTACTTTCTATTTGTCGTGCGGAAAACACTAATAAATAAGGTAGATCAGATAGTTTTACAAAGTATCACTTCCGAATATCAAGAGCTCAGAATTAATACAGAATTAAGGAGAACGATTTCTTTATAGTTTCAGCATGACCACTGTGAATTTCTCATATAGGATAGATCCATTTCTTCACCATTTGACACATGTTGGATCTTCACCATTTGACACATGTTAGATTTTGGAAAAATGCTTCGTCCATCGATATTATGTAGAGTACTGCATCGAAATTAACCCGAATGTTCCCATCCGCTCCTTTAAAGAGCTCACAAGTGCTCATTGTGAGTTGTTGCACTTTTAAGACTTCAGTCCTCCACCGGATGGGTACGGTTTTCCTTGAAATAATCACTTTGTGGTAAGTGTTGTCGACCGTACGAAGACACGATTCATCAAACCAATCATTTTTCGGTTTAATTTTTGCAATATCTAGAGTCATCTGACCGGCACTGGTATTTAAAGATTTCGATACCTCCCATAGAGCGCTTCACAATGCTATTGCTTATACAAGATTTAGATGTTGGAACTATAACTGCAATCGTAGCTTTACGGTGTTTAATTGATGGTCACTCCTTAAACGAATTTGGATAGCCGACCAGTATGATCTCACATTTTGGATGACCTAAAACCATCACTTAGAAATTAACACATGCGGTCAATTTGAATTCATCATGTCAAACGTGACGTTTTAAAATAATGTGCTAGGCACAATTAGATCGTGTGCGATCGCAAAGTTTATCATTATTTACTTAATATCGCTTGCTAGATCGTACCAAGAGGTTGGACGTATATTTTCACTTAAGACAGTCTGATTTTTGCCAGTTGTAGCATTAAAGTAACTAAGGCATGGATCCATCAGTAAATCTAAATTGTTATAAAATGAGTCTTTATCTTTAAGCTGGCTAAAAGCCGGGTCTGCATGCATACAAATTATTGACAGTTATTTAAATCTTAAACTCTGGAAACAAAATCGTCTTGTTGGTCTCAGTTGATAAAGACATTTATTTTTTGTAACCAACTTTGGCTGGTTTAATGTGAAAAAAGTTCAAGGTTAATTACTTTGTCGACATAATTCAATTCCACTGGATTTACGAAACGCAGAAAACTGCAAGTATTGATGCATGAAGTATATACTTGTGGAACTCCACCATATACATTAGCGTGATCCGAGTATTGTCTGTAATAAGCTACATATTGCCTCCAATCACTTAGATATGATTCTAACTGTTTCAATGTAGTGTTGTTGTAAAGCAACATTAACTTTAGAAATAAAAGATTGTGATTGATCTTGATAAACGCTTTAGAGATGTCTATCAAAATTAAGTAAACGAAATAGTTAAATTTGCCAAATAGCCGACTTAAGTCATCAGTTATTTTCATTAGCGATGTTTGGGTGCTATAATATTTTCGAAATTTAGATTAGTAGTCATTATTGTACGAATTTGAGTTAAGAAAAACAACAAACAGATGCAGTATTACAGATGCAATTTTCCGTAGTATAGGGCTCGTTGATAAAGCTATTGTAGTCAATAAACTTTTTGATAAACCTAATATTGATATGCCGTGACACCATCAGTTTTTGTTTCATGATATTCCGATTTGCGTAGAATGAATTGTCTGGCATTGGTATAAACAGTATTTGTAAAATATCTGCACGAATATATCCAAATGGATACGTTGCAAGGGAAATACGCGGTACTTTTTTATTGTACAATTATCATTCTCCGTGTGACTTCCAATATACGGCTTGTGTTTGTGTTAATTCATATAAACATTTGAATAGTACGGGATTGTTTTACTTTAACCTTGCGGCTGCGGATGAGTGCGGATGCGGATTTTAAATTATTTTACAAGTGCGTATTCGGATATTTTTTTAGCGGATTCGGATTGGATGCGGATTTGAAAAAAGATAGCCGCGCAGGGCACTTATCCAAATATATAAACTTGCATATCGGAAATATTGTCTTCCAGCCGGGTTTCAACCAGCTGTAGGTGTGACGTCAATACATTCAATATTATGAGCCTTGTCGGTTTACAGTTTAGTAAATTTAACCTCATAATCGACGGTAGTTAGTTGATTGGAGCGTGATAAAATTAGGCTTAGATCTCTGGAGTAGATGATAACACATTTAATATTGAATCGACTCCAATCAACACTTCATTACTTTATGGTTACTTACGTAACAATAGTGGTTTAATCTTCAGATCACAGTAGTTCAATTGTTAATATACAAACCGACTTTAACACTTATAATAAATTTAACGTTTGATGGTCTTTCGTAAGTAAACAAAGAGTATTGGTTCTCTTTACTAGAAATTAGAAACAAATGGTCTAAAACTGAAGACCATTTATTTCTAGACTAAACGTTGCTTTATAAAGCAACTACACTATAGTGTAGATTACTTTGGTAGTTTGGTTAATGGCTTTCTTCTAGGGCACTGGAGAACGTGCCTTTTGAATGATGTATGCTGGAGCCTGTGCAGCTATAATCCCGGACGAGGGATATGATATTCATGTATAACAGTGGCCGTGTTTCTTTAAGAAAACACATTAAACAAAATGTGAAAACTCGAGTCGTAGCTCTTTTTAGCTTGGCAAACAAATTACGGTTTTACATAGTATTGGAAAAAAACCTTCTTGAAAGCGGTAAAAATTTTAGGTGGCTGCAATTTAATCCAAATTTAAGTGTTAAAATACCTCTTTAAACACCTTACAAAAGCCGCCAAGCTGTAAAATATAAAAAGTACGCTAGCTCACCCACTTAAGAACTACTTAACTTTTTCTTGTCTGTATCGAATCTATTTTACCTGACGTCTTATAAAGATTGATTGTTATTTATAAACCGATAACAAGATAGTTGTTGCTATATATACAGAGTGGAAAAAACAAACGGATTTAACAAACTTTTCTAAACCTTTTACTGGTGATCCTTTACTGAGATTTTTTAAACCTTATTTTTACAATAGGCAATTGTTGTAGGTAGTCAGTCCAATGAATGGTTCTACAAACTAATTGTCACAGCGTTGCGGTCAGCGAATTTTTCTTAGGACAGCAGCGTGCTAAATAGATACCTTAACCAACATTATGCGACCGGATAATATAGGAGAGAATCCTTCTTCTATAACAGAAAAAATCTGAATGTTGGTTGAATATGCTGAAAATGATTCTTTCTAAAATATTATGAAGAAACGAACGACATGAGTACCTCTTCAAAAAATTGTTTTATGATTACCCTGCTAGGATCTTTAAAATTATCAAATGTCAAGGGAACGCGATATCAATTTTAAATATTCAACTTGTGCAATGATATCTGTATTAAACTGTGGAATGTCACAAAATTGGCACTTCTATATTTTAACGATAAAGAAAAATACGAATCTACATAGTATTAAAGTAATCGCGGTATACTGAGAGTAACGGAGGTTTTTGGATATTATCTCCGCTCGCCAAAACAATCGAAATTTAGAATAGTGCGCCGATTACTGATATTGTATCAAGTTTAAGTAAATTGAATGCTGATTTGTTGGTGTTGAAGGTTTCTTCGTTGAAACTAATCGAGGAATCACCAGTTGCCAAACGGCATTTCAACATATTTTGATTTTACATCGGTTATCAGTCCTATTTAATACAAAAATTCAATTTTAAATAATTTAGTTAAGAAAATACGTCATTGATATCGATAACCTAGGCCAAAACACAAAAATTTTCAAGAACCAAAATATAATCGCCATATATTGGCAAATGTATATCAAAGCTACATTTCTTATAAATTTTTTAATAAGGAATGTTGGTTTAAAACGAAAGGCATAAATAATTTAAAAGACTTTGTAGTAATGGACAGGCTCAGAAATGAAAAAAAATTACAATTCCAGAAAGCAAACTATGTTCTAACTGTTATAAAAATAATATTCAACTAGAACAGTTCAACCAAATAGTTGGAATGTATTTAGTGATGTTTGGACTATAGAGGTGAAGTTGTCTAGCGTAAAGCCAAATTGGTAAATAAAAGGTGGTTCGACTAATTTCCGATCCACCAAAAATACATATGCTACAGTTTTATAGAACTGTTGTAACTTGTAACTGTCTAAGTTGAAAAAAAAAATAAAGTTTGTAACTGTTTAAGTACGTTCTTCATATCTCCAGCAATTTTCGATTCATTACTTTAAAATGTACAAAATATCACAGATTGGTTCACATTAGGCCAACCGATATGATCGTTTAATAACTAAATGAGCTCGCATTTTAGTTTGATTTTAGCCAACTGAATTTTAGGATTAAAATTTTAAAAACACGTTTAAAGAACAGAAAGTAAAAATACCAAAGGCTTTATCTACGTACAGAGACTACATTGGATTGTAACAATGCAGTTAATGGTCTTATTTTTCCCAAACTCATTCAATGGCATAAAATATTCAAAAACAAGTTAGACTATGCTAAATTATCCACCATATAACCAAGATAACATAAATCAGTCACTAAACCAATCGTAACGGTTAGGTAGGAAATGACATCGTACTATACGAACATAACCAGCTGAATTGGTAAATTCACGAATACAATTTACTAACTCAGGTTCGGTTCCTAAAAATTATAGAAAAGCGTCAAACTGAAGAAACTATTAAACTTGGAACTAAGAATAAGTACATGGGTGCCGCCCGAGTTACAGCCATTAATATTGAAATGACACTAAATTCCGTATGCATAGCGCGTTTCTTACGAGACCACTTATACTGAATTGTATATACAACGTATATAATTCGGTCACCGGTTTAATCCATTTGTTTTATCAACTGTGAGATTCGAATAACCATCGCTAGTCAACGGTCAATAATGTAATGTTTATGGTAAACTCGAATAACTGAATATTAAATATTAAATTTAGATTTTTGTTTGGTTTCATCTTATCATTTTATAATAATATCTAATATATTTCAATCGTTGCTAAATTTAACAGTTCTACATAATATAAGAAACAACTTAAACATAAACGGCATAATCTGGGATTTGTTTGCATCTGATGTGTGCAAAAAATTGGACAAAAAATAATTGAGGCAGTTCTCATTCATTTGCATGTTTCGTTTTTTGTTTTTCAGTAAACGGTCGCTTTATATGATTTATTGCAAAAATAAACGGTTACCATTCTTTATTATAATAGAAAACTTTATTAAAAATTAATTGAAATAACTGTAAAAAAAAAGTTATACATAAATTTAAACTTCTAAATTAACTTTGAGATGAGCTGAAACTAAAAGTATACTTATCTCATAAATTCAGATTAAGGTAGTGATAACCGGTTGTACAGCTAGGGGTAGAAATCAAATGAAATTTTAACAAGTCGATTTGTGTGTTGGTTCAAAAGGTCTCGTAAAAAAAACTTTCAGAAACTACACTTTAAATAGCGGATTCGAAATTAAAAAATGATTCAAACTATTTTGAAGATGGCTTCAAACTTGACAAATAAAGTCTAGATTAAAACTTGACCTTCATAAACAAGGCAAATTGCGCCAAGCTTCTTCGCGCACTATACTTTTAAGTTTTAACCGATGCATATGCACGTTTCTAAAAAAATTAACCATAGGCGAACAAATTCACAAAGAATAATTAAAATTTTTGTACTCTATACAACAGATGAACTCTTTACTTATATAATATATATTATATATGCATCAAGCCAATATACAAGATTTGCAAAATTAATGAAAAGGTAGAGAGAATGGTCGTTGAACTTGCAACTTTTTTAAAACCGTTCTTGCAGAAAAACTGACCGTAATGTAATGTAAATGACACGAAACATTTTTAAATTGAAATCATCTTTTTATTAGTTCGTTCTTTATTCAATTCATTTGTTATGTTCGTGTTTTATTCATTTCATTGATTTCCTTTTATTCCATTGATTGTTTTTACTCATTGATTCTTTATATTCCATTCATTCCATTCATTCCATTCATTCCATTCATTCCATTCATTCCATTCATTCCATTCATTCCATTCATTCCATTCATTCCCTTCCTTCCATTCATTCCATTCATTCTATTCATTCCATTCATTCCATTCATTCTATTCATTCCATTCATTCCATTCATTCCATTCATTCCATCCATTCCATCCATTCCATTCATTCCATTCATTCCATTCATTCCATTCATTCCATTCATTCCATTCATTCCCTTCCTTCCATTCATTCCATTCATTCTATTCATTCCATTCATTCCATTCATTCTATTCATTCCATTCATTCCATTCATTCCATTCATTCCATCCATTCCATCCATTCCATTCATTCCATTCATTCCATTCATTTCATTCATTCCATTCATTCCATTCATTCCATTCATTCCATTCATTCCATTCATTCCATTCATTCCATTCATTCCATCCATTCCATCCATTCTATTCATTCCATTCATTCCATTCATTCCATTCATTCCATCCATTCCATTCATTCCATTCATTCCATTCATTCCATTCATTCCATTCATTCCATTCATTCCATTCATTCCATTCATTCCATTCATTCCATTCATTCCATTCATTCCATTCATTCCATTCATTCCATTCATTCCATTCATTCCATTCATTCCATTCATTACATTCATTCCATTCATTTCATTCATTCCATTCATTCCATTCATTCCATTCATTCCATTCATTCCATTCATTCCATTCATTCCATTCATTCCATTCATTCCATTCATTCCATTCATTCCATTCATTCCATTCATTCCATTCATTACATTCATTCCATTCATTCCATTCATTCCATTCATTCCATTCATTTCATTCATTCCATTCATTCCATTCATTCCATTCATTCCATTCATTCCATTCATTCCATTCATTCCATTCATTCCATTCATTCCATTCATTCCATTCATTCCATTCATTCCATTCATTCCATTCATTCCATTCATTCCATTCATTCCATTCATTCCATTCATTCCATTCATTCCATTCATTCCATTCATTCCATTCATTCCATTCATTCCATTCATTCCATTCATTCCATTCATTCCATTCATTCCATTCATTCCATTCATTCCATTCATTCCATTCATTCCATTCATTCCATTCATTCCATTCATTCCATTCATTCCATTCATTCCATTCATTCCATTCATTCCATTCATTCCATTCATTCCATTCATTCCATTCATTCCATTCATTCCATTCATTCCATTCATTCCATTCATTCCATTCATTCCATTCATTCCATTCATTCCATTCATTCCATTCATTCCATTCATTCCATTCATTCCATTCATTCCATTCATTCCATTCATTCCATTCATTCCATTCATTCCATTCATTCCATTCATTCCATTCATTCCATTCATTCGATTCATTCCATTCATTCCGTACATTAAATTCTAAACAAGTGGTAAATTTATTAAATTTTTCTAAAGTCATTTTCTCAAAAATTTGTATTTTGAGTTAAAATTGGTTTTGCTATATTACTAATAAAACTTTTAGTATTTATAATATTTGGTGTTATTAAATCCTGTATCCTAACTATCCTTTTCATCTAATATTTAAAATTTCTTCAATGTGCATATCCACGTGAAAAACAGTATGAGATTATAACACTTTGTAGTTCTTCTACTTTCATCTAGAGGCACACATTTCCCCGAATTATTAAGGATAATGCAGGTTTGTTTTGAATATACGACAAAAAATAAGGGGAAAATGAAAAAATCCGTTTATTTAACGAGAGGGGTATGATTTTTTATGAAAATAATACAATTGAGTATAATAAAAATAAACTAAAATAGTAAAGACAGTAATATTTTTGGAACTAAAGTTTTCATTTAAAATTTTAACCCTAGACTTGTGGACTTGGTGTCCCAAGTAATTTTCCAATCGAAATATACTGTAAGTTTTCTCCAAGCTCTTACTTTAAAGGCCTGAACACAAAAGTAAGAAACGTTAGTCAGTATTATGATTATTGTGTACTGTGGCACTTAGCATAAGGGACACTAAGTGCTAATTTATGGTTGAAACCATATAAAATGGAGTTTGGTAAAAATAGTATTTTACGGTTTCCCAGGTATTAGGTTAGATTGACTGCTACCGCACACATATATAGATATTGGTCGATTGTGATACCACAGGATCTTACTTTTATTTTTGGAACCACCTAAAGATACTAACCTTGATGCCAGCAAAGTCTGAAAGGTTGTCCATTACGTAGTTGCTCAAGTATCTAGGGCTTTTTTGTAGCAAAGGCAGACATGAGCATAGGAAGGAAACCGGGGAGTCTCCTCCTCCTCGTACATTTTCAGCAGAAGTCATTACTTTTAAGGCCTAGCTTTTTTTCATGTTCACTGAAAAGGCATTGCCCTATAGGTGCTCCTACGATTTTTCTAAACTTGCTTATTTTTTCCACCTTTCCAATGCTTGGGCTTTTGCTTTTTTCCTAAGCGCCAATCTAAGTGCCAAAATATGCCTTCCCATAAACTGCCTTATTAGGTTTCAGTTGCAGAATCGTACCTTGCCTAGCAAAAAACAATTGTCCTCCCTGCAGTTCCCCTTACATCCTAATGACCCAGGACACATACGTTCTGTATTTTGAAATGCTCACTCGTTTGGTTAAGATATAAGCGGCCACACAACGTCACATTTGTCGCCAGGGAATCTGCTTCCAGAGAGCATTAACCAAGTCAAAACTTCCTCATCGCAATCACTTCAGCTTGGTACACGCTCTGAAGTAATTAGGAAAACGAACAGAAATATTTATACTCAATATATCACAGAACGATATGGCCATGACTTTACTGTCAAGCTTGGAGCCATCCGTGAAGAACCGATTAGGTTGGATTTCAAATATTGACCCCTCTTCAAGATTCTTTAAAAAGGAATATGACAATGAATATGAAAACGTTGAATATGAATATGAAAACGTTTTCGAAGGAATACTGGTAAAATACTGGTATAGTATATTCAAGCTTCGCCGTGTCGTTCTTTAGCGCACTGATTATTGTCGAGTGACCTGCCCAAAGATATTTCAACTGAAATACAGCAGTGAGTCAGGTGGCTGTATTAGTTGTCCTCTGCTTACCGAGCGTATCAACTGGACGAAAGTGAAACATAACCTCTCAGATACGCAAAGGTTTTATCCTCACCGCCTGTTCGACGCTTGCACCGTCTATAGCATATTTTGTGAGCAGTCTAGTCCAGTGCTGATCACCAAACGCTCATGCACAAAACGGGTCTGACTATGGCAGTATGACTAAGGCATGCGGCGAGATTTTGTGTGTAATATATCGTGAAAGGTACTAGCTCTGTCCTGGATGAGTTGATTTCCAGTTCATACATGCTTGCCAATTTTATAATAATTAAGAGCACTTATAATAATTAAGTAATCCATTGATCACCATATTCCAGAAAATGAAGGACAGTACGCCTCCCGGTGAGGTTCTCCTAACCACCTGCTTTCTTATAGTGAATTCCTTAAGCTCATTTCACTTTCTTGACTAACAAGCCTTCTATGATTAAATTCGTTTAAATACTATTATTAAATGCGCCCTCGAGGATATTTTGTACTAATATTTTGTACAAACTATAATATCCGTGTTTGTAAAAAGTGCTATACGATGCTACTTGTTTCATCTGCGCCTTCGTCAAAACGTTTGAGTGACAATTTTTTTTTGTTATCGTATATTTTTATACCTTCAAATAATAGAATTGGATCTTAAAAGTGAGCAAATCCTCTGTAACCTGCGAACTCAATATTCAAATATTAGAACATTTTCAAAAATTAAGTAAACTCATATTTAGTGTCTTTGCTCATTCTAACCAACTGTTATACTATAAAACTTCGGTGTAAAATAAAAGTCAACTTTTGTTTTCGAACTTATCGATAAGTTTTAAATGATTTGTTTCTACGATATTTTTTTGATTTGTTTCTTGACTTTTTTCGACTATAATAATTCGAACAGTTTTTTGTGCTTCAAAGTTTTACCGAATGGTAGCAAAATTTTCATATGAAATTTGTTAATTTACATTTAAATTATTTTTAAGTAATTATGGTAATTGAATGGAAAAAATTATAACTTATCAATTTAAAGTACTTTTACGTTATTAGTTGCGTTTATTATTAAAAATATTCAATTAAGGCTCAATTCAGCTTTTAAAAAATGTGCAGTAAAACAATTGAGTCGCTTTTAATAAGGTGTACTGAAAAGTTAATACTAAATATTTAATGGAAATGGTACCATGGCATAATTCTGTTAATTTAGGATTTAGAATTCTTAGTCATCGCAATGATTAATTAAATTATTTGATTTCAAACCTATATGGAACCGTTTCTGGACGAGTATATAACGGCCCCAACAGATGTTATGTTGCATATTATGAACATCTAAATATGTGATTCGGTAACGCTTTTTAGAACTGTAAAGCTCAGTAGCCAGAATAAGAAAAACGTCGAGAAAAAATTAGTTGACAAAATTGATAGTATATTTGCTCAATTTCAATTTATTTTAAATCGAAAACATTGTGATCAGTGATCCTACCAGTCATTAAAAACTTAAGCACAAATAGTGGGAAACAAACGGCCGGAGCAATGATATGTTGCAAATCACAGTATCTTAAAACGAAAGTTGAAATACATTTCAATTGACGGCATTCTATTGAGATAAAAATCGAGAGAGAAAATTAGTGCTGGTAGCTCCTTAATATGAATTCCAGCAAATAAAATTAAGTTTGGCTGCAGATGGCTGGTTTATGGCCTTATTGGACATCTAGAATCTAAACTTGGTAGCTTGACAACTAATATGGCTACCAAAAAGGAAATCTTACTAAAATACATGATCTGTCCAATACCACAGACTTTGACTTCTCACGACCTTGCAACAGTAATGCTCCAATCTTAGTAGTTGCAAACGGCAATGCAATATGTCCCAGGGGTTGATAGAATTCCATTCTGTTTTTATATCATTTTAGCATTTAGCACCACTAACATAAAACAACGTTTACTTCCCCTGCATTTGTAATGAAGAGGAATCTCAGATTATAAATACTGATTCGCATCTTCCGCTTTCACTCAGCTTGCACCCATCCAAGAGTATAGTAGTATTTAGATTTTCTACACACCTCGTCACCTGCCCGGTAAACAAGATGAATAGGCATTCTAATTACAGCATGTGTACATTGCATCAGTAGCTCTGACCTATTTTGCGTTGATGTAGATATCAACCTCATTTATTGATACTTCTGCGAGATGAACGGTTAAACGAGCACAATCATATCCCGTGTAAATGTATTTTACTGCCATTACATCATCATTTAATTGGCAATTGTATTTAAGCAATAGTGCAACGTAACTTCAATGATACACCGGATACCTATTAGAATTTACAGCAGTTCGTTTTTGAAAATCTTTCGGATGATTCTTTGTGCACACACCATCAATCTGCAAACATTCTGAGAATTGTCGGAACCACATGGCCCAATCATCATATACTGTTCAACAATACTGTGTAGCTCTACATTTCGCAACAATACTGTATAGCTGTGGATTGACATAAACATCAGATATTTTATCAAAAATCACTCTATCGACTTGTTAGAGCATGACCCGTACTTTGACGGTTCCGAACATTCCTCCTCTAATGTCAACCAGCAAAAACCTTTCAGTTTCAAGTCAAACACTTAAACGATTAATTCTATCTGTTGCAGTTTCACTTTTCATCAAATGTTCTTTGATTTTAGACCCGTTTAGCAGGGATCGTAATCATCAGATCTGGAAGTTCCTCTTTTTGAAAAATTAGTGCAGCTTCGCAAAATCGTTCTCTTGAATTTTGATAAAATAATAGTTTCAGGATTCATATTTTCGGTTTGACCAGCAATACAATCGAGAAGCCCTTGATGTTTGGTTATTTAAATCTTAAATAGTTCATTTTTTGGATTTCTGAATATTTGAGTGTACTGGCCAACAATATATTGCAGATTTAATTTTACTGCAAGTAGTCTTGGCTAAAACAGATTTATACGATTTGTTGAAGCATTGCGCTGATATATTGAAGTTTTGATATATGTGAATTTGATAAGCATAACATCATGCGTCAAGATAGTCTGAAACTATATTAATGGTCCGTTTCTACGAATTCCATCTTAACGATACTGTAAATCAAGAGCGTATCCACCTTTAGCAATGACTTGGACACTTCTCCACTCTCTCCATTCTCTCTAAATTTTTCTATTACCTTCTATTTTTTCAAAAGAAAAACCCAACTTGATTTTTCGATGACTAACAAACGTACATTCCACCAAGGGCTTCGCTCAGTTTTTGGTGATATCGCATATACTAGTGGTTTGTGGTCCGTAAGTGCAGCGAACACTCGACCTTCTAGGAAATGTTGAAAGTATTTTATTGCCACATAAATCGTCAAAAGCTTCCTATATCAAATGTCGTTAATTTTTATTCGACGATAATTAATTTCTTTAAAAAGCAGCCCAGAGCAGTACGTCTGCACCTGGGACCCAAGTCATCTGTCGTCAAGCTATACTCAGTATCTTATTAGGGTGGACCAAAAGCGTTGTTTTAGCCAACTCAACTTTTCTACTCTCGAAATTCTCTTGGCATTATATCGGGCCAAGTGAAAATGTTTGTTGTGGCAGTTTAGTCAACGCGGCGAATTGATTGGGACGCATATTCGAGTTTTGGAACGAATATTTGGTAGTAGTTAACCATTCAGTAGTTAACTACTACCAAATATTCGTTCCAAAACTCGAAAAATCTTAAAGACTGCCCCAACCTTCCAAGGAGGTTGGGGCAGTCTTTAAGATTTTAATTCTGTATATTTTGAAGTGTGGACTTCTTGTGGTTGTACCTTGTGGCTCAGGAAATCTAGCTGGATTACTCTAAACACAAAATTGAATGAATTGTTGTTGAGTCCATATTCTGTTAGGCGGTAAAACAATTCATTGAAGGGTTTTTCGAGATCCTTTCGAATACGACTATCAACTAGGAGATTCCCTATATAAACGAAGACGTACTCCAGTCCCGTGCAAAAGCGGTAGGTTTCGATAAGAAATCTGCTACCAGCATAGGACAATTGACATCGGCAACGGTGAAGACGTGTATGAAATTTATTTTAAATCCCAGACTTAATTTCAAACATTTTAACTCAGACGATTTATTGCTTGAACCGTTCGCTGCTGTAAGGGGACTGTGTTTGTCAAATGTGTGAGGTGTATTTAAAAAACGTTTGTGGGTTTCGGATAAATGAGCGGCGAGATGACTCAGTCAAAGTTGACGAGGTTTTTGTTTGAATACCGGACAGCACTTACAGATTTGAAACTTCCCAAATAAACCGCAGTGTGAATTTTTCGGGTTAAAACAAGATGCCTGTGGTGACTAGAAACATATTTGTTCTCTCAGGCAAACGACAAGCCCAAAGTTTTTCAAATAATTTGCGTTGGCTGGATAGGCGAGAGTAATTATGAACCAATAAAACTCTGACTGTTTTATGCCTTCCATATCAGAGCTTTAAAACAACGATTTCAATCGTTGTTGTCCGCTAATTGAATAGCTCGTGATAATGGTGTTCTTAGGGTCTGGTATAAATTCGTAGTATCAGGTGGTGACTCGTTAATATCGACGATTAACTTAACCACCTCTTTAGGCAAGGACATGGGACATGACCACATTCAGACTTCGTAATATCGCCGACTATTTGATAATTCCGAAGTTGGATCTCAGCTTGGACGATCCCAACAAGACTGTACACCCAAAACTGAAGTACATCGACACCACCGAAGTATTTTCGTTGGCATTTATTGTGGGGTAAGCTACATTTATGGTTTCTACGGCAACTCTCTTGTTTCTTTTCTCTGTTTCCACACCCAAAATAAAAACATTTTCACTCATTTCGGAAATATTACGATACTCAGGGTCAAATTTAAGATCAGCAGCCTATTGATTGTGGTTGAATGTTGCTGAAACTCAGCTTATTGGTTGGTCAAGAAATACAGTGGTGACTTAACAAGTGTAGGAAATCGTGTGCGACGTGGCTGAGACGCTGTTGCTTTGCTCAATTACGAGTTGATTACAAGTTTAAAATCACGTCAGGGTCTTTTTCCTATAGCTGACCTTCAAGAGATTGATTATACATTTTTTTATTTGACATATTATTATGGTTAAAGTACAAATTATAGTTTTTTAAGCTTATTAAATCTTTTATAGCTTTTACTTATTGTAATTGATCATAGATGGCTTAACTGTGTACATATTAATCTGTCACATGAATATTGTAAACAATATAGAAAAGGTAAGTTCCGCAAACATTAATTTAGATATTTTGTTTCATTGTAGGTTTTGATTATATAGTTTGTGGCTCCTGGAACATTAGGGGCTAATAGAAATCGTCACACTATCATAGCTTAAGTACACATATGTATTTTAGTATAGAAGAACTGTGTTTACTTGGCACAAAATTATCTAGACATCCAGTCGAGGCACTAGCGTACCTTACAATATTATATAGATTATTTGAGGTTACTCTTTAAATGGTAGACTTCTGTCAATATTTGTTGTGGGTTAGTTTTAATGTGAAATATTTGGTTTAAGTCGTGTTAAGTTGGTTATTTAAGTTTAATTTTAAGAATATTGAGCAAAATAAAGTCAAATAAAGTCAAAGTTTCGATTATTCGAACTTATAGTTATTTAGATTAAGTTTTTAGTAAAGATCTAAATACTTTCACACAGTTAACACTTAAGCCATATACTTTAGTAAAGCTTGCCTAACAATACTGACGTAACTCAGTCTAGCATTTATAATTAAAGTATTTAAAATAAACAAACCGTTATCTTGAATTGAAATTACGTAAACAAAATTAGCGACTTTAGATACTTTTTTAATGCAATGTTGCCAAACGGTTCATCTCTAGACAGTGTTGCCGAAGGTTTATCGATATATTTATGCATATAAGACATTTTATAAGCACGATATTTGGTTGTTAACGGAGACAGCTGGTCTCAAATTGAAAAAACGAATCAACCTACTAACAGGTCAAAAACTGTTATTAATCATTTTGACAACAAGTACTTCACAAAAAATAATCTCAAAAATAAGATAACGTAACCAAAATAAATCGCATTGCACTTTTATGTTTACGACAGTCATAATAAAAAAATTAAAAAGTAACCATCAATGGATGTTAAACCGTTTAAAACTTTTTACGACGAAGTGACCAAAGAGTGGAGTGGTTATTCACCATCATTATTATACCACCCAAACGTTTCCGTCGCCCAGGTAATTTTAAATGAATTGGACAAACATGGTAATCATGTTGTTCAGGTAAACGATAATAATGGGTTTGAAATGACGGCAGATCAGTTAAAAATTCGGACGATTCGTGCGGCACAACATCTTTTGAAATTCAAGCTGACCAATGATGATTGTATCGGGATTGTTGCTAAGAATAATCATCATGCCGCACCAATTGTAATCGCAGCTTTATTAATTGGAGTTCCGATTAATCCACTAGACCCGTCCTTCAACATTGGTAAGTAGTCATATGTAACATGCATATATCTTGATGTTAAACCTTAATTTTTTTATGTAAATTAATCAGCTGACATACAACATATATACAAATTAACACGACCAAGTGTAATTTTTTGTGACTATGAACTTTATGATCATATAAAGAATGCGGTTGATGCTATCGGATTAGATCCAACGTTCATTACATTCGATAAAAGAATCGAAGGGGCACAATTTGTTGAAGACTATTTTGAGCCAACCGATGATCACGATGTGTTTATACCAAACCTTATAGAAAATGGTGAAAAAGCGGTAGCAATAATTATGTGCTCGTCGGGCACCACTGGTTTATCTAAAGCAGTATTGTTATCACACGCCCAAATATCACATCAGCTAACAGCGATTTGGAAACTAACGTGTAATGATATCTACTTATATTTTAGTTCAATGTTCTGGATCACGGGAGTGCTAAGTATGCTGTAAGGATCGGTGACATGCTGTAAACGTATTATTACGACCGAAAAATTTAACCCAGAATTGTTTTTGAAAATTGTACAAAAATATAAAGTGACTAAAATTACTGGTGCCCCTGCTTATCTTGGACTAACACTACAACATCCTAACTTGTCTCAATATGATCTGTCATCGTTACGATATTATATATGTGGTGGAACAATAGTACCTTTGGATTATGTCATAAAGACTCAAGAAGTTTTTAAAAATTGTAAAGTTACAAATGCATATGGTTTATCGGAATTGGGCGGATTAGCCGCGTACAATTCGAGTGGTGATCCCAGTGCAGTCGGTTATATAAGCGCCAATCTTAAAATGAGAATCATCGATGAGAATGGCTCTAATTTAGGGATCGATGAGAATGGTGAAATTATAATGAAGCCAGTTTATTTCTTTTTTGGTTACAGAGGAGATCCGGAATTATCTAAATCGGTTACAAGCACGGGTGGTTGGATTTATTCGGGTGACATCGGCCATTTCGATAAAGATGGTCGATATCATCGATCGTAAAAAAGATATGTTTAAATATCAAAGCTAAATTATTTCACCGTCAGAGATTGAAGAATTTTTGTTAAAGCAACACTTTATAAAAACTGTAAGCGTGGTTGGTATACGTGATATGTTGAGTGGTCATCTCCCAGCAGCAGTGATTGTTAAAAGGCCCAAATGTTTAGAAAGTGATGAAGACATTAAGAAAATCGTTCACAATTTGGTAAAAGATAATTTAGCCGACTATAAATATCTTCGAGGTGGTGTTTACATTGTTGATGAAGTTCCGATGACATTTAGTGGTAAAGTGCTAAAACGTAAGGTTTCTGAAATTGCCAATAAGTTGTATAATGAAACAAATCGCCATTAGTTAGTATATTGTTGGATTGGTAAATAAATTTTTTCGTGAATAATACATTAAAGATTTATTGGGATATTCTAGAAGGTTTGCAGAAAATTCCCCAGAATTTAATTACAATAATAATTTTATTGAGGGAAATCAGTTTGAAAACATATTCTGAAGAGGATAGAACCACAACAATTATGTGAATCAGTGACATCAACTACTGTGTATTCAGAATCATTCTTAAGATGAACACTTTCAAACCATTATAGTCACCTGTAAACATGCTGCAACAGGTTATCTTGCTCCGTAGTTCCTTCACAATCAATCTAGTGCCGTATACTTCGATATGCTGCTAGTTTCTTTACCAAACACCAAAGCACCGATATTTTGTGGTAATATGTTTTCGGGTAATCCGAGAAATTTTGAGTTTTGATCATCGTTGTCTTTTACAAGTTCTTTTACATTTACACGCATGTTTTTTATCAACTTGACTAACTTAATGCGTTTTCCGTGCCAGCCAACTAAAGCTTGTTGTCTTAAACCACCTCCAATTAAAAATGATTATTGCACCAAACGGCTTTTGACAATCTTTTCATGTGATCAAGCTTTTCATGAAGAAGTGGAGTAATTTGATTCAGCACAGGTTCATTCAAGATATTGTCATGAAGTCTGTTGTTCTCAACGGTTCCAATTCTCGGAGATGGCAATCCAAAATCAGCATATGTTTTCCCAAATTACAATAGATTATGATCTGGAATCATATTTACATACTGTTAAAATTTTACTTGAAAATTTATTAGTTAAGCAATTATTATTAAAATTATTAGTAATTCAATTATAAGATAATTTGAAATGTAATCTATATAGTTATAATAGTTTATAATTTAATTTTATATGTACATATTTTTCTTTGTTTCTTAAGTTGTTATGTTTAAGTTAATGTGCTCATCAATAGATGGCACAATATGAATTTAGTCGTCGTTTTATATATTTTTTGTTTTGTTTTGTCTTAATCGGAAGAATTGAAAAGTCTTCGTATAAATGTTGAATAGGAAAGTTATAAATTATCTATTGAGTGACTTAAAAAATAATAATTCACCGAGAACAATTATATGTTATAAATAAGTTTGAATTTGTATTAATAAAAAAAAAAAATAAAAACAGTCCACACAAAAAGTCTAAACATTTTGGTCCTTCGAGTCAGATATGTAACATAAAATTTCATTATAAACATTTAATCATAGTTGATAAATCAATTCGTTAACCTTCGATAAATTCGATTTAGTTAAATAACAAGTTAAATACATATAAATTAAGTATAATAAATAAAAATAAGTAACCATCGAAAAAATAATAAATCAGTGAATATTTTTAAAATAGTAATCGTCGCCATTTTGTGTCGTTGTATACTTTTTTCCAAATAACTTATATTACTAAAAGGGAAATCGCATCGAATTCATGTGCCAACATGATATAGTTCGTAGACAAATCATAGATGGAACTAGTAGTAGTTGAACGAAATGTTTACATTTTTTTATCTACAGTTTTTTATATTCAACGAATTATTAACGAAACAAAAATTTAAAATCTAAAAAAAAAATTAAATTTTATAATCGGAATTGGAAATTATTGAAGTAAATGGGCTTATATTCATATATAATAATAAATAAATAACCGAAAATTTGTTTGCTATACCATCTAGGATTTTTCTACGAATCATCATTTAACGAAGTCATGCTGTCGTTCGCATTTATTATGGAAATGTTCATGATTTCTATTATAGTAATATAAGTTATTTGACTTTCTTCATCATTCTGGATCATGTAATTTCGTGTTCGTTATGTTCGTTTATATTTCGTTTAAGAAAAATTTTCATCAATTTGCACATCATACTGCAAAAAAAAAGACGATCATATTCATCGTGGGATATTAAGCGGAAAATATATAGGTTATGCAAAACTTAGTAATTAAGTTGTTGGAAATAATTTCTATTTATTAAATATTACATTTATTATAAGTAAAAATGTCTGAGGGTGAAGTTGACTCGAACACTATGGAGTCAATTGAAAACAATGTACAACATGAAAAAAAAAAAAATTGTGTGTGTCAGCTCCGACGCACGATTGGAGTTTACTCCTTCAGATCGACGGTCTAAATAGGCACAAAAAAGGCTTACTAGTCTAAGAAAAGATTAATACGATATCAAATGGTAAATAAACGAATCAATGAAAATACCTAAATAATGTATTTTTTATTAAAAACCATAGACGATCACAAACATTACAGACGTGACCAAAATCATTTTCCATGAACATCTTTTGGAATAGTTTATGCGCTGATTGATGCAAACGATAGCCGCTATATGGATGATTTGAATTATTTTCTGCTAGTAAAATCTCATCTAAATTGAAATCATCTTCATTATCAATTTGTTCATCTTCAATGACTGACTCTGCATACTCGCCATCATCACCATCATGAAGATTTTGCGGTTGTATCGACTCATTGAAATCTCTACTTTCTATTTGTTGATTCAATACCTGTTGTATTTCATCATTGGGCAAGTATGGAGACTGAATGGATTGGCTTGGAAGTTGGTGGATTTCATCGAAATTATCAACTTCTGTTGAACGTTGTTTCAGTCTATTCAATTGACGATTGTAGTTACTCGATACCTTGATACTTTCTTCAGCTTTTCGTTTTCTATCCAATGGCATAGATGGTACAGTTTCGATGACTGCTTTATGCTGTATGATGGTGTGTCCCATATCAGGACTTGATAGCGCCAACTGTGCAGTAACTGCGGGTACGACGGACTTGGACGAATTTTGTTCTCTACTCATTAATTTTTTTTTTAGTCTGTATGTTCGCTGTATCTCAGCTGGAGTTTTTGGAGGTGGTTTAGATTTTTTGATGTTTATGTGTTTCTGCATATTTCTCAGATCACTATTTATGTGGTTGGGTATCTAGCTGTTTTAAATTTTCATGGAACTTTGAATCAAATTTTACATAAAAATTATCCAGTTTGTGGATAGGGATGGTATTCAAGTTTGTGGTTAAGTTTTTCTGTGGGTATAATTTCAATATTAAATTGTTAGACAATTTTAAAATAGTCTATTTCACCACTTTAAATTTTATTTATTAGAATATTAATATTTTATAACAATATTTTAAATTTTTATTAAAATGTCGGAAAATGTAAAATGAAATTTCAATCAAGTGACAGGTTTACTGATATATGCCGTGCAAATATTTTATAATTTGATCTATTAGTTCTACTAATTGTTTATAGAGTGTATCAAATGTAGTTAAGATATTTGAATTATTAAAAAAATAATAAAATTATTTTTACGTAAATCTAAAAAAAAATGTTCCGGTAGCAAACAATAATACTCCTCCTCTTACTATTGTTAATGAACTAAAACTAATTGAAGAAAAAATCAAGTATAAAAATTTTATCGAATTATTGACTAACGAACCAACGCCGAACATAGAAATCACACGAAAATTAAAAAAGTGAAAAGTGCGCCGACTAGGTTGCGCACAAAAAAAGTAACGAGGTCATCCGTTCAATAGATTTTACTACTCATATTTTTTTCATACCGGGTGCCTTATATGAAAATCTATTCTTAAGGAGTAAACTCCAAAAAAAATAAGAGGGTCACAAATCTAGAGTGACATATTTTAAAAACAAATTGGATATTAATGAATACCAATCTATTCGTGGATTAGAATCGGCATTAAAACGTCTTCGCATGACGTATTCCATATACGATGGTAACCAAGAAAAACTAGAAGGATTGGACCCTACTCAGTGTAGTGATAGGGAGAACTTCGAAGATAATTTCGGATTAGTTCAAGCTACTATTTTAAATAAAATTCGCGAACAAACAACAATTACTAAAACCGTGGGATCTTTTTCTCGTTCACCATTTAAACGATCGCCTGGATGAGTCTTCACGCAATGAAGTTATTAATAAATCTAGTCTAACTAGCATACTGACGTTCGAAGAGCTTATCGCAATTCTTCAACATAGGTGCAAAATTATTGATGCAAACCGATCGTCGCCTTTTAATAGCAATTTTTCAGTCGACCACTATAAAAATAAATCATCATTTTCAAATTATCGATACAATAAATATTCGCCTTCTAACGATAAATTTAGTAAATCATCCAAAGTAATGTTTGGACAAAACCTTAGTTGTTTGTATTGTAAAGGGAACCATTCACTTGATTATTGGATTAAATTCAAAGACTATAAATCAACTCTACAACAGCACTATAAATTCATTAGTCTATATACAAATTGACTCATCGCAAGTCATTGTACATTAGAATGTGAAAACCCATCTTGTCGCTGTGTCCGTTAAAACATCATTATTTGCTTTATTTTGGCCGATCAATTCAGTACAATTCGTCGATAACGCCACGTCAAAACTCATCAAGCTCTGATAGTTTCTAACTCGTTTCTAATTAGGCAGATCAACAGTTTTCATGGGCAGTTATTTCGAATGAACTTTCATCAAATTCACTAAATTATACTTCGTTGACCGTTCCACAGGAACTAAATTCTCAAATTTTATTGACTACTACCATAGTTTGGATTCGAAATTCTGTTGGAGATTATAAAACGCCGTGTAATCATTGACTGTGGATCACAGGTTAATTTCATAAGACAAAATATGCTTCAATTTCTTTAATTAAAACCGGAATCAACTTATGTCAACATTTCAGGTATTAATGATACAGTTTCTACATTAACATGAAAAGTGAACATTTTTCTTGAATCTCCAGTATCCAATTTTTAAATGCAGCTGGATTGTTACGTCAAACCAAAAATTTTAGAATTGCCATCATACCCAGTATATATTGATAGAAAAAAGATACCAACGGGTTTTGAATTCGCAGATTCATATATTTTTGCAAGCCTGACACCGTCGATCTCCTAATCGGACCGGTACATTTTTCAGAAATAATGAAATCTAATATGCTGCATATTAGTCAGAAAATTCCACTACAAAACTCAGTTTTTGTTACGTCGTTGTCGGAAATTGAAGATCTTTCTCAGCAAATCGAATTCTGGAAATCAGAAATTGTTGAAACCCAGAAAAATTATCAATAGAAGAAAAGTGTTGTGAAAATATTAATTCTGAATCAATCGTTCGAACCGAAAGTGGAAGATATAGTGTTTCATTTCCGATTAAATCCAATATTGATCAACTAGGTGAATCTGCGAATAATGCCTTAAAACAATTTAAATATCTGGAAAAGAATCATCCTGAACTTCGCCTACAATATACTGCTTTCATGAATGAATATCTCGGACACATGATATTAAACCCAGAAATAACAAACTCGTCGAGTAATAAATCATTTACCTCAACATTCGATTACAAAAGAAACAAGCTGAACAACTAAAGTAAGTGTAGTTTTCAACGCATCATCGAAAACTTCGTCTGCGTTCTCAATTAATGATTGCTTGATGGTAGGCCCAACAATCCAAAACGATTTATACGCGATTATAACCAGATTCCGGAGAAATCAGATTGTTATCACCGGTGACATCGCTAAGATGTATCGACAAGTTCTTATGAACTTCGAACAGTGACTAATGATTTAAAATTCGGAAATTGAGTTTCCTAGCGCATCAAAAACTCTTAAAGAAGAATTTTACGTCGATACTGTTCTGACTGGGTCACATACTGAAGACAATGCTATTCTACTAAAAAACGATCTTATCAATTTATAATCCCGCGGATGTTTTGAGCTTTGGAAAATTCAATTCAATAGCACAATCCATTCTTATCTTGGGAATGAATTGAGATTCTATCAATGATATGTTTAATTTTTCATTTCAACGATACTCCATTACCTATACTAGTTCCAAAAGATCGGTTTTATCTGAAATAGCGCAGTTATTCGATCTATTAGGATTGTGTTCTCCTATTGTTTTTATTGCTAAAGCTTTTATGCAAACTTTATAGTCTTCAAGTTATCAATGGGATGATCAACTTCCAGTTTCACTTCATGATTATTGGAATAAGTTCAAATGACAACTTCTGTTCATTGAAAAGATTTCAATTTCACGATGTATTGTTGGGCCATCACTAAAATTAATCTAACTCCATGGATTCGGAGATGCCTCCGAAAAGGGTTACGGTTGTGCCATTTATCTTCAAACCATTGATAATAACGGGAATGGCTTCGTTAAATTTGTTTCTTCGATAAAAACACAAATAATTCTTTCTGGACTTAAAATTGTCTTCTATATTTTTGTGGGCATATTCTCTTATTACCCTCCAGAGAATCAAACCTGTTACATCGCGATATACGTCATACGTCAAAAACCGTAGTTCACAAATTAAAGATTTGTCAACCCAAGCTAATTGGTATTATGTACCCTCTTTAGAAAACCTGGCAGATATGGCTTCGCGAGGATTAATGCCGGCTGTTTTATACATTTTCGTATTGGTGGACTGGCCCAAATTTTTTGAATTTTCCCAATCTAATTATACCTGATCAGTTTAAGAAACTGGTCTGAGTCAAGTACATTCATCTACCACTGAATATTCAATATCCATCTTCGAAAGGGATTCTAATTATAACTATATAATACGGTCCATTGGCTATGTTCTTCGATATTTCACCTGTTTGAAAACTAAATGTGCCTCTCGTAAGTCAAAAACTAGAACACCTGAAGTAACTCTTCGCCCAGCATATACCAAAATAAAGGAAACTATCGTTCCACTTTATGCCATCGAACTTGTTAATGCTCTTATTGCAATTACCAGATATATCCAAATAACCGAATATTCTGAGGATATTCGTAACCTTCGTAAAAACAAATTAGATTCTCAAAGCAGTAATCTGCGATCTTGGAGTCACCAAGCAATTAGCGCAGTGGTTAAAGGAAAGGGAGGTACTGGGTTCCAATCCCAACGGGGGAGAGTTGCAAAAGGTATTTTTCATCACCTGATTATGATCGGTGATGACGATGAACACAACTATGACCCCTTGTTGGAGTGCAAAATCCATGGGCCGAACCAATCGTTCATGCCAGTACAGGCTGGCTGGAGCAATGCAATGTGCAGATGGATATATAAAAAACGCGAAACCTGTATTCGCGCGTCCTCGATTTGGCTAGTAATGGCGCAAAGTAGGTCGTTAAGTTAACCGCGAAAGAGTTGGGAGAGCTTCGGTCCATTTCTCGAGTCCATTTTTTGATCATAATAATTTAATTCGAGTTGGAGCAAGATTAGGTAATGCCAATATCCCGTTTGATTATATAAGCATTAGTTTTTAATACCAGGGTCTCATAGTTTTACAAAATTATTACAAAAATAGTTTTACAAAATTATTAGTACGCATTGAACATCATCGTCTACTTCACGCTGGTCCTCAATCCCTTTTGTACAGCCTGCGACAGTGGTTTTGGATAATTGGTGGAAGAAACCTGTGCCGAAAAATTGTAGTTCAATGTGCTTTATGTTCAAGAACACGTCCTCGGAATATAGATCATAGGTCCATCACCTGAAAAAGGTTGACACCTGACTTCCGGCAAGACCATTGGGTCCTTTCTGACATGTACAAAAATACGCTCTAAAACCCAGATTAAAATTTATTTTGCCATTTTCATATATTTATCGTCAAAAGCAATCCACATAGAAATCCTAATCAGATTTGACAACTAGCGCTTTTATAGCTGCACTTCGGAGGTTCATCTGTCGTCGAGGACTTTGTTCCAGTATTTATTCAGACAATGCTATGAATTTTATCGGAGCAAAGGCTGAATTACAAGGTCTCAGGGAATTATTCCTCTCCGATGTTCATCAAAATGAAATTTTAAAGTATTGCACTGATCAGGGAATTTATTGGCGTACAATCCCACCTCGGTCTGCCCACTTCGGTGGGTTGTGGGAAGCAGCTGTAAAAAGCGTAAAATATAATTTAAAAAGAATAGTAGGTTCAACATCGTTTACGACTGTCGACTATTATCGACACTTGTTGTCCAGGTTGAGGCTTGTTTAAATTCACGACCAATTGGATATATGTCAGATATTCCAAATGACTATGAATGTCTTACGCCAGGACATTTCTTAATTGGGCAACTATTAACCACTATTACTGACCCATTTCTATCACATCTTGATTTTAACCGACTTAGTCTTTACCAACGAATACAAGCTAATTTTGAACTATTCTGGAAGAGATGGTTATCAGAGTTTTTCTCTCAATTACAACAGAAAAATAATGGGAACAACCAAATTTAAATATCAACGTGGGTGATCTTGTAATTCTCCAGGAAGCTAATGTTCCCCATTGAAATAGCCAATGACTAGAACCGTTGAGCTTGATACAGGCCAGGATAATTATATGAGAGTCGTTACTGTGCAAACACAAAATGCTAAATTTAAAAGAGCCACACAATTTATAAAATACTTCAAGGCGTGGAGTATGTTAAAATTTTACTTGAAGATTTATTAGTTAAGCAATTATTATTAAAATTATTAGTAAATTAATTATAGCATAATTTGAAATGTAATCTATATAGTTATAATAGTTTATAGTTTAATTTTAAATGTACATATTTTTCTATATTTCTTAAGTGTTCATCAATAGATGGCACAATATGAATTTATTCGTCGTTTTATATATTTTTTGTTGATCAGAGAGTCTTCGTATAAATGTTGAAAAGGAAAGTTATAAATTTTGTGTTACTTAAAAAAAAAATAATAAATCATCAAGAACAATTATATGTTATAAATAAGTTTGAATATATTTTGATAAAAATAATATTAAAAACGATACTGAAATTTGAAATTATTAAATTTAATTTATCTTCGAGAAACAATACAGTCCACACAAAACGTCAAAACACATACCTTTCACGATATCGTCGTCGCTTCCGTTACAGCTGCTCTGGTGCCATTATGACTTTGCAGAAACTGCACTAATAACTTTAAATTATATGCCTTCCAATAATGTAGTTGAGGGATCCAGATTAAGGATTGAATGAAATTGAATTGTAATATTTAAATAATTAAAATGAAGAACCGATTTACACATTTTTCGCATAATTCTAAACAACTACCACGTCATGTTATTGTCAATGACAATTTATATTCAACTGTTTTAGTTTATAAAATTGGATGCAAGCAGTAATTTATGAAATAACTCAAATGTTTGTCAGAACACAAAACAACTATTTTCAACAATTGGAAAACAATTGCAGGTTAAATATAGGCAACTTGATGAGTTAGTTTCTTTAATAAAAGAAATTTCATGTAAAAGTGTGATCCACATCTTGTATTGGAAGCAATTTTGTTTTGTGATACCAAACTTTTTCACGCTGCACAGTATATGTGACTTCGAACTAAGGCTTCATCATTCATCGCTATCGTATAGTGATACTAGTTGATTTGCAATTCCGGTTGAATTATGTTTATACCGTTGTAAAAAATGTTTAAATCGTTTAACCAATTATGGTCTACCACATTTATTTAGCAACGGTTTTCAATTTATAAATGATTTGGAAAACGTGCTTAGTTCTCCAGTTAGCAAATATTACACAATGGTATAATCTTTTTGTGTATGACTTATTTATAGAGATTATTAAAACTGTATCATCTATATCATCTTTAAATCAAATTTATTTAGTAAACGGCGTATTGTCTTCAACATATAAATAAAAACTATATATTAGTTTATGTGCAAAAACCCGACGAGCCTACAAATCGTGACTAAAAATGAAACCATTTATTCAATTAGGCACAAAACGTCTACACATAGCAACTGGTAGATGATATTATTCTTCTTATAAACCCAAAACATTCCTTTAATAATATTTCTTCATATTAATCGAAGCTGAACATATTAAATCTTTCGTCTTAAAGTAAAAAAAAAAAAAAAATCCAGCAGCCGAAACAAAAAATATAAATTCAGTTTCAGCTACGTG
Source organism: Tipula confusa (assembly GCA_963556175.1). Classification (NCBI taxonomy): domain Eukaryota; kingdom Metazoa; phylum Arthropoda; class Insecta; order Diptera; family Tipulidae; genus Tipula; species Tipula confusa. Next base: position 67,088,801 of record OY744476.1, read on the forward strand.
ATTGAAATGATTTATATCAAATTTGTCCGTATACAACTCGGATTTATTTCATTTTGTGTACGCCCAAATGATTTAACCGCACAATAAAATTTTATTTTTATACGTAAAATCATGGATGCGGTTGAAGCGATCGGATTGCAAACATATACACATACATCACATAAAAAAAGGTTAATTTTGTTGGTACAGTGCAGGACTAAATTATTTGAGCGTCGCTATATTTGTATTATTGATTGTGTAAAAGTTAAAAATTGGGATAAACAATTTCAGATTTTTTGGAATGCTACTGAAGAAAAAATCATAAATAGGAAACAAAAACTACTCAAAAAATGTTAAGTAAAAAAATGACCAAATTAATTTGACTTGGTTATGGAAGGAAATCTTTTTCGAAAAAGAAAGGAATCTAACTCTGTTTAGTTGTGGTGGTTTATGTATTTTCTCTCATGAAATAGACTCACATCACGGCGACCTGTTTTTTCTATCCATTATTGTTCACCTTCGAACACAACATGTTTAAGTCTTAGAGATATTCTAGGTTAGATGATTTCTGTCCGTATTTAGCTTGAGTCTCTTTTCCTTGTGAGGATATTTTTGGTCTTGTTTCGTCTACTTGTAAGTTATTAGTTCGGTCTTACCAGCTGTGTTGCGCTTAAAACAAAAACCAATGAAATTTCTGACTTATTTGTCTTAAAATGTTTTGAATGCGTTTGAAGCATATATAAATATCGTTTATGGGGAAAATACTAGTAATCAGTCCTATATGGCATATAAATAGGCTCAACTTACGGTTATAGGGCTCATTAGGCTAGCTTAGCACAATTTTTTAAAGTAATATTAAACCCTTCTTTCCCAAGGATATCGGCTTAAAGTCGTCTTTCCACAATGAAACATTTACTGTTAGTATTTTTTTACTGTGAAACCAGAAGGACAAAAAAATACTAAATCACTTTAGAGTGACAAAGACAATCGTTTTTGTTTTTTTTATTTTATTCTCACGTCCTCTAGCTTTCCAGGTCTGTGGAAGCTTAGCAAGGAAAGTTTCATCACAAAGAATAACATTAAGTGATTGTCTAATAACAGCTAGACATTTGTTTACCTAAAATAAAATGTATAGCTAAAACAAGAGGGACTAGATGAAGAAGAACCTCTAATGACTGAGTTGAAGTGTTTCTAAATGCACCACTAATGCAAAGGCAGGCAGTTCTTTGAACCTATATCAACAGCTTTTGGTTTGTCACTATATTTAAAACTAGACACCAAACTATAAATCCGTACAGTAGCACAGGTTTTACAACAGAAGTGTACAGCCAATGTACGATGCGAGGGTATAGTCCTCATCCGTTCCTAATGGCATTTTTACAGAAGTATAGCACTATTGTGGCTTTATTTACCCTTTCCAATATATTAAGTTTCCAGCTTAGTTTGCTGTCCACAATTAGATCCATGAATTTCACTTTATCTGTGATATTCAAGCCAATTCCATTAGGAGTGGGTGGGTTGAAAAAAAGGAAGTTTGCATTTCCTAGAAAAAGGGACCAATTCAATTTTAAGTGAATTAACACTTAAACTGCACCTAAGGTCCATTTGGTAAGGATACCAAGAGCATTTTGCAAAAGATCTCTGAGGGTGCTAGGATATTTTCCCAACGCGCAAATCCCTCTAAGTTTAGTAACAGGTTATTTATAATCAAGTTCCAAAGAAAGGAAGATAATACACCGCCTTGTAGTGTACCTCTCTCTAATCACAAATTTTAGGACGGATGCCTCACCAAGATTAGCTAAAATGACCCTGCCCGTGAACATTTGATCAATCCAGTATCCGAGTAACATTCAGCACCAAATCTGAAAGTGCCTGCGTGATCGCCTCTGGCTTGACATTAAAGGCTCGTTCTATATCACAGAAGGTCACCAAAGAGAATTCATCATATTCGAGTGATTTTTCAATTGGGCTCTATAGAGTTTTCAAGAAGTATAAAGATAATGGGCCTAAGGTCTTTTGGATTGCAATGAGAGCATTTTCCCGCCCTAGGCATAAAAATGACCTTAACTTCAGTCCATTTATTTGGAAAATGACATAGTTCCAGGCTAATTTTAAAAATCACTTGAAGTCAGAGAACTATTAGGTTTGTTTGATGCTGACTTAAAAGGTTTAAAAATGTTCACTGACAACAAGAAGTTCTCCTGTTGACAATTTTTCCAGCGAGACCCGTAGCCCTATTTGTTTTAGGCAGAACTGTCGGAGATTCGCTCCAGAGATTCCGCCCCAATTGTAGTCCAGATACCATCCGGTTGGTATAGATAACTTGGAATGGAAGGACAAGTAGATAGAATCTTACGTAGCCTAGCTGTCTTAGAAGAATCCCGTATGTTACCACAAAATAGTCTCTAAGCTTTGCTTTTGGCACTTTTTAATTCGTATTTATATGATTTGCGGACTTTCTTATAGTAGTCCCAGTCCACGCCAGCCTTTGTTCTCTTCGCAATTTTGAAGAGCTTATTGCATTTCAGCCGTGTTGCTATTAGCTCCCTCGATCGCCATGGCGGGCGAGATTTGCCTTTAACCCTACTAATAGGACACGAGCCTAAGATAGTTTCATTGAAAGCATTGGACACCCTTTCGACCAAGACATCCAATCCCTGTGTTGATTCAGGATATTTAGGTACCAATTCTGTTAAGAAGTAACCTAAAATTAATCTGAAGGTTTCCCTTACTACTTAGAATGTAATCAAGGAGTATCTCACCTCTCTTGTTCGTATCGGTGCTTCTCCAGATCGTGTGGTGTGAATTCCGATCTTACGTACCTGAGAATCCGTAATTAAGCTGCGCATATTATCGAGAGGACAGATTTCCACATCGTTCAATAAGTAAGCTGAGACGAGCCAGACGTTTGATTGTTGACTTCAATGCTAGCTGCTACCACATCTAGGGAAAAAAATATTAACGTTCCGAGGCCGCTATTTCAAGTAGAAGGCAACGCCTATCACAAAACAAAATTGAAAATATTTTCAATCCAGCACATGAACCATTACAGACTCACCTGAGAGAAGAAACGTGGCCGAGCCCATATGACTCAATGCTGAAATTACAAAGGATTCGGCCACATATTATTAAACCGCAGGAGGTTCCGCCGCATAAAATGCAAGTAAACCCATAAGAGAGGAAACTGCAGAAACACCACTGAATACAAAAACCCGCAGACATTTTAAACTGTGATGAATAACAACCAACAAACTACAGCCATTGTCAGGTGTGAAATAGTCACTTCTCAAGTTCACTCCCAACAACAAATTAATAGCATACAAGGCATACATAACACCTTAAACTAAAAGATTTGATTGATTGATTGATTTTGAATGTACTGCCAAGCATTAAGCAGGATATCCCGGAAAGCGCCGGGCCCACAGTACACTCGTTTTTACATATACTTGGAAGGATATGGAAGGATACTAGTTAAATTATTGAGATCGACCCGGTTACAGACACCTTGGCGGCCAATAGTTAGTAAATTTTTGTGGGTTAGGGAAAGGTAAAGTATGTTAGTTATGACATAATTGGTCCGATTTCCCGGTAGCCAATATTCAAACTACTGTTAGTGTAAGACAATCACATTTTTGTTGTACTGCTCTGCATTTTGCCATCTCTTATCAGCAACTCCAGTATGCCGCCATTCATCTGTAATCTGCAATGGTTCCCTGAAAATTAAATCTATTAATGAACTAATTACTCTAGGTTGTAATAAATTAAATTAGTTTTTATCTGAAATTATAAATTAATTAGTTTTTAATATTGTAACATCATTATACAATAATATAATTCCTGCAAGCCATAGGCTGTAATAAATTGGATTAGTACAAAAATGTAAGAATACAAGAAAAAATATAGAATATGGAAATATAACAATATAATTCTAAAGTTATTTAAAAATAATTAAACAATATGACAGTGGCATTATGAGTACTATCTTCAGCAATAGTATAACACACATTCACAATTAATCCCATACTCACCACCGATAGCAACCAAACTTCCCAACAACTCCACAACAAACCCAAATTACAGATTTAAAAATACTTAAAAAAGGTAGAGTAAAACGACAAGCAAACCAAAGTAAAAAATTGACCAAAGTCAATCTGGGACCAACTCCAATAGGAAAAGACCAGTAGCGAGCACCATCAAGGGTGCCGCCAGAACGCCCTTTTCGAAAACAACCGTCATTTTCAGCAGATAAAAATGTATACGAGCTCTGCCGATACCAACCACTACCAGACCAAAATTGCCAATTAAGCTGGTATTCAAACATTGACAGTCATCAACGAGATCTGGGAAAACTGTGTGGCCAACCTCACTCTATCACTCCTACAAGTAAACCAAACCACACATATGCTACTGTCGGCCAACACCACACCGAAACATAATAATTGTAAAAATCGGCCACAGCAATGACCGGTTTTAGGGAGTGTCCCCTGAAAAGCTACATGCAGCAATTAGAAAACTAGCAAGTTCAATACCACGAACCATCTCCACCAGATCCAAGTCACAATTCCCGGGATTCCGGTCATCAAGCTCATCACACCAAAACCAAATCAAAGTAATCAATTTCAACTCAGAAGGTGGCCATGAACTGCTCAACGCCCCACACCTCACCACCACGACTCCCTGACGGTTCACATTAAAACCATCCACCATTTCCTAAAAGAGGAATCCTAAAGCCCTACTCTAGCCTAGCAACCATGCTCTCCGAAATACATCCTGTCTAAGACCAGAATTCTACCTCATTCCGAAACGACACTCACAGACACGACCACCACCAAATAAGAATGCCAACCACACAACACAATCCCAAACCACCATCACCCACTTCACTAGGCCACCCCAGAAACATCGCTGCCGCTCCAGATCCATACAACTAAAAGCCACCTCCACAGCCGTCTACAACACACTCCCCAGATCCCAGACGGAGTCCCTCACTGTCCCGTCGCTGACCTTAACCAACAACCCCAGAAACCGCAACCAACTCCAATCGGTCAAACCACACCGATAAACCCAACATCCCACTCCTGACAACAATCCCCCAACTCTATAGCCAACCTCTCCCCCAAACGCTATTTCAACAACACCATCTCCGAATTAAAAATGGACCGATCCCTGTCTATCTACCACAACTCAAGTTTCGATTGGATACAACACAGCAGAGGCACACACCCAAGCAACTACAGGCACCTGTGGTGGTCGGTCAGAGCAACTACTGCACCAAATAAAGATCGTATAACACCTTAAACTAAAAGATGACGAAAAACTTTGTTTGTACAGATTCAGTGAAACCAGTCGAGTTGCCCTTTAAGATATTATTGACCATTAAATTAGGCACCTTAGACCATCAAGTAGGCACTTCTCGTTAGACATAGAAGATTTTTTGTTAGTTATTATGATGTATGATATCATACACAGAAAATGTATATCCCGCATCGCTTTCAAGAAATGTTTAACAAAAAATTATTTGTATCAGACACAAATAATTTTGTCCTGGACTGTAAATTAGCACAGGTTTTGGTGCTATGTCGGGTGTTAAAAATATTGATATGTTTCGGTTTCATCTCATGAATAATTAAATAACAATTGTTGGTTACATATACTCCACGTACGTTATTTAAGCTTTAAGTATTAAGGTTTTCGAAATCCATTTTGATTCTGATTTATTTCTGATTTTGATATATATATATATATATATATATATATATATATATATATATATATATATATATATATATATATATATATATATATATATATATATATATATATATATATATATAATATATATATATATATATATATATATATATATATATATATATATATATATATATATATATATATATATATATATACAGGGTGTCCCTAAAGTGGCTGACACGAATAGTACCATTGGATTCCTTGATCAAAGCGAATATGACTTTACTTCTACCACTTCGCACTGTGAAGCCCCCCTATCAAGTTATAGACGTTTGAAGAGGAGCCCTCCAACGTCGTACCTTGTGTTAAAGATAACTCAATATCAAGAGAAAGAACCATTTGTTTTTCTTAATGTTTATATCGTTAAAAAGCGAAATTTCTTTCAAATAAGGTATAATAAGTATAAATATTTACGTAAAAAGTATTTTAAATTAAAACAAAACTTTTAGAATTGAAATTTTTTTAAGAAAATTTTTTGTTTCTTTACCATTTATCTTTTAACAATTACTCTACGACAATAAATATTTTTTGATTAAAACATAGTTCAGACTCTTAGCTTACAGAAAAGCTAACTATTTGTCATATTTACAATAATATGTTATCTAAAAAAATTAAAAGATTACAATAAAAATTTTAAATTTTCTTTATTAGACGCATTTATTGTTTATAACAATCCCACGACTAGTATTCGGAAAATTGCAACAAAAACCGGAATTGGAAAATCTATCGTACACAGGCAAATTAAAAAAGAAAAACTCCATCCTTATCATTACCAAACAGTACAAGACATTTTGGAAAGTGATAAAATATCAAAAACAAGTTTTTGTGAATGGGTAATTGAGCAACAAACATGAGATTTTTGGTTTCGAAAAAAGATAATTTTCACAGATGAAGCTGCATTTACTCGAGACGGATGTATAAATTTACACAACATGCATTCCTGGTCATTAAATAATCCTCATTTAAAAATTGTAAACAGTTGCCAACATAAATTCACAGTAAATGTATGATGTGGTATTTTTGGAGATGAATTACTAGGACCGATCATACTTCCAGACAGATTAGATGGTGTAAAATATTTAAATTTAAAAAAAAAAAACAATTTGAAGAACTTTTGAAAGAAGTTCCATTGTTTAATTTACGATGTATGTGGTTTATGCATGATGGTGCTTCACCACATTTTTCAAGAAATGTACGATCCCACTTAAACACTTTGTTTCCAAGGCAGTGAATTGGCCGCGGAAGACCTATACATTGGCCAGCAAGATCACCGGAACTAAATCCGTTAGAATTTTACTTCAGCGGCCATTAAAAACTAAATTTTGTTGTTCCCAGATAAAGCAACGTTAATTGCTAGAATATATGAAGCTTGTAACGAAATCGAACGGGATAGAAACGTTTTCGTAAAAGTTCGCAAGTCATTTATAAATAGGTGTTTGGAATGCGTAACGGCTACTGGTGGTCATTTTGAGAATTTGTTGTAAATTTTGCGGACTATTATTACCAATTACCAGTACTTATTTCTACCTCAATACTTGCTTCTAATAAAGAAAATGTAAAATTTTTATTGTAATGTTTTAATTTTTTTAGATAACATATTATTGTAAATATGACAAATAGTTAGCTTTTCTGTAAGCTAAGAGTCTGAACTATGTTTTAATCAAAAAATATTTATTGTCGTAGAGTAATTGTTAAAAGATAAATGGTAAAGAAACAAAAAAATTTCTTAAAAAAATTTCAATTCTAAAAGTTTTGTTTTAATTTAAAATACTTTTTACGTAAATATTTATACTTATTATACCTTATTTGAAAGAAATTTCGCTTTTTAACGATATAAACATTAAGAAAAACAAATGGTTCTTTCTCTTGATATTGAGTTATCTTTAACACAAGGTACGACGTTGGAGGGCTCCTCTTCAAACGTCTATAACTTGATAGGGGGGCTTCACAGTGCGAAGTGGTAGAAGTAAAGTCATATTCGCTTTGATCAAGGAATCCAATGGTACTATTCGTGTCAGCCACTTTAGGGACACCCTGTATATATATATAATATATATATATATATATATATATATATATATATATATATATATATATTATATATATATATATGTATATATATATATATATATATATATATATATATATATATATATATATATATATATATATATATATATATATAAATGTATATGTATAAAAAGACCAGTCAAAAAAAGAATTGAAATTTCAAAAAAGTTGTGGGATATTATACAAGACCATTATAAGCATTATACAAGACCATTAAATTTTTGGTTAAATCAAAATCTAGATGGAAAATCACTTTGACAGGTTGCTGAAAATCGTAAAAAGGTTTCACAGTTTGTATTTCAAAAAATTTCCTATGCAGTCATCTTCACGCTAGAAAAAGTAATAAAAGTAAAAATATTAGTAAAAAGTAAATTTCGAAAGACCGAAGAAGGAAATCGTTTGACGAGCTTATCTGATAATGCTTTACGTTAAGGGTAAGCCTAACTTCAAACTGCTACATTCTACTTGTATAACTTGCTACATGCAAGTATAATTAAATTATAAGTATATGTAAGTTTTACGAGCAATGTATTTATTAATTAATTAGTAAAAATTGCACTCAAAATTTCCACTCAAAAAGTTGGTGTTAAATTTTAATGAATTTGTTTTATACTTTGTCAACACGGTAAAAATATATCCACTTAAAATATAATTATGTAAAAATTACAACTTAATCATTAACATTTCTAATGGATCGAATTGAGTGCAATTTGTATATTATGCCAATTACATAATAAGATAAATTATTAAAAAAATGAACATCAATAATTAATCTTTACGAAAGAGAATTTCCTGCAGAGACGCTGGGTAATGGGCAAAGACATAGACTATTTAAATTGGGATAATTTTCAGAAAAAATCAGAAAATATTTTCGGTTAAAAATCTATCTTGAGTGGTTTTAACTACTCATACTCAATACGCAAAATTATGCAAATATTTCCTTACAATGACAGTAAAATATTTATCATGAACGTCAAGAACAAAATGTTAAAAAATGAAAATGCTAGTTTTACATTTTATTTTTATTCAATGTTAATACGATTTTCTTTTGCTTTATTCAATTTTAAGTCCATCAAATATAACCATAAACATTTCATGATAAAAAAGTACTAACATTTCATAGTCGAATTCGTCTTCTACAAGAAATAACCTTTTGATGCAAAATACATACAATACCGGTGAAATCGAGTAAGTTTTGAAATTTTCTTTTGTTTTTCGTAATGTCATGTTCAAATATCATTGTGGCACGTTTCGAAGTGGATATAAATATTTTGTGATTATTCTGTGCATTCAAATAGAATAATTTCTATTTTGTTAGTCTGTGTTGTTGGTGAATATTGTTCAAGTGAAGTATTGATTCATTTTTGTAGGCATAATTAAATTTTAGTTTAAAATTCCACCGCAAAAAAGTTCTATAGGGTAAGTTACGGTGAGACCGAAGAACATGAAATATTTTTGAGCGGCAAAAACACCATAGAGCAGCATGATAAAGAGCACTTAAAGCCGAACATTAAGAGCTGTTGAAACATTTGAACAGCGTGAAATACAGCTAAAACCAGATTAAAAAAGATGTTCTTCAATAGATACTTAAAAACATCTAAACAGTGTAGGACATGACTTAAAAACTATTTCTTACGATATCAGCAATTCTTAAAATTTTTTAGGATTATAATGAACATCGTGTGCAAACAATGTTTTTCGTGTAACTTTGCAGAAAAAATCTTAAGAACTAATGAAATTCTGTCCAATCACAGAAATTTAATTTAATAGGGCAGGACCGATGATAGGGTTAACGGCAAAAAATGTTGTCCTAAACTTGCTCTCTTGTAAGAACGATTAATTCTAACAAGATAAAAGAGTACCGGGGACAGAGCATCTCTTAGACGTAACAGAGCTAATTTCAAAAATACCCCTTACCTTGCTCAAATTTAATACAAAAGTGTACTGCCATTTTACATAAACGCAAATATTTTTGGGATATTAGACATTTTGTAATATTTAGAAAAAATCGTCATTGGCAAAAAGTTACTGACCGAGTCTGATGAAATCCTTTTTGGTAGTCACCTACAATTTTCTCCGCTATAGAAAAGCGGTTCTCTCCAATATTATGTAATAAAAACAAAAGTTTTCCCAAAGATGGGGCATAATGCGGTTACTTTTAATTCATCGAACATTACTTAGCTTTGCCACAATAATCGAAGAAGTTGACAGTTCTATAAAAACCCCATTCGAATGTTCTGAGTTCCAAATCAATACAATTAACTCTATAAAAACGATTTACTTTCTGTCTCTGCATGGCCAGTGTGAATTTTTAAATTCACAAAGGTAAAGGATGCGCCCACTTTATGCACAGCTCTGCAGTTTGTGTGAGACAAATTTCATCTACAGCATTTGACACATGTGGAACATTGAATAAATCAGACTCACTTAGTGGTTCACCTACCAAAGAATTTTTCTTGTTTGAGTTAATTCTCACTTTACAGAGCTGAGAACTTTACTCTGGAAGATTTATTTTTATTTCAAGACAAATGAAAAATTAATAAATTCCATTTACTTTTATCTCTTTAAGCTTTTCTAATCCGTTTTCTTGATAAGCTTATCTAATCCTATCACACAGAAAACTTCAATTTTATAAAGCAAACAATCTTAAAAGCATAGATAACGTAAATCTCCAGTCACCAACTACTCTTAAAACTTATACATCCATATGTGCAATATAATTTAATCAAACATAATTCTGTAAAAAAAAATATTGATTCCATCATATCAAACAAAAATAAAATAACAAACCCACGTAAGTAGGTTTCAAAAAGTTATTTTAAATTATTGACGCCAATCATAAGAAAATTGTTAAATGTTTTGGATTCTGTGAAGCGTAATGAAAACACAACTTAAATTACAGACGGAAATAACAAAATACCCGTCACTTTTCTAAACCGCACAACACAGCAAGACAAAAACAAAAAAAGTTGTTCTATAAAAATACCCCAAAAATCTAAAATTGCAAAAAAAAGGAAAAAAATGAAAAATTAATTTTCTTTATATAGTTTATGTTAAGCTGCTGTTTCTCCCCCATCACACCATACCGAAACGATGATGGTGTAGACTCGACATTGCAGAGGAAGAAGTTCTTCCATATTTATGATACTTATTTATTTGGCAAGACAAATACCAAAAATTTTCAATTTTGTTTTTGTTTTTTATTTTCAATGTGTACGTTGCCTGCAGGAAATCAACCGTTAATAAATTGTTTCTGCTCTTGTTTTATAGGTGACATTTTCTTTTCAGGTGACTTAAAGTTTGTTTAATCTCTATTGTGTACTTTTGAGATATTTGCTTTCTTTGAATTTTACTTTTTCAAGGGTACAAACATAGAGTTAACAAGATTTCAATGGAAATACAAGAAAATTAAAAAACAAATTTTTTTAAGACTAAAATAAAGTATTAGAAATGATAAATTGATGACATGGGACTACTGAGCGTAGACGTACGTATACATATATGTGGATTTGGGTATAAATGTGGGCCATAAATGTTGTTATTTTTAAAGAAAATGTTAAAATGTCTTGTTTACAAGCGATGAATATAAATTATCAAAAAATTTTTATTAAATTTTTAAAACGACTGGTTGGATTTTACTGTCTTGGAAAGATAATATTGACACTGTAAATAAGCTGAGTCACAAGTTTATGTAGGACGTCAAATGTTTTTATAAAAAAAATTCACTCTCTTTGATTGTGTATCCTTAAGTATAGTGGTTTATAAAATTATTGAAATATTTTGGTAAGGTTCCATCTGGATTGATATAACCCTTTCCGCAAGATTTTAAAGTAAGAAATTTTTAATTAAAGATATTAATAATCTTGCTAGACTTGGGTGGCCTACTTTTAAATTTGACATCATGCAATTTGATTCCATTATCAATTTTTAAAAAAGGTTAATATTTGTATTAGTATAACTATTTCTATTTATCTATATATTTAGCCATTTTGATACTATCTATACACCATATGCAATTAAATTTGCTTGTGCTACGCCAAAGAGTCACTAAAATGTTTTATCAAAGTTGGTGATGGTGACTTTAAAATCTTATTTTTATTTTTTAATAGGTCTTATGGTCTTTATTGGGTTGATGTTCCCTTTATGTGGGATATAAACCATTTGTTTGTCCCGATATAGTTTTTCCTTAATCTGGTTGTCCTAGTTTTAGAGGTCTCGCTCTTAGCAAACGTCTTGCTAAATTTATTTTATTCATCATACGATGTATCTCATCGTTTTCATGTTGATAAAAACATGTTTCCTTATTTCCTTGCTGACGTTTTCCTTCTTTAAGTCTCTATGGAGATTATCATTTCTTACGTCCCGTGGTTCTTTTTTAATACCTGGTAAAATTTTGTTTCAAAATAATTTTATTATTTTCGCATTGGTCGTCCCAAAGCTGAATACCGTAGGTTTATATTGGTTTTAAAATTGGCCTATAAAGCAGCTGTTTATTATGAAATGATAGCTTTAATTTCCTACCTATAAGCTAGTACATTTTCTTGTATTTGATGTTAAGCTTTTATTTTTCCTTTTAAAAACGCTCTTTTCAATTACGCTTTGCATCAAATATCATGCCTTAGGCAAGTGGAACTTGCTGTGAGTTGATTTCCACTGATATCCAGTTAACCTTTTTGTTGGTTAAGTTAACATTAATGGATTTGGTTTCATTTGGCTGGATTCACCACCTTTTTGTCCAGTTACTTAATATGTTTGTGGCTTTTTGCACTTTGTAACTTGCTAGTTGCTTTTTCTCCATTGTTTCCAATTGTTTAGATTGATGAAATAATAGCGGAAGCTTTGAATTTTGAAAAGTTTAGTTCAAAAACTCTTCTGAGGCACACACATAAACGTCATAAACATATGCACAGATCGTTAAACAACAAGATTCAGTGGAAAATAAAAATGATAACGATTCTCACACTCTTGAAAAGATTTTAAGAAGCAAATGAGCCTTAAACATTTGCCTTGTGAAACAAGAAAAAAACCTAGAAGCTAAAAATGCGTTTAAATAATCAAGTGCCAGTGAATGAAATCACTTCCATGATATACTATAATATGCGGAAATGACTCAAACACTTAGAATAGTCACCTGGAATACAAATACACTAACGCAACATATTTCCGAAATAGAAATATTTGTAAATATAGAAAAAGTAGCTTAATATTTTAAAGCCATTTTACTAAAATTTCACGTAGATATTGTGATTATCACGCCATCTCCATCTAACATGGAAAGCAAAAGATGGATTAACTAAATGCTTAAAAGAAAACATCAAGCACTGTGAAAGAATAAAAGTTGAAGAACAAATTATGCAAGTGGACAGTATCAACGTTCAATGTTCACGCACCATAATCTTAATAAAGACGACTACATCTCGTTATTTTAATCACTAACGTACAATTACTTGTTTTAATTGTTCCCAAACCCAATATTCGTGTATGGTATTCAGAAATAGGAGCTCTAAATCTTGATACGCTATCACAATGCTCTACCTATATGTACGAGATTCGGCAGTTAGATCCATTAATTGAAAAGTCACCACAAAATATAGTCTATGGCCTAGACTATAGTTTAGATAGTCCATATTCAGAAATAAATGTCTTGTATCAGATGGTTGTAGCGGATTTGAGTAGCTCGTAAATGTAATACACTACACCATACTGATCTCAACAATTACAACACATGAGCTTGGAACTAAACGGATATTTGTCGTAACCACTTTATATTGGCACATAAGGAAGCGTTTAAAAGTAGTTAAACGGTCAACAATGATTCTGCTCTAGACTTGCATTTGATACGGGGTTTAATCGAGTAATGTCGCCAGTTTTCACCTTACATCTTTTTGGCTTACTTGGGCAGGAAAGTCAAACTCTTTGAAAATGTTGCGTTACCTTAAATCGTAATATTTAACGCTATGCAAAACAGTTATTTACACTTTGGAAAAATAGTACTCTTCGGAATTTAATACAAGCTATGCTCTCTTTAGAAGTCCCTCAAAATTAAAACAACATATTTATCCAAATTCAGATGGCCTGACAATAGAGATGCCTAAATCAGGCTAAAACTCCAAAATCGATAGACTTATTACAAAAAGATGGGTCTTCTTGTAACTGAGTATAAATAAAACCTAACAACAAAACCAAATGATGATGTACTTGAACATAATAACGATTTGAACATAATGACATATATTCTTAGCAGGTAATATACAGAATTTGATGGTTAGAGATATTATGCGATGCAAAGAGAAAATAGCCAAATTTTATTCACTGCGTGGCGACAACTTTACAAATTCGAATGGTACTAAAAAATTAAGAGTAAATATATGTGGACTAAAATATGTGTCAGTTTGCAATTGACAGTCATAGAGAGTGGTCGATAACAATTTATTATGGAACATCTAACGCCGCTACGTGTTGAAACTATTATAAAATACTAAGCTATGTTACAGAGGTACCCCTTATCTAAGCAGACCTTTCGAACGACTTGTTACAAATTGGTGATCGTTGCAGGTGGTCAACCCGTATGGCATATGAGTGACGAAGTACATTTCGACTTGCCAGGGTTTTTTAATATACAGAATATCCATTCATGGGGTATTTCCAGAGGAACCCATGAGGAAACGACCACGTATGAAAGTAAACCTATAGAAGCAGCTTCCAATGTATAGTTATTCGACTCACAGGGCCAGTATCGCATAACTTGAATTATAAATTATTTTTTGATGTTACTCCAGATTATTAAACCAACACGAAATTTCCAAAAGCCATATGGATGCCACGTGCAGTTTCGACATAAGAAAGCTTAATCGTATAAATTCGCATTTAGTCTAACAGTACAAAAAAGTAGGCAATTACTGGCATTATAAATTACAACTGGTGGTAGTATAACGGCCAAATTGCTTGCTAAATTAGGTCGGGAGTTTCCAAGCCACGAGGAATCTAATTCATCGAATCGGAAAGGGCATTTTATAAGTTGCTTTAAATACTTTGCGGAATTTGATGAGTTTCTCAAACAACATCTACTAAATTTCTCACTTCGGTGTTCTCATAGAGCGTTTCTTTGTTTTATACTCCTAACATTGGAGATAAATATTGAAAATTGTATAGATCGATAACGCCGAAAAAATATCAGGTAAATGTACTGGTTTGGAAGCAAAATTTAAACGCGACTCGCCCAGGGCAGCTTGGGTGCCTTGCACAAGTCATTCGTGAAGTTTAGTCGGTAACTATGCAGTTGAAACTGCTTAATTCTTGACGGGTTAAGCTCTACGTTTCCAAATATTCAAACTACAGTGATTGACAACAGTTTTCTTGAAGATGAATTTGGAAAGGATATTAATGAAGCACTCGTGCATAAAAACTAATGGAAAGAAAAAAAAGTAACTAAAGCTACCTTATTTCGATGCGCGGAACTGTGGCAGGTGGTAATGTGTCAGATGAAGCCATAATTTAATATTCTATAGACGGAATTTGATTATGAACCTAACAAGGCCATTTTGTATGGTACATCAAATATGCATGATTTCAACAAGAAACTAGAACTGTATGAAAAAATCTAGCCAGCATAATAGGTCCATCAGCAATGTCAAAACATCAAGTTCAGAACTAGATGAAAACAATACATCACAAAAGACAAATCGGAATTGTCGATTTGGATTGGGGTGAATTGGTTGAGGTGAAATGAATCATACAGGAAAAGATTGTCCACGAAAATCAGACGGTCCCAAATATTATAAATGTAACAAGTGTGTTCACATTTCGAGAAATTGCCCAGCTGGAGAAGGTGCGAAGGTGTTGGCTGTGGATGTAAATCCAAAGATTAAAGAAACTGCGATGTGCAAGTACTTTGTAACTTTTCAACACGGGGAAAATTGAAATCAATCGAAGTGAATTGTTTTCGCAGGTTGATAGTGGCAGTGATATTAACATAATGGCGCATAACAAATATTGGCACTCCTATAAGCTTGATGAAAATATTTTAACTTTCATTGCTGCTGGTTCTCAGAAAATTAATACCCTTGATCGTTTTGTTGCTAACTAGCTGATTGATGGTGAATAATATGAAACTATTTTTCATCTTGTACAAGATTCGGTTTTACCCGTTAATGTGGTAGTTGTTCGAGAGCTAATGAACCAAACTATAACCGTAATAACTTCTACGAGTATTACCATGAAGAAGTTCCTGCCTGAAGGCTGTATAGTACATAACATTGAAGTAGACCTGGCGCATATTAATGATGACAGTGTTAGCAACGAAGTAAAAAGAAAGATTGTTAATTACAACCCTACCAAGAAAACAAATAATTCTTATATCGAGTTGAAACTCCCTCTAAAAAATGAAAAGCCCATAGCGCAGAAACCCAGAAGACTAGCTCCAATGGAACTTGTCATTTTCCGCAAGCAAGTTAGTGAATAGTTAAATGAAGGTGTTCTACAACCGAGTTCATTTGATTATGCGAGTCCAGTGGTGCTAACCAACAAAAAGGATGGATCGAAGAGGCTCTGCATAGACTATCGGAGGTTAAATGAAGTTGTTGTGAAAGACAGATTTCCGCTCCCTCTGATCGAAAATGAGATCATTAAACTCCAGGGTGCCATGTATTTCACAACGCTTGACTTGCGTAACGGGTTCTTTCATGTGCCTAGTGCTAAACATTCACAAAAGTAAACTGCCTTTGTAACCCTATGCGGACTTTATGAATTTGTGAGAGCTCGGTTTGGGCTATGCAACGGTCTTGCTGTCTTCATGCGATTTATAGTCAATATTTTTCGGGATCTATGCACTAAGGGAGTTATGTGCGTTTATTTAGACGGTTTAATTGTACCTGCTAAGACTATTAAAGAGGCTTTGGAGAAGTTAAAAGAAGTTTTGAAAGTGTCAGAGGGGAATGGGCTGCACATAAAATGGAGTAAATATCAATTTCTCCGATTATAAGTGGAAAACCTCAGTTTCAAGTAACTGGTGGCACTATTAAACCCTTGGGGGCAAAGACACAGACGATCCGAAAATTCAGTGTTCCAAAAAATTTCCAAAACAGGCTATTTCCGTAAATTTGTGGAAGGATATGCCATGATTGTAAGGCCATTAACAAATTTGCTATCGAAAAGTGTCAAATTTCACTTTGGTCCAGAACAAATGACAGCATTTGAGAAAATCAAAGAAGTATTAGTCAATCAGCCCGTTTTGAAGATTTATTGTATGGAAGCGGAAACAGAACTCCATACCGATGCTTGAAAGTTTGGCCTCGGTGCTATACTTTTTCAAAAATCGATTGATAATAAGCAATTCCATCCAGTTTACTACTTTCGAAAAAACAACATCTTGTCAAGAACGATATTGTAGTTACGAGTTGGAGGTCTTGGCGATTCAAAGGAACAAAGGATTTTGTGCAGCGTTCAAAGGAACAATGGAGCGCAGATAATTGACGTCTCGAATTGCCAAGTGGGCGATGCATCTCCAAGAATTTAATTACATGTTAGAGCATCGTGCTGGAAGCCGGATGTGCCATGTAAATGCTCTAAGGCGGGAAACAATCGTAATGCTAGTTGAAAATAACGTATTGAATATAGTGAAGGTGGACCAGAAAGATGATTTCGAATTGAAGACGATTTTCAAACTGCTCGAGGACGCGGTGAGTATGATAACTACGTTACTAATCGTGATTGCTTATTTAAGGTGGAGAATGGTGTTTCGCTTTTGGTGGTTCCGAAGAAAATGCAGATGGAAGTCATAAAAATGTATCATTTTGCTGTAAAAAAACGGAAGAACTGGCGGGTCGGCAGTTCTATATCTCCAAACTGGTTCAGAAGATCGAGCCGTGCATAAAGAATTGTTTTAAAAGTACCATGGCGGAACGTAAGTCGGGGCGACAAGAGAGATTCTTGAATCCACTGCTAAAAGGTGATTCACCAGTGGTCACTTACCACTTAGATCATCTTGGACGAGTTTAACGGCTACAAAGAAACAGTATCTCTATATATATTTTGTATTGTAGATGGTTTCTCCAAATTTGTGTAGTTGTATCCCACCAAAACTCTTTCAGCGAAAGAAGTAATTCAGAAAATGGAAGTGCAGAAAGCCATTTTTGGAAATCCAAAAGTCATTGTTACTGATCGTGGTGGTCTGTCGAATTTCTGAATTATTGTGAATTGCAGCAAATCAGTTTACGAGCAATAAAATTGGTATAAACATATTGATAAGTTGCAACTATACCTTGACAACACCTATCAACGTAGTATTGGAATGTCACCTTTAGAGTTGCTGATCTAAAATGCGATGTCCTGAAGATTTAAAGATAAAAGAAGCGGTTGAAAAAGAGTTGGCCAAGGATTTTAATCAAGAGCGGCAGTGTCTGAGAGATGACTCAAAACAAAATATTCAGAAGGTTCAAGACGAAAATAAGCGGACATTCAACAAGCTTCCGAGAAAAACTAAACAAATATAAAGTCGGCGTAGAAAGAGAAGAGAGTAGCGAACAAAACTATAAGTTGGTATTTTAACAACAGTCAGTTGTATAAAGTCAATTAAGTGAATTACATCGAATAAATTGTGCTTGTATTAATCCTTAAATTCCTTGCTTACGTTATAGTAGCAGAAGTCTACATAAATATATATATATATATATATATATATATATATATATATATATATATATATATATATATATATATATATATATATATATATATATATATATAACTCACATAGTTGATACATTTGTTCTCATTTGTCGATAACTTATTAACTATTTGAAAATTGAACGTGTCCTAATTATGTATTACCCATCTCATATAACTAATAATAATAAAACATTAAATATTTATTTTAAAGTTCGCTTGGCTTCATTTAGGGTACATAGGTTACCCAATATAAAATAAACTTATTTGGTGAAAAATTAATCTTTAATCTATATTCTTTAGTAAATTATGTAACAAAACCATAGGTGTATGTACATACTCTCAAACTCCCATTTTGAAACCTTTCTGCTAATTCACAAATGTATATGTGAACATATTTGGTGTCGTTTTTCACTCACTTACTCGTAAACTACAGCATTTAAAACTGCCCACACCATCTTATTTGCCCAAATATAGGTTCTAATTAGAAGGATGGTTTGGGTTTTATACTTAATTTCATTTAAAAAATTCTTCAACCTTAAACTACTAAAAATAATATTTTTGCTACTATACTAGCCTCCGTACCCAATTTTTTTTTTTTTTAGGAAAAGATGAAAAAAGGATTTCTCGTCGATCTTTTACTTGTTAACGTTAAAAAAAATGTTTTTCTTTATAATACCATCTGGGTCTTTTATTTAATTAAAAGAAATAATAATGATTTTGGTAATTATTCGTTTTGTGACTTTTAAAATAATTTTGTGTTGTGCTTTGTATACAAAATCTCTGGGGCGAGGGAGTCTCTAATTTCATATTAATGGTCTTCTTGTAACATCGAGATATGTTACTAAAAATATTAACATAATTACACTAGTGTGTCTCAAACGATTTTTTCCTTTCATTGGACATTTCCGAAAATTGGTATTACCCCTTTAACAATTATATGATGCTGTCGTTTAGTTGTTGGCTTTTATAATATGATATTTTAATTGTTTTATGTTATCTTAAATTAAAACCATTGTTTATGTATGTTGTTTTGCATTATGACATTAACGTTAATAGTGAAGGCAAATGCATTGGCATTTACAATTATATTAGCCTGAAAACACTCAGTAGTCTAACATAGTACCAGTATTTAACATTCAGCAAGACGAACAACATCATGACATAACCGTACTCGATAGAGGATTATAAATCGACAAAAAATGTCAGAGAGGTAATTTCATCAATAGGGAGGTCAAACAAAAGCATCCTCCGTCTGGAGGTCAAGGCGAATGAAATAGCTACAATGAAGGACAACATCGATTAGTTCAAACTCATCAAACTAGACTTAAAATCATTGAGCCTGATTCAACGAAACGCAACACGGGATCTAACACTGGGTAAACCGCAGCACGAGAAAACCATCAATGAGACAATAAATACAAACAAAGCTACACGCGTTAAATCAAATGAATTACTAAACAATAACCAAATTTACGATTGCAAATACACCAAGCCGTCCTTAAATATGATAATATTGATAATATTTTCACCATAGTGCAAAAACACTTACCAGTCGAAATTTATGTAAAAAACGTAAATCGCATGTCAAGGCGGTCAGTTATAGGCCTATAAGTCTGCTCTCGAATCTGGGTATAATATCTATAAGATTATCACTAAACTGACGTCCGACAGATCGAAATCACGTTTTTGCACCGGCGTTGTGTTAATAGACATGGCCAATCCTTTTAAATTGGTATGGCTGGATGGTCATCTTGTCAAAATGGAACAAAGTAATTTCTGCAGAAATATTGTATACACGTTCTAATTGAGATGCTTTATGCGGCCATAAAGCACCTTTATGGTGTGACAAATTTGTCAAAACAGACTGCATCTAGTTTCACATCTTCGCTAAAAAGTGTAGTACAATAGGACAATGTAACTGCACTGATATTGTTCAATTTGTAAACTGGAAACGTAATCAGTAGTCCGCTGGTAAACAGGGGACTGGTACAATCAATGGCATAGGCTGGTAAAATTTCAATCTACGGAAACAGTAATATACATTGCAAACATAACGATGAAAGTACAAAAAACGAACGACGATGATATAAACTTTCTCTACACACTTGGTGAAAAAAGGTCAATGAAGCCAACTGTGAAACGATCCTATTTTGTAGCTCATTAGAGAGTACACGGCACGACACTCGGCGTAACGCAAATAATTTTACGATATACATCAATCACATTCTGCTGAAGCAGTGGCAATGGTTAAATATCTTGGGGTGAACATCAACCGATTATGCTATATGAATGAACACATTAACATTATACGATTAATAAACGCACGACACGCTTTATTCGGTTTGAACAGGTTATTCAGGCCAAACACATCATAGCGCATGTAAAAGTGATTTGCGATCAAGCTCTAGTTAGAAAACTATTAAAATATTTAAACTCGACCGCATTGCCATACACATACTGAAACTAATAAATAACCACAACCGACGGAGAACCACCTTCCTCACATCCTATCTCAACTCTCTACTGTACGGACCTTACTTAGGCAACAACTAGGTACATACAACAACTGTCTGTAACACAGTAAAATCTTAATCAAAAAATCTTCTAGGATCAGAATCATTTATCTACTTAGACAAATTTGGATATATACAAGATGCTCAGCAGATGCCCATAATATATCAGATAAATCTTCGCCCAAATTAGCAATTATTATGTTAAAAAAAAATTAAAATAAGGAAGGTGGAAAAAGATTTAGGAGCGTCCCCGTGTTATCGATGGGCTAGTTCGAATTGGAGAATTTATTCAAAATATTAGTGAAATTACTACGCTGGTACAATGAAATTACAATGAAAATAGAAACACTGGATAGTACAATGAGTGAGTTTATTTAGACCGAAGATCTAAATAATTATTTAGACAAATCAGTCAAAAACTTCGGACATAGTTAATTTTGAATTCCGTTATCTTGATGCTAAGCCATCCTTGAAATACATGATAAACGAAAATAGAAGTGCCGGACTACACGTCAACAACTAGTTAAACCCAACTGGTATGCACCCAAAAACCATTTAACGAAAATCAATTCAATACATTTACATCAGAAGTGCGGTTGCCACAAATTTCAATTCCCACTTTTGGAGGCAATCATATAGAATTTCTGGCCTTTGCGCATTAGGAGCTGAAACAAAAAACAGAGATTCATTGCTGGTGAACTTGACTAGCTAGATGTGGACATGTTTCAGCAATGGTTCTAAAACATTGAGCAGTAATTTCCCTTCATTTAAAGCGTTTTTGAAGTGTATACACGATAGGTGAGATTCGTTTAAAAACAGTGACACATTTAACATTCAACAGTCAACAAACAGACAACAAGCAATATCAAAGTGCATCATTCCACAAGTGTTCAGCTATTTCAAGACTGATGGAAATCGAGCGAAAACTGATTCGAAATCCTCAACTTAAGTTGGACTATATCATACAGTTTAAGAATATAAACTGTATGATATAAATATTCGTAGAATATTTAAATTTAAGACACATGGGGGGGATACAACCGAAACACCTATGTTTCAAGGAAGCAAAAGAACTCCACCATTTTGATCTTATCTCAAAATTTGGTCACAACGAAGTTGCGAGAGAGTCCTGCAAAACGAACTTCGGCATCTCTTAATTAAAAGCTGCTTGTGGCCTTGTGGGTGCTTCTATTCAAAGGCGACCTTAGTGACATTATCCTTAGGTTTCGCCTGCACAATGTTATTTTCTGTGCAAATATCGCGAGAATGTGCAGCAGATTCTTATTGAACCATCGCAAAAAGACTACCAAAAAAACAATCTTGAGATTTAACCCAACATCCAATATAGAACACTTTCAATTAACGACGGTGACCTGCAGAACATTGTGTGCACCATTTCTTACATCAGGCACATTGAAGCAATTTTAAATCAAAGGTGGGCAACTATTTCCAATAGCAACAAAGGTAGTTGCAGATGATTTCTACGAGGACGACTTGTTAACCATAGTGTTGAATCAGTATTTCAAGCTATGATGATGGAGAAAGGCGTGGTATCACTTCTAGAGATTTAAGCCTTACGAAAATGGTCGTCAAATTTATCCGAACTTATGGTTTATATCAATAAATCAAAGAATGGTCGTAGCATTTCCATATTCAAAAACTATTGTGAAATAGATTGCCTGAAATAGGCATGTTTAAATACTAGATAAAATAATATACCGATGCTAATTATCCAAGTGCAAGTTTCTGTTACAGTCCGTAAAATTGTTCGACCCATTTGGTCACCTGTCACTATCACGAATAAAATTTTGTACTAAAGTTTCTAGTTATACAATAGTATTTGGGATGAGAAGCTTCCTGATTATATCCCCAAAATCATACTTGGTATTTCTAAAACAAAAGAAGCACCAGTTTGAACGTCCTAAAACCTAGATGTACGTCAAAATTAACAGTGGCATCATATCTCATCGTCCAGCAACTCAGCATGTCCTGTGTCACGTGGATTGGATTCTATACAATTAGTAGAAAATAATCTTTTCGGTCGGAGTCTGAATGGTTAACACTTATCGAAGAGGAATGTTTATTGTTAAAGAAAAATAGTTCCACCACACTTAAAAGAATTAATCAAGTATGTACTTCAAATCTTCAATAAGTAATAATCGTTAATCGAAGATGTATGTCACAAGTTTTTTATATTGCCAAAATTGAAACGAGTCATCACACTTGGTTTAAGTGTTTTCGTTATCTGTAAGATATTTAGAACAACAGTCCACGAAGTAGTTCCTTAACGCCAAGGAGTGGTCACTCCAGAAGGACAACGAGCAGCACAAATTTTGCTAGTCTAATTCTGCTACTTCCCAAACGAGGAAAGGGAAGCAAGAGCTACATGTGCATGTTTGTGTGTTTAACCGTCCAGTCCATACACTTGAAAATGGCTTAAGATATGAACTCAGTCGAAAGACCAGTCCTAAGATGTTTATACTGACAACGAAACCAATTTTGTGGGAGCTAACAAGAAACTTGCTGAAATATTGTCGGACTGGGTCTTGAATTTTACAAAGAAGAAGTTATTAGCAACATAACCAAATGCTTTGGGCAATGATAAATAACATCACCAACGAAATACTGATATACGGTCCAAATAAAATTATATCAAAATTCACTGATTACCTTAACAGTATACTAGAGGCAAGATACTTTAAAGAATGTTTGAAAATTGGCAAAGTCATCCCTACTCTTAAACCAGAGAAACCATTCAATAAAAACCCTCCGACTATCAATCTTTGGCGGAAGATGAAAGGTAATAGAAAGTATTTCAAAAAAGAAAATACACAAACTACCACAATTTCAGTTCCAATTCATAAACTGCTGGACCTACGCAAGGTTCAATTTAAAAATCCAAGGACACAATTTTATTCACCTATTAAATTAGTGCATGGAAATTGCGCTAAAGACTTTTCAAGTAGTTCAATCAGTATTCCGAATATGAGTGGGAAATGAAAATGGAATTATAGGGATTTATTAAACGAGTTATATTCCTATTTCATTCGAAGATATAGTAGTTTAGAATGCAAAACCCCAGTCCAACACTTGAAATATAAAGCAAGCTTTTATCTTATCCTCATCAAATATAAAGAGTTCGTTACCGTGTGAGTGTAAAAAAGTTTTAATCGTGCTTCGAACTCTGATTGTGTGTAGCGAACCTAAAACCAAAAGGGTATACTATTCTGCGAATTAAGATCTCCACTAATGCAACTTTTAAGAACTCCTAATATTCTAACATTAACTTCAATGAATTTAATGAATCCACGCTATTTGATAAGTTACAGAATTCACCAATCAATCAACGTTGTTGTCGGCCCCGTGTAATATTTACATAATTTCAGGAACTCATCTATGGTGCACGTAAATGGTCACCTGTTCATTACAAACAATGAAATAATTATTTCGAATAATAAAACAGGAGATACAAAACCTTATAATAAAAAATACAATTAATTTATATTTTTACGTACAACAAAATAAGCTTGAACAAATTTACTTTCCCCACCAAACGTTGAAATGTCTAAATATTATATTGTAATAAAAATCATCATGGACACAATAAAATTTCTGTCAAAATTTAAATTATCAAAATCGATTTTCATTATGATTATAATTACTTTATGATAACAGTTTTAAATTTTAATTAAATTTCGATCAACAGACAAAACATTTAACAATATTTCCTATAAAACACAATGTACATAAATATTCATGCAGATTCATCGACATACCTCAACACTGGAACAAGCGAAAAAGCACGTCACCAAATAAAATTCACTTTAAATTTAATTAAATTTTACACTACATAATTCAAAAATTTACAACCATAAAAATATAAAATAAAATGTCGGTCTTTTTCATTGTTACCACATACGAAGCACCACTTTTCTGTGTGAATGTTAAATTATAACTGAGCTTGAACTCAGTGTTTACTACAATCAATCAATCCATGTGGTAAAATAATTTTTACTTCGTGCATCTAATTATACATCTGCTACTAATAAACGATTACCTTGCAACAGAGGAAAATAACTATCGACCGTTTAGCCGGACGTAGCCGGGTCGCGTCTGTCATAACTAACATTCTAATTCAATCTTTCGGTTTTGGTATATGTAACACGGATGTGTCATTTCTTTGTGGAAAAAACTCTAATTAGCCTTTTCAAAATAATTTTTGCTTCAAAACTGTATATTTACTTTGGACATACCGTAAATACAATTTTCCGTTGCAGTTGTTAAAATGATACGAAGAACCGTATTTACACGCACGAAGTGAAAATTATTTATTAGTTTATTTTTAACAAAACTTGATTCATTATGTTTTGCCACTTAAATCGTTAGTATCACTTTACCTTCGCACAGAACTGGTATGGTTGTATTGTAGTGTTACAGTTAAAAAGACTATCATTTTATTTTATTATTATACGTGGTTTTTATTATTTAAACAAGTGAAATGTAATTAAAGTGATCTAAATATTTGTTTCGAACTCTGTCGCTTATCCCAGAGTAGAGGTATGTGTTTAATTCTGAAGGAATATTCTAATTTTCTGATTCAAAATTGAACGCAATATTTTTTTAACAACAAACATATTTGATATACATTTTAAATCTGTGTACGTTTCTTGTTGCATCACATTTTGTCTATATACAAATCATTTGTATGTATTTACATAGATAAAATTGTATAGGCTTTGTAAGTCCAGTTACTAGATGTGTTAGTAGTAGATGGTAGATAATTGTTAGTAGATTGTTCAATATGTATTTTTTAATGTACAGGTGATATTCCACTTGTATAGAATTTTCGGAAAGTGTTTGGTTTCGATATATTAACATAAACTTTTGTTTGTTTTTAATTTTATATTACAACGGATATTAAATCAAAAGTAAAATATCTTTATGATTCAAGATTCACATTTGAAGGGCAGTAACCTAATGGTTACTTCCGCTTAAATTGACACTAAATTATATTTATTTTTAATTATTACGTACAGGTGCCTAATTTTAAAGGCTTTTGGAGTCTTCTTACTGCATTAGTGGTATCCAATAAAGGTAGTTATAAGTATGCCTTCCTTACTTAGTTTTGTATGGATTTCAGTGTTTTCGATTTTCAGTTAAATTGTGGAGTTAGAATGTCTGGGTGGTTATCTTAACATTTTTGAACATTTAATGAATAGGTAAAGCAATAGTTAGCTCTCCTCAGGATCGAATGAGCCAGCCTCGTTAGAGGGATCGTCAAAATCGAAGGGATTTTGTATGGAACATTTACAATTAAGATTAATTTGTAATTTGTTTGGCATCATTTTTTTTAAGCGTTCCATACCTGGCAATCATTTATTTTAGTTGCTTTATTTCACGATTAAGTAACCAAAAAAAGTAACAGTACAATGAGTTTCAAAACTCATAACTTCTTGGATTATTTTTAGTAATTTTGCTAATAATACGGCACCATATATAGTCCTACTATGAAATTCTGCGGGAATATTTTACACGTCCTAATTGAGGTGCTTTATGGCCGTAAATTTGTCACAATGGATGGCCTTTATACATCTAGTTTCACATCTTCGCTAAAAAACGAAGTACAACAGAGCAATGTAAATGCACTGATATTATACAATTTGTGCACAGGGGACGTAATTAGCAGTCCGCTGTTAAACATTGGACTGGTACAAACAATAGCATACGCTGGTGACCTTGTAATCTACGGAAACAGTAATAGTACTTCCCAAACATAACGGCGAACGTACAGAAAGCTATAAATTATCTACATATTTGGTGGATAAGGGTCAATGAAGCCAACAATGAAGTTGTAGTGTGCACGGGGGTGTTACTCGACGCAATGCAAATAATTTTGCGATAAACATTAATCACTTACTGCTCAAGCAAGTGGCAATGGGGAAATCAACCAATTATATGCTATATGAGTACATCAGCATATAATTAATAAAAGGACGTCAAGCATTATTCGGTCTGAGCAGGTTATTCAGTCCAAATACATCTTAAAGCGTGTCAAAGCGATTTGCTATCAATCTCTAATTAGACGACTATTAATATAGATTCGTACATATCGACAGAAATACAGGAAAATTGACACGAAATAATTCACCCAACATCACCCATTAAATTAACTTCAAACCCGACCGCAGAGACGTAAACTTAGTGAGCCTAATACGTAACCACATTTATTATGGACCTCACTCACATATATTATCCCAAATCTAACTCCTTATTGAATGAACCTTACTTGACAGACGAAAACTATCTAGAACAAAGTATTAATTCAAAAAATCTTTCAGGACCATTATCATTTATTCACTTGTACCAACTTAAGTATTATACAAGATGAGCAGCAGGTGCCCATAATATACCTCACCTATCGTCACATCAAATCAAGTAGCAATTGTGTAAAAAAAATGTAAAACAGAAACACTGAATAGTACAATGTGTTTCAGTTTAATAAACCGAAGATCATATTGTAACATATCAGTCATAAACTTTGGACATATTTAATTTAGAATTCCGTTATCTTAATGCCAAGGCCTCCTTTACACACAAGATGAACGAAAATAGTGATGTCGAACTACACGTAACCAACCAGTTAAACCTAACCGTATCGCGACTGGCACACACCCAAAAGACATTAGACGAAAATGATCAATTTAATACACCTTTAGGAGAAGTGCGAATGACATATATTTTAATTCCCATTTTTGGATGCAATTATATAGAATTTCCGGCTGTCAATGATTTATTTTAATCGTTACTGCACACAAAAAGCCAATTCAGCAAGGAACACAAGATTCAAATGTTGAAGAGCAAATTGAAGGATTAAACCGCGTCTCGAATTCGCCATATTAGTGTCACGTCTGAATTCTATTCGATAAGATAAAAAGGGACCATTGGCAATGAAATATATCAAAATGTTCCCGAACATGCCAACAATAATGGCAACTATTCAACACTTCCGATGAAGTTATTAGGGGCCTAAAAGCGTCAAGAATCCGAAGCCGAAAGCAATGGTCAAACAAACGTCAGCAATGGTTTCATTCATGTGCAAACAGCGAGATATTTAACACACAACTCAACTCAACACTCAACTGTCAATAAAGTCAAGGTTCATTATTCCTCAAGTTCTTTTTATATCGATGTCCGAGTTATACGGATAATCAACCTCTTTATTTAAGTGTCTAGAATTTAAGTCAATGGATACCTCAATCACGAAGAGCATATTCGTATTTCAAAAATAGTCTAGACGTTTTAATTTGCTTTAACCAGGAAATGCTTACATACCGAAGCACAACCTCATTGATCGTCACAAACACAAGTGCCTGCACCACCAAGTGAACATACTACGCAAATAAGTACCATTTCTCAAATACATATGGATCAGAATTCTGCTTATAAGCATTTACTGCCTACCGCAGAAGAAAATGTAGCTGATATTCATGGTAATCAAC
Source organism: Tipula confusa (assembly GCA_963556175.1). Taxonomy (NCBI): domain Eukaryota; kingdom Metazoa; phylum Arthropoda; class Insecta; order Diptera; family Tipulidae; genus Tipula; species Tipula confusa. Next base: position 67,117,281 of record OY744476.1, read on the forward strand.
AACATTGCAGATTGACATTATCCAGTCTTTGGAGCACTATTATTAGGTAGTATCAAAGATGTCAACAGACCATTCACAGCGCAAAACAAGATTGACTGGGTATTTATTAGCAGGAGAGCAAAACAATTATCCCAAAATCGATACTACATGCATAAACTTTGACAAATCTCTGCAATTACTGAGAAATGCTGCAGAATTTGATGGAGCATGTAAATAATTTGGCAATTCAGCTAAATAGCTGAATTGCCAAATTGATGAGACTGATGAAAGACTGATGGAAATCGAGCGAAAACTGATTCGAAATCCTCAACTTAAATTGAACTATCATACATTTTTCGAAGATTATTTTAAACTTAGACACATGGAGGAATACAACAGGTCCACCTATGGATCAAGGAAATAAAACAACTCCATACCATTTGTGGATCAAACAACTCCTTGAAAATAAAACAAGTCCATACCAATTTGTTCAGAACTCAAAATTCGATCACAACAAAGTTGCGAGTGGTATTTGACTGGTCCTGCAAATTAAACTTCGGCATCGCTCTTAATTTTAAAGGTGCTTGTGGCTTTGTGAGGACTACTACACAAAGCGACCTTAATGACATTATTTTGAGATTTCGCCTGCATGATGTAGTTTGTTGTGCAGTTGAACAATAGTAGAGAGACTACCAAAGAATAAATTCAATCCAAAATCCTATATAGAGTACTATAACGACAGTGACCTACGGAACATTGTGTGCACCATTTCTTGCACCAGGCACATTGAAGCAACTTTAAATCAAAAATGGTCAACTATTTCCAATAGCAGCAAAGGTAGTAAGGATAACTTGTTGACCGGTGCTGACTCAGTATTTTAAGTTCCGCAGGAGAAAATAGTTTAAAGAACTGAACCGCTATGTCAGCCGTTATATATTGCTAAAGCTACTACCAAAATGTTTCCAAATGTTTCCAAAATCAAACTTATTATAAACAAAAAAGTAGCACCAGTTCACGCATTATCGCTGTCTCGACTGGAGTAGAACGGTGCACTTTTACTCTCACAATTATTTGGACATGAGTGGTACTGAGTTTCAACAAAGATCAGCTATAAATGTTTGCCTGCTGTGTAATGTTTGACTCTGAAATTTATAGTTTTGGCATGAGTTGCGGATCACCAAAAAAAAATTGAAGACATGTATTGCCAATCGGATGTTGTTGGAAATCCTATAGATATAGTTCAAAGAAAATAGTGCCATTATATCTCATCATCAACCTTGCGGATTCTGTGACACGCGGATTCGATCCTATACCATTAGTAGAAAATAAACTTTGGTAATCAGAGTCTGAATGGTTAACACTTAGCGAAGAAGAATGGTCATTATCAAAGAAAAAATTTTCTACCTCACTTGTAAGGACCACGCAAGTACTTTACACCGTCACTAAGCAACGATTGTTCATCGAAGATGTATGTTTCAAGTTTTCTTCATGTTTAAAATTAAAACGAGTCATCGCACTTGGTTTAAGGTTTTTTGTCCACTGTAAGATATCCACAACAACAGTTCACGAGGTAGCTCCTAGGCACCAAGGAGTGACCACTGCGGTAGAACAACAAGCAGCAGAAAATATTTGCTTTAAAGCATCAAAAAGGGAATGATTTACAAGCGAAATAAACTAGCTTGCAAGAAAAGTTACCTTAAGACCTAAACTAAAATCACAGTTGCTGGTCTAGTTCTGCTACTTGCCAAACCATGAAAGAACTAGATTTATCAAAGGCTCCATGTGTGTTTCTGTTTTTAACCATCCAGGCCATACTCTTGGAAGTGGTTTTAGACATGAGCTCAGATGCATGTATAGCTGTATGAAACAGATTTGTCTGTCAAAATGTCTGTTCAAAGATGACTGATTAGAATAGCGGCAGGTGTCTTCGCCCAATATGGCTTGACTTATTCACTAACAAACTGGCTGATGACGAATTCACCCACGATAACTTGCAATAAATTTGGAATTGTGAACTTGTATTTTAAATAAAAGAATTCACCAACACTTTACTTAACTATTTATTTTATAGCTCTAATTGTTTATAAATTTATAATTTTTAATTCAAATATACTTATATGGGTTATTAAACTCCAATTTCTTCGGCTTGATTTAATATAAAATTGTTCTTCTCGGTTCGGATGTCAAACAAAAGTGACCAAGCAAAATTAGATTTTTTTTTTATTGTAATAAAATTAAAGCGCAAAAGAAATTACATCCGCGGCAAAATGATCGATTCAAATAACCGCTGACTTAAATTATTTAACTACTCAAAAATAGATGGCAGTAGAATCTAGCGTTATACGAGTATAACACTGACCTTGATAATGCAGGTTGCTTCTTTATATAATTCAAATATCAAAATTCAATTGGAGCAATCGACTGTCATTTACGAGTTTTTATTTACATAATAAATTGATGACAGTCGATTTTGAATATTTACGATATGATTGAATTGGAACCAAGTTAAGTACTATAAAGTTTACATAATTCAAAATATACATATAAATCTTAATACTATTTTATTTTCTTTCAGCTGATGTTTCTGAACCGCAGCTAATGGAACATTCCGCCGGCCTTGAATCACTCGATTCAATATCCTGTACTGGCAGTCGGCACAACTTGTGTATTGGCCGCTTAAGTAAACCGTTTGCTGCTTTTACTGTCACTACTCGTACCTTACCATCGGCGCCGGGATGAATCTCCATTACTCGTCCAAGTTTCCATGATGTAGACGGATATTCATCGGAAATTAGTACTACATCGCCAACTACAATTTTGTTGGATTTAGTTCGCCATCGTTCACGGCGTTGTAGACTCGTTAGGTAATCGCGTTGCCAGCGCTTCTGTAAATGTTGTTTTATTTTTACTACTAGATTACAGCGAGCTAATGGTGATAGTTTCTCGTTTGATAAATCTGGTTCTGGAATTTTTAACCGATTTAATGTTAAATTTTTCTCAGCTAGTTTCATTTTTCCAGGAATTCTTGAAATTGCTATAGGTCGTTTCTGAATTAATGGAATTTTGGGTTGGAATGAAACTGATTCTAGTTTGACGACGTCGAACGGACTTCGACCGACTAGAGAACTAGCCCGGTGCTTTTCGTGCTCTGTCATAGGACTTAAGTTTGACTTAGAAATCAATTGTTTAAAATGTAAGTTGTCAGCTACAAATGGACTCTGTACAACTGCAGAAATGGTACTTGATGTCGCATCCGATGGTGGTTCGATGTCGTCTAGGTTTTCATTTTCTGCTTCTGGTTCAAAGAACAACATTGGCTCCGGTTCTTCATTTATTAGTTCTGTATTATTTGCAACATTAAGTTCCGGTTCTAGCATTATTACAGCTGCAGGTTCTTGCACAACGGTATCTTCTAACTGTTGTACAACTTCCGTTTCTGGTGCTTCTAAGACCTCAACTTTGGATTCTTGCAAAACTTCGGGTTCTGATTGACGTATGATACTAGATTCATCCGGAGACATTATTTCAGGTTCTGGTTCACATACTATCACGGTTTCGGGTTCTTCAATATCGACTGTTTCCATTTTAGCGATAGTTTTAGGACTACGATGCAAAATTTTTGCCCGTTCAGCTTTTCGAGCTGCATGTTCGGTTATGGACTCCATTTTGTCAAACTGTCGTTGATGAATTTCGGTAAAGTTTGGCATTTTCTTCCTGAAACGGGGCGTTTTGGTTTTTTCAACCTTTTTCTGTGGCGTCATTGTATTTTTAAGTTTTACTTTATCCTTTTCTGTTTCAGCATTTGACAATGATCGCAAACGTTTCTTCCCTTTTCGATCCGACTGCATTTTAATATCAATGTCGAATGTAGACACCTCCATATTAGCCGGGCTATGGAATTTGACATTCTTCTTTTCCGAGGCTAGAGTGTCAATGATCGTGTTTGATCGTCTATGTTTTCGAATACTTTTAATTATTCTGTCCTCTACGGCCACCATATCCGAAACATGTTCAATAGTTTCAAAAATATTTGATTTAGGAGTTTTAGCAAGTTTTTTTAAATTAGCCATAACTGGAGATTCTTTATTAGATTTTTTAATACTAGTTCGTGATTTTGCCATTAAACTTGAACTAGCCCGAGTGACACGAGGCGTATCGTATTCAATTGAATTACCTATACTCGATGACGTATGACGTTTATGTTTTTGAATGCTATCCAACAATGTCCGAACGGAAAATACTTTTTCTTCAGTTAGATCGCCCTTGGTTGGAATACTCTCTATCTCCCAAAACTTGCGTAACGGGCTATCTACCTCCATTGTGACGTTAAAATTTACCACTTCACTTTTGTTACTATCCACTGCGACATGTCCTCCAATTACCCAGCCAAACCGTGTTTTTTGGACTACTAGACGCGGTGACAGGCTAAACTGCTGGTCTTCCATTACTGCGAAGAACACCTCAACGCCAAGCAGTAGGTCAATGTTGCCACCTTCGTAAAACTTTGGATCGGCAAGATTCATGGATTTTAACCTATCGAGATCTGCGCAGCCTATTTTAGATGCTGGTTGTAAAGTTGTGATTTTTGGTACCACATATGCTTGAACATTCAAACCCGGCTCCGTATTTGATCTTGGCACGATTTCCAGTTGAGTAACTCCCTTTGTCCGCCCTAACTTAGATTGTCCCAAACCACTCACCATCACACGCCCATTTCCTATCTTTAATCCCAATTTTTGCACACAAGCGTCAGTGATCAACGTGACTTGCGAAGCTGAGTCCAGGAGTGCACGGCATAGTCTAAATTCCCCATTTATATCTTTGACTCGAACGATGGCTGTTGGTAACATAGCTTGCATAGTATATATCATACTTGTTTGGTATAATTGCGTTTCAGGTTCGCCTGTCTGGCTCGTTGATGGTTTAACTTCCTTCGAACTTCCTTCCAGTGACGTTGCATGGCTGGCTGCATTTACATGAGGGGCATCCTCATGCAATAAAGTGTGATGTTTTCTGTGGCAAAGTTTGCATCTATTTCTGGCATGACAGTTATATACACTATGTCCCTTATGCAAGCAATTAAAACATCTCCTATCAGTTGCTATAACACCCTTCCTGCTGGCTAATGACATTTTTGCAAACTCCTTACATTCGAATAACAAATCCGTCTCGCCCTTGCATATGGGACAACTCCAAGTTCCCTATTTCACATCGGTTGTTTCGGTTACAGTAACCAACGACCTCGCTGCCACCGGCTTGGCTCTCGTGTATGATGACATGGACTCCAGAGCATCGCACCTTTTGTTCAAAAAATCGAAGAACTCTTTGGTAGTTGGGTATTCGGTAGCTGTTGATTCTTGTGCCCATAACATTCTTGTTTCCTGGTCTAATTTTTTAATCAAAATATAAATTAGCCAGCTGTCTCTGGTTTCTGCCTTGGTATGTAACGCCTTCAGTCCGCGAAGCACTTCATCCGACGTATCACGCAATTTTCTAATGCTAGTGCTGCTAGCTTGATTTATGGATGGCTGATCCATAAATGTCCGAACGAACGCATTAACAATATATTTCTTACGATCATACCGTTCGACTAATTTAGAAAATGCTTCGTAGTAGTTCGCCTCCGTTACAGTAATATATCTAATTAACTGTGCTGCTTCTCCAATTAATAAGCTTTCCAAATATTGAAATTTTTGCACAGCTGGATAATCTTTACTGTGTATCAATGTATTGTATAAATCATAAAAGCTAGGCCATTCGGTGTATTCACCAGAAAAGGGAGGTATGCTTAGCTTTTTTAATTTTATTTCGGCGGATTGAGGTTGAGTAACATTTAATATGGACTCATCGAATTTTCCAGCACTATGTTCATTTTGGGTTAATTTACGGATCCATTTATTGAGCTTTCCAGAAACCAAATAATATTTCGATTCAAATTCTTCCATTTTAGACTCAATATCGGGATCAATCACAAACATTCTAGCTTCTGCGTCCAAAAATTGCACTCTTAACCCCTGAACGGTATCTATGCGAACCTTCAATTCGTCAATGGAAATTTCATCCGTTTTATTATGATTAGCAATTATGAAATTTTCCATTCGGGTTAAACTACTCTTTATTCCGGCACGAACCATTTTAAGTGATAATAAATCGGCCATTTTAACAATAGGAAATTCAGCTAAACTTGTTTTATATCGTATTCACGCACTTTACAATATTTGTATGGATATCAGTGTTTAGTTACTCTAATAACACGTTTATCAACTGCTTGTTACTAATTCACTAGGCAATTCACTTAATAAATGTGTGCACCTTACCAATATTTCAGCTCGTATGCTGATACACGTGGCTTGTTATGGCGTCGATGGCCTTTACCTCGATAATTGATCACGTGGCTTGGATGGTGTGGCTTTCTCTATGCTGCGGCTTTCTTAACTATATTCTCTCGTTGAAGTAATGCTGGTGATTTTACTGTTGCTTCGGATATGTTCACGATCCGGCTCGAAGGACCAAATAGAATAGCGGCAGGTGTCTTCGCCCAATATGGCTTGACTTATTCACTAACAAACTGGCTGATGACGAATTCACCCACGATAACTTGCAATAAATTTGGAATTGTGAACTTGTATTTTAAATAAAAGAATTCACCAACACTTTACTTAACTATTTATTTTATAGCTCTAATTGTTTATAAATTTATAATTTTTAATTCAAATATACTTATATGGGTTATTAAACTCCAATTTCTTCGGCTTGATTTAATATAAAATTGTTCTTCTCGGTTCGGATGTCAAACAAAAGTGACCAAGCAAAATTAGATTTTTTTTTTATTGTAATAAAATTAAAGCGCAAAAGAAATTACATCCGCGGCAAAATGATCGATTCAAATAACCGCTGACTTAAATTATTTAACTACTCAAAAATAGATGGCAGTAGAATCTAGCGTTATACGAGTATAACACTGACCTTGATAATGCAGGTTGCTTCTTTATATAATTCAAATATCAAAATTCAATTGGAGCAATCGACTGTCATTTACGAGTTTTTATTTACATAATAAATTGATGACAGTCGATTTTGAATATTTACGATATGATTGAATTGGAACCAAGTTAAGTACTATAAAGTTTACATAATTCAAAATATACATATAAATCTTAATACTATTTTATTTTCTTTCAGCTGATGTTTCTGAACCGCAGCTAATGGAACACTGATAACGGAACCAATTTTGTGGGAGGTAAGCAGAAACTTTCTGTACTATTTTCCGGGTATGTAAACAATTTGTTCAACTATGCCTCTCAAGCATTAGTCAATTGAGAAGAAGTTGTTAACATTATTTAGCAGCTTTGGGCAATGATGACATTACAAACGCAATTCTGATATACGTGCCAAATAAAATCATATCAAAATTCACTGATATTCTTAACAGTATGCTAAAGGCAGAATAATTTATAGAAACTTTGAAAATTGGCAAAGTCGTCCCTATTCTTAAACCAGAGAAGCCATCTAATAAGTATTCTACGAATCTCAAACCTTGGAGAAATGTGAAAGGTAATGGAATTAGTTATTTAAATAAGTAAGTATATATGAATCGTCAAACTAGTAGTAGTTTGACGATTCATATATACTTACTTATTTCGTAGTAGTTCGCCTCCGTTACAGTAATATATCTAATTAACTGTGCTGCTTCTCCAATTAATAAGCTTTCCAAATATTGAAATTTTTGCACAGCTGGATAATCTTTACTGTGTATCAATGTATTGTATAAATCATAAAAGCTAGGCCATTCGGTGTATTCACCAGAAAAGGGAGGTATGCTTAGCTTTTTTAATTTTATTTCGGCGGATTGAGGTTGAGTAACATTTAATATGGACTCATCGAATTTTCCAGCACTATGTTCATTTTGGGTTAATTTACGGATCCATTTATTGAGCTTTCCAGAAACCAAATAATATTTCGATTCAAATTCTTCCATTTTAGACTCAATATCGGGATCAATCACAAACATTCTAGCTTCTGCGTCCAAAAATTGCACTCTTAACCCCTGAACGGTATCTATGCGAACCTTCAATTCGTCAATGGAAATTTCATCCGTTTTATTATGATTAGCAATTATGAAATTTTCCATTCGGGTTAAACTACCCTTTATTCCGGCACGAACCATTTTAAGTGATAATAAATCGGCCATTTTAACAATAGGAAATTCAGCTAAACTTGTTTTATATCGTATTCACGCACTTTACAATATTTGTATGGATATCAGTGTTTAGTTACTCTAATAACACGTTTATCAACTGCTTGTTACTAATTCACTAGGCAATTCACTTAATAAATGTGTGCACCTTACCAATATTTCAGCTCGTATGCTGATACACGTGGCTTGTTATGGCGTCGATGGCCTTTACCTCGATAATTGATCACGTGGCTTGGATGGTGTGGCTTTCTCTATGCTGCGGCTTTCTTAACTATATTCTCTCGTTGAAGTAATGCTGGTGATTTTACTGTTGCTTCGGATATGTTCACGATCCGGCTCGAAGGACCAAATAGAATAGCGGCAGGTGTCTTCGCCCAATATGGCTTGACTTATTCACTAACAAACTGGCTGATGACGAATTCACCCACGATAACTTGCAATAAATTTGGAATTGTGAACTTGTATTTTAAATAAAAGAATTCACCAACACTTTACTTAACTATTTATTTTATAGCTCTAATTGTTTATAAATTTATAATTTTTAATTCAAATATACTTATATGGGTTATTAAACTCCAATTTCTTCGGCTTGATTTAATATAAAATTGTTCTTCTCGGTTCGGATGTCAAACAAAAGTGACCAAGCAAAATTAGATTTTTTTTTTATTGTAATAAAATTAAAGCGCAAAAGAAATTACATCCGCGGCAAAATGATCGATTCAAATAACCGCTGACTTAAATTATTTAACTACTCAAAAATAGATGGCAGTAGAATCTAGCGTTATACGAGTATAACACTGACCTTGATAATGCAGGTTGCTTCTTTATATAATTCAAATATCAAAATTCAATTGGAGCAATCGACTGTCATTTACGAGTTTTTATTTACATAATAAATTGATGACAGTCGATTTTGAATATTTACGATATGATTGAATTGGAACCAAGTTAAGTACTATAAAGTTTACATAATTCAAAATATACATATAAATCTTAATACTATTTTATTTTCTTTCAGCTGATGTTTCTGAACCGCAGCTAATGGAACACTGATAACGGAACCAATTTTGTGGGAGGTAAGCAGAAACTTTCTGTACTATTTTCCGGGTATGTAAACAATTTGTTCAACTATGCCTCTCAAGCATTAGTCAATTGAGAAGAAGTTGTTAACATTATTTAGCAGCTTTGGGCAATGATGACATTACAAACGCAATTCTGATATACGTGCCAAATAAAATCATATCAAAATTCACTGATATTCTTAACAGTATGCTAAAGGCAGAATAATTTATAGAAACTTTGAAAATTGGCAAAGTCGTCCCTATTCTTAAACCAGAGAAGCCATCTAATAAGTATTCTACGAATCTCAAACCTTGGAGAAATGTGAAAGGTAATGGAATTAGTTATTTAAATAAGTAAGTATATATGAATCGTCAAACTATACCACAATTTCAGTTCTAAATCAAATGCTCCTGGAGCTGCGCAAGGTTCAATTTAAACATCCGATGACACGGTTTTATTCACCTATTAAATCAGTGCATGAAAATTGAGCTAAAGACTTTTCACGTATCTCAATCAGTATTCCGAATATGCGTGAAGAAATGAAAATGGAATAATTTATTACATGAATTATATAGTCTTATTTCATTCGAAGATATAGTAGTTTAGAATGAAAAACCCCAGTCGAACACTTGAAATATAAAGCAAGCTTTTATCTCTTCCTCATCAAAAATAAAGAGTTCGTTACCGTATGAGTGTAAAAAAGTTTTAATCGTGCTTCGATTTCTGTTTGAGTGTAGCGAACCTAAGAACAAACGGTAGGCTATTCTGCGAATTAAGGTCTCCACTAACGCAATTTTTAAGAACTCCTAATATTCAAACATTAACTTTAATAAATTTAATGAATCCAAGCTATTTGATAAATTACAGAATTCACCAATCAATCAACGTTGTTATCGGCCTCGTGTAATATTTACATAATTTCAGGGACTTATCTATGACGCAAGTAAATGGTCACCTGTTCATTACAAACAATGAAATAATTATTTCGAATAATAAAACAGGAGTTACAAAGCCTTATAATAAAAAACACAATTAATTTATATTTTTACGTACATAATGCAACAAGATAAGCTTGAACAAATTTACATTCCCCACCAAACGTTGAAATGTCTAAATATTATATTGTAATAAAAATCATCATGGACACAATAAAATTTCTGTCAAAATTTAAATTATCAAAATCGATTTTCATTATGATTATAATTACTTTATGATAACAGTTTTAAATTTTAATTAAATTTCGAACAACAGACCAAAAATTTAACAAAATTTCCTATAAAACACAATGTACACAAATATTTATGCAGATTCATCGACATACCTCAACTCTGGAACAAGCGAAAAAGCACGTCACCAAATAAAATTCACTTTAAATTTAATTAAATTTTACACTACATAATTCAAAAATTTACAACCATAAAATATAAAATAAAATTTCGGTCTGTTTCATTGTTACCACATACAAAGCACCACTTTTCTGTGTGAAGGTTAAATTATAACTGAGCTTACACTCAGCGTTGAATACAATCAAGCAATCCATGTGGTAAAATAATTTTTACTTCGTGCATCTAATTATGCATCTGCTACTAACAAACGATTACGTCGCAACAGAGGAAAATAACTATCGACCGTTTAGCCGGACGTAGCCGGGTCGCGTCTGTCATAACTAACATTCTAATTCAATCTTTCGGTTTTGGTATATGTAACACGGATGTGTCATTTCTCTGTGGAAAAAACTCCAATTAGCCTTTTCAATGCTTCAAAACTGTCTATTTACTTTGGACATACCGTAAATACAATTATCTGTGGCAGTTGTTAAAATGATATGAAGGAACAAATTTACACGCACGAAGTGAAAATTATTTATTAGTTTATTTTTAACAAAACTTGATCCATTATGGTTTGTCACTGAAACCGTTAGTATCACTTTACCTTCGCACAGAACTGGTATGGTTGTATTGTAGTATTACAGTTAAAAAGACTATCATTTTATTTTATTATTATACGTGGTTTTTATTATTTAAACAAGTGAAATGTAATTAAAGTGATCTAAATATTTGTTTCGAACTCTGTCGCTTATCCCAGAGTAGAGGTATGTGTTTAATTCTGAAGGAATATTCTAATTTTCTGATTCAAAATTGAACGCAATATTTTTTTAACAACAAACATATTTGATATACATTTTAAATCTGTGTACGTTTCTTGTTGCATCACATTTTGTCTATATACAAATCATTTGTATGTATTTACATAGATAAAATTGTATAGGCTTTGTAAGTCCAGTTACTAGATGTGTTAGTAGTAGATGGTAGATAATTGTTAGTAGATTGTTCAATATGTATTTTTTAATGTACAGGTGATATTCCACTTGTATAGAATTTTCGGAAAGTGTTTGGTTTCGATATATTAACATAAACTTTTGTTTGTTTTTAATTTTATATTACAACGGATATTAAATCAAAAGTAAAATATCTTTATGATTCAAGATTCACATTTGAAGGGCAGTAACCTAATGGTTACTTCCGCTTAAATTGACACTAAATTATATTTATTTTTAATTATTACGTACAGGTGCCTAATTTTAAAGGCTTTTGGAGTCTTCTTACTGCATTAGTGGTATCCAATAAAGGTAGTTATAAGTATGCCTTCCTTACTTAGTTTTGTATGGATTTCAGTGTTTTCGATTTTCAGTTAAATTGTGGAGTTAGAATGTCTGGGTGGTTATCTTAACATTTTTGAACATTTAATGAATAGGTAAAGCAATAATTAACTCTCCTCAGGATCCATTGAGCCAGCCTCGTTAGAGGGATCGTCAAAATCGAAGGGATTTTGTATGGAACATTTACAATTAAGATTAATTTGTAATTTATTTGGCATCATTTTTTTAAGCGTTCCATACCTGGAAATCATTTATTTTAGTTGCTTCATTTCACGATCAAGTAACCAAAAACAGAAACAGTACAATGAGTTTCAAAACTCATAACTTCTTGGATTATTTTTAGTAGTTTTGCTACTATCCATCAAGTTATGCTAATGTTTTCAATATTTTTTAAGCCAGTTATACATTTAATTTATTGTTGTTGTATAGTTCGTTACTAATTTTTCCATCCCAATCTGCACCAACTTTTTTTTGTGTCCAACCTTGTCTTGCGTGCATTTATAGGTATAGATTATCAGTTCACTACTGCTTCTGGCTAATTTTCTCAGTTTAAATCCTCCTGCTTTACTGTTTTTAGTAGTTCTACAGGCTATACTAAAGAGTTTTACTGATAGTAGATCATCTACTTATAAATCACTTAACATTACTGTCTACCCTCTGATATTTGGATTTCCTATCTTTTCTTTTGGAGGTTCTCCCCATAGCAGCCGTTAGATAGTTTAGATCTGCCTCATTGATTATGATCAGATGGAACATTTTCTCTATACGTCAGCTACGAAAATGAACTTATGTTTTCTCTATCTAAACTGAAGATTTCTCTTAGAACTGAAGATTTTCTTGTAATATTGGACCTTTTAGCATTAAATAATTCAATGTTGTGTCATATGTTGCTTTTCAATAAAAATTTGTTAGATGTGTTGTCGGCCACTACATGAAGTGAAAAGTAATACGTTACGTCTGAATTTTCTTCATCTTTTAGTAATACCATATGACCGTGTCGTTCTTACTTACACATAAAGTTTGTGTAATCTTTTTTCGAATTTCTTTATAGACTACCTTACTCTGTCTCTGAAAATTGTCCTTTAACTCTTTCTCTTAACTAGTGTAACGGTTCACTTGGATTATTCGTTACTCAAAAATTGTTCTCCCGTGAATTGTGAACAGGCTCTTAATGTTTTTTGATAACAATCTTCAAAACTAAAACAATGTAACCACAAACCGAGTAACCCAGTATTTTCTGTTCAGGATAGTATGTCAGCAATGGTTGAGACATATACATTTTTCCTCAAATAGTTTAAGTTTCGTAACAATGAGTATGTAAAGCCATGCAGAATCTTGTGCTGTCCGAATGGAGGTGTGGTAAGTATACCTCGAACTAGAATGAACTAGAAACTCAGAGCGTCAACAATTTCGCAATGATGTTAATCCCAGGTTTGATGACCATCTCTAATATATGCTCTAATAGCTGATTTAACTAAGCGATTGACTCGCTTAACTGCATTGGCCTGTAGCGAGTATTTTCTGTAAAGTCATGTCGAATACCATATTTTTGTATATGGTTGGCAAATTAGAACAATTCGAATTGAGATCTATTGTCAGTTAATATAATCTCAGGAACACCAAACATACATGACTCCAATCTCAACTACTTTTATACTATAGAGCTGATCCAAGTGGTAACATTACTAGGGAACGACTGTATTGTATAAATACAATCGCTGCCATTGATAAAGTACCCAATAAAATTTTCCCATATCTGGTCTTGTCGAATAATTTACTGGCTTCGTACATTTACATATTTGGCAATTAATTTTGAAATCTTGTACTTGTTTAGTCATGGTGGGCCATTAATAATATCGTTTTAATAATTGTATTTTACTAGTGATGCTTTAATGTGCGGAACTATTATGCGGATTATCGATTAGTGACGCATTGAATCTGGGATGACTAATTCCCATGATGGCAAGTCTGTAACTATGTTAGTGATGGTGGTTAAATATGTTTTGCTCTTTGCATAACTTATTATAATTTGACGTGGTACTTTACTTTTCCTCCAGTACTAAGATTTTAGCTACATACTCGTCTTCTTTGAATGCATCAGAATCCAAAACAAAGTGAAGAACATCATCAATATTGTGTTTGAGAGCTTCCACATATACTCTGCTCTAGAACCCGCTGTTATTTCAACCATCGTAAACTCGAATGATCAGTAATTACTGTGAATATGAATAAAAAATTTCAGTTCCGTGATGCTTTAATCCCTTTGCGCTCTGTTCAACTTGTGCGAGATGAACGCAATCGTAAGTTCCTTTATCATCAAACTTTTAGAATAAAACTTTTTCTATTTCTGTAGTAGATGCATTGCACTGTACGTAAAAATGTTTTGTAAAGTCAGCGATACCAGAACCGGCCATGACGATAGATTTCTGCGAATCTGTTTTGCAGTTTTTGGAACGGGATAGTCGTCAAAAGCTCGCATCTTCTCTGAGGGTCCATGCACCTGACCATCCCTCACCAATCACATAACCCGGATACCTCGTCTCCCGTAGAACTTTTCTTAAATTTACTTTTTGCAAAACTTTAAGTCAGATTTGCTAAACTCAGTAATCTGGCAACTTCAGACAGCACTGTTATATGCTCCTAGAAAGTTGCAGATGCCACTAATTAACCATCGAGATAGATAAAGGCACAGTCATGAATATGGTAAGTAATAACCTTGTGCATCAACCGACTCCTCGTTATACATCGTGTTATACGTAGCCTCCGTTCAACGACATAATAGTGAATTGGTAGAGTGGACGTCTCGGTTTAATAAAAGCCGTTTTATCCTTTGGCGAAGGACCGAGAGGTATTTGGCAAAAGGTATCCTTTAGGTCGAAGGTGCTAATAAACCGTGTTTGATCTAGTCAAGCTAGTAGTCCCTCTATTGACAACAAAGGATAAGCATCCTTTACTGTAACCGAGTGTACTTTACTTGCTTCTAGACATAGCCACCGGAGACAACCAAGAGCTGATATTTTCTTCTATAACTCCGAGATCAAGCGTACAATTGCTGAGTAAGATTTGTAACGATGTGAATTATCTTTTCGATGAAATGCCAAATTCGTCTTCTAGTCGCAGTTGCCAAAACGGATGTGATGTCACACTATCCAAAAGATTCTTATGAGGTAACCCCTTAATAAGAATATCCCCATATGGTCTATTAACATATATCATCTATTATTCGATTCTATTACCTTTTTAATTTCTCTTCTGGTTTTGAAATATCTCTCAGACTATTCGTTGTAGATAATTTATTTACGCTTAGGTTTATATAGTGATCATTTTAATTGTTTGAGTTGCTTTGGATAGATTTAACATCACTTTTAATCTTGTCTCCTCTTGATGAGGCGGTAAACGTTGGGTCGTTTGAAACAGTGGTCAGTGGTCTTGAATTGGGGCATGCTTCAACTTGGGAAATCAACATTAGATATCCTTCTTGGGTCATTGTACGCAAATCGATTACTCGTTTTAAGTGCCATTTTGCATTTTTATAGCGCGTTCCCATAGTCCCCTCGAAATGAGGAGATCGTGGTGGAATAGTGGGCCATTCTATTTGATTATTAGCGCAAAACGATTTGGGTTCATTCTGAAAATTTTGTGCTATAAACAAGTTGTGCAATTCTTTTAGTTCCATACAACCTCCGATAAAGTTAGTAGCATTGTCTGAGTAAATTTTAGTACAAAAGACACGCCTTGCAATAAACCTACGGAGACAAACCAGAAATGGCTGTGTTGACAAATCCATAACTAATTGTAGGTGGATAGCTGTCACTGCGAAACAAATAAACACACATATGTACATTTTACCTTTAGATTTTGACCGAGTAGTAAGCTTTTCGAAGAAAGGTCCACAAAAATCGATACCTACTATAGAAAATGGCCTAGATTGGTTTACGCGATCAGCAGGTAAGTCCCCCATTAATTGGTGCGATAATTTTGGTTTATTTCGATAGCAGGTAATACATCGATGAACAATTTGCTTGCATATATTGCGACCGTTTATAATCCAATAACGTGATCTCAAGCAGACGAAAATATTCGGATTGTGCTAACAATGTTATGAAGAAATTTTTCCCTGGTAATATAATTTGGTGTTTATTGTTGTAGTCCAAGCTTGAATTACGAAGGCGACCTCCCACACGAAGAATTCCCATATCATCAATAAATTTAAACTTTTTAAGTACCTGGAGTGTCGAACCATCGAATTTTTGAGAATATGTTGAATTTCGATACTGTATTCAGTTCGCTGAACTATTTTTACTAGATTAGTGAGTGCAAGATTGATTTCATTCGATGTTAGTGCACCAGTAATCTTTAATTATCCTTTAGATTTCAAGATTTTTATAAATCAAAGAATTACAACTGTAACACGGAGAAGTTTATTAAATGACGAATATCGATGAAATAAATCCCAAAACTCAGTGTCAGGGCAAGCCGGCACTGATATATGTTTTCGAACTTCCAAATTTAGTAATTCGGAGCTAATTTTTAAATTAGGATTATTAGGCCAAGTAGTTTTATTTTGTTGAAGAAATGATGGGCCTGACTACCATAAATCTTGTTTCAGAAACTTATTTGGCATTATTCCTCTTGAGACTAAATCAGCTGGATTTTCAGCAGATGGAACATAGCACCAGCAGGTTATTGCAGAATTTTCTTGTATTTGGGTGATTCTATTTGCAATAAATGAAGCAAATTTAGCTGGTTCAGATTTATTTGGAATTGTGTTATAACCGAATCTGATCAAAGATAAATTTTGTCAACCTGCAAATACAAACTGTCGACGAGTTTTTTTTAATGTTTGCGACAACAGCAATGCAACGCATAGTTCTAGACGTTGAGTCGTTTGTTTCTTTAATGGATCAACTCTAGATTTAGAACAAATTAACTGAACATGTTGAATATTATTGTCATCTGTGGTTTTCATAAAAACATTCAAAACCCTTTTCCCATGCATCTGAGAAACCGGATATGCACTGAATGATATTGAGGTACAAGGATACACCTTGCAACTTTTATGTGACCAGATCATCCCAATCTATTGTGTGCCAAGTCCAAATTGTCTGCATTATAAGTTTTGGCAACTAAAATCATTGGCGCACATAACCCTAACGGATCAAACGGTTGACAAATTTCTGAAAGGATGTTGCGCTTAGTTCAAATTGTATCTAGAAAATTTAGAAAAATTCATTAAGAATTGATCTTGCGAAGTGTCCCAATAAAGTCCCAGTACTAATGATATTTTTGGGGTAGTTTCGGTTGATACCGACATAAAATGACTATTTGAAGAAAATGTTCTTAGTTGGAAACTACCTTTAGCTAGTAATTTGGTTAGTTCATCCTTCAAACTTAGTGTATCAGATGTTGCCATACCATTATGATCAGTCTTCTAATGAAAAATTATTTTTAACACATTGTTTCTATTTCCCAGAAACCCTTCAAATCGTTATGAAGACTTTCATTAGTACACAAAGCTATAGCTCGACCTTTATCAATATTTTGAAGCGAAATTACCCGACCACTAATTAAATATCCGAATACGTTTGACTTGAATAGTGGTAGATTCTCAAGGACAGTAAAAGCTTGCCCACTGAACAATTGATTGTAAATTTCAGCACCAAGTAACATATCTATTCTGTTTTATGGGTCAGCCAACTGAATTTCAGCTGGTATTTGATTTAAATCAATATTAACTGGATTGGTTGGTAACTGGTTTGTAATTTTTGAAATTATAAAAAAGTCCAGTGTTGCTGAGAAATTAGATGTTCTGGATGTAATAGTTAGATAAACTTCTGACTTTTGTATGGTTTCCTCTCCACCAATGCCAGATACGACTTTCAATAAATTAACAATACTTTCAGTTACGAAGTTTAAATGTGACCCACTGTCCAATAAAGCACTGCACAACCATTTCCCAATTGATTCTGTTGCAACGTTAAGCAAAGTAGTCCCAAGCAGAATATGTCTGACTTTTCTTGAGCGAACTGATTTTTTGACTGCAGTATTAGTAAGTTGACATAATGATAACCCAGTTACTTCATAGATTTTTGATTCTTCCCGACGATTGTTACACGAATCATTTTCGTTAAGCCCTGGATTTGCTGAAAAATGATTAGTATTTTGAAAACGTACATTAGTTCTAAAATTAAGGAAATCATTAGGCTTTAAAAAACATTTACTGCAGGGTGGCTTATCACATATTCTAACTTTGTGCTTCGAAATCAAACAATTGGTACACAATTGATTATTCCGTGCATATTGAAAAGTATGTTGGTTAGGTGGTGAATAAGCATAAACATTCACTCTCTAAGCCACTAAAGGTTGGTAACTTGAGCTCTGGGAGCTTTATAGACATTATTGGACTATTTTGCTCTATATGAGTACTGTTAACTGATGCTTCACCCCAATAGCTGACTTCCTTTGATTGACTTTCTGATTTCCTAAGCTTGTGAATCTTATTCAATAATTCGCTTTCAACATATTCGTAATCTTCTTCAAAAGATATACGATCGCTGTAGCAGCTTAATCGGAGATTTCTTTCTTAAGCTGGACTTTATGATACTTTTCATATATCAACTGTAATCTTCGAATGTTAAATTCAACTTCCTCTATAGTCTTTAGATTTACTAGCTTGGTGCTAAATTGGGTTAAGGCCTTTAAACGCACCACGCTGTCTTTTTAATAACTCTATAGTCAAAGACTTCGTCTTGATTTTAGAATCACCACGTTTGATGTGATCATTAGCTTCAGGTTCTGACATTATTGTTCGAATTAACTTTACTTAATACAAGAAACGAATACTAGCAAATCTGTTTTATTTACTGTTTCTGGAACACTTTTACAGCAATGTTTGACTATTTAATAATCTTCATGATTTTGTTTTATGATATCCAACTTAAATCATAAATCCGGCGATAATGAAATTGCTAATTTAATTTAGCAAATTTTTATATTTTTATTTATTTTAAGAAATTATTACCATAATTCCAACATTTCTTCCTGTTACGTGTGTTGTCTTGAAGACGAATTTGGCCACAAAGCAGCACACACGGATTTATAGTCGTTTCACGGTTCAGCAAATCTAACATAATTAGGTAGCATTTCACAGTAACCTGAACTCTCTTGAAGTTCACTTAGTTGACGTCTCGGAGCCTGATATACCATCTCTGGAATCCTACCTTAGCGATTTCAAATATCATCGACGGCCACAGCTTTGTTGGCTTATTGTTACTGTCATCATCTTCGCAACACTCAGGAAAATATAAGGCTAGGTCTTTCAATAACTTTTCAACCTTTGGTATCGAACTTTGCTTGCTACGCAAATCATTAAAGCATCTAAAGATTTTGGCACAACTTTCTAATAATTTTCGCAATTATTACAATTGGTCCACTCTTAGTCACTATAAGTTTTTTGAGACGCCCTAAAACATATTCAACTCCCGTATAGCTAACTCTTTCAGCTTTTCAAAAAAACGCTGTACATTATTCAAAATGTGTTCACAATTCTACAACAATTTTTTTAGTCTAGTTGGTTGCCACTGTAACGGTTTATTTATGTTATTGGTTATACGAAAATTGTTTTCCCGCGAATCGTTTATAGACTTTTACTGATTTTAGATAAAAAATTTCAAAACTAAAAACAATGTGAAAATGAACTGTTACACTAGACTGCGAGGAGTACATCGGTTGCCCTAACAATCGCATCTTACCATTTCTGGAGATCTTTCGAGAATAAAATCGAGTGTAACAACAGGACAATGCACACCGAACTTCACAAATCGCTAAACAAAATCCTACTTGATGGGAAAACTATCTTTTTGTTTGACCAGCTTGTTCGCTAGACTTAGTATTGTGTTACAGTTTGAATAAGTTTTAAATTAAACAAAATTGCTTAAGATAAAAATAAACTGTTTACTCCTAGATGAACCTACTTCTTGCATGATGATCAGAACTTTTATAACATATAGATTAAATTTGTTAAGCTTCTCAATCTATTTACGTACTTATTATAGCTGTAAAGTTTTTCTCCCATATTTTGAAAAACACTGACAATACTATATAACATTTCGTTACACTATTACATAACCATAACTTGTAATCCGATTATAGTATTCTATAATAATCTTCCATGATAGTACACATTGAACGGAAAGATTTTTTTATGCTACACAGACACAGCTTAGATAAATATTCGTGTAATCGGACGACTATCATGTTTTCATACCATCCGCAATTTATATACCAAACAGTAGATAATATATGCTATTTAAAAAAATGTTTTATTACTATGCCACCATACACAAATTTGTACAAAATAACAACAACAAAATTTACAAATTAATTATGTTATAAATAATTAATAAATTTATAATAAAATATAATACAAACAAAAATAAAATAATTAGAATTTATTTGACTCGCATTTGACGTCGATTTTACGGTGTTGGTAGTTTTCTCGTAGTACGACGACGAGGACGATGATAACGATGCTTGTGGTTGTGACCCTGCATCTGTTTCGCTTAATAAAGGCTCCTCGTTAAAATTATAATCGGTTATGTCTGTTGTGTAGCTCGGGATTTCGACTATATATATGGAATAAATAACGATTAAATTGGTCAGTCCACAATCCAAATATTTAAATACCAACCTTCACCATTTGTGATAAAACGAATTATGTTACTGTTATCACTCCATCCGTAACGATTTTTTGCTCGTACCATAACCTCATACGAGTGTGCGGGCCATAATCCGGTCAACGAATAAAATATCGTATGCACGGGACCTTCGGAATCATCACTGGGCACCGTAATATTCCTCCAATCGATATTATCGAAACGATTTGTTGAAAGCATATAACGGGACGGAACTTGTCGAAATTTTAATTCGTACATAAAGATAGGCGATATACTCTCTGTGTACCAAATCAAATTATAACTTGAATTGTCGACCGATGGTGGCGATGTTTTAAAATTAGGCGATAGTGGTCGACCCGTCAACTCGACATGCGCCCCACTGTATCCAATTTTATTTTCGGCTCGACATTCGTACGTCCCCAAATCGGTGTCTTGAACATATTTTATCGTAAGTGTATGTTTTGTTACGTGATATAGTGGCCGTGATGTTGATTCATTTGTGGTCTACAATAATAATTTACTATAAAAAAATTGTTTGTGTAAAGTTAAATTGAGTTTATACCATTTCATGGTCTCTTCGCACGATACGATAGTCGGTAATCAATGGTGAACCACGACGAAACCAATGAACTGCAGCCGGTGGATTTGACGTTGAATAACATTCTAGATCGGCTCGTAAACCAATCTTTGTGTGAACTACACTTTTTGTTGCATTTATTTCTGGTGCAACTGTAATTAAATTACGTGTTTAATAAAATTTAAATAATCCACTAAAGCTATAAATAATGTACTTACATAAAACGATTAATACAATTCCCCCAACAGCCGGTGAATTTACACCGTTATTTGCGATACATTCAATGGATCCGGCCTGCGATCGATTTTTAATATCAACCAAATACGAATTTTGACTTGTATACAACTCTGTCACAATTTCATCGTTTACCCGCCAGGTTATAATCGGAATTGGAACACCACCGGCTTCGCAAACTATTTCAAAAATGTTACCTATCTTGGCATCAATATATCCACTCGGGCGTGAAATTATTGTGGGTGGGTCTAAAAATAAAAGAAGATATACTTGTAAGTGGATACAATTTTTCGAACCTAAATAATTTCGATCTTACAAAGCACTTCGATAGCATGAAATTGTCTCGCAACCAGACCATTCGGTGTTTCGATTTCACAATAATAATCGCCAGTATCGTTCATGGTGACCAAACTATATTGTATGCTACCATTCGAAAACAGTAGTACACGATCGGGTGGTATTAGTTCGGCATTATCGGTGTCCGCGATTAATGTCTCATCGCGATACCATCGAATGTGATGAGAAGCAGCTGAAAGTAGAAAATAAATGTAATTAAATTAAAAAACGAATTTAAGTAATTAATATATATATATATATATATATATATATATATATATATATATATATATATATATATATATATATATATATATATATATATATATATATATATATATATATATATTATATATATGTATATATATATATATATATATATATATATATATATATATATATATATATATATATATATATATCATCCAGGGACTCAAGAATTAATCCAAGATCGGTTTTTGTGGAAGGCCATGTGAAAAGATTGTCACGATTTGTTAAGAATTGTGTATCATGCTAGAGTATGAAAATCAAGAGGCATAACAAATCACAAATTGGAACTACAGACCCATCAAATCAACGTTTTGAACATATAAAAACCGATATGGTTGGACATCCTCCAGTTCAAACGAAAATAGATATTGTCTTACAATCATTTAACTATAGTCAGTATGGTCAGAAGATATTCTAATACCAAATAAAAATTCTGAACTGGCCGGAAAAAATTTTGTTTCGCGATGGTTTTTCGTTTCGGTATATTCCTAAAAGAATTACAACTGACCTAGGACAGCAGTTCAAATCGTTTATATTTCACAAACTTTCAAAGATGTTTAATATTTACTACATGAAAACAAACAGATATCGTCCGCAAATAAATGGGTTAATAGAGAGACGGCAAAGAACCCTTAAATCAGCCATAATAAGACATCAAAAGTCCTTTTGTTCTAAATACCTGCCTATAGTATTACTATAAGGGTTTCGAGCTACATACAAGCCAGACAATGAAAAATATTCTTAGAGTATTAATGAAACGAAATAATTATTTGTGGAACTTGATCTTGGAACTTGGCTTATTTTAGCCTTCTCCTAAGGCGAATCCAGTACGAATCATGTTCGTTCGTTCAGCCTCAAGACATGTGAACTTGTATTCCTTCTTAAAAAGAAATATTAAGATAACTTTCCAAGTACAATAAAGCAACATTTAACCCTTTGAGCCCGAAACAAAATCTGAAAAAATTGCATTTGCGTCCTACCGCTTAATACATAAAACCACATATAAACATTTTTTCCTGACTTTCCCAACTGTAGTATAACCACAGTGCGCATTGTGTTTTCTACACTATGAGCAATGCGCATACGTAAAGTGTAACGGATTTTTAGATTTTATTTCACAATATGAAGTAGGAAGGTAATTGTAAACCAAACAACAATTTTATTGTGAATTGTGGAGTTTAATTAATTACGTCAGGTAATTATGATGTTATTTTGTTACAAAAATGTGTATATTGTTTTTACTGTGCGAAATTGTATTGTGGTTCATTACAAATATTATTTATACGCAAACATTTATGGTGGTTCTACGTGGTTTTCAAGGTACTTACGTGTTTTTTTTATATCTATAGGAAGTTTAAAAAGAGAATTCCATGATCTCAGAAAATTGACTTCCGATGATATGTATAATATCATAGACGAGATTCCGTCTGATAATGAATCAGAAGTATCGATATCGGATGAAAACGAATAATTTGGAACGATAAATCAACATGAATTAATCGACATGAATTGATGAACATCGAAGATATGGAAGTCATTTTCGAACAAGACATCGCACAAAATGAACGTGCTTTTATTGTATCTGAATGGAATAGTAACGACGATTCCGACGAAATAGTACCGTCTAATATAGCACCCAATAACAAAGACGATGTTTGGACGAGTGATGATGCGAACTGCACCAAGCCTAATTTATTTGCAGAATCATCAGAGCCAAATATACATGAATCTGCTGAATTTCCTATTGATGTGTTTTTACAATTATATCCTTTGGAGTTTCTAGAACATCTTGTGTTCCAAACCAATTTGTATGACCTACAAAAAAATTAAGGTAACCAGAATTTATTTATACTAACTACTGTTACCGAAATGAAAGCGTATCTCGGTCTGAATATTCTTATGTGCATAAAGAAACTTCCGGAGTAGAAAGATTATTGGTCCTCGCAAATTGAGCTGCGTGATACTTAAATAAGCTCAGTCATTTCTAGAGATCGTTTCGTATGGTTTCTTTCTAATATTCATGTAAACGACAATGAGAGGCAACCAAGAAAGCAGCATCAACATTTTAATAAACTGTACAAGATTAGACCAATGCTGACCAAATTGCCTGAAACATTCCTGCAATCAATGAAACCACACAAAAACCAATCAATTGATGAATCGATGATTCGTTTCAAAAGAAGAAGCATCATTCGCCAATACATGCCATTGAAACTAGTGAAATGCGGCTACAAAGTATGGATTCGTGCAGATTCAGCAGGCTACTTATGCGAGTTCGAAATTTACACGAGAAAAGTGAATAACTCACGCGAGAAAAATTTAGGGCATCGTGTAATTACAACTCTCACAAGAAATATTGCTGGCAAATATCATAATGTTTATTTCGACATTTTCTTCAACTCGAAACAACTGCAAAAAGATTTGCTTGCTAAAGCAATTTACGCATGTGGAACCATACGAAAACATCGTAAAGGCATTCCTGATATGAGAACTGATAAAATGAATCGAGGGGATTTCGATTGGCTTGTTTCTAAAGGTCCACTTAAAATGGATGGATCGTAAAACCTGTACTATTTCTGGGGAATTTCCATAATTCTATGGAAATCCAAACGGTAGGAAGAAGGGAAAATGATAATACCTGAGAAAATATTGTGTGCCCAAGCATGGTCAAAGACTACGATTGCCATATGGGTTACGTCGACAAACTCAATAGGTTGAAGTCAAATTAATAAATAGACCGAAAATCACAGAAGTGGTGGCACCGAATTTTTTTTTATTCCCCGGATACCCTATTGTAAATTCCTACATAATCTTTCAGGAAAGGTTAGATTCAAATATGAATATAAAAGCTTTTTGGCTCGCTGTCGTTGTTCGATTAATTTGTGCTGATCCCACTAGAGCGAAACGTAGCAGAAAAGTAGTGGACATCTCGCAAACGCATTCAAGGTAAAAGTACCATTAGAAGTGTGTTATGACGATCAACATCTTTTAGATGTGCTCTATGTAGCACCAGACGTAAACCACATAGAACATTATGGAAATGTTCGACTTGCAATGTTGGACTATGTCTAAGTCAAACCAGAAATTGTTTTTGTATGTACCATAGCAAATGATAACTAAAATTAAGATAAAGCAGGCGTACTTTCCTTGTGGTCACTACCTAAAACCACGTCCTCCAGTCCGTCCTGTATCAATTTAAAAAGTTTTGTTTATAGATATGTATAAAATGAATTATAATAAATTTTTTATATTTTTTTAATTTAAAACTAATTTTATTCTAAAAAAAACTCTCCATAACCACTAGGACTCAAAGGGTTAAACTGTGATTGAATTTTTCTTCAAATCGAATAACGATAAAAATGTTGTGGAATTTATACATAATGTTTTGCAGTATGTTTTGATATTTTAGGAGTTTTGAAGGAGATTAACTTCAAATAAACCAAATTAATATACCTTATTCTGATACCGACCTTACTTTCCAAAGTATTTAAATATGTCTTTTATAAAACCATTTATTGCCTTTTTCTACAAATCTAACCTAAGTTGCCAGATTGCTTAAACAATGTAATCTGGGTTAATTGTAATCAAATTTTAACAAAAGCAATCTTGGATTTATGTTAATTCCATTATATTGTAACAGATCAGTTGGCGTTTAAAAAAATAATTTCAAACCTATGTGTTTATCTTTGATTGACGTGTCCATTACTTGTTACGACATGTCAGTCAACTTTAGCGCTAACTTGTTTGATTTTCGTTCTTTGCATGATCGACAATTGCATATTAATCTTGAATGTTGTTTAAATATTTATGGTTTAGTAATACGGAAAGATTAATACGTAAAATTGATTTAAAAGTTTAAAAGTCCAACAAAACGATTGAGAACTTATGAAAGTCAATCAATTTTAATAATAATCGGATAAATGCATTTTGCCACTTTATCCATATTTCTGTGTGATAAATAGAAGTATCTGAGGTTGATATTGATTGCCGGTTACTAGTGTCTCTCAACAAAAATGTTAGCTGTCTGAACTACGTTTCGTTCAAAATCGGTGTTGATCCTGACTTATTTAAAAAGTTGTTGCAATCAGATATATGGTCATCAGGAGTTTTAGTAAGAGAGTTTGTTAACCTTTCAAAAAACTTCAAACCAATAGTTTTGGATAAGCACCGACACTTGATCATTTAAAAAAATACTTGTACCAATACAACTATTAAATCTAACACTACTACGATGATTTCGTTGGATTTACAAGTGATGAATTTTTTTAAAGTGGTGTTAGACAGCTTCGCTAATTTTGGGACACGTCAATTTAATGCTGTATTCAATAATTATGAACGTATTTTGGACTTGTTTTTTTCATTAGAAGTTATTGACATACAGAGTCTTGTCCAGATATATCAGGACCTTCTAGTTAGTATTTTTCACCTGCCACTGTTAATTAAACTATATTTTGTTGATTGTGATTTCGGTAAATTTGTAAAAAATGATTTTTTTGAAATCTATTCTTTCGTCCTTAAACAATTTTCTGCTTAGTGTCGATTGGTCTGCTATTTGTAGTGGATTCAAAATTTTGGATGCTGTATCGGAGTTTTATAAGATTTTGGATAATGCTTTTGATTTATTTGTTCAAAATAAATTTTGTGGTTCAAACTTAGACGAGCCTTGGTTTAATCGTCGATTAAAAAATATTTTAGACCGTAAAAGAAAAGCTTTTAAGACATTCAAGTGATCTGGAGATGCAAATGATAAATTAAAATATCGTGACTTATGCAAAGAGTTAAAATTTCTAAATGATTTCCTGTACAAAATATATGTAATCTATAAATGTGCACATTCTTTGTGTAACCCTTTACTTCATTTGTTTAACGTAAGCCTTTTGAGTGGTGTATTTCCTAAAATTTGAAAAAAATAATTTGTTGTCCCTATATTTAAATCAGGTAGAAGTAGCGATATCACGTGTTATAGGGGCATTTAGATTCTCTCCGCGATACCAAAGCTTTTTGGTTAAATCTAGATTAGAATTTCATATAAGAAATAGAATAAGCTCTCGCTAACATAGTTTTATTCAAAAGTAAACAATTATACAAGACATTATGCGAAACTCTTGGAAGCCGTGGACAGGCGGATGTGATCTTTCGATAAAATAAATCACACAATACTTCTGCGTAAATTAATTGATTTTGAGTTCGATTTCATTCCGATTAAATGGGTTGCGTTGTATCTTTCAAACCGTAAGCAATGAGTCAATATCGCACAATTCAGTTAGTTTTGATTGTATAATATTATGTTTTCATAATATTTATTAATGACGTAGTCCAATGGCTTAGGTTTTGTATGTGTTTGTTGTATGCAGATGATCTAAAAACGAATGCAAACATTAAGTCTGTTATTGGCGCTGATCAGATGCAGGAAGAGCTTGATGATTTTTGTAATAGGTCTACAATAAACAAGTTGCCATTAATGCTAATAAGTGTAAAGTTATGACATTTTCTAGAAAACGACTGTCGTGTGCGGAGGTCCTATTTGTTTTATTCGACGTACAGATCAGAAGAGTTTGTGACATCCGTGATCTTGGAGTTATCTTTTTTAATCATTTGTACTTTAACAATCACATTAACTTCATAATAAATAAGGCAACTGCTATGCTGGGTTTTGTTAAGAGTCATGGTGGTGAGTATATCCATTGCCTACGTTAGGTCAGTGTTAGAATATGCATCAGTAATTTGGAATCCTTTCTATCAAACGAATTCTGATAGCATAGAAAGTATCTAGAAGCAGTTTCCGATTTATGCACTGCGATGTTCACCTAATTTGAATCAGGATTTTGTCCGTGGACCTTACGTAACCCGTCTTTTATTTTTAAAATTTACAAACTTTAGCGCGTAGAAGGCTTTAGCTGCTCCACAGCGAGCTTTACGTGTACGTTTGGGTTTTTAACGTGAAACGGTTTTAAACTCAGAACTAAGGCTAGCATGTTCAGAAAATCGAATGAAATTTGTCCTTGTTTGCATGGAGACTACTCATTAAGTATAAGGTATATCATTGCGTAGGTTCATCTTTAATTTCGATGCATCATTCTTTGTATTTGCACATTGTAGTCAACAGGAGGCGGGGGAGGGCACACCGCGAACCTCTGATTAGAGCGATTTAACATGCGAGCGAGAGAATGCATTAACTGATCGAACCAATTTTGGTGTCAAAATTTGCGTAAAGAACAGTACAATTTAATTAAATTAAAATTAAAATAATTAATATCCACATTAATTATAATTATGAAAAAAAAACATAAATTTCAAATTATACAGTCTAAATGTCTCTCTAATTGCCTAATTATTGCAGTTATTTGTTTTCAAATGAAAGTTGGTATTACATTAATGCATACATTGAGGCGAATTACATAAAAATATGTGTGACATGAAACAATATAAAGTAGTACATATTAATAGTAATAAATGTCACTTTACATCTTAAGTGTAGTTTCACTAAAATACAAGAATCGTTCTCTATGCCGCTCTTTATGACTATGACAGAACAGTAAAAAAACTTCAAAATTTCAAAAAAAAAACGAAAAAGGAACATCACCGCAGAGACCTTGCCCTTCATATAGTATTTCTCGTACCATCGACCAATACTTAATCATTTGTACACCGCCGATGGCGCGGTTGCTAGTAATAAATAAATCGATTTTAATAAATACATACAGTGTATCATTTCTCACACTACATATTTACGTTATCACGTATCACTCCGGCCGTGCAGACGACACAGCCACCTCGTTTTTTGCATATTCCTTATTGCGCAAATAATTTTAGAAATACGGAACCTATTTTGAATGCTTTTAATCGTGATTACAGCGTTGTTGATTTTAATATTTCAAGAACGTGGTTTAAGAGCCTGCTGTTGCATTCATAATAATTTCATTTTTATAGTTTTACTTCATTGTTTTATTTGCTTTTTTTTTTTTTGTTTTAATTTATTAAATAATTTTATTTTTCCAATCCCATTGAATAATTCGATCATAACTTATTAGTTTATTATTTAGAAATGACATTCATTACTCACGTCACATGAGTAATATGCAAAAACACTCATGGGTATACAGAAATCATGAGTTTTTAATATAAAAAAACAGTTTTTAATGTTTGATAAGTAGGCTATGAATTTTTTTTATTGGAAATTGACATTTCGTGTTAATTTATTCAATCGCAGGAGTTTCATATTTTGTTTTAAAAATTAAAACAATTGTGGTTGTTTTTCATTACCCAAAATCCTGAAATAAGTCAATAGTATTAGAAAAAGTATCGTATTTAACTTGAGACATTTTAATTTTTTAGGATATGACGAATTTAAAAATTCGTTAATTTTATCAGACCTAAGTGAAGTGATTATTATACCAGCTTTCAAGTCATTTTAAGTCAAATGTAGTTTTTACGATTGAAAATTGATTTCAAATATTATGGAACGTATTATACATAATACATGAAAACTCTATTTAGGGTGTATTCGAAACGAATTAAGTATTTGTGGAATCTGACTTATTTAAATAAGTACTCTTGTGAGGTACCTGCAGTACTTTCGATTACGTAACGCATGATCCCATTCCTTCGTAGCAGTAAAAGAAGGTTAAATATATTAAAGCCAAGTAATCGTTTGGAAATCTCAAATCACTCTAAAAGGTAACTAATTTGTATGGTTAAATGGTTTGAAATATTTGGGAACCTATGTGTTTATATTGGAGCCTATTGCACTTCCCCATCTCATTCAAATCATGAAGTAAAATTTACTATCCATTATATTTATTGACAATTTACGTTCTTCAGTATAAGCAAATTTTTATCGTTTAAATCTAATATATGTAAGTTTGTTGAGCATAAACTGGATTTTATATGCACGACTATCACTTACTTCTACATTTGGCACCACATTTGGCCAACTAAATCTCTGATTTATTTTAATTCTATTTAATCTGGTAAATATACTATAGTTATCTTAATAGATCAATTGTTATAAAAATATTGATTAAAATATTGAGCTATTTTTCAAAAAATTTTAATTTTCGGCAGTCTATAACCTCGCATTATTTCAATTTGCTGTAACACGTATAATAATGGGCTTTTAGTGGATTGAATGGTACTGTAGGTTAGTTGAGATATTTGTTTTATAAACGGCCATCCGTAATAATAATTATTACTAAAATTATTTAAAAAAAATTCAAACGAAATCCTAGCATAATACTTAACAACATAACAGTAACAAACAACCTAGGTACATGATTTTTACAACTGAAGTTATATGTCTTGAACCGCTTCTGTTTAAATCGAAAATAACATAAATCGGAAAGCCACAACCAATTAACGTATTTTGTTGTAAACATACTTTTTGAAAAATATCAAACAACAATTATGTCGTACCCATCCTCAACAAAATTAACCAAAAACCAAAGTAGCTATATATATATATATATATATATATATATATATATATATATATATATATATATATCTTAGATTAGAAAAATTAATTTATTTAAAACAAAACAAAAACTAAATCAATTTTAAAATTCATTTATTTTTTTGACATTTTGGCATATTATGTAATGATGAACGGTTCATTTGTTAAAATTTTACTCATCCAAACCCACTGTATATACACTCAATATACATCTATAACCCCTTAATATAATGTTGCGATAGGCAAAAAGCTTAAGGATAACAAATTGTTGAGTGGTTTTTACTTTTCTTTTTTTTTTTTTTTTAGTTTAGTTATACAAAATTTATGATTATTAATTGATTTGGGCTGCTGTGCTATAGGTGAAGTTGTTAAGGCAAAAATGTAAAATTACCTGATATATTTGGGATATACTTGTGCTGCGGTGTATTCACCTTGAGAAAAACGATGTTAGAAGATTTCATAATGTTTGAAAAAATTTGGTGTTAAGTCTGGAGTTTTACCAAAAAATTAAAAAGAAACATTTCGATTGGCTAATGGCTAAGAAAACTTTTAGTAATTTTCTCATACAAATTTTATTGGTTAATTAAAATATTTGTTTTTAAAATATATTTACTAAATTACATACTAACTTAACCGTTAGGTGTTGCACTTCAGAGTGATTTTGGTTGAACTAGACGATAAATTCAAACCACTTTGGAGGTATGAAACTTCCGAAACCGGAAGTTAATTTAATTAAGCTTTAATTAAGCGAATGGATGCATTAAGCGATTCTAGTTCTAAACGGAATCATAATAAATCCCATGTGTCTCCCACAAGCCAATAGTTTAACATTTTATTACAGCCGGAAGTTAAATAGCTTATAAAACATTTAAATCGTTGTTTCCATTGTTTATCTGATGAACATGTAATGACCCGGTGCAAGAATATAAAAAGCTACATTTCTTTTTTTGACCCAATAATCAAACATTCGTTTAATCTCTGATAACGACTCTAAGGGGCCGATCAATTCCCAACCTATGACTGCCAATCGCCTTGAACTAAACCGACATTCTATATACCTTCATCTTAATGGCCGTAATAGAAGGTGAAGATTACTTTGGAAATTGGGCAAAACTGCGAGCGTTTTTGGACTCTGGTTCAACCCATTCACTTGTAACAGAAACATGCATTAATTATCTAGGGATTGCTAGAATACAGGTATCATTATCGATTGACACATTAAATAACTTTTAAGCTGGAATATGGACAAGCAA
This sequence comes from Tipula confusa, assembly GCA_963556175.1. Classification (NCBI taxonomy): domain Eukaryota; kingdom Metazoa; phylum Arthropoda; class Insecta; order Diptera; family Tipulidae; genus Tipula; species Tipula confusa. The sequence continues at coordinate 67,148,975 of OY744476.1, forward strand.
ATATTATATCCACTATTTGCTCCAAATCACCTACCGATTGAGAATGATAAAGCCTATTTTAAATCTTTCAAGCCAGAACTTTAAAAAAGACGATTAGAATACAACTACTGGTAGTTCATCGACGTCAATGTTTGCCGAAGTAACATCGAAAATTCACTGCAACGATTTTGGAAAACTGACAATATCCAACAATCCTAGGTGAAACCGTCTCATAAGCATTACGTGCAATCGTACGGCCAAAATTTTAACCTATACAAGTTCTAAAAATCCCGCTGATCAGCCAACGAGAGGCATATAATTAGTAGATAATAAATTTTGGTTTAATCGTCCAGAATTTGTTCTTAACTGCACCTATGAATGTCCAGGCAAGATAAAACCTCAGTTAATATCCTGCAGCTACGAGAATATTCAAGCATTTCATCTATCCTCACCTTGCGCTGTTGAATCAACTATCGATAATCTAGTCAAAGCCGAAGTAAATTTTCAAAAAATGATCCATATAATCACATTATTGCAGATTATTGTAGATTTTGGGTGGCCGCATAGATTTTTATGAGTTGTAGGAAGGCTATCGCAATACCTTCTTCATACTTTATAATATAAAAAAATCAAACATCCAATAGTTCCGCTTATCAATCTTGTTATTATTGACAAAGTATATTGAGCGAGTTGCACGTTAAACATTTACATGCTAGACCTAATTTACTACTGACCTTCATCAAATTTTTGACATATTTTTAGCTCCACTCAGAAGATTCTGCGCAGTTTCTTATAGTTGGAGTAAAGAAACAGCTTCGAAATTTACACTCATTTTCGAATTTTATACTTCCAATATTTGACCAAGGCAACTCGAGCTTACATGTTCTTCATGAATCCTGTGTTCCGTGACTTAAACGAAACCCGCTTAGCTTTGCAGTGACCAATTGATGATCACTGCTTACAAATTTAGCAGCTGAACAATAAAATATCTTATCTTGGATAATCCAAGATCTTCCCTTTATAATTAACACAAGGCCAATTTGACTGCGGAATGTCTTATGAGGGTGTGTTCATGTTTCCAAGTGGATATTTTTTTGAGAAAGGTGGTAGCTATACTGAGGTCATGCGTTATGTTATCAGATAAGTCAGTATGATTTTTGCTAGCTCTGTAGCATTAAAGTCATCAATTCTTCCATCGTGTTTCGATATGGATCCTATCAGGTCATCCAAATTGTTGTAAAACGAGTCTTTATCTATGAGTAGGCTTACATCAGTGGACGCATTGAACACAAAAGATTGACAGGCTGGCTAGCCGTATGCGAAAACGTAGCTTACACATATGTTTATCAACTGCTTTAAAACCTAAAACGGCCTTTTTCATCTGGAGCCCAAGTAGAAAATTAAAACCAAGATTGCCGAGGCCATCTCCACTGTGAAGCAATGTATAGCATTGGGACACATGGTCTTCAGAGATCAACGAGTTCCAAGCGATACTCTTTCATGGCTGATTTAGTGCAATCAAACATGACTGGTTTTCTTAACGACTGTACGGTCCTTAACTCCGTGTCCGTTATCAAGAGAGTAGTTCTGGTATAATTTTAATGATATCCATATTTCCGTTTCCTTTTGATTTGAATACAAATCTTACTTAGTTTAAAGTTAAAGTGCAATGCTGTTGAGTTTTGTGTACTGGTTAATATGGTATTAATGAACGTTCATAATAAAAATTAAAATACATGAATCTACGAGCTATGCTCTAATCTGAATTTCAAATAATCACTCATTCACATTTCATAGATAAGCACGCGCAATACAAATTGGTTACTCACAAAAACATAATTAATTTACTTATAATGTTATAACAAAAAAATTATAATTACTTCGCTAATAAAATTTAAACTATTTTGAAATTATATAAACAATTACAGCGGCTATTGTATGGACCAAACCATAAAAAATAATTGTTGCAACTATGAGGGTGATCGAAATACCCAAAAGTGTTGGAATATCCCAAGCATTCGAATCGCCTGTAGTTTCTGTGGTTCCAACTACAGTTGGAGGCACCGTTGGTGTAGAGTTTTCAATATCAATTGTGCTCGTATTTTCGGGTGGTCCAATTTGTTCATTTAATCGTTCCAATTCAATTGGTCCGCTTACTTTCTCCTGATATAAAAGTACAATTATGGTCAATTATACAATTTTACATACTTTTATGCTTACCATATTTATAAAATGTAACTTAACTCATTAAAATATTATGCATTACTAAATGTATGGGCGATCTAAATTTAGAGAACTACAGCTTCGAACGTTATCGGTATGTACTGGAAAATACCAAAAAAGTGATATAAACTATTAGCTGATGTAAAAAATCGAATTCAGGGGTGGGGTACATACAGTGATCATAAAAATTAAAAATCAATTATGCATATACAACTTTTGGAAATGTTGCGAATAATTAATATTCCCCATATCTTAATATTTCAAATTAAAATCATTGCCATCTTTCGAATTTGAAGTCAAAAGTAAACCTAATAAATTTAGGATAACAAAAATTCATAAGAAATGTATAAATTTGCTTCTTAAAATTACTAAATGTGCACTCATAAGTTCAAAGCCAATTTGATCATAAATAAACAGCCTTTCAAGCCAAATTGATCCCTTACTGAGATCTTTTCAACCATTTTTTACAATTAGCAGTCATGGACTGCTGGGGGTCAAACCAAATATCACTTAAATTTCACGTTTACGAAAGATAAATTCTAACACGATAAGAAGTATCGGGGCAGGGCATAACCTTAAGCCGTCGGTGAACGAACAACAAACATTCGCTGTTTGGTGTTGATTCGCTGTTCGCTGTTCGTTCGCTCAATGTGTACGCAGCTTTACTTAAAAAAAAAACTTTCTGATACCATGTTCTTAACAGGTGCTCCAACTGTTGACAACATGTTGAGTAAAATAAACATGTTGAGATCTGAATGCAAGCGATTCAAAAAAAATATGCGAACATAGTAGGCTTAAATGTCATTTTTTCCATCATACTGATTAGTGATGGCATCATGTAGGTGGACCTGAAAGTGCCCATTGACAATTATTTTGACTGCATTACATTTTTTTTTACATAAACACACATATTTTTTAGGGGTACCGGTCGAAACTGGATATTTTACAACTGGATTTGACGAAACAGGATAATGCAAAACTGGATATTTTAAAACGAGATAAGGTACAAAAAGAGATATGGTACAAAACTGGATGTTTCATAATTGGATAATTCAAAACGAGATAAGGTACAAAACGAGATATGGTACAAAACTGGATAATTCAAAATATTTCGACATGTGATTTAAACTTAAAATGATTTTTTAGGAAAGTTCTGGAATATGGCCAGTTAGGAATGAACTCGGCGAGTTCTTAACCAATTATGATGAAATTCGATTTGTAGGATAAAAATGTTAAAATTAATTTTAATAAGATTTCTCATCTTATTAAAATTAATTTTCACAAATTCATCAATTAAATTTTTGCAGCAATTAAAAAAAAACCATTAAGTGAAGGAAAATTCTATCTCTCTGCTTAAAATTATTTAAGTATAAAACCTTATTGGCCATATTCCAGAGGTTTTCCCAAAAAAGGTTTTAAAATCAAATTTAATTTTACAATTAAAGAAAAAAACATTAAGTGAAGGAAAATTCTATTTCTCTCCTTAGAAATATACAAGTATGGAACCTTACTGGTCTTATTCCAGAACTTTCCCAACAAATCATTTTAAAATCACATTCCCATCCTACATAAAGAATTTCATCATAATCGGTTAAGAACTCGCCGAGTTCCTTCCTAACTGGCCATATTCCAGAACTTTCCCAAAAAATTATTTTTAAATTCTATTTTCATCCTACATATAAAATTTCATCAAAATCGGTTAAGAACTCGCCGAGTTCCTCCCTAATTGGTCATATTCCAGAACTTTCCTAAAAAATCATTTTAAGTTTAAATCACATGTCGAAATATCCTGTTTTGAAATATCCAGTTTTGTACCATATCTGGTTTTGCCAAATCCTATTTTGAAATATCCAGTTTTAAAATATCCAGTTCTGAGCGGTTCCCATTTTTTAGATATTCCTTGACATCGCAAAGGAAATTTCCAAGATTACCTGATGTACATCACGAGATGATTCGTAATATTTTGAAAGAATCATCCTCAGCGAACAAGCTTGATCTGTGACTGACTGATTGGACCGATTCTTTCTTTCTTTGCCTATTTTCCGTTCTTCGTCTATTCTCCTTCCTCCGGTTGTCCACTTAACCCGCCTATCTTAATTATGATACACCAGAGGAGTGATTTTCTCCATTACAGATGCAATATTATCTTTTCCCATAAGTCGTGCTCATTTTATAAAGTTATAAAATGTGTCATTAATTTTTGGTTGGCTTTCCTTCTTATTCCAATTTGAAAAGATTAAGTCGCCTAAAACTAAAACAAAACTTTACTTCAATGTTAAGAGTTTTATTAAATAACTTAAGTACTTAAGTTCACTGGAACAAAAGGTCAACATTGAAAGTATAATTTTGGTGAAAGTTTGATTGTAAAAAAAGTTCATTGAAAAAATGTCCTTTGCTCAGTTAAAAATTACAAGCAAAAATATACAATTATGAGAGCCTTTTAAAAGATATATTATTAAATTGGTTAACTATTTTCACTAACTTGGCAATCCATGTTGAAAATATAGAAAACTTATGTAGGAAATTTCAGAGCAATTCTAAAATGTAGGTCTATTATAATCACGCCATCCAAAGCAGTCAAAAGGAACTTTTTACACGTTACTGGAGAAAAGCTATGGAATTCAGAAATCAATTTGTTGATTGGAGTTGCATTAGGTTCGATATAGCATGCATAATTCAACCGTTTGTCTTGATCAGTTTTATGAAGTATTAAATTATGTATTGCAAAATTAATATCCCAATCGACTGGTCCTTGGTTGGCACAAACCAAGTTATAAAGCTAAAAAAACTTTGATGTCGATCCACAATGAAACTGCCAGGGTATGTCTTTGCTAATGTCTTTCAATTCTGTGGCCTCTTATGATCCACTAGAAGTCACTGTTATCTCTGCAGTTTTTAAAATCCTTTATATCCCTTATTCAACCAATATTGATGCTTTTAGCCAAACTCAAAACACAAGTATCAGTCATGGTCCTAACAAAATGTACCTTTTTGTCCTTAATTATGGTGCATATGCCTTGCCCAACTAACTTTTACTCTGAAATAGTGTTACAGATTTTAGCAAAAAATTTGATAAGACTGCTCCAGTATGATGTTCTTCCTATAAAATGCATTTTATCACATTTGACGAACCAGACCGAACTCAACAAGTTCTAGTAAATAAGTTTCACTTTAAAAATATAAAGATCCTGTCTGTTATACCCCAAAAGAACATCTTTTGGAACACTATTATTGACTATATTTATAGATGATGCAGAATTTAGCTTTATCATATCATATCAATATCATTAGTACGACTTAATGAGCAGGATCTGTTTAATATATAAAATTTTTGTTATATGTCAAAGATCACACCAAGATCAGTGATGTCGAAACCCCTAATTAGAACAATGTTATCCACGTTGCAAGGAGAACATATGTATTTAACTCTACGCGTATATTATTGATATTAAGCTTTAATTTATTTTAACCGCACATTAAAAGATATTCGAAATTAAACTAAAGCCTAAAGCAGTCATCAATTGATAAGCAAATCGTTAATAAAAATAAGCAATAACAAGAGACCCAAGAATGTAACCCTGAGAGATACCAGACTTGACTACAATAGTCCGTGATAAAAATCCATTGGATTTTACCTGTTGGTCACGTTCCAAGCGATACTCTTTCAATTAGTTAAGAATTTGTCCAGAGAGACCGCGATGTCACTACATTTTTTAAGTAGGATTTGGTGAGATACCGTAACAAATGTTTTTCCAAATCTGTATAAGTAAAGTCTACTTGTCCGATGTTATCAACATTTACTGGAATAAAGGATCAATATTTTCATAAACTTTTCAAAATACGATACAACTCCAACTTAAGCCTTGGAATGACAAAACCGGAAACAAAAGCAGAACAAAAAATATTTTTTTCTGTAGTAAATTCTGTTTCTGTTTGCGTTTCTCGTGCATCAACACAAAACAGAAACAGAATTCGCAAACAACAGCTGTCGTGCCGTTACTATTCTGTCAAATTTTATTTCATTTGTATAGTGCGTGAACCGATTGCTTTGTTTTATTTATTATATGAACAAAACAATAGAAATGTGTAGTGAAGAATTGAAGAGGAATTGAATGTCAATTTTTGACCAATGTTTATGTTATATGGTCAAGTTCAACTTTTATCAAAGTCCTCATATTATTCAATCTATACATGTTCAAATAGAAAAAAATATGCAGTGCTCTTTTCTCTCTGTCTATTTCTTCCCTCTGAGAGTTTCCCATTCCAAACGCTGTGACCAATAGTGTGTAAAATTGTTCATTGGGATGACCACCTAAACAATGACGACCAATTGTTAAAAAAAACTTGTTAAAGATCTCAGTAAAGGGTCAACTTTGGCTGTTATTATGCTCTTGATTTTTTTCTCTCTGTAAGCAGTATTATTTTGGATGTTAACCCATTAACGACCGTTTTTATTAACCTATCGTTTGTGGACTCATCTCACTTGAATATTATAATTTATTATCTTTCGATTATAATCTTCGGATTATCTTTCGTGTATAGATTGACAATATGCTGGACGAACTGGAACTCGGACTGTCAACTTGACAGTAAATTTTGCTTTTTGTCTCAGAATAATTGCACTTTCCGTAGTTTTCAATTGATTTATGTGCCTTTTCAATTGGTATCCTGTATCAAGCTTTACCTCATATAATGAAGCCGAACGAATTTGTGTAGTACCGTACCTGGAAGCTATTTTTATGGTCTATATGGTTGAGAGAGATTATTTTGTCTTCTACGTTAAATTTAATATAGAATATTATGATCTTTTTGGCTTTATAGCTTGTGTGATCTACAGGTCGAACTGCATCAAGTTATTGATATGTCTTTTCCATTGGGACAAATTTTATGCTGGATTTCTGCCATTATTTAAAGATGTGACCGATATCTTAATAGAATTTCACAAATCTTATCGTAACTGCAACCACTTTCACTTTCCATGTAGTTTTTATTGCTCGAACATTTTAAAATACCGTTCCGTCTGTCCATTTATGGACAGACGGAACGGTATCTTAAAATTTTTCATACAAAAATTTATGAATTATTGACTTTTCAAGATGGAACCATTGTCTGAATCTATCACTTTGATCTTTGTCTTGAAGAATTGGCATTAACATGAGGATTGTATTTTTAACGTCAATTCAAATGAATATTTGCATGCTCGAAGTACTCAATGTAATCTAAACCTTGAATTACAATGCCATCGTAATAAGTTGAAGTATACCTTCCCAACTTTGAAGTAACTGAAATTTGGATCCGTTAAATTTGTATGTATCCTTGTGGGTAGTTATTGTTTGGATATGTTTACCCTTTCTTCATCCATTTTAACGTGATTTTTTTCCTTTATCTCCAATTTAGGAGCATAGAGCGTCTACTAGACTGAATCATCTAACCCTTTTGGGTGCTATTGGTATAATTAGTGTTGTTTCACTTCTGCTAGCATCGTTTTTCCATGTTATAGGTGGTCGTCTAAGTTTTCTCTTTCTTTGCGGATTTTACTCAATAAAGTTCTTTTTGTGGCATCATACGGTGACTTCCTTAGCGGGCGCCTAATCCCTTCCATTTGCGTTTCCTAATTTTGGTCTTAATGACTGTTTGTTTTGTTTGCGTCAGGAGCTCAACATTCGTAATTTTGTTGGGCCGGAAGCATTTCCTAAGTATCCTGAGATATTTGTTTACAAACAACTGTAGCTTGTTTTTGATATGTCGCATATATGCTTCCAGATTTTCAGCCATAGAGCAATACCGATTTTGCACATAAATGTAACATTCTAGCTTGTTGTTGCGGGATAGGACAGATGAGTTCTAGACTTTGTGTAGCGTGTTGTACATTGTTCGGGCATTGTACATTGTTCCACCCGTTTTTGCCAGTGTGCAACCAAGGTATACGAATTTATTGTCCTCTTCTATTTTGTCTTGGTTGATATATATAGGTGTGGATATTGGTGTGTTTACCTTGATCGGTTTGGTTTTATTTTATTTTGAGGCCAACCTCTTTAGCTAGATCTAATATAGCTTCTGAATTTTTTGTTGCATGTCGGCGTGTTTGTGTATTAGCAGGCATATGGCATTTGCGTGATCCAGATTATTATTGCTGTCTTATTTTGTCATGGCACTATCTAATATTACTAGGAACATAAGTGGCTCGAGTACGAATCCTTATTTTACTCTTTGGTTGTTGTTGTATGATTTACTTTGTTTGTCTTTGTATTGAACTCAATTATCCTTGTACATATCTTGTATGAGTTCGATTAATTTTTTTGGGATTCCCATTTCACAAAGTGCATTCAAGTGGTGGTGGATGGGTGTTGCTATTTTCGTTAATGGCACCAGTTGTTAATTAGAAGATTTGTATATTGTTGGTGGTATTCTCTCCGAAATTTTTTTTTTCATCTCTTCAATGGTGCTTTATCTATGGTTAAGATTTGACCAGATTCATTCCTAAACGGTGTATATTGACGAATTTTCCAGTGGCTCATCGTACACATTAATAAAGTACGTGCATGTTTCGGGTTGTTGCAGTTTCTTCTGCTACGATCATTCCTTGCCATTTTCTTGATTTTACCTGCCGTATTGACGTTTTAGTTCTGGTGAGTTTTGTTGGCACATTTGCAACTTGAGTTGTCGGCATTCTTAAATTTTCTTCCAAGTATTATCACTAATCTAGGGTTTGCATCTGTATTCTTCGTTCCTGAGTGTGTTAGTAGCTGTTTCAAAGCCGAGGGTCGATATTTGGGTTTTCCGGTATGTGATATTTCTTTTAGTATTCGTTTCTGTAATGTTTTTTGAATTCGAATTAGTGACTGATTAGGCAACTGAATGAGACAGGAGTGCTGGGTAAGGCATAAGTGACATGCCAGGGGAGAGGTTTCGTTCCATTCCATTTTTACATTTTCTCCTTATGATGTTCCCAAGCGGTCACCCAAATTTGTACTAACCCAGCAATAGTTGCTGGACGTTGGAAATGAAGTTGATGTCGTCTCACCTATCTCTGCCAATCTCTAAACATTTAGAGTAAAGCTTCTGTTATGTTAACGAAACTTTCGAACGAATAATCAGAAATTCGATTAATTCTTGCTTGTATCTTGTGCCGCAAAGAATTCTGTCAATTGCACTGAATTCACTTTTTTTTCTATATTCTATTATATATTTCATCAAGTGAAGTTTGTTAGCTTAGAAAAACCGTTTATATTAAAATAAACACAAATTACAAATTACTAGGCCATATAATTTAAGGCAAACCACCCCCTATAAAACCTAATCTGTTTATACAAGATTTTATTATAATAAATTTTGACCAACAGTTAAGAATATTTAGAGATTTAGCATATTCATCTAATTTAAGTATCAGCTTTAACCGAATTAATATTACGATTTAAATCGTTACACTTACGAGACCTTCATGTCTGTCACTATAATTAAAATTAAAATTATTTTTCAATGTCACTTCCCTTTTTTGTTCCGTTTATTTGACTTAATTGGTTTTTTATATCGTTTTAGTATAGTATCTGTTAAGTGTTTCGAAACGATTTACGCACTCAAATTAAATAAGTTTTACTTGTGGAACAAAACAGAAAAAATAAAAAAAATTTTCGTTATCGCATACACGATAAAATTAAAATTAATTAGATTAATTAATATAAATATAAACTTTCACATCATCAGGGATATAATGTAATGAAAATTAGAAAATTATTTTTTTGTCACTTCCCACAAAAAGTTTTATTTTTTGTTTTATTTTTTTTTAATTAACACTTACTTTAACAATTTAAGATAATTTTTTTTTTTTATAATTTACAAAAAATTAAATCAGGGTGACATTAAATGAGAAAAAATTTAACAAAGTTTTATAAAGTTTTACAAAGGTTATTAGTTTCAATTTCGAGTTTTAAAATTTAAATTTCGGAACATTAAATACTCCCAAAGTATTTGATTTAATTCTAAACCTTTTGTAAAAAGATAAAAAAATTTCGTCTTCTTTAAAATTGGTGTAATTCTAGTGATTTACTCTAAACTGCTTTAACAAGAGATATGGTCCGCAGCGGTTCTCAAATATCAACAAAAAAACTTAACTTTCCCTGAGTAAAAAATTTAATTTGAACCAGCTTATAAGCTTCCGCAAAAATTGAGGATTTTACGGGCTGCATAAGCGTTTATATTCCAATTATATAATTAAAATTGTTCAACCATAAGCGATGAGAAACCACGAGAAGCGTGGGCGCAATAAATTGGTAAGGATTTTCCAACAATAGGACAATTTTTAGAATTTGTTAATAGACATTACGATGCACTGGAGAGTTGTGATGTTATTTCTAAACTCAAAAATAGAGCTTAAAATGTCATAAACAAACCCATGAAATTAAACGAAACATCAGTATAAAGCAAGTGTTTTGTGTGATCTGGAATCATCCAATATTTCAATGTGATAAATTCATTGGCATGCCAATTAACAAACGAATGACATTCATTCAGAAACAAGAATGCTACCGCAATTGCTTCTATGGAAAATATTTCGAAGAATCATGTATACATCACGGTTTAGCTGCAATCAATGGAAATGCCATTACAGATTGTTACATCCAATAATCAAGGCAAGTGAAGAAATCACAAATAATCATTCAACGCCTGTCGAAACACTTCTGGCAGACGGCGTTAGTAACCATGAGCTGTGATACTACGGGAAACAATAATCAAGCCATTCAACCAGTTCTGTTATAATTAGCACTACTTCTAACTGCAGTTGTAAATGTAAAACCTTTAAGAGGTTTCAAGTATCATTCATATCAAAAAAATCTTTTCAGAAATTGCAACTTACGCTTCTAAATGCTCGCGAAATCAGTGATGTAGCAACATCAAATGCAAAGTTAACAGTAAAGTTGGGTGCCGATTACTTCTTTGAAATTAAAAAGTCCAACTAATTGGACAAAAGGAATTTCCTTTTACACAAAAAACATTATTTGGGAAAGTTAATATCCGATCTATTTTAAGGCATAAATGTATAACCCAGCCACAGTTTCAACCTTGACAATGATAAAACGTGACAGAAATTCTGGTAAATTGAGGAGATACCACATCAACTAATTTAACATTCAGAAGAAGAAGTGATTTGTGAAAACCATTTTACAAAAACCATTGTCCAGACATCAGACGGAAGATACATTGTAAAACTGTCATTTAAAGTAAATCAGAGGAGTTAGGTGATTTATATTAAGTAGCACTCAAAGTAATGTAGTGAAAGTTTGAAAGAAACCCAGAATCAAAAGGTGCATATTATGAGTTTTTAAACGAGTATTTAAAAACCGGACACATGGAAGAAGAAGCTTGGGAAGAACAAAGTCAAATTTTTAAAGTATTCATCCCATACCATTTGGTGTTCAAACAAGATAGTACCACAACAAAACTGCGTGTTCATTGCACTATCAACAGACCGCATTGAAAAGATGTACCGCCAAGTACTCATAGCTACAGAAGATAGGAAATATCAACAAATATTGGGGAAAAAGAAGCAGACAAGGTTGTTCTAAATTATAAATTGAACACCGTAACTTACAGTGTAACGTCAACTCCATTTCTAGCCATACGTATTGTACACCAAGTCAATACAGCTAGAGCTGATTACCTAGAAATACATATTTCACATAATTAATAGCAATTTTTTTGTGGATGACCTTTTAGCCGGAGCGGAATATATCGAAAGTGCCAGCAAAATACAAACCAACTTAACAAATATTCTCAGTAAAGCCGGATTCACTTTGCATAAATGGCAATCAAATAATAAGCAGGTTTTGCTTCGCAAGAGACCACAAATATTGTAATCATTTCGGTTGATGAAACTATACCGAAAGCCCTTTGAATTTATTGGTGTACGAAGACAGACCCGTCCTCTTACAATATGACGTTTACAAAGCAAATCAATTTATCAGAATCATGTAGTATTTATGATCCCATGGGATGGTGGGCTTCAGTTATCGAAATTTTGTTCCAAAGGCTTTGGTCGGAAAAGCTTGGATGGGACAATAAACTTCTTACAGAAAAAGCAAATAAGTGGGAAAGATAATGTCTGATGCTGACGAATACTCAAATACCCCAGTTTGTAGGTAGTGCCACCCAAGAAGGATTAGAACTCCACTATTTCTCAGATTCAAGTGAAATTGCGTTCGGTGCCGTAGTCTACATTCGACGTAAAAAGGTATCTGGTGCATAATCAGCTCAATTTGTAACAGTAAAAAGGCGAGTGAACATTGCCGGAACATTGCCTACTAAAATTTATGCGTGTACTGATTCTACAACGGTTCCGGCATGGCTGTCAGATCATCCTAGAACATGGAATTGTTACATAAATAAACGTACAGCACAAAGTTTTGATATCATTCCACGGACGTTATTGTAAGAGTAAGGATAATCCCATAGATTGTACAAGCATAGGAATATATCCTTCTCAATAAGTGAGCCACGAGTTATGGCGGCATGGGTCACAATGGTTGAAAAGTGACAATATACCAAGAAAAGAATACAATTTCAACTACGAAACAGTGTCTGAAAAAGAAAGGGCAGTTGCATTGAAATTACTAGAAGTAGACGCAAAGGAAACATTATTGCAGCAATTGGGTTTAAGATATTCATCATGAACAAAAATGATTCAAGTGCTTTGCTAGTTAAAGACGCCGAAGAGAGAAGTGCTCCTGAAAAGCATAGAGTTGAAAGATAGGTTGCTACTCAATATGTGTGGGTTCAAGAAGAAGCGTTTATCCTGGAACTCAATGCGTTAAATGTGACCAGAAATAAGAAAATATGACCAGAAATGAGTTAAATTAAAGGGTCTAATCCCATTTATGGATGGAAGTGGGCTAATCCGAAGGCAGCTTGGAAGTTCAACATACTCCTACGAAACTAAACACTCAATAATTCTACTTTCAAAACAGCCTGTCTCATTTTTAATTATTAAATATTTTTATCTCCGTTATCTCACGATTTATCATCGTGGTGCATCAATCCGCTTATGTTTGTTGAAGCCACACGATTGGATCATTGGCTATGGTATTACTATCCGAAAAATAGTTAATGATTGTGTTACATGCATCAGATATCTTGGAAGAACTGAAACATAATTAATAGGAGAGCTGCCTAATTCTAGAATGCCTCCCTTCATATAATGTTGAAGTTGATTTTGCTGGACTAATACCAATATTAGATCATCGAAGAAAGGGTGCCAAAACTATTAGAGGATATTTATCAGTGTTTGAGTACATGATAACCAAAGCACTACCACTAGAAGTGGTAAGTAGCCTATCTACGGAAGCATTCCATCGCTCGTAAAAGAAAACCTTCACATCGCTGCTGCGAAAATGATTCTATCTTCATAGAAGAAACCGAAGGCTATCACAAATGGAAGCTACCATGAATTCAAATCCGCACAAGAATCAAATTGGAGAGTATTTATCATCACAAGGCACTTTGAGGGTATATCACAATCGTTAGTAAAATCCGTTAAACACCATTTATTACGAGACACTGGGAGCAACAATTTTACATACGAAAAACTTCAAACAATTCTTTGCCAGATTGAATTCTCAACTCAAGACCACTTTAGTCTATTCTTGAAACGGGTAAAGTCGATGACACCTTGACTCAACTCCATTTCTTAATAATGAAACCAATAATTGCTGCCCCTGCCGAAAATATATCAGAACGATCAGATAATCGATTCGATCACTATATCGGCTCAAGTTCAATTTTTTTGTGAAATATCTGATTAACTACTTACATTTCTTACATACCATTCAGCAAGAAAAAAATGGAACAAACCAGAAGACAATATCAAAGTAGGCGATATTGTGATAATAAAAGATAATTTAAGTATATAGAGTGGAGGGTAATATTAGTTGTTTGTTTATTCTAAGCCCAAGTATTTGGTAGTTTCCATTTCAAACTTTGATATTTATGCTGTTGCCAGTAAAGTAGAAAACATTTTCAAAAACCGGCCCATCTTCATGATTTTGCACTTTTACAGAGTGAAATTACCAATCAATATATGTTTGACAAGTTTTATATAATCACAAAACTTATGAACCATTTAATGTATAGGTAATTTCTCTAAAATTACGAAACTGATTAATAGATTTGTGTCCTATCAAATTGAATAGAATCAATTTAAAATGAAAAGAAACTTTAATATAGAAACTGTTTTAAAGAGGTCCTAATATCGTGTCTACAGTAAAAAAATAGTTTGGAAATGTTATGTTGCACTCTAAATACCAACCAATTTGTCTATGTAGTTAAGTTTACTATACGAGCAAAAATTATTTCATATTAACAAGTTGTTGGCGCTTATAAAAAGTTTTGCTACAGTTAAAAACAAAATCAAACATCTGTGCTTTAACTATTATCATATTGTACATAAATATGCTATTCAACTTTATCCTTTGCAATATCATCATCTTCAAAGATTTTTTGCACACTATATACAGAACATATATAAATATATGGAAATACCTAAAATACATAAAAAGGGTTTGTAGACAGGAAAAACGCATAATCACCATAAAATATTGAAAATTGGTTCCTCGTGTTCGATAACAATAAACGTTATAATATTTATCTAACACTTGCATCAATCATTTTTTCTTGGTAAATAGTAATTTTTAGAGGGTATTTTCTTAGATACACCATTACACAATAGTGTGATATATTTAAGTGTGATTTAAATTTTGGTAGTACACAAAAATGTTGCTGCTGAATTTATTCTTGAATATGTGCATAATATAAATACATAGAACTACCATGGTATTTTAGCCCATTGACGTGCTAGATGTCGCTACAGGCATCGTTTTAAAATAATCAAAATACTTTTATATGTTAAATCGCCTAAATGTCATATATTTATACTAAATGTTGACGATATTATCAACCCGACATCTCGAACATCAATGAGTAAACTGTTTTTGTCTTATGATGGTTGTTCTATGTGTATTTATATTATGATATGTTTCTACTAAAAACCAAAAATAATTGATTTATAATGTATTAGGTTGATCATTATGACCCACAAGTCGAGTTTGAGCTAAGAGTAATCTAAAGTTGTAAATTCTAATAGTAAAGTAATAGGAACAGTATACTTTATGACCCGGGAAGAATTGTACTGTGATTTTAAAAATAATGGTATCACGGGATTGTGCTTCCGTTTTATGCCCTTTAAAAGAACAGATTGCAAAGTCGTAATAGGATAGAAAAATTACTTGCTGATATTACAGGACATTACATCGATTTATAAGGCGTACATTGCAATAAGCGCTCAAATATATTTTGCAAAAACTAAACACCTGCTGCGTATATCTAGTACCCTCAAACAGTAATACTTGTTGATATAAGGGCGATTCTGATGACTGTCTATCTGAATATATAGTCAACGTAGACGGTAATATCTGTCAGACTCAGCATAATATAAATACATATGGTACTACCATCATAAGAAAAAATCAGTTTACCCATTGATGTTCCAAATGGCGGGTTGATAGTAAGTGTATCGTCAAAATTTAGAATAAATATATGACATTTAGGCGAATATACATATAAAAATATTTTGATTATTTTAAAACGATACAAGTAGCGACATCTAGGGCGTCATTGGTCTAACACACCTTAGTCGTACTATGTGTATTTATATTATGGACTCAGTCAGTTAAAAGACAAGTTCATACAACTATTCATTTAATAAAAGTACCAAGATCTAATTTCAATGTGATATTCGTATCTGATATTCAAAAGTACAATAATCTCAGCATCTTAAGTCCAATTCTTGATCACATGACTTATGCGATTCTCTATATCTTTACAATGAAGCAAGATTGCAAGCGCATTGGCAATATGACACAACAATGGATTGTTGATTGATATTTCCAAGTCGAGGTGAACAACTTAAAAATTATTCGTTTTCAACAAAATAGATTACGCTTGAACTGTTGTATCAATGACTCGTTGATTAAGTCGCAAATGCTGCCACCGCTGCAGAACTTCAAATTTGTATTTCGGTTAAGCATATTCACTGCGAACCTAAGTTGGCTTAAAATCACAATGCACTTGCGAGACCATGTGAAAATGCTTGCGATCGTCTCGATTTATTTGCTCGTGATTTAAGCTGAAGGTGTTGATTTTCATTAATGGCAATGATTATCTCACCATAATTCATATCTTGGGAAGAAGCATGGCATATATTTATAATTTATATCATCAAACGCAAAAAGGGAGGCTTCAACATGCTAACATTTTGTTTTCGCTTCAATATGATACAAAATTGTGAGCCGATACCTTGATACGTAAACCTTACAATGCTTTAACCCATTTTCCTCTATGTAATGGGACCACAAAAGAACACAGCAATTCCCAAAAGTGTTCAAATGTATAGTTACAGTTTCAAATTTAAATGGATTGACGCTATCAAGGATTTACGGCTCAAGTTTAAAATGATACGATGAACAATCGTAACGCAGGTTTCACATAACAAGTATACCGACTCTTCAATAATATGGCTCACAGCAATATTGAGATTTTTACGTCACTGAAGTCAAATAAATTTATAAATGTTTATACATAGGATATCTTATAGCAAGAAAGATGTTGTTTAAGGTGGTGATAATGAAAGAATGATTCGTGATGATATTGCATTGTTTATTCATGCCAGAATGTTCTAACGCCGTTATTCATTTGCATTTTCATTTATATCAAGAACAACGAATCTTTTTTGATGCATGGTTTCAACTAAATCAAGAACATGCGAGTGCTCATTCATATTTCAATACAAAAATTTTGTATTATTTTGTCTTTAATCTCGGAAAATCGACGAAATGACAGCGAAATGTAAATTAAATTGTCGCTCAAATATTCACCGTTGGTTTAAACGAACAGGAACGTTTCTATTTTAGTTTTCGTCTACTTCATGTTTCAGGTGCAACAAATTATGTTTAGTTATGAATGGTTAAAGGCAACGAATATGCTCCGGCAAGTCCATTGAGTCTGTGAGAAAATATTTAGTACAGTCAGCAATTTAATTCCATGTAAGCAAAGTCAAAATTTGCGGAGTTCAAAAAGAAACTATTAGTCGGTTGTGAAAGCTGTGCCAGGCTATAAATCGTAGATTAAACATATTTTGTAAAATTCCGTCCTATTTCAATAAAAGATCCTTTAAAATAATAGATCATATAAAAAAGTTCACATGTTCTAGGTATCAAATTTATTTGTTGCGAAATTGTTCAGGTGAATAACTTGCAAATTAGGAACTGCAAATATAGCAAATTCATTAGTAGAATTTTTAGTTTGCTCAGATGAGCAAAAAACTTTTTCGATTCATTTAGAATTTTTGCTCATTTTCTAAATTTAAGTTTAGTCGAGGTAAAATCTAAAACATTTTAAACAAAGTTAAAAATTTGCGAAGCATTTAAAGTTGGCCCCGAAAGTCCGCAAATCAATTTTGTGTTGAACCCGCAAGGTTGGTAAACTTTTCAGTGCATATTAACTGTTTCTGAACGCTCCCAATTCCCTCAGAATGACAAAGATAGAAGAGAGACTTCATGGCTACATAAATCTTTACAATTTAGCTTAGTTTTTAAAAAGTTTTTTTTTTGTTTGAATTAACTCTTTTGCACAATGATTTATGCACCATGATTTATGCACCAAAATTAGCAGTTTGATTCTGTACCTGTGTCATGCTATTTATCGATTTATAGACTTTATTTGGCAATTTTCGAACATATTTTTATTTAATTTGGGTAATTTAAGCTTAATTTAAAAAAAAATCTATTTATCACGCATTAATACTACGACACATTTTGACACATATTGAAGTTCTTAAGAAAGCTGAACAAAATGGGTGGTGTATGTTGTTCTAATTGATAAAGTTAAAGATTTTAACTGATGAGATATAATATAGTTTTTTGACCTATAATACAAAAAGCTTAGGCTTGGCTATCTGTCAGTATATTTTATTCTAAAACCGATTCCAAGAAACCGACTGATTTGATGTTGAACTCCGTTTCAAACCCGCCTAAAGTACAATATTCTACTTTTATTTATCATTTAAAATAAAAATAAAAGCTTTAAATGCTTTAAGTTTAAAGATGGTAAATTTGTCTTTTATACGACAATAATTAATCTTTTTCCAAACCATATAACCGCATTATTCGTGAAACATGTCAACTATGAATTTTTATTTTATTTTATTATTTCAATATCATAATGAATATTAAACCACAGAAAACTACTTTGTATAACTTTTACTTTCTTACGCAATAAATCACAATTACCTACCACAAATAAAATTTATTGCCTTTTGTGCCATACACATCTTTGCGTTTGAACATAAATACAAAACAAAAATATTATTCTGTTAATTAATCACTATAACAAAAAAAAAATGCCCTCCGCAAAAGAAAAGCAATGAGAAAAAATCGTTCACCCGCACCCACCCATTTTCCCCAAATGTCTTCTATTTCTTTAGTTGTTTTTATTTTTCTTCTTGTAACTTACTACTTTATTATGCTTAACTCATAAACACAATGCCATACCATTTTTAATGAAGAATCAACGAAAATACGAAAAAATCTAAAATAATCTGAACGTTATCTTCATTTATTTAATCATCTTAGATATAATTTATTCAATTCTATCGTCTTTATTTCAAAATTTTTTCTATTCATTTAATCATTTGTTTATTATTTACTTTTATGTTTATTATCCGTATACGTAAACTGTACATACATATATGATAATATCCTTTTAACATATAGCGACTATATAAGCGTAAATTTATATTTGTTTACTTTCGTGCTGATACTTATATCCGGTATGTACCTTGTGTTCATGTGTAAAATTACACCTAGAATAACTTAAAGAGTAGACATCTTATAAACAAATCGTAATATGCTATAAATTTTAACGGTTTCAATTTAAGTGAGAAATTTAGTATGAGCAATTTAGTAACGTAATAAGTAATTGGGCCAATAGATTAAAATTCAATTTTGTGAAGCTAAGTGAATTTTGTTTTTCAAAAGTTAGAGCAAATGTTTCAGAAAATTGGTCTTGTGATAATGGCAATGTCATTCAGAAAGCGGAAATTGATACTATTTCAAAATAAAAGAGAGATCATTGTCGGAAGTTATCAAATTTATCCTGGAATAAAAACAGTTTCAGAGTATTCTCCAATTATTATATTATATTAGAATCAATGTAATGATTTCGAATGGCTGCTATAACTAAAGTTGGGTCCAATGATATAGCTCAATCTATGAAAAGAGGTTACCACTTCTCATACTTTCAGTTTTAGCAAATATGGAGGCATTTCAGTTGGAGTAGGAATTTTAAAAAATGTACACCAATGTAAGCAATGGCAATCAGCCATCAGGATTTTTTTGTTTCCTCTGACTCGCATGGTTTTTTATAACATTATTAGTATAATAACTTGCTTTTGTAGAAGATTGTGAACCTCGAAGAACTATCCATAATATTGTCTAAAACCACTACCCAACTGAATAACTTTTATTACATTTAGTTCATTTTTTGTTTTCTTAATTGCCTATCTACAGCTTTAAATGCGTATGAATGAATCGTAATTAATTTTGATTTAAGTAACATTTAACTCTAATTAAGTTGCTGCAATTCCCATTGCGATACTGGTACAACGATATCTCTTTTACTTCTGATAGAATAAATAATTATTTTGTATAATAGTTTCCCAGTTTCATCTGGGTAATCAAGGAAAAAACATTTCCTTATAAGGCCTTTAAAATTGTATCAACCGTGGCCTTGATGCAAAATTGCTGTATTGAGTCCTGTTTTATTTTATGCAGCAAGCTTATCAGTTTTTTCTATATGTGAATTAGTTTGAGGTATTACTATATATTGCTGGTAATTTAAGTTTTTAAAAGTACGTATTGCAGGATTAGAGTAGAACATTAATTTTAACTGTCAGAACACTGAAGCAATGTGGTCCTCAAAGTGCAGCTTTATTTTCTGGTTCTCCAAACCAAAAATTATTGAGAAGTTTCTTCAAATAAGTGAGCATTCTTACTTTACTCGCTTCAAAAGGAATATTGTTCCATAACTTATCATTTTTAAGGAGGCTTAATTGCTTACAAGTTGCTTGGAATGTTGGACACACTATTATGTTTGCAGTTTCCAAATGGTCAAATCTTGAGCTCCAGGAATACATATTAACAACATTCTTAAGTGATATCGTTCACTATCGTTAACGCTCACAACCGGGCACTCCTCCGATTTTTGTGTCTTCTCTCTTAGATTTGTATTACTGTTATTTAATTCGAACCATGCTAACAATATAGTTTTATTTGTTGATCCCATGCTATATCGCTTCTAGTGCGCTTACATAATTTTTATCAAGAAAAGTAAGTATTTCGAGTTTACTGTTAACCTACAAGGTTTTTGGGAAATGCTTCTTTTGTGCACCTAATAAGCATGTTGCGAACGCTGCTCCATAATTTACTGTGTTTATTACGTATAAATTTCATGATCTTCGTCTCGCCACAGAATTAATTAATGCTGTCTTCTTTATCTACCCAAACATGTCGTATATTACTTTAATATCTACTGTTAGCACTTAGAGATGCTGCCGGAATCAGATAAGTATTTGAAATTTACTTGACTTGATAGACCGCTTTAACGTTAAATTCTGGTTCAATGACAGTTCATTAACAGATTGTGCAGACGTATCAAAAAATAATTGTTGTTTTGCAGGACGAACATTTTGTAGCAGCATAAAAATTGCTCATATAGTTGACGGAACTATCTGCTAAATCAATACGGATAAACCTATCAAACTTTGAATATCGATTTCGACAGCCGGAAGAGAAATATTATTTTTAGGATTATGGGTGCGTTTATTGATGTTAACTGAACATAGTAATAGCTGCTATTTGTACCGTTGTATAACTCAACGGGATATTCCATTGCCTACTTTACAAATTCCCGCTAGCAAACTTTTACAATTTCTTCTTGGTAGCCATAATTTTAATTTGATGACAATAGATGCTTGAAAAACGGTTTCAAAAAACGCATGGGATGGTCTAGCTTTGCCAGTTCCTCAGATATGTTTATTTTTGATGCGGGTAATACTGCTTATAAAGTACACTTTAATGGACAGTGACTATATGTAGATCCGCTTGAAAATATCATTAAGTGATTGATGAGTTATAGTTTTGGTTTCTTTGGGTGTTTCAATGCGGTTATTTCTGTAATTGTCGTTAGTGCCATTGATCATGGCTCGATATGTTAATAATTCTGCATGCATAAGCAGCATAAACTGGATTTAATTAAATGAAACATTTTCAGTGTCTGTTCTAATTAAATTTGAATATAATGGATATTAAATATTAATTTTTATGTACCTCATAAAAATAATTTTTTGCAGCACTACAGCATAAATTTAGCTTACACTTTAAGTGTATACTAAGTGCATTGTATTTCTGATTTGCAGCCCAGGAGCTTGCATTATGGTTTTTTCGAACCGATCTAGCCACTCAGGAAAATTTCCATATCTATAGCCATAAAATCTCACATTAGCTAATGGCCGATATTTTTTTTTATTTCGACGACTCACTAATACCTGTGCCAACTGTCAACTGACTTTGTTGTAAAATCGCTCAAAATAAAAGAATCCTTTGAATTCCTATTTAGTCGTTTTTGCAAAAAATATCCATTGGTCATGGCCAAATCCAACTGCGACGGTAAAAAAATCAACTGGTCCATTTCAATGTCTTCTTCCGGTTATGGTATCTTTCTAAAAGTTCATTCAATTAGTCTACACGTTCCATATGTGTATTATACTCGTAAATTATTGTTGGGCAATCAACTTCAATTCATTTTTTTTTTTGTTAGAAAAAAACGATGAAAAACGATGAAAACGAATTACCTTTGATTACCATGTATTATCAGTTTCGAATGGCAAATTACCTACGTAAGTTAAAGGTAGGCGTACGCATGTGTTAACTTTTTATAGTGTGTTTGTCAAGTCGGCACCTTAGAGTGAGCCCACAAATTCTGTAAAATATACTCGTAGTTCCTTTGTGACATCTTTATCCATAAGTAGCTTACAGAATAAATTCCTCTTTTAGAAACGAAATAAGCAGCGGCATCTAAATCTGGAGCCCCATATGAGGTATTACATTACTGCATGTTTATGGCTGAAAACCATAAACATGCAGTAATGTATATTACGTAAACATGCAGTAATTTTTGTGTTGTCATTGAAATGTATAGCTAGCAACATATCTTTTGGAACATGTTTCTTGTCATGGCTGTTCCAATTAGTTCAAGAAAATTGGACTTTCAGTCCAGTTTTCTCTGACATTAGGATATTTATAAAAAAATTTAAATTTGGAATGAGCTGATTTAATTTCACTTTGGATTGTTGTATCTAAACATGCATTATGAATATTGGTGTTTTGTTCAGTAGGTTCGTTCATTGCAAGACAATCTTCATTATATTCTTTAGAACGACGAGCAAATTAAATAAAAGCACTAGAATCACGTTTTAATATAACATAGTCTGAATTCTTCATACAATCATCAGAAAAGTTACCCTCTATGCCTGTGTCTCATCTCATTCTACTGAAGATCCTACTGAATCTAAAAAGTCAGAGACCTAATTTGCCCCCATTGATAACAAATCTATATTTGTACGTCGATCTATATCTAAAATGACAAACATTATTCAATAATAATATATCTGAGGACAAAATAACAAAAAATAGTGACACATTTTTAATACAAAAACACTATTACTGGGTAACTGGCCAGTTACCAGGTCGCTTTAAGGTGGGTCCCATAAACGTATAGCTAAAACTCAGATTTCTTGTAAAAAATATATATTTAAACAAAACAATTTTTTTAGATTTTTAAAAATGCAATATGCAACACACAAACCGAAAATCATCAATTCTCAAAGCCAACTGATTATTTTTGCAAAACCAAAAACTTTTCATTCTAACAATGTTTTTCAATTGTTACCTATCGGCGGGCAGGCGTATTAATTTAATAAAATGCAAGTATGGTATTAAAATACTGAATTTTGTATAAACTGCACCAAGGCAAACTTTGGAACTAGAGGGTACATAGGTTCAGCATTCTTAAATCGTCGAAGCTACTCTTTAAATCAACAAAATGAACTATTATAGGTGATGTTACAGCCATTTTTATTCTAATGAATATGGAAAAAGTTATCACATATTTTTTAAAATATACAAGGCTGTAGACGGTAAAAATTAAGATTTTTTTCAACCAAAAAATTAATTTTTTTTATCTTTAGTTTTGCTGTCTAGAATAGTCTCGGGGTAAAAAATAAAATTTTGTTAAAATACTCAACTATTCTAAAAACCATAGGTACCTAAAAATTTACATTTTACACACGTAAAATATTTTTCATATTTTGTCTATTTCTTGAGTTATTGTTGGTGTTACTTTTTAAACGAACGCTCTCAAGAAAAAACATAAAATTTAGAGTGAAAATGAAAAAAGTATACTTCTTAGATACATTGTTTCGTAAAGATGATATGTTAAGATTATTTGAGGTGATGAGTGGAATTGTACATACAAAATAAAATGAAATTTTGATTGATAGGTGTGAGTTCATTTTGAAATATAAAGAGTGTTCGTGTCTGGTGGACTGGGGGGTGTCATATTTATGATTTTCCACAATAAAATGTTAAATAATTATGAGTTGACTTAATATTAGTGGGAAATAGGGAATGATGCGATATCAAAAATATTTAATTTTGAATATTCCTAATTAATATTAATATTTTAGGTATTAGGTTGTTGTATGATTTAGTAAAATGGATTATATTGTTTTAAGTTTTCTGTTATTTGCTTCATAATGATGATTTAGTTATGGTTTAAAAAATTACAAAAAAATTATTAAGTAAAACAGAGTTTACCTTGAATGTGCAAGCGATTCGATGAATCAACTGCAAATAATGCATCTTTCATATCACTATTTAAATCCATTGCAATCCAAAACTATCAACAGAAGGCTCTGTTGAGTCCTATACTGGCTTTTCAATTATTTTTAAATCGATCGAGAACACCAATTATATAGGCCCAAATCCACTGCCTTGTGCTTTTTTCTGCTTTTTTCTCGAAAATTTCAGTAGTGGTTGTCTTTTGTTTAACTGGATACTTCTTTTGGGATAAGTAGCTTTTAAGTATTGCGTGAAATTTTGACGAGGTTTAATTTTATAATTCAATCCTTATTTCTATTGTCGAAAGGTTGCGCAATATCCAAACAGTTTTTTTATTTTTCCTCTAAAGCAAGCTTAATAGTATATAAAATTCGGTGTATCTCTCGACTGTTTCAAAGTAGTAGTCTGGTATAAAGCACATTTTAGATAATAATAGATTTAATTTTTTTGTAATACTAGTTTTTCAAAAATTGTCGAAACTGCGTCGGCAGTAAATTTAGTTAAATTTCGTCTTTCGCTGGCTTCGGTTTAATGAAAATTTTTCAGTAAAATGATTATTCTTTAAGCTTTCTTTGATTTGTTTTTAATAACATTTTTGACTCTTTTCCAATCAAATTAGACGGATTTTGTCTTCGACTCCTCTTTACTGAACTATCATGAGATGATGTCATTAATTGTTCGTTTGATATGAATACTTTTTATAAATGGCTAGAGAAGGCGATAACTTTTCTAATTCATTCCTAACCCTCTAGCCATCTGGATTTCTTATCGGGAAGCTCGATAGTCATCGTTTAGGTTTTGATGTTGCCCAGCAGTGAATAATACGTTTTTTCTATTGCTGATTGTCGCTTGGGTAATTCTGAATTTTGGTAGTTTTGTTGAACGTTAAGTGTATACAAGAGGAATCTTTAAATGTATCGTAACAAGTATGTAGGTAGCATTAATTTATGGCTTGTTTTTTATTTGTTAAATTTTATTTTTCTTATATTTGCTCAAATTTTTAAATTTGCTCCGTAACTTGCTCCAATTTTCGGTCGTCATCAGTATCTTTTGTTATGTAAAGTGGAACATCTAATTGACTGTTTTGTTCGACTATATTCCTATAAACTCTTTCGTTAGATTATTTGGTAAACGTTGGAGCAAAAGGGCATAATGTGGGATGCTCGCAGATGATAACAAATCAGATTTTTTATTGCTTCGTTCAATTGTATTCCTTTAAGTGACGTCAACTACGAGCTGCATTGCACTGCTTAGCGTTGTAATCACCTCCTCCTAGCTGTTTAATCCTCGACAGATAGTCGATAAACTCCTACGTTAAAATAGACTTCGGGTTTTGTAACTCTAATATAACCACTTTATATCATGTTAGTAACATACTTTTGTAAAAATAGACAAAGCAGCAACCTCTGCTTTGTAACCCAACAAATAACGCAAACTGTATTCAGAGTGTAACAAGGTAGCAAACCATATTCCATATTCCTAACACTTTATTAGCAATAAACTGGTCTAAACCTCTTTTATTCCTCTATCGTGATTTTACAATAAAGCAAATATTTTAAATTATAAATATTCTTCCTTCCTTTCAATTTTATCTCATCTGCCTCCAGTTCTAAGCAAAACATTGGTTGAGTTATTTTGTTAGGGCGGTTTATTATATATTCCCAGTAGATTTGACATGGAAATATTCTACAGGTGGACCACCTAACATATCGCTTACCGCTATTCAGCTCTCTGTTCCTTTTATTACTCCATAGGCAAACCGTTTTGACTCACCAACTACGTACTCTTCAATCATCCTTTAGTCTATATTACTCCTATTGAACAGGGAAATATACAGTTTTATATCAGTTAATTTAGCGATTAGGCTCACAAATTCATTGTTTAATCCGTTCCGCAAATAAATTGGTGCCGGTTTCTCTTGTTTAACTTTGGTGACTTTATCGGGACCATCGACCTCTATAAACTATAACAATTTTGCACCGATATTAGCTTGGTCGTTGTAGCGCTTTTTTATTCCAAAAATTGGTTTTTTGTGTTGGTTTATGTTGGACTTTATCGATTTTGTTGGCAATTGACTCAACATATACACTCTCTTCATTACACTGGTCCAAGCCTGATGTAGATTGTGCTTGATATTATGGTATGGGAAAAAGATGACTCAACAA
This sequence comes from Tipula confusa, assembly GCA_963556175.1. Lineage (NCBI taxonomy): Eukaryota > Metazoa > Arthropoda > Insecta > Diptera > Tipulidae > Tipula > Tipula confusa. The sequence goes on from OY744476.1 coordinate 67,175,343, forward strand.
ATCTTAAAATTTTTTTATGTTCTTATATTTTCAACAGACAAACAATTTCTAAATTCGGATTAATTTAGGGATTGAATTAGAATTACAAATGGGTGTTATGGGTTACGTTTGTTTGTTTAGGATTTAAAAATACGTATAGTGTAATTTTGATCCATTGAATTTAATCTCGTAAGTAATACCGTATTGTCTTATTATTATTTGTATAAAACGAGAATTGAACGATGTCCGGTTTTAGATTGTGTGAAGTGGATTTGAGTTAGGTTTATTTTTAAATTATTTTTAAATATTTTCTTTGAAAAACGTTTCGACTAATTATAATTTTATCGTTCTGTCTCTATTTATATTTCACTCAAGTTTTTATTTAAATTTTCTTGGTGTTATAAGGCTTTAATAAGTCGACGAATATATATATATATATATATATATATATATATATATATATATATATATATATATATATATATATATAAATATATATATATATATATATATATATATATATATATATATATATATATATAACTAAATTTCAACTATTACTATTGGAAATAAGGATTGTCTATCATATATGATAGATATATACCAAATCACTAACAAAGAACTTTTGTTCTCTTCCAATTCTTTTTTTCGCCATCTTCCGCAGTTCATGTCAATTTTTAAATAACATACAGTGATATGCAATTAAACATTTGAAAACATCAGCCTTCTTTCATGAAAATAGGCAGAAGGATTGGTTTACCAATGCTAGTAGATTAATTTAACAGTTACTATGCCTAAATCAACAGTTATCAAATATTTTCAGTTGAAGAGCATTAACCATAAGGTAATGATTGGCTTGGCAAAGATAAAGTACTAACTGTTGAATCTAGAACTATATAGTCTATACAATATTATCGTTGTGGTTTCAGATCGTGGGAAGGTTTATAAGAAATTCGACCGAACAAATTGTGATCACTATATATGTACTCACAAAGAAGTTGCTTGAACACGTCAGGTCATTTTTTTAGATAATCATTTGCCACTACCGTTTGTTTATGCTCAAACCTATCTACTACATTCTTATATACCAGTGTATATGATAATTCTTGAAATATAATAATGCCAACAGTTGTTTTGGTAGCTTGAAGGACTACTAGTATGAATATGGTAGTTATACAGATCCAATTTGAAAGACTATTAATTAGGTATTAAGATATTGGGCTCGAAGAACCTTGAACAATTCCAATTCATTAAAGTTTGCGGATGTCTTTTTATTAATTTCGTTTCTTATTCCCGCTCCCTGAATTTTTTTTTCCGGCATTATAATTGTATCTCGTAATAGCTTTGTGTTTTAAATAGTCCTAAAAATCTGGAGTGCAGGACAATTGTAACTTGAAGGTGTGATTAATCTTTTGATGCTGAAATCAAACCTGTTTCAACTCTTGTTTTTGGTAAGCCCAACTGCTTTGCTTTTCCTTCCGTAGTGAACATGGTTTGTGACCGTTAGTTGACTAGTGCGCATAATAAGTTGAAGTTTTTATGACTCTTGCTCACTATCCACCAGTAAGGTTGCTTTAGAAATACGAAATTATTATATCATTTTTTTGTTCATGTTGATATCCACCTTGCTGCTGGGTCCTTGTTTACGTTACTGGGTAGTTATACTGGATAGTTATCTTATGTTGTTGAATATGTTCTTAAATATTTCCCATGCTGCGTTTCCTATTTGTATCCAGCTTATTAGTTAGTCTGTCAATTCTACCACGAGGGTTTACAGATAGTTTATTTTGTAAATATTCCTAACCACTTAGTGTACTCCCTCTAAAAATGAGGGATTTCCATCTCGGTTGCTATGAGAGTTGCAATATTGTCATATCGTTTATTTTTGCACAGTGGTTTCTTATGAAATATTTAAAGAGGCTACCTAGGCTACCTATACTTTTCATTATGTTTCATCAATGCAAATTTTGTAATTTAAAAGTGTAATCTGCATCATAATATGCAAACGAATTAATCGCGCATAGTTTATGGTGGAACGGTCCTAAGATTATCTTTGAGACGGCATTCCAGCAATCGCCGATGGTAATAGAAGAAAGCCCAGATCAACTGGAACAGTATTGGGAGTCACTAGGGTCACATCAAATAATGTTTGACCAATTTAGTCAAAAAAATGCAAAAAGGGTGACATATAAGCAAAAAACACCCTCGACAGAAGAAATGTGAAAGTCTACTCAATTTTTGGTTGGCACAGTAACAACATGTTAACACTGGAATTCGCGATCTTATAAACCAAAAAGGATTAGCAAAATCAAGTAAAATTAAATCTTTGCTTTCATTCCGACCCGATTGAGTTCTATTAGGCGGGAGTCGAGTTCAAAACGCAGAAACTTAAAGCTCCAAAGAAAAGCATCTAGTTATAATTAAAAAGGACCACCCAATAGCTCAAATTCTAATTCAATAAGATACATGAACTATCAATGCTTGAGGAAAACAGTTGACTTTAGCTCACCTGCGAACCAAATACTGGATTACATCTAACATGATATTTAATAGCTAAATATGTAAGGTTAAACGGTTCAATGCTCAGAGTAGAACGCAGCTCATGGAAAATTTACCAAAAGTACATATCACGCCTGGAAGACCATTTGTAAGTACCGGATTTTACTGAGATTATGCTGGGGATCTGTACAGCGATAATGGTGTCCAACTAGAACGTGAAGTAACTGCACTAGTTAGTAAATTCAAGAATTTGCCCAACTGTTAGCCAACTATGGAATCACTTGGCATTTTACCTTCAGCTTCAGCTCATTTTGAGTGAATCTGATAGGCAACAGTGAAATCAGCCAAACATTTAATTTGAGTTATTGGAAAAGCAACACTGACTTTTGAAAAACTATTGACGGTTGCATGACAAGTCAAAGCTAGTTTTAATTCAAGACCTCTAGCACCAATGACAACCAATCCCACAGAGGTCATTGTGTTAACTCTTAAGCACCTCTTAATTGGTGCTCCATTACGGTCACCTCTACAAGATACTGTGCTGTAAACAATCACAGTATATCACGATGGAGGCTGTTAGAGAAAATCAAACAAAATGTCAGGAGAAGATGGCACTCCAAGTGCTTAAATCAACTACATCATAGAAGAAAATGATTTCATGAACAATCATCAATGAAGATAGGTGACCTAGTTAACTGGACGTGTGATGAAGATACATCCCTGATTAGATCAGAAGGTTAGAGTGGTCTCATTTCGAGGCCCTGGAGGAATAAAAAATCGATCGCCATTACCCATCAAATCTGAAAACGGGACTAATTAGTTAAAAATGGAATTCAATAAACAACTACCACCTCTACTACGTGTTTAACCTCATCAAAATGTTAAACTATGAATAGTGCACCCTATCAAAAAAGTTTGCAATGTTTAAATGGTGATGGTGATTTTTCCTCTTGTGACTTCCGAAACAGTAATAAGTACATTACCATCGGATGTCAGTACTTATTTCTATAATACGGGGACTGTTAATCTAATGGCATTACGTTGTCATTACCTATTTCATGATATTGTGAAGACTTTATTTCTATAACGCACTACATTGATCATCTAAATGTGATTTGCCAAACAGGATGGATGGCGGATAACAAACTGGAATTTTGTGTCGTCATCATACATCAGCTATACGAACAGATGCAGGAAATTACATCACAAAATGAACTTCTTCTATCAACTAATGAGAAATACGTATGTCGGAGATACAATAGAACTGTTGCGAAACCACACATCAATCATAGATGAAACAACATATGTTTTTAAACATGACCGAGAGTTGAATAACAATCATTTTAAGATGATAGCACAACAATTTCTTTATTTTGATGGAAGACTACACAAGTTATACATAGATGCTGATCACTACAACAGGGTACAATCCAATACAACGTATATACAATCCAAATAATTATGATTATAAGGAGAATCGCAGATAAACAACTGGTTTACGCAGATATCATTGTGGTATCATTGAATTTATCAAACTCAACCAAATAAGGCTGAGTTATGTTTAAAAGCTCCAGCTAGCATAAGTAATAGAGAAAGATCTAATCTTTGATCTAAGAAATGCATCGAGCTTGATGAAAATTTAATGTGTAGATAACGCTTCACAAGAAGGAAATAGATAAAATTGATTGAAAAGTGTCATCAGCTACCGATTGAAGGTGCACCCTAACAGCTTCTAAAGTATCAGTTTCAGTTTAAATAACCTTTTAAAATTAAAGCTAAACGGTCAAAGCCTCATGTTATTCATGTTCAATTAAATGTATCTGTATTGCCCAAATGACGTAAACAACTGTAATACTATACTTAATAAAACGGTACACAAACAAAAAAAAAAGATTCCAAATTAAAAATAATATCATATCTCTACGGAAATTCCACCTTAAATTTTTTTATCCTAATCGTTGTCCTTTCCTAAACGGTTAAATTACAATTGTAATCCCAACATCCCTTATCAATTCGTTTTCCCTCCATCAACCATTACGTTAAATTTAACTCTTTATTTTTTGCATGGTAACCATTTCAAAACACTTAAATAGTACCAGTACTTTTATCTAATCCAAAATAAATAATTTCTTATCTCTAGTGATAACCATTAAGTATAAACCAAATCGTATAATTAATCCAATCTATATATATATTTTTTCATCTAGATTATCCTCCGTGTCCTTAACTTTCTCTCTTATTTCCACATTTTACAGCATTGTGTTGTTATCAAATACACACCAAATTTTTTGTCTTGAAACCCAAACGAAATAAAAAAAAATTTCCATTTCTTTTTTATATACTTCCACTTCGAAATAATAATCATTTTTTCTAATTTGTAAAACCTATTTTACAATTTGGATTTTCCAACAAAAAAATATCAACCTTACGGAAAACACGAGTAACACAAACAAACAAAAAAAAGTTAGGAAAAATGCTGAAGTTGTTCGAAATCTATGTTTAATTGAAAATGAAAACAAGGCACTAAAGAAATTGTACGACGTACTCTCGTTTCTTATTTATTTTATGTACCTGACTTTTGTATAATTTTTGATATTAAAGTTGTTTGTTACGTTATGACGTCTAAGTAACAATGCTGCCATATATAGTACTCGTTATTATACATTCTCGTATCTTAGCGTACGGATAACGAAAGTTATGTTTATTTTATTTTTAAAAACTTCTGTTTTTAAATAAAATGATAAATCTTTTAAAATTCATTCACTTGTTTAATATTCATGACGGTTTTTGTTATTACGAGTAGATGAGACGACAACAATCAGAATAATAAATTTTGAAATTCTATCACTTTGAAATTGAATTAAATTTTTATTGGATTTTTCGAGTAGATTTTCATTTGTTCCTTGAAAGTTTAGCGATTTATATTTAATTAGTTCAAGTTCGTTTTAGCGAGACATCTGAACAGTATCAAAATCGAACTGCTGTTTTTTTTATCAATTTCACAAGTATAATTTGCAAGAGTAAAAAATCAATTGATTCGAGACGAAATTATCATCTTGAAAATTCAATGCGTAATACAATTTTTTTTAATAAATTAATGGGCGTCGATATTCTAGTGTTTTTGCGGTAGACAACTGCGCCATTTGAGTTGGGAGGTGCAGATTTCTAATTATGGTTCTATTGGAAAGCAGCATTTAGGGACCGACCCATCATACACGATCACGATAGTACATAACGACTGGGTAAGAGAAGGATTTTTTCTCATCTTAAAAATTTTTAAATATAGAAGTTCTTCGAGAAATTGAACAATCATCTTTGTCCATGTATGTTAATAAAAATGTAGAAAAGACATATAAAACAAAATGTACTGCACTCGGCATATGATTCCAATCGGTTATATGATGTCCTTGATATAATAGTTAATAAACGTAGTGGATCAACCACGAAATTCAGAATTTAAAGCAAATTCTTTATATATACGAAGTAAAATGACAACGATGCATTGTCTTGGCCACATTGTGCTTGGCTTCTTCTGAAATATGATCTCCACAGTCGGTAAATATTGTAACGTATCACCATTAGTGATAATTTGGCACGGTCCTGGTGAAACCACAGTTGCTGTAAGCGCAATTAATCCAATTCTAACGTTCATAATTTCATATGCAGTAATTGGCTTGTTAACTTGTAGTTTCATTTTTCTTTCGTTTTGAACAAGTGTTTTTTTTTTTTTTTTTTTTTGGAATGAGCATGATTGAAAATATGGAAGAGCAATTTGACGAAATGTGAAAACCACAGCACGCCGAAAAAACAAAATTAGTTTTTTTATTTTTTTTTAAATAAAATTATATAAAAAAAACTAGTCTAGAAAAAATCTGTAAAACGCGGCGTGTAAAACGCTACTGATTAATTGCGGATTACAAAAGTGAAGTTTGGTCTAGTAAGGGTACTTGGTGTAGTCTGCTTCATTTAGTAAAAAAAACCTATCTTACCAACTTAAAAAATTCACAGTTGTTTTCAACGATACCTTGGCCTGGCATACCACCAAATTCTTCTATGTAACCTACGGATATTCCAAAAACTGCAATTACCACACATTTTGGACTTTTTGGATTTACTCTTATAGTAAGGTTTTAAGACTACTTTATTAATCCATTCCATACTGTAAGGTTTAATATTCTATATTGTGAATTTAGACGAAGTGTTAATTGCATCCAAATCAATGGATGAACATTTGACACACCTCTAAATTATTTTACAGAAAATTAAAGATAAAAAATGCGTCTCACGTCAACCGAAATTTAAGTTATAATATAAGTTATACTTCTAAATTTAGACATAATAAAAATCACAGGGAATGGACAGTAAATGGAAGCAACTGCTGACCAAATTAAAAACTAAACAATATTTTGAAGGGTTATAAAAATATCAGGAAAATATGGATTGACTGGATGCCAGAATCGACAAAGCTATTTGAAAATTATACCGATCGATTACCGCAGTTCAAATACATTTAGAATTACCATTGCAAATGATTCATGTAATTTCGAAGTTTTCTATCTTTGAAGTAAAAACTGTAATACAGAGAGATTTTAATCCTAAGAAGACGCCAGGATATGATCTTACCACAGGAAAGGTATTGCAAGAGCTACCAGATAAAGGTTTTCGATTTCTTACCTACTTATTCAACACAGTACTCAGAACTGGATATTTCCCATTACAATGGGAAGTTTCACAAATAATACTGGTACTAAAATCAGGCAAGCCTCCAGAAGAAGTAACGTCCTACAGACCTATAAGCTTGCTACCAATAATTTCTAAGCTAGTTGAAAAACTACTACTTAAGCGCCTACAGCCTATATTACTGGAAAAGAAGCTGATTCTGGATCCTCAGTTTGGATTTAAGCCAGAGCACCCAACAATTGAACAAGTACATAGAATAGTTCAAGTAATTCAAGAAGCTCTGAAAGACAAAAGATATTGTTCTTCTGTATTCATGGACATAGCGCAAGCTTTTGATAAGGTGTGGCATGTGGGATTACAATACAAAATAAAGCAATGCTTACTTACCACATGAGTTCTATATAATATTAACATGGTATTTAAAGGACAGATATTTTATTATAAAACATCAGGATGTTTATACAAATGTCCGTCCAATTAAATCTAGTATAGCACAGGGTAGCGTGCTTGGTCCAATATTATATCTGCTATATACTGCAGATTTACCTACAAGTAAAGAAGTAATTGTTGCAACATTTGCAGACGATACAGCAGTGCTCTCATCACACGAATACCCCATCAAAGCGACAGAACTTTTGCAGGAGAATATTAACAGTATTCAAGTATGGTTGAAAAATGGCGAATTAAAGTTAATGAAGCTACGTCTAAACATGTTACCTTCATGATGCGAAGAGGAACATGTACAAATACAAATACATGTACACCAATACACCAATACAAATACATAACCAGAATATACCTCAAACTGATGAAGTAAAATATTTAGGTATTCACCTCGACAAACGTCTAACATGGCATAAACATATATAGAGAAAAATAAAGCAGTTGGGAATAAAACTGTCAAAAATGTATTGGCTCTTTAGAAAATACCATAGTACAACCACTGCGTTATTAAACGTTTGTGACGACATTAGGCGTAATATGAGTAGTAGGGATTTGACCTCTTTAACTTTGTTAGATTTTTCCAAGGCCTTCGATTCTATAAATCACGGTATTTTATTCAATAAGCTTATTTCTCAATTTAGATTTTCGTTTTTCGCCGCCCAATTAGTTTTTAATTAACTTTCTAATCGTTCTCAGGAAGTTTATTTCGGTGATAGGTTATCTGATTTCCTTCTAGTTACTTCCGGCGTACCTCAGTGTTCAGTGCTGGGTCCCTTATTGTTTTCTATGTACATTAACGACATAGAATCCTCTATTCACCATTGCTCTCTACATATATTTGCATGATGACGTCCAAATATATAGAAACAGTTGTTTAGATCAAGACTCTGTAGTTAGGAATATTTCTCTGATAATTAAAAAATTTAAAGAGTGAATTGGTCGGTTTCGAATGGGCTTAGATTAAATGCCAGTAAATCTCAGTCTTTTTAATTTATAAGAAACCTTTAGATACCTCGTCCTTTCCTGGAATTTATCTTGGTGATTCTCTTATTCCGTTATCAAATACTGTTAAATATTTAGGGTTAGTTTTTAATAAATCTCTTACTTGGGGTGACCACTTAGTTAATATTAGTAGAAGGGTGTTTGGCATGCTTAGTTGTTTGTACAAAGTGGTAGGGTTTACGGATAGTCATTTTAAGAAAAGAATGTTTGACTTACATTCTCTCTCAGTTTATTTATGGTGATGTAGTTTTGTTTGGATTACTTCAGGAGAATATGAGTATTCTCCAAAGATGTTTCAATGCTTGTTACTAGGTTTATTTTTGGTATTAGGAAATTCGATCATATTTCTTTTTATTCTAATGTTGTTTTAGGATGTAGTTTATCTACCTTTTTTGAACTTCGCGTTTGTCTTTTTATTTTCAAACTTCTTAAAACTAAGCAGCCAATTTATTTGTATAGGAAGTTGTTGTTTAGTAGGTTTCATTCAGCGTACGGTTACTTCCACCAAAAAATTTGTGTAGATCGTTAAACAAATCCTTTTTCGGTAGGGGAATTTCTCTCTGGAATTCAATTCTACTTGAAATTAAAAGACTAGGTTCATCCAAATTATTTAAGTCAAAATATTTAGAGTGGCGTGGCTGATTGGCAATATGTAGTTTTTTTTTTTAATTTTTTATGTTATTTGTTATTTTTATTATTTTATTATTATTATTATTATTATTATTATTATTATTATTATTATTATTTCATCTCGCGTAGCGCATCTCATTATAAATGAGCTCTAGCTCAAAATGAGGTGTGCATCGCATGAGGTGTATGGGGTGAATTTGTTTTGAAAAAATTTAAGAGGCTTTTATGCTTAATGGAAGCATATGTCGGTTTTGATGTTATTATAATTGCTTCCATATGTGCTTTTCCTCTTAATTCTAAATTCTAAATGTATGTAACATAAACTTACAAATGAATAAATAAATATGCAGAAAATCAAGCTTAACGATTGAAAATAAACTACTGCTTTATAAAATAATATTAAAACGTATCTGGACGTATGGTATACAGCTGTGAGGAACGGCCAGCAACTCGAATTTGGACATTCTTCAGCGGTTCCAATCTAAACTTCTAAGAATCATAGTATATAGATGCACCATAGTTCGCGTCAAACGATATAATCACAGAGACCTCCAGGTCCCAACAATACGGGAAGAAATTAGGAATTCATGTGCCAGGTATCACTCAAGATTGACAATTCATTCAAACGAACTAGTGAAAAAACTTCTCACTACCACGACGAGGGAAAGATTGAAACGCCACAAAGTTTTGATTTGCCAATTAGGTCTTAGACTATAAACTCCAATTTTTAAAACCTCTAATGTATCAAATCAATAATAGTAAAATTTATGTGTTGTACCAGTTTATACTAAATATATGTAAGTGAAATTTTATCAATGGATAAAACTACTCTAATCATGACAATGTAAAAAAGACAAAAAATTTACTGAATGTCTCTTTAGTAGATATAGATTGTAAAATAAAGGAAAACAAAAAAAATGATCGCAGTGATTAAAACTGCACTACTGGGGTCAGGCCGTACCGGGCTCAACTCCCAACCAGAAAAAGACTTTAAAAGGATTTTTCATCACTTGATAGCGATCGGTGATAGCAATGAATACAACTGAAATGGACCAAACCATCATCTACGCCAGTACAAGATGGCTGGAGCAATACAATGGTGTAGATGTATAATTAAATTGTACCTATATTCAAGCATCGTTGATTTAGCTAGTAATGGCGTAAAGTATGATTTTAAAGTAAACAGCTAAAAAGTTGAGAGAGCTTCGGACCTGGACAAAAAATCATATTAGTTATTTGCCTTCAAACAAAATTGCTTTCGAAAAAGAAATGCTCTTCGTAAGTTTAGATATCTAGATGTCATTAGTCAATTCAGTACCAATATTCAACAGACCCCCGACGTTAACAAGGTTTTTGCAGTTACCATTTCACGCATTAATCAAATTTTTACCACTGAAAGTATTGATTATTGACTGGTAAACCTTTCATTTTCGCATTATTTGGTATATCAGATTTTTGAATCTCTTCACAATTTGTCACATCCGGTCGTAAAGGATTGAATAAAACTTTCAACAAGAAACATTTTTAAACCTCTATCTGTAAAGATGCAAAAAAAATCGCTCAAAGTTGTATATCGTGACAAAAATGTAAAATTTCCTGACATCACCACTCGAATCATTCCCAGTTGCATTGCAACTATTTTTAGAAATTTCTCTCGAAATCATTGGGTCCGCTTCCAATTTCCAGAAACAATCGTTATTGTGTGACGTCGATTGATAGACCACATGCTGCCTGAAGTGTTTCCAGTGTCTGATATCCCTGCTGCCATAGTTGCATAATGGATATTTTGATTCTGCATTTTAAAATTATTATTAACGATCAGGGAGCGTAGTTTAAATACCAGCGGTTTGTAGACGGATAACTTGCAACAATCGGAAGTGCATCGAAATGATTGACCGTTATGTGTTACAATCGACCTGACAAGGCCCGAATTCTGTCGTTAATTTTACTTGGTCTACGTACAATATTCAATACTGCATCCACACTTCGACTATTGTTTTGATAACAAAATTATCTAGATTTATTTCTTTCCAAATTAAATTAAACATTTTGATGAAATTAGACCGGGTCTAGAATTCAGACATTTTGACGACAACAGTTTTGTATCGTAGGATTTAGGACACTCACTTTTTTAAGGAATAACGCGTTACGTAAATCTTTTGAACAACCATATTACCGGACCTTACAGAGTGATGGAAAGAACAAACAAAACGTTTACGATCGCTGTTAGAAGCAAACATGTCAAAATATCAATCGACCGTACCACTTAAAAAACTATCATGCGATCAACATTTAACTACTTCGGGTACAAAATTTAGACAAACCAAACCAAAATTTCATCAATTACGGAGAGCGCGATGGTTTATGGTTACGTTGTACTTGGCTTCCTCTAGAATGTTGACTTTTACCGTCACGATTAATGCTTACCAAGGTATTGTGACGATATTATTCAGCAATGACTGTTTTCTCATACAATTTGTAACGTAACACTAGTGGTGAATAATGTGGCACCTGCTCAGGTGAAACCGCATCTGCTGTAGGTTGAATTAATCCAATTTAAACTTTTATGATCATTTTATGAATGTTCATCGAACTCTTTATCGCACCTTATTTTTAAGGATAACTTTATAGCATTCGACAATATTATATTGAGTATATGCAAAATTGCAACTCTTCCTTTTATGGCATTTGTTATCAAATAAGCCTCACAAGTCAACTGATCACGCATAATTAATGGTGTATCGGTCCGATTGAAGTATTTGAGAATGTCACACGGCTATAACCATTGATGGTAGACAAAATGTTTGTTCAATTGGAATGAAAATTATATACACTAGGAGCAACAACAGTTCCAGTGGTCATATATACGGCAAGTTATATTTAAAATACTCGAGTTTTAAAACCATACAAAAATTTGTAGTATATACAGGATGAGGTTTATTAACCAATGTCAAAAAAGAAATATCGAAAAAAAAGTGACACTTACGGCAAACGAAATAAAAATGTCTACACACGTGTTGATCCCACAAGCACAAAGACAACATTTCTTGGAAGAAATACGCGATCTCACAAATTGAAAGGCCATTGCAAATAAAACCAAGATCAAGACATTATGTCTATTTTTAAAAAAGCACTTAATAAACTATAGTGGAATAAAGTAGTGGAAACTACTAGAAAAAATTAAAGAAGATTTTTGGAAAAGGACGTAAACATTCCTTAAAAAGGTCTATTCACAGTATAGCACCACTTCCCATATAAATCAGAGATATGTTTGATCAACAGATCAAACATAAACCTTAATAACCTAAAACTTCATCGAGAAGTAAAACAAGTGGGTTAGCACCCCAACAAAACAGGACCCAAGAATGAGCTAATCACTGGGATTTAACTGATATTATTGATCATAGGAATTGTACAAGTAATTTTTGTGCCGGTTTTATCATTAACCCAATAGAACCATTGCCATCCGATGTAGGAATATAATTTTACAACTCTGGAAATGTCAACTTAATGTCGTTACAAAGATCAAGTACTAATAAACCGGACTAATAAAAAAACACGGATTAGCCACCGGCAATAATCATTACCACAGAGTCAACTTTCTCCATTCAAATAATGTTGATCATTAGGCGAATAGGAGAAAAGCAGAGAGTCATGTTCGACGTCATCCTTAGCTCTCAGCAACAGCTAAAACAAAACAACTGAAAGACGAAATCATACAAATTCACAAGTAGGTTCCAGCACCAATGAAAACCTCCCAGGGCGATAATAATAGCGATCAGAGTCAATATTTGGTCGCAAATAAATATTTAAATTTTGAGATGGAGTGCGAAGTCAAGCTCAATTTCGATCTAGAAGAGGTATGTCTGACATGGGTCGCTGTTACAATTCTGATTGCGATATGTTTAGTCGCCGGTTGATTAAACTGAACAAAATGTTGTGGTTTTATGACATCGCTGACAGATTTTAAGACTCCTGTTTTTGCCGTTGTTGATGCTATTGCAATAATGGACCTTAATGATGTGGAGTCGAAATTTGTTAAAGAGACACCTGTTCAAGCATTTCATTTCGCTGATCGGATGGTAATAATTCCATGGCTCGATATTTAAATTTTGAACTAAACGATTGATGGTGACTGCATGTTGGTGATGACTAATTATAGAAGGCTGCTTCTGGAATAGTTAATATGACGATTAAAGTACTATAATATAGACCAATTAGCCAAGAGATGAAATTTGTCTCCATGAATATAAATTTTCATCAAAATACTCCGCGTGGTACCACTCATCGGATTTTAGTATTGTCCACATTGCATTGTCTTCATGTTTCTGTTGGTTTCTGTAGACTTACAATCATTCAATCGTGTGTTCGTCCCGATTCATTTTTTTTATCGTTTCGATACATTTTGGTAGGACGTCGATTAATTGTCCTGAATATTCTTTTAATTTAATGCCCTGGGGTGACTTGTCGAAGCTTTGGGAATACTTTTACTCTCACAAACATGTTGATCGTTCCCATTTTTCACTTCTTTGCCTCGTAAGGAACGTTGCATTTGCCTCCGCCAGCCATACGTCATAATCATATCGCCGTCCAGTTGAGTTGTCTCCAATTATCATTTGTTAATCGAGTATGACCCGAAAACATTTTAATGCACCACTGATGCCGCCACCAACCGATAATTAATCGATTGGTAGGTCATCTATCAAGTTATCAATTCCGTTTGGCCACGTGCGTCCAGACGACCGAATCATACCAACCAATGGAGGTTGCCAGCCAGCCAAAGGAAATCCCATCCCTGAGCTGTTGTTGTTTATTTTTATTGTTGTTGCCAACGTTGGCTGACATATTACCTATCCATTCTGGCTAAAATTTTAATGAATCAGTCAATCGTAAATTGTTCTATATACAACCAGATGAAGCCAAATCATTTCCTTCTCCATGAAGCCATCGTTGCCAATAGCGATGTCTGCGCTTATAGTTGATTTTGAGACAAAAGGAAGTTGAAAACGTACCAGTGGATTAAAAAGTCCTTTTACGTCGATTCCATTCAGTCCAATCACACAGATATCTGCAGGATAGGTCTTCTATGAACATCTCTGCAGTCTGGTTTTGACAAATTTCAGCCCAGCAGTTGGCATCTGTTGAACATTGAGTAAATCACAAAATGGTCCTTTCTAGTTTCTAGTACCGTATCAATCTTAACAGGGAGATTTACATTATGGAATAGACTCAGGTCTGAAAGTATGGTGTAGTTCGGCGGCTTCTTTAAATAAAAAAGTGGACTGCCCTTTTTTCCTTGTTGATTATTTTAACTTCTTTTTCAATCTTGTTTATTCTTAGGGTTGTCATCCCAGCAATTTCTGTCAATTTGCATACATCATCGTGAATATTCAATTGCATTAAATTTTGAAATAGTACAATCCAAGAGATTATTTTAATGATTAAAAACAATCGAAACATCAATTAGAGTTACTCCGGCTGTTAAATATCCCAAATAATAATAATATTAAGGAGATAGTAGTTGTTATTTATTACTCAATCTGCTAGAATTTACACCTCTATGTTAGAAGAATAGAGGGGAAGAATAGATTGTTTTAAAAACTGTAATTGAACAAATTTTAGCTGGAAAACCTAAAATCCAAAAATGTGAAATAAAAATGAAAATCAATTGGTTGAATTTTAAATCAAAATTTAATAGTTTATCGTAAACGTACACCTCCAAACAATAACTTCCATATTATTTCTTCTCAACTTTAATGGGCACATCGGTGGTGGGAACACCATGTTGTGGTTCTAACAAATTCTCTTTTGGTTGCAAGAATTCCTGGACTATACCGTTTACCATTTCATTTAAAGTTGCTCGTATGCCAGCTTGATCTTTATTTCCCGGTTTACCATTTAACTCAGAATAGTACTTGATTTTTGGTTCCGTTCCACTTGTCCGTATCGTGATAATAGCTTCATTATCAAATGTAAATGTAATCATTTCGTTTTTTCCATCTACTGGTAAAATTGGTTTTCCATCACATCGGGACGTATCAATTCTCATCGGTAAATCTCGTATTGATCTAATTTTAAATTTTCCCTTGCATATCGATTCTGGATATTTTGTCGGTTTGCTATCCCAATTACGGATTCGGTCAAATATTTTCTTAATAGTTTCAGGCTTTCTACACCAAAAATACGATTGAAGGGTGAAATGATAACCATACTTTTCATATAATTCCTGTAATTTCTCCGAAAGTGTTTTACTATCGAAATGTTCGAGATACGATGCTAGTGTTGCTACATGAATAGCAGCACTTATTCCGTCTTTATCGTAAACTGTTGGAGATACCATAAATCCAATAGATTCTTCAAAAGCAAATAAAAAATGCCATTTACAACATTCACACTCGGTCAGTTCACATGCTCGATTGCCCATCCATTTGAAACCAGTAAGCGTCTCTTCAAACTTGAAACCTTCAATATTCGCCATCGATTTTAATAGTTTTGAACTCACTGTACTCGCTAACATGCAACAATTTTTCATGTGGCAGCCCGGATTCAATTCTCGGTAACATATCATTGCCCACCATCCAAGGAGTGATCCAATTTCATTTCCACTAAATATTCTCCACTCTCCGTTAGCTTGTTTTTCAGCTACAGCAAGACGATCCGCATCCGGATCATTTATAAGAATAACAGACGAATTGTTTGTATCAGCGAAGGCCATAGCAAGTTTAAAACAAGGTGCTTCCTCAGGATTTGGAAATTTAACTGTTGGAAACTCTGGATCAGGATCAATTTGCTCTTTAACGAATGTGAAACGTTTTAAATTGAACATTTCTATGCCTCGTACAAAATATGGATATCCAACACCATGCATGGCAGAATACACAAATCTAATAGGACAGAATTGATTCAATTGCCGAAATTTGCATGGTATAATAGTCTTCAATTGTTTGAAATAAGACTCTATTACATCATCTAATGGATCAGCTACCATGTCAGAATTCATAACTTGGGAAGTATCCCAAGAGTTTCCACACGGTTCTAAATTGTTTAAAATCGAATTTTCAATATTTGTATCATGCGGTGAAAGTATCGAAGCGGAATTCGTCCAATAGCATTTAAAACCATTGTCCTCCTTTGGATTATGCGATGCTGTTATCATAATGCCAGCTAAACATTTCTTCAACTTAACACAATACGACAAAAATGGTGTTGGCACTGTTGTACTAAATAAATAAACCGGAATTTTTGCATTTAAAAATATTGTTGCGGTTAACATGGCAAAACGTTCACTTTGGTTCCGTCCATCGAATCCTATCGCAACACCTCGGCAAAAGTCATTTGGATACGTATCTAGTATATATATTGCAAGACCTTGAGCCGTTTGAATTATAACTAAATCATTCATTGCATTAAATCCGGCTTGTAGTTGACCTCGTAATCCAGATGTGCCAAAATGTAATCGATCAACAAGCCGTTCAGATAATACAGGCCATTTTTTATCTCGTACCAAATTTTGAATTTCCCGAGTTGTTGTAGTATTTTTATCCCATACCAACCAATCGACGAGTTTACAATCTAACTGTTTATTGCCCGTTTTCAGTGAATCGACATATTCTACAGTCTTTTCTAACGATTTATTCATTTTTGATGCCTGACGATATAGAATATTAAATAAGGTGCGATTGGCTCGTCTGAGTAAAATTTTGATGTACTTTAAAAATAAAATTTAAATTATACAACTTATAATTTAAAAATTAAAATTTTAAATTCAAATTACAAGGCATACGAGTAGTGACTGACACGAAATATGAAATAATTGTTTGCCAAAGAACTTTGATTGAACTTGAATCCAAAAACACTTGATTTTAATCGAGAATCCAGAAATATTTTTTTTTTCACTGACACAAACAGTTTGTTATACTCTATACAGGCTGTGTTTTTTTTTTTGATATCGGAGAAATCGGAGAGATCAGAGAGATTATTTATCGGATATATCTGATAATTTTTTTCTCCAATTTTTATCTGTCAGATCGAAAAAAATATATTTTGTGTTTTTTTTAGTACCAGAAATAATAAATTATTTTATGAATTTCAGCATTAAGCTCCCAAAATTAAAGTTTTATTTGTCACCTGATAGCTCAACAATAATCGGAGTCGCCATTTTAGAATTTGCTAAAAAATATAAAATACAACACACTGCTGTCAAACAATAATCTGTACTTTTTTTTCAGAGTAAAAAGATCGTATCCGATAATTATCGGAGCGTAAAAACAAACGACACAGAGAGATAATTTTTTTCTTGGATAGTAAAAAAAACGCATATCTGAAAATTTGGCAGTAAATTTATATCTCCGATTTCTCCGATATCAAAAAAAAAGACCCACAGTTCGTTATGGATTGTCACTATATATTTCACTTCCTGCTTGAAAAACCTAGGGCTAATTTGATGTTTAGTTTGTATAAATTTAAGTTCCGTCAAGAAGTAACCTTAAATATGTGGTAAATCTTTTACATATACTCATCGACTTAAGCTTGTCCTGATAGGGTCCGCATAAAAATATAACAAAATTCAGTATGGATGGAAAGATAGTCATGTGGTTTCCCTCCCTCTCTCTCTCACTTTTTTTCTCTGACATTACATCCCACGAAGTGATTTTGCCGCGCGCACAGTTAATTTCCAGTCATCTCGTTCCATCACACGTTGTCTCCAGGTTCGACATGCTATGTCACGCCGATCTTATTCGTCGCCAGCATAGACTTTCACTTCGACGTACTCCAGCTGACTATTACTGGACACACAACCAACAAAAAGTTATTTTAAAGGTTCGATGTGATCAGATCTTTCTACGTGACAAAGCAATCCAATTCAATTGGATTTGATCAGTTAAAAGTCCGATAATTATTGTCATAAGATCTAAAATTTGCACTGAATATGCTGCTAGCTGATGTCGTCAAGAACTTATTCTTGTATGTAATGATTTTTAGTCACGGTCGTCTGGCATTTTGGTCAAACAATATGAGATTTTTTATGATATCATTTGGTATTTGGCCAAGGATTTGACCATATTTATAAACACAGTTCTCTGTCTTAATTTGGCTTTTCCTTAACACATACTCCTGATAAACCTGATTAAGTAAAATAGGCGCATCTCCCTGCCGCGGTTTCTTTTCTACCGTTTAGTTACTCTATCCTATTTGCAAAAAAACGTTATTCATGTTTTTTACTAAACTCAGCTTCTGAGTTGGCAATATTTTTCCATTTTGGATTGTAGGTCATATTCAACCAAAAAGGCCTTCTTTTAATACATTTTAACAATTAACATAACATCCTAGCATTGCAGTTGAAACTTACAGAGCTACCTGGTAGCTAGAGGGAAATATTATAAACTTTCCAATCTGCTTATTTTTGTAACCTGCGTCACGATTTAAATATTCCCTTAAGGCTGTATAACTATCTGTCCTCAACGAAGGTTAATTATTTCGGATCCATTGAAGATTTTTTGACTCTGCATGAACATAAGCATCAACTAAATACTGCTGGTCTAAACATCATACATCCAGCACAAGAGAAAACTTCTCTCTAACTGACAAACGATGAGAAAAATATTAGTTTATAGATACTCGGGATCGCTTCTGAGTCTTGGTTTTTTTAAAGCGACACATTTTTGTGCACCTTTCTTCCTGACCCGTCGGACTGTTTCCTTTTAAGGTCGAACGATTATTTGGGTTTTGATACCTGTAGATTTAACCCTTTTACTAATTGTTCGGTGCGGTTGTGTACTATCCAAAGTAGTTTTGAAGTTAGAATACTGCTAGTGCTAGAATACTCTACCTTTCTCGGAACCCAAATTGATGTGCTGGTATACGTTTTTCCTCTTTATAATTGGTTCTAAAAAACAGTCTTTCGAAAATCTCTGATGTTGTTGTTAATACAGAAATTGGCCTATATGATGTTTTGTCTTTTAGCGGATTTTTAGGCTTTACGATCTCCATACTGAAATCATAATGTCCGCTAATTTTTACTGTATAGGAACATAACTTAGTCTTAAGATAGCATAAATTAGGTGCTGTAGTTTATGTAGTGCTTTTTCTGGTAATGGTTTGATTATTTTCCCAGTCATCAAATCATACCCAGGGACCTTTTGAGGATCTTTGAGGCTTTTAACTTTTTTTTTATTTCGTTCAGAGTTACTGGTAAAGCAAATACCTCGTCTATTTGGTTTGCAAGAGTTAAATATGCATTATCCCTTTGCCTGGTCCGCTTTGCCTGACCTGTCAGCAAAGAGATCATTTTTTACTTATCGCTACGAGTCTAGGTTCCATTAACTATTTTTAATGGGTGGTATTTCCACACGGAATAGTAGTTTAAGTTTGTTGCACAAGTTGTTTAAGATTGTTTTTTCTTCAGGGGCTCCTGTTACCTACCAAGTCTTACATGCTCTAATTTATAGTTAACCAATTCTGTTACTTCCACTAAAGACTATAATTTTATACAAAAACGTGTCCAAATTCTCAGTAATGTAACAAAAACTGGAACATTTCTTGAGAATATCGAGCCACGGACAACAATTGAAGTACTGGGATTAAGATTTCAAAAATTAACTTCTTTGTGGGACACGTGTTGCAGAAGTTTTGTAGAGTTATTACTATTCAGAATAAGTATCCAAATCTGACGAAATTGGGACGGCATATTTCCAGGTTCAAGCCGCCATGTCAAGAGAAATAAAAAACTGGAAACCTGCAGCAACTCCGCTCAATGATGGTCTGAATGCTACTATTAGTAACATGTACTCTCAACAAAAGGCTTATTTTGATTCATTTCACTACAAGAAGGTGGCATATTAACCTTTCGATAGCGAGTATACGCAATGTCCATCGTTTAAAGATTTATTTAAGGCCTTTGTGCACAACAACAAACCCATATCATGAATGCACAAGTTTCAATATTTTCATACTTCGTGGTTTAACAGCATTAGGTTCAGATTGTCAAACGATAGATCCATAGATTATGCAATTATTATTAAGTAAAGTGGACGGTGATACTTAGCTACAGTGGGCCGAGTATAGACGATTTTCAGTTTTTTTTTACCGCAGACGTGGGCTGTAACCTAAACATCAAACGATTTAAAATTTGTTCAAGACAATAAGCACACATTGCCACCACCAAATTCAAATGCAGTTGTAAGAAGCCACATCTTTACATAAATGCAACAAATTTCAACGATTTGAAATTGAATTGCGCAAAAGCTTCGTTATAGCAAACAAAATTTATGCTCCAATTGGTTAAAGGCAGGACATTCTGCAACCAGTTGTCGGCTAACACGTGCTTTAATTGCAGAGTGAAATCACTTGACTCCAAAAACAGCAAAACAGTGAGTGCCAACGCAGTAAATTAATAATAAAATCAGAATGGAAGGAACAAGCCAGTTCAAAAAAAAAAAAGGAAAAATTAAAATCATACACCACTTCAAGGTTTACTGTGGAGGAGAACAAGCAATCAATATTACCAACCGAGATTATGTAAATAACGGAAACGAAGAATCTTCGTTTATTAGTAAAACCCTTGCGAAACAGCGTTAAAACGTATATACATGCATGTATATCAGTGAATCATTTGATGTAAAAAGGTCAATGACTTTTGACTTGCTGATCCATGGTTTCATGTTCCAAGTGCAATTGATATGATTCTAAGCGTAGATATATCCATTTGCTCGACAATTTATTTGGTTGGGTGATTGCTCTTGTTGAGTATGCAGATGTAATATCATTCAACAAGTCAGTGTAACACGATACAGAGTACAGACAAGCTCAGATGATGTTTGTCAGCTGTTACGATGTTTTTGGGAAGTAGAAGAAGACTTTCTATATTCAACTAGTACATATGCCAACACGGGCAATATGTAGTGGAACTGCCGTTTAAAGAAAACGTCGATCAATTATAGGGATCAGATTTACGGAAGCGAAATAGCGTATGATTGCAATGGAATGTAACAAGATATTAGAATCTCACATCATGCTGTGATCAAGCAAAACGGTTCAACAAAAAAACTTGGCGTTGTCTTTAATGGCTCATGCAAATCAAGCACAGGACTATTTTATAATGACGTCTTAAAAATAGGACCCATTATTCACCAGAATCTTTTCACCATACTTGAAGAAAAGATGAAAGAGAATCCTGTGGTGCGAAAATTCCTAAGATACGTTGATAGGGGCATATCCCCAAGATTTTTTAATGTTATCAATTCTGATTTATACGTGAATGATTTGCTGACCAGCTGTGATTACATTGACCATAGGTGTTTAAATTTTACAACTCCATATCAACCGCGTTGTCTCATGCTGGGTTTCGTCAATGAAGTTAAAACGGCCTAGATGTCTCAAACAATATACCAAAAGAAAGGGACGGTACAATTTGTATTCTTTATTTATAGATCTTAAGCATTCATTAATTACATTGGGTATTTCTTGGTTGACAAACGAAGACGCATTCATGTGCAATTCGTTAAGGACATTCAGCAATCAGCATTGCTTTTCCTTCGCAATAGATCAGCAACTGATGTATGGCGAAGGAAAAGCAATTAAGAGGAATAAATATCATCAAACCAGAGCTCCTCAGGATAAAACAGTAGTAAACAATTCAACAAAAAAATATCAAGAGAGATAGCTAAATAAATTTAAAAATAAATCTATAAGTACACATCTTTCAAATTTGTTAACCAGCCACTTATCCGAATATTTGTATGAAAGGCAACCAAAAGTATAAAAAGACCTATTACTCAACAGCAACCAATTAAAAAACTAGAAGGAAATTGGACAAGACAAAATGAAGAGAAAGTCGATAGGTTTGCTGAACACCTGGAAAACATATTTAAACCACTAAGCAGTCAACGAAGAGAAACTCTCGATGACAGTTTTAATCAAGAATCTGGCGATATCAATAAAATAAAATAAAATAAAATAAAAATGTCCCGCTTGAATAGTAAACTCTACCCAAATAAGAGGTTTGAAATATTTTATTAACGAAAATGTGAATGATTCGTTACCAAATCCTATATCTCTTTATTTAAAGGCAATTTTAAATATTATTTTAACAAGAGCGAGCGTCTTAATAATAGAAAAATAATTCGAGCGTCTTAATAATAAAAAAATTTACACTGGTATTCAATATTTTGCGTTACGAGCAAAATGATTACCTTCCTCTCAAAATTAACATGATGCAGTCAACTGAAATTTCCGTGTACCTTAAAATAATACTGGTTCGTATTTATTGCGTATTCCTATAATAAAATTTTTGTCTGTCATTTTGTTATACGCTTTTCGTATTATATTACCAATATAGGCCTAATAGAAATTCGATACCATTAAAGAAATTCACAAGTCATGTTTTGTATATATCGAGAATTAACGTAAAATAACACAAAACATTCACACAGTGTAATCAATGATTTTAAATCTCACATTGCATGCAAACTTCGGCAAATTTTGCTTTCTATAAATAAAAATCACACTATGTTCCATGTGAATAAAGCAAATCACTTAAGATGAGATAAATCATATTATGATATGTGCGATATATCCTTTTATAGTATTGAGGGTAACGAACGTAAACGATTGATTGATTATATATTTGCATGTTATGTAACACCGTGCGCAATAATACACCCATGTATGCATATAAAAACATAACATAGAAATTAATTTCCGGAATATAACATTATAGATCCTTTTACAGAAAGTTTACATATTTTGGTGTTTGTCTGTGTTCGTACATAAAAATGTCATCAACCATTATGAAAATATTTGTCAAAGGATTTTTTTTTTTCGGTTTGATGAGTTTAAAAAACCAGTGAAGGTAAAATAGGGATAACAATGTCGGGAAATTTAAAATTTTATTGGATACATTTTTAAAGGAAATTTATATGGACAGGACTGATTCACGGTATAACATAATTATATTTTGTGCGGAATAAATTTAACAAATTTTGAAGCTTGGTTAAAAGATATAATTATTTTGAAGAATATATATTTTAGAAATATACGATAAAATTGCGCAGAATGGTAAGTTGTGCCAAAATTTATGTTGGTTTGGTTTTTGATTAAATTTAACAATTATTCAACAAGAACTTTTTCGAAGTAAGTATAATTTTAAACATCTAGTATGTAACTAGAAATTTAGCTTGACGAAAATAAGACAAAAATGAACTAAGACAAAAACTGTACTATACTTAGCTACTATACTTAAGATAGCTGCAATTGACATATCCATTTACATTAAAGGCTTTACATAAATGTTAAACGAGGTTAAGTTATTTTACGATATTTTCTTTGATAAAATAATGTTCAAAATAAAAAATTCGATGTTTCTATCGGCAGAGTATGTCTTTGCACTATGATGCATAAGAAATGAAATAATGAAATTCGTTTCAGTGCTATCAGATTACAAATTTCAATCGATTTTCTCATTGATGTTATTTATCCTGGCTTAATATGATGCTGCTATGAACGATTTACGTTTTTTTTTTCAATTATAAAGATAAGTATTTGTATAATTGTAATGCATCTACATAATCAATATTAATCTTGAATTGTTTAGTTTTAGAGATTTCAACTTAATTAAACTGACATATTAAGAGTTACAGACTTATGCATACCTCCTAAAGAAAGTATGGTTCATTAGTGGTAAATGAGAGAGTAGGTTGGTGAAACTGAGCCATTGGAGTAAAGTAGATAATTGTATGTGTATGAAATATGTATGGATATCAAGTAATAATAAAGAAACTAAATAAATCAAAGTGTGACTTAAAATTGCCACTTGTTTTTATTTTCACCAACATATTCCCGCGCCTTAAGAAATATTATTTCTTAATAACCAGTTTACTATTTTGTTTACAGGTGGTTTAAATGTACTCTTTGACGTCTTGAGGGTTACTATACTCTGGTAATTCCATTGCTCCCAGAGTGAATGTGTGTAATTCTGGCTAGCATCCATTGGCTCGGATAAAAATTATCTTTCCGAGTGAAAAATTCACCATCGACTTGATAATAATGCTTAACTGTCTTCCAGTTGTACCTGTGTTGCAGCGAAGTAAGGTAGTCCCTATGCCATCGGCTTTAGAATTCCTGCAGTCGCTGCTGTGTATTTTGCCTCCTTGATAGCCTGTTTAAAAGCAATTCGTCTAAATTAAGTTCTGGAAGAATTATCAACAATTCTCTAATTAAAAAATCCAAATCACATAGATCGTCACTGATTCTGCATAATGGTCTTGAATTTAACAATGATTCAATCTGGGTTGTTAATGTCGTAATTTCTTTGAAGGTGAGCCCCACAATCTACCAAAATGTGGTGCATGAGCTGGGTTGCAATGGAAAATAATGGCTTTCTGTAATAGGAAATCAGATATTACTGGATTTGTTGTTTGCTTAATGATCTGTTGTTTTAGTTGCTGTAGTTCTTTGTTTGCGCCAAAGAAGATCGATCCATTATTGCACCAAATTTGCTCAGGAGTTCCACGTTTTGCAATGAATCGCCTGAGTGCAGCAAAAGAGCGTGCAAAAGAGTTCATGTCAAGACTGCTAACAATTTCTAGGTGGACTGCTTTTACTGCCATATACACAAAAATTGCTACATATGCTTTATCTGTTGTGGAGCTTTTTCGCTTGCTGGTTTAGATGAGTAATGGTCCAGCATAATCTAAACCAGTTTTAAGGAACGGTTGGCTTTAAGTACAACGTTCCACTGGTAAATCGGCCATATTTTGCTCGGTTTTATGACATCTATAGTGAATGCATGTAACGCAATATTTTACGAACTGTTTTATTATACATCTTGTGCCGATCATTCAATATTTGTTTCGCACAATGTTTAAAGTTAATGCGTTGCCAGCATGCATATGGTTGAGATGTGTCTGCCGAATTATTTATACGATGTGATTTTTTGGTAGTATAATTGGGTATTTCGATGAATATGGAAGCGATGATTTAGATAAACGTCCACCTACTCGTAGTAATCCATCTGAATCTACAAGATTAAGATTTGCTTACTCGGGTTTAAAAGATGTTCTCGGAACTTGACGAAGAATTACCTTCTCAGCTTCATTCATCTCGGATGGGATGATTTTGCTTCTAAGCTGCTCTTGATGCTTTATTCGTGTCATTCTGCTAAATTTTAGGATGTAAACTACAATTTTTCGTTTTTTGTACCATGATGCAAATTTTGATAGTAGGCCTAGAAACACGTTATCTTCATTGCTTGTCTCAGTCAGATCTTTCCTCAAAATTGTCGTACATTGGTTTGAATGTCGTTTTAGATTTCGGCCAGTTCTTTTCATCTTTATTCAGCCACTCTGGATTATCTCCGTAGAACATCAGATAACCAGTATAAAACGATCATCGAAACCGTCCATGCAAATATGCCTATATCTTCGTACGCTAGAGACTCGATACACTACTTGACCGATTTGCACAAAAG
Source organism: Tipula confusa (assembly GCA_963556175.1). Classification (NCBI taxonomy): domain Eukaryota; kingdom Metazoa; phylum Arthropoda; class Insecta; order Diptera; family Tipulidae; genus Tipula; species Tipula confusa. The sequence goes on from OY744476.1 coordinate 67,201,042, forward strand.
CACAGCTCCACATAATTCCAATTTCGGGAGCGATATTTGTTTAAGCTGTGCAACATTGCTTTTAGCATATAATATATTGATAGTGACTTCGCCCATCTCATTGACAGCTCGTAGATAGATAACAGTCTCATACGCGGGTTCTGATGCGTCACAAAATGCAAGTATAGTTGACGACATGTTGGATTATGCTGGGCAAGCTAGCGTCCCACTCGATATTTAGCAACCATATTTTCTGCAATAGCATCTTAAACAAAATAATTATTGATGCAAGGCAACCCATAGGATCATAGACTTTAGATGCCGTTGATAATATTATTTGCTTGGTCCAATATATCCGGACGTCACTGTGCTGTGCCTTAAAAGAGAACGTATATAATTCTGAGTTCCAACTTATTCCCAAAGTCTTAATTGATTTATCATCTTCAATTAGTTTTGGTATCCTTTCTAAATCAGAATGTGAAAATGAGTGGAGAATGTGAGTTGAGAGTTTTTAATTTGTAAATTGACAGAATCTGAAGTTTGATTGTTGCAAGCTCCGGCAATTAACCAAACAAGTTGTAATGATTGAATAATTGAAAATCCATCAATGACGCGTTTTTCCTAACCTAGTACTTTGAAAAATACGTCGGTTCCGAGAAGAACTTCAATTATGTTTGGTTTAATAAATTGTGGATCAGCCAGCTCCAAATTCTCAATTTATGTATGATATGAGTCGTGACATTTAAGATTTAGTGTTTATCTATACGTGAATCTATACGGTCATATCGATTTTTCCCTTTGTTTTCCAGCCGAAAATGATGCTAAACCGTAAATGGGTATAGAAGATTGTCTTTGCTGTAGGCCTAGGTTTGGAATATAATCGTTTGGCTTGTACATCACATATTTCTTGAGCGTCACATCTTTTGTTTAAAAACTCAAGCAGATTTTCAAAAGTTAAAAAATCCTTGTTTACTTATTCTGTTGCCCATAACTGCCTTGTTTCACTATCGATTTTGTTAAGCAATATGTATATAAGCCATGGATCGCGTGTTTCCACGTTTGGACCCAGTACGCAAAGGCCATGGATTATTTCGTCAGCTGTTTCTGGAATACACCACAATTCCTTGCCTGTTGATGTTGATGAATGAATTGTCTGAGGGTGATATTCAGATCATAAGTATTAGCACGTGCATGGTTAGTTTCTGGCGCCGACTTGCTTGTATGAGTAAAGCACGTGCTGTGTAGTACACCCCATCAATTTCATCACTGATTGCTTCGTAGTCTGCATTTTCTAATAACTGTACTTCGCCTTCATTGAATGCTTGGTATTTACTTTCCAATGTTTCAGATCGTGTTTGAATCTCAGCGAGTCTGGTGTTCTCCGTAATTCGTTCAGCAAATCGCAAAACTGCTTGTTATAGATATCTGTTTGAGTTATAGATACCTTCTAAAGGCAGTATTGTTCATTAGTGGTAAATGAGAGAGTAGGTTGGTGAAACTGGGCGATTGGAGTAAAGTAGATAATTTTATGTGTATGAGATATGTATGGGTATCAAGTAATTATAAAGAAGATCTTAAAATCTGCAGATTTACCCCTTCTTAGAGTTAAAGAATTAATATATTGCTTCAATATATGCATTTAACACTCATTGCACAAATTCTCAGATAATAAACAACTGTCCCTTTATAAGTCGAAGAATTTTCAGCATAATGAATGATTGATGATAAAAGTTTGACTTGTATTATAGACTGTATGTGCTTATCAATATTTCATTCGTACCATTAAAGCTGCCAAAATATTTTTTTATCTATAACAAATGTCTTGGATTAAACATTAATTTGTTTCATGGTAAACATGTTTTGTTAACGTTGACATTAACAGTATATACCATCAAAAGTTGAACAAATTGATACATATATTGATGGGAGTGTATAGAGATCATAATCTAATCGAAAGAGAAATATTATAACAAACACTTTGTTTACACACAATTCCATCACCGGTACAAGTTAATTTATTTTTAACTTTATTATATTTTGGTCAGGCGTGAGCATCTTACTCGGGACTGTACATAGTATGATAAGCACGTATCTTAACAAACGCTAACACCATGCAACCGGTGCTTGCTTTCCTTATATGTTATTTCGGCTTTTAACACGGCTGACCGTACATTTATTCTTAAAAAATTATTAATTGTTCTTAAGTAATTTTAGGAGCCTTACGTTAGTCTCTTAATACTATTCACGAGAAGATATTCATACAGAATCCTCAATTTACACCCTGTGTTTGACTTTACTAATTTGGAAGAGGAGAATATTTACCAAGACTACATCACTCCTCTTTTGGTTCAGTGGAACGTAACGTTGGGCTGGTTTAAATACGCACCCAGTCTTTTTGGTTTGCTCAAGAGTCACAAGAACTATTGGTTCTTATTTATTTTTATGATTTACTATAGTGTTAGGTCACATGCTAACAGAAAGTTTTAGAGAGGTTGGATTGCCCAAATTCGCATTTTGTTCCGAAAAAACGTCATTGGACTCGAGAAAACAATGTTTCAATCGATAGATTGATAAATTCGATTTTTTTTCCTTAATTAGGACAGAAACAAATTTCTTTTTTCGGGCTATTAATTAGAAGGGAGCTTCATAAGGAGTTCGAAATGGTGATAGATATGCACCAGCTCGTACGAAAACGTGTACGAAATTCTGTGGAAATGAAAAAATGGTCCTTTCTGTGCCGTGAAGGTGTTACAGGAGCTATTTCTCTGAATGCATTCACTAAATATTTAGCCAAATCCGATTGAGTGTAAGATGTTTCGATTTTTAGTGGTACCAAAATCTTTGCGGAAAGCTGTGCGTAATCAGTAATCAATGGTAGAGATTTTGTCTAGAACCAATTAGTGAACACTGCTTTCACGACTATTCTTGCTCTTTTATAGTGCACAGGAAAGGCATCTGTTCGTCGATAATATCGATTTATTAGCGTTACACAATAGTGATTTCCTTCTGAAGAAGATAGCAGTTCCAATATATCGAGATTGATTTTATCAAATCGGTTGGTGGTGATCGGATAAGTTGACTTTTGACATGTCTAGAAATTTTCAACTTTAAGCACCTTAAGCAACTTTGGGCCCAATATTTTTGTGTAACGCATAAATAAATGGTTTATGGTCCATATACAGTGTAAATTCGCTACCTTCTAAATAACGCCAGAAATGTTTTATCGAAGAGTAAGCTGCTAAAAGTTTACGATCATGTGTACTATACCGATTTTGGTATTCGTCAAGTTTAAGTGAAATGAAACTCAACGGTTGCAAAGTTCCATTAACACATTGTTGAACGACATCACCGATCAAAATATATAGAGCATCTACCATTGATCCATCAATTGATTCGTTACATCGATGGTGATCTATTAGTATTTTATTTGACCTATGTTTTCAATATTTCAAATTTTTTGCAAGATTATAACTCGTAAAGGCAGGCTGCATAGCATGTTGTATTGCTTTTGTGGATTTATTAGTATTTGCTATTTGCATTTTTCAAAAATTGATCTGCAATTTGACATTGCTTTTCAATTTCTTCGTTTGGTCATACTGTTAAAAATGGTTCTAGTTCGGTCAATAAATTTTGCAACCAAATGTACTTTAATAATTCTGCATTAACAGCTGAGAGGGATCCGCACTTAGAGCTAACTCTGCGATAAAAGCCTGATGGTTTATCGTCTCCTATGGTTAAACTAACAGAAAAAAGTTATGCAAGACTTAACTCCGTGGAAGATGTATTCGTTTTAATCAATGCAGGTGACGTTGCAAGAAGCTCAGAAATGCCTTCTAATGCATCCTCCATAAATTCAGAAAAGACGATATCAAATTGAATTTCATCTGATTTAATTCTGTTTAGTTTAAATTGCCCTTCCAAAATTAAGAACCACAATTAGCGTTGTGTCTCAAAAATTGTGCTAATTTTATCCGGCATTGAAAAAATTATAGTTACTTGTGAATAATCATCACCCGATGAATGAATTACCTTTATTTTAAGTTCTTGTTTTAATCTAAGATTTATCGTACTATCCGTCGAATAAAGAGTTATATCCCATGCACAAAATAGAAAATCTGTAAGCTCTAATTACAATTGATTGTCACTATTAGAGCACTACCAGTCACTTACAAGCCAGCGATCGCTGTCAGATTCAATTTTGTTACATGTGGTAAAAACTTTTTATTAATTTACACAAATTAATCCGGTAACTACTCTCGTCTTTATAGCTTTTGTCTTATATTTGAGCAAGAATATACGATAAAATCTTTCAGAAAGCTTAAAACTAACAAAATACATCCGCCTATTTTCGTTATTTCAACACATTTGTCGTTTCTTCCAGAAATAATTTTTGTCGTCCCAAAACGTGAACGCGAATTTCCTAATAATATGCAAATCATATATGGTAAAATCAGTGTTTCCGCTAATTCCAGGACCATCAAAAGAATAACATTTAGGCTTTCTCGCTTCATCTTAATTATTGCACCAATAATTTTGAGACATACACTTGACTTCATGGGGTTAAAGAGAAGTTCATATTTTCGTCAATTTTATTCTCTTTTTCCAAATTGAATACGTTGTATCATAATATTAGATAATTTGTTTGCAACATGGGCTTTAGGTTGAAAGATTCTAGAGTAAATCTAGGCGGATTGAATGCCATTTATAACGTTACGCAAGTGGTACATATCCGTGGAGTTTGTGACATATATCTTCAATCATTTCTTCCTTATTTTTATTTCAAAAAAACAAAAAAATTAAGATGGCGAGGAAAACGCTCAAGCATATGCTAAAAGCTTTCTCCTTTATCAAACGTTCTCATTTAACGAACGTTTGTTTAATACAAATCGGCTAAAATTTGTCCGAGTTATTGTGTAAAATCAGAAAATTTTACGAATTTAACAAAACAAAACTTTGAAAAAATATTCTTTAATGTCGTCGGCATGCAAATCATAAATGGTAAAAATTTCATGACGATCGATTTAGCTTGAGACGCCACCAAATTTGTTGCTATAATTTATATTTTTAACCCTTTAGAACTGAGTCCCCAGACAGTCGATTTCCTTAAAATATAGACTATGCACACCTACCAAAGATTACCTTTCGAATGGTGTAATTTTTATGAAAATCGATGGTTAAACAATTAAACAATTAAGTACGGAAACAAAATTATTTTTGCCTATTAATAAAACTAGATGATAAGCTGTAAAATGAACTGGGCATTTTAAGCGATAAACAAAATTAAAAAACAGTTGCGTGATACATCGCTTCTGTATTTTCTGAAACTTCTTTTTTTCGTTTTTATTTTTTTTAAACGCCCATTGTTTTTTTTTTTTTTTTGAGATTTTTTTTTTTTAAGATTAAGAAGTTTTTTCCTATTTTATCGTGTCGCTTTGGTTCAGTTTGTTATTGTTTTGACCAACTGTTCGATTTTGTAAATCGGTAGAGCGAAAACATTTATTTTTTCATTGTAATTTGTTTTTAATTTTCAATTCGATTTTGTTTTCGGACAAATGGTAAATCGATTAGAAATTCATTTCCCTGGTAAGTATTTATTTGTTTATGTTGGTGATGTTAAATATATTTATTCAACTGTATACCAAAAATACTTTAACCTTTAGTCAAGTTCTGAAAAGGTTTCAAATGTTTTAAAATTATTTAACTCTGTCACTTCTTTTACGTTCATTAATAAGTAATAAGAATAATAAGTAAGAAAAGCTAAAACTCTGTTCTTGAATTTTTTTATTTTCTGAAACAGAAGCAAATTTTAAGGTTAGTTTTAGTTTAAATTTTTTTTTTTTTCAAAAACAATCAGTTTTCATATCCTTTCGTTTTGTTAATAAAAAAGTCTGTATAAAAGTCGACACTCCATAGACTGCTTACCCCGCGTCTATTAGTAGACCTTTTGTTTCTGTATTAACTGAATAACAACTGCAATGATATTGATTTTGTACAAAGATGTTAGAGGTCAATCAAAAATATAGATGTTATTCATGGTATTCGGTCCGCAGACGATGCAAGAACGACGATAAAAGATTTTTTATAGTTCATTTATGTAAATATTGATTATGTAAAATTAATTTTTTTTTAAACTATGTTTAATTTTCTGAACTATGTTAACATATTATTAATGTGTAAAAAAGTTGATGGTTCGTTGAGTTGGTAAATAAAAAAATTATTTACTATAAGAAAACTTTGCATAATATATTTTTTGCTACTGTGGGTAGTACGGAGTAATATGTTTTTAAATAAATTTTTTAAAAAAATTTGAGGTTTTGCGCTCTATAGCTCCACATTGTATAATTTTTCACAACAAAATGCCACAGTCAATATGGTAGGTATAACCGAATACATAAAATTATAATTAAACCAAGGCATTTATATAAATTGTACAAAGAAAATTATGTAACGCCATATCATGGCTGTATTTTGCTTAAACGAGTTGTGTGGTTTTAATTTTGATTTTAATTTAATTGGTTTTATTTAAAACAGCATAATATGCTCAATCTAATAATTTACTCATGAAAACTTACAGTTTCTTATAATATTGACAACACTCCAATGAATCCTTCTAGTTTAAGAAGTTTTGGACTACTTACTGATGACAAACTGTCTACCATTTAGCTCTTTTGATACGCACAGACTGACAAGCGGTTATTTATTTCTCTCCATCTATTAACACTCGCAGTCATACACTTACCCAGCTAAATGTTTGTCTTCTATATGGAGATCCCTATGATGGTCATCGCTAGAAGATATTATAGAAGCTAGATATTAAATACACTAATTTATTGAAACTTTCTGAGAGTACTAGATGTAACCAAAATAATAAATTTACATTTGAGCAAAAATAGATAAACGAACGTTTATCTAAACCATTGCCTAAACAATGACAAAAGCCTTTCTTTAACCAATCGAATAACCATAACTATGGACAGGAAATTCATTTTCATTCAATTCATATTCTAGAAACTATCTAGTCGATTATATGTCTTTCCATGGTTATATCTCATTCAGACAGATCAGTTGAAAGAATGTTCACCTGATAATGTAATATTGCAAAGCTTCCAGTTAACATCTCATCTTTAGAATAATATGTTAAGATGTCAAACCAACCAAAAGGTAAATAAGCTCTTAAATTTCACTTATAAATAACTAATCCACTAAAACATATTGTAAGCAAAAAAAAGAGGTACAGTAAAAGTTAAATATGCCGAAGATATAGCTACTATACGGTAACCAAACATGACCACAGTAGTTACAAATACAATACTATAGGTATTTCCGAGTTTTGTTAAAATTGTGTACAAGGTGCTTATTTGCACAATATAATTTACAACATAATATTTTTTACATCTCACTTTTGTCCTCTATACAAGCTTTAGAATTGTAAAACTCCATCAATGGTAGAACTAAGCAATATATCAACTGTGACACTAAAAAAAACATAGATACCGCTAAAATTTAACTAAAGCCCAAAATTTACAAAATTTACAACCGGCACGGAACAAAATGTTTACCGAGTGATAAATTTGTAGATCTTCTGATACTGAATAAATCTGACGCTATATCAATTTTAACTATCAAGTTCCATTTTCCAATACCAAACTTAAAAGATCAAAACATTGACATTTTCAACTACTACGGGAACTTCTACGGAGAAACAAGAAAAAATATTTTTTATTAGTCAACTGTCAACTGTTGTGTTACTTGGAGTGAACTACATAATTTCATAACTTGGGCGAGCTATAGGGGTTGTCCAGTCCGTTTAGTGCTAAAACCAAAAATATTTCCTAGGCATAGGACTGAGCAACGAAAGTTTAAAAAAACAAAATTTCGACCAATTTTAAACAAAAAAGGATTGCCCATCGAGCACAAAATTGAGATAATGTAAATATTTGAAACAAGCTTCACTAAAAAAACTATTTTAAAATTAATGGATACTCTAATTACATGACACTAAGCATCCGAATGGGTAAACTCATGGTGACTCTGCTTTGAAAAGAAGATTAGAACAATAAGAACTTATCAAATATTTGAAAGAACATATTAAATCAACATGTTTTTAAACTATAAATACTCAGTGAGGTTCTAGACCTATGACACCGAAGGGTAAGCAACTGTATAAAAGCTATAGAGGAACACTGTTTAGGTTTTTTATCAGCCAGACATACTTATGTAACCACCATAGATTGGTATGATCTATCATCATCTTACCTTTTAGCTATAATAGTAACATTAAGCACTGAAGTTCGGAAGGTTCATTCTCAGAAATGTCTGACAACCAAGCGTACAAAGTTGTTCGCTAAATATAGGGTAATATTCGAACAAAATTGAATAATAGATATTTCCCTTCGCACGCCAAGATATATATATATATATATATATATATATATATATATATATATATATATATATATATATATATATATATATATATATATGCAGCAGTAGAACAACTAAATGTACGCTTAAACCAGAAGTAGGGAAGGCTACTACGGTTTTCAACATTTCTGCAAAAGTTAATAAACTTTCTGCTTTTATTCATGAACTTTTACTCTAAGCCACACTACGATTTTTTTAAAAAAAAATTATGTTAGTAATGACTATGTTTATTGTTAGAGTGGGTCGGCAGAAGGAAAGCCCACGGTAGAACCCAATTATGACCTTCGCCTCTAATTGAGGCATCCGACCTCACTCAAACAATATTTTTCTTAATGATTAGGGTTAGTTACCATACTTACCCTTGCTGTGGTTACTGTCTTCTTTTTTTTTTTTTTTTTTATTTCCACCAAACACAAAAAAAAACGAATTATTATGTTTAAACTGTTTTTATAAAAAACTACGTTAAAATTTTTTTCAAAACTTAAAAACTAAAAAACTGAATTTAAGAACTAATTTTAAATCCGAACTCACTGTAAAACTCAACTCACTGATCTCTAAAATACTCCCTCTCAATCTGAACTCCTCTAAGCATGTACGCCCCACCAAGTATTAGGTCAGGCAAGCTCTAGGATCGCGGCGTACATGCAAAGATTCACAAAAACTCTCTGAACCCCCAAAAGAATTGGCAAGGTATTTATACAAAAATTAATTAATTGTTTGAGAGGGGGAAATCACAATTTTAGAACAAGAATTGAAATTCTCTCAACCAACAAATTTAATTTTCGTAGTATCAGCAAAATGTTAAATCCCGTCTAATTATGTATTGTAACTACGCCTGCAACGTTTTAAATTTCATACACATGCCTTATGTATAGCAACTGCACTTGCTCGTATGCACCGACGAAAGATGAGCGTAGTACAATAATTGTAGAAAAAAAATGTTTATTCATAAAATTATATGAATTTTTGTCATTCATATAATTTTATGTACAAAGTCAAGGTTGCAGCGGATCATATAAAAAAAATGGAACATCAAGATGACTAATGTATTAATGAATTATGGTGAAGATGATATCTTCTAGGTCATGTTGGCATTACTTTATTAAAAAAATCAACATATGGGCATGGGTTGATAACGAAATGTAATAGGGTTTCGTTACAAATACTTAAAAGTCTAAAGTTACCAACAAGCTGAAATCTACCGATTAGACTACCAAGTGGCAACTAGGTGAGGAACGACGAAACAAAAAACCTGAGATTAGGGGTGCATTTACATTATGCTAAACTATACCACTTGGAATTAGAGACATATTAGCTACATTTGAACCTGATAAAGAATACCACAAACATAGAAGCTGAGCTTTGGAAATCTTTTGACTGTAATGTACATTCAATGGTTGTCAACAATACAGGGAAAAATTTGTAATATTAAACAAGAAACTACGCTCGTCAAATAATAGCACTACCACACAAACGATAAGATTACAACCTACTAGTAATACCGTTATTCATGTTCCTGAATCTCCTTAAAAAATATGGTAGCCCATCTAGAAGTAGATGTGAGGAAATTAACCAATGATGAAAATCCGTTAGCTAGACGTCAAAAGTTTGGATAGAAAGCAAAATTTAATCTTCCCAAGAATTTGAATGAGATACGTGGATGAAGTCTTCGTAGTAATTGGACAGAATCAAGCTCGTGGAGTAATGAAACTACTGTATTCAAAGGAACAGACGGTTTATTCTTATACTATGGAAAGGGTTGAAAACTATGAACTGGCTTTTTTGGATGCCAAATGTGCAGAGAAAACAACAACTTTTTCTTTTAAATTTACCGTAAAGAAACGTCAACAGCTGGGTGCATAATAAATGCTTCTTATCACTCTGGAAAACATAAAATAGCAGCATTCAACATTTTTGGTTCATCGCCATGTGAACATCCCTCAAAGGGTTTCTGATCATGAAAAAGAACTTGATAGGATCAATAAGAGATTACTTTAACCAATGGATACACGACACGGATGATCGATTAGATGGTGGAACAAAGATATGACAAACTTAAGGTACAATGCAACAACATTGTCGTTCATTGGGGGATAAACTGTCTGACCCTTATTTCCTTTTGTAAGAGGCTTTTCCACTAATCTAAAGATAAGTTGGGAAAGGCACTGTATAGAACTAGTAGAATGCAGTAACATAAAACATTCTAACATATTAGGAGGTGCAAGAGATCTACAAATGTGTTATAAGAAATCCAGAGTATATCGAATGCAGAGATTGTGACAAAATATTTTTCGGACGATCAAGAAGGCCTATTATTGACTAAAGGTGACAAATCTAATGTGCCCAAACATGTCATGAACACAAATCACTATTTAGGCAGGACTATTTCACTATTTTTAGGCAGAACTTAAGACCTATCAGCAGCTTATTATTGGATATGTAACAAACTTGTACAGTCACATATGTAGATACAAGAAGCAAATATACCAAAATCCACACGGCACATACGTTAGCATACACATATGAATTATATAGTAACGAATCTCTTGTAAGTCCTTGTTGTCAACCCTTGGATACCCTGATGAATATTGGTCCAGCATAATCTAGTCTTGAAGTTCAGGATTTGTTTCGGTGGTAAAATACCATTATTTTTTGTTTTCTGGGATCAAAATTTAAAACAGGTACTCCGACACGAGTAAGGTCTTTGTAGTCCCTTTCTTAAAATATTTATTTCCTTCGACTAATATAAATTTGATAAATATTGACAACGATAAAAATTGGAGCCATATTTTGAGGTATATAAACAGAAAGTAACTACAGGAGGCTGGATCTGGACAAAACAGTGGATGGAGAAGCATTTCAAAGTCCAACTTAACTAGTGTGGCTATCGTTTTCGAAGATTTGTGCATGGTGCAATGTGTTGATGAAAGATTACTTTTTTATTCTTCATTTTTCGACGTTCTTTTAGTGATTTCGTCCTTTAACGTCACCAGTAATGCCATATAATATTCGCTTTTGAAGTTTCTTTTCATTTGCATGGTAGTCAAGGAATATTATTACGAGCGCATCCTAAAATACAGAGGCTGTAACCAAGCCCGGCTAGCTGGCTACTGTTGTGCCTTTGAACGACATTCACTATAGCTGCTCTACACTCAGCTAACTGGCAATTTGATTTCTTTAAAACTGGCGAATCCATTGTCACATACCAGTGTAATAATCCGTTTTTTCGAGTAAACAGTGCTAAACAGTGCTGTGAATCATAGATACACTGTTGTTTTTGTTCCATTGTGAGTAAAAACGGCACCCATTTGGAAAAAATATTTTTCATTGCGAAATTTTTTCTCAAACACTAAAGCAGCTTTTACATCAAATAAATACATAGCCAATACCTACGATAAACTTTAGATATTTAGTGGTTTACCTGCCACCTAGATATTTTTTGGAAAAGCAAACTTGTTAGGTGCAACGAAATTTAAAGAAAAAAATTTGTCACAATAAATGTTAGGATTGAAAGAAAAAACGAAGGTTACTGTGTGAATAATAAAATATGTTCACGGCAATAGTAGAATTACCTAACTTTAGTTTTACCGTACGCCGCGATCTTTTTGTCGACTTGGCGCTTCTTTAATAAATGTTTGTGCTCGAATCCTCAATTCTTTGATAGATATTAAATTCTAAACTTAGCTCTCAAATCGAATTGGTTTCAATTTTTAGTTTTATTTTATTAAAGCATAAAATATGATTTTTGGATAACAAAAAATGTTTATCGAACAAAAATTTAATTTGGTGTGAAAGCTGCGTTACACTTTTCAATGTTTCATCACGAGTTATACGACTTGTTGTATGTTTTCTTGAGTCAGTTCTTACATTTGAACGACCAAAGTGGTGAGCATCATTTGTGTCTTTAGGACCACGTTTGAAATTAGCATACCACTGACAAATGGTTGGTTTCGAATGAGCAGTGTCCGAATAATAATATTCAAGCCAATGCTGAAATAGCTACGTTCTAAAACGCATAACGATTTTTAATCTCGGGACTTATCGAACGATCGTGTAAATAAGGTTTTAAACCTTACAATCGCAAAATTCATTTTTTTGAGGTAGTTTGTATTTGGTTTAAATACGTAAGACCGAACAGAACTTTTAATTCTTATTGACGTTTCAGATAGTTTTTAAATAAATTATTTTAATAATTTAATTTATATATTAATTTAATTTATATATTTTTGCTTTTTTCCCTGCACGTCTAGCAATAATTGTTGAATTATTTCTTTACCCTCATCCATTTTCGATTCTTAATTACTACGATTTTTCCCATTTTCATCCTTATAATACTCCAATCGATATATTGTATCGTAATGAATACCAGCTCATATATAGATTCTACCATAGAAAAATGTATTGTATTCTAGCCCGAGTTCTACTAATTCAATTTGTATTCCCAAAGTATTTCTCATACTGTAAAAAAAAACTTAATAAATTTTCATTTTGTTGAGTTTTACAAAATATAGAACCCTACAACAAATAAAATTATGGTTTTTAAGGTTACTAACAATCAATGCGGCCTTTCATTTCTTAAGAAAAACAAAAGACAAGGATGGTTTATTGTTACCATCAAAAAAAAAATCGACCAAAAAAAGTCTTTGAAACTTTAATCATTAACGTAATCAAGGGAAGTATTTCATTATAAATTTATGTATGTACAAGTCATATACGATATACCACAAAAGTTAAGTTTTTGTTTGGGTCTTAGGTCTTTATCGGTTAAACTTGAATACAACATATTTTGTTATGTTCAAACATCAAGGATATATCCATTATCTTAAGTATATGGATATAAGTTGAATGAACGTTTGATAACTTTTCTAGAAAATAATTTTTTAGTTTTTCTTTTTTTTTTTTTGTCAGTCAAAATTTAGATTTTATATTGGCATAAAGCTAAAATATATGATTTTGTATTGGTTTGTTGTTGTATTTGAGCATAAAATCTATATCAAGAATAACCTAATCTACCAACAAATATAAAAAAGGAAAATTGTTTAAATCTTTTTGAAATATTTTTTATTTTAATATTACGAAATATTTTATAATTTTTGGGATATATGCTTGAAAAGATTTTCATGACAAAAAACATCATCCACGAGTATACACAAAATAGCATAAAAATTAAAATCAAATTTAAAATTGTTTGTTGTCGAAACAAACTATAAACTATAAATGAATAATTAAAATAATTGAATATTAAAAATTATAAATGCTAAAAATTTTTTGTATTATTAATAAAATGTTTTTTTGACAAAGCCTGGAGTTGATTAGTGGTGGTGGTGGTGGTGGTGGCGGTAGTTTGTTTGTACAAAAGAAAATTTTTATTTTCACTTTCACAAAACAAAAGAATAATATTAAAATTTGAAAACTTTAATAAAATATTTTTGTTGTTTGGTTTAGCTTAAATAAAACCAAATATTAAATAGAATTACTCTAATTAAAGGGGTATTTTAGCTAGCTAATTTCTTAGTGAATTAGTCGGTTGTAAAATAGCAAATATAGGAATAAAATCATTGAAAATTTTGATTTGATGACATTGCCAATGTCAAGTTTTATATTTTCACTATTGGCTCGTTTTTACGTTCTGAAAAAGAGTATATTTGAAAAAGATTTCCAATGGTAAATAAACCAAAAAAAATTCAGAAAACTTGCCTAATAGAAAATTTGAAAAGCAGTTAAAAAAATGTATAATTTTAAAACTGTGAAAGATACTTTGAAGTTAAAACTGTTAAATATACACAAATCTAGAATTTCCAAAATCTTGTTAACCACTTATAGTTAGACCATAATAACTGTGAATATATCCAAATCAATTATGTATTTCTAATAGCCATGTACCTGTTTTGGTTGTAAGCTCAGTTTTCATGATCTTAAATCCTGTAAAATGAATGCCAAAAATCTAAAATTGTACCAAAATAATTTAGAATTTAATATGTAACCCCTAAAATTAATATATACTTTAATATATAACCCTCTGGATACTTTATCCAAATTAACCTTTTTATGTTCAAATTAACCTTTTTATGTTTAAATATCATAAATTTAAACTTAGTATGATTTAGTGGCAGCATGTTCATCATTCACTTGCCATTTTCGTTAGACGTCAAATTTTATTGGCTTTAAAACAATTAATTAAAATTATAAAGTGTAAATTATTTTGAATAATTTTGCGTGATATTAGCTATCAAAAAAAGGTTACAGTTAATTGTGATGTTTCTAGTATTAAAACTGAATATAATTATTTTGAATATTTGATACAGCATTTAATTTAAGTTTGTGGTACATACTTAAACCTTCTCTATTTAATCACGAACTAATGTTCACACAATTTAGTGATTACTCGAACCGTGGTGAATTTATTATTCGTCTATCAACATTTATCTGCTCAAAGTTCACTTCTGTGCCATCTATTCATTTAAGAATAGTGACAGATAGAATTATATCTTACAAATCTGGTGTTTCGTATAATTTTATGTATTGCTCTTATAAATTCATGCTCGAATTTTAAATAGTTCTGCGATGATTGTTCTAATAGAATAGGCATGTTACTACGTAATATGGATGATGTCATTAAGATGGTGCTTTATTTCGCCAGCAAAAGATTTGGAGAAGGAAATGCTTCCTTTAACTACTGTTATTGTTTTAACAGTTCATCAAAGTCAATATTTTCAACCCGTCATTTCTGAAGATAATTAGCTCTTGTAGTGACATGGCTGGATCCATTATGTCCTATCCTGACAGATAATTTCTATATATAAATATATATATATATATATATATATATATATATATATATATATATATATATATATATATATATATATATATATATATCCAAATTTATTAATTAAACAACACATGAAGCGTTATGCATATACATACTAGTTTTGACAACTCAGAATATTACACGATCTTGTGCTGTTTCAGAAATTACTGCAACCTAATATAGGGCCAAGTGGTGTTTTGGTTAGAAGATTTAGCACCCGGCCAAAATACTTAAATCCAGCAGGTTTAGATTAGCACCGACTTTAGCATCTTATTTAGGTTTAAGTCTGGGTCAATCAATAATAATTATAATATTTGTAATAAGTATTTTACATTTTATTGTCAAAATATAGGTTTACGTACCAAAGTTAGTGATTTTTATTTAAACGAGTAAGAATGTAATTATTATGTTATCGTCTAACAAGTCGGTTCTGAGTGTGTTGTATGATATTTAGATTTGATCGGAAACTATTGCTAGGCAAAGGTGGATTGATCGCAATTAATTCCAAAACGACTTGCAATTTGATATTACTCTTAAATCTAGTTAATTGCGAGGCAGTAAGGGCTGAATTTAATATTGAATCTATTGAATTTTCTAAAATCTGGGGACGAAATGGACAAACCCAACGAGGGATTTGAAATGGATACGGGCGTATCTTGGGCAATATACTATAAAACAAATGGTTAGGATACTCAACTCCTTTGTAGTAGAGACGCACGTTAGCTAATTAGTTAATAAAAACTATATGGGATGGTACCAACAAAAGGAATTAATATCTCAGGTGGTACATCATTATCAACATTGGTAAATCTAATCTCTATGGAGACATGCCTTTTGAATTATGGAAAAAGCCTTCTATTGCATAATCTGGAAACAGCTAATCCGTTTCCAAGTAAACCAAATATATTGAGATCATCTCTAAAAGAAAGAAGAAACACTTCATTAGATGAGCTAGCCACTAGATCATTCGAATACCCAACTTATGAGGAGGATTTAGAAAAGAAAAATACCTGGATCATTAAAAGAAATAAGCCAAAAAAAGAAACAAAACAAGCAAGCATAGTTTCACCGGAGCAGAAAGAGCCAGAGCACAAAACAACAATCGCAGGTACTATACCGCAAAAGAAAATCAACACCAAAGGTAAATATAAAAGGAGTTACTATAACTTTTGAGGAATCGAAGCGCTGATGGATTCAATAACGGACCCGGAATTTAAAATCATGACCTTGAATAATAAGATGACCACACAACCTAATCAAGAAAAGACATAACCAATTGCCTACAACATAAAGGATTCAAAATTCTTGATGCTATGAATATTATTTAAAAAAGAAAGGCAAAGGAGAAATAGCCTAGAAACTGTGACAAAAAGAAGACTATCCCTCCCAACATATGCAAAAGGAAGGAAATCCATTTGCACGAGGCCAGCAAATTTCAAACTCAGGAAGTGAACTCGATATCACACAAAACAGGAAAGTTAGTTAGTTTCATATACAGTAACAGAAAATGTTTCCCAAAAACCAGAGGAAATCATTAATACGAAATATTTGAAATATTTTCCCACGATGTAAACTAAAAAAAGACGACTACACTATTAAGAAAGTAGGACGTAACTTCACTAAAACAAGCAACTTTAATGCAAAAAATAATTTTTCGGCCTCAAAACTGACTTTTCCAAAGGATAAAGAATTATTTGCAGCAAAAATCGAAACAATAAGGAAATTTCTTAGTACTCTAGTAAGGATATGAAATAAATGCTTGAAGGCAGCAAAGGGGATAAACGACCAATAATGCAAATTCCGACAAACAAGGCAAACGATGAGAGATGGGCTAGATGTGTAAAAATAAAAGCTGATATATTTGCTGTACACATGGTAAAAACTTTCAATTTTTTGTGCACAAAAACAGCTGATAAAAATATGTGCAAGATGACCGGAAGAAATGATTTTCTGGATATAAAGGCTAAAACTCAGAAAGAACTAAAAACTAAAATCAATAATCTAAAAGCCAAATGAAACTTCAGGATATGCAAGTTACTACATATCATTAATGCGGCTTTTAGGCAAAAATATGTACCCGCAGACAGTATGGAAAGTAGCAAATGTAATAATAGTTCAAAAATCGGATAGGCCGACGAATTTTTGGTACCATCCGGTTACCATCATCTATAGTATCGAAGTTTTGAGCGTATCATTTGCATTCTTTATTCGAGCAATTTCGATATTCAGTGTATCTAATTTTTGGGATGAAATTTGTTGAAAATGTTTAACATTAGTAAAGCGATTGCTTAATGAAAATGACCCTTAAATTTGGTTAATTTACAATTAGTTAAACAACCTTTCAATAATACTATAGCCGAGGGTGAATTTTCATTGTCATTGCAGCCATCACACTTCCTAAACTTGTTTGACCGCATAATAGCCTAACAAACAAACAAACTATTTTTTTAAAGATTCGTTCTATTCAGATATCTCCCCATCCCCAACAATTATTCTTTAAATTTTCAGCTTTTTCAGTATAACTCGGATAAACTCCTAGGTATTTGAATTATATTAGGCCCACATTACTTCAAAAATACTAAAAATATTACTAAATATTTAAATTTTGCAGCGTGGCACAAGACTATAAAACTATATTGCTTATGATATCTTTAAACTAAATCAATCGACCGTCCTTAAACAGTTTTTTAAATTAACGAAGATCGTGTTAATTTATCGCTTAAGAAAAATGAAATAGTAATACTAATAAGCTTACCCTATGTTGCCAAAAGGACCAAGTTATTTAACTGGGTATTTAGAATATTTTGAACAATTTTATTTTGAAAGTAAACAATTTGTGGCTGGAGCTAACATTCTAAACCATTTTTAAGAAATGGTTTGTTTTGTTTTCAAAGAATGCATCGGATTGGAACAAATCGGATCCTTTACAACTATATCCGCTTTTAAAATCTATAAAAATCCATTATTAAGTGGAAAGATAGCTTATGCCAAGTATCTATGAATGAATATTTTTCTTTTGTTTTATCGGTTACATAAAGGAGTTTTTCTAATTCCTAAACAAAAGACGTTTAGCTCACCAAAGACATGGATTCGAAACATTTAACTGGCATTGAAACAGATTTTTATAAAGCTTTAATGGGATATAAAATACATAACGCAAACTCTGAAAAAAAAACAGGTTGAGAAATCTGTGATGTTTTCATCTATAGCTTCTAGGTTAGCCTCTTTGTAAGTAACATCATAACCACGATGCTATAGCGACTATTAAAAAGTATTGAAATTCGGATCTTTTTTGTTATCATGATCTGGAATTTAAAATGGATGTAGAAAATATTGGGCTTTGACAAAAAGTGGAACATCGGTCAGACTTAGAAGCTAGAGGTTTTCCGTTAAAGCTAAATAATTGTAGTGAACTTTCTAAAAATATATCATTTTGGAACTGTAAATGTATTCGTTCTTGTAGTAGAGTTTTAACAACTAGGATGCAACATGCTCGTAACGAGATACAGAACGTGGTAGAAATAAAGTACACAATTGGACGAATGTGCACTTTTAGTATCAAGTGTTCTGAAAAATTGTATCTTAAATTGTTCTTCAACCTACGACAAGATCCATTTTAGACGTTAAAACGATTGCCGTAAGCGAAGGGATCAAATGTTGTAAAAGTACCATGAAAAAGTAAAAGTAAAAGGTTATTTTTCAGTTGTTTAATTTGGCAAAAACCACAGGTTTTAACTTAGTTTGAATTATAGCTCTTCACACATTAAATTGGATATATTAAATCCAATCATATGATATATTCCAAACACCTTAATTTATGGTATAAGGTAACCGATACAATTACTAAATGATTTATTAAAAGAAAAATATTATTTACACGAAAATAAATCAATTCGATCCGACCAGATTTATTTACCTTAAACAAAAAATTCTACCTTTTGTTTTTCAATTAAAATCAATAAATAAGTTAGTCGTTAACGAGATACACAGGTGTCTGCGCATCGACTATTTATATGGTATACCACGTAAATTATGAAAATTTTCAAAGAAAATTTTTTATTAAAGATCAAACGATGGTTTTTTATAATACCACAGATAAAATATTAATATTATTCCGAAAAAAATTAGCAATTTGCACACCACAGATATCAGATGAAGCACAAAAGAAAATTATTATTTCCCTTTCAAATTTATTTAAATTTCAACACAATTACCAATAACCGTATATATAAATACAACAACTTTTATACGATTTTCACCATTTCTGCTACCAAATCCATAAAAAAAAATGTATTTAAATTTTTCATCCAAAAGGAATAAACACTGACTGGCATTGAAATTGATTATTTTGCAACCTAGTACCCTACCACTAGAATTTAGTCTATGTTCGATGTATATATTGTGTGTGCTGTGTGACCAATGTCCCGTTAAGTGAGGTCAAGGTGATTAAATTTATTGGGGTTAATATTAGAAAACCATTATTGGTTTTGTTCAGTCTGAAAAGGGTATGGTGTGATAATAAATATAAATTACGGATTAATCGCTTGCCCAGAGGGTTTAAGGGCAAGAGATTAATTCGTAATTTATATTTATATTTTATTATAGTTAATGCGCTGTTATCAATTGACAATTTCGATTTGTTAATTTTTTCATACATACGTACACTATGAGGTAAATAAGATTAAAGGGTTTTATTAAATCACTTATTATGAACAGATAAACAACGAATTACGTGAGCATCGATGCCCTATTCTAGTACAACCCATAAATTTAGTATAGGTTTTGAACACAGTATCCTCTATAAATTTAAGATTGAACAGGATAAGATCTATATTAGAGCTTGGAAATAAATCCAACTTGATCGTGTAAATATTTTCATTAAATATTTTCATATTTGCAATACGTAATCGTCACTTTTCTCATTCATCAGTTTTACTTTTAAGCACTTTAATGCTAAGACTGTGTCCGAACCAATGATAAATATTTGTTAATACAATTTTTTGACATTTATTTGAAAAATATTCCCTACATTTCCAATTTTTTATTACGCTGTTCAAAAAGTATAATAATTGATTGAAATTTTTCGCCTAAATGTTTTTAAATTCACTGAGGTATTAAAACTATAGCAACGAAAATGTTCAAACTTTTCTGATATGGGTTTTGAATGGTACTATTACAAACTCAAGTAGTGAGTTTTATTATATATATCCGAGTGTGCTACGCGATGAGTTTGGTTTTTATTATAGAAAGATTTGGTATTTGACAAAATTATCATAACAAATGAGTGTTATATTTTGTGTGTCTTCGTTTTTATCAAATAAATGTCAAAAATTTGTAGTCACAAATATTTATCATGGGTTTCGGAGTCTTAAAATAGAAATCGAATGTTAATTTAGATTAAGTAAACTGTGGTTGAAATGACATAACATGATAAAACATGATATTTTATATTCGTTCAGTTTCATATTTAAAGTGTGGCTGAATTTTTAATAAGCCGCCGTTGAAAATAATGTCAATGACTGCCTGAATTGAAGATCGGCTACTGTGGTGTGCCGATACGATATTTTAGAATGGTTTCTGTAAGTATCTTGTATTTGTATTTAAAATTAAAATTTTTCTTATTCCAAATTTCTTAAAGTGGTAACAATTTTGCTTATTTAAGCCATACAGGACTTAACAACGGGATATTTTTCTTCGCTTTCAAAATGTTCTGAACTAAGAACAAACTGTAGGCTTTTGTTTTGTGTTTTTATTTATGGTTAGAGCATTGATCGTTTGGGTATCTTTAACTGCCAATCCACTTTCACCATAATCTAGCACCATCCGTGGCACGTGTAAAACACGTGTTTTTTTAGACTCAATGAAATAGGCTAACCAGTGAATCTGTAATAAATCCATTTGAAACATAACAAATAAAATGATTTGACATTTCTTACAGTTTGTTTCGTAATTTTTGCTCTGTTAATTTTGTTAAATGACAATTCATTTACTCGAAACATTTTCGTTCATTTCTCAAAGACTTCACTGGTCAGTAACATGTAAACTCGATCTATCGTACTCTTACTTAAAGTTATTAGAAGAGTAAAGAATTTTTGTGAAACCTCTTGTTCTAAGGAAACCTCTAAATTAATATGAAATACAAATACTTTAAAATGAAATCTATCTCCTGATGTTATATCTAGTGGCCATAGCTAGCATAGTCCTTTAATATAGCACTGCGACTCGAACATAGCTTACATTTGGCAGTTTTGAGAGTACTTTGTTGCCCTAAAAAAAAAGTTCTAGGTTTAGTTTTTTTTGTTTGCTAACAATCCTAAGACTTTGGGCAAAACAACCTGAAGCAATTATAACCATTACTCTATGTTTATGTGGTTTATTTTAACAATGCTTTCATAGGTCTGCCAGATTTCAGATTTCAAAACACACACGGAACATCAAATCAATGTCTGTTAACACTATAGAGAATCAAAAATCATTTATGCCATTGTTTATTTTCTAAGACACATTGAGCCACCATCAACTAATAGACCATCGAATGTTTTTTGACAAATTTTTTTTTGATTTTGATTTATATCATATTAAAAGATGTGAGTTAATTTAAGTAAGTAGAACCTACAAATCGATCAAGCTATAATGTTCCCGAAATCATGCTTACATTAAACTGAGTCATCCAAGATTTGCTTGTTCGTCAAAACTAGTTTATCCGTTTTCCGCCAAACATCAAAATATTGCTATAACATGAAACATATAAACGAGTCCAATAAATTCATAAAATGATGGTAAGACTTTATTGGTATAACTTGATAACAGGTGAAACATAGTAAAAAAAAAACAAATGTAAATCATCGTGTTATCGTTTATATAACGGTACTAAATTTATCATAAAAACAAAATAAATGAACCTAAAAGACAAAACATAGGCATAATGTTTTATTTGCATGTAAATTTAAGTCTTTTCTTTGGCAAAATCAAAACAACATTTTAATGGTTGAAAGAACATAAAAAAAATTGATTTGTTTTGTCAGTGGGGTCGTAATGAGAAAGGGGGATGATGGCTTGATGTTTTAGAAAGTTTGGATATTTTTTTAAATAAAAAAATAGCTATATCGGGCAGAAGAAATTATTACTACTGCACTTCAAAAGAAGAAAATTTTGGTTGGGTTTTTAACGGGAAAATTATTAACGGGAAAATGCAGCAAATATCTTAAGAATACGTCTTACAAATATTGTGATAGCATCTTTAGAACTTTAGTATATTTGCATCGATGTTTCTACGTAAATATTTTAGGTTAAAACTATTAAGCGATTTTGAAATCACATTTGATTATGGTCTAAACAACATTTTCGAATTGGCCCAAAAAAAATTATACACCCGGATCTTCCATACTATCAAATGACTAATGTTATATCTAATGATAACATTGCCTCCAGTCCTCAAATATTCAACAAATTTTTTCAATTATCAAATTTTTTTTATTTTTTTTCTAAAAATCAAATTTAAAATAAAAAGCTCATGTTAAATTTTTATAATTGAGCAATTTAATTATTAATGAAAATTAATGTAATCACAAAATTTGTGACATTAAATAAATATTTTCTTAATTAAAAAATATGTAAAGTTATAAAAAAAATAGTATCTATATATGTATATATGTATACATAAATATAAAATAATGCTAACATTATAAAAGTTAATTGTCAACAAACATTATTATGTTATATGCAAATTAAATTTTCTTATCATTATATTATTGGGTAGGGAGAGTAGATCAAGGAAATAAATTTGAATAAATGTCTTAATTTTATTGTAAATATGGGTCATTTGCAATATTAAGCAAATTAAATTATCATTTTATATAAAGAAGTTGTGGCAAAAAAGATATTAACGAATAATAATTGAAACAATCTTAACCACGTATCTACAACACGGAAGTATCGATAGAAGTATCTGAGCAACTACCTTCGAAAGGCAAATTTCTAGTATATAGTTTACAATGGATACAAATTAACTAAAAGAGAAAAAAACTTTAAATTAAAACTACAGTTTAAATAGTTATTTTGGTGACTTCGACGTGATATGACAAACGCAACTCTATTTCTTCTGATTTTACTCTTAACTCGACATGACGTCACATACTGTTAGTAGCCAATTAAAAAGTCTTCCTTTAAATAGAGCCAATAGCCAAATGTCCTAGTACAGTAGCGACTAAATATGATCGCAAGAAAAATAATAACTTCGATATACCTCTGTAAAATCATATAATTCTCATAGCACTTTCTTGATTGATAGGATCCACGTTGATTAACAGCTGCAAATGATCAGTCTACCAGATCACGATTAAGTTATCGCCGCGAGAAATAAATGAATACAAACCGTTCCAGCTGCCATAAAACTTAAAGAAAAGGGCATTGGTTACCTAAAAAGCAGTGAGGTATCTTACATGGTCCGACTTACATTGCGATATGAAGAAAACATGACTCTTAAAAACCAAATAAAAACTATATTTATTTTTAGCGTTAATGAAGGCCCTGACGAAGGCTGTCATCACCAAAACTTTTTTGATGTTGCTATAAATTATTTTCTAAATTATGATTTCCATGCTATTTTAGAACATAGAAGAACCATGGACAAAACACTAGAAATAAATTTCTATAGCATTGTAAAAATACTCCGGGTATGAAATTTAGAGTAACTTAATTGGCGATGGTTTACCAAACAAGCGGCGTATTTAACTTCGACATCACATTAAATCGTACACCAAAACAATTGGCCAAAAAAACTAGATAATATTTCTTAAAGATGATAAAATGTTGCAAAATAAACTGTGGTTTCCATTTCGCATTTCTTTTTTGATTATTTGGCCTGGTAAATTTGTATCACAAATTGAAATTTCTAAATCTAGTAGTCGACGAAGGGAAATAATGGGTTTTATAGCCAATCAAGAAAATTATAAATGTGGTGAATGCTGATTGATCTTCGAAGGATGCTCGGAGCAACATTTTTGTTAATCAAATACAAGACACACGACTACAACTATGGTTTTGTTTTTATCCAGATAGTGTTGTTCATTGCTGTGGCAAATAATTTAATCGTTGGGTTTTGGACTCAAACAACTAAAATTATAAGGTTTATTGTAATATATTGTTAATGGATAGCCAAAGCTAAACAATTTATTAAGTTTAATTTGGCAAATTCAAAATGTCTTAAGATTTAATCGATTTAAAACCAACGTTGATTAACTTTTATAAGGTATAACAACTAGCAATATTAACATTCCTAGCAGTCAGTAGCAAATACTTCCAATCCCTTGGAGAAGAATTTTGCTAGAAGAAGCGAAAAAGCTTAGCAAATGTTGGATAAAAATAAAACCAATGGTCTCCAAAAGGGTAAGATTGGTCACAGGCTTGTAGAACTCCTAAATTAGAGATGAACGAAAATAAATTAAAATGATTACTTAGCCCTTTAAGAGCAAAAGCTATACCATTTAAAACAAATTAAATTTTGTTAAAGCTGTTTATCTATGGTTAAGATGGGTACCGGTCGAAACTGGATATTTTACAACTGGATTTGACAAAACAGGATAATTCAAAACTGGATATTTTAAAACGAGATAAGGTACAAAACGAGATATGGTACAAAACTGGATATTTCAAAACAGGATATTTCGACATGTGATTTAAACTTAAAATGATTTTTTAGGAAAGTTCTGGAATATGTCCAATTAGGAAGGAACTCGGCGAGTTTTTAACCAATTATGATGAAATTCGATACATAGGATGAAAATGGAATTTTAAAATGATTTTTGGGAAAGTTCTGGAATATGGCCAGTTAGGAAATAACTGGGTGAATTCTTAACCGATTATGATGAAATTCGATATGTAGGATGGGAATAGGATTTAAAAATGATTTTTTGGGAAAGTTCTGGAATAAGGCCATTTAGGAAGGAACTCGGCGAGTTCTTAACCGATTTTGATGAAATTCTATATGCAGGCTGGGAATTGCAGGTTGTAACAAAATTGTAGGTTGTAACTGTGCTATCGAACAGTGAAAAAATAAGGAATTTCCAAATCGTAAATAATTACTTTTTTTAAGTGTTTAAGATTTGAATTTTTTATCGCTACTAAATAACAATATGTATGTATTATATTATGTACATGATTTTTAATGTAATGTTTATTATAGAGCTCGATCTTGTTTATATTAAATAAAACAATAATCTCGCTTTTAACTGAAAATAATTTTATAATTTATTTTATTTTTCTTTAATTTTTTAATTAATTTTTCTCACATAGATTCTCTAAAGTGAAGAAAAGTTATATTAAATAGAAGAATAAAAAATAGATGAAGATAAATTTTACTGACAGTAAACTCGATCAAGTTAATGATTATTTTAATAAGATGAGAAAAGCAGCAATTAAAAAAAACATTAAGTGAAGGAAAATTCTATCTCTCTGCTTAAAATTATTCAAATATAAAACCTTACTGGCCATATTCCGGAGGTTTTCCAAAAAAAGGTTTTAAAATCAGATTTAATTATACAATTAAAGAAAAAAAACATTGAGTGAAGGAAAAGTCTATTTCTCTCCTGAGAAATATTCAATATGAAACCTAACTGGCCTTATTCCAGAACTTTCCCAAAAAATCATTTTAAGTTTAAATCACATGTCGAAGTATCCTGTTTTGAAATATCCAGCTTTGTACTATATCTCGTTTTGTACCTTATCTCGTATTGGAATATCCAATTTTGAAATATCCAGTTTTGTACCTAATCTCGTTTTGTCAAATCTTATTTTGAAATATCCAGTTTTAAAATATCCAGTTCTGAGCGGTTCCCGGTTAAGATACCTGCTTACCATTGCCCAAAAAATTCATAAATAGAAATTAAATAATTACATCATTTGCCGGTGATCGAATTTAATGTAGATTAATGTTCGTTGGGCTAACCACCTACAAAACGTTCACCATTTCGTAACAAAAGGTTCAAGAGGTCCCTTTAAAAACGCGGTTTGGGACGTTTACGACCTATATACCATAGTTTAGTTTAGTTAGTTAAAGTTGTACTTAAAATTTGCAAAAAGTTCTAGTTTTGTATTTGTACTTTTTTTATCACCAGAACTTTGAAATTGGGATTTAAAATTGGTCCTTTTTGGAGTATAAATTCAATCAAGAGTCAAGAAAATTATAAAATGGAAACAACAATAAAATATTTTATTTTCAAAATAACGACCCTTGACCTTTTGATTTTAAATCTTTATCACTCAAATGAGAGGGGTTCGGAAAACGGTTGAATCATTAGAATCAATGGCCCCCGTGGCCAATTGGTGGAATTATTTTCGCCAAATATAGTACAGCTGCGGGACCAAATCCAAATTTGATTTGATTTTCTTCGGAAATTTTTACATCAAGAAGTCCTTTAAACTGAATTAATCGTTCGTTTATTGATAAATTTTCTTGAAATTGGTGCTCCTGACATCTTGATAAAACGCTGTCAATTAGAGGACGAAGCAATTTAAATTTATCATTTTTTTGTTGAACTTCGATATTCTTATCAACAAAATGTAAATTTCCTCTCCATTTGTTAAAACTTTTTTGATTAGGTCAAAACCAAAGGTTTAATCTCAGTATATTGATTATCGGCACAATCTAAAATTCCCCATTAATATCAAAATTCCAAATAGCTTAACTATAGCTCATCTGGGCTCGTTTCTTTATAATTTTAACTTTTGGATGTTCCTGCATATAAATTAGTGTGCTTGGTCATTTGAAGAAATATGAGTTTTGGAATATAGCAAAAAACATATTTACATGGTGAAAAATCGGTAACTTCTTCTTCAACGCCGGAACCCGTAAATGGAATTAATTGTTCTTCAAACGATCGTCTACGCCATCTAATATCACATTTTGATGAATAAGTTGGTTCTTTATCGAATCCGATAAAATCAAAATCGACGTTTACTATAATTCCGGATTCCGGAAGTGTCAAATTATGTTGATACTTTCATCCGATATGAATATAGTGACGAACAAATGTATTTTTAAACAAATATTGCAAAATTTTACTGATTAAATTATTAACTAAGAAACCAATGATAAATATTTGAGAATAAACATTTTCGAGATTTATTTCTAAGAGATTTATTTTTTATTTATTGTGTGAAGTATATAAAAACTGAAAAATTGCATTTATAAATGTGTGCATTTTTTTTTTGAAATTGTCATAGCAACGAAAAAATTCAAATTTGTCTTATATGGTTTTTGAATTAGACTATTACAAAACAAAGTAGTGAATTTTTAATGTTTCATTGTATATATCCGAGTGTGCTACGCAATGAGTTTAACCCGCCGTCTCCATTATGAAATTTTACTGAAATTTTATTTCATGGTTTTCATGAGTGTATCTGTTTCTTTCAATGGATTAGTAAATTTCTGTCAGTGAAATTTTATCACTGGCCATTTTGCTTTCATGAAAAATTTCATGAACACTATAATATAAACTAGAAATATAAACAAAAAATAAAAAACAAAAACAAATCTATATAGATATTTCATCAAATCTTTTGAAAAATTTCAGTCTGAAAGTTTTCCGAAAGTTTACATTTTTGTTTAATTAATATACACACGCATACATTGATTGATCAAATTGATTTGATGAAGGCAAATTTCATAGTGAAGACGGCGGGTAAGGTTTTGGTATTTTTCAAAAATTATCATATCAATTAACCGTGATAATTTTAAGTGCGTTCGGTATTAAGTATTAACAAATAAATGTCAATAATTTGTATAAACAAATATTTATCATGGGTTTCGGACACACTCTAAGTATTGAATTTTGTAGATTTTTGTTTTAAAACTTGTGATGTCCAATTATTTAGACTGAACTATTACATGGGGTAAAAAAGCAGAACTATGGGCTCCACCATTGCAAAATAGTAAATTTTCTGTACTTAAGATTCTTTGAAAGGTCTAATAAAATAAATTTTGCGAATGAAAATATTCATATTTTTGCACTATACTGGTATATTTAATTAAAATTTGCATCCCGAGGAATACAAAGATATTTAAAATTGGCTACCCTTTCAAATTGTAGTAGTTTTGCATTACCATTTATTGACCCAGGATATGGAATACTAAATTCTGATGTATGCAATATGTTAGACGTAGAAATCATAATATATGCACTTAGTTTAGGAATTCAGTATTAGTTTGTGTAATACAAACTAAATTCGGAGTAAGTCAGTATGAGAAACCTTGTTGAAGAAGCAGTTCCGTATTCAATAATACCATATAGTTATAAAATATGGATTTAGATACGATTATCTTTTAAGAAGTGCATCAAGCAGAGCAATTTTATTGCGAGTTATATTAATATGTTCCTGCCATGACATATATGAACAACAACCATCATTTTATATGGTGATCATTCTTGCACTTGCCGTAATTTTTAAAACGGATTAAGACAAATATCAATTAATCCATAAATAATTACAAAACATTTACATTTAGCATTATGCATTGAAAATATATTTCTATATAATTTAAAAAATGTTTTACATGTACACTTCGAATAAAAAAATAGCAATCACACAGGTAATCCAATAATATTTCAATTCTAATTTATATTCGTAGCACAACCGCCAAATATTAATATGTTTTGAAGATAAAGTAAAATGTACGCAGAAAAATTTAAAATCACTGAAGGATTTATACACCAAAATAAAATGTTGCATGCAACATGTATATATTGACAAAAAAAATTACTTGTGTACATTATTTTCTCCTGCAACAAAATTCAACTATCACGACAGTAAAACAAGGATACATTTAATATAGGCCATCTACATTTTAATAGACGGAATAAAATATAGTGCAACAAATTTATTATGTCTGGACTATATATTAGAGTATCTAAACTATATATAAAGTGTTTGAATATTTTATTAAATTATCGTTAACGTTTTGATTAAATAATTATATTATGATTCAAACAAAAGAAAAACACTTACAATTCGTTTGACACGGTAATAGCACTGTATCGTTTTCATGCGCTTTAACTGTTGTTGGGACACTTTCAAAATTTTTATCACTTAATGTTGTTGGCGATAACGATGATGATTGATAATATGGTGGCGTATAATCACATCGATTTAAATTAATTTTATAAAAAATTATCACCAAAATTATGGTAAAATAATTATAGATTTTTAACATTTTCACTGTTCTTAATAAAATATTGCAATGTTTAATTTTTTTATTTTTTTATTAAAATTACAAAACACTTTAAAACGATCTATCTAAACTTACAGCTTAATAACACATTTCACATGATTATTATAACGTAAAAATTAATTAATTAATTAATGATGAAAGATATATAAAAAATAATAATAATTAATTTTAAACACGAAGGCACCAGAAAATATGTTATGAAACATAAAAACTAAAATAAAAATTATTGAATGAATTTGATGTGTGTACGTACGTAACGAAAAGTTAACTAAAAATGATCACAATAAAAAAAAATGTTTTTGATGTATGAAGGGAGTCGCAGTTTATTGAGAATATTCGTTTCAAAAGATGTTGCTTTAATATAATTAAATTTATTGTGAACATATATTAAATGTTAGTGTATTTTATGATCCAACTTTTAAAGTGGCTAATTCGATAAAAGTCAGAGATCAACATAAATATTTGAAATAGTGTATATAGTTTCTTTTGTCATGTGACCGTTTTTTAACGTGTTTTGAAGATCTTAATAGTTAGGTGGTCTCTAGTCTAGAGCATTTAGCTAGTATTTGCTTTGTACGTTGTTAAAAGGTAAGATTCTAGATCAGGTTACAGAAAATAATCTATGAATATGTTCAAAATCATTCCAAACACTACAAAACCGCTAAAGAACTGGTTTTCCTGGGGTCTATTAAACTGGACTATTCTACCTTTTTAATTTTGTATGATGAAACTGATCAGTATATAATGCATGGTATTTATATAGTATTGCTCAACTAATATTACCTCTTAAAATTCACTGCAGAGAGTTACTTTTCCAAGACGAAGTTATTCTTGAAATTTTTTCAAAGAGGTAAGTTTATATAAAATGGATGTCTAAAATTTTATTAAAATAGTTCTTATTACTCCAAAAAGATGATTTATAATCTCGTAATGGAAGTAACCTTTCCTTAAAATTAAAAAGTATCATCTTAAAAGGGTTACATGCAAATATATGATAAAATTGTAAAGATTCTTCGCGATCCTCTTGTATTTCTATTTTCAAAATCAGCAAATCAAGCAATAGTATACAAATTAATAACAGTAAAACAATGATCAGCTAAAAATGACGTCAACCTTACTAATGTAAACGATAATAAAAAAAATGTTTGAGCTGTGTCGCCTACACGCCCACTGTAGCTTTACTTGGTAAAGACTATAAGCGCGATAAGAGAAATAATATACTGTATGGGTTTGTTAAAATCTATTTAATCAAATAAGCTCGCAACGGTCACAGCATATTCATCATAAAGTTGAAGAATTTTTAGATCGACACCACGAAGCGGGAAACACTTCAATCTAAGTAGGTTGAAAAACTTTAGCCATCGTATTTGCTTGTGTTTAAATGCATCAATACAGTGAGTTTGCTTAATTGGCAGATCATAGCGATCACGTGGTGTTGATAGCCAGTCCAGAACTGCACGGTATTGGTCACCGACTTTAAGAAGGCTAAATTCATTTACAGATAGTTATACAAGAACTGTTTTACTTTAAGATGCGACGCTTAAGATACTCCGTTGTTGACCTGAATATATATTAGATTCCACCAATCATGTAGCAACTTCATTGCTATATGCAGCACTTTTTTTATGTAGCAACTCGAGTTCCGCTCTCACCAATTTTGTCAAAGTAAATAATTGGAAATGATATTTTCTCCGTGGGTCTGTCGTTTTTTTTCGGCGGAGGAAGGAATCTTCAAAACCCCTTACAAGAGACCATGATAATCTTGCAAGATAATCAAAATCTTGCCGACTAAACCTAAATCTCCAATTTACTTCGCGTTAGCTCAAGCTGCAATATATTTTTTAATTTACAGCCTAATTTTCTCACAGTGTCGTAGTTTTTCATATTTTTTGCAGTCATACTTCATAGGTACCATTTTCAGCGTTTTCTTGAGCTCCAATATACAGTCAATAATATTTGCTGGTGCTACGTTGATTCCTACAGAATGATGCAGATCAGACCTCTGTTTGCTTTGCGCGGATATTAAAAAACACTTGCTTTACATACTCAGTTTTATCTTCGCACTTAAGTTATAACAGTTATAACTTAGTTCATAACATCGGAAAAATTTCCGAACTCAGGAACTCCCGTACTCTTTTTAGGTTACAAGTTCATTTAAAATATGTGGTGGACCTTCTTTAACCATTATGCATTCTATTAAGTTCCTACTAGAGATCCGAACTCTGTATTTCCGTCTTGCGTTTCGCCAACTGAAAAACCATAGATGATAACTAATTCTGAATTCTGAACTCCAGATATATATTTCGTCCACCTCCTATCTATGTTTTGTCATCACAGCAATTGGACCATCATCCGCAGAGCGAATAACCTCTGCTTTTCCTAGTATCAACAGTTGAAATTCGGTCAGACGTGGCGTTCCACAGCCAAAGAGCAGCTCCAGTGATACTTGGGAACCTATATACTTAGGAACCTATATACCTTTTTAATATGCACATCTATCTACCAAGTAAAAGGCATTTTTAACCCGGCATACAATTTTTTGGTAAATTTTTTTACTTTTGGCAGAAGTACTAGCCGTTGAACTTTTCACTGCATTGGAAATAACTTTTTCTCTAGGCAAGTATTATACAAACTAACAAACTCGCTCCAGTTTATGCACGGCCCGCAGTTGTCAAAGCTATGCTTGGAAATTTTATCAGAACCAAAAATCTTGTTGTTCCCCATCTCTGGGCACGACAGGCTGGAATGTACCATTAAACTTTGTCATAATTATCTTTGTCCCCAAAGATCCCGGATTTTTTTCAAAAGCATTGCTGTTAACTTGCTTTGATGGAATATTTAAGTATACTGAGCGAGAAGCACAATATTGTTTCCGAAACCGGTATTTCATTTTGGGACTTGCACGATGATACAAGCGCATTTCTTTGATCCACTAGTACACTGGAAGGTTCAAGCTATCTATTGATCTCCGTGGTATTACTGTATCACGAGCTACTGTAATACAATCTATAATTTGAGACATCTAATTTTCTATAGTTCCTGACAAAACTCTACCTTCCAACACAAAAATAAAAATCGTTTCTTCAAACATTTTATGTTTCCAACAATTAAATTTCCCTTTTTTCGAAACAACCTTTACTTTTTTTCCAGCATGCAAAGCGCACGCAATGGCTTGAAACAATCTTAAACTCTCCTATGTTTCAAGAACTCTTCTATGTTGCACTGGGATGATCATAAAAGCTTTAGATATAAATAACATCGATCTTACATCTTACAAAAGTAGATTGCTCCACTATCATTTCCTTGTAAAAGTAACTTCCCACAGACTCGTGGGCCTGTCATACATGATATTAAACGGTTTGGCTCGATACTCTATATATTGGTAGACCCTTGCTTTCCTAGTTGAGAATCATCCTAATGTTGTAAGCCACAATTCGCTGGTTCACGTAGCCACTTAAGTCTTCACTTTTCCATGCCATCTGGATTCCTCACAATTAAGGAAATATGAAGTTAAACTCAGCAATAACTTATAACAATGGCTTATCGCTGAACATGTTCATCTCTTCAAAAACAGTCAAATAGCAGACTGTCTTTATACACATTGAATAACTGTAGTCCAATTCAGTAATAAAAATAGCCAATTCGATCGTTATTACTTTTGGGAGCCTTGATATCCTTTACAATTTCCTAATACATTATTTGTACCTTCGTGCCATAGTTGTTTACTTAAACCATTTATTCTTAATCTAATAAATTAAAAGATATTGTAAAGTGTTAAAATTGTATCAACTTTTTGTTTATCAGAAAACAGGAGGCGATGATTATCAACTCCTTTGTTTAAGTTGGAAAAACAAAACTTAAATATTTTCATCAGTTTTGATTTGAGAAATAGTCTAGTATTGTGTCAGTATTCTGAATCTAGATAATTTAAAAAATTAATATTATGATGGTATAGTTCTCTAGGTAAGGAATACATTGATATCTACTTTTTTTACGGATTTTGCGATGGGAATGCATCACGAGCTGGCAATACTCTTATAAATATTGATAGAAGATTGCAATATGTCGTAATAACATTAAATACGCGGGTCTTTCGCTACCGAGCTCATCAAGTATTGCACAAGAAGTATCTTCATCCATACCATAAATACAACACCGGTTAAAGAATTACATATTACCGATAGACTACCATAAAAGATTAGAGTTTTGTAATTGGTTGGTTGAATCGCATTTTGGCAATGATAGTTTTGTGAAAAATATGCTATGGACGGATAAAACTTAAATCACAAGAGATAGCATTACAATCTACACATGTGCGCTGCTGAAAATTCTCTTCCAACAAAAAAAAAAAAAAAAATAGCAAGTTAGTACCGTTTCGGTGTAAACGTATAGGCTGGTGTAATTGGTGATAATTAAATTAGACCATTTAAACTACCATCTATATGAAATAGTGAATGTAATTTACGATTTTTACAAAATTATTTGCCATTTCTCCTTGATGATGTACCTATTTTAGGTAGATTATTTCAGGCCTACAAACATGACGATGCTCCTAGTCACTACGGTATAAATGTTAAGAATTAGCAGCTCAACCGCTAAGGGAAGATTTACCACGAATTGAAATAAACAAAGGCATACTTAAACGAGTCCGTGTATTCAATCACGCAAGGAGAACACCAAGATGTACTTTGAGCACATTTTATTGCTCTATGTAGTACTTTTAGCACTTTATACCGCAATAACTCGAAAGTCTCGAGTTAAACTTTGTGTTAGGGGATTGTAGAGAATATTAAGGCCAATTAATATTAAGTAAATTTTTATTACTTTAAAGCATCATTTAGCTCTCAAATGGATGCAGATGCATCATAAACACTTTGTTTTAGTCAAATCAGAATTGCAATCCGATAAATGTTTGGAAGTAACCGTTTAATATTGGTGTGTACTTTTTCTAATCGAAATTTTTTTAAGACTTACAGGTTGTCTTATTTTCTTAAGACTTACAGAGATAGCTCTTTAACCGATTGACGCACAATGAATTCGAGTGTAGACATTTTCGTAAACTGCAGTGACTGTTAATATATTTAAAATTTAATCCTTTGCAAAACTATGTCCTTATACAAATCATCATGTCAAAAAAATTGAATAAAGTGACTCATTTTTGAATAGAAGTCACTCGTTAAGCTGAAAAGTTTTTTTATTACGACTAAGTTGTTACAACTCATTTAGCAATTTTTCTTTCTTATTTAATTTTTCTGTTAGTTGGGCTTTAACACAGTAGTTACTCTCAATGGGCTCAGTTCTGCCGGTTTCAACAGCAACTTTCAGTCCTGAGGTACTAAATCAAGCGGCATCGGTCTTTTTAGCCGTCTTGTATCTACGCTGTCGACGTCGTTGACAATATGTTGAATATCCGTGTTTGCATGGAGTTGTAAACGCTGGATACATTTTTTGGCATTTTTTGTGATTTCTTCGTTGACGGTTTCCATCTTAAGATCTCTATGTATATTATCATTTCTAATAAACCAAGGTGCATTGACAATGCATCGTAATATTTTGTTCTGGAAAGTTTGTATAATCTTAACGTTAGTTTTCTTTGTGCATCCCCAGAGCTGGATGCCATAGGTCCACACATGCTTAAGTATTTGCCTGTATAAAAGCAGCTTATTGTAAATTGCAAGCTCACTGTTTCTTCCAATGAGCCAATACATTTTTCTGAACTTTATATCCAGTTCTTGCCGTTTTTCCTTGACATGCTCTTTCCATTTTAACTTGGCGTCGAGCGTCATACCCAGGTATTGTTTGCATGTGGTATTTCCTGCTTATTTATGTAAATAGGTAGGTGATATACTTTTAGATAGGTGAAGGTAGTGTGAACTGATTTTAGCTCTTTCAATTTTACTCTCCATTTTATTGTCCAGTGGACAATCTCATTTACAGTATGCTGTAATTTGCTGGTTGTCTCTTCGATTGTACTTCCAACCGCCAAAATTGCTGTATCATCCGCAAAGGTTGCAATATCTGTATCTCCAGTAAATAGGTTGTCATTCGTATAAAGCAAATACAATGACGGTCCCAGCACGCTCCCTTGTGGTACTTCTGCTTCCATTCTCTTGAGTAATGAGAACTCTCCTTCATATTTTACTCTGAAATATCCCCCTTCTTGTATGATTTTAATATCTCACAGAACTGCTTTGGGAGGTCACGATGTAATTTATATTCCAGACCTCAATGCCAGGCTCTATCAAAGGCCTGGGTAACATCAAGGAAAACTCCAGAACATTTATCTCTGAAACCAAATTGGTGAGATGGTAACAGGTGTCTTTTTTCAATCAGAGATTTCATCCTTTTGATGAGTAATTTTTCAAACAGCTTGGACAATAATGGTAATACAGATATAATGCTTATTAAGCTTGGGTATCATAATAACTTCTGCTATTTTCCACTGCTGAGGAACATATTTCATTCTAAGTGCTGCGTTGATTATGTGTAGCAACTTCTTAAGACATTTTTCTGTCAACTTTTTAATAACTTTTCCTGTAATAAGATCGTATCCAGGAGCTTTTTTACATTTAGGTTATGTTTGATTTCATTTTTGAGTTCTTTCATTGTAACTGGTCGTATGTCTTACTTGTCTTCTTTATGCATTAGAAAGGTATTTTCATCTGCTGTGTGTCTAGTCAAAGCGCTTTTATTTTTTTAGTCCTTTTGTTGCTTTCCATAAAGAATACTTACTTTAGTTGTGGTCAGACAGAATTATTAAATATTTGTTGAAGCTTACCGCTTTGGTTTCTCGTATTAACATCTGCAGTTTGTTTTTGAGCTGATTGAAAATAGTTTTGCTCTCTGGTGCTCGATTTCCATGCTAGCTTTTGCGAGCTTTCCACTGTTCTCTGACCAAGTTTCTTATTTCCTGTGTATATGTTTCATTCTTGTGAGGTTTATTTTTGGCAGGAGGAGTGCTTTTCCATGCTGCCATACCGTTTGTATGTACCCTTGCACAACATCGAGCTTATTGCTAATACAAAATTCGATCACTTTATTAAGCCCACCTTCAATTTAGATTAAAGGCATAGGATTAAAGGCATATGTAAATCCGAACGATTTTTCAAAGCATTTGTCTGTAATTAGTCAGAAACATCATCACAGTGCATTTAATTTCATTAATTTCATTAAATGAGTCACCGAACAGGATCATACCTTTAGATTTTGGGTTTCAGCCATGCAAAAAAAAGTGGTCAAGCTATGCCTTATATTCAGAAAAGGAAGATCACTTAATATATGTACAAAAACTATATCGGCATAGCAATCCAACATACGCACGGCATACAAATTACTACCTTGCTCAGTAGTGTAAGTAGTACAAGCAAACAGAAGAGCTCATGGTTTGCTTATAGTGTGTGGGAAATTATATTAAAGCTCATTGAGCTGCAGGAAACTGTGCTCTGTTTAATTTACGTCACATAGCTATATCAAATACCGACAAGTTAAAGATGTCAACATATTGATCTTTGTCATGTATGCGTGTGAGCAATGGAACTTAAAGAATAAGTTTAAGAGATGGTGAAATGCATTAGATAGAAAAGACATGCCGTGCCATTGTTATCATAACAACAACATAAATAAATTACCATTTCTCTTCATAAACACTAAACCACTTTCTTGTCATCATCTTATGTAACGTCGATGAACGATCGATTGAAAATAGTACGCAGACTGAGACGTAAATAAGTCCAAAAATATATCATTATGACAACAATAATTATGACGACATCAAACAATTTTCATTTTAAGAAAAATATTAAATTCTTTTAAACTGTCTTAATTCTTATTATTTATCTTAAAGTATACTCGTACCATTGTTATTAAGAATAAGTGTGTTTGTATGTCTGTCTCCAAAGTGGTTTTTAATAGGCACCGAAACTACAACTATATATATACTTTAATTCAAATCGAGTTAGTTAGATAGTTTTAATGTTGAAATATATTTTTAGATGATGTGATCAATGGACCTAATTGTATACTGTGATCTTTTTGGTGTTTAGCGATTAAGTAATTTTAAAAATTATCTATGTATGTCCGCGGATATACAAATCGGACTTTTCGAAATTATATGCCCAATGCATGTTCCGTTGTGATATTTTAAATCTAATACGACATGACGTACATAACTAAAATCAAATTCTAATAATGAGCCCTTATTATTATGTGATCAGGGGATTGTGATCATAATCATATACATAATGTGTGTGTGTAGAAACATAGAATTATAGAGTGTTAAATGTACCCATATATAAAGGAAATGAACGTGTGAGCTGTAGAAATAAAATCATTATATTAATTGATGTGTCGTTATTATATGGTCATCAATGGTTGGTTGTTGAGTTTTTCTTGATTTTATGTCTCCGCTATAGTTATTGGTTCACTACTCATGTAAACATATATCTTAGATATGTATGTAAAAACATATTTATGTACAACAAAAAAAATCATTTAATCGGAAATGTTATACATTGAGAAGATATTTTTACGATACAAAAAATGTATAACTGGAAAAGGTAATTTATATGTTTTGGTAGTATGGGAAAGTTATTTTTTAATTTGTATCCACTTCCTGTGGCCTTTGGCGTAATATTCTTATTCTTAAATAATTGATTTTGATTTTTTATCTGCATTGCTTATAAATGAAGTTAAAACTACCAAATTTCAAGGTTCAATTTTTATTTTATCGTATTTTGCAGATTTATATAAATTCGTTCAAACAGAATGACAGGCACTGAACCAATAGTCAATTCGATTATTTATGGTAGGGTTTGAATAAAAGTGCAGTCGTTGAGAAAACTAAGAGTGTTTGATACCACTATCCATAAAAGAGTATCGTTTAAAACTTATTGCTTTCCCAGAAACTCAATGGCCAAAAAGTGGAGATCATGTGTCCCAAAGCTTTACAGTGTTTTACAATAGAGATGACCTTTACCATATTGTGTAAGCTAATTTTATGCAAGTGACTAGTCATTATGTCAATAATTTTTATTAATACGCCCACAACTTCCAACCCAAAGACAAAAAATCATTTTACAAGAATTTTGAGGATCTAATGGCATTAATTTCGGAGCTCGACGTCGAATAGTTATTGGTGACAGAAATGCTAAAGCTGGCAACAATTAGGCTGACTTATGTGACAAAATAGGCCCTTACTTCCGATACGAACTAGCTACTAAAAATGGGGAAAGAATAATGTGAATATGATCCTGATAATAAGAACCAATCTTAAAAGGTACAGTGCAGCGACCTCTGAGAGAAGAGCCGCCGTTTGACATGTGGAGAGGTCGTTGTCGGTTAAGATCCAAGCTTGGGATCACAACCGATGGTCTCATATTGTTGATTAAGTAGCACTTAAAGCTAATTCCATGTTAGGTTTCATTATTCGGCTACGAAAGAGTTTCATGATGTTTTTTCATGTGTTCAATTATTTATTTCTTTGGTCAGGTCACCGCTTGAGTATGCTGTTACCGTATGGTATCCCCACCATGATGTATATATTAATAGATTGGAATCAATCCAAAAACGATTTACTATTTATATTTTTAGAAAGCTCGGTTATCTGTCAGATCACAATCAACCCTTGTGGCAGCAAGTACTTAATTTACCGTCATATGAAGTCCGATGTCAAATTCATAATATTGCACTCCGGAAAATAGCCTCGGCTTTGCTTATTGGAGATTCTTTGAATGGCCGGATTAATTGTTGGAATCTTACTTCTGTCTGGAATGTTTATGTTCCGAACAGATCCCTACAACAACATGAATTTGTGTATGTTTCATAGAACTGATTATGGCTCAAATGACCCGACTGTCTCAATGACTAAAATATTTAATGATTATTATCATTTATTTTAATTTGGTATGTCTAGAAGGTATTTCCGTAACAGTATTCGTAATTGTAATTTTTAATTTATTTTTGTACATTTTGTAAATTTTTTGTATTAAATTGTTTTTTAACTATTCATTAGGAGTATCGTAGAATAGTTTGATATAAATAAAATAAAATAAAAATAAAATAAAATAAAATAAAATGACACCTTACTAGTGATATATGATCTGTACTATTACAGATTTTGAATTTTTTGAATTTGAAACAATTAATGTACTCACCAATACCTATTCTTACTTAGAGGTATCATGGAGCCCAATCAGACCACTTTTGCAGATTTTTAATTTTTTAATTTTGAAACAGCTTAAATTTAAGTAAAAATTGAATACAATTTGGTCCCAGCAGCTAAGGTAGAATTGACGGATTTAAATGAATTTTGGCACAGTTAATGTCCTCACCAAGACCTATTCTTAGAGGTATCATGGAGCCCAATTACAAAACACCTATTACAAATTTTGAAACAGCTTAAATTTAAGTAAAAATTGGATACAATTTGATCCCAGCAGCTCAACTGTTTAAAATGTTGAATTAACTGATATTTTGAAATTAACACATAATCGTAACCCACACATTTTTTTTGCTTTGGACGGCGTACAGCAAGGTTTGAACTTGGAAATATTTTGGCTTATCATTTGATATGGAAATTTTATTCACCTGGCTTATTGTTCAGTATCCTTTGGTTTCAAAATTAAATAATTAAAGTTCTTTTTAAAATGTCCCTAACCTGCTCGTTTCAAATTATTTTGATGCTGGATACATACATTTTCAATTTACTATTTTGATGATGGTCGATGCTAACATTTAATTTCTTGAAGCAATCAAAAGTTCCATCCGATTAGGACAATCAATAAAATCGAAAAAAATCATTAAAATTTTGTTACTCCTATCTGTGCTTGCAAGTTACAAGCCTAATAATTGAACAAGTCCTTCTCATGGCCATTTGATCAGAAATTGGGTATCAATTTCTTTTCAATCTAATCCAAATTTTACGGAAAAGGTAATATCCCGCGAGTGTGATATCACTACTTGAAAAATCATTTATTGAGTGAGCGGAATTGTGACCACGAGGTAATTCGATTTTGCACATGTTAGACAGTAGCTTCATACGCGTTAGTGATTTTCAGCACTTCATCTAAAGAAAGGTTACTTTTTGTAAACATGTAATTCTTAAAATCCTTAAAACGCATGCCCACTGTTGCAAATTTGATTTATGCAATTTTTGATTTATTTGATAACTATAATGTCATAGTTATCAAATAAATCAAAAATTTCAAAAATTCATAAACCACATCATATTTTATATGTAACAAGTTGATCGCCTTGCCACGTAAATCTGCTACCCATTCATAGTACGATTGTTTTGATTTTATTTGCGTTCGGTCGAACTCATGCACAGCTAGAATATTGCTTTTTGACGTAAAGTGGGCCGATTAATTGTAGGTTAGATCTTTGTATGTCCTACTCACCGAATGACGCCAAATAATTTTTCAATCAGGAAATTCAAAGCAACCTGCACAAAATTCATAAGCAATTGTTTTGTCCTTTCATCGTTGTGCATTTTTGCAATGTGATAAAATTATACTTGAAAATCGTCAAACTCATAGTGAGCACATTTATCTGGTCAGAATGCCATCTCTTAACAAAAACCTGAACTTATCATACGATCCTCATACTTTCATTTATGATACTAAATTTATTGTTTCAAATAAATTATTCGTCCCCACTTTGGTTGGTGCTGCTTTACGATGTTGCTGTTTTTGCTCTGCTCTTGAACAAACATTAAATTGGCGCTTTTTATAACTTTCAAGTATAAGGAAACCCTCAAATCTAACATAATGTGGCCATCGATTCGGTCCAAAAGAATTAAGTTTTTAGTCCGAATTTAAATTTAAGGAATTTTGTTTGTTTCTTTTTTTTGACGTAAAAAGTAAATGGTAGTAGTATAGGACTTTTTTAAGGCGCTGTAGGATCAATGTCAGTCTGTTTTATTATTTTTTTCAAAATGGATCCACGTGTGCTACATAATTCTTCCAGAAGAGACTCTAAGTTTTTAAATTTCTGTCATTTAACGTAGTTAAGTTGGTGGATTCGAATCCAGTGTAGTCTAAAAATTGTAGTGCTTTTAAGTTTTAAATCCAATAGATTTTTAGTTTCCAAAATGTGCTGGTATGGATTCTAAAAGAACAACTTTGTTTGATGCCCCTTTTCTTAAGGTAACTCCACCTCTTTTTAGTAAGTCAATTGTATGTTTATGGATAAATAAGGCTTCACCCAGTGTATTTTGCCCAAAACTTAGATCAAAGCAAATATAACAATTCAAAGTTATGTAGAAGCATGATTTCGGAGGACTAACTAAAAATCCCTTTGACAATAAATTGTTTCCTGACAGACCATTGGTAATAATGTGTTATTACTATATATAATGTGTTGTTCGAAATGATACTTTTCAAAGTGACTTTTGATTTACTTGCCTTTGGCAATGGCAGACAGCTACCTAGTAAGTTATGAATGAGGATCAGTTTGCAAATTCAACGATTATATCTAGTGCACTGTGCAATATTGAATTGAAAGTT
Source organism: Tipula confusa (assembly GCA_963556175.1). NCBI lineage: Eukaryota > Metazoa > Arthropoda > Insecta > Diptera > Tipulidae > Tipula > Tipula confusa. The sequence continues at coordinate 67,242,986 of OY744476.1, forward strand.
TATTGCACAGTGCACTAGATATTCATTCTTTCATCAGTGCTATATTAAAAGGGTCAGTAATATAAGTCATAAGTAGCGACTATTTTGAAAAAACTAGAAATTACGAACACGGTTTAATAATTAATTTGCCTTGAAACTTTTATGATATTACAGTCTACGGCTAAGAGCAATTAGTTAATTATTAGATTCTGCTTTCAGGGAACCTTTGCAGATAACAGATGGATGATGGCATACTGGAGTTGCTGACAAGAGACGCCAAAATGCAGAGATGTTCAGTAAAATTGTGATTGTCTTATGCTAACAGTAGTTCGAATATTGACTACCGGGAAACCGGACCAATTTTGTCATTACTAACATAATTAAACATAACCCCTTACTCCACAAAAACCTGTAGAATAGAACTGTTCCGTAATGATCATGAGGTGGCTGAAACCGGATCATTTCTGTCATGAATGGAAATATATCTATAGATATATAAATATATGACAATCCCTCCTATCCTACCGTTTGTTAAATGTAAAAAAGCTGTGGGAATAGAACCGACGTTATTCGGAACTCTTGCCTGGAGCTTAGACTCACAGTCTCATCAATCAATCAATCGACACGAATTTAAGTAAAAAACGGATACAATTTGGCGTCAGCAGCTACGAAATAATTGAGCGATTTAAATGAACTTTGGTACAGTTTATATGCTCAACATAACCTATCCTTAGAGGTATCATTGATTCCGATCGGACTACTATTAGGTTTAAAGGAATTATTACTTAATCTTATTATTATTACATTTACCAGTTTTTTTTTTTTCGCTTCATCTACTTCAGCCCTTAATCAGGACATGACTCATATGCTCTTGTTGTTGTTCATTTAGATCCATAACCATCTTATTAAGTTTTTTATTCTCGTTTTGTAATGTTCTGATTTTGGCCATAGCAGTATCGAACTGATAAAAACTCTTGTGAATCTTTAATCTCACTTCCGTTTTTTTTTTTCAATTTGTTGATCGTAGAATTTACTAATTTATTTTAAGAGCTTATCTCATTCATCATCATATCCAATTTTTTACTTAGATCGAAGTTTAACTCTTTTGGAGATGAATTATCATCCCCTGTCTTTTGATTGGCTTTGGGTTTTTGGACGTCACTGTCTCTGCATAAATTTGAACAATACCATGTCAATTTTTCCACAGCACTACAAATATGAATGCCTTCCATATTTGTGCATGAGTTATGGCGACATTTTTGGCAATTATCACATTCAAGTCCGCCTTGGTTATCCAGAAATTTTTTATTATATGTTGAACAAATGGTTTCACCCACTTCACCCGGAAGGCTTCCTTCCATGTGATAAGGCATAATAAAGAATATTAATAATAAATTCACTAAATACTTATTATAAATTTGAACAATTATTAGTTGTTATTTTATTTACTAAGATTTAAAATATTTTTATTTAAAATAAATTTATTTTATAATTTTCTAATTGAAATTTTAAAAATGAACACAACTTGACAGGTCAATAGCCTACTCGAATAATAATGTTTCACATTCTTATACCGGATGTACGAATTTTTCTTGTTAGAGGTGTCAATCTCTTGCACACCTTAACCACGCTCACAAACACGAACTCAGATGTGTCTAATATTTTCTTTTCGGAATGAATAGGCCCGTTTGTTTGTTTATACACAAGGGTTTTTGAGCTCATGCTCATGCTTAATCATACTCGATAGTTGTTCGGTCATAGTGTATGTTGTTGGTTGAGGTAAAAGAGGATTAACTACAAGAAATTCAACTGGCAATTTTTTTGTTTGTCCGTAGACAAGCTCAGCTGGGCATTATTTTAATTTCGACGTTACTGTAACTCCGATACCTAGTTCCTCAGAACTCCATTGCACAGTTTTACATCCCTAAAAATGTTTTCAACTGCGGCAGTGGAAATAGTCAACCATGCCGTTTGTTTGAGGTGGTGTGAAGTGGTTCGGATCCTGTTGGATCGTAACAGTTTCGGTAACTCACAAAACAGTTTGCATTCAATATGTGTACCTTGATCTGTCGTACTGTTAACCGGTACCTCGAAATTGGAGATATATAGTTATCTACAAAAGTTGGGGCCATCGAGCCAAACGGTCAACCCAGGTTAATAAAGAAATGTATCCTTTAGATAGTGGGACAGTAGGCTACGTCTTGATTTATACTGGGCTAAAAATAACTTGTTGATATTAGCTTCCGAGTGGCTTGGATGCGGAATGTTATGCATTGCGACGAAAATGGTTTGACGCATTTGTGTTGGTTTTACAATGTTGGTTTTACAATGCATGGTAATGGCCCGTTGATGTTTCGCAGTAAATCGTTAAGCCAAGTTATTTAAATCATGTTAGTTTCCATGTGGTATTTTGATTGCTTTAATGAACCAGAAGGTAGGTTCTGATGTTCCGTGTCAGCTTATTGCAATTTAACGATTATAGTTTTATGTCAAAGTGAGTTTGTTCTGACAGTTCCATACGGATAGGCGTATAGTATACTTCGGTCTATGTTAGCCGCAGCAACCGATACATCTACTAGTTTGGGGAATTTGTGTTCCTATAGTTGACCTTTTGCTTGAGGGAGCCGTTGTTCTTAGATGTGTTCATCTCAGGATAAGACAAATTCCGGGGTCACAAATATCGGCTTTGTGTCCGAATTTAACGTGATATAGCATCAAGTCGTTTCGATTTTACTCTCTTTTTTATGGAATATTTGCTTATTCATGGAATTTATGGATAGGAGTATAAATTTAGGAAAAAATAGAGATAGGTAAAGATCATTCCAGTAGACTTGTTCATTATAGGGCAACCTGCTCACCAAGTTGGACGAGTTGGTGTTAAGCAGAATGACACGATCGGAAACCTAATTATTGGTCAGATATATAGAATTTTAAAACTGTGTACATGGAAAATTATTATATAAGTGAGAATGGTTCGTTCAATGATTTTACCTAGAACTGCCAGGAGGCTAATTGGATTAATGTTGGACACATCTGATACCTTTTTTGGGAGGTTTTGATTACTAGAGGTAACAAATTATTATGGCCAGAGGCCTTACTTGAACGGATATTTTTGAGAATTTGTCTCTGGTGGATGAATAACAACACCAGAAGTAAGTTTAATTTCAGATGATTTTATTTCTTTCATTGTATTTTAAAGTTGTGCAGTATTAGCACTTTCTAAATGTTAATACTTTCTTTTGGTGGCTTTTCTGGAGGTTTGGGTACTGGTTTTGGTATTGCTGTAGTCTTCTTTCGTTACTCTATATACTCGAGCGCTTCTGTAACATTAGTAGGCACTACATCCTATGTAATTGGTCACATGATCTCAGTTGCAGTTGCACTGAAACTTTACTGCCGTTCGTCGTTCTTCTGACAAAAAGGGGCAAAAAAAACAATGGCTATAGGTTGATTTCATTTTGCGGGTTGCTACTGCTTTCAAAGCAGCTCCGGCGTTGGTAATTTCACCCAATATGCGTCACAATAAAAGAGTCCTAAGATCACGGCAGTGAAATATTATTCACTTGGTTTTATAATTTCATCTCTTTCACACCAACAACGAGTAAGAAAGGGGACTGAAATATTGGTTTTATATTATTTTTTAACAGAATTTCGATCGCATCACATTATTAGTTAAACGAAGTGTCTAAACAAATTTTTAATTGTTTCGATTTGACATGATAATGATCATGTCTGGAATTAATCAATTAAATAGGGGTTCTGAATCTGTCTCGATGTATCGATAAAATTTACCCAATCAAACATTGTAACCGTCAACATACGAGTATATATGTATTGGATATACGTTAAGATGTTTAGTGATCACAAAACACACAGTTTTTGGTATCAATTCATGGCTACAGCACAGTACATAAATGTATATATCGTTAATTGATAAATAAAAGATTATTATTAGATTATACCCATCTTATACATGATGTGTTGTTGTATTAAGTAATCTTATCAAATTAAATTAAATAACAATAAAACGAAAAAAAAAATTTATATAAATTAAATAAAAATGAAAAACGTTTGTTGTTCTGTTCATTTAGAAATTGTTAAAGGGAAAAATGTCTGGTTCACAATACTTCGTGGAACATGTAACGAGTTAACATTAGTTATAAACTACGAGTTAAGTATTTTTAGTACTTCATACATTTAATTATGTATTTGGGATTAAAAAATGTGAACTCGGGTCGTGTTACATTACATACATATGTACTCGCATAGTTATGTTGATTAATTTAATAATTTGTACCATGATTAGTGAGTGCAGTTGAATTATTGACATTTTTGTTAAAATGTCATTGAATAATCAAAAATCGTCACATTAGAATCTAACAACATGCAAGCATATAAAAATAGTTTTAATTAATTAGCTAAGTACGTAGCTAAAATAACGTCGTGGGTTGTCCACAAAACGGAACTAAGCAATTTATGATAATTTTTTGTTTATTTTTAATAAGAATGTTAAGATTATTATGCCATTCCAAAAATGCTAGGGGCTACAAGCAAGCTTAAACATTTCAAACTTTGACCTTTAATTATTCTAAATGGGTAAACAAGTAGTAGAAAGAGAAATTTTGATACAATGGGAAATGAGTATTTGCAAACTCCTAAGATAATTATAAAATGCGCAACTATTTTTGGTTAAATATCAACTTTCAAAACGGAGAGTTAACACTTTTAATACGGAACACAGTGTATTATCGCTATGACACTTTTTTAGCAATGGGTTTTGCACATCAGATATTAATGATATATTTGTGGTATAGCTATAGTTGAAGTTGGGTTTAATAACTATAAACGATCTACATTCCAAACCGATGCGTCATGCTTTCCAAACTAATGCGCTTATAAAATATTACCTTACCTTACAGAGATCACTATATCATTCATACAGATTCAGCACTTAAAACAAGGTAAAGCTGGCGAACAAAACTTGCTGGAAAAGATTTTATCGAAAAAATAGAAATTTATATACCGATTATAGCCTTGCCTGTAGCCGTCCCTTTGGTTGGGGACTCTCCCATACATCGTAAAAGACTACTAAACAATCATGGTATCCATAGAATTCCACTACAGCATCCTTGGCTTTTCGTAATTTAACTGTCGTATTTTAATTTTAACCGACTTCCGCTTATGTTAACGAAAAGTAGTTTATGATCGATACATGGAACGTGAAGTCACTAAGAAAATCAGGCGCGTTTGATGGCACTATATCGGCCATGAAGGAGTATCGCTTAGAACTCGTTCTTCTCCAAGAAACGAAAGCGAAGGTGTCGGGTCATCCAAGATGTGAGATCTTATCGGTCGGCTGCCAAATTTGTATGCGGTGATCAGCAATCAATAATCATATCGCAGGGTCACGTCACGTATGGGTCTCCATTGCGATATTTACTCCTATGATGCAACCAATTTTGTTAGCGCCAACCGTATATTCTGCTTGAAGAATAAGGTTGCAAACCCCGAACCAGAAAAATCGCAAGTATTTTACAAAAGGAAGAAACTACCTCGCAATTTATATATATTTTGCTGTATCTCATTTTGGTAGGTCTTAGGGTAGATCACATTAACATTCGAGGAGATGGCTACACTAGTGCCCCAAATAGAAACGTGTCTTAGTTCTAGTTGTTAATGGTAATAAACGATGACCCCGAAGAGAATGAAGTCCTATCCTTGGCACACATTTTAATAGGCGGGCCTATGAAAATGATTCCTGAACCTATAATAAAAATATTTAATACTATGTCAAAATGTCAATACTTTCATTTAGTCAGAAGAAGCTTGAGGCTAAAATTAAAAAAAAATGTATTCAAAAAAAGATGAAAACGATTGAAAATATAAAATTTATATAACGAACAAAATCGGAAAGCTGAAGGATCCTTGTTTATACAAGCACAGGTTCCAAAACACAGATGCTAAAATAAAAACAATACAAAGTGCAGATAAAAACCCTTTCTTATATAGCAACGAATGGAAGAAATGGTTAACAAGTTTTTTACTAAGTTGCGATCCAAACTCATGGCAGATCCGCTGGCATCACATTGCGAAAAAAGCGGTAATAATATAGTAGTTTAGCCTTTGTTACATTGTTGCTTTAAAATTTCGAACCATAGGATTCGAAATTCAAAGGGTTTTATTAAAATAAGGGCTGTGAAGCTTTAAATACAATTTGAACATTATTATTGACAGGCATATAATAAGAATTTTTTAAAGTTCCGACTTGGACATAACTTGGCTGACAAACACAGAATTTTGAAATATTTTAAGATAATTATTGATAGTCATCATACCTCAAAATATTCTTTTTTAAATATGATTGGAACATAACATTTTATTATGCTAATTGTTCCGCAGCAGAACTGAGTTCTTCTGGTTAGTTATCGTTTTTTTATTAGCTACCTCAAATCATATTATGTCGGGGTCACCAATTATGATTTTACGGTGAGTATGGCTGAGTGGAACATTTGATCACTTTGATCAAATGCGAGCTACCAGTTTTCACGCCTAAAAATACTCATTGACCAAATATTACGAAAGCCATGTTGAAATCTACGGTTTGGAACGTTTTTTATATCATTTAATCATTTACGTCATCTAATCAAATGTTTTATGACATCTAATCTAAATGTATATTTGCCAAATCTAGATCTATTCTATGTATCTGTATTTTAGAAAATATCTGTTAAAATTTTCGATTTGATTTTGATTTAAACTGGCTATAATTCCAGTTGCAATGGAATTACAGCAATGGGTTTGGATTATTAATGAATAATAGCAATGGGTTTGGAGTGGGTTTTATGTTTTTATAAAGTGACTTAGACCATTTTAGGAAGCCGAACTAATGTTTAAAATTATTTTGGATTTTGTCGAAGATAAACAAAATTAATACAGTCTTTAGCCCTTTCAAATGTATTAAAAGTTTCTATAATCATTAATTCTTATTTAATTGGCTGTAATTCCGTTAAAATTGGTTTAGTTAATTTCGTGTTACACATCGTGTTTTATTAAGTATACTAACCTTTAAAGTCAAATAAGTCAAATAATGACAGTTGTTTGTCCAAACAAAATACAAAGCGGATGTTGTGCTTAATTAGAAATCCCATCAGTTCCACTCAATTATTGTAAAACAAGTATTTTTGTTTAGGCTGTCTTACCTCGCTATGAACGGGTATATTAAAAACAGGTTGGCCAAGTAATAGGTCATCGGATTCTAAACATTCTATAAATTTAGAGTATTATACGAATAAATCAAAAACAATAAACATTGAAATCATCTCTCGTGTAAATCAAAAGAGAGCAATCATTTTTAACTGTTACTCTATTAGTAACCGACAACTGCAAGCAGCCGTTTAAAACTTAAAAGATCACAAACTAAGTAAACTAACTGTTAAACCTTCTAAATAGCCGGTGATAAATTAAATTTTTCTCAAGTTCAAGGTTATTAATGAGAAATTCAACCAACCAGAATTAAAAACGAAAAGATGATTAGTAGATTAGACAACAAACCCAAAGATTCAAAAAAACGAAGTCAAGCCTAGAATTATGCAACCAAACAGTGTCTGCATCTTAAATCAATATAGGAAATGAACATATTATCAACATGTGAGTAATATTCGAATTTATCATAGTTTTCCAAAAATCTAACCTACATTTATAAATTAATACAACATAATTAACCTTTCGGCAACCTTTGCGAATTTTTCATAATTGGTTTTGTATTTATTAATAGATATATAACAATAAAACATCCAATTATCAATTTATATATTTTAATACCAAATAAAGTATCAAATTCATGAAATTAATTATAAAAATTAAATTAAAATTTTCATTATTGGGAACAAATAACTTATATTACTATAAGGGAAATCGCGTCGATTTTATGTGCCAACATGATATTAGTTGGGATAAAAATAGTAGATGGCACTAGAGTAGTTGAACGAAATGTTTACATTTTTTTATCTACAGTTTTTTATATTGAACGAATTATTAACGAAACAAAAATTTTAAATCTAAAAATATAAGTTATTTGATTGGGAAACGTATCAGTTCCGAGTCGAGTCGAGTTCTGCGTACATATATGTAGTAATATTTAAACAAGTTGAGTTTGACTCGACTTCCAACATATACTACATATATGATATGGAAGCTCGGTAAATATATAACACTAGAATACATCTACCAAATATGTATAGAAACGTCAAAAATACTATTGTTTATGTAGAGATAAACGCATAACCTAAAAAGTTTATAAATATTTATTTAAAATATATAAAACCATTTTTAAAACGTAAACGATGGCTGTAATTGACCAAGTGAGTAATAATCAAATTTTATTTTAATATTATATTATATTATAAAAGTCTATTTATTTAGAAATTGAAATCAAATATCGACGCGGCATGTCGCACAGCCGAAGAGTTTACAAAGTTGTACTACGAAAGTGTTGACAAACGGCGACATGTAAGTGAATTCACTTTAAAAATATCAATAAATTAATAAATATTATGTTTGGTTGTAGCAAATGGCACGATTATATCTCGACAATGGTTTATTAGCATGGAACGGTAATGGTTCGACTGGTAAAGAAAATATACAAAAGTTTTTTCAAGAACTACCAACGTCTGAGCACACCATGGTTACATTGGACGCCCAACCGATTGTCGATGATTCTGTATCAGCGCAATTAACATTTTTAATTCATGTGTCCGGTACCGTCAAATTTCAAGATAATTATCCTAAGCCGTTTCAGCAAACGTTCATGATTACGGCGCAAGGGGATAAATAGAAAATCGCCAGTGATTGTTTTCGATTGCAAGACATGATGTGTATGGAAAATAAAACATAAATTTATTAAATTAAAACTAACCAAGATTTTATACAAATTCATTACAAATATTTTCAATTATTGTTTCAATTGTGGCCATGGCTCCTATTCCGGTGTCGCCACACATTAATGTTTTAGAAATAACCGAAATTTCTTTGTATCCCCAACTCAGTAGTGTATTAATTTGATGACTTGTGATGGGGTGCTGCCACATCTTTGTGTTCATCGCTGGACAAAACAAGAGCGGTTTTGATAAGTCCCACGCACGAACTGTGCATAGAAGTAAATTATCACATATACCACTAGCAATTTTTGCAAGAGTGTTGGCATCCAGCGGGGCTATTACCATTATGTCCGCCCATTTTACTAAATCGATATGTATTACAGGATCACCACGATTCTTCCAGCTTGCCCACTCAACACTATCATCTAATATAATAACTGATTCAGGGATATCATTTCGACTAAAAAAATGTTTAGAATTTTCGGTCACAATAATTTTTATAGTAAATTGAATGTGTTCGATGGCTAAGAGGAGCTCAACCAAATTCGGAAGTTTAATCGTTGCGACACTTCCAGTAACACAAATTAAAATATTTTTACTACACATAACGATAAGCTTTATTTCGATTTATTTTCACTACTAACAATAATTTCGTCTTCTTTAAAACCAAGTTTTGTCCATTCCTCTTTAGCCATTAAATTATGATCCATTCGGCATTGTAAATAATCTTTAATTTGTGGTCGACAGTCTGACGTGTTGTCACGATTAACGTTTAAACATCGCATATATTTGAGCATTAATTTTTTGCATTGACCCTCGTGGTCTAATGGAAAGCTTCCTTTTTCTGGTGGCGTTGGTGTAAACACTTTTTGATTGAATGTCATCGATGCCATTTCGTAAAATTTTTGATATTTTATTTGAATTTCACAAGAAAAGTGGTTACATAACCTTAAAAATATAATAGAGTTGTCATGTTGACAAACATAAATTGTCATTTACATGTGTTTGAGTGCCACCTATTGCAAACTAGTAGTACTCAAAATAGTATTCCACTACTATTTTTACCAATGATTCAAACCATATTTGATTCGGTCGAATGTCTGTAATTCAAAAATTCGATCATTTGGCTTCAGCCAACGTTTTTGAAAATCTTATAAATGTCGCCATTTTATTGACTTCTATTCATTAAAACATTTGAAAGAAACATTTATATTGTATTTGGCCGGTAAGTGTTAATTATTATGTATCCATTTTCTACAAATGATACGAAGAATAAAGTGACATCCAAGATCACATCTCATGACAGTCCAGTAATATAACCCGATTTAGATTTCATTTAAGTGCGTGACCATAACGACCGAAACACAGCTGTAGAGCTTATCATTAAGATATCAAACATATGAATCGGCCAATAATTTTGCCTTTTATTGAATGAACTTTACAAGCGCTTCATGTGCAGTAAATTTATCGATTACGAAAAAACCAATTTGTTAAAATCTTTTTTAGCAAGATTTAGCGGTAGAACTTTTTATTATTATTGATTAATATTAGTTCATAATAGTAGCCTGATTTTGACGAGAGATAACTTAATCAAAAGCTCCAGTCATCAAAACAAATACTTCGTTAAAATATGTATACATTTCAACAAAAAATTTGTATGCCAAAAATTAAAAATTAGCAAAGGGGTTAGCCTTTGCCAATTTATAAATTTCATGGTTTATTCAATACACCACGAAATAGTAGGCCGATTTTGAAAAATGATACCTTAATCAAAAGCTCTGGCCATCAGAACAAATACTTCTTTAAAATATTTTTAATATGGGCTAACCCCTTTGCTAATTTTTCATTTTAAGCTTCCAAATTTTTTATTGAAATGTATACATATTTTAACGAAGTATTTTTTCTGATGACCGGAACTTTTGATTAAGGTATCATTCATCAAAATCGGGCTACTATTTCGTGGTGTATTGAATATACCATGAAATTTGTGAATTAGCAAAGGCTAACCCCTTTGCTAATTTTAAATTTTTGGCATACAAATTTTTTGTTGAAATGTACTCATATTTTAACGAAGTATTTGTTCTGATGATCAGAGCTTTTGATTAAGGTATCATTCATCAAAATCGGGCTACAATTTCGTGGTGTATTAAATATACCATGAAATTCGTAAATTAGCAAAGGCTAACCCCTTTGCTAATTTTTAATTTTGTGCTTACAAATTTTTTGTTGAAATGTATACATATTTTAACGAAGTATTTGTTCTGATGATCAGAGTTTTTGATTAAGGTATCATTCATCAAAATCGGGCTACAATTTCGTGGTGTATTGAATTTAAAATAAAATTTATAAATTGGCAAAGGCTAACCCCTTTGCTAATTTTAAATTTTAAATTTTGAAATGTATATATATTTTAGCTTTGTATTTGTTCTGATGACCAGAGCTTTTGATTAAGGTATAATTCATCAACATCGGGCTACTATTTCGTGGTGTATTGAATATACAATGAAATTCGTAAATTAGCAAAGGCTTAGTCCTTACTTATTTTATAAATTGAACTGGAAATATGCGATATTACATAGATGAGTTATGAATTCCCTTAAATTTCTGACAGGTATTAATTTTACAGGTTAATTGGGAATTCTAAATGCTGATATTGAAAGCAGCATATTAAACATCATAAATTCACATGTCACAACAAGTCTGCTAGTTGATTGAGTAGAGTGTTGGGCAATGGATCGTAGGATCCCAGGATCAAATATCTTCATAACATAAATTAATTTTTTCAAAAGCATTTTGTAAAAGTTCTTCATTCCGAATTCACTGCGCATATTACGATAGGTAATAAAATAGCGTGTTCGGTAATTGGATATCGGCAACTTTATTTACGAAAAATAAATTTTTAGCACAAAAAAGTCCACAATAAAAAAACCCAATTATTTTGCTTGTGAAAAATGTAAAATTTAAGTTGATCGTTTGGTGTCTGGATATTAAATAATAATTTTTTTTTTGTTGCTTTTTCACCTTATATAATTCATACCATTATTCATTAATATAATCGAATTGGTCTGGTGGTAAACCCCTGGATTATGGAGCAAAAGGTATATGGTTTCAATTCATAACTAAAATGTATTTTAGAAATGTATTTTAAATATAAAAATATTTTTTTTGATTTGAACTCTAGATCTTCGTACTACCAGGAATCGTTTCTAACCACTAAGCTATCAGCTATATGCATAATGCTGAACAATCATGTTTATTAAACATGTTAATTGTGGTTAAACTGTTATTTTTCAAATTTTATTAAAATGACTAAACGAAATCTTTTTTTAATTTTATGCAACGGATTAGCTTAAACACAATCCACAATATTTTAGAAACCTACCTTTATACCATTTAAAATTTTACGTAAATGGCAACGATTAGCTTAGACTCAACCCACAAATACCTAAATTTATATTATTTTTTAATTTTTAGATCTTTCTTTTATTTACCATTCTTTTTATGGTGTATTTTTAAAAGTATTTTTTTGGGATCTTTTTTAGAATTTTTTCAATTACATTTCCTTCAATTCCGGACTTTTCCGGATTTTCGTTTTCCAGAATTTACAGTAAATATTTTTCTAAATTTTTGTTAAATAAAAACTTTCACCAACTAGATTCGAACCCGAGCCCTTTAACCTACTGCTCCAACACACATGATGGTTAGCCCATTTAGACTGCGAAATTTATTATATAAATCGTAGATTTCCAACCATAATGTGTTTCCTGGATTTTGGAAATATTAAGTTTATGCCATAATTTTTTCAGTTTATATAGGCTTACCATTATATGTTTTTAAGAGATATTATGTCTTTTTAGACTTTTTATAGTTTTGCGGATTGAGTAGTCATTGTCTTTTCAAAACCTGCAGCACAATTTCTCTTCCAATTTTTCGTGATTTTCATGTTTTCTAACTAATTTTTGAACTTTTAATTAGTTATTAGGTGTTCAAGTTTCTTTTCGACTATTAAGCGAATTTCCCCAAGCTGCTTGTTGTGTATTATTGTAAAGATATCTTAATTCATCCTCCCGGAGTTGTACCGAGTTTTCAATTACTTGCAGATTGACATTGTCAATAACTAGTATCTGGAAAAAAGCTAAAAAGTTGTATTGTTTCTTAATTACCTACATAGTACAATTGGAATTTAATATTCGACGTAAGTTTTGAATGCCGCAGAGAGCAATCGATTGAGGGGACACTAGAAATGAAACCAAATAAAACATTTTGTTCTTAGCATGGTTGTTGTATTTGATTTTTTGACGTTTTGAATTTTATTTAATTTTCACAATAATAAAATTTCATTTTTAAATTAAATTATATAAGAAAAATGTATTTGTATATATAAATCTATGTATAGTAATTAACTTGTTTTTGATTTTAATTTAATTATTATTATTATAGTACCAAATAAAAAAAAACTAAAAAAAAATATAATTTTAATAAAATCATAATTTAAAAAATAAAACAGACAGTGGCAAAATTATAAATTTTAACGGTAATTTTATTAAGTATTTTTTTATTTTATTTTTTTATTTAATCATTCAGGCACAATCAGTGTTAAGGCCTTTTATTCGTTCTTTTAATAAAATATTATGTTCATTGATTTTGTTATATATTGTGCAATATATATTTTAATAGATTAAATATATATATATATTATGTCTATAGACTATATATTATATATATATTAATAATAATTTTAAAATTTTTTTAATTTTAGTAAAAAATAAATTACAATTAAAACAACAACATAAAATAAAATGTAACAAAAAAAAATTAAATTAAATTAAATTAAAATGCTCGTTTATAAAAAAAAAAAATAATAATAATAATGAAATATAATGGTACCTGGATGACCCTATTTAAATTTGTAAATATAATATGGTTTCACAAAAATTATATTAGCTTTTTAACTATTATTTTAAAATGCTATTTATTTTAAATTTAAAATCAATAATATTTAATATATTTGCACCTTTTTTAAAATAAAATAATATATGAATGATTATAGACAGTAGAAAAGTGATCGAGATTCATATAGATATTAAATTTTATGGACTTTAATTTTAATGGTAACTTTATTGTTTTTTTATTGACTGACGAGGTTTAAAATTTTAACAAATTTCTACTGTAAAATAATATTCGGTAAAAGTTAAAAATTTAATTTATTTATGTAAAAGAGAGCTGAATTAAAATAATAATTTAATAAATAACACATTTAAAATGATTAGAATTTTTTGCATTAAACAATAATAATAATAATAATAATAATTAGTTTTTATTTTCTTAAACAATATAATTTTCTTAATTATAATTAATAGAAAAAATCACCATATAAAATAAATTATTTAGTGTTTTTGTTTGTTTGATGTTTTGTAAAAATTTTAACGTATTTTAATAATTTTAAATATTTTTTGAAAATATAAAAATTTGTGTGTGTGTGTGTTTATCATTAATTATTAATAAATAATAAAAATTAAATTATTTATTATTATATTAGATGGTTTACTTTCATAAAGTAATGATGTATATGTACTTATATTTGAAATATATATATATATATATATATATATATATATATATATATATATATATATATATATATATATATATATATATATATATATATATATATATATTTATATATATTTATATATATATATATATATATATATATATATATATATATATATATATATATATATATCTTTTAAAATTATTATTAAAGTTTTCTTATACTTCGATCAGCAGCAGCAGAATTCAATTTTGATCTATAAAAAAATATCAATAATAACTATTAGTTTAAAATCAATGATTTAAATTTATAAAACAAAATTTAAAAATAAAATCAGACGAAACAAAATTAACAAAAAAACAATTTTGTTAATATAAAAATATTTTTGTTATAAATTAATTGAAATGCACAAAATAAGCTAGATTATATTTATTATATTTTGTTAAAGCAAAGTTTTAAAAAATGTACGCAAAATTAAGTTTAGATTTTTTTTTTTTGCACAATTTGTTAATACATTTTTAAAATGGCCCAGCATAAATATTTAATGGTTATGTAATTCTAAAGATGCACAGTATAAAAACGTTGACTAATTACAGTAAAAAATGTACATGTTATAGCTACTTGTTAAAAATTGAAAATTTCAAACGAAATTTTCTAAACGAAGATTTGAACATTAATCAGATCTCTTATACTGTGTACAGATAGTATTTGAGAGTCACCGAATAAAACAAGTTTGATTAAATAAATTAAAGTGACCTTCGTAGTGCGGCCGTCTTCATTGCTCGACTCAAAGGCTATCTATCAACAAAGGGAAATTCAGCAATTGGTTTTAATGATGTACAACACTGAAGTTTGATTACATATGCGACGTGTGTTTTATGACGGGTAGTAATAAAATTGACGCATCCGAGACAACAATTTACATATGTGACGGGTTTAGCCACGCACTCTAATTGAATAATTTTTGTTGTTTATTATCGAATAGTCCGTATTTAAAAAAAAAAAAAAACAAATAAACATGACGTGGCAAAACGATCACAAATTATTTGTATGTGTCGAGTGTAACCGTGACGGAAAAGATAAAATTAAACCATCTCTCGACGTGTGGCGTGTTCCGTGTATAGATTTCCAAAATACTCGTTTTTGATTGGTTAATAGCACCAGTCACACGCCACATGTTGCATATGTAACTCAGGCATCATTGTATTAATGGTCTCATCTAATTTCAACTTATAGAGACGTTAATTCACAGTGTGGAAAAATTGCCAGCCGGGATCTTTAATGAACCACAACTGAGGACGTTGAAAAGTAATATTTTATAAATTTTACCGACAAATTCGATGAGACTATATTTAAAGAAAATAATGCAGTTTATGGAAAAGACTGCTCTTCAAGAGCGAAGATATGGCGAAAGAAATTAAACCATGTTTTTATAAAAAGGTTATATTTAGTATAAACCAATTTTGGTATATAAGCCAAGAAATAATTTTCTCCTGATGATGCCAACACCATTAAATTAGTTAACAGTTAACGTAGTTTTGTCGGTAAAGATATTAGTATATTGCAAATCTTTGGTAAACGCGGCCAATAATTATATTTATACCAAACAAAAATAAACAAAACAAAATATAATTATTTTAAGCCCATTAATCCATCCCGCTTATCTGATATTTATGACATACATGTCATAAATATCAATCATAATGTTTGTCTTTATATCCATTAGATGGTATATTATGAAGTAGAATAGAACTTAAAATATAGTCCACGTCAATATATTATGATGACATTTCGATATATGGAACTTATTTCATAAAATTACAAATAGTTTTGTGTAGTACAAACGATTTTCGAAATATTTATCGATCTTCGTGCACACACATAATTGTGTGTATATGTCGGAACAAGTGTTTCCGTATATAAACTATTAATAATTGATTGATTCGTAATGCCATTAGTGATTCTATAGTAATCGTATTTCAAAGTATTTGACATTTTGCTTACTATCGCAATGGATTTGAAGTTTTGAAACAAATCCATTGGGATATATATATATATATATATATATATATATATATATATATATATATATATATATATATTTATATATATATATATATTTATATATATATATATATATATATATATATATATATATATATATATATATATATATATACCGGGTGTTTTTTTAAGCTGAACCTCTCAAATATCTTGAAAAATCAGCACTCTACGAAAAAAATTGTACCAGATCAAAATTTAATCATTCCGAGGGAGCCATACATGAGTGCTAAAATCAGTAGGCCCCTTCTCCGTCTACTAGGTGGAGGTGGTAACTTTGAAATTAAAATAGGAACCCCTATTTTTTATTTCAGATTCGGATTATACGTCTAAAAGTACGTAGGATTTCCTTGAAACATTTTTTTCGATTCATGATAGATGGCGCTGTAATAGACGATATTAAATTTTTTTCGATTTCTCCTATTGAGAACATATGCATACGATACTGTAATATGTTTGCATTAAGATTAACACGTTTTCAATGTAAATACTCGAAATTAGTCTTAAGCAAATTGTATTTCTTAAATTTTTAATTACTGAAAAATGACTTGTCAAGAAACTACTATTATCGTAACCCAGGAACATGCGACTAAATTTGCTTTCAAATAAATGATTTTTGTGTATTTTGTTTTAAAAATATCTAAATAACTGGGAAAATGTTACCTGAAAAAATTTAATTGGCTGGTAAATAAACTACTTTAGCGTAATCCAGGAACAACGACGTGGACGTAGTAGTTTTTTGTTCTTTTCGGGGTGCTTGATTAACGTGAGTCCCCTCGCCTCTCACGTACCATGGTCTCCTTGCCTCATCATCTTTTAATTAAAATAAGTTCTCAAAATAATGCCCTTCGACTTCAATGAACTTATTAATCCGCATTTCAGATGAATGTACACAACTGAGAAGCGTGTCTGCTGGAATTTAGGCATAAGCATCTCTTATTCGCTCAATCACATTCCCACTTATTGTTGGTATTTGTTGGTAAACTTTGTCTTTAAGATAACCTCACAAAAAGAAATTTGGCGAAGTAAGATCTGATGATCCAATTTACCGGACCAGCCCTACCGATCCAGCGGCCATTGAAATTACGATCAAGTATTTCATGTGCTACCGACGAATAGTATAATGCACAACCATCATGTTGAAACTACATGTTCTGTCGCAATTCTAAGCTTAAGTCTACGAATAAAGTTGGCAGTTTATTTTCCAAAATGTCTTGGTATATTTGACCATTCAAGTTGCCTTCAATAATATGGGGACCGATAAGTTGGTTGCCAATTATTCTACACCACACGTCGACAGTCCAAAGGCGCTGATGTTCAACTTGACGAAGCCTCTGTGGATTTTCAACACTCCAGTAATGCATGTTGTGTCGATTAACCGTTTCACGGTTTGTAAAACACAACTCATCGGAAAATAATACGTAGCGAAAAAAATTGGGTTTTTGCTGTATTTGTTCATGTGCCCACTCACAATAAGTTACCCGATTTTGGAAATCAACGCAATGAAGATCTTGGTGTAAAGACACATGCATGATACGGATGATACTTATGTCGGTTTAAAATTTTTCAAACACTGGTATGGGATAATCCGGATTCGCTAGCTAATTCCCATATACTTATATGAGGATTATGACCTACTGCAGCCAAAACAGCAGTTTTATTATTTTCCTTTTTGACAGTTGTTCGACGAGCCCTTTTCTTCAGTCGAACACTTCCATCGGAAGTGAATAATTTGATAGTCCGGTAAAATGATGCACGCGAAGTAATCATATTTAGAAAACGCGAAGCATATAACGATTGACCACATTATCAGGACCGTAGCCAGCTTCTAAATCAGGGCCATTTCAATTTTTTCTTGTACAGTTAAATACTCCATTTTGTATTGTGATAGCCTAACGCAAACTGGTTTTTTGTTTTCGAAAAAATTTTCGAACTGAACCAATATTTTTAAAACAAAATACAATCATTTATTTGAAAGCAAATTTAGTTGCATGTTCCTGGGTTACGATAATAGTAGTTTCTTGACAAGTCATTTTTACAGTAATCAAAAATTTAAGAAATACAATTTGCTTAAGACTAATTTCGAGTATTTACCTTGAAAACGTGTTAATTTTAATGCAAACATATTGCAGAATCGTATGCTTATGTTCACAGTAGGAGAAATCGGAAAAATTCAATATCGTCTATTACAGCGCCATCTATCATGAATCGAAAAAAATGTTTCAAGGAAATCCTACGTACTTTTAGACGTATAACCCGATTCTGAAATAAAAAATAGGGGTTCCTATTTTAATTTCAAAGTTACCACCTCCACCTAGTAGACGGAGAAGGGGCCTACTGATTTTAGCACTCATGTATGGCTCCCTCGGAATGATTAAATTTTGATCTGGTAAATTTTTTTAGTATAGAGTGGTTATGTTCCGAGATATTTAAAAGTTTCAGCTTAAACAAAACACCCGGTATATATATATATATATATATATATATATATATATATATATATATATATATATATATATATATATATATATCGTAATATTAAATTATCACATATGTTTGATAAAATGAACAAAGTTGTTTAACGACACAAAATTGATCGCACATTCTTTTACTGATTTACCTAGTGACTCGATTTAGATGATTGACACCTATAAAAATCTATCAAGATTTGAATGTATTAAATTTTCATTGGCAAAATTAACAACACAAATTAACAGTATAATATACTTGTAAAAAATTGTAAAAAAAATCTACAGCTTTTCAGGCCATTATTTTAACATTAGCTTTCAACTACAATCATCGTTTCCTTTACATGTAGTTCAGAAAAAAGGAAACCTGGGCTGGTGGCGCTGCGAAGATTACTCAGACTAAATAACATTACCATACCAGATCGATACCCTATACACACATTCACTATTTTACCGCGAATCTAACTAACTGGGATGATTAACTATTACCATCGATTTATCCCAGGTATTGCTGAATTGTTGGCACCAATATATATTCATCTGGCAAGCATAAATAAACTAGAAACGAAAATCCGAAAGTTTGGGCGGAAAACCTAAAACGGGAACATACTTCAAAAACAAAGCGTACAATTTAATAATCTCAGCGAAATGCTTGATTTTATAATGCTTCTCGCCGATTCACTTGACAATACGAGAATGCGTCCCAATCAGCAATTGGCACTGTTTTACATTCATTAAACAAAGGAAGTTGCCCACCTTAATAATTTTTTTCAGGAACTCTAAACCCACCGAATTAAACTTCTCCGCTTTCGATAGAGAGTTTTTGGTAATATATCAATCAATTAAACATTTTCGCTAAGTCGTAGAGGGTCGCGAGATTTAAATTTACACTGATCACAAGCCACCGTCGGCGTTTGATTTTGTACACAAATTAAGAGAGGCAATGAGAGAACTAAAACCGGTTGCTACTCAGCACAATTAAAAGTATGTTTCATCCCAAAAGACTTGCTGAATGCAGAATACGTTTTAACTGGCAATTAATATGATGAAGACCCACTGGAAATGCAGATACCTTAGTAACGGTCCCTGCTCAACGCTATTTAGCGATTGGCAAACCTTACCATGGATAATTTTTTGCAAGTTGTACATTGGGTAAACATTTGTGGGCAAAACGACACTAGTTGCTACAACTGGTTGGTATATTGCCAGTTGCTTCTCAGGTGAGGTGCTTGTAAACCCCCACTTAAAAAAATATAATTTTTCATCGACTTAATGAAGAAATAAAAAAATCAAACAACATCCATTTGACGAACACAAAAGCAAAGCCAACATATTCGACGGCTAAGCCATTACACAGGAAAATTAACCGTCTTCTTGCGACTAACGACTAATGTCATCCGGCTTGGAATACCAACTAAATGGAGAAAAGATTTATTTTTTAAAGAGCTGGTGTTGGAATTGGTGCAGCCACATCTAGATAAACGAAACAAACACCCATACTAAGGCCATGCAGGTAAACAATCGAAGATTTGTCGGCACAAGAAGACATTCAAACTAGGCCTATATCTACAACAGATAACTGTATGTTCGCTCTTACAGTTTAGTCGATAGAAATTAAGAGCAATACATGTAGTGCTCGACTTTGATGACTTGACCTCTAAATAAAACTTTCAAAATCTGTAACAATACAGCCTAGCCGTTTGTAAAGATTTTGATAATAAAAATATATTCAATGAATTTGGCTTGGACTATACACATCACAAATTTCTGATATGGCCTTAAAGCGATACAAGTTAAGAGCAATAAAATAAGGTATTCAACAATTGAAAAATTCCGAAAGGGAAGGCGGTCGGAATTGGTACTTGTACAATCTTAGCTGTTTTACATCGAAAATAGGTTTTGATGTCCCGACTGAAACCAACTGTCCAGGATTGCGATTTTTTTTAACTTTGCGGTGAATGAACTTTAGATTTCTAATGCTAGTCGTATACGATAAAATCAGCAGAATCGGGATGGTGTTGATGTAAATTATGTAAAGTACAAAAACATTGTTTCCTATGAGTCGTTCGATGCAAGATGATTTGTGGCAGAGTATCTGCCTATAAAAGAGTTTGAGTTTGATAAGAACCATTTTGGCTTTTCGTCAGTAATTTCTGATCACAATAATTGCTTTTTTGTGTAATCTATATTGCACCGTACAATATTATTGTCTCTCTTAAACAATTCAATGGTGCCTGTGTTTTAGTTAATATTCTATAATTTTTAAGTACAACAAGTTGACCTTCTCAGTGTCTATTTTATTTAATGCTACGTTCAAGTTGCCCAGTTTTTCCAGATTTTTGGATGTCATTCCAGTATTTAAACATGGTAATAGAAATGGTGGTACAAGTTATAGGAGTAATTCCAGATTGTCATCGATTTTAAAACTGGTCGAATCAATCGTTTTATTGCGGCAAGAGTTTTATTGCGAGTGCTCCACGCAAACTTGATAGAATTTTCAAGACACGCTGGGTGCGTGTTTGAGCGCAATTTGTCGTTATTTATTTATAATGACTTCAGTAAGGCATTTAACTCAATCTCAGCACGAGTCCGCGATTAACATGTTCAATATAGGTTCTATAATAAACTCATTTTAGAATTTATAAAATTTGTAATGGTTTTTAAAATTATATTCGAGCTTAAATTCTTAATTAATTTTCTTAATCTAATTCATGAAAAACAAAGTTTGTGGGTTTGTTTGTTCGTCTTTAACACGCTCCTGTATATCATTTATCCGATTGCGACTAAACTTTGGTCGGATGTTCGCGAATATTACTGACCAAACAAAAAAATATTCATTACGTAATGTATGCAGAAGGGCCAGATTCCGAAGAAGATTTCACCAAAAATATGGTACATGCATCACGCGGTGCTATGACCTCACATTCCCAAGCATGGCAGACAAAAAATACATGAAAAAGTATTCCAAAGAATTCGTTCATGAAAGCTCGCTCTGGTGAAAACAGCTAGTATCAATACAGACGCCGTAAACCAGATGATGGAGGTCGGACAGTGACAACCGGAATGAGGAGTTCCTATATTAAAATAAACAAAATACTGTGTGGCGTATTTTGAGTTTCCCAATTCATAGTTGGCATTCCACTATTGTTCATCTCAGTGTTTACCTTGAAAATGGACAAGGAATCAAAGAAGATTCACGGAATTGTTGCTACTGTAAAATCCCACACAACTTTGATAACTTTTTTTGTGCTGTGTGAAAAATAACTTTTGTTAAAGTATTATTGTACAACGTTGGAAAATAATGAACGTTGGAAATTTACATTGCAGTCGTTCGAAAGATATGTGAACATTATTATTTATTTGCTATCATGTCGCCATCAGCAGCACAGGAAAAACGTGCGTCATCAGTCTTCTATTAGCTCAAATTCGTTTTCCAACTCGAATTGCTTTGGCCCTTAAATCATCAAGTGTTGCATGTACATTATAAGATGGTCGAAATAAGACAGCCGAATTTTATTAACAGACGACTTCCGACAGATTCTACCACTCATACCAAAAACAACATCAGATACACTGCACTTGGCTTGCCGCCAAGCTTCGCACCTTTGAAGATATATGCAGAAACTCACATTAAAAATAAAAAAACACGCCATATGCGTGTACTTTTGCAGAGCAATGCCATATTTTCAAAACAGGCGATGTTTAGTTTTTTCATATGCCACCAATAGGAAACATCACTAATCGCTTTGCGAACGTATAAAATAAATTTTGTCTGTCACTTACAAATGTGGACGGGGATTATCCAATTGCGTTTTTAAATTCGTTGAAACTTTCGGATGTGCTGTCACACAGATTGTCACACAAAATCAGCAAACTAACAATTTTTTTGTGTAACGATAACTCACCAAGATTTTCAATGGAAACGTTCACCACGCGAACATTTTGAATGGCAAGTCCAAAGGACGAAATGTGGTGATTCCACATATTCCCATGATTTCCACCGATATGCCATTTGGTTTTAAACGGCTATAGTTGTCCAAAAATCAGCCCGGAAATTTGGATTTAATCACTTAAAGTGTGTGGATTAAATCTAAAAAGTCCGTGCTTTTCACATGGTCAATTATATGATGCATGCGTTCACAAGTGAGTCAGCTGAAAAATTATTTGTTTTTGCAAAAGACAGGAAGTTCAAAAACATTATATTTCCCAAAACACTTGACTAAACTTAATCAAATTTTATTTAATGCACAAAAATAATTGACTTTTATTTACAGGACATTGTAATACATGCCCGACACAGCTAGATATAGAATAAAGCAAAACACATGTTGAGTAGAGCAATTGAATTTGAATTTCGGCAAATAAATTCCGGGTGCTGAAGTTTGTAAATAAATAAACAAAAGATAATACAAATAACGAGCAGTTTGTGTAAAAAATGTAATAGTGCTCGATTTTGATGACGGGAGCTTCTTTAAAGTTTTCAAAATCTCTCTAATCATTTGTAAAGATTTAAAAAAAAATATCAATAAATTTTACAAGGCTAAAGGTTTTAATTTATTACAAAACCTTAAACGACGAGTTTCAAGAAATATTACCTTGAGTATCAGGTGATATTTAAAATTTATGGAAATTTAAAATCACGTCGATTAATTTAATCGTTAAATTATATTAAGCCAAATTAAAATGTCGAATTATTTAAAAATATGATTTGTATTTTATGTAATTTATATTAAAGCTTATAATTATTTAATTTGTTAAATAAACACAAATTTATCAAAAAGTCAAAAACAAAACAAAACAAAAACGGTTGACACAAAGCTTTTAAAACAAAATCGTTACCATTCCGAACAGAAAGAAAATAAAATAGAATTGAATTTGTTTTGTAAGCTTACCAAAAGTTTATAAAATTGAAAAAATTTAAGTTGTGTGTGTAGAAAATTTTCAACATACATAATAGAGTGTGTAGTAATAATATATTATAGTAGTAGAAATAGTAGTTATGTAATATTAGATTAGAAATTTTTTTATTCAATTTTGTAATAAAAAATTGTTGGAAAGAGTTTTCATACTTTTTTTGTTTTTGCGCAAAAAAAATTGCGCGAGCGCGTTTTAAGCATGATTAAGCTTTTGTTTTATGTCATTCACGATTAAATTTTTTTTTTAACATTTTTTTTATTTTTAACACGAAATTAGAAGAAAACTACGCGTTTAAATTTTAATTTTGCAGACTTTGAATTTATTACATTTGATTATCTGTCAGTACTGGCAGTGTTGACCTTTTCGGATTTATATTGGCGGTTTATAATTTTGAGATGGTAGATTTTTTTTGTTTTCGTATTTTTTTGAGCGGGAAAAAGAAAAAATATAAATAAATTTTCCCATAAATTATAAATGTAGATTAAGTATGATCTGCATAACAGTTTTCGGGCGAAATTTCGAGCAGTGGTTCCATTTCAATTTTTGATTTGATTTTATTATTTTCTTAAAATGCAATACTTCTGAGCGTTAAAATATTCCTGATTACAAAGGTAACTAAAAGGTAACTAAAAGTGAATTACTGACTATTATTGAATAGTTAATAAAAAAAAAACGTCGTTCTCATTCACTAAGCTAAGGACCTAGGTAAGGATCAATTCATTTTGAATAAAATTCTATTCATACCTAGATGAAGCATTTTTTAAAAATACGGTTCCTAGAATTAAAATATTTTAGCCACCACCCGAGATATCGCTCTGTAAACTGTTCTGTAAACTATACTGATATATATATATATATATATATATATATATATATATATATATATATATATATATATATATATATATATATATATATATATATATATATATATATATTATTTATTAAGTATATATAAAAAAGCACATCAATTGTGCTTCTTATATATTATATATAAGTATGTGTAATGTATAATAATAATTGTGTAATAAACTTTAATTTAAATCAAAAATTAATTTAAAAAAATTTGTACTTACAATTCCATTGATAACACAGTTGGATTACTACAAGCTTGTGGTGCCCTAACATGGCACTGTTTGTGACATTTTGTAAGACAATCTCTACACTCATAACCTTGTTTGCCCGGTCTTCTTGGTATTGAACGATTACAGATGTCACATGTAAGTCCACTGAAAATACAAAAAATAAAATAGATAATAAATTTGTAGTGGAACTTTACGAACCATTACTCAAGCTTTTTTTTAAATGATATCAATGGTTCGACCAATTTATTAATTTTTTAACGTCCTATAATAACATAAATTTCACACTAAACCCATTATTATGTATGATAAGGTGTAAGTTCAATAAAAATCTCTAACAATGCACTATTTACGTCAACCGATCCAAAATTCTCACTTCGTCAGCAAGCATTAATGCGTCGAACTATGCCTTTATGCAAACAAATAAACGAAACCCAAGGTTCACGAAGCAAATCTTGATCCAAACCATATAGGGTCGGATAATTTACGATCTCATTATTTTCATCTCGAACTTTCCATCATATTCCCCACACCACGACAAAATTCCGTAAAATCGGATCTAACATATTGACCACCAACTTGAAGCCGATTGAAACTAATAACTTTTAAATTTGAGGCATTGAATCGACATATTTGAAACGTGTTGCAGAATTGTAAGCCAATTTTCAAAGAAAAGCCGTTAAGCGCAATACGGTCAAGCACAATGTTGCACATAAAATACAAGGCCAATCATGCTCAACCAAAGTCTGACGGCTAATCACAGAGAAAATGGAAATACATAAAAAGAACATCGATCTCTGGTTAAGACAATAAATAAAAGCCGGCCTTCGAGGAGCAATTCACTTAATTTTCCGAGACACTAAATACATGTTTCCGTATATTGATGACAGTTTAATTTAATCGCTGAGACATTTTAATCTCACCGATTTGGGGAAAAACAAATTACTGCTTATAGGCTTCAATATTTTTGCTGTGGATAATACGCCAGTCTATAAGCACGAATTAAAGCAATAACCACTTTGTGAGTTCAACCAACGCTAAATTCTGGCCAAAAAACGGAAGATAAAATATTGTTTAAAAAAGTGTGAAGATTCTAAGCAATGTTTAAGACAAACATCGTGGAATACAGTAACACACCAAATAAAATTGGCAATTCACCTGTTCAAAGATTAATGTCTAGGAATTTACAGAGAAACAAAAAGGAAAAACAACACCACCCCCTATGAGCGAGCATGATACAAGCCCTCTATGATACAATGTCAGTTACCAGTGATACTTACACACTTTTATTGCAACACATAGTCAAGAATGAGTAGGCAGCAGAAAACAATATGGCAACTATACTCAATGCGTTAGTTAGCATTAATGCCAAGTTTTATTTACAAACTACCGAATTTTGGATTTGATAGGCTCAGGACAAACAAATGCTATTGCTCAGAGGGGACATGAAAGCGCTCAAGGACGACGTAAAGGGTCACGTACAGGAATTCGACAGGAGTTGGAGACGAAAATTAAAGTAATTGAAATCCGTATCGAAAGTTGTACCATGGACATGGAATCGGTTTAACAGAATGTTACAAAGTCATTGTAAGAGAACTAAGTAGTCGTCGGAAGTTCAAAAGGATTCCGGAGACCACCTACATTCAATAGATACAATAGTTACACTGTTTGAAAATTGTAAGATGCAGTTTTAAGCTGTAATACAACACAATAGGTGGACTAGTGAAAAATAGCTCAATGCACTAATCGTGGCACTATGAGGAAAAGCAGCAGATGTGTTGCAAACTACATCCGCCGTAAAAATGAGCTGCGAAGGTATCATTACCTGGAGTTGAGATACAGACAGTCCCATGTCATAGAATTATGCAAAATTCAGCTGCATAATAAACGAAAAACACGTGAAGAAAGCCCTCAAGACCGGGAACGGGAACCTCGAAGTTATCTCGAGTAGCATATGCCAAAGTTCAAAGGATGTTCTCAATGGATTGACGGTGGATGGTTCATTAATGCAGTGAGTGATGGCCATCTTAAACTTCACCTAAGAAAAATCGAGTTGCGAAAATAGTCCGATGTAATCTAAGAACAGCTTCTGATGACACTGGATGCTGCAACAGTAAAAGGAGAGTATTCCCTTCCTGACACGAGATTAATATCAATTATCGATTAATTGTAGGCAGCATAACCGATGAATACATCTTCGACCTAAACTTTATGACACGGCATTAAATGACCCTTGGTCTGAAGTGCTAAGCTGGCCAAATGTGCAACTACCCTTACAAATAAATGGCAGCTATCCCAATGAGTTGAGGGTCATCACCGAAGAAAGGCTGTAAAATGGACTTTGTAGAGCCAATATTAAAAAAGAGGGCTTGTTATTTGGATAAACATTGGTAGAACTCCAGCCAAAATTGGTAAGATCGAGGATTGGTAAGATCGAGGAGGACACCTATATCGCAAAGTGTCTGTTAAATGAGCAGAATAAAAATCTAGGGCATCCGGAGGCGCACAATTATTCGGAGCAACGGTGAAGGTTTTTAAACAATTATCCAAAGCGTTTGCAATCAACGACGAAGAGTTTGGAAATCGTGCAACATCGTATCCACACTGTTCACGTAGCTCCAATCCGGCATGCACCGATCATTAGTACATTGAATCTGAAAAGACGATACTGGCAAGTAGCGATACATCCGGAAGATAGTGTTAAAATGGCATTAACGACAGGCAATGGATTGTATCAATTTGTAATAATAATGGCAAGTCCTACAAACCATTAATGCTGCCTGATTATAGTTAACTTCATTTAAGTCCAGACTTTTCAAACGAAAAGTGAATTACCTAGGCCATATTGTATCCAGTGAAGGAGTGCGAGCTGATCGACAGAAGTTAGCGATACTAAAAGAATGGCTGACTCCAAGAAACATGCATGAAATAAGAAACTTTCCGGGAATGTACTCGTACTATCGACGATTTGTTCCTAACTTCGCTGATGTTGCCCTAATGTTAAATTATCTTATTGACAATTAGTGCCATTAGAATTGCATATCGACCGGTTGGAAATTTTCCATCAGCCGTGTTCCAAGAGCTGTGTGAAATAGTCTAAACCAAAAAGACGAGAAGTACGCCATTATATCAACAATCTAATGGAATGGTACGACTATTAAATAGAATCTTGGAGCAACATCTACAAAGAGAACTCAATACCAATCAGGACAATTGGGACAGATGTATATCCCAGTAATGGTCATATTTGGTAGAAAACTTCGTCTCCCATGTGATATTTGGGTTGGAACACCAGAAATTTAGCCGGTTGCCACACACTATTATGTTACCGATTTGCAAAAAAAAAAGAACGATTGATGTTCACACTACAGTAAGGAGCAATATTAGAAAGGCGTGGCAAAATGAAAACAAGATAGAATCATCGAGTGGACAACGAGGGATTTTGTAGGAGATTTGATATAGTTTTACAATCGGGAAGTTTAACAATTACTCGAGATGAATATCTAAAATCTTCTTACACTATACTCTATACTAAATCTATCACCCAAACTTGACGGTTAAAAATACATTATAACAAAGGTAGTAACTTACCCGCTCAAGTGTTTTGCTACAAATGTGTGATCATTGTATATATGTAATTTGGTGCCTTTGCGTCGCCATCTCGGACGCTGTGCAATCGCCAATGGAACAAGAAAATGTCTGTAAATAAAAAACGGATTGTATTAATTGTACATTTAAAATTTATTAACCCATTGATCGATGATTTTACCTTTTAACTCCATTTTCGATCGTTTCTAAAACTAATGTAGACGCTTCATGTGTATAGGTTTTAGTACTGGCGCTAGATAGACCTGATATTGCTGATGATTCTGAAAGAGACGATCGTCTTGACTGATCCAATGTCGGAACAATTAATCTAGGTCCTACAAGAAAAAATGTGTGTGTGGGTGCGACAGAAAACAATTTACAAATAGCCATAGGTTAGTAAAATTTTGAATTTGAAATTTAGTAGGTGTTCCTAAACAGGGTTGCATAAATTTATATACATATAAAAAAAGTAGAAGACTTAAAATGTTAAATTTACCATTAGTAAAGCACACAGGTATATTGGGATATACAAATTTCTCTAATCTATGGGTTAGTTCTTATCGATATATTGTTACACATATATACACATAAACAAATACCTCCTGATGAATTATTGTGAAGATTCATCGAACGATCAGCCGATATCGATCGTGTTTCACCATTTGGATTATTCGCATCAATCGGTATCATGCCCCGATCCATCGATTTTGTTCGAGTTTTTGAACGTCCCAAACGTCGTTTTAGGGTCCCGAAGAAATCACGTTTTTTACGACTTCTACTTCGATCCAGGTCGTCCATTTGCGATTCTGATTCAGATGTGGGTGTCATTGGTACACCGTCACGAGGTAGTGTGTTAGAATTTCCATTTGTATAATTTCGACGTGGTGGTGGTCTTGCAGTTGGCTCGCCCGGCTAAATACAATATTTCAATTAGTAATAGAATAAAAAATATTTCACCGAATTTACATAATTAGTCGTCATAATTTTTTTTTTACAAAATTTTAAACGATTTTAATTAGATGAAAACAACAGAAATTAATTTAAAACCAAAAACAACAATGTTAATTAAAAACCTTACCACTATATCATGGTCGCCACCATTAGGCGTTAGTAAATCAGCTGCATCACCTGTCGAATCGAACGATTCACCGACAGCAAAACTATCGTTCGGTATACTTTGTACCTCATCTGGTGTGCTCACCGTTTCTTGTGGTGTCGTCGACGACTCAACATTATTTGGAATTAAACATTTTTCTAACTGTTTTTCATCGAATTCGATTTGCCCATTTTCATTAAGACCCACCTATAGTGTTTTTGATGTGTTCAGTTGATTGATGTTCCGAGCATTGTTAGTAAAAAAAATTGTAAATTGGCAACACATAAAATAAAACTTTAGTTTTTAGTAATCAATTTTTGTACAGTATTTTAGGTGTCTAAATTAAATAAAATTTGCCAACGAATATTTTAGCGAATTATATGCGATTCGATTGGAAAAATTTATTTTATTTTACTAATTTAGCAAATGAACGCATGTAATTACAAAAAAAAAAAAAAAATTAAAACCAAACTGACAGCGACATTTTTAAAAATCATAATAAATATGTGTTTGTGTATGTATTGGTGTCAAACCAATAAAATAATAATTAAAAATTACCTTGATCATGAGTGGCTCATTTACCTATGTTTACATGAAAATGCATTTCCATAACAAAATCATAGAAATAAAAAAGTAGAATGAAAAAAAAAAATGCAAAATAAAACTAAGCCACTAGCAACATAATCTTTTCGATGCAACTTAGATTAAAGGACTTACCCGTTGCACGCTATGTATGATAAGGGTGCTTTTACTAGGATTCCCGGTACTCAACGCACCTCGTTCAATTGCTTTAATTGCGGCATCGGCCAAATCATGACCATGTACACCATTTGTCAAACCCGATCTATTCGGTGATTGTGGCGACGCCAATTGTGTCGATGATGAACTAATTTTTAATGCTTCTTTCAATTTGTATGGTCGACGACCCGTCGGAATTTCAGCACCTTCGATAAATACAAATTCTACTGTTATAGCACCGTTAACTTTTTGCGTTTCATAAGGACGTGGTTGCAACGCTAATATTTGTGACGAGGCAGGACCAACATTTAGCTCATCGATTCCAACTAAACCTAAGCCAAGGAATCGTGGTGGATCACCGGCCACCGACGGTCGATCATATACTTCGAATAGTATTTCAGCTGAACTTGGTGTTAGTTCACTATAAAATATTTTCAAAATTAGTCCGACATTAAATTAAAAAAAAAAAAAAAATCTAGCTAAATTACAATAAGAAATGTTCATCCCAATACGGGTTCATGCCTTGTCGGGCACCCGTTTGATTTTTTTGTGGTGGTTCATCCATTTCGACAACACAATAGGGATCAGCTGCTAGTGAAAGACCATCACCCTTGACCACTTTAACGAGTAAACGTTTACCAGTGGAGACATTTTGTTGATTCGACATCGAATCATTGTGAAAACCACTAAAACTATCTAAATTGGACTAAACAAAACAAAACAAAAAAATAAATTAATTATTTAATTTAAATAAACAACTTTTTAATTAAATAAATAATGTAACATGCGGGGAGATGATTCAACGAGCAATACATATATAGGAATTTAAAAACAGGTTGGTATTGTAAAAATGAGGTCAACCAAAAAAATGTTTGCGCGTGTCTGAACATCTCTCACCCCCATCGTACTATTATCATAAGTAATTTCAAGTGGATAATTTACAGAATGTTCATCGCCTGGATCCATCGCCAATGCACGTGGGCATGTTGAATATCCTGAAAAATCAACAGGATAAACGGTACCGCGAATTGTGTTGATCAATATTTCGATAACTAATTCTTGTAGTTGATTTTCATCCGTATTATCGCCTTTGATTGGACCAATACTGGCGAGTGCAATACGAAGCTGAAAAACATGGACAAAACGATCATAAATTAAATTGAAATAAATTTTTCTAAACTTTTTGACTTACATCTGGATACCCTTCAATTTTCATTTCACCTTTTAATGTAAGGTAATTGATTTTGATTGATAATCGTCCACGGAACCTTGAAACGGTTGCTTTGTAATGCGATGTTTCAACTTTTCCCGACTTTTGGCGATACGCTTTAACTTGGAGCACGGGGGTGCATTCACAATCGAATGTGATTGTCTGAAATGGTAGAAAATACAATTTTTAGTTTATGTGTGAAAAATTCGACTGCAATTTCCAAGATTTAAGTGTTATGGACGATAAGACCTTTATTTGTTTCATTGTGATAAAAGCAGGTTTTTTAGTAGAATTCCAATAAGGTTATCACGAACTTGAGATTTTGGAGACTTTTTAAATAACCACGCTGTTAGAAATAGGTTAATTTTTGGTTTAAGTGATGATATACAAAAAATTGCTTTCTGGAAGCAGTGAACAAAATTTGAAGATGTCTATAGAAATGCGAATAGTATGGAACTTGCGTTTTTGGGATCAACAACAATAACTGATTGTGGTAGTGCAGTTGCAAAAGTCGGAACAAGAGCTTAAATAATTTAGTACTCAGATTGATATGACAAAAAACACGCGACATAAAGAGACAGTAAATGTGGATCGCATGGGAAATTTTGTCCAACCGCAAAAACTGGAAATGTCCTTTGTGTTATAACCGTGGCCATGCAAAACAATTATGTTCCAAAAATCGTAAGGTCTCTGTGGCAAACTAAAGCGAAAATTTTTTTAATACTGAGCTTTTTTAACGGTTTTGAAAACGAACCCTCAAAATCTGTAGTTGTGTGAGTAAACATTAATAACGTACATATTTAAATGGAAATTGATACCGCCGTGTGGCGATTACAGTGATTTGTTCGGCTGTTTTTAGTGAACATTTTCCAAAGTTGTCCTTACCAGAGTTTCAAGTAAATATACTGAAGCAAACAGTCAAACATTAAACCTTGAGAGAAAGACAGTCATTTGTGTTAAAAGTGGGGTTACGGAATAACAATTGGAAAACTGGAACAATTGGAAATGGCTTCACATGTTTGGTCTAAAGAAGAAATATCCCTCTGAGTTTTTAAGTCAACTTTTTTCCATGAAACATTTTGAAGCAACCATTGTCTTGAAGAAAGAAGCAAAGACGATATTCAGTAAGTCGCAGTCGGTGCCATGCTCGTTAAAACCAAAGTTTGAGGTGGAACTCAGAAAGAAGGTCGCGACTGGTGTGTTGATTCCTATATAGCACAGTGAATGGGCTGGTCTCATTGTGATCGTTCCAAAAAAGGATTAAAGTCTGGATTTGCGTGTGGATTTTAAAGTGGCAGTTATAATAAGTGGGGTTTCAAAAATATAAAATTTCAAAATTGTTAGCCAGTCTCTTAGAAGCAACTATTTTATAGTTTTGGATTTGGAACCCGCATACAATCAAGTTGTAGAAGCTGAAAACTCGTCAGAGCTTTTCATAATCAACACTCATCTGGGATTGTTTTGATATATGCGGCTCACTTATGGTATCTCAAGTGATTTTTCCATGTTTTAGCAAATAATGCATAGAATTGTTTAGAGTTGAATGCAGACATCCTTTTAAGATTATGACCCAAGCAAGGAGCTATACCTCGTGTGTGAAATGAGCTCTTTTGGGTTGGGCACCATTCTTAGCCACGTAACTGAGGAAGGCGAACGACCTTTTATATTCTCTTATGCGAGTTTATCGGCACCCGAAAAAAGCTATTCGAAGTTCGATAAGGACCAATAATTTTCGGAGTGAATAAGTATCATAAGTTTTTGTTTGGCAGCGTTTGTGTCCTAGTGACAGATAATTAGCCTTTTAGTGTCACTATTTTTTTAGGCAAAAAGGCGTTCCAATTATTGCTGCTAACAGACTTCAGCGATGGGCCATTATATTGTCTGGATACCATTATACAAATAAGTATCAAAAGGAACATGATCTTGTGGTACCTGATGCTTTATCGCACCAATCAGTGAAGGCGTTTTTAGAAGACGACGACCATTTTCCAATTTATCATGAGAATGTGGCACATTTTATTCGCAAGAAAGAGTTTATATTCGAGGGTGAATGCTTGGTGTGTATTTAAATTACTAAATAAAGAGCATCCGGTATCCGTAAGGATGAAAATGTTATCAAGAATTGTATGCTGGTGGCTAGTATGGAAGAATAAATTGAGACGGTTGTCAAAACGTGTGAAGTTTGACAAAACTATCAAAATGCATACAAAGTTGATCTCAAAGACTCGGAGTGGCCCAGAAATGAACGAAAGTGATATGAGTTAACTGCTGTTGATGCAATCATTACCCTTCAGCATATATATGTTCGACGTTTAAAAGATAATAGCCCACTCCTTTAACTCATAGGAGTCCAATAATTTTGAAAAACGTATCTTGGCTTCAGCTTTGAGACGCTCGATTCGTGACAAGAAGAGACCGGATCAATTTCAATATCAGGCCTAGCCATATAAATATCAGGCCTAGATGAGAGAATCCCAAAAACAAATAATAGAAACAAATAAGAAGCTTTTCCGGTAGTCGCATTGACAACAGTTGGGTGGCCTTATACAATCCACACCTCTGTCTAAAAATAACTGTCATAACAAAGTTAAGTTATGTGCAACATAAAAGAGTGTGAAATATTTGTTTTAATATGTAAATAAAGGGTATGATTGTCCTCATACCCTTATACAATTAGAAAAATCACGACAAACCTCGGTATACAATTAGAAAAATCACGACAAATTGTTAATGTATGGGGATTCTCCCCATTCTACGTCAGTTCACCGAGATTTGAATAATTTTTTGTTTCGCAATATCTGATCAAAGACATACTATAAATCGGTGGCCAGTTTATTTGCAGGAAGAGTGTTTGCTCTTGCGTTTGCAAAGTTGCATTTGCTTCCTCATATGAAATACACTGCTCGCAGGAAACCGCTTCACTTTCAAAAATACGGAACTTACTGCTTGGTTTAAACCCAATTAAAATGACCCAGGTGCGGACCAGCGAGGAAACATTAGGAAATCCCATCAAAAACTCTTCCTGGAAGAAGCGGCAAGATGGTAGCAATAATGTAAAGAACTGATGCAATGAATCATGGAATGTAATGAACCATTTGAATATCCCTCGAAAGGTTTAGGATATTCCAATTGTAATACAAGAAGCGATTTATTCTTAAAATCTATATGGATATTATTAACCAAAATTCTAGATGGATTGGACTTTACTGGCTTAAAAAGCTTAAGATTTAAGCCAACAGTGGTCATACCATGCTTATGAGCTACTTCTTTCTTCAGTGTGATTTCAAAAGAAGAGGCTGGTATTATTAGTACCTGTAATCAATTATAGATAACAATGATGATTCTGTGATAGCGAAGATATTAATAATTGGATTTTTTCGTTTATACAAAAATCTACACTGGACTGATTGGCAGCTGGTAGTCTGAGCAGCGATTATTTTCTACATTATGATAACGTAAGAATCCAAAATCAATTTAACTATAAACATGCATGGAGGTATCACTGAGCTGTTGAAAAAAATGTTTGGTACTTGAGGAGCCGAAAAGCAATTCGATTTTGCTTCGTAGCACTTACATCCTATACTATATCAGCAGTTTATCATTTTTCACTTTATTTGCCAAACTATGGTGTAAACAGATTAAGCAGTAAGCAGCACTATCAAAATTTAATTTACGCACTGCCTTTGACGCTGCATTATGTAAATGATGTGCACATGAATGTTTTGTCAAATTTTGACATGCTAATATTCAGCCAAATGAATCTAACGTCATACCTTAGTATTTCTCTATAGATGAAAACAATTGGAATACATTTGAACGCTCACATTTGATCGTAACTGTTCGATCATTTGGAGAGTTGTTAGTGATAAAAGAGGATAGTTAAGATGATGTCGTTTGATT
Source organism: Tipula confusa (assembly GCA_963556175.1). Lineage (NCBI taxonomy): Eukaryota > Metazoa > Arthropoda > Insecta > Diptera > Tipulidae > Tipula > Tipula confusa. The sequence continues at coordinate 67,278,455 of OY744476.1, forward strand.
GGAGGTAGTACGAGATGGTTCTGTTAAGGTTGAAACCTAAAAGCTTAGTTAGGTTACCAAACAGTTTGGATTCAAACGGTGTACCTTAATTGGTGACGATACCCGGAATCTGGAGACCAAATTTCGGATAGTACACATCTGGCCATCGCGTAAAACAATCAACACAGGTTATTAAATGTGTGTATCCCTTAGAAGGTCGATTAAAACATCCCGGTGGAACGCTGAAATGCCCATATTGAGCCTTAGTGTATCTTAACATTTTGCCCAGTGGACTACGTCCTGATTCCTACTGAGTCAGAAATATCTAGTTGATATTAGCTTTTGAGTGGCTCGGATGCAAAATGTTATGCAGTGCGTCGAAAATGGTTAGTCCCGTCCAAATTTCGCAGTAAATCGCTAAGTCACCTAATTTCAAAATTTCTAATTTCTAAGTGGAGTTTGATTTGCTTTAATGAACCAGAAAGTATGTGCTGAAGTTCCGTGTCAGCTTTTTGTGATTTAGCGATTTGCTTCATGACAAAGTGAGTATCAACAGCTGAAGTTTCGTGGTTTAGTGCTCGAGATAGTCTATCGGCAACCACGTTATCCTTGCTTTGAATATGTAGAAGACCTGTCGTGAACTGGGAAACAATATCCAAGTGACGAGTTTGTCGCGGGTTGCATTCAGCGTTGGATTGAATCTCTCTAGTGAGCGATTTAGACTGTAAATTTCGAACTTTGACAGAGCACTGAAAATGTTTAATCGCTTGCTAGATAGCTAGTAGCTCTCGCTCGCTTTCGGAATATTTTTTCTTAGTAATGTAAAGTTTTTTCGAAAATAATGCAATCGGCTCCACGGCGCCTACAGTGCTCGAGGCGTCGGTTGTGGCACTAAGTTTAGAATCATATATTGGATGTTACAGCAGCGTAATGTGTGATAAAGTGGTTTTTAGCTGGTCGAATGCTTGTTGATACTCATCTGGTCAAAAGAAGTTTTTTGGCATTTTGGGCTTCTTTATAGAAAAGTAGTAAACGATTGTGCGGCATTTTGTAGGCCAAATGGTATTCGAGTAAACATCAATAAGCTTAACGGAGTATAGTGATTGCCATCTTGTGAACATCCTAAGGTGTGCTACTAGGATTAAATAATCAAGTCTGTTTAAGTCGAACTTAGAGAATATCTTGCATCCTTGTAGATGCTTGGAGAAGTTTTGGATGTGGAGAAGATACCATGTTTAACCTGAATTCCCACATAGTCTTCAGACTTGATTTTTCTTTTTAACCAAGTGCATAAGACATGAAGGTAATGCCGATGGCCGACAATATACAGTTTGATCGTGTATTGGAATTCCATTGTAACCGCTTCTTCTTGATTTGGACACCGGTATAGATGTCCTATATAGTTACTATGTGGTATACTACATTACTTTTAACAAGAGTTGCAAATTCGGCGGAGCTGCTAAAGGAGGAAATTTGTTTAATAGCTTGCCATAGCGAAGGTATGTTTGCATGTGGTAGAGCCGCATTGATCAACAGCTTCCTGTTCCTAAGATCGACTTGTAAGCCATATTTCTTAAGAAAGTCTGCACCAAAGATAGAATGATTTACTTTTGTAATAGTGAATATGTGTGGAAAATTTCGCCTGAGTCCAATATCTACTTGCAGCAATTTGCTTCCGTATAAGTATATTGAAAGCTGTACCATTGGCAGCTGATAAAGCTAAGAGTGTGGTGACTAGAGTCTTGTGGTTTATGCAAGTTTCATAAATAATGGCGGATATACCAGTGCCATTGTCTACCAGAAACGTGTGTTGGTTCTGATAGTCCCTTATAAATAAGCTACTAGTGAAATTCGGTAAAAGATCAGCCGCGCCAACCGATAGACCTACTCGTTTGGGGAATTTTGTTTCACTACATGAGCCCTTTGCTTAAGGAAACGATTGCATTCAGTTGTGTTTGGCTTTGGATTTGGAAAATCACAGGATACCTGTCAAATCTTGGTTTTATGTCCAAATCGATCGTGGTAGTAGCACCAAGATAGATGCTGGTGGATTTGGCATCGTTTCGACTCTGATATTTTTCAAGAAGAAGGAGTACGGGATCGTGTTCATAGAGGCATAGAGTAGTACGAACAAGTTGCTCGTTGGTGCTCGTATAACTACTTGTTGTAGTATGTACATGATGCTTATAGTTGGAACCAGGTAAGAGTTATCCACGGTGCGTGACCGTGACAGCATCCACCACGTGGGTGGATGGAATTGCTTCGTGTAGCTGGTCTGATATTTGAAAGTACGTCTGCTCTCTTATCTTGCTGTGGAATCTAAGCTAATAAATTCAGATCGTTTTCTGACCCACAGTTATGTTATAAGGGGCGCATTAAATCGGTCAGTGCCTAGTGCTTCAATGAGCCGTAAAACTTCGGATGGACGTTGGATGTTAATCTCTGTTTTACAAAAAGGTGTGACTCAAATTATTGATGCGCTATAACAAGGTGCAACTTAGAAAGTGAGGATTCCATTAATATATGTTTTTGAATACCTTTTCTGCCATTGAAATTAAAACAACCCCTAAACTATTGGAATACTATGAGAATGATGAAACGTTAGTTGTAACATGTAATTAGATTCAAATAACGATACATTTAACCTCAATGTATGGTACTAGGGAATAATCAGGGCAGTTGAACTAAACGAAATATATTATCTGAAATCGCTTAAACGTATTATCTGATTCGATGGTTACCTTCTACCATTACACTATAATTAGTTTATTATACTATTTAGCTTCAAGGGTGTGGTGAACTCAGACGTCCCTCAGAGTTTGGTGTTGCGCGTCCACTACTTTTACTCATCTATGTGAACTCTTTCGATAGTTCTATGTGGAGATTTGACAGTTTTTTTTGGGTAATACTGCGATCTTATATTCTGGTACGAGATACTTGGAGATAGAGGACAACCTATTTAATTTAAAAATACTACGAGAATGGTTTGATGCCTATTATATGGTCATTATCTCCAAAACAAATTAACGTTTTTCAATGCAATTTTCAATTTCATGTTTCACAGCCCAACCTATAACTTGTGTGTCAAAATTGATCATACGCAAAATTATTTTTTCAAAGATCTAGATTTAATTAATAGCAGCATCTATTGTTGGAACACGCATGTTAATAATATTAACAAATAAAAAAAAAAATTTAATTCGTTAATTTTAATTCGAATATTATATATATAAACTCTTGGGTCGGCACCTCCCGACCCAAACACCGTAGCTTTAACCATTAATTGTTTTGCTTTACAAAAGATTGGTAGCTAGTTCCTATACTAGCAACTGTACTACTAATTCCTTTTAAAAACAAAAAACAATCAACTTTCATAACGTCTTTCACATTTACGAAGTTCTTGGACATTCCAAAAAAACCTCCATATATCAACCGGCTTTTATTCAATTTACCGCCAAAAATTCCATTTAAATTTGTTTTCTTTAGACTAAAATCTTTTAACCGGATTATCGTCAAAACCAACATAATATCTTAAATATTCTAAACTAAGAAATCAACAATTTAATTCAACCATATACAAGAAAGCCGGTTTCATTGTATTTTGTCTGTACTTTAATTAAAGATGAATAAAAAAAAAATCCGGTTCACCAAATCACTTGTCGTGAATACAATGTAAAAATTAACAAACGACAACCAACCATAACGGTCGAATATTAATTAACAGTCAAATTCCCAAATTAAATCGAAAATCTAAAATTTATATTATAATGCTACCATATTTTGTTAACATATTAAATAAAATAAAACCAACTTACCAAATCGCTTGGATTGCTTTCATTGCTGTTACAAAATATATTAGTGATTGTTGGTGGTGGACTTTCTGGTAATATCCTAATGATTTCAACAGCAACACCATGCTAAAAAAAGAAAATAAAAAAATAAATTAGTAATTAATTTATAAACAGTTGAATTCATATAATTATTTACTAATTTGCCTAAAATTTTCATAGTTTTTTAATTTATATTAATGATTAGGTCATAATGAAGTTTATATTAAAGTCTGCAGCAAGACGTAAAAAATAAATAATTTTAAGCCACAACTTTGTGTTCTGTAAAATTAAGAACATAGTTATATATGCTAATTTGTTGTTTTATGTGTGTATTTTGAGAATTAACATTAAATCAGTTGGACTAAGCTGTCAACAGTAATTTTCAATCACGCGCCAAAATTTCTTAATAATTTTAAAGCGTGACTTAATTGGTATATAATAATTTGTAACCAATTTTGTTTTTTTTTATTTTTATTTTTCACCGCTGTATTGTTTTGTTAAGGGGGTTGTGTGAAAACAATGGGCACACTTAAAAAAAATGGGGCAGGTCTACGAATCCAGATTTTGTTAATTAAAATATTCATTTGAATCACTCTATCTATATAAGGTGTTTGGATTTTATCATATAGATACGATGCATGAAAATTGCGACAAGATATTTTACAAAATGTTGATAGCAAAAACTTCATATAACTATTGAAGTGCTTTTTAAAGTGATCCCAAAACTTCACATATAGCTTTATCACAAACCTAGCTAAAAATCTCAAATACACAAGTCATCGCTTTTATGCTGATAGAAAAAATTTATATTCTAAAATTATTTTGTTGGACAAGATTTTGGAATTTCTAGGACAAAACTTTTATCATACGGCTTCTAAGAAAAAATTATTTTAATAATATCATGAGGCTCGAGCAATTAGTGTTATCAGCATAGCTACACCACTTGGGACGATTTTAAATACTTTTTGAGGCTCACGTGTATATCCATACAATTGGTACTACCTGAAGTTCGAATGACAATAAGGGCAAACAAATAACCACTTATTTAAATGAATTTATATTAGTATCGAAAAATGGAGAACTGCACCTTGAATCCAGACAAAATGTAATCTATTTGACTTATTCCCAGTTATCGTTATTATTTTAGACCTCATATTAACTAATATTTGAGACGCTGTCTGTTAGTATGAAGATTATAGTTTGAGCTTGTCTTGCCAGAAATCCAAAAAAACTTGTATATTTTAAATTTAAGATGCAGAATTAACTACAGTAGCAAATATACTTAATCCACAGAACTGGGCCTTGTTTCTAAAGCAAATCAATAAATGTGATAACTATATAGGTAATAGCAATAATCACAACAATGATAACTATTTGAAACTTCAGTTAAGGTTGATCGAAAAATTTTAAATACCGAATAGTTGGAAGCGAATCGTCGGTAAAATTAACATTACTGAATTATTTGGTTTAATAGACAAACACTCATTTAGTATATCCCTTTATAAAAGACAAAAGGTCCTTTTGGCTTTATTCACCTCACATCATTTGTTATACGAATAATAAAAGATTATCTAAGCATCCTAGAAAAAATTACTTTAAATCCTTTTTTTTCTAATTTTTTGGTGGCTTTTTTTGTTAGATTTGTAATAAAAAAAGAAAAGTGAATTTGAAATACTTATAACTAGAACACAATAGCATAAGAAAAAATACTAAACGGTACGGCTATTTTGCAACCTCCGCATTTTATTTTTGTTTATTACTGCCATCTTTGGGCAAACCTTATAAAGTAGTTAGTTATATTTTTTTAAGTTCTTAGAGACAACTTCGGCAATTTCACGAACTTTTTAATTTCCCGAGGAATTGAAAATTGAAACAAGCCTTCAGAAAGCTAATTGCGTCAACCGATTTGTCAAAGAGACAATTCTTCTTTTTCGAAGAAATTTAAGAAATGAAGTTCGTAGTATCATTTGCTATAAGCATAATGGCCTGCCACCAGATTATAATCATGACATTTGCAACAATATTTTAAGGTATTCTTAAACTATGGTTCATAGAGCACAGACGTGAATAAGCGTATCATTACATGGTGTCAGAAGTGGGATCATTTTTAACATCACTGGTCTTTGTGTCTTCTGACACACCTCGCATCTCTCCACGAAGTTTTTAATATCGTTGTTCATACTGTACTAATACAGAGTACTTCTAGCTCGATTTTGACAGGGTTGTATACCAAAATGTCCTTTATGAATACAATATAGCAGTTGGTTTATTTGTGGCTTAGGAACTACCAATTTATGTCCCTTGAATATTAGGCCTTTGTGGATCGAAAGTTTGTCTCGAAAATTCCAATATTTTTGAGTGTTAACTGGTAGGATTTTTTTATCATCGTTTGATGGTCATCCAGAATTTATTATTTTCAAGGGACTCCAATTCTTCGTCTTGCAAAGTAGCTTCGATCAAATCAATATATCAGCTTTCAGTCATTGATAGGATGACCTGGACTTCAATTTTGCGTTCCTCGGTTTCAGCGTATTTTAAGCTTTCTTCATTTTTACGGCAATTTCTACTCAACGTGTCGGCTATGTACAATTCGGAACCTTTTTTAAACTACCTGAGAATTGTATTGTAGAACATCGAGTAGGATTCTTTGTAGCCGAGGAGGCGCGTTATGAATTGATTTTTTTAAAGATTGTTTCCAACGGCTTATGATTCGTTTCAACAATTAGCAAGAGCCACTTTTTCGATTTGAGGATACAGTTGTTGCGATTTAGTTAAGGCTTTCGTGGCATATGCGACCGGACGACCATTTTGTATTAAAACTGCTCCAATTGCTTTTGCACTGGCATCTACTGAAAGTAACACATCCGCATTTAGGTCATAGTATGCCAGTACAGGTGATGAGTTTAGCAAATTTTTGATTTTTTCGAACGATTTTTTATGATTGCCTTCCCAAGTCCACGCAACATCTTTCGACAATAAAGTTCTAAGCGGATCTGTTGTCGATGAGAGGTTTGGAATGAATTTATGCAGGTAATTTACCATGCCTAAAATTCTTTGAAGTTCCTCTTTATTGGATGGAATTTTCAATTTATTTATTGCGCTAATTTTTTCAGGATTTGCTTTCATACCTTCTAAAATAAAGCTTCCGAATATGGCCTAAAAATTTGACCGATGTTTGTTTGAACTCGCACTTTTCTTTGTTTAGGACTAGTCCTACGGAGTGCAATTTTTCCAGTACAATCGTTGTAATTTCGTCAATTTTCTCTTCCGTATCGGTATATATTAGGACATCGTCCATCGAACATTCAGCATTATTTATACCATTCAATAACCATGATATCATTTCTTGGAAGATCTCTGGAGCAGAACACAATCCAAATGGGAGTCTAGTGCAACAGTACCGACCCCATGGAGTGGCAAATGTTAGGTATTTTTCTGATCGCTGACTGACTTTTATTTGCCAAAAGCCTTTGTTGCAATCTAATTTGGTGAAAAATTTAGCACCATGAATTTTTACCGCAATCGCTTCCAATGTTGTAAGTGGGTAATGACGTCGTTTCATGTTTCTGTTAACGTCTGTTGGATCAATACAGATTCTTATTTTTTATTTTTACGAACAATAACCATTGGGCTGACAACAGGAGTAGGTACTGTCATTTTCCTAATGACTACTAGTTTTTTCATTTTTTTTAGTTCGTTTTTAACATCGTCTATGATTTGTCAACGAAATTCTTCTGGCTGGTTTGATTTCAAATTTTGGGTTGCTAACCAAATCAATGTCGTACTCAAAATTTTTCAGCCATATTTATCACAACGGCGTAATAAGAGAAAATACTATTGATATCAACATGAGACATACAAATCAAAATCCTTCGACTTCCGAATTTGAACAAGGAATATCTTCAAATCCAACGGAGTTGAACGAGGAAAGCACAATAGCTCGCACAACGACATATGCTGATCCATTACAACATGATACAGCGTTTAGTTCCACACAAGATGATATATCACCCTGAGGTTCACCAATAATTACACGGTATGGTAGGGTGAGCAAACCGGTTAGAAGATTAAATTTGTAAGCGTAGTCATCTTGAATTAATTTGATTTAAATTCTATGATTCATAGGGCACATACGTGAATAAAGATACACAGATCGAGACCCAACATAAGCGTATCATTACAACAATTAAAAAAAAAACATTTTCTTCACTCATGCGCTATTTAGATTTTGGAAAAGTTGGTTAGCGATACAAAATTCTAGTTTAGTGGTTGTTTTTTCTTAATTTCAAATTTAACAACAATTAGTTTTTTAATAGCAAATTATTACTAAAATTTGTTCCATTTTCTACTTAAGCTTAAAAAAAAGGTTTAAAACGCCCTATAACTTATTTAAAATTGCAAATTACTCAGCGCTTCTACTGCTTCCCAATTAAAGTATCTCTATTAACTAGTTTTAATTCGTATTTCTAAAGCACATACATTTTTCTTAATAGGCGATCTTTTAAACATTTTTATGTTTTGTCTAAAAATTGATATCCCATTACAGCAAAGCGCTCAAAGCCTGAAACAATTTAGTCAATGTTTACAAAATCCATGAAAATCCTGGAAAAAGGGTCACAGAAATGACTTAAAAATGACGAAATTCAATAACTAAAGCATGGTTGATAGATGGACATTCAGTCCAAAATCTTTTAAGAAAATGTATTTTACCGCCTTTACATATTCACAAATGCGAAGGTTAAATATTTTATTTTATTCACCACCAAAAATTTTTAAAAATTTTAACGAGGTAGAGACCGTCATAAATTTTGAGAAGTGAATTTAAAAAATTATTACCTAATTTTTGACAAAATCACAGTAGTTTGTCATAAAATTAATATCATAGTTGGCGTATATTGTTACCGATGTGATTCATTTATTTATATTTGTATGATTTATAGATGTCAAAATTTTAACAGAAAATTTAATTTTACATAGCAAACTTAAATGTAGGTTAGTGCATGTTTCAACTGGTTTAAATCCCTCATAAAAAGTTAAAAATTTAGGTGAATAAAAATGTCAAAATTTGTATCTGCTTCAAGAGCTGATAAAAAGTTAAATTATGTGTATATGTACATGAATTAAAATATTTTTAAAGAGAAATTATTTTTAATCAATGAGTGATGTAAGTGTCCAATAAATGTAAATGAATGATTAATAGTGCCTATGCACAATATATTGATTAATGCACAATTATATTAATTTTGAATGTGCATTAAGTTATAATATCTATGGCTCTTTAAATTATGCAATTTAAAATGATAATAAATAACAATTAGTTCTTATAAAAAGCGCAATTATTTCTTTTATTTAATAGTACTATAATTATAATTAAAAAGGGCAATATTACTGTTATTTTCCATTTTATTATGTTTTTGTACGGGTTTCATTGTGACTATCACATATAAATGTCAAAATTTAAGCCAGTTGAAACAGATAAAAAATTAAAAAGTTAAAAATTTTCACCACGAATAAAATTTTTAACTTTTTAACTTTTTTTCGGTATTTAAACCAGTTAAAACACGACCCTTAAAATATTGCCCCTCAATTATTTATTTTCCCCTATATTTTTAGCTAAATATATTTTTAATACATTCACAAAGACCCTTAGTCTACAAAATATAGTTTATGTCTAGTAATTTGAAATGGTGGCAATTCATAAAATATAACCGCAACGAGTTAGTTGCTTAATGCTCTCATTTGAAACTGAAATATCTTATGAATGACAATAGTATAAATAAAGTAAATAGTACTAGTCAAGCCACCTGAATACATGTTATTGAAAACCCTTTGAATGCTCATATTCGGATATTTCCAGTACATAATATGGTAACTGCGGCATTTCCGATAAAATCATGTAGCTTATCCAATAAAAAAGTGATGGAATTCTTAAAAAGCAGCATATCGATTAAGGCGATTTTCATCGCATGAACAATTACATTTAACTGTAAGGCTTCTTACCAGTGCTATTTTCCAAAGAGGAAGTCACAGTTTTTCATGGTGATCAAAATTTAGCCCATACCTCGTGAACAGCGCAGCAACAAAAAACTTAAATGAAAGTGCACTGAATCATCGCGTCACAACTCGTGCCTAGATTTAGTATCGTACACATTAAGTATCGTCGAACCGTAAAACCACGAATCCAATGGTGTTTTAAAATGAATGTAAGAGAAAACCGTCACTTTAATAGTTAAAGAGGTTTGGATGCAACTTTAGTTAAAGAACATAATTAATGCAGTATTGGCCACATATTAATATCACATTACAAAATACATTTCATCTATACTTGTTCTAAAATATATTTAGCTTTAACCCCGCATATAATATACACACCACACTATAACTTAACCTACTTCCAATGTTTCGAAAAAATTTCGTGATATTTCGATATAAAAAAATGAATAATGGTTTCTTATGATGGGTACCATATTACAACACGATAATATGATATCACGTCATAATTTATTATCCTTGATACACCCTTAAATTATTGAATGGCTTTTATTTTGGTATATATACAAAGAAGAATGAAATGTTTGTCAAGATAGGTGTGGTTCTCACATATATATTAAACATAAAATTACCAACTGGCATATATGTGCCAATAACAAAAAAAAGAGATATAACTATATAAAATTTACCATGAAATTTAATCGGTTCGTAAACTTTTTAATTCTTCACTTCAGAACTATCTCAGTCTATATATAGTTCTGTAAACAATTAGATTAGCTATTGGATTACATTTGTTCGGTAATATGATGATGGGATTGTTGCTAGCACAATATCTAATATTTTTCCGGGATTAATTGTCTGTCAAACAAAATTTATACGTGTTTGACGTACTAAGCACGTATACCGTATTTTTTTTTACCCAACAAACCTCCACAATCAAAGTGTAATGATATAGAATTTGTTCTAATAAAGTAAAATTCCTGTTCGTCACATTCGTATAACTTAATCAAAACTAATCTACATACAATTTATACACAAATAAAGAAAGTAAAACTTTTTACGTGCGCCACTTAAATAAATACCTCACTGTGACTGTGTATATGGATAATGTATTTCCAGACGAGGTACTTAAATCTTGATGCTGGTTGTACGACTACAATATAGGGTAAAAATTATAGAAATGAAATATTTCGATTTGTCACGATTAGATGATGTCAGCCGGGCTTATATACGAATACGAGTGAATAGTCTTAATTGTTCAAAAGAAATTTGATCTTATCGATTACATATACATATATTCGAATTTAATTTAATACTGATAGTTGCTTACTATGCCACAGCTTAAATTTTGTTTCGTGAACAAAATATATAAAAAAGCTTAACATTTTAATTAGCAACTATTACGAGCAGGAAGTATAAACATTTAACTCGTTATGATGTTGGTAAAACATATGGATACTTAGATTATTGGCGTTCTTATGTTTGCGGTTATAATCGGTTAACCCCCGCTCAAAATATGGAACCGTAAATACAAATATCTGATACTGAAGGTAGGTTCATTTCTACCTGTTCGTAGAACAGCATCATCGTTTTAAACAGATGAAGTTGGTACTGGATACTGTGAAACTCCCAGTTTCACGCAATTTTCTAAATGTATTGGCAAATATTTAGGCATTTAGTAAACAACGATGGGGATATTTTATTTGATATCTAAGCGCTTCTATTACACAAACCATACATATATGAAAATCATGTTTGCATATTTTTTATATTAAAAACTTATCATTTTGTTATTATATTATTATAAATTAAAAGTAATAATTTTATTTACTTTATTTTTAAATAATTGAGAATGAAACACACCACATAACTAAGAAACTATTAACAAAAGAATGAATGTCAATTATTTTAAAATTAAACAAAAATAAGACGGCAGAAAATGCTACTAGATCTAGAAGTAAATCAAAGTTTAAACACTAATATTGTCAATCTATTCTGTCAAATTTCATCTCTTGATTTTCTGTAATTATTTAAAATTATTAAATATTGAACATCCAAAAGTGATGTTTGATGGAATTTGGCAATAGTGCAAAAAAGTTAACAAAGCTAATATACAATTTAAAATTGGATTTCATTATTTAAATTCACCCATCGTACCATCATACGGATGAAAGTTAAATTACAATCAGCACCGGGTTCTGTGTAAACTATGTAGCATTCATTAGGCTGAGCACAAATAACGGTCACACACAATTCGGAACAAGTAGTTCTCAAATTCTCTCTAGAGACACATTTAGAGACGTACACAGCTTATGTACATTAATTTAGTTTTTAATTACTTAAATAACAAAATTTTTAACGTTTTATGGGCGCAGATGATAAACATATTCAAATCGTTATATTTATAAAACCAAGAAAAGTCTATAATATAATACTGATCGTATATTTGGAGCTTTATAATTACAACGTATTTCGTATTAAGTAAACACACAAATCAAACCTGGAATCATAGTTTTTTTCTTTGAGTAACCTAAAACTACTTCAAATCAACACATGAGCAATCACAAAGTCACCTGCTGAGAAAAAACGAGATCTAACCCAGATCCATAACTGTTAAAGATTCGATGCTACACCAATAAATAGCGAAAGATATTTTTGAAGCCTAAAATGCAAGGACCATCAAAGGGGAAACTGAAGCACCATAGAAAACAAACAACGCACTAAGTTTGAAAAGTGCGGCGAACAAAACTCAAAAAACTAAAGCCAGTGTGAGGTGAGAAAAAGATGGTTATCTAATTTGTATAATCGCCACCCAAACAAAATGCAACCAACTTTGCCATACGAATGGGCTCCCGAAAGGAAGAGGTTGCACATGTAAATGAAACAGTGAGGAATCAGATAACTGATCACACAGCCCACCAAGACACTTTCCAATTTCTAAAAAATAGGCAATATCATCACTAATCCTAAGCTAGGAAATCAATTTCACTTTTAAAATCATTTTTGATGAAATTACTTTGAAATTTTCCTATAGATATTTGTGTGACCCACTGAATTTATTAAACACGAACAGTAAATTTTAATGTTGACTTAAAATTGGTACGAGTAATAATAATAAACAAACATTCTTATCTATAGTAGTTTAATATTTCCGAACATTGTTATTCCTACTGTACGAAATAAGCGAACGATTTAATAACCGAAATTTAGGCCACGGCCAAAAATATAAATTTTTTGTAAATCAATAATCTAAACTATAGACAGCCGGGCTAAGACGCCACCAAGACTTTATAGTTATGTTGTAATAATGTCGTGTACAATGTAACATTTGTCATTTAATTTGACAATAAAAAAAATGTTTTTAAACAATAATTTGACATTAACTGTATAATTAAATTAAACCAAAAAATTAATCAACCGCGCAAATATAATTCCATATATGAACTATAACCTCGAATTTAATTTTTTTTTTTATTTCTTAAATAATTATATGGGATTTATATTCGGAAGGTTTTGTAACATAATTAAAGATTGATCTGATCGATTGAATATCTACTCGTGTATATATGTACCATGATGACATTCAAACTTGAAAAGTATTAACTTTTTAAATTGTATTTATTATGGTCGTTTACGGATCGTTAAACACGCGAACAATAAATTTTATGTTAAAACATTTTAGTATTTTGATTAGATACTAATAAGTCTATTAAAGTATTAATTCTATTTTAGAAATATTAAAAATCATATAAATTATGATATCATTTTAGTTTATTTCTGAAGGCGCCACTCGTACACACATTTCGTTGTAATAAACTCTGGTGATCTTTTGAGATGTTTCTGGAGAACCATAATCTAATGTTGATTTCGATTGATTTTTTCCCCTCTTTAACAGAGTACGCTGATTTTGTTAAGAAAATTATTAAGTGCAGTACGAGGAAAATAACGTGTTAGTCAACTAATAAATTACTAATTAAAATTTATAGTTTTTAAAATAAAACTTTTAAAATAAAAATATTGGCCATAAAAATTTAATTGAATGCTATAACTTTATATTTTTATAGGAACACATAAATAATAATAACAAAACGGTTGAAATAGAACATTGTTAACCCATACCGTATTATTAATGATCACGTGGCATTCCTGCGAGAGAACCAAAAATATTTCATGTTCGATTTTTGTTTTGTTTTTAGTATCAGTCAGAACAAAATAATCCAACATGGAGAACCAAAATGTGGAGAAACCTGAAGGTGCAGGAAACGGAGACCCAGTGCTTGCGGCTGATGGAAAAACGGGCTTCCAGTCGCTATTATTCAGGGACAGCAAAATAGCAACAGTGATTATCAAAAGGAAAATTATATCGTATCTATCATCAAGAAAAGAGAGTTAAGATAAAACTAGCTCAAGTATGTAGAGGGTAAAAACAGCACAAAATTCATGAACATCTAAATATTTTAGCAGACATGGTGTCAAAGCTGACAAAGAAGTAACCACAAAGAAGAGACCACATCGCTTTGACTAATGTGTGTAAAACCATACGTTGAACTTTGTATTACTAATTGGAAAAATATGTTCGGAAAGATCTTGTAAAAGATCTCAGTAAAGGGTCAACTTTAGCCTGTAATGCTGTTTATTTTTTGTTTTTATTTTTTTTTAACTTAAGTATGAGAAATGCTGATCTGTCTCTTTATCAATAAGTTTATGTACTATTGGCGGATAAACTGAAAATACAAAAGTCCTACAAATATGGCAACAAATCTGATACATTACTTGCTCCAGGAAATTATGTTCAGGTTATAATGGCGAGAGGCTTACGAAAACTGGAAAACGGTCGGTATATTTTAATCTACATTAATCTACGCCGTCGCCAGCCAAATCGAGGACGCACAAATACAGGTTAGTTTTAAATATTTTGAAACCAACTGGGAATACGCGAATGCCTCCTTATTTTGTAAACCCTTGTAATTAAAATAAACATGTGTACATATTTAGTGACACTCATCATCTTGTTAAATCATTCAAAGAATGATGGAATTGTGACAATGTCCAAATTTGAGAACTAAAAGTGAATAACGATTTGATCGATTTATTCAATTTAAGATTTCAAAAAATTGGCTGCCGTCCAAAAACTGCTGGTTTTGGCCTGGACATGAAGAAACAATAGAAAATTTTGAAAAATATGGAAAATTTAACAAAACAAATGTGGATTTGTAGAGAAAAACATTTTACCATTCCAAAACGAAATCTTTTTCAATATGACAGCTTTAAAAATGCTTTTTAACGACCTCAAAGAGCAATACAACCTAGTCCTTATACTTGCCTATCGCCTCAATTAAGACTTATTATAAATGTTTCTTAGAGTAATACGAGCAAAAGAAGAAATTTATGACCATCCTACTTCATTGCAATTTAAGTATCGCATACAAAGTGTTTTACTGAGATGAAATGAATGTATATCGTTTCACAATCAGTAAGTGCGTGAAATGCGATAACACTGAAACTTGACAAATGGACATAGGCAAATCAAAAGATCATATTCTTCATGACGATTGAGAAATTTTAAATTTTGAAGAGACGTTTCACGCAGAAAATGGTTTACTTGTTGATCTTACAGAAGAAAACAGTAAAGATTTTAGTACGGAAAAAATAACTGACTTGCAATTTGATTGTTTAGAATACGTAGCTGCAGTAATATAATAAATCTGTGCTCACCATTTTTTTCAAATAATTTATTAATCTTCAAGATTCACCTTGTAATAATCAACCATAGCTATTCTAATTATGCAATACATACCCAAACAATTTCTGAAGAAGAGCTATTATAAAATTCGCCAATCACCAGATATTGATTTCTAAGCTGCATAAGGCTTGGTTTTAGATTGAATTGAATTAGAATACAACAGGTTAAATTGAATAGTAGTTTAATCTCGGAGCCCACTGTATGCCTCAGGCTATATAATGGGTCCCTTTTTTTCTGATTTATTTTAATTCATTTTGTAGGTTTACTTTTAAAGGTAAAATTGTAGTATTTGCGGATGATGTTGTCTTCTGTTACATATAGGTATTTACAGTTTGCGTGAATAGCTTAACATTCACTGAATGGCCAAATCACTAAATCTACACAATGTTCTTTAATAAAAAGGACGACTATGCAATTGTAGACCATATTTAGTTCACAAGCGATGCGAAATGAATGTAAACGCGAAAAACCTCCGGGACTTTATTTAATAACTGGCCAAATTATTAAAATATTACTATATAAGGCGATACTTAAACTTTTACACATAATCAATGCTATGTTTAGATATGTTCCAAAGCAGTGAGAAGTAGCTCCCTTCTGCTACTAATGATTTTAAAGTAAAACGAAAACTGTACCGATAAAATGTCAATGAGATTAAAATCACTACTTCCAACTGTATCAAACATATTTGAAAAACTAATTCAAAAGAGGGTAACAGAAAGCGTAAAGCCTACATTAGAGGATAATTATCTTATTCCTGTTTATCGATTAGGATTTAGCGAAAAACATTAGACTCAAGAACAAGTTCACAATATTACAGTAAACTAATATCTTATTGGATGTAGGTCGTATTTGGAGAAAAGGATTAGATTACAAGTAGCATCGAAACCTTTACAAAAAGTATTATAAAATTTCAAAATTTTTTATTCAGCAGGACAAAATTGTTTTATTAGGCTAAGGGTGCCTACATGCTTATTCCAAGTAAGTTTGAAATTTAGAAACATTAGGAAACTTTTGTCTAATGACCCATAGCTTTACTTTTAATGGAATTACTTTTAATTTTACTTTTCATAATGGAAAGCGGATTATTTGTGGCCCATAACGAAATTATTTTAAGATCCGAAATAATTAAGAGGTTATTATTTGACTCTGTTGAGTTCCTAAAAAAAGGCGATTTTGGTTTAAATTCCTTAACTAAAGATCCAGCAACGTAAAAGATTAATCTATTAATTCTGAAATATTAAAAAAATGCACTGATATTTCCAAAGATGAATAGTTCTGTTAAGCATCTCGAAATTTTGACATCCTTAAGGTTGATTCACTACCAGAACCAATAATAATCAAGATTGAAGCTCTGTTTAGCATTGAAATCTCTTTCTTAATAAATATTTTTTTTTAGTTTACAACGGAATGGTGTCTTGTTTACTGTTGTTACCAAAGATATTATCCAATATATTAGCATACGGAGCAACTATCTTTTAGTAGTTGTTGGTCAATAATGGTAGAATCCGGTAGCACCGGATCAATTTTTCAATAATGGCACCATTTTGATTTTTACTGTAAAATTGTCATAATGATTCATTTATTTTATCACTGTCACTTTAATTCACTTTAACGTCAACTTTTCCGGTTATGGACACATTTTTAAATTCTTTATAGAATTTACAAATTAATTTTAGTTACGTGCATTTTGAATAAATCGTTGTAATTTATGCAAAACCAATACACATTATTAATTACCCGAATTAAATCAAAACTTGATTTTTTTTTCTATATTACAATGGCCATTAATCAGCAAAAGCCCAGTATTTTCTATAGTGGCTAAACCTAAAAATTTACACACTCTTTGAATATTATGATATCGAATGCAAATGAACTAATTCATAACATTCCTGAGGTATAGGAGTATTTCTAAGCACACTGATATTACTATCTGACACCATTATAATAGATCTTCATATGCAAAAAATGGAGCGGGTATACAGATTCTATCACATGGTATTCATCCAACAGAGTGAGGAAAAATCAAATCTGCAAATATTCTCAAAAGAGAATATAAAACACCATAAATAATTCAATGTTAAAACTAACACCAGGCAAGTGACAAAAATCAAGCTATTTACTGTCCACCCTGCTACAACTTCAAAAAGATGAGAACGAACATATTTTTGTAATATTGGGACTATGGTTCGTTATTGGTGGTGGTAATATGTAGAAATCACTTTTTGTGACTTTTATTCTTATGTTTATTTTATTTTTATTTGTTGTTTTACAAAATGCACATTCACGAATTTAACCAATCACCTAATGCTAATTGATAGGCCATGTATTGGGTCAAGGAGCTTACACTTCCATTTCCACTACAATGCTTAGTATTTCGCATATTTCGTTACACACAAACACACCAATTTTGAGTTTACAAACAGTGTCAATACCAACACACATAATATTTAAAAATTCTAAATATAAACTTATGATGTCATTTCGTTGTGATCTCACACATAGTTTTTAAAGTAGTATATTAGCTAACTGTATAGTAACGCGTAATCATTTCATTTTTGTTGTTGTAAAATTCGAATTTTAATTTAGTAATGCGTGATGATGTCATTACTTGGCTGTGGCATTATAAAATAATGAATATGGATATACATAATATATGCGAGTTTCATGATTTTGAGCAGAGTATTTTATGAATTATGCTATATGTATACGTATATGATATATTGTCGGAACGGAAGTCATAATGCATAATCATACAAGAATGTTAACATAAAAAGGTTTCTATACATGGTTTTGGAGTATATACTGTTGGACGTGTATTACCTGGGTGAACAACTGATTAAATCAAGGTAAGCCAATTATTTAGATAACTAGAGTGTGCAAAAAGTGCTTACAGTGTTTACCTATATTTTGAAGAGTGAAATGTATACAAATATGCACAAGGTAACACTGATGAATGAATTCTTGAGATATGTTCGGTATTCTCTGTTTAAAATCTCTAATTATACAGTATGGTCTGTAAAATATATACCAAACCGTGACATTTTTAAATTTTTGACGAAGTTTATATTTAGAATTTCAAAGATATTGAAAACATTTTTGTATAATGCTAGCTACACAGTTAATTGACCTAACCGAAGCCAGAACCCAAAGGACTACAGACCTTCAAGATGCAGGAACTTTGCACAGAAATTTGCTAAAAATTTGGATCAATCTGCAAATATGTGGAATAACTTTGAGTAACCGATCAAATATTAAAACGATTCCAAGACATAGATAGTGTCGCCAAAATACCCGAAATCAGCTAATTATATGATCAGTAGGAACAAATTTACTTTTTTTTCAGTTCAGTTAGGCGTTGGGGAAGATTAATGGAAACAAAACATACAAATTTTAACATATTAAAAAGGGACACTAGTGATCAATTCGCTAATCCTCAGAAAGAGTAAAGAGAAATTTGTTAATAATTTGGGTGTAGTTAAAAACTATATGCACTGAAGTTAACAGCTTTATGGTCATGATCATTTGTTGGTGACATTTCCCTTTGATATTTCACCTATAGTAAGTTAGTTTTTTTAGTTTTCATCGTGTTTGCGAAAAACACCTTCTGGAAAAGAGAGCATGCCGAATTTAGTCGCTCTATTGATCACAGTTTTGATAGTATGTCCGATTTTGATAACACCCAAGATCTCGGCTTAATATATGACTACAAAACCATAGGGTGAATTGGCACTATGCCAATTTGCTGAGCACAATACGTCATAAGAAAGGGTACCCATTAAGACTCTCTATTTTAAATTTAGCACATTTTTTGTGTATAGGTAATACAATTTTTTTTAGCTGTTATTTGTAAACATTGAGGTTTGTTATGGAAAATTACACAAATGCGCAACATATAGAAATTGTGAAAATCCACTACCGAAAAGGTGAAAATACGAAGACGGCTCGAACGGACAACATAACGCTTTTTCTCGCTGTATACAGTGGCCCGAATAATTAAGAAATTTGAAACGATTGGATTACTTTAAACCAATAAAAGAGACTTGTCGGTTTAGCTTTGGCTTCAACAATTGAAAATTTCACAAAGCAGTTTACAGTGAATTTAACTAAAGACCTGTGCTAACAAGATTCAGTAGACAAAACATTGGAAGCCAGTAGACTAAGCACAGATCTAAACGCTCGCAGAATGGATATTAGAGGTACAACTAGTGATCGGTGATCATCTCCGTTAAGGCATTTTTTTTTGTTTTGATTAATTTTTGAAAGGTGACCATTTATCGAATACAGTTCCACCACGTCTACACCCTTGTTACAATCAGTACTTTTCAAATTTAAAAAAAAAACGGTCTTACCAATTTCTGCAATGGGCAAGAAAAAGTTTGTGAATATTACTTCGAAAACGAACATGACCATACATTATGTTAAAAAACTGAAGGGACCAAATGCGTTAACCGCAAAGAGCAAACAAATTTTTCTTTGCTGTATCTATTTTTCATAATCTAGAGTTTTAGTTTTTTTAACTGACGACTGCAAATTACAATGCTTAGTTTTGCTATGGCAAATAAGGGCACATACCATTTTTGAGTTTTTACCGAAGAATTTATAGAAAGAGGACGCCTCTTTGTTACAATCGAAAAGAGGCTGCCATAATTATTGAGAAAAGGAACTGAATCTGATGTAGTATAAAATTGGACAATGCGAACCATAAAGCGATTATCTTCACCTTAAATTCTGCTGGAACAAAAATCTGACAAAAGTCCTTCTTACTGATGTGTTCTCTGATATGCACTTAAACCTGACGATTAGAAAAAGTTCGATGATTTATTGGACACCACTTGACAAAGATGGGCAGAATGTTAGAAGAATGTCGGAATTACAAAAAATGGTAGTGCGGAATCAGAGCATCGTACATAAATTGGATTAAAAATATGTTCGTGGATTATTTCTTAACGTATTACAAATAGCTTTCGATAAAGTGTGGTAGCTTTTTATATTATTGATGAGTTAAAGAAGATAAGTTGCCCAGCAAACCGTTACTTTATCATAAACAATTATACTCTGATAAATTCAGAGTTTAAGTCAGTTACTACTGTACACTACCAAAGAGTGTGGACAGAGGATGTTAACAAGGCTCCATATAAGGCCCAAACCTCTGCAACGTCACCAAATTGCGACCTATAAACTCAGAAGAAGGCAAAAAATGAACAATAAAACGTGGTAATGCCATCAGAATAATTTAAATCAAGCACTAAAAATGGAACGGGCAAAATTTCTTAAAATTTAGAAAAGGTTATAAAAAAAACTCAGCGCTTTAACGTGCAAGAAAAAAACATCATATCTAAAATCAATAACTGAACTTAGAATTGAGACCTAAATAGCAAACCAGCAAGACTTCTTGCGTCAAATACCGAGATAATTAAAACTGGTAAGTATTCTACAGATCACACTGTAAAACATATTGTATATAACAAACATCTAACATTTACGTATATACAATTTGTATATAGAGAAACTCGTTCCGAAAAACGCAAGTAAAAAATATCGTCAAAAATCGTATCGTAGACGTGGAATTTGAACTGTTTGTATTCGATAATTAAATATTTATTTCACATTTTTATAAAGTTTAAAGGTGAGACACTCACACTTGCACCCAGGTACACATTAAATATAACAACAAAAAAAATGTACTCAAGATTAACATACTGATTTTATAATTTATATATTATGAAGTTACTAATTATAGTGTAATTATTGATCGGGTAGATTGTGTTCGCGAACTTGGTTTCGGTGTATGATTTCGCCAATAGTATGTCAACCAAATTATAATCGATTTGATTCTAAACTACAAATTCTAATTTCGATTAGACTATTGCTCTTGGATCTACATACACAATTATATCATAAAAAAATAGTGATTTGTGAATTCGTTACCGAAACACCTTTACAGCTGATTCGATATTTAATTTACTATTAATAGTAAAAAATGTCAACTGCTGTACAAATATTACACCATAGTATATTACGTTTCGTTGTGTTATGATGACAAAATTATTTCATTTCCGATTTTATTTTGGTTTGAATGTTGGTCTGAATGCAAATGAGAAGAATAAAATATACAAAATAGCTATTATTAGTGATAATTATTTATGTTGATGGTCGAGTATTTGTAATATCAAGGTTTTATGTAAACTTGGATAATTTTTTGGACGCATAGGGGGCAATATGGCAATATATTTTAATTAGAGATGACCAAATTTTGTATTTTCTATAACAGCCTGGTAAAGTATCTTTAATGCGTGGTACACCAGACCTTGCATATGCCAGGGCCTGGTTGGCTTGCCAGTACAAGATGTTAGTGCTTCATTTGTACAAAAGATAAATTAAACCGAATCGAAAACTGAATATCTCCTTGCCTTACACCATAGAGCTGTTTGCAAAAATTTCTAATAACACAGCATTATTAACGCACATATTCGTCAAATATTTCTAGACATCGCAAACCAAACCATAAGTTTTTTCGATGGATTGAGTTATAGGCTTGCAGAAAATCCAGAAACACTTGATGTACGTCACGAGATGTTTCGTAAGGAGCATGATCAGCAAAAAACACGTTCTGTGACTGACCGATGCGAACGAAATCATCTATATATAGTGTAGCCATACTTGATTCCCACCGTGATTCTCTCTAATATTATGTAGACAGTAATGTTTATGCTGTGCAAAGGAGGGCTATGCCGAAATTTTTTACACATTTTGATTGATCTGTTATCTATGAGCAAATCTAAAAAATGATTTTTCCAAGTGTCGAGTACTGCATACTTGTAGGTATGATGCTGATTGCTGAATTGTACATTTACACATTTATTTGGCAGATCTCCTGGAACAAAGTCTTCTAGGTCTAAAAGGATCGCTTTGCTGTTCCGTGCACTCTATTCCTATAAACTCAATCATAGATTTTTTTTAAGATAACCTCACCTAGCATCACATTTATTCACTGCCATTTCTATTGTAAGCCATCCAATAAATACGCACAATATTCGCCTAAAATGGGTCTGCTATTTAAGGTAATTAATTGATGTAGACTATGTCGCATTCAACCAAACGACTACGATCAATTGTGAGCAATAGCTACATCCATTTTTTCTCCTGTAACTTTTTTCGTATTCCAATTACCTTCAAATAGGTTATACATCCGTTTAATCAAATATCTGGTATGGTTAGCAAATCGGGTATGGTGAGTACCTTTGATCAGCCTAGATGTGTTTTTACAAAACATTTAATGGTTTTTTTATTTAACTTCGGTTTAACTTCACTTTTTATTATATTTTACAAATTATATAGAAACATAAAAAATTTATTCAGGAAGGTTACACTTGATAGCTTGTAAGCAACCAAAACGATATACCGATCAAGCACACGACTAAACTAAATCTATATTTTTAAAGTGAATTGAAAACAAAAAATTGTTCGTTTGAAGTTTTGTGAAAAAAAAAATTAAAACAAAATCGAAATTTTCAAAGCATACTTGAATTTAAATTTAAATTCGAAGCCTACTAATGAGTAAATATTAAATTTTAACTTAGAAAGAATATTCATACTTCGATCATGGTATAGATTCGTTTGGAGGACACAATTAAATCTTATAAAATAAACAATTATTTCATTCTAAACTTAAAACTAACCGTAATACGTTATCAATCGTAATTGTGGTGCAGGCAAATAATTGAAATCAGTCTCATTGGTTATATTTTAACAGTGTTTGATAAAAGTGAAAACCACACATGTTTTGCGATAACCTAACTAACTAAATGGTGGCAAATAGTATTATTTTTAGGAACTGAACAGTTTGGTTTTAAACGTTCTGTAAATTACATTTAGTATTAAGGTTTACTTTAAACTGGGTCATCGGAAAATCTGACGTGATGAACACGCAATCTTCTCGTGTATCGCTGTAAAGTATATTATATATTCTTTGTATTATAAATATAAATTACAAAATTGGGTCTGAGTTGGTTAATCGTTGAAAGATTTGCCGTACTACTGTCTCAACCAACCAACGAGCATTATTTCGAATTGTATGACTATTTACTTTTAGTTAAAGGTTTAAGCTTCCGGAATTCAAATAAATTTTAATTCCGATAATAAACATGACGAATCCTATACCAAAAACAAAATAAATTTGAATTTTTTGCATTTTGAAAAAAAAATGTAGAAATATGATTCAAAATAGTCAATGAGCAATTCCAATGAGCAATAAATATGACATTATATTGTCAAAAATTGAGGAACATTTCTTGAAGAGTGTAGCGGCCGTAATCGCAAATCCATCATAAGGCGAAACAAAATTTGTAGCTCTTAAGAGTACAATAATTTCGAGAAATTCGTCATGCACCGCAAGTAACGATTAAAACCTTGAGACCTTGAGGAGATATTTGAGCATTGAAGGCTCAAAGACTGCGTTATGAACGCCATTCGGGTTATTCGAGTTCACGAGGTTTACTTTTGACCTCCGCAATGCTGTACAATCATTCAAAGGCTCATGGATTCAATTTTTAGAGGACTAGAGTTTATAATTCACTTAAAAACCATATTCAAACGATTGAAGAACAATGGGCTATTAATTAAAGCTTGTAAATCGATTTGCAACGTTGAACAAATAATGTTTTTGGTTGATAAAATTTCGGCAAAAGGTATATTACCATTGAGAAGTAATGTTAAAACAATTAACGATTTTCCCAAAACCTCAAACAGTCTCAGAATAATTTCTAACGTAAATTGATACTCCACGCGGCGGGACAGCGAAATATTTTGAACGGTCAGCTAACAGGGTATAGAAGAAATATGATAAACGCCTCATAGAATGGTCACATGAGTTAAATAATGCTTTTGAGCCGTAAAAAAACGATAGATGAATGTTAACTTTCTCTAAAAAAGATAACATTCAGTGATTTCTCCATCACTCCATCAATTTCAAGCATAATAGAATTAGCAGAAAAACTAGTGGTTAAAGGTTATACAGTTTGTATTAGTTTTGGTGAATATGTCACTACCGCATTGCTGTTGGTTCTGACGCTACCAGTTACCACTGCCCGCAGCAATGTTATTGCTAAAAGTTCATTTTCTCAGCTAAAAATAATAAAAAATGATTTAAAAAACTCTATTGGCGAAAATTGAAAGCAAAAGTTGCTAAAAGAATGGAACAAGACATAATTAAGCATGTGAAGTTATCCCAGTTTTTCATCCCAGAAAAAACTAAAACTTTCATCAGGCAATACTATCTCATCCCATCCCAGTTTTTTCTATATATACATACAAAATTAAAAAAATTAAATTATTTTTTTTTTATCTCTGACCTAGTCCATATAAAATCAAATCTAAAAGAGCCGTTCTCCTAGGAATATGGTTAGCCGGAAATGAACTTTAGTGTTTTGTATTAAGAAAAGTATGAACTATCTCTGACCAAGTTGTCAGTACTAGCCGTATGGTAGGATTCGTGCAATCGGCCAAGTTCTATAAGGGCCCATATAAAAAAATAATCTAAAAGAGCCATTCTCCTAGGAATATGGTTTGCCGGAAATGAACTTTAATGTTTTATATTAAGAAAAGTATGAACTATCTCTGACCAAGTTGTCAGTACTAGCCGTATGGTGGGATTCGTGCAATCGGCCAAGTTCTATAAGGGCCCATATAAAATAAAATCTAAAAGAGCCGTTCTCCTAGGAATATGGTTTGCCGGAAATGAACTTTAATATTTTGTATTAAGAAAAGTATGAACTATCTCTGACCAAGTTGTCAGTACTAGCCGTATGGTGGGATTCGTGCAATCGGCCAAGTTCTATAAGGGCCCATATAAAAAAATAATCTAAAAGAGCCATTTTCCTAGGAATATGGTTTGCCGGAAATGAACTTTAATGTTTTATATTAAGAAAAGTATGAACTATCTCTGACCAAGTTGTCAGTACTAGCCGTATGGTGGGATTCGTGCAATCGGCCAAGTTCTATAAGGGCCCATATAAAATAAAATCTAAAAGAGCCGTTCTCCTAGGAATATGGTTTGCCGGAAATGAACTTTAATATTTTGTATTAAGAAAAGTATGAACTATCTCTGACCAAGTTGTCAGTACTAGCCGTATGGTGGGATTCGTGCAATCGGCCAAGTTCTATAAGGACCCATATAAAAAAATAATCTAAAAGAGCCATTCTCCTAGGAATATGGTTTGCCGGAAATGAACTTTAATGTTTTATATTAAGAAAAGTATGAACTATCTCTGACCAAGTTGTAAGTACTAGCCGTATGGTGGGATTCGTGCAATCGGCCAAGTTCTATAAGGGCCCATATAAAATAAAATCTAAAAGAGCCGTTCTCCTAGGAATATGGTTTGCCGGAAATGAACTTTAATATTTTGTATTAAGATTAGTATGAACTATTTCTGACCAAGTCGTCAGTACTAGCCGTATGGTGGGATTCGTGCATTCAAATGAACTTTAAAACATTAAAGTTCATTTCCGGGACACTATATTCCTAGGAGAACGGCTCTTTTAGATTTGATTTTATATGGACTTGGTCAGAGATAAAAAAAAATTAATTTAATTTCTTTAATTTTGTATGAACATATATAGAAAAAACTGGGATGGGATGAGATAGTATTGCCTGATGAAAGTTTTAGTTTTTTTTGGGATGAAAAACTGGGATATCTTCACATGCTTGACATAATTAGTGAATTGACTTTTTAGATGACTAAACCCTAATAGCAATAATGCAATAAATGGTAACTTTACTTAAAAGCCTGAGCAGTAAGGTCAATCGGGTTAGTAAAATATCTAATGTCCTAGCGATTTTCCTCGGCCTAAGGAAAGTGATATTCAGTCCGGTGCTTAAGATTTTCGAGCCTTAGTGCTTCCATTGTCAATATAACATGTGACTTAAAAAGCATAAAATATTGAACTCAATCGATTTATTTATTATAAAGTTCATTGCACTATAAATTATAAATGCTAAAGAAAATTACCACGCATATACAGACACACGGTATATATTCACAATTTCCTCTAACTATCGAAATTACACAACAATAAAAAAAATCAATTATTAATGTTGACATAAATTGTAATGAAAAACTGTTTACCCACTATACAACATACGGAATACTGTGTGGTGAAATATAGGGACCACACATTTAATATACACAATGTAATTGCGATATTTAGAATCTATCATATCCATATATAAAGGTAGTTTCAATTGGATGGCATAATATAAATCGGGTAATTTTTTTTTCCTTTTTCCTTTATCTTTAATTTAGGAGCATAATAGAAGAGCATAATTCTTTTCCAGGTCATTGCTGTCCTTCTGACACACGTTTTTCCTTTCATATTTAGTGTACAAATCAATCATCGGTTATCGAATCCGCGGCTCAAATAAATTTTCAAAACGAGCAATGAATGATTATACCGCGTCGAATTGAATCACCCCATAAAACATAAATCTGTTATATAGGTTGTATAGATGACGTCAGTAGTTTTTTTTTTTTTTTTGTTTATATTTATTACAAAATTTTTAATTGCATCATCATTATAAAACACAAATCTGAAAATCCAAGGTTTCTAAAAGTTATATATTTAAATTCTGAATATAAATATAAATATGAGCGCGTATCAAGTGTGAATGATAGGCCATTGCCGTCGAAAATTCATTTGATTGAAAACACACAAACATACAAAACTAAGCCGACGCTTCTATCGGGTGTTTTAATGCATAGACGTAGATGTATAGTAATTAGACAGATTTCCAATAAATATGTCAGCCTTGTACATCTTAATTTGATTTCTTCCAAAAATATTTTATTTCTTCTCTATCGTATACGAATTTAACAAACATCTTCGTGGAGTGCGTGATAATCATGCGCCAAAAATAGTTTTTTCCGTTTTTTGTTAATGGAACTCGGTGTCGGTGATTAATAGAAATTTAATTTCATAAAAAACTATATTTCGAAATAGTTTTGGATCGTTAAATTTTTTTGTAGCGTTATATGCTATTTTAAGAATTAATGGATGTATATATATATATATGCATATATATTTCATAAATGTATTTTATCGGTTCAACAGGTCAAAAAGGCCAATTGAATTTGTTGAACTTTTCGATATAATTTAAGCGATATTTTTATTTTTGCATTTTGATGATATCAGCTGTTTGATATTTCCTATTTTTTTACAAATCGAACTTATTTACTAATTAAATTAGTAACACACAAATATGAGATCACGAATTAATTTGCATTTATATAACAAGAGTACCCATTGTTCGATATTTATTACTAGCATCATACGCTTTAAAATGATCTAAGATCTTAAATTAAGTTTTTGTAATCGATTATATATATGTAGTTGTAATTCGACGTGCATTATTTATGTTACGTGTTGCGCACCCGATTATCTACTGACCCAGTATATGATACAGTAATAATTGCAAATTTTACATATTTACATAATATATGTGCCAATTTTAAGTACGTAATTTTTTTTTTCTGTTTACCGAATGTTTAGAAAACTGTCAGTAAAGAAATAAATTTCACGGTAATTCGATTCACGTACATCGACTTAAAGTCGGAAGTGATTAATATTCCTTGTATGGGCTAAAAAAATAAAGTATAGGAATTCGATGTGCATGTAAATTTCAATTGAAAATTATTTGCGGTGTGGTTCAACATTTATAGAAAAAATTGGTGAAAGGTACACCTTAATTGGGTAATTAAGTGAAAGATTGTCAAAGTGAGCCTACGAATTATTTACAACGAATTGGAAAATATATCCTAACAAATATAATATTATTAGAAATACAACACAGCATCCATCGCAGCATTCCGTAACTGTTAAAAATATAATCACAGAAACCGTATAGTACAGGTATATAGCCGATACATACACTATACAATCTGAAAAGTTAAAAAAACGGAACACGATCAATTGTTCAAGCCGATGTGGGTGACAACTCGCGGCGAACACGAAAAGGTTCAACACACATCGGGCAACAACAAAAAAATAGTCATGACATTTGGTTAACAAAACACATTCAATCAATCTATCATCGACCACGAGTGCTAAGAAAATTTAAAAAACAAATTAACAAAAATATAATTTTTTTGTAAAAAAAAAAAAACAAAAAAAAACGAGTTTAATATAAACAGCTAAATTGATGGATGACCTTCGATGTCTCTAATTAGGACTAAATAAAAAATTTATCCGAATAAAGTGAACGAACACGCATTGTCAAAATAAGGACACGTCATACACACGAAAAAAATCGCGACTACGATGAAAATAATATAAATACGAACGCCACAATTCCCTGAATATCAAAGCCGAAATGTAACGGCAGTTTACACAACGTCTAAATTTGCTTCGCCAATTTGGTGTTTTGGTTCGAGGCCAGGAATGTGACGGTCGATAATAGGAAATATTGCTCGGTAATGGCGCAGATTCCATTGTATTATAATCTGTGCGCAAAAAACGGAAATCGGTCAAGTTCCAGTGGCTGGTAAATATGACCTCGTCAATCCAACGGTAACTGCTTTTTATTCCGATTCGCAGCAAAAACGTTTCCGCAAAGTAATAAACGAAGTGCAGCTTGGCGACTCAAAACCAAGTCAATTATATCAAAAAATTTAAGGAGATTGGCTTCCAATTCTTTGACCGACACAGAAATTATCGATCTATGGGCCGCACCAGAAATGACATTTCTACCAGAAATTAGAAACGCTGCAGTTATACAAATGAAGTTATACAAATGAAGAGTCACCATTAAAAGATAGTTTTGACGCAGCCGATGCATTGGTCGAGTCTGGCAGAGTTAGCCGAAATTAGTTTGCCTGAGAAACTAAGCAAACAAATTGCAGAACTCGAGCAAACAATCAACATCAATCGCAGCAGAAATAAATAATTTGACGTCAACAAATCTCGATAACGCTCAATATCACGAACAGAGCATCCAGATTGCTGGTAGCATTGCAAATTTGACGCTAACGCAATCACTGCCGCAAGCCGTGCAAATGTAATAGCTATCTGCGCCGGATTTATGTAGCGCACAGCCTAAGTCTAAATGCATCACCCGAATGAAAGGTCCCCAGGTAATCCATCGAAAATTAAAATGTTCGTAACGGAATGCACCCAAATCGAAACCTAAGGCCCAACGACATTGAAGGATTACTCGAAATGGTGACTTCGTGTGGACGTTTTTAATCGCCAAAGTGGCAACCCCAATTGATTTGACGAGAAAAAAGATAATTGAAACGCACTCAACGCGGCTTAAATTCAAGTTGTATGTGCATCGTGGTAAACGAGAATTCAAAATTGAAAACATTCCAATTGAATTCGATTTATTCTGATCTTCTCAAAGAGTAAGGAAGCAAAATTTTTACCGCTGTTGTACATCAAAATATTACGGTTGAACAGCCTATATCTGCTCTAGACCCCGATGATTAGATCCCGAGAAACTTGAGGAAGCTCAAAAATAATTCGAATATTAGATAGAGGCTGAAATATGTCAACCGTCAAGCAATAATTGGATAAGTCCGCTCCATAGGGTATAGAAGCCCAACGGATTATGGCGCCGATGAGGCAATTATTACGATTTAAGTGCCATCACAGTTCCAGATCACTATTCCGTACTATATTTAAATAACTTTGCTGGCAATTTCCAAGGTAAGACCATTTTTCAAAGAACGACTTGCAAAAGCCATCCATCAAGTTCCAGTCACCGATGAAGACTTTAAAAAAAAAAGGCTTTTATGACGCCGTTCGGACTCTTTGAGTTCAGATTCATGACGTTTGGAATTTGCAATGCCGTACAAACCTTCCAACGGTTGATCCGCCAAATTTATCGTGGCCTCAATTTTGTATTCGCATGCTTCGATGATTTGTGCATTGCTTCAACAACGCTCGAAGAGCATTATAAACATCTGCGCATCCTGTTCCAACGACTGAAACAATACGAATTAGCAATAAATGTTACAAAATGCAAACCTGGCAAGCAAGAAATCCAATTCCTTTGACATTGCGTGTCATCTTGATGGAATTTTGTCGCTGTCTGAAAATATCGAAGCCATAAAAACGTTTTTACTTCCCAAGATTGTGAAGCAACTAAAAAGTTTTTTGGCATCTTTAAATTTTTACCGCAAATTCCTAACAAACGCCATTGAAACGCAAGTCAAATTGAAAATGAATCCTGGCATCAAGAGGAATGACTGAACATTGTTGACATGGACGGACGAGACGAGAAATGCATTTGATAAGTGCAAACAAGATTTAGCAGACGGTGCTTTGCTCGCTCATCTATCAAAAACGGAAGATCTGTCGCTTTATGTCGATGTTTCCAATAGGGCTACTGCCGTTTTTTTCCAAAAAATTCATCAAGGCGCAACTTCGCTACAGTACGTATAATCGCGAGATCGCAGAATGTTTTTAACAGTCAATCATTTAAAATTAATGCTGCAAGAAAAAAGTTCCCACATCTACACGAGCCATAAGCCGCTCACCTTTGCCTTTGCACAAAACCTCGAAAAGCAAAGCAGCTCGATTATATCGGACAAATAACCACCGATTTCCGTCACGGTAAAGGATCTGAAAATGTAACAGCAGATCTTTTGTCACGTATTGAAAGCATCCATTAAACTGCCGAAATCGATTACGGAAGGTTAGCGCGGACGACCTGCGAATTGACGATGAATTAAAATCACTTCTAGAAAAAGGTAATATTGACGTTTTGATTAAATTAAACTTTTTACAATTCCAAATAGTTCGACGAAGCGACGGTTTTGCGACTACTCAACGAGCAACATTCACCCGTTTGTAATAAAAGACTCCAGAGTTCAGTTCATTCAGGCAATACTCCACATCTTGCATCCGGACATTCATACCGCACAGCTAAATTATTGACGAAACAATTTATTTGGCCTGCTCAACGTTCAAAAAAAGGACTACATACGCATTCGCCGCTACACAACATTTACTCCATGCGAAAGTAACCGTTACTGCCTAAAAAGCAACTATCGCAAGTGCACTCATTTCTGGCTGGATAACAAAATATGGCGGGTCAACAGCAACTACAATGGATCGAGGCGCTCAATTTGATTCGCATCTCTTCGATGAGCTTATGAGAACGCTCAGATCTAACCATTTCAGAATGACCGCATATCATCCCCAAGCATATCCTCATCGAAAGGAAACCATCATATATAGGTTTGTTATATAGCCGGGGAAACAGCCATTTGGAAGACATAATAAACAAATATGCAATATATTGGTTCGGTTAAAGAATGAGCATAGTTTTTAAAAACTATCGATGAAACCGGACCTGTACATTTAAATGTATCGATATGTATTAATCCAATGATAGCTCGGTATAACTGTCACAGCGCAAAACTGTGTAATACCGATGGACAAAATTGAGCAACATTGAAGGTAACCATCAATATGTAATCCTTCGTAGTAGTAAGGTAAACTCTTGCGTTGGGGTGAACGTGTTGAGATGTTGCAAAGTATAGGGATATCATCAGGTGGATTAATTGGAATAATTGAAATATTGCAAGCTAAGTCATATTGAGAATAGCCGGAAAATTAAGGTTTTTTTACCGATTGTTAATGATAAAGCGTTGTTTTGATGTACCTGATGGCCAAAAATCTGGGTCTAAGGTTTTCTTAAAAACTTTTCTATACAAACCAATCTTGAACAAAATATATAAATTAATAAATTTATAGGCCGGTTTTTAGGAACTAAGGGCCAGCCATCAGTATCAGATGATTTTAAATTTCATTTTAAACGTACATACGATGCAGGTTTAAAAAAAGTGTTGATGGATAAAGATGACTTCCTTTAAACTATCCTTTAACTTCGATATCAATGCAACTTTATGCGTTTTTTTTATGAGCAATTATTGCAAACAAATGTAGCAAAAACGCAATCTTTGAAAATCTTTGTTTGAAATTATCAATAACATCCGGGAAAGGTTTCAATCATCAATAATACAACGTAGAATATTTCGTGTGCTTACAGTGCCAACCAGATGGTTTTCCAGATGAACCAGTCAGTGCCTTCCACTATCAAAACCAGCGTTTAAACAATTATGTTACTCCTGTACCAAATCGACACAATAAAAATGCAATTATATCATTTTAACCTCAATATTTTACCATAATAGCCGATTTACATTCTACAAATTTTTCATCTTGAAAAAAACCGAGACACTAGATTGAAAAATTATGCAAACCAAACCGAGAAAAAATTTCTTGTAAAAATAAAAAGATGAAACCCGAGATCCAAACCCAAAAACTGTTATAAAAAGATGATCTTATTTTTGCAAGATGTTTTATCTTTTTGTAGCAAGACATATAAAAAGTTGACAATACATGTATAAAATTAGTTTAATCTATGTTTTGGTTACTCACACAAATTAAAATGAAATATTGCAATTTTGATTTTTATTTTAACTTTACTTTAATTGATCTTGAAATCAATTTATTTCAAGATCAACTTCTTCTTCAAAATTTGTTGAATCCTATGGAGCTTGGACAGTATGGCTTACTATTGATAGTCGTTCTGAGGAATGCATTGCATATTTAATTTCGTCGTCCATAGAAAAGATCGACACGGGTTTTCAACCAACCTTAGAGGTGATAAGATCCTGATTGCGGTTAAGAGTGATATTTTAAATGAGATTATTGCTTGTCACCAAAACATTAACATCATTGCTGTTTGAAATCCTATGAAACCGGTTTGTAACCACAATACCGAAAAACAGAACGAAAAAATTGTCCATGTCACTGGCTTTATGATTATAAGTCGTGATACGTATCCGATGAGATCCAAGGAGCGAAGTTAATTAACTAAAAAGTTTGGACTCAAACTGTTATTATTGATCAGTAGTAATCTGAGAAGGTACACCAAAACGAGATATGTAATTATTAACAAAAGTGTGGGCCATGGTGGCAGCTGTCATGTCAGCCATGCAGTAAGCTTCCGGCCATCGAGTAAAACGGAGGAATATTAAATTGTCCGTGAGGTGAAATCGTGTTTGGCAATTTGGTATGATACATAAGAACTGGCTCAATGGGTTACGTCCTTGTTAATACTAGGCCAAAAATAACGAGATGTAATCAATTTACGAGTAGCTCGAACCCCAGGATGTGACAGGTTATGTAAAGTGTCGAAAACATTACGACGTAAAGGTTTTGCGATAAATGGGCGATTAATACCCATTAAAGTTTCACAGTAGACTTCAAGGCCAGGCAATTTAAAAAGTTCAAGTTTTACATTAGAAGCTGAACGATGAACAGAGCCGTCAAGCTGGAAGTTCATCATCAGATTGCTGTGCCAAAATAATAGTATCATAGCTGAGAAGAGTCACAGCTAGGGTCGAGTCAATAATCCAAATGGCGTGCTAGCCTAAGATTCCGTTCAGTTTTAGACTGAAATGCTCTAATTAAAGTTTTATGGTCGGTTAAAATGGTAAACTCCTAACCTTCAACGAAATATCTAAAATGCTTTACAGCTTGATATATCGCTAGCAATTCCCGATCGAATGCTGAATAGTTTGATTCAGGACTCGATAATTTCTTTGAGTAAAAACTCAAAGGCCCCACTTATTCTTACTATATTGCTGCAGGGCAGCGCCAATGGCGGTGTTAGAAGCATCAGTTATAATACTGGTAAATGCATCAACCAAAGGGAGAGCTATAGGAGAGTGATATTTTTTTAAATAATCGTTTAAATAAGAAAATGCTAATTAACATTCCTCAGTCGAAACAAAATTCTTGGGTGTCTTAGACAACTTATCAAGTGCAGAAAAATGGCTATGTAAAGGAGCTAAAAATCAGAATAAATCGGCGAAAATTTTTAGATAAAATTGTGCAACCATTTAAATTCATAGAAAAATTCTGAACATGCGAAATCGGATATCTATCCGGTGTGATAACCACATTTAACCTACGGTAATCACCACCAGGTCTCCAATCAAAATCTTTTTTTCTCACCATATATAAAGGAAAAGAAACAGAGGATGCCGATGGTCGACAAATTCCCGATTCCACCATATGTTGGAATTCTAAAAATGCAGCTTTATGTCTCTCAGGATTTAGCCTTCTAGGTCGCGCAGCTGTCAGATGCCCGGTTGTAACAATATGATGTACAACGAAATGGCGGACTGGTAAATTAAAATTGGCCAACGCAGAAAGTGACCGAAACTTTCTAAGAAGTGTGCCATAACTATTATCAATGGGGAATGCGTTGGTGTAGGAGTTTTAACACTCTTTACCACGGCATCCACTAAAAACCATGTTTTTGAATCTATTAATCGCATATTAGCAAGTTTAACTAATAGACCAAACTTAACTAAAAACTCAGCGCCTATTATCGGGCGATTCACCGATGCCATATTAAATGCATGATGACAATTTCGTTTTAAACCGATATCAATTTTCAACATAAGTACCATAAGTACGAAGATCTGAAGAAAAATTATCAACTAAAATGATCCGTGTCAACTAAAAAATTCAAATTAGATACTTTGTCATATAAAATGAGTCGTCTAGTTTGGGAATTCAAAATACTAGCCGACTCCACCTTGTCACCGCACCTACTCGTTTTTGGTAGATTATTCATCTGTTTTTTAAGAAAAGAGCAGGAAGGACTGCAAAAATGAGCTTTCTACCCATTAGTGCTTCTGGTTGTGCTACAACAGCAACTCTTATATTCTAAAAAGATTTGTTTGCTTTGGATTCCACATAATATGACAATCGCTAAACAGACACCTCGTGTCAATTGGTTAAAATAAATCCAGCCTAATCCAACAAAAGTTGTCTTTGCACCAAGCACTTTGATGCAAATTCAAAGTATAGGATAGTCTATCGCGAATGGTACAAGATCATTGTTTGCCAGAAGCCTTGAGCGAAATAAGGAAAACCAAACTAATAACTAAATATTTGAGGGGTCAAAACATATTTGAGGGGTCAATACTATAAATAAATTTTCAAACTATCCATACTTCAAATTTCAATTTTCTAGACCAATTAAGAGCCGTCCCAGAATCATATATATTTAAACGCCATTCGACAATTTTTGCCATAAACACATTTCTATACTCGTATAATACATTTTCAAAATCACACATTTTCGACATAAATTAATTAAATTAAAACAATTAAATTTACTTTGAATTCCAATTAATTGAAATTTAATTAAATTTAATTTGTTTGTACTTGACATCTAAAATAAATTAACAATTCAAACAGTACATGATTGCATCGTACGCCGCTTTGAAAATACGTTCCATTATTCTTATCTCATATATACTCATACCCAATCCAATTTTTTTAATGTTGCCGCCACCCAACCAGATTGTGTATTTTTTTATTTGTTTTTGCTGATATCGATTCTGAGGGGTCGAATCACATCTACCACTTTCTATTCTACGTTATTCGTTGTTCGCCTGTATATGAACAAAGAGAAAATTTCTGATTGGAAATCGATAAAAACTTATTAGTTGCAACAAAAGATTTTAGTATGTACCCAAATATTAGAGACTACCATCTTTTGGACTCCAGCTACGAATATAATTTATTATGCTAACATAACGTCTCTCACCCAGAAAATCAAAATGTTAACAAATTTCACCCGCCAAATTTAGCATTTTGCACCGCTGACATTTACAAATTCTGATTTTGGCTAATCTCTTTATATATGCAAATTTATGTATTGTATATAAAAATAAACTGCTGACGATCAAAAAAATGTATATAATTGAATATTCGACATATTATGCAAATTAATAAAATAAATTTATGTGTTGGGTATAAATATGTTGTAATAAATTTTATGTAAAATTATGTACTTACTTCTTCGACCGATTTTTTTGAATAATCATTTAATGATTGTACCCAAGAGTGTAGTAATTCATTGACAATAACTAAATCTGTATACAGCCATCGGAACACTTGACTCGTCCAAGTGACAGAGACCTGAAAATATATGTTTTCAAAAAATATAAGATTAGATTTGACCTTCATATTATAAGTTCACTATAGACTACATTCAATTTTTATTATGACATTATACCATCATCCATCAAGATTAGAAATTTTGATAACAAAATAATTTTCTAAATAGGTTTAGATTGTTTATTGTGTGTGTGTATGTGTATTTGTGTTTATATAAGAAAATGGCAAGTAGATTAAACGAGGGAGTGTTTCAGAAGAAAGCTAAATAAATTTAATTTTATGTACTTAAAGCCGTATTTCATGTGCCTGTCTATTACCATGAATCTGTCGTACAGTAAAAAATTTATTTATTTATTCCTTAAAACGAATCGTATAAATTTTATCGATTTTGTAATCAATACAATTTATTGTTTCGTTCGAAATACTTAAGTTGAAAGATGGGAAACAATAACATCTTGAGTTGATCTGACGCATATTTTAAAAAAACTTTTCGTCTTTAATCATAAAATATATTAACTACAATGGGCTTATTATATTGTAGTTAATTTATTTAGAATAGTATCCCCTTGAACTATAGAACTTAGTCGATTCGGAACAGATTGATGATATAACAAATGCACAGTTCCCGGAAAAGTTGAGTTCGTCAGTAAGAATAGAAATTATCCTAAGAGACATCCTAGAACAAGTGCTGAACCTGTTTTTGTTGAGCGCTATTAGCGAGATAAGCAAAAGGACTGCAAATATAAACTCTGTTATCAAACATCAAGCCGCTCTCCGGAGATAATTATTATTGTTTTCAGCAAGAAAATTGTTCCCCGCCAATACACACGGCTAATATAGTTCTATCTAAAGCTAATATAAAGCTATCATATCATACATGCTGTACAAGGTGTTTATTAAAAGTTTCATATCAGGCAGCCCGTATACGATTATACCAGCAGAAAACCAAAAGAAATCGGATATTGTCCTTTCACGACTAGAGTTAATATTCAAGGCATGCTTAAAGCCAGTTGGTTATCCTAGAAAATGAAGGAGGTCAAGGCAGTCTTTGGCTACCAAAAGTACCTAAAATCTATAACACTATCTCCCTTTTTACTGACGACCTTGAAAAGCATGATAGATATTTGGGCAATATCTCTGAAATGGTAAGACACATCCTGATACGTACAAATAATAATGTTAAAACGGATGCAAGTATAGAAGGACTGTCTTTTAGGTAGAGTATATACCATAATTAAATTGATAAGTCATATACTGGTTAGCAGGACTGTTAACTGTCCTAAACTGAACTGTCCTGACAAAATAGAAGAAGCTTGTATCAACACTGCCTCGGACGTACTCATCTAACAGGAATACAATCTCATATCACGGGTAAGTGATATTTTACGGATGAAAATTGAGGAACACCGTCAATTTAAGTTACAAATGTACCAATAAAACACGGCAGAGTGAAGCGCATTTACAAATTTATAGCGCATCAAGCAAAGAAGATCGCAAGGAATGATTGAAAAAATATGCAGCGGACATCCCCAAAGCTGCAGTTTTCTACACTCAGCGGAAACATCTTATATAAAAACATCTATCGCTGACATGCATACCCGCGCTTTATAAAGCATTAATATGCCGGTTCTAGTTTACGGCCCCTAACCTCAAACGATTGCAGAGTTTTTTCTATACATTCGAAAGAAAGGTTTCATAAAAGTCCTACGGGAATCCACTATAAGAAAGCAGGTGGTTGGTAGAACCCAACAAGGAGGTGTCCTTTATCTCCTGCTGTGGAACATGGTTATCAATGAATTACTTCTAGAACAAGAGGGGGATATATAAGAGTGATTGTGTATGCTAATGACGTAGCAATCACGGTATGGTAAACTTCTATATTCACAATTAAAGAGGTAATGCAGAAAGCAAACCAACTATTATTTCAAAAAGGACCAGCAACTGGTGATCAAGCCACCTAACACAGAGCTAGTATTCCACACTAAAAAATACAAAATTCCAGATGTTGCCCAATCAATTGTAAATTGCATTGGACTGGCCTTTACTGACAGAGAAACATTTCTGCGTTCGGCGGTCAAAACTGGACAAAGCAACTCACAAAAATTGGGCAGAGAAGGTGCAAAGAATATCATGTATACTTACGCGTGCCTTAAAAGTTACCTGTTATCTTCTTCCAGACTATATCTTTGATTAGCAGATGATGGTTAATAAATTTACTCGACTCACTGCTGTGTTTTAGTTAAAATGTCTTTAGGCAGGTCACTCGACAATAATTAGTTTGTTAAAGCAAGAAACGGCGAACCTCGATTATACTACACCAGTATTATGCTTCGAAAAAGGTTTTCGAAGCGTTGGAACAACGTTATCAAGTGCTTGAAACCTTACGACTATCAAAATTAACGCCGGCAAATGATAGCCATCGCCATAAACATTAAGCATTCAGGGCAACAATAATAAAACAACAATCATGTATCTTGTGTTCGGGAAATCATAATTTAGAATGCTTCCACAAGTTTAACAAGATGAGTCACATAGAACGGATGCAGCTACTCTCTTTTTGATAAGCAATGGCAAGCACCACAATCTACTTCATACAAAGCAGCATACAACTACAACTCCAAGAAACATTTCAGCCAATAGTGCAATGAAAACGCATGAGACAATACTTTTGGCAACCGCCCTTGTCAAGACCACAAGGTTTGATCGAAGGGAAGATCTTTTAAGATTGCTGATCGACACCAACTACAAAAATCTCATCTTAAGTATGATCAAACCATATTTATTCAAATCTCATCACAATTGAAGCACACCATATTGTATTACACGGAGGCAAGTAACTCTAGGACAATAACGTTCATAATATTGGATTTTGAGTGGTAGACGTCTAGTACGCACATCAATCCACAATTGTGTAAAATGCTTTCGGTTCAGAAAAACAATAGTTCAGAACAGTTATATTACCATGGGTATATTACCGGAAGCTAGAGTTACTCCATCTGCTCCTTTGTCCAATACAGGCATTGATTACGCAGGTTCATTTGCAGGTCTGTTTGTCCATGTATCCAAAGGGAGAGGAAACAAGTCCAACAAGGGATACATCACGTTATTCATTTGTTTCTCTACTAAAGCCATTCACTTGGAGCTGGTAATGAAACTTAACAACAGTTGCGTTCCTGACAGCATTTAGACGATTAACCTCAAGAAGGGGAACACTTTTAAACATATACAGTAGGAACGGTAATAATTTCGTTGGAGCTCGCAACGCGTTAAGCAAAGAGCACCAGGTGGCTATACAATAAACAAACAACAACGCAGCTCAGGAAGCAGCTAACCATGGAACTAACTGGCATTTCATCCCGCCCGGTAGTCCCCATTTCAGAGACATTTGGTGATCTGGAGTCAAATCCACGAAAGGTCACTTAACAAAAAATTGTCGGTGAAACAACACTAACCTACGAGGAGTTCAGCACCGTGCTATAGCACAAATTGAAACATGTTTAAACTCCAGACCGATTCTTTGACTGTCAAGCAATTTAGATGATTTTGATGCTTTGACACCTGGATATTTTTTAATCGGAAGACTACTGATTTCACCCCGGAGTCAGACAAAATCAACATAAGTGCAAAACAGAGGTGGACCTGCTTTCAAAAATGACAAGGATTTTGGAAAATATGGTCCAAGGAATATTTAAAAATTCTACAATAAAGGTACAAATGGAAAGAACCAAAAGCAAACTACAGGATCAGCTAGTTCTAATAAAGGATGGACAACTTCCACCTACGAAATGGGCAATGGGAAGGATAACGGATACTCATCCCGGGGCAGATGGTCTAACCAGAGTGGTAACAATAAAAGTCCAAAAACCACCACTTTCAAGAGACCGATTGGAAGATAAGTCCCCTTCCAACTGAGGATAATCAAGATCCAACAAGCAAATCAGATGTAGACGTAACATGAGACGACAACAAAATCGGACAACTCAAGGTTTGCAGGTTTCCAGTTGATAATCTATGCACCACTGCTCATATTTCTAATTACGTTCAGTTTTTGCACACTACCATACAATATCACAACGTTCAAAAATCAACCAGGAATCTATTTTGAACCCATTGGAGAGCTTGTACTTACAAACAATGACTGGAACATAATAATGTATAATCCAACCAACTATTATGTAGAACTGGCTGCCTATAAGCGCTCTATAGACAGACTAGCTATATATTGTTAATATTCTAACGACAAACTCGAAGATCACTATTAGATTAAGACAAATGCATATGAGGAAACATAGCCAATGAGCTATTCGGGGTGCTAGATGACAGAGCTGCGGTGCTTTATGAGGAGGAAATAGAAAAACTCAAGCTGAACAACAAACATTTTACGGCATTATTAAAGAATCAAACGTCAATCATAGACGCGACGATGTCAACAAGCATTGGCTGGTATTCAAGAATTAGTTAGAGGAAGCGTTGGAGAACAACGATGAAAAAGGCAACTTTCTAGCTCTATCAATACATACAATGTTATGCATGATTGCATTCAAGGAAATTCAAGATACACAGAAGCAGTATTGGATACACATAATAGAGTTATTACCACGAGGCTTTTGACGACCCAACAACTTAAAAAGCAAATAGATTTTATGACTACAAATATACCATCTAAACTTATGCTTCCCAATATCGAAGACACTGATGACATATTGGCACTATACCAGCTCATGACAGCCAAGACAAAGCTGCAAGGAAAATATTAGATATTTGAAGTGAAGCTGCCATTAGTATATAAGGAAATATATAAGCCCATACCGCTGCCTACCCCCAACAGTCCATCTATATTTATACAGCGACAAATGGAACTTCTTGTGACAGATTTGCATCGCAACACATATTCTTCAATGAGAACTTCTGGAAGGCAAAATTGTATTAGCATCAACTTTTATGTGAATTGCTCCTGTTACGATAAGAAAGAGTGAATAACAAATGCGAGGTGGTCGCAAGAAAGATAACCAACATGCCCGACATATGGATTCAGCTAAGATATTACAGATGGCTTTTTTCAGTACCATCTGAACGTACGATCAGTATCTTTTGTAAACAAGAGCCATTATCTACAAAGATAACAAGAAGCGGAATACTAAGCTTAGGCTCTGGTTGTACACTGAAGGGAAGAACCATAAGCATACCAGCTAAACAATCGAATTATCACCCCTCAATATTACCAACATTTAATCTCTCAACAGAAATTACCAAGCAACCACAAGAATACTCTTTTCACTTTCAAGACTTGTCGAAAGTACAAGGAATCGAAGAACTACAGCAATGAATAAAGGCAGTAACGTTCAATACAGGGAAAAAGCATATCACCATGTGCACCACTATGCACTCACGTATGGGCTCCTTGCACTCGCACCCATAGGCATGGTTTTTGGAACAAACAAAAGGAAAATTAATGCAAATAAAAATTAACAAGCCAGTGTCACTCCTCTAGAGGCGCTGGTCTAAAGCTCGATAAAGTGACGAATAATATTACAACATATGTGGATAGTCAAGCGACAATCAGGAACTGGAAGGCAAGCGAACTTTAAAGGCATGTTACGGCGCTTAGACTAGTGCTTACGAAAAGAGCAGAAATCATACCATTGAACTTAGTGCGCTCTACAGGACACTACCTTTTCAGTATATAAACATGAAAGGAGGTTGCATATGGAAAGTAATAACTTCAAGCTGTATGAATGAAGAAAAGCAGAAGATACCGCGGTCAACTTCATATGTTCAATGCTCATGGCAGGCTTTGGCACAAAACAGACATTAACACATGGGCAAAAATATTTAATAGACCTTTCAGATATACTTCAGTAGCTCAGGATGCTTCTAAAAAAGGTATTGAGGAACTAAGATCCTGTGGTAACAAAATTGACCAATATCGGTCTAAGTGTGTAGTAGCCGCCACTTTAATCTAATCTATCCTAGGGTGTTAAAGCCAACACTGTGAAAACAGAGTCCAATTCACATTATGACATTACTTTGCCCCACTTTGGATAAGACATACATACAAGATCGTTCAATAAGTCCCGAGACCAACCCAAAGATGGAACCTTTAATAAAAAAATTTTATAATTTTAGAACGTAGCAACTTTCAAAAGATATGTATTGAAATTTCATGATAATCGAATCATGACATACTGAGTTACAATAATTTAAGTGACGCTACTTTTGAAATTTTGAAAACAATGGAAAAAAAAGAGTATCGTTTGTTGATAAAACTTGTAAGCTGTTCCGTCGAAACCAACCATTTTTCGGTGGTCGTACAAACGGAACCCTCTGGTCGTCCCAATAATCACTGGGTCAAATGATCGAAAAGTGAAAGTAGGTAAGATAGTTGACTTCATAAAGATCTTAATTGGTACAGTGTGTTCAAGATTTCGAATAAAAGTTTGGTCATGGAAAAGCTTTCCCCAAATTGGTGCCACGTTTGCTCACAATGGAACAAAAACAATAACGCATCGATGATTTAGAGCGCTGTTTAGCAATGTGTACTCGAAAAAAGGGTTTTTTACATCGGTATGTGATAATGAATTCACTATTTCAGTTCGGAATCAATTCGACAAATAGCTGAGTGGAGAGCACCTGGTAAAAGTACCCGAATCCGCATGGATAACAATATTCATTGTTTACCTTGAAATCGTCCAAAATCGAGGACACCCGTTTTTACAGAAGGGAGAAAGATACACAGAAATTAAAAGAGAAATTGGATGTGAAGACTACGTTACGTGCCATACCGAAGGTTAGCGTTCAATGGTTTATTGTAAGAAAAATTCCACAATACGCAATTTTTAAAGATCGTCTGATTTAACATCTGTAGAATTATGACAAATCATTTGTATATTGGCATTAAGCCAAAACCGATTAACGAGGCAAATGATATGACAATGAAAAAAATTTGAAGTTTTAACGGCCATCTAACCGTTATTATATAGATAATTCACTCTGTTTGTTAATATTAATAAATTTTAAAATGTGGGAGTTAGAAATGGGAAATAATTAAATAACGAAACATTAGAATATATCACAATTTATTCATTATTGTGAATTAGGGACCAACCCTGTTTGTGAATCCTGTTTGTGAATACCCATCTAAAAAATTTGATCCTACATTTTATATATGGTTTCTACAGTCAAAACGAGATTAGGCCCTCAAATATATTTTTGGGTTATTTTTAAAAAGAACCAAACAATTCTAATGCGATTTTAAAATAATCAAATTAAATCTCCATATTAGGTGGACAAAACCTAGTGTTCTGATTAGCTGAATTTTAAGTGGATTTAACTTTTCATAAAGTTAAAAAACCGCAAAATTAGTTGATCAAGTATGATTACTTGCTGGTTAATATAGTGGCTCCAAACCTTACCATAGATCATTATTTAAGTGATTTTTTTTTTTTGGCATTACAAATTAATGGAGATCAAATATTATCTAATGATGCAGCTAATAGAGTATTAGCCAGTTGTCGCTATATATTCAGTTCTGAATTCAGGTCGAGTAAATTACACAACACGTGTACATTTGAAAAATTTTAATTTTAACCGGATTATCCCAAAAACCCACATTTTTATAAAACATTATTCTTCAAACATTTGGTCGTTGAACATTTAGATTCCAACATTTTGTCCTTTGAGCCAGATTACTCATCTAATCTTTCACCAGTCACCCGATAATCAACACTACATCATATTGGAAATAAATCGGCTAAGTTAGTTTCTCATCACGTGGAATTGTTCTAATTTAGGGTAACGACACGAACTACGATGAATCATAATCATAGTTATTT
Source organism: Tipula confusa (assembly GCA_963556175.1). Classification (NCBI taxonomy): domain Eukaryota; kingdom Metazoa; phylum Arthropoda; class Insecta; order Diptera; family Tipulidae; genus Tipula; species Tipula confusa. The sequence goes on from OY744476.1 coordinate 67,322,818, forward strand.
AGTAATAGTTTTAGTAATTTAGCCTAAAGGCTAGACTAGTAAAATTTCAAGAACTATAAAATAAATTCATTAAGGTGGAGGACAGTATTTTCGATATTAACTCAACCGTCTCATCTGAGATGGCATAGACGACGCTTACTTCATAAACTTCAAAAACGTTTTACACCAATCAAAATTTAATAAACCCAATGCTCCATCAATACTGCGATTTCACAATACGGTCCATGGAACGGCACAAGCATTGAAGTCAAGACCCATGAATTATATACCTGGCAGTCGATAAATTAGACGAAGAAACCAAACAGTTATGGAAATACGAATCATCTGAAGATGACTTTCCTAGTATCGACGAATTTTTTTATTAAAGCGAAGTGAAGCATTGAGTGATACTGTCCAAGTCAAACCAAAACCTAACCCAATTACAGTATACCAGTTGTACCAGTGGAACCTTTCACGCAGCTATACCTTACCGAGATATCCACTTTATTATAGAGAGCAACACCATTTGTATCAGTGCACAAGGTTTATACATAAATCAGTAAAGGCGGCTTCAGTGTTGCGTTCCTTCGTTCATTTCTTCCGACCAAAATTTTTTTAAACAGTTTTAATTGGTTAAAAATGAGGTTTTTTTTCTTGTGAATTTTTTTCATCAAGTTGGTTTAACTTTAACTTTTGTGCTGAACGACATGGCGAGAAAGAGATAGCATGGTATATAAATGAAAGAGACGAAAATAAAATCCTCTCAAATCTAATGTCAAACAGCCATATTGTCATATTATGTTGTTTAATAAATATTTGGTAAAAAAATAAGTGTATAAGTGAATTTTAAATTAAAAAAATAAAGATAATATTGATAGTGTAATAAAAAATTGTAATACGTATTTTAATATCGTAAAATATGGGTAAGTGGAACTTTATGTTTATGGAAACAAAATCGTTCTGCATTTTTTTCATCAACCGTGAATCGCAAAAACAAAAATTCAAAATGAAGGAAGGAAGAAAGGAACGAAGGAACGCAACACTGAAGCCGCCTTAAACGACCATAAAGAGGTCATGGCCAAGAGCAAAAGGTGCTAAAATTGTTTGAGCGAATTCTACGTTGATTCTACCTGCAGACAAACGAAACTGCCGGAAATGTAATAAAACACACAATACGCTTTTACACCGCGATATTGAATACAATAAGTGCTCACCACTCGGTGGTGATACGGTTTCGAACGCAATCCCTATTAGTGATCGTGCAACATCGGAGAATTACTTCGATAATAATGCCTTAGAAGTTTGTAACTCGATAGTTGAATCAACTCAGGAAACTAATAAAAATATTCACATCTTACTAATATCGAATATACAAGTAAAGAATAGCAAAGGAGACTAGATATTAGTTCGAGCATTGTAAGCGTCTCAAAGAGCCTCAACAAAAGACTCACGTTTCTATGGGCACCCTAAACTAACCATCCCTACCATTTCTACCAAACTAACATTAACAAGTATTGAAGCCAGTCACCGTCAAATATCCCCCTTATCTTTACCACTGGCTGATCAAGAATATTATAAACCAACTCCGATTAATATTCTTCTTGGCTGCGACCATTTCTTCAACTCACTAATTGATGGGAAAATACCTGATTTCGTTAGATAATTGGTGGAAACTAAAACCAAATGTCCATCAATTTAAATGCAGAACATTTAACCATATTACAAATTTAGCCTAATATGGAAAAATGTAATCTGGAATTCTAAAAATAGTTTTGGGGAACAGAAGAGTTACGGAGCCAACGTCATCTGTCCAATGAAGGACGAAATTGTCTGGAGTGCGTAAAGGCTAAAAATTCCTTCACCAATGAAAAGATTCTTCTACAATTACCATTCAAGCAAAACCCACCTTTGATAGGAGATAGTTATTCCCACGCTCTTAAAAGATTTCACATCTAGAGAAGAGATTATCAGCTAATTCCAAATTAAAGCATGAATATATCCACTTCTTAAGAAGTGGATATATTCATGCTTTAATATGAATCCCTAAGGCAGATTGGACTAATTCCTGAAAATGAAATAAAGAAGCCCTATAACGAACTGTTATATTTACCCTACTATCCAGTTTTCAAGGCATCAAGCAGCAAGGAGACCGAATCAAGTCTTGCGTCGTTTTTGATTCTTTAGCGAAATTTCAAAACGGCTCAATTACTGAATGACCAGTCTGATCTACCAGTCGGACCTACTATACAAGGGAACCTTTCCAACATCCTACTTCGGTTTCGAAAGCATAAACTCGTAATTTCCGCAGATATAGAGAAGCAGACATCGACTACCAAAGAATATCGTGGAGGGAACTTTCTGATACAGATATGAAGCACTATCAACTATATTGCCCTTCAACTATACTAGCAGAAAAATATGAGGATGTACTCTCGATTGCCTCGGCTGTGCTTAGATTGGACTTCTATATAGACGACTTTATTTCCAGCGCGAATAATTTAGAGAAAGCATTAAACCTCCAAAGAGGCCTAATCGATTAAAGAGAGCTCTCATCCTGGAACATAACAGATGAGAACAAAATGATTTCAGTGTTAGGTAGAAAATATTACCAAATTAAAGATTTGTTTTATAAAAGGATATTTCTATCGGAGACATCACGCATTTACAATCATTTAGAATTTCTATCGACCGTAGGTCTGAAAATCCTATACCAAAAATTATAGATTTTAAGAATTAACTAGGATGAAAAGAAACCGTTCTTCCAATTTTAAAAAATGCATCCGAACAAAATATAGATACTTTAAAACATTTATTTCTTTTACAGAAGTTAGAGGTTCAGAAAAGTTCCGATTTCTAACTGGATTATCACTTTGGAGATTAAAATAATGATAACTCAGGAATATTACCAGCTTTTCTAAAAACTTGCGATTGGAAATGGGGTAACACTATTTGTAATCTTACTTCAGGCTTTAATATACCCAAATGATATCTGCCTTACTAATCCTGCTTTTAATACTTTGTGGATTGAAATTAAATTCAATAAAATGAAATAAAAAGTTGAAATATTTAAGAAAATTAAACTTCTTGTCCAACTAGTAAAGATAAATCTACTCGGTACCCTGACATATTAGATCATTGAGCTAACCTTTTGGTTTATTTTTGACTGCCATGTCTGACAAAAGTTCTATTGATGTAAATGCTCCACTAGGTCTTTCTGATTATGCGTTGGTCTCAGCAAAGTTTTCGATTACCCCACCTACTTTAGATCTTATTACACAAAGACTTATCTGCGGTATTTCAAAAATACAAATTGGCAGTGTCTTAACTGTTTACTTTATAACTTTCATTATTAAAAAACTAATTCTAACTTAAATTCTCCTTTACCCTTCATTGGTGCCATCGGTTTCGATCTTAAACTTGCTCTTTGTATTAACCTCGAAAACGAGAAAATTCTTTTGATTTCTTAGTTGAAAAGAACTCGGTAAGACTCATCATTGTCCTATTTATGCGCCATATACCATGTACATAACTCTCGAATGTCATCTTTCATCTCTTATTCTCATACACCCATGGATGACAACGAGTCTGATCAACACCTTGTCCAACTTCAGCTTGTCCGCATTTTCAAGGTATTTGGACTTTAGAAATAGACGTCGGGTACGACCATTATATACCAAAATTATCTTAAGTATGAATGACTACTTCAAAGGTGACTTTACTTTAAAATTATGGTCACCCCTACTAAAATACATAGCATCTTGAGTTCATATATTTTGTTTTAGACTCAATTATTTTAAACCAACGGAAACTAAGCATCAAACAAATGAATTTAGTAGTTCTCTTACATCGTTGCTATCCAGTCAGGTTCAGCTAGGACCTGATTGGACAGATTGTAAAATGTAAAATCCTGAGGTGGGTCATTTCTACGAAACTTAAATAGACACACCGGATTAAAGAGTATCGAAAACAGAGCATGTTCCTGTCGTACACCAAAGCTGATTCCCGATAGCTTAAAAAAATTCCGATGGCATATTTTCCCAGAAGCGGATGGAAAACGTTACAAATTAGTTTTTTGATCAACCCGAATAGGCTTCGGAAATTATTACGAATAAAAGTGACATACAATGGTATCGTAAAAATATAGTTCCTGGAAGTAATCCTTCCTTTGGAGATCTGCCAAGCAAAAATGAATGTTCGACAAAAACGCCTTACGAAAAAAATTTAAAGACCCCTTATTTTGCTTACATATTTTGATTGGTTACATGAAATTGTTAAGAGTACGTTTATAATGGGTACTACGTTTAAGAATTCAAGCTTCAAAATACAGCGTGACTTGTGGTCGCTTCGGGTTATCTGCTGCTTGCCAAAGAAAATATGGACACGAAGCATTAGTAGCAATTAAACTGGTCGAAAGACTTAATCGATCTGGTCATTTAATTTTTTTCAACAGTTATTTTTAACAGTATTGACAAATAAAGAAGGTCGAGCGTGTGGCAGCATAGTTAGCAGTGATACAAAAGGTATCGTTGCAAAGTGACAGAACAACAATCCCTTTTATATAGGTTCCAATTTTATCGGAACTGAATATGTCGATATCGTGAAAACATAAAATAAAACTATTAAAAAATATCAGCAAATTGCCTTGCTCGAGAAAGTTTGGTTGTACTATAGTAGGATGATTTCACAAAGCAAAAAGCACTAAAGCAAAAATGGAAGGATCACTGGAATTATTTAACTTATATGATAAAATTATGGTAATGTTCGATAATGACTTAATAATGTTAATAAATTTTACTATAAATATTTTCTAAACTTACCGTATCAGGTCCCACAACATTGGATGGTGGTGTTACTAAACTCTTTTGTTTTCTCAATTCAGGACCCGGACTTTTGCGTGACAATCGCTTTCTTAGTGTAGGGGTCGACGGTATAAAACTACCACCAGATTTAGGAGCTGATTTTAACACGCCTTTAGATAGGGGTTTAATTAAAGGTTCCTGTTTATAAAAAAAAAACGAAGAAAAATTAATTTTGATGCCAACAATATAAAATGTATATATTAATTTTACCTTAGCTACTATATCTTTTGGTTCGGATTTATTTCGTAATTTATCGTTCGTTTCAGCACTTGTTAACGCTGTTGTTGAACCAGCTGCTGCTGTTGTTTTACTATCAACAGTACCATTTACTTGTACAATATCACTTTTTTTAACATATTTCTTATATAAAAATTTACACAGCCACACTAAAACTAGGGCTATAAGCGCCCATGCAAAAATTAACATTGCTAATGTATCCATTGTTAAGTCACCAACACCTTCAAAACTGCATATATAATCGTCAATTTGATCAGCTAAATCTGCCGCCATAATACAATTTCCATTTTATGTTTCAATTTTATGTGTTCACCAAATTAATTTCATTTTTTTTTTTTTTTCAATTTTCAATTTATTTAATTTTTCCACCAAAATAACAATATATATATGTATATACACACACACAAATACCACGGCACCAAAATAACAAAATAATAATTTTAATTAAAATTTGTTACACAAATTGAAACAAAAGAAAAAAAGATTTTTTCACTTTACACTTAATTTTTTTTTTTTTTTCAATAAAAATTAGAAAAATGCACCGGTTAAATTTTAATTTTATTTTTTTTTTAATTAAATTACTAAAACGAAAGGCTTTTATGCTTTTAAAACTATTTAAATTTATATTCTGAAATTAAAACTAAAAATAAATAAAAAATAAAAAGAAAATTAATTTATATCTAAATAATAATAAAGGTTATGTATGTTAAAAAAAAAAAAATTTAGGAAAAAAAAAATTAGAAACACATGTTGGAAAGCGCACAGTGAAAATTTCTTTTTTTTTTTTTGCTTTTCTTTCGCTGTTGTAACATAAATAACATAAAACACTGAGGAGTGAAAACGAAAACACGATTTGTTATAAAAATAAAATTGTTGGCGAGACACAAAATTAAAATTTATAAAATTTGAATTTTTTTCTAATTTTAATTGTTTTAAATTTTTGATTTTTTTTTAAGTCACTTAAAACACGAAAAACACCTTTAGATAGTAAATTTAAACCGTTTTTGTAAAAATTTTGAGCTTAAGCCTTTTTTTAAATCGCCACATTGTATTTTAAATATTTTGTTTTTTTAATAATTTAACTAAGAAAATATTTTTTTAAAATTTTTGAATTAGTTTTTTTTTTTTTTTTTAAATTTTGTTGTGATGGGAAAATTTATTTTTATCGAAAATTCTCTACTAAACTACTTGAAAATTTTTTAATTTAAGATGAAAATTAATTAAATTCTACTCTCAGTATTTGTGCGCCTATGTAATTGTACCGAGAGAATAATTTTTATTGTTTGCGACAATTTTTTTTTAGATCTCGCGATTTGATTGAAATAATTATTTGAAAGGTGAATATTTTATTAATGATATGGTGTACGATCGTTGTTGTCGTAAAGTGTTTAACGGTCGGGAAAATTGTTTGTATTTTTCGGAGTCGTGTCGTTCTGTATATATATATGCTTGCAAATATGTGCCAATTCAAAAAGGAGATGAACTTGAATGTCTATCTTGAAATAGATAATTGATCACGTGATCTGTGGTGGTTTTGGGTGAAATTTTTAAAATTTGTTTTTTTGTGCCGGTTGGCGTAGTCTTAGTTAGTCGTCAGTGTAAAAAAGTGTTTCAGATTATTCTGGTTTATACGAGTCGTTGAGTCAAGCTAACTACTTTCTTAATTATTTGCAAATGTTTTAGTGTGCATTTAGTTAACAACAATGTAATTTTTGACGTTTAATTAATGGTGTAATACTATTGCTATCAATACCTCATCAAATTTTTTAAAATGCTCGTCAAAAAGAAGTTTGGTATCGATCAGGATTATTTCAAAGTTGGTGAAGTTATAACTAAGTTTAAAATTTAATTCAAATCAAATTTCAATAAGAAAGAAAAAATGTGTGTATCTGTGTCGGTTGAATCCATAGCATTTTCCATGTAATTTGCTAAATTCAAACTACAATACATTTTTTACAAGTTATTATTTAGTTTGAATGTAGTTTGAAAATATTTTGAATTACAATTGAGTCTAGTCTAGCAGTTATATTTTATTCAATTTTAAATACTAACTACTGTAGTTCATGTGAATTCAAAGTTACTTGATATAACTGTTTTATTTTGAAAGTTTCTTCAAATTGCTGTTAAAATTATAATTCATGTATTTTGTGATTTAATTTCAGTTATAATTCAAAATCAAAAAATCAACACGCTCATCATTTTAAGCTTGAAAAAATCAATTGTTTCAAGCTTCAAATGATGAGCGTGGATTGATTAAAAAAAAATTACTATTCAAATTTGAATTTCCATTTCAAATCAAATTTTTTCAAACTTTAAAACTAGGAATGCACTATAAATGCAGTGAAATATCCTTAATTGTAATTTATCGTATTGCATAGGCAGGCAAAGCTCACACAATAGTTAAAAAATTGAACATGTATTGTGTAGTTGACATCGCTAAATGTATATTTAATGAAAAGTCGGCAAAAGAAATCACTGATGTGCCAATGATCTATTTGTTCGATCACATCCTCCACAGAGGATCTATTTTAGTGTGAACCATTCCCAACTAATACAACTGGCGCCGAAATATTTGCATTGGAAAATCTGTGTTGATGGTGCAAATGCAATAATGTCACAAAAATCAAAAAGTTAGCATTAAATTACACCAATGGTCATTGTATTTTTCAACGCCAAGCACTTGCAGTAAAATAAAAATGTCACTCTCATTTAAAAAGGTCCTTGACGAGTCTTTAAAGATCATTAATTTCATTAAATCGCTACAAGTAACAGTATTCACAGCCAATGATAATAGTCAAGCTTTTAAAAAAAATTGGAATTGTGGATCAGTTGAATTGAATTTTGTGAACCAGATATAGCCATCTTTGCCAGAATTTTAGTACACTTTAAGAGAAGAACATGCAGATCTATCGATGAAAACTGTTAACATACTTCTTTTTTTCGCTACGACTTATCTGTGCGAAATACGCCAGCCGACTCAATGCAGAAGCTGATATAATCCAGTAGAAAACTGGTTTTTTATTTAGCAACTTAGGCACAAAAATTAATGTACACCCAGTGCTACAATTATCAAGCACAACTATCAAGTTAAGTATGGCTACTGATCTTTAATAAGATCTATTGTCTTTACTATTAATATGGCGTAAGCATAAGTTTGTGTGTTCGATGGAAGATTATCAGAAATCTACACTTATATTGTGGCAAAACACCCAAAGAATATTACATTCAGGAATAATTGTCACAATTTGAACAGCGGTAACTATGCGTATCTAGCGGTAAAAGTATTGTAACGCAGTTTGCTGTAGACAGAAGAAAAAATTCCTCAAAGCATCGAACTGTCTGAACATTATATAGATGGTCAACCCAACAAAAGTTGCATTACACAAACGTTGGTTTGGTTCCCTGGGCAAGGTGTAGTGATTTAAATATTTTTAATTTTGGTAACTGGCGATTATCGAAAATGGGACTGTGGTATGTAAGATACACAAGATGAATGGTAAATAAGATATTTAACCGTCGCTACACGACCGGTGACTAAATATGAAGCTAAATGACTGTTACGTGGATACTAAACTTTAGAAATAAAACACTGGAAAAAGTTCTTTAGAAATAAAACACTGGAAAAAGTGATGGATCAACCTTAAGGCAACGGGACACCGAACAGACTATTTTTTGTGAATTCATACCTATACATCTAAGTACTGAAAGTCGATTGGAATTCAAACTAGAAGACACCATTAAACAATACAAGTTGTTGATGCAAGAGCTCTGGTGAATATGACCTTTCTAGAATAAGATAATTTTACCACATCTATTAACAAAATGGCAAGAATTTAAAATTGCATTATCATTATTGGACGAAATCACCATTTACCGAAAAAAACAAATTTAAAAAGAACAGAACTGCATGTATTCTGTGACGCATCTAACTTAAGGCTATTTTAAGGCTTCATCGGTCTAAATTGAAAGTTACAATGGCGCCATGTGGAAACTCATCTAACTAAAATGAAAATAAACACCTTATGGGCTCAAAATCTTTCAACTAAAAACTATATAGTTCTACAAATAGTGGCTTTTAAACCATTTATAGAAAGCTTTTATTGGCAGTCGTCGTTCTTATGATATAATCAGTTGTATTTAGGCTTGTTAAAATCAAAGTCGTTTCAACATTAAATTTTCCAACCAATTGAAGCTCTGGGTTATGGCTTAACCCTCAGCGACGAGAATAAATTTGAATTATTCGAATTTTGACATAATTTAATTCATGATTAACTGCATGTATTACGTCACCATCTCGGCCTCCGATAATTTTAAGACAAACCAAGAATTTACAAGTTAAAATTGCATATGAGAACAAATGATTTTTAAATGTGGGGCTCAAAGTAAAACAAATAGTTTTGTTTTTCATTGCTTAATTTGTAGCATCTGTTCTCCAGATTAAGGGCAATCTCCATATTAGAGATGGCTGACCTTGGCCTTGGATAAAGTAATGCGCTATTTAAATGTAAGCAAAGGTTTGACTGGAATAACCTCACCACCAGTACGGGACCCACATAAAAACGGGTTGACAGATTAACTACCCTCTCTCATAAAACTCTTAATCTCATAAATCCCATACAATCGGATTACTAACTTCTATTCATTACAGCAACGACCTCGGAAACTGTAAAAACACAACGCTATAAAAATGGGAACATGTAAGGTCGTAAGCTTGCTAAAACCTGATGATCTCAAAAAAATATCCGCAGTTAAGAGGATAATTACTCACTCGAAATCTTAAGCAATTTAAATACTTAGTCGGAGTGCAAAACTTGAAACTATTTCGGCCAAAACAGCATATGCATAAAGTGAGTAACAATAACGGTGCTCTGTGCTGTTGAGATTGCTTTGCTGTACAATCTACCGATCTCTTCCCTCATAAAAATATTTTCAAAATAACATGGAGATCGAATAATGGAAGAACTACAAAATGTTGTCATTTTTAATAGACAAGCAAGAAAGACCGTGCGTTGGAATATCGAAACATTAAAACCTCCTGATTCACGGGATAGATACCCTGTAGCTTTTACAGAATATCTAGAGTGGTAACTCAGCCCTGAAGACCCATTAAATATCCAGAAGCAGTGGCAAATATTACAAGCATCAATCTCAGCATTGCAAATAAACAGGAACTGCATGGGTGGCTAACGCGAAATACCAAAATGATATAAAATCAACGAGCAAATTTCTTTGACAAAAGAAACGCTAATTTATGAGGAACTGGATCGAAAACATCGACGACCTTGCGCTAAACGGAAGCTTCAGGATTGCTTTGCCATATCCGAAATAATATTAAAGATTTCCATCCTAAATGGGATTCCAACAAACTAAACTAATGTTCTCTCAGCATGGCAGTCCAACTTTCAAAACCTACTAAAATAGGAATGACAATGTAACTCCGATTATAAAAAATGGCACAGCCACGAGTCTCGATGGAATTACCACAGAGCTCGTTTAAAGTTGATTAGCAACCTTTGCAACTTAGCTCTACGATCTAATATTGGTAATCCGGGTTCAAAAAGAGCTAAAATTTGAAAATAGCTCTCATATTTACTGCATGACCGTCTAAAATGTGAAAACTATCACAGTGCAGCCCTCTTAAATGCTGCATGATTATTTATTAACTTTGTACTTGCCAGGCTCACCACTTTTACTGAAGCGATCATTGGAGGTTACATAAATGTTGGTATCTTATTTTGTCTGATGCTATCTCTGGACATCTATGAGCATCTCCATGGCAAACTTTTGAGCTTATGACCAGCTACAGCTACTAAAGTTACTATTAGTTTTTTTATACAAGCTAAATTTTTTCTAAGTTTATGGACATAAAACAATTTTACACTCAAATTACAATCAAACTTCATTTCCATCATAAATTAGAAAACAAACATTATTATTTGTTAAATTTCACTTAAATTTAACATAAACTATTCAAACTGGTTTCAAGTTGATTTCATATTCGAATTTCTTGAAATTTAAACCAAAACGTTAACACTTCAAAATTGTTATTAAACGAATGTTTAAGAACTACAGTGGTACCTAAACTTGACTGTATAGTTCAAACTTGATACGAAATCTCTTTAATTTTGTTTAAACACATTTCAAACTTGTTTTAAATGCTCAATATAGATTCCATTTTTTTTTTTTAAAAAAAAATTTATTTAAAAATTAATGCAATACTTTTTGATTTTACTGTCAAACTTCATTTAAAAATAGTAGAGACTTATCTTCAAATTTGAAATAAATTTATACAATAATAATTGAAACTAAATTCAACCAATCAATCAAGATTCAAAGTCACCATTCATTGCCTTAACCCTTTGAAATTCGTCGTAAACGTCAATGTAATTTGTTCTACCGATCTTTCACATTTATTTTGATTGATTAAAACTAGAATTGATTAATTTAATTGCACAAATCGATAATTTTTCAAATTCATTCAATCCTCGGTCAAAATGATTTAAAAGAGTTAACATTTTGTTTGTTTTTAAATTAATTTTAATTACACAAATTGTTTGAGTATTAAGTTTGATTTTTTTATATTGATTAAATCTAACAGAGTGGCACAGTTGTGTTAGCCAGAAAATACAAATCACGCCCGTATTAGAATTGTACTACTGCTCTAATAGATTAAGAAGCACATGTTAATATAAGGGTTGTCCAATCAGACGTAAGAAAATGTGTTCACATTACACAGTATCAATTATTCGCACACGCCCGATTAATCTAACGTGTATTGTAAATTGTAAACAGTAAATTCAACTGCGATCACGACAAAATCGATCAAATTCGATTATCTGGTTGAAATTATAAAACAAACCGACATAAGTTTTGTAAACATTTAAAATAAACTTTTCAAGTTATACGAATGATTGACTTTTATGTACATAAATCTATAAGATAATTTTAAAGTCGTTGGTTTAAAATTTAACGGATATTACAGTAATTACAGAATGTATATAACGAACATGAAAATGTTATTTACAACCATTTTAATCTGCCATGGGAAATTTGAATTAAAGCGATACACCAATTCGTTATCATAAAATAATGTTGAGGCGGCGGTAATCATAAGTCTAATAATATTTAAATGCTATAATTAGGTATATACAGACATTTTCATTTTTATGTTTTTTTGCAGATTATTTGGTTGTAAAAAGTACTCCTACGCACACCTTTAAGGTAACTCCCACACCGGTTATATTATGTATTTGAACTTTAACAGATTTCTAAGTTTCTTAGAATTAGATGTGATGTGAGGTATATTTTTAACATTGGTACATAAATCGTAAAAACATCCGGAATTAACTATAATGCAAAAACTAAAATGTGCAAAATATCACTAACAGGAGTTACATAATTTATACATTTGTATACGAGTATCAATTATTTTACCACAAACTTTTAAAACAACCATCGTAAGAATACAGATTGATGGAAGTTTATGTAAACGCAAAGTACATAACCTTAAAATTTAAGGTCAATGTTAACACCTTTTTAATGTAAATGTAAATACGTATGTACTAATTAAAGTTATCGTTACGATTCCATGAATATCAATAAAATCATGGTTTATAAACAGTAATTATTTTACAACTCACTAAAACCGTTAAATGTAACTCTTTGGAATTTAGAACAAAATACAACCAGAAGAAGGCCAAACCAAGAAACGACTTTAGTAACGTGACCGAGCCAGCGTACATGCTGATTTAGTGGTTGCAGAGAATTTGAAGTATTAAGAACCAGTTGAGGACCATGACTCTTCTCTCGATTAATCATCTTTCATACTCATCCGTCATGGTACAACTCTCCCACCCATACATGACAACTGATCAGCACTTTGTATAATTTTAGCAACTCGGCATTTTCAAGATATTAAGACTTTAGTAGTAGTAATAAAACATGGTGTCCGGATTTGGGATTACTTGGTTTATTCTAAAAACTAATTGTATGGGAAAGAAGGATCAAGTTTTGAAAACATTAAAATATTAAACTGTAACCTTCAAAATATATTTTTCTCAACAAAAACTGTGATAATTTTTGATTATTTAATTCTAATTTGCAGTGAAACAGTAGGCGATGATTATCAACTCCTTTGTTTAAATGTTGGAAAAAAAACAAAAATTAAATATTTTCATTAGTATCGTGAAATTGTCTAGTGTTGTGTCAGTATTGTTAATCAAAAATTCTAAATAATTCAAGACACTTATTATTATCATGGCACAGTTCTCAGGTGAGGAGTTTATTGATATTAATTTTGTTTCCAGATTTTGTGATGATCCCAAGAAACTAAAACAAAAGAAGACTTATACAACGAATACATTAAGTAGCATAACAGATAAGAAAAAAATTTCTAAGAATTTAAAAAACCAAAAGCATTCTTAAACAAATATTAACCTAGATTCAATCACAACAAGGACATTTTGAGCATCTTTTATAGCTTATATTTTTTTTTTACTAAGCAATATAGGTCTCAATCGCTTGCAGATGCAAAATAACCACTTTGATTTTAAATATAGTCTAAGGAATTACCCGTTAAATAAGACTAAGTTCGTTACTCTAAGTTTGTTTTTTCTGAACCAAATTATTTCTAAGGATATAAAGAATTTACCAATTTTCCGCTACGGTTTTTTTCTCAGAATGACCCAATGAATCACGGAATCACCCCTTAACAAATAATCATCCAAAACCTTGACACCCTGTATATGTTGTTTAAAATTCATAGATTTTGAGATCAACGGAAGCTAAGAATCTTAAAAATGGGTTCAAACGTTTGTCGTTGGACAGGCTTGCATTGAACACGTATGAAAGCAAATGATTGACAAGTTGGCTAGCCACAAACGAAAACGTACGGTTATTGAATGATTTAAAATTCAAAACAGCCTTTTTTTACGTGTAATCTTAAATAAAATCATACACAAGATTTTCAAGGTCATCACCATTAGAAAAAAAAACGTATTTGGACATAATATGGTCTAATGTTTGTCACGTTTTTTGAGCGACGAGTTCCAAACGATACACTTTCATGACTGATATAGTGCCTTTAAATGCTCGTGGTTTTCTAAGTGACTGCTTGTTTCACATGCTAAACGAAAACCGTGTAACTGTTAACGTGATTGGTGATACAGTTAAATTTGGTAGTATCCCTTTTTTTAATGCTGGTTTTTTATGGTGGATCCAACCTAAGGATGTACGTGTAAAATAGTTTCCGGAACATACAGGTGCCCCGACTATAGGTGAATCGTAAAAGTGTTATTTTATTAGGATAAGTTAAAATTTATGGGTTCCGGCTCTATCATGTAATACTTCTTGGCAATTGACATTTAAATTACAGTTAAAAGATGGGTGGTCATTGTAGTCCTCATTTTGGCATGACAGTCATTTGAGTATCGATTTGGAAGTAAAAAGGATCTTACTTATGTCAAAATCAGGTTTAAAGATATACATTTCGGTAGCCAAAATGAGTTGCTTTTCACAAAGTAGGTTCACAAAAAAAAACACAGCAACCTAGAGCTGACTTTAGACTTTACGGACAGCAGTAAAATAACTGTGAAAGGGTTTTTGTTTGCTGTATGGGGAACCGAACAATTTATATAAAAGTATGTAGACTGACAGTAAACTTACTTCTAAAGCTTCGGATCGCCTTAATGTTTGTAGAAAGTCAACAAGGAGACTAAAAACCACGCAAACCCTTGCTGGATTCTGGCTCCGGGGCGTAAACGTCTCTCATAAGAGAAGATTTCTTTCAGCGACTCGGACTACAGAAAAATATGCTAGAGTTTTTGTTAGAGAATTGGACAAATTATCGGAAGTGATGCAATTAAAGTTTTCAGATCCTAAGTATAACAAGGATTAAAAACTAGAAGTTTGACAAAAACTTGGCAGAAATTTATTCTTCGGTTTAATGAACGATGGAAAAGTAAATCGAGCACAAAGCTCGGTTGGGTATAATAGCTGGAAGACCAATTCAACTCGAAAGTGGATTTAATGAGGTTACAACTATTTCACATTTAGATTTGTGCCCCAATTAATTTAGGGAGACTGAAGCACGACTACCAAGCTATCGAGTCAGATGACGAGTCAGCTAAATGAAGAATTAAAAATTGGTGGTGGGTTCTACGGTGCAGTTAAGTTTGGAGGAAAAAACTTCATATTTTTCTTGGGTGCAGCGTACCAACAAATTATTGGGAGGAAGGATTCCTAATAATATATAAGTAACTCAAGGAACGGCCTCTTATTTAGCTACGCAAATATTATTGCAGCATTCTTTGCATTTTTATGAAGATGATATATGATGTTGCGGCGTGACAACATCAAAAGAGCAGTAATCATTTGTCACGAAGTAATTTTTGCGTTAAGTAAAGGAGGGTTTAAGTTACGTAAATGAGCATTGCCTTCAAATAGCTAGGTGGCTCTTCACGCATGGTCAAGTAGTAAAACTTCATGGATTTGCGGACGCTTCTGTAAATACATATGCGGCACTCTACATCACAGTTAAAATTAATATGGGATTTATTGTATATATGGTAAGCGCAAAGACTATAGTAGTGCCAATCAAACCAATAAGTATCCCGCGTTTCGAGCTTTGTGCAGTTGTGCTTCTACGAAAGAAAGATAGAAGAACGAAGAACACTATTTTAATGCGCAACGTAGTAAACAAATGTAATAGATCGTTGCCAGATAAGAATAAGCAATGCCGAAGTTAGTGCTCCAAGCTAAAGTGAAATATTTAAGATGGCTTTTGAACTTATATTAGAGCAGTACAACATATTCTGGGCAGTTTATTGGTAAACCAATAAACAAGACATCAAAATTAATATTTTGAAAATTTATATTTTCATTATTTGCTTTTTAGATAAAGCTGGTTTACACAGATTATAGGAAGCAAATAACATAACGCAGTTGTGTCATATAAAGTTAGGCACCCGATAATATTATCTGGAAAGTCTGTCCTTGCTATTTTCTATACTTTAACAACAGTAGCATGTGTTGACAAGCAAATATGTCAAATAAACGGAAGATGTACACCTTGCTGCAATTTAAAGGCACAACAGCAATTGATGGAGTATAGCTGCCAAGATGTCGTATAAATTACTGTCGGTCATTCCATACGACAGATATTGACTACGTCATAACTAAGACGCCACATTTAGAGTTGGTCATTGTCAAGATGACCACAGCACCATTCATTACAGAACTTCGAAGGTTCCAAGCCAGTCGTGACATTTGTCGTCACATATATAGTGACAATGGTTACAGCATTATTGGAGCTGAAGGAGAATTGGTGCAGTTGCATTGGTATTATAGGACGCAATGGCCTTGTTTCTTCATTTACATTTACGATATTTTTTAACCCTCTATATATTACCATGCCAATTAACCATAATATTACTATAAATGGAATAGACTTATAGAATATTATAGTGATGACTTCATTTCGAATCCAAAAACTTTGTACATTTTGATTTACTTGAAAACATATAAAATCGCCATATTCGAGGTTAACACAATATACGACGACTGCCTAATTTAAAAAAAAAAAAAAACGATAAAATATACAAAATCACAACAAATACACCAAAATATTATCAAGAAGGTCATTTTTAGTTTTGTTATATTTTGAAACGTTAAAAAACAGGCAATGAACTAATAAGATTTTGATCGAATAAATGTAATTTTTCAGAAATTATGTCACCTTAAGCTTCTGCAGTAGCACTTTTGATGAAATAATACTTTAAAATAATTTTTTTTTTGTGCGATAAGAGATTTCCCAATGGTTCACTACGCTTGATAATGATAATCTATTTGTTATATTATGTATTAGACATAATACATCTTTTTGCTATTAAATGAGACAGACGTCAAAGTACATAGCTATTTGAAGCTACTTTAATGAATTGTCAACAAATCAAAATAATTGAGTTGTGGCATAATCTATGCTCTAATTATTTTTATTGATTAATAGGGTGGCTAACAACTCAACGAACACGCAACACATACAATCATCTCTTTTATGATTCGTTTTAATACAAAGGCATAACGTAAACTATCAAAAGCTTTATCATCAAAAGTGTAAAGCCAATACTGCTACTAAATGATTAAAATGCATAAATCCAGGGGCATTAGACGAGTGACATTCAGAAAAAATTAAACGTATTCGAGAAACTGAGACAAAAAAAAACAAAATTAAAATTCCCAATAATGTGAAAGGTTCTGACTTACTCTGACAAAAAATAAAAACAATTACTTGAACAGATGAACGGTCGTATTTTGTCAGTTTAAAGGTTGTTTCATTTGATTTTAGTGTTAAATCAATTGTTTTTTTTTTTGTTTTTTTTTATATAGATTTTAAAATTTTGTTTTCGGACTGAGCAAAGTGTTTCGCTAATTGGTACAAACAACCGTACTTTGCTTTGAAAAGCAACCAAAATAAAATTAAAAGACCAAATCTTGAGCTCTCCCATATGAATACAGATGAGAACTAAATATTAAGACTGACGTTAAGCTTCTAGAAGATTGTTTGTAAATTTCAGAACACTCTGTATATATTTACAAGCAAAACGGAAATTCCATGGCCAAAAGGTTAATCTATATAAATTAAAAACACACAAAGACGTCGCAGCCGACGACGAAATAATAGTATTAAAATTATAAAACGATAACAGATTTTTTTTGTAGTTGTTGTAATGGAAAAAATAATAGTTTTGCATACAACTTTTTTTAATCTTAAATCACAAATCACATATAATACTATATACATAATACATATGTACATACGAAAACATTTTCTATACCAGATCACTATCACAAGCATTCCGTTAGAAAATCGTTGGACCAGAAAATATATATAGTATACTGTACAATGTAAAGTCATTGTAAATGTTTATACAGAGTAGAGAGAAAGTTCATTTCCAACTCAACCATTATAACAAACCAAAAAAAAATCTTTTCAATTTTACGCTAAATGTTCAACACAGTACAGAATTTTTGATAATCACAAAATTTTTTTATTTCTTTATCAAATCTTGACTTTCTCTTTTTTTTTTTTGCGGCACCAACAGTCTTAGCAACAATTTACTTTGCACTATAAAATTTAATTGCAATTATTACATTTACCGTTATTCATTTTGCGCGAAATTGATTTACATCGATTTCAAACCGTCTAAAAGTATATTGTCGACAATCTTTGGTAGCAAAATAGATTAGTGGAAACTTGAAGCTGTATATGCGAGAGAGGAAATTGATATATTTAATTATTCATTCACTATACAATTACTTTAATCAGTTTCAAATTATGATATCTTGTAATGATTAGCATGAATTTTGCGTAAGACATGCCAATGAGCGTGTGGCTATGCAAATATTGTGAATAGCATTGATGATTTCCGGTTTAAAATTTTTAAAACCATGTCTCCTTGAACAAACGATAATTCATAGAATTACTAAGTTTTTGTATAAGTGGAACTGCCTAGTCCAAATATGAATGTAACCTTATAATTCAAATTGTCTTAATATCAATAAAACAATAGAGGTAAATAAATTACCAATCTTAACTAACCACCAATACGCGATTACTGTTACATTATAAGCAAAATAATCGATTCTTCGTCTACAAGTGTGGTTTTAAATCAGATTATAATTTTTGAAAATGGCCTTGAAAAATGCAATTACACGAATGGTGAGTAATATCAATATACTTTATTAATTGTTGAAAATAGGTTTCTCATAATTCACTCCTGTAAGCGATGATGGCCATTAAAATTACCAATAAGTAATAAATTAGTAAGGACGTTAAAAGAACTGCGGAAGAGTTAGGTGAGCTTCGGCCCAGAAAAAGATTGTAGGGATTACAAAAAAAAAAGTAATAAATTCTAGAATTGAGTGAGGAAAGAAGCATGTTTGGACAATGGCCAAAAGATCTTAAAGCCACGATATGAATGTTGCCAAATTTAAATGTAAATTTAATGTAAATTTATATATTCGAATTTCAATTAGGATCTAATACAAAATACCTTTTTACTGTTTATGACAGAGTAACCTTCTGTTGAATTGCAAAATCTAATACAGTTAGTGTCAAAAGACATATCAACATGGAAATTACAAAATTGTTTTGTGAAAAGCAAGATAATGCCAATAAATATTGACCATTAAAATAATAGAAATAAAATTATGTTTAATTTAGTATTAAATTACAACTTGGTCTAAAGACCGATTTGTGTATAACAACTGTTAACTGTTATTTAAATAAAAACATATAAAAAGTACACAAAATAGTTTAAAAAGTTAGATAAAACAATCTAATTGTTTTTTATAAAACAATCGCAATACCTATTCGGTACCTTTTTCATATTAACAATTAATTAATACGCATATTATTGCATTTTCTTATAATTCACTAAAACAACGTGATCATACGAAGTATAAATACCTAATATGACAAGACATCGTTTAGTGATGGAATCTTAAAATCTTAGAATCTTACCTAAGAAAATTTATGTAAATAATAACCAATTAAATATTTTTAAGTATAAAAAAAAAACATCGCTTAGTTAATCGCTAAACAATACAGTCGTGTTTTTAAAAATAGTGCTTTAAATAAATTGAATCGTTTTTTCAAAAGTTTTCTTTTTTGTTCTAAAAAATATCGTGAAATTTTTGTGATAATTGCAAATAGTGTAAATTCTAAAAAATTCGACGTTGTTGTTAACAACAAGAAGCGTAAACCAGATGCGGGCGCAACAATCGGTACCGCAAAATAGCCGCTTCCCCGCTATACCACTCCAATCAGCAGTCGATTTAAACCTCTTAACAATGCTCGCGATGTAGAGCATGTGGATAAGGCAAAGACCTCTTCGTCCATTGCGGACTGCAAGATGGAGGAGGTCGAGTCAATGCTTGGTAAAAGGTTATCGGAATCACCAACTTTACCGCGAAAATCGTTAATTGCCCCGGACGGGTGCAATTAAACGTCAAAAATCAACACCAACGGTTGACAAAATACCTCGGAAGGTTGGCACATCAGTTCCACTCGTTCATTCCCGAAAGTGAATGAGAATACACCACCGTAATTCTCGGCCTATATCAAATAGAGGCTGAGACAGTGAATGTGGCCATCATCAGCGCGAGAGTTGCAGGAAAATCAGTGGCAACCCGCAAAACGAAGTTAAATGTACCATTGTTTGTTGCGCGTTTTGCAAGAAGAACAACGAACATAAAGGAACTTCAAGAAAAATGTGGATTGCTGTGTAACTGTAGTTACATTCATGACCAACATTCTCACCAGCAGTCAAAGAGTATGCACAGTGCTTTAACTGCCAACAATATGGGCAAGCAGCGATGAGGTGCGTAAGCTGCTTCGAATTTCTTGAAAAGAGAAGCTGCAAAAGAATTACAACCGAAGGAACAGCGAAATGCGTCAACTGCAATGAAGAAAATGCAGCAAACTACAAAGGGTGTACTATTAACGATACACAATCGTGAGAGTCAAACAACGAGAGGAAACGGTGGTTACACCTAGACCAACATTATGTGTACCAGCTCCAGCACCACCTATACATTTTTGGAAACCGAACGAAGCAGTACAAAAACCTGAACATAAACCTCCAGAAAACTTACCAACGACCACGCGCAAACAGTCAGGACCAACAACAGGAAAAATTTTTGCAGAATTAAAGGTGCAAGTTGAGGAATTACAACAGATCCCGAACATAAAGGAAATCGTCAATGAATTGAATAATCTCATCATGATTATCAAATCTTCAAAGTCAACGCAAGAAGCTGCCATGAACGTCACCATGTTTTACATGCAATCACCATAAAAACTTATAATGATTGACACTTTTTATGGAACCCTTGTTCCATAATTCCTACAAAGTGGAGTTTGAAAACTTTATCCAACGCCATTAATCAAGAGTAATTATGCTTGCGGAAACATCGCTTGGACAAGATAAGAACTTCACTCTGTTCAGCAGATCCACAGGTATCTACGGTTTTTAAGAAACTTAAAAACCGAGGTAATAAAATGCCTCACTAAAATTAAATGATCAATTAGCGTATACAAATTCCGATAAAGCCAACCTTCTTGCGAAACAATTTCATCTCGCACACCAATCTCTATTCATCCAACAGATCCCAAAATCGAGTCACAAGCTCATAAATCTATCAAAGAAATTGAATCATCTTTAATTAAACTTAAATTATGCATTAAATGCACACATTCACCTTTCTTACTTTCTTTCAGTTTGAAAACATACTGATGTAACCCCAATTCACAAACCTAATAAGCCATCTTCAGATGTGTCCAGCTATAACCCAATCAGCCTTTTTCCAGTTCTAGTAAAAATCCTTGAACGCACCATTCTCACTAAAAGACTTTCCCATGTAGTAAGTTCTAAAATTCTAGCTGACCACCAGTTCGGTTTCTGATCGGACCATTCTGCACGACACCAACTCGTTCGACTTGGTGAGCATGTTGCCTTAATGTCAAACAACCAAAATGTCCAAATCTTTTTTTTAACACTACCAAAACCCAACCTGCCATATTCACTAACTCAAAAATCAAAAGCGGAAACGAGTGTATTGGTTGTTGATAGCTCAGCCATTCAATGGCAGAGCAACGGCAAATGCCTTGGTTGTACTTTGGATTCCTATCTTTGGGAAACATAATGAAACACAGGCGCAAATTTAAGGATTAGAACCACAGACATTTTTAGTTCGATTCTCATTCTGCGAATTTAAAACTTGCAAACGCAGTTCAATATTCAGCACAAGCTGTACAGTTTTTCGGCACTGTTCAAAGATTCTATATACTTTATGCAAAATACAAATTGTAATAAGAGCGATAGTAAAGACTTTAACTCTCAAGCTATTATGTGAGGTTAGGTGGAAACTAGAAAAATATTACATTTGGTTAAACTTTTAAAGTTTCGTTAAGTTAACTTAAACGAAATGATTAAAAAACTGATTAGGATTACTAAAATTCCAATAATAATTGAATGAAGTATTTAATTGACATTGATAATTTTCGTTAATTTAGTTTCGTTAAGTTCAATTTAAAATCATTCTTGTCTAAATGACACCAGATTGCTAGCCAATCTCTAGAGTTAAAAAAACTGGTCGAAACAATTTTAAACTTCAAGTAATTTAGTTCAAGCGTTATCAATTATTTGATATATTTTCACCTCAAAGTTCTATTACTCAGGAATAATTGTTAATTAATCTTGCAATATGCCCGAAGGCTTCGAAGTTTAAAATGTGAAAACCTATCAAATGAATAAACCATTTCAGTTTAAAATTCTTAAATTGTTCGTTAAGTTACTTAAATCATTGAATCACGCTAAAATTAATTAGTATTACAATTTATAAACTTTAGTTTGTATTAAAATAGATTGCATTATATTTTAAGTGGTGGAAACTTTACCAGCTACATAGTAATATTTGGCTACTACACGGTGATTTTTAACACGTTAACTAAATATACTTAAAATTTAAAAAGTGATTCGGATTCATAATTTCTATAGGATTCATAATTTACTTTCAAAAAATTCAATTTTAATAGGTTTCGTTAAATACTCGTTAAGTTATTTGAGTACAATTTAATTCATTTTTATTGGATAGTTTTTAATTACAATTTGTATTATTTTCGTTAAGTTCGTTTTTGAATCGTTCTTGGATTTTTTGTCTTAATAGAAAAAAGTTTAAAGATATTAATATCTAATATGGATCGTCAATTTCTATCACAATTTCGTAAAAATTTCGTCACTTTTAAGTTGGATTGACCAAAATTTCATTTAACATTTTAAAAACTTTTAATATTTCGTTAAATCCTCGTTAAATTGCTTGATTACAATTAAAAAAAATGTATTTGTTACTATTTGAAAAACGTTATATGAAAAAAAATTTCAATGGTTCGTTAAGTTTCGTTCATTTACCGTAATGGAAAATTGTTTAAAAAAAAACAAAAACAGAATAGAGTTTCTAAGACGCTAATAATTGTTGAATTAAGTATGGATTAAATTGATAAATGCGTTATATCGATGCGTTCGCAACCGATAATTTTTATTTGGGGCACCGCTTTTGGAAATTACACCAGGATCCAGGTTAAGGCCCTGGATACAGTAAATAGTAAAAAATTAAAAAGGACTCCGAAAGAGGTCAATCAATGAGCAGTTAGCAGGAACAGATAACTGAGAAAAACAAATCAAAGTAACACACTTAATTTAGCTTAAACGAAAGTTAGCTTAAGTTCATTATTTAAACCTAGTAAAATACTAAAAATTAGAATAGACCGATGAGTTTTACTAGTAAAGCAAATAAATCTTCGAATTTGGTGGATACTAGAAGCTGATTGAACAAAATTGGAACATACAGCCACCACCTTGGGTAAAAACACATTGGATTCTGTACAAACATAAGGGGCGCCGAACTATATAGAGAACATCATGTTGGAAAAGCACAATTTCAAATACAGCCAGCTGCAATGCAACACACCAGTTCATATAGAAAGATCTTGAATGAAATGCTCCGATTCACTCCGATAAAACCAAACTGAAGAAGCCTTCATCAAGTTGCAAATGTATCAACTAAACACAATTAACAGCATTAATAGAAGAAGTTGGAGTTACGGCAGAATACCACAAAAATGGAGATAAGGCTTGAAAAATACAATCCCCAAGAAAATTGACCTAATGAAAAACAAAAACTGGCAGGGTACTTCATTTCTTGACACCACAATAAAATCAGCTAAAATCAATGCAAAAGTAAGTAACTCAATCCGAATCATCACTGAACAATCTGATGAATGTAATTTTCCACTATAGCTACTCTTTGTTTCCTTACGGAATTTAATGGGGATTAACTGGTAAATGATCTAGATTACGCAGATGATATATATGCTTGCTTACACCCAAACAATTTGGCATGTAGTAAAAACTACAACAGCTATCAGATGTCAATCTTGTTGCTCTCAAAATACACAGCCAAAAAAACCAAGACCATAAGTCTCCCTAAATGGACTGGAAGCAAAAAAAGTGCAACAAATATACATTTTCAGAAAGCAATGGAAGCAAAACTATATTCGAAACTATCTCAGGAAATTACCGCAATTTAAATATTGAATACTTATAAATAAAGAAACCTCATTCACAAATATAAATCAACAAAGAGGTAAGCGTGGACCTGTATACCCACGAGTTCTTGATTAGACTGGGGCAACGGTGTAAGGTAAGACATTAAAAAAAATTCCAGAAGAGTTAAGCTAAAAAAAACATATGAAAATGCAAATATACTTTAACTACTTGCCGACTCAATCTACCACCAGCAATTATTCAATTTTTTTACATCAGCTGTTAGGTAGTAAGACATTTAATTAGAAATTCAGTCATTACTAAACAAAAGCAACAACAAAAACGATTTTATCAATGAAACATTATAAATCAAATTTTCACTAATAGATTTAGCCGAGTTTTCACATTACTGTCACAAAATTTTCATTTCGTTTATTTATTTTTTACGATAAAAATACACGAACAGCTTATTTCTTATTTAAATAATTTTGTGCTATTCTTTGTCGAAACCAAAAAAAAAAAATAATAAAAAAAAATCTATTTTAAGAAAACCAATTTTTTGGGGAAACAAATTTTTCTATATCGTCTACTTGTTGTGCGCCGAGTATGAGAGTGAAAATGCATGCAAATGTATGTTTGATTTGAGGAGCGCACAGATTTGTTTATTTGTATTGTTAAATTATAGAAAAACTCGGCGGAAATTGAGAGGAAAATTTTACACATTACATTTATACAGGAATAGTACGTATATAGTGATCAAATATCTGGGTAAATTGTATACAAGTCGATTGATAGTTTTAGTTTTGTTGTTGTTGTTTTAGGTGATTTAATATAAATAAATTACGACCGTTTAAACAGCTGTTTATATATAATAAATACTCGGTAATTTTATTTTCTTGAACTTAAATACCGAGATCCGTGCTCTTAGAAAAATATGCAGACGACATATGTCTCAACACATTATTTGGTTATTGTGATACCAAGCCAAATTCCTGGACAATTCGTTCTTTGGATAAAACAAGAAATGATGTCACTGAAATATCTAGGTTTTTTGTAAATATGGGCAAAGAAAATAACATGCCAAATTTAGAGGATATTTAGAGGATATTTAGATGTCATTGTTTTGTTCATGCGCGCATGCAACAAACAAACAAACTGCGTTACCACAAAACTATGCCGCATGAAGTCACGAATTTTTTTATTTATGTATGAATTAAAAATATTTATGTACATTAACATTATCGGTGATTAAATTATAAAAAAAAAATTAATTAGATGTTATCAGGTGGGGTGTGTGCGGGTGAATGTTATCGCGCACAGTGATAAATTATCAATTTGTTGGCTTATCGCATATTCGAAGAAAACGAAATTTGACTCATCCTCCTGCATTACGTGTTAATAAATTTTTTAGTTCTTATCATTACCGCAATTCACAAAAATCAAAGTGCATTTTGACGTGAAAACATTAACGCGACGACACTGATTAATTATATTATGTATATTATACCTTAATTAAAAATAAAACTTGAGTCCAAAACTGGATTAACGAGTTTGGAAAATAATTAGCTGGTTTGATTTAATCGGGTAATGCAGTTTACAAATTATAGTATAACATTTAATTACAAAGTTCATATATATATATATATATATATATATATATATATATATATATATATATATATATATATATATATATATATATATATATATATATATATATATATAAATTATGGTGATATCTTAAGACGTGATCTGTATTTTGCCGTAGTATTTATTTGGAAATTGTTAATCGCTGAAGATATGGAAGAGCTCAAGCTCTAAAAAAAACTCGAGTGGAACAAAAATGTTAACTAATACACTTGTATTTCACGCTGAAATACTAAATTGATGTTCTAGCCTAGACAATTACGACAATGAAATGCAGTATAGGCCCAAAATATGTGGAACAACTAACATTTACAAGGTGTCAATAAAATACTCATCTTTTAACCGCGACGACCCATAGATATCTGGTTTACGCAATTTGAACCATAATTCGAAATTTATAATATTAATCCAACGACTAGAGTTAATAGATAAAAGAGTCATCCCAGTAAAACAATTATTGGGTGGAACAATTATTTGGCCAAAACGCGTCATAGCCATTCTAAAAGCCTTAAGTTCGATTTTCTTGAAAAATCTTGGGTTATCACCATCACCAGGTCCTTATCGAGAAACAAGACATTGAAATAACCGCAATCATTACTTTGTTCGAATTGTTTGATTTTCCTGGAATGGTATTTGGATTGCGTAACATGGCTTAAACATTCCAACGATTAGTTCACTCATTATTTCGAGATCTGCCATTTGTATTTCCTTACATCGACGATCTTCTGATCGTCTCAAAAAATATAAAGGAACACCTCAAAAATGTAACTATTGTCTTCCAACGCCTAAGCGACGCAGGCCCCAGAATGCAATATCTTTTCTAAGAATCCATATAAATGCAAACGGATGCCATTCGACTTTAATAAATCAGACAGAAGAATCAATTAAAGTGTTTAAAATACAACTAGCATCCCCAATCCCAAATGCCATTTTTGTTAACGCGTCGAATACAGCATTAGGAGGAATACTCCATCGACATACACAAAAAGGTTGGCAAAATGGTTGCTTCTCCTCGAGAAAGTTCAACGAAACCGAAACCCGCTACAGTAAATACGACAGAAAACTATAAACACATTTCGTTGAAGGGCGAGAATTTATTTTATTCTCCGACCATAAACCTTTGACGTTCTCATTACATCAAAATCTCGAAAAGGCATCGCCACGATAAGAACCAAAAAATGTGTTCTTGGCCAAAGCACTGTGTATGCTACCAGAAATTTAAAATAACGAACACGTTAAAAGCAAAATCGATAAGTGGCAATGTTTGAAAATGTTGGATCGCTGAACTCATTGGCCAGATGCCATTTCAATTACGAATATTAAAGCAGAAACCATAGCTGATTCGTTGATCAAAATATGGATGAGGCGATTTGGTGTACCAGAGCCGTACCGATAGAGGCGATATAGAGCCGTATCGTGACCGATAGAGATGTACAAATCGAGGCAACACGACGAACTTTCTAAATCACTTGCATTTCATAACGAATAGACCACAGCTTACAACCCAGCTTGCTACGGTATAATAGAGCGTTGAAACTGACGTTACAAAAGTGCAATCATATGTGTGGTCGAAAAATAATGGACAAAACATTTGTCACTTATTTATCAGCAAGTGATTTTGTTTTGGATCAAACAGACGCAGTCTACAAGTCCCTACAAACTCCTTACAAAGAGCCGTTCCTGATAATCACCCACCATGACAAATATTTTACATGGCTAATCAAAGGTGTGAAATCAACTGTCTCAATAAATCGACTAGCCATGTTTTAATGAAGTACATCGAACAAAGTACCAACCAATTCAAATGTTTCGACAGAGGCCACTCAGTCACTTCCTATACAAACTCAGGTGAACCGGGCAAAACCGGGAGGATTTCACTAGGGGTAGTATAGCGACAATGCGAACATCACGGGAAACAGCGAGACAGCTGACAGTTCTGGTTAATTAAAAATGAAATGTTACACGAAAAAACAAGTCGTTTAACACAAAACATGGAAACAGTTCGCAAGGGTGTTGCTGAGAGTCTAAGAAAACAATTCGACACCGTGGTCAAGAATCAGAAAATTTAGAAAGCCCTCAACAGCGTATTCTCCCGACATATTAAATCTTCATATACACAAAATTTAATTGACTCCAGAACTGAAGCCTACTGACCACGCACAGCGAAGACGGTTCGTTAAGTGGATCATGAAACAAAAACAAGTAGGTGCTGATTTTTCAAACGAAAACGAGTGATTGGTTTTTAGCTCGAGGACTATTCTCCTTTGAAAAGACGGCTGGTCAGGCAATAACAGTTAATATGGTACTTCCTATCGAAACATAGCAATTCAGTTTTGTGTCATTTAAATTGCAAAATACGGAAAATGACGACCTGTAGTTTCAACAAGATGGTGCCACATGGTGCTTCTAAAATTCACAATGATTTAACTAAAAACCTGTGTTTTCTATCAAAATATTACATCTTGTGTTGTGTTTGGGACACTCTTTATGATCACATACTAAGATTAGATAAAATTTTATTTTATCGACCGTTAAACATGCTTTATATAATCCTAACGAATTTCAAAAAAATGTTAATAGACAAATTGAAGCCAGCATTAGAAAAAAACGGCAAATTATTTCAAACAATTTCGGTTCCAAAATGTACATGGTACCATAGAATAAGGATACTGATTTGTAAATGCCATGCAAAAGATCTGTGAAGAAGTTAAATATTTCTCTACTGATTTTTTGTGCTAGTAAAGTTAACTTTCGTCACAGGACGACGTATTTATACTAATGTATGAAAACCATTATTAGGTGGTATTTCTTTGATTCCCACTAATCTTAAACTTATTGAGTGATGGAAAAGGTTAGTTAATCTTTCAAATGCTATAAAGGGCACAATTGCAACTAGTCCAGTGGAACTCAAACCAATATTTAGTTTTCAAATTTGCTTTTTAAGCGCATGAATCCGCCTTTCGTTATGGTTCGACCACACGGTATAGGTATATTATACACATAGACGGCTGCAGACAATAATCTAATCCATAACGAAACAACACAACAACAATTAAATCAATGTGGTGGTCAACCGGATATTTTTTCACATAAATTAAAATGTTCAACGCAAAATTTTGTACAATTTGTACGGTGGTTGGCAACTTTGTTTCAAATTTTAACATTGTAATACTACCAACATAATAAAAAAACGAACATTAAATCTTTTTTATTATGTTATCAACTTTATGTCTGCGATTTATTTTAATTATTTTAATAAACTTTTTATGTACTCGTTTAAAAACTTAATTATGTAACTTGGTTACAAAATTAATTAGGTTGTTAAAAAGTTTTGTTAAATTTTTTAAGAATCAAATCTGATTCAAACTAGAATCAAATTTTATTTGAATTAATTCTTCTCCTTTAAATTATTACATTCAAGTTCTATCCATTTTAAAACTGATTTATAGTTTGTAGTCAAATCAAACTTGGTTTTAAAATTATGCTCAAATTTTATTCAATTCTTTAATATTTTCGTTGGTACTTTGATTCTTAAATGGATCAAATTCTAATTTTATTCAAATTTCAAACAAACTTTATCGTGATTAAAATATAAATCAAAATTAATGTTTCAAATCAAATTGACTTGTAAATTTTAAATCTCAAATTCCTTGAAATGTAAGCATTAAATAAAGCAGCACAAAAAAACACCAAAAAATTGCAAACTTCAATCCGATATTGAACTCAAAACTAACTTTAACTACTCAAACTAACTTTACTTCAAACTTGCACGTATTCAAACTTGTAGAGTTTGTTTTAGTACTGAACCATTTTTGCAATAAAATTACTGCTCAAACTGAATATGAAAAAATCATACGCAAGTATATACTGTACTATTAACTTTATTTCAAACTTAAGCTATTTTTTTTAAGAAACTTAGGCTTTTTAATCCTGGTTCAAACTAGTATCAAATTTTATTTAAAAAGATTCTTTTTAAATTTATTTAATTTTTGGAAGTGTTGGTATATGGAGGCACTCCGAGAATGAGATTTTATTTTATTCGGAGTAATCAGTTATGAATTTTTGGAAACGTTAGCCAATGGAATAACTCCGAAATTAGATTTTATTATTTTCGGAGTAATCAGTTTAGCAAACATAACACTCTTCTTCATTTTAAAAGGACTCCAAACTTCAACAGACCAAAATACAGTTCGAATAATTCACCACAAATTAAAAATGAATCAGTTAATGATCCAAGTTACAATATATAATGATGCAACTTCAAATATAATTCAAACTACATACTAGCATTTCTCCAATGTAACAAAAAAACGAAAAACGTAACAATACCGGTTGTTATTCTGTTCCCCTTCCAAATAATGACAATATAAATAGTCTTTGACTTTCAAATTCTGCATCGTTAATGCAATTTTATGCAATTGAAAGATGGTTATGTTAACCAAAAATGTATAAACAATAACGAGATTTCTTAAGTGAATACTTGTCGTTAGGTCACATGGCTGAAGACTAGCTCCATCACATTGTTTACACGAATGTTTATATAAAGGGCAAGCATGCTCTGTTATTTATCATTCTAAGGTTTAGAAAACATGTTGTTACTTTCACAACTGACATTGATAAGATGTACAGGCAAATTTTAATCAATGAGAATAAACAAGACTTGCAACGAATATGGAGGAGAGAAACAAAAAAGTGCTCCACATTTGACTACTAGGACATTGCTGCAATTGGCTTAAGATGAAATTATCTCGTAATCACGGTTTTTCGTTGAATTCTAGTTCTACACCGTAAGTTGTTACAAATCCATGGGTTTTCAGATGTACCTCAGCAAGGTTTTGGTTGCGTAATTAGACTAATTTGTGCAAAATTCCGAGTGGCTTTTCTGAAGTGACAGGCGGTTCCTCGCTTCGAGCTTTGTGCAGCTTTTTTAAAACAAATCTTAAATAAGCTGCTCAAAAGTTTTACCATGCAATTCGACAAAAATTAGTCATCTTCGTATCAACACTGAACCATCTAAATTGGCAACGTTTGTTGCAAATAGAAATAGTCAAATTTAATAACTCACATCCATACACAGTTGGTGCTTCATTAAACTGAATATGCTAATCCGTGTGTTTACACGAGGCATTTTATTCCAGATTCAACAGCAACAAATTCCCTCATCGTTTCGACGAATCAACAAAAAACCGGGTTTTTTTCATATGTATGTGTAAATAATATTTTAAAATTAAAACTGTCAATATTGAAATTTCGAAATTAAACATCGCAGTTCTCGTTTAAAATTATAACAAAAAACAAGTGATTAATGATTTGGAGATTTAACATAAACAATAACATAAAAATATAAATAAAAAATTTAAACAAATCCAGAGTAACTGACAATAAAAAAATTTACATTGCAGAAATGACAACCTCTAAAACTAAAAATATATAAAATATTTACACTGGTGGTGAACACTGCAACTACTGGAAGAATAGGAATCATTCTATACCAACTTTTAGTTGGAATGAAACTATTCAATCCGGAATAAAAATACACGTAATTTGTTGTTGTAATTTCTATTCCGGTGACGAAAGTACGACACCTGATACATTAGAAACATTGAGTTGCGCCTACTTTGAATAATTTAAAATTACGTGTTGGATGACGTCACTTTTGTATGCTTTGAGAATCTGATAAATAAAAGAAGAGTATCAAACATAAACATGTCAAATTGAAGCCTGCCGTAATTCAAGGCCCTTGAATTACGTTTTTGTAATTCAAATCAATCTTGATTTTAAAATAATGCAAAAATTTACGACCGTTTGAAATTCGTAATTCAATTTTATTTTTCTTGAAATTTTTATTTCAAGGTTGATTTTATTTAAATAAAATTTAAAAAGATACTTTGATTGAAAATGGTAAATATATTCAAATTATAATCAAACACAGTTTTAACATTATTTATGTATCAGTAACTAGATTAAATTTAATAGTGATTTAAATTTTAGATTAAACCAAAACTCATGTTTCAAATCAAATTGAGTTGTAAATTTTACATTCCGACTCAAATTATCATTACATTTAAATTGATCTAAAATCGAATCAAGAAACTATTTCTATCAAATATGTAGTTAGTAAAATCAAACCGAAATGTATTCAAACTCAATACATTAAGGTTTGATTTGAAGTAATTTACTTATTATTTCATACCAACTTTATGCTAAGAATATTACTACAAAGTTTCAAACCTTAACTTCTTTTTTTATAAGTTAATCATGAATTTCAAACTTGCTTAGTTTGTTTAAGCATCGATTTTTGCAATCAAAAAAGCGGTCAAGGTCAATATGAAATACATTTGGAAATATTTTTGTTATTTATATAACTTCGATTGAAATGGTGACTTTTAAAATTTTGTTCTTCAAGCTAAAATTGTGCTTGAAGTCACCAAATCTAATCAAATTTAAATTTTATTTAAACTAAAAAAAAACTTTGAAAAAAAATTTTTATTTTTATTTTTTATTTGTTTTTCACAAAAAATAATTGTAATTCAAATCAAACTACAAAAAACTTGTATCAAAATGCATTCAAACTTGAGTCAAATCAAACTTTATTATTAAAATTTTAAAAAAAATTGGTATCAATTTTAGGTCCTATTAAATTTAAAATTGTAGTTAATGGTTATTATAGATTCAAACTTCTGTCAAGAAATTGTGTCATTGGTTTAAAATTCAACGTTTAGCAATCTAAAAGTTAAATTTTAAACCAATGACGCAATTTCTTGACAGATGTTTGAACGTATAATAACCATTAACTACAATTTTAAATTAAATAGGACCTAAAATTGATACAAATTTTATTTAAATTTAAATAATAAAGATTGATTTGACTTAAGTTTGAATACATTTTGATACAATTTTCTGTAGTTTTTCTGTAATTTTTTTTTTAATTTTTTGAAGATACCGGGTAACAATTTTAGTAGTTGGAGACAGTTTGGGAGGAATTTTGCCAAATTTGTATTCCAAGGAGGATCATAGTACAAAACTTACAAGTGCATCTGTCACATCAAACGTAATTTGATCGGCCATAATATAAACTAAAACGATACGAATATTAAATTCTGTGGACAAAATCGTGTGGCCAAAGGATGTCTAGACTAAATATATCTAGACAATACTACCTAAAATCGAAGAAGTAGATCGAAACGTAACGGGTGAGTTTCCAAATTAAAAAAAATGGCTTAATCAGTTTCGATCACCAGTTTTCACTTCGTGTTTTTCTAGACAACTAGAAGAAGACAAGTCGTCCTCTACTCCCATCTTTGCCAACAGAAACCACAATGACATGACTGTCTTCTCAAAGATTACTACATCAATCGTTTAGGATCGGTTTGCACAAAAGGTGATTGAGCCAGCGTACTTACTGCTTATTACTTCCACGAAGGATATCAGGAATTTGTATCAAATTCCTGATCTCGTGCGGTTAACCTTCAGTTTTTCGGCAATTGCAAGGTATTACTGGTATTACCGAGTGACTTTAGCAGTGGATGTAGAATACACAAACCACAAATGCCTGCTACAAGACGTACTTCTTTACTTTTAAAATCTACTTTTAAAATCCGTTGCGTCTTGATCTCTAAAACCTGTGACCATATATCTTCCTTAATATGAATGTCCTATCACAAAAAACACAGAGCACTACTGACATCTAAAGGAAGTATTAGTAGGGAATAAGGTAAGAAAGGAACAAAAGGAATATAGGTTTTAATCTCTGTAAATCGTACCAAGAGGACCGTCTCACTCCACACTCACGCACTCCAAACAAAACACTAATTTTTAAATGTATTGATCCTGGCGACTGTGATTTCCAGATTGTATCTGTGCACATACTGTCTTAAATTACGCGCGGATTTTGACAAACCATGATAAATCCATAAATCCATAAAGTTTGGATGAACAATGACCATGAAAGTACTTGTAAAACACGCATAAGGCTCCTAAATTCTAAGAATCTAAGAGAAAGAGAATCAAGGTTAGATCCGCAATCATTCGACCTGGGTCTTGTATATCTTCTGATGGGGTAAAGTAAAAATTACATCGTTGTAAAAAACCAAGACGCATCTTGGTGCACCAATTGCTGCTTTGTTTATTTGTTCAGCCCAAAATATTTTCTTTGATATAGTCAAGCCGAGAATATATCAAAACACAGGAATGAAATTTGTTAGGTTTGAGTTCAAACCTGTTGACTTCACCTCATTCAATAATTGGATTATGTGATCTCGTGTAAAACGATCCTTCATAGCCATTCTTTCTGCGAGAACATTCTGCGAGAACACGTTGCAAGGTTTCTAGCCGCCTTAAATTCAGCTAAATTTGCAGTTGACGGGTTTTTTTAAATATGTGCGGTAAGAGGCTTCTTTATTGGCCTGATTTTTTTTTTGGGTTAGAGAGACTGGTCGGAATGAACTGTTTCATTCCTGTGAGGCATGACCACGATGTAGAAAATATCACTGTAATAACTAAGCCGATGGTCAGAATTTCTCCTAAAGACAAACTAACAGAGGTATTGTATTTCTCTGCTTGAGGTGTTAAAAAAAAGTGCCAGTAGATGATCTGTTTCGTTGTCTCGATCTGATATTCTGAGATATTTGTGTTATAGTTGGTTTAAAGGTGCAAATATTTCATCTGCTTGCCAGCCAGTGTAACGGACATAGAATATGCGAGCTATATCAGACCTTTACAGTTATAATATAAATTATATGAGACGATAGGGTAGTTACGGTAATGGCATCACTCAGTAGACTAGTCAATAATGCTTGAACAGTGTCTCGCCACGGACCTCCTCGTTACTCATAAATTGAAAGCCTGTGGACAGACTTATTAAGATAATTTGTGATAAATCAGGCATGCTCACAAAGAAGTGAAATTTTTTCTTGGTCACTTTATCACAGGGCTAGCATATCACCGCCGATACAGCTCAGCAAAACGTAATGATACTTTCCTGACATCTTCGTAAAGGTTATTTTTAGAAGTAAAAAAAGTTGGTAACAACGTAGTAAGGAGACCCAGTAGAGAATTAGCATCACAAGTTGATCAAACAAAGTTTGTGGTCCATTCTCACAAATAAGTTAAGTAACCCTGCAATAACATGTTATACATATTATACGAAACGACTACGGTCAATAACCGATTTGAGATGGTTTGATTTATATATGTAAATGTATCAAAACAAACCTTAAAATGATACATTTAAAACATCTGACTAGATATAAACCACATATAAAATTGAATGTTAAGACGTGTGTTGTTGCTGCATTTATAAGATTACATAATCGTCAGCTCATGTTTTATTAAATTAAACTTTCTACATTCAACATATACATATATTATTATGATTATGCTGTTTAATCATGATAAAATTATTTTCGCTTTTAACTACTTCTATATAAACGTAACTCGTATACATAAGATGAATGAATGGTCAATTTAGCATTACCGCATTTCCACTTGTTTTGTATTGTAAAACTATTCGTTACATAATCGACGTATGTAAGGTATATTAACCTAACTGCGCTATTCTGAACTATGCTATATTTTCGATATATTGTTGTGTTGAATATATACATAAATCAATGTGATTGTGTATTATCATTGCCAGACATCATCAATTAACCAGAATTCGAAGAAAAAACCATAAAAATTTTTTTTTGTTAATTTTCTTATTTGTTTGAAAACGGTTTGTTAAAAACTAAATTACTACTTAATGTATTTATTTACATAATTAAAAATAAAATTAAAATTAAATTAAGATATTATAGCTAAGTTTAATGATTTGTTTGTTATGAAGTCGTGTAAACCGTTTGATAGATGTCAAAGTGTTTTTTTTTTTGTTAACTTTCACAAGTTGATATTTCCTAGTTTTTGCCACTCTATATATATAGAAATTTTTAATCAATATTGTGTTGTAATCATTTAGCTGTGGTTGACTTGTGTCGCAAAAAAAGGTGCAGAAATTTAAAATTCTAGAAACGAATTCGCGTTTGTTTTTATCTCGTTTTACGATTTTGGTTTTTTTGTAGTTTGGGGAAAATATTTTTCCAGTTTTAGATTTTAAGTGCTGAAAATTCTAGATTTATGCTTGCAAATACATTACGTGAGTTTCTTTTTATATACATATACGTGCTCGATATTTATTCGGTGACACATATGCGGACAATTTTAATTTTAAAAAATCTGTATTTCGGAAGTATGGCTGTTCTTTTAGTTTTGCACAGCATAGCATGTATAACCAGAGAATCTATCCATATTGGAGTGCCGAAAGGATTTTGGCCTAATCGTTGAACAATCACTGGTTTGGTATTTTTCACTGTTGACATATCGATTCTTAACCACTTAACCACAGAAAACTATCAAGTCTCAGAATGTGAAAACTATGGTGAACAACACCCACCAAACCACAGCCAGTGTTGGGTGAGAAAAAAGATGTATACCTAATATTTATCCGCCTAAACCAGGTCATACTCTATTAACTAATTCTTGATTCGCCTACATCCAGTTCATTGTTGTTTTTGACATGTTTCTGATTTAGAACCATCTAAGAACATCTGCTTGATCACTACTCTGCAAATCCTATACGAATTTTGTTTCGATCATTATCAATTAAATTCATCAATCTATTGAGAACTCAATCTGAACTAACAAAATTGTTTCGTAACTACCCCCACGCCGACTGAACAAATGTAAAGTTTATGTTCATTAAAACCCCACAGGCACTTCCTAAACCACTACCATTACTAAGGAGAATGCGGTCATGTTAACCAATATAATCAAAGTAGCTATCTTTCTCAATCAGAGAAAAGTTCAAACTCACAAGCAAAATGCCAAAAATTCCCGTCAATTCTCTGTTCTTCAAACAGGAAAAATCGCGTCCGACTATAAAAAATTCACATATATAAACGATCTTCTATCAGATTCTCGCTTCAAACAGTTAGTCAATAACTTACTGTGTCAACAATTTTCGTAACCTTCCACCTCATGATCCAACCATTATGACGGTCGAAAAAGTAAAAGTTGTCTACATTTTTTAGAAAATTGGCAAAATAGCTCCTTTTCCCAAACCAGGAAATCCTTTCAATAAATTATTACTGCTGCACGGAATAGTTAAGGTAATGGACAAGTCATTTCAGTGAGGTGTAGTCCTCCTAAAAAAACTTCACATTCCAAAAAACTAATCTAGAAGTGTCGTGTCGGACATTCTGCTAATCAATCAAGGCTGAGACCAAAAAAACTTTAATGTTAAATGATTAGGTCATCCAACATTTACAACCTTTCTAAATAAAGAAAAGCCTTTGATACGGTTTGTCATATAATTCTACGTTTTCTATGTAACAGCAGCATGAGTCGCCAATGTTTAACCCCAGGTCTACACCTTTTCCCATTCATCTGTTATAATACCCAATTAGAACTGTTGGAATTCTTACCGAGGTATCGTGGGAACTGGTATAACGTAGTTTAGCAAATATCGCGATATCTCTACCGATGATATGCACTTCCACAAAGTGTGGAATACAAGTGTGATGACCACATTGGTCACGTTTTGATAGTCCATCCTAAATAGACGGTACAGCGATCTATGAGAGGAGAGCCGTAATTTAGAAGGCGGTAGAATTTAACTTCTTTTGTTCTGATTTTCTAAAACAATACGAAACAATACGCACATCGACTTGCAAAGATACAGTTTATGTGACAGCCTTGGAATACGATGCCGGTTCCATTTGAATTAAGAAGTTGGAATTACCAAACATGACACAAATCGGTGGCACGGCGAAGAAGAAGAAAGAAACCCAGTCCAACTTCAAGAGTTCAAGAAGTTGAAAGGGTCTAACTTCATTTAAGATGTGAAACAGGAGTGTAGAAATCCAGTAATCGATACACTCTCTTATTTATCACTTTATTTCTTTAGCAAAATCGAAACCAACCAATGTCTACATACAGTCGTGAACGATTGGGTGTATCTGAATACAGATTACACGAATTTATATCAAGTACTTAACATCAAATAGACAAAATCTTCACATTAAAAGACGAGATACACGCAAGTAATGGTCTATGTTCGATGACCTGAAACTGAAATGAATCCAATCACAAAATAAAAGACCATCAATCGAATTTAAAGAGCAGATATCAAAATTAGGAACAATCACATTACACAGATTAACGGTGCAACGATTACGTTTACCGGATTTAAATAAGACGCAGAACTAAAATAAAAGTGCTGCATTTCGCCAGGTTTGAACGTGACAACGCTGGAAACAGAGAAATGTCTTAAAAAAATTGCAAATTTCGGTAAATCAAACACAATAGAAAGCTCGTAACAGTATTTAAAAGGTATATTATATATTGTCATCAAAGAGTGCATGACTGTTAAATTTTACAATAGATAAAATCATCAAAAGTCCAAAAAATCAAGATGGTTAGGCTTCCCCAACCAAACTGTGAAATTTGTAAAATTTTAAAATTTATGCCATTTCTCGAAAATTATCAAAGTCATAAAAAAATAATAATTCGCCTAAATCTGAGAATTATTCAGTTTGTTCTAATTGCCTAGGACAATATACGAAGACCCCAGAATTAAAATCAATTGTTAATAGTTCGATTAAACTTTTTGAGTCTTTGAACTTTAATCGTCGAAGTTTGATGACCTGAAACTAATCAACAAGAGTGCAAAAGTTTTTTCTTCCGTAGCAATATAGGTTGAATTTAGACATAAAACGATCACTGTACGAATATAACAGGATCAGTTAAAAGAACCGAAAATTTGAAATTACAACAAAATTAAAAAGAACTAAATTAGTGCATTATTGCATGCACATTTTTAAATTAGTGCTTTTATTGAACTGGTAGATATCTTGATAAACTAAAAACAGCCATATATTTAAAATTTTAACCAGTGATAAAACAATCGAACGTTTGCAAATCCTTAAACGAATCCGAAATATAGCAAAAATATGATCTCGTTTTTTTTTTTGGCAAGCCCAAACCAACAGCTGTGAAATTAACGGCACAAATCAAAAATGTCGAAAGCCTTTGAATAATCTGATAGTGAAATTAATGGCATAGATCGAGAACTATCAAAATGCAGAAAATATAAGGTGATTATAGCCCATTAAATATGTAAAATTTATGTGACATAAATCTGAAATTGGCAAAATACAGTGCGGTTCAAATTAAACATGCATTCAGATTATTAAATTAAACTAAACAATTAACACTCTAACCCAAAATTTAATTTTTCGATACCAACTGTAAACTTTCAAAAACGAAATTTAATTAACAGAACTTCGAGATTCGAATATTTAGACATTTTACATGCAACAACCTATTTTAGAAGTCTATGAACCAAATTTACAGCTGATAATTAATGAACTTTATAATTAATTCTAATTTATGAATAATTAGTTTTAATTTATTAAACAAAAGTATAGTTATGTGCAAATTTTAAAAATATTTAAAAATTTTTTGTACTAAATTCAAAATAAAAATTATCCGCCACTCTATAGATATTTGACCATCATAAACAGAGTCAATCTGACCACAATCCGGTGGTAACTCTATATACATTCAATTCTACGCAAAATCTACGTCAGCCTGCCGCATCAATAATAAAAAAAATCAAGTAACCTAAATATGTATTCCGATATATGATGAATAATCATAAACATCCAGCTCACCTCGTTCCAAGTTCTAACGGTTTTCGTCTTTGAGTTTATTTAGTAAGGTCACAGAAAACCAAAGGAAACCAAAGTTTATCAAAACACCTAAACCGTATATTCTTCTGTATAATTCCAAGATTTCGTAATTTAAACAACTAACACCATATCATTTATAAAAACCTTTTAAATTTTTTCATCTCGATACAATTTTTCTATGGATAAAATGTAACGTTACGCGGTTCCAAATGTAAGAAGCCACGCAAAAAAATATATCATTTTATATTCACCAAAATGAAAAATCAACAATTTTAAATTTTTAAAATTTTCTATTTTTAGACGAATGACACAGTTTTACTTTATATTTTCATATTTTCATGAAATTTTTTATTTTTGAATAACGATCGTTTTTTTTTTTTTTTTTTTTTTTTTTTTAAATTTTTTTAATCACGAAACACGTTTTTCCGTGTATTAACTCACAACACACTATTTTTCAAAAAAAAAAATTTTTTATTATCATAATTGACAAACTTATCACAATTAAAATATCGTATTGAATGCAAACGACTACCCAAAACGAAAACACTTTTCAAAAAAAAAAAAATAAAAAAATTCTCGCAAAATGAAAATGAAAAATATGTGTATGTGTGTATACAATTTTCCACAAAACTAAATAAAACCAACAACAACAACAAAAAATCGATAATAAGTATATTTTTCTTTATTTTCAGATTTTTTCGTACGATTTTTTCCCTCCCCAAAAAATTTTGGAAAATTATCCAAATTTTGACACAACTTAAGCTTAATTTAATTTTTGTTTGCAACAAATTTTATTATTAAAACAATTGGATTTTGTTTCATGAAACCAATTTTTTTTTTTTTTTTTTTATTTACAAAACCAAATTAATTCACACAAAAAATCTACCTTTCGATTCGAACTTTAACGTAATAAAAAAAAACACACAATCGCGACTAAAACTTAAATCGTAACTAAAATGTAAAAAAAAAATTGTAAAGTCTTTCGAAAGTTTAGTGTTTCTGTGTGTATTTTTTTTTTATGTTTTATTTTCGTTTTGTGAATGGATTTGTGTTGTTTCGTATCAAAACAATACCATATACCGAATGGTGAACGGAGTTGATATTAGTGTGTTGTAAAATTTACATTGGGCGATGCGCGGTGTAGTGTTAGTTCGACTAGATGATGGACTTTTATCAGTTTTTTAAATTGTTGCAAGATTATACGATAATAATAAAAATGTGACATATCTACAAATTTATCACATGGAGTATTTAAAACATGGTTTGACATATTACTGCGATGGCCCAATAATAAAACTATTGATAAAGAACTTCAAGGAACGAGAGCATTGTTGTAAAATTTATGATGATGATAAATGTCATTAACTGTCATAAATTATGAAGATATTTTATGCAAGATAAAGATAGTTAGCAAAACTATGCAAAAACCCAATGAAGGAATATCTACTGTATTAAAATAGTGGCACTGTCGATTAAATATCGTGCAAATGGATATGAAAAAGCACAAAGAGCAGCACATGAACTGGCTGATTAATTACAAGTAGAGGCCTTTTTTGCAAGAAGGAAATCCAAAGAAGGATATTGTTTGAATTATTTGAAGTTTCATATGCAGATGAACAAGGTAGCAACTGTCAAATAAAAATTAATTAAAAGAAGCATGTCACGTTTTAGAGTTGAAATTGAGTAAAAGAGTCCTTATTCTCTTTTTGAATAAAAAGAGAATAAGGACTCAGTAGAAGCGATCTCTTTGTGGCTCATTCAATATTTCCCAAAAACGTCAAATAAAATTCGTTAAATTTTTAAATATAAATAAATTTGATGATGTGATGCCAAATCTGTGGGTTGCTTTGAGACTAATGGTCCAATACCAATTTCTGTGGTTGTTTGCAAGAGAAGCTTTACCAATTAAAACTTTATTAATTAGTTGAAACAGTAACCTTGAATTATTTTAAAATTTCTTGTCCGGGGCCTCTGGGCCTCTCACAACTTTAGCAATAAGATAATTGGATACGTACCTTGCAAATGAAACTAAAACTACTAATATTATCCGGAAACGATATTTAACTGGTTTTTGCCAATGTTCTGCTGGCATGATATCTTAAAGAATTTTGTAATTGGCTAGTACTAGGAAAAAGGTTGAAAACTGGGAGTTTATAACAAAATTAATTTTATCGGTTAAATATACGTTAGCACTTCATCTAACTGGTGTTCAGACCGACTCATGTACAATAAACATTTATGTAAAAATAGGTCGTAAGCGATCATTAAGATACTTGCTTACCCTTACAATTCCGAGCTCAATACATGCCATTGACCAAAACTAATAAATAAAAATCAAATAACTACATCTTGCACCGGTGAACAAAATGTGTTTAAACTAACGTTAGTTAGGCTGATCACCCAATTCGCTACAATACAACGCCCGCCAATTCTTCATCAGGCCAGAAAGTTTTATTTCCTGTGATCTTCGACTTGTACATATAAACTACTATCTTAACTTTGCAGTGACCAATCGATGATGACCCGACACCGTCCCTAAAAATTCACTTTAAAAAATCCCTTAAAAATTCGACTTTTGCGATTGTGTCCTTATTTCCAAGTGGATATTATTATGAGAAAGAATGTACTTACCACATAGATCACGTTCGTGATCGTAAAGTACAACATTATTTCCCCATTATCGGTCGTTAGTTTGTGTCAAATATCAGTCTGATTTTTTCCAGATCTTGCAATAAAGTTAGCAATCAGTGTTCTGGCATTGTGTTCCGTTATGGATCCCATCAGACCATCTAAATACAGTGAACACGAATGATTGATAGATTAGCTAGTAGCATGCGTAAACGAAGCGTAGCTTACACATATGATTATCGACTGCTTTGAAACCAAAAAACAACTTTTTTACCTCTGGTCTTAGAAGAAATCCAACATCAAGATTGAAAAAGCCATCTCCATTGTAAAGCATTTAGTCGTAAGACACTTACTCTATTACGGCCTGAACTACATACCAATTCTAAACCGAGTGTCCCGAAACGTGAGCGTGATCCAGTTCAATCTTGTATCCATTTTTCTTTGTTGTTTTCTTACTAAATATTTTTTTAAAGATGTGGGTTATTAGCACAGCGTTCCAATTTTCGTTTAGTAGCCTTTTATACGACCAGCAAAAGACACTGTGTAATATTATGCCCTGCAAATATTTTACACAAGACATGCGGATACTCCTCGAACCAATCAGAACCAATGATTTCAAAAGAAATAGGATTTGGTTTCTGTACTCAACAATACGAAAAAGTAACTACAGTTCAGTCCGTGACAAGAAGATGGCCTTAAATCGCACTTGGATGCAAAATGGTAAGTTTTTTTTAAGTTTATTTTGGCGAGCAATTTATTAAAATATTCATAAAATTACAAAAATTTATCAGCATTTCAAAGAAAAATTAAAATAAAGCAAATTCTATCAAAGAAATCAACGAATAAGAATCAGATCGAACTAATAATAGGTGACACCAATGTTACTCTGAGTTACTATTAATAGTCAACATCGTTTAATATAAGAATTATCTCATTATCATGAGATGATAATTTACTTTTAAAAAATGGAGCAGCAAAAATCCAGATCGAAACAGAGCATAATTGCGCACAACAGGTTAGGTTTGCATCTCTTGAATGCTGTAACCAAAACGACCAACTAAGCTATACTTCTTACCGTCACTGCCTTTCTAAACTAAAAATAATGAAAACCGCGATATTCTAATATCTACTAAGCATAACTTATTTATGTTGTACAGCCTAATTAAATAAATACACCAATGCATATCCATTATGTTTAGTCAATATGTACAATATAATTATCATAACAACAAATATTATATTGGTTGTTGATAACGACCAATACACAATCAAAACTAAAGAATTAGATTTTTTATGATAAGATTTTGTTAAGTGATCGCGTGTGAATACATAAAATATTACATGTGTCGAACTTGATAGATTGTACATTTTTTATTTCCCAAAATCTATGTCTCATTAATCAACTCAGAAATATTTTTGAAGATAACAGCCTTTGGTCGAGTTCAAATTTCATTACAAAACAAAACAAACTATCAAATAGTAGCGTGACAAATAATTTTTAACTTTCATATTTAAA
Source organism: Tipula confusa (assembly GCA_963556175.1). Lineage (NCBI taxonomy): Eukaryota > Metazoa > Arthropoda > Insecta > Diptera > Tipulidae > Tipula > Tipula confusa. The sequence goes on from OY744476.1 coordinate 67,366,514, forward strand.
CAAATCAATATATCAAACTATTTAATTTACTTATCATGCATCTCTAACATAATATAAATTGAACCATCCCCTAAATTTAGTGAAGACAAAGAAATTTGACTTGTAGTCGAATTGCCGCCAAACTACGAGAACCCCTCCCGACATTAACGCGAAAAAATCAAAATAATTTGCGGCAAACATAATACAACCAAAAAATCAATATTCAGTCGCGTATCATTTTGGTTGTGATTTTAATTTTATTTTGGAAACTACTAAATTGACGCAATACCAATTTTTTTTTTTTTTTTTAGCTATCAAAGCACAATGCCGAAAATAGACGAAACGAAAAACCAAAACAAAATACACACACAAACATAGGAATAATAAAATGAAGACAAAAAAAACAGCAACAATAAAAATGCCAAAAATACAATAAAAATATTTAAAAAAATATTATGCAAAAATTTTTTTTGCATTTTTATTATTTTTACTTACAAAACAATAGACAATCAAAAATAATATAATATAATAAATTAAATAAAATAAATAAAAATAATATGTACTTAAAATGTTTTAGTTTCTCCGGACCTAACAACTGCGTTGCTACTTTGACACTGACAGTAAAAGATGCAGATGCAGTACGTTTGTATGCAATTCATAAATCTCGTCTCAACTATTTCGTATTCGTAATGTAAACAAATTAACTATAAAAAAAGTACTAACAATTTACTGTGATTTCTATTTGGTTTTGTAAACCGTTCACAGATGGCAATAGCTTAACATCTATAAATATTTTCTATCGTGATACTTTCATGGAGTATATGTTGATATTTATAGACTACAATTTATAGTTATAGTATGTTCTGAATTTACTAAAATGCAACCGTTTATTAATGCAATCGTTTAACAACTTTAACCAAGACAGTCAGAAGAAGCAAAGACCTCCTCGAACAAAACATTAAGGCCCTAATTGAACTATGACCTCAAAATTTGTAACCAAATATGAAATATATTCAAAATTCAACAATTGTGCTTTTGACCATTTTAAAAGTTTGTTAACATTGTTTTGTTGTTTTAGTGTGGTTAAGAGGCACTCTCATGACTCGGAAAAGTTATCCCGATCCCCGCTTTTGTTAAAGCACAAGAAGATAAGGATCGGAAGGTGAAACGTGCAGTCGCAAAGAAAACCGGGCGCGATTGATGACACTATATATATATATATATATATATATATATATATATATATATATATATATATATATATATATATATATATATATACATATATATATATATATATATATATATATATATATATATATATATATATATCAGCCATAAATGTATTGCTTGGAACTCGTTGCTCTCCAAGAAACTCGATGGCCAAAAATAAAGACTATTGTCCCAAGACTATAGGTACATTGCTTTACAGTGGAGATGACCTCGGCAATCTTGGTGTTGGTTTTCTTCTTTAGCCCCAGGTGAAAAAGGCTGTTTCGGATTTCAAAGGAGTTGATAATCGTATGTATAAGGTACGTTTACGCATGTGACTAGCCAACCTGTCAATCGGCAATTGGATTGAATGGCAACGGTTTCAAAGAACTACTGGACCTACTTGTACAATTCTCAGCTTCCGTTGATCTCAAAATCAATGAGTTCAAAACAAAATATAAGATCAATAGTGTAAGAGACCAAGATGCAATGGATTTTAGTTGTGGTAACCACACTATGAAGAGTTGACAAGTTTCCGATACGTCGGGTCCCTTGTCACTCATAATAACTGCATGGGAGGGGAAATTAAAGCACGTCTTGTCGCTGGTAATCCTGCTTTGTATGCCTTACATTCACTGCTAAAGTCACAATACCTTGCAACGTCCGTCCATGTGAAATTGTGTAAGGTGCTAATCAGTCCCGTAGTCATGTGTGACTGTAATAGTTGGACCCTGTCGGATGAGTATGAAAGATGATTAGACATTCGAGAGAAGAATCATACGCTTGATATATGGCACCAAGCGCGACGATGATGACACTTACCGAGTTTTATTCAACCACGAGATCAGGAATTTAATGAAAATATCTCGTTCATGAAAAAAAAGGACAGCGAGTACGCTGGCTTGAACACATTCTGCTATCCAATCTTAAACGGACGGTTCAGCGATCTCTGTGAAGAGATCCGCCATTTGGCAGGCGCAAAGGTCGCAACCTCAGGATTGAATCCAATGGAGCCGGAATTTTGAATCGGTACGCGCCAGCAATGGTTAAAAGGCCATTTATTATTATTATAGAGCCCAGTACACTATCTTTTCGGACTCGTGCAAGTATTTCTCATAAATCAGAGGTTTCAGAACAATGCTTTTTGGATTTACGCAGTTTGTGATATGACTCTTCTTGCACAGGTACCGCCAATAAGGCAAACCATAGAGCATGAACTGCTTTGCACAGTGAGTATCTGCTGATTTTGTCATTGTGAGTTCATTTAAATAGTACTACTGTACTTCTTCATCCCGTTATTTTGTATTATTTTTTTTACGTATTGATCAGAGGATTTAAAGTCCCTGTAAGGCTAAATTTTGATCAATAATTTACAATTACTCAAACCATTCAACCTAAACCACCCAAGTACAGTATAAAACCTGCGCATTGCATAGCTCCACATCACCCTGTACATTGATATAAAAGATAAATCGGTTCATGAGTTCAGCACACCAAATCACCAATAGAGGGTCAAAGTTGTGTTCATTATATCACCAATCGTAATCATGTGAAAAATTCCATTTATGCATCCTGCCCCTATTGAGATTCGAATTCGGTACCTCCCGCTCCAAGCATCACAGCTCTAACCACTGCGCCACTCGCTCGGTTGTCCATACTTTGGGCTTTGGGTTTTCATACATCTGTTAAGTTTTGCACTGAGACTTCAAATTCGTCATTTGTTCTTAGTGAGATGTTTAATGAACATCTCTGATTACTGTAGATCAAGACATCGGCCAATAAGTATTTCGATTAGTAAGAAATCTAGGTAACTGTTGTTTTAGAATTTGCTAGCTTAAGTATTATTAAACCTGGTGAGTAATCATAGGATTGATACCTTTTGTTATACAAAAATCTATTGAACCAGGAATTTTTGGGATATCTGTAAACCAGTTGGTTAATTGACGAGTAGACATGTGATCTATTTTCTTCCACTGCATACATTTCCACAGTTATTTACCTTTGTGTAATTATCTCATGCAAAGAACTTGTCATGTATTAATTGATTATCACAGCAGACCATAAACAGCAGATGTAATGCTTTTCCCGACGAGTCCTCTAAATAATAATGTGTGTTACTTCTATATACTACTTGATTATGTTGGGCTGGCCCGTTGGCATTCCATATAGTTAACTTAAATCTAGATTTAATTTTGAAAGTTTGTTTATGTCTTAGAGCATTAGGTTCATATTGGTCTGCATTGTAATATGCACAAATTTGTTCATGAAATGATCGAGGGCACTTATAATTTTTTTAAATTCCATGGAGTTCAATAAAGTGAATTCCTTTTAAAATCATCTTCGTTTGATACTTTTTGGTTGATTGCAGCAGATATTTCTCTTTCATTTGAATGACTTTTGAATATGTAGTTTAGAGTTTCTGGTTCCACTCTTTCCGTGGGGTCAATGATTTTCTTAGCTCCATGTACACCAAACATCTTCAGTAATTTGCGGTATGATTTTCTCCACAGTTACTATATTTTATTTTAGTCTATCTAGCCCGCAATGGTTGGTCCTGATTTTCTTATTTTTTTAACAAACATCGTTGACGAATATCTTTGCAGCTGATTTCCCATCTCTAGCTAAGTGTACATCAATGAAGTGACCTAGGAGATTGTTGTATTTGCATAAACGAGCAAACTAATGAAATGACTCATTTGTGTCTCTAAATAATTGTTTCGTGGTCTGCTGCTGAATGTACATATTAAGAGTCGAAGCAAAATTTTCTGTTTTTATATTTGCTACCTAGCTCATCTAGGTATCACCTTCTCGTGGTAAATTTTTTTCATAAAATTAAAATGCAAAATACTTGATGGAACTCACTAAAAATGTTGTCCGTTTACGTTTTTATGTTAATGCAAAGGCGATTAATTTTCCCCATAAAGTTTACAGCTGTGTTTTTCTGCTTACTCACTTTAAAGGCAGTTTTGCACAAAATTCGAAAATTATTTGCCAATGAAACCCAATATTCAGCTCTACTCTACGTACAATTCTCTTCGAGTATTGGTAGTTAATTTTATTGTTTCCCCAATTTTCACTGTCAAAGCATCGGAGGATCGAGCAGAGACCTTTTAGGCGAAGAAATAATGGGTGCTGCATATGTTTGATTCAACAAATGTAGGATATAAATATTCTAAGTAAGAATATTCTTATACGAGATATTCTTATACGAGAATATACGTTTGGAAATAGTGCAGTTAGATTTGCATCTTTAGTTGAAGTTAAAATCTTTTATTCTAGAAAATTACCATTTTTCTATTGTTTCAAACTTAAACTTTAAATTATCAAAGTTTTTCTTCTTTTAAGAATATGGTTTTCAAGTTTATCGAAAATGTTCCTGCCCTCTACTAATATATCCAGCGCTTTCTGCTATGTTACGATACTGAATGACGTAAATGTTGCAATGTTGCTTTAACGTAATAAAAGGATGTCAAATCAGGCCAAACAATTACATAATCATTTTTGTGGAACTAATCAATGAATTTGTGAAGCAGAGTTAAACATTTAATGGAATACGCTTTAACATTCAGCGCTTAACCCGCTTTTAATAAAAACAGAATCGTTTATGGCCTTAGGCCAACTGCAACGTAACATTCCTTGAAAATTTAGTAGAGTCTTCGTTTACATCTGATAAATTTTCTTTTGCGCCTACTATCTTAGACCTACCATCCTTATTGTTCCCAACGTTGCGTTTATACTTTGTTTGTCGTCTATTGAAAGTAATATTATTGTTCGTTTTAATTACGTCTCTTATTTGATCATGGTCATCATCTGAGGTTTGTGTTTAAACATTACAGTTTTTCCGGTGGATCTCTGCATAAAATGTCTGGATGTCCTCTGTCTGCACTTCTTGCAGTTGCTTGAAAGATACAATCCCATTCTTTCCCATATTGGAAGTTTTTTGTCTCAATTGTTTATTTTGTGTTTTTCTGTCTTCCTTGCAAATTGCAAATTGGCATTGATCAGCACGAAAACTATTCATGTCACTGCACCAACAATAAACTCTTCACGAGTTTGAGCACAATTAAATGTCGGTGACCAGTTTACAAGCAAATCCATCATTTTATTGTTTTTCGGGCAAAAATACTAGCTCGACTCTAAGCAAAGATCGTCGCACTGGAACAGCTGTTATCTGTTGAAACTGTGATTGAAGTGATGTTGTCTTGAATCCATCAATCTAGCCTCATCCATATTTTAGCACAATTCCTCAAGTTGAGCCACACTAGTGAGGATGTAGTTAGTAATTGGGTAGCCCCTTAAATTGTGAAACCACCTAATAATTTAAATATGCTCTTATATATAATATGACCTTAATTCTTTCTTTTCTTAAACAACTCTTTCGCAGATATTTTAACGTCCTACTTTACGCCGTCGCCAGCCAAATCAAGGACTCACGAATACAGCTGTGCAATCATAGACGATGGTTCGGCCCATGGGTTCTGCACTCCAACCGGGGATTATAGAGTTGTGTTCATCGTCATAACCGATCACAATTCAATGATGAAAAACCCCTCTTTCAATCCTCCCTCGGTTGGATTCCAACCCGGTTCGTTGGTGGTTATATTTGTTACCTACCACGATAAAATAACTCTCGTCATCCATCATCTATTTATAAATTAATATAGCGGTGAAATATTTTTGGGATAACGTTAGCTCCTAATGGTTTTAGGATTGACTTGATATTTTTTATCCAAATGTCCATATAATTTCGCCCTGCTCCCTGTTGTTTTATTTTTCAATTTACTTTGATCTTTGAAATTTTTTGCCAGACCCAGGTTTTCTTTTTTATTTTCAACTAGGATAATTGTCTTGTAGGACACGAACAAAAAAATTGGAAAAAAAGATCTTGAAAATAACGAAAAACGTTCTTTGGTTTATTTGGATTTTCTTTTTTGCAACTAAATTCCAAATGTGGACACGCCACATTTTCGTCAACGAAACTAAAATATAAAATATAGTTTTAAAGAACTTTACCTTCTAGAAAGGCAAAAGAACATATAAGTTGTACGCTCTAGTTGTACACATATTAGCGTCATATGTTTACTTGAACTATTATAATAGATGTAAATTATTGATTCGTGGAGCACAAGTTTTTCCAAAATATGAAATTTGCAAATTTTGGCAATGAATCAAAAATTTCATCTTTAGAATTGAACTCTGAGTAGTTACATAAAAAAAAACTCAGGCTGATTCCAAATATCGAAAAGTAAAAATAGATCCATGATTTTTTTTTCATAAATTTTCATGTCAAATTTATTTTCTATGTTGTGTACACATATCCAAAAAGCAATAAATATATATATATGTATATATATTTTTTAATAATAATAATAATAATAATAATTTTAATTTTAATATTCTTTTTTTTTTTATTAATAGTAATTAATTAATTTTTTTTATCATTGTTATTTAATTTTTTTAACATTAAAAATTTATTTTTTTCTTATAATTAAATCGCAAATATATTATTATTTATTTTGGTTGGTAATTTAATTTTTATCAAAATTAGTTAATTTGTTAAAAAATTAAACAAACTGGTTTTTGTGGTTTTGTGATGATGAATCAATATTTATATTACTTATTATATATATATATATATATATATATATATATATATATATATATATATATATATATATATATATATATATAAATCTGTATATAAGAAATGGTTCATAATTTTATTATTATGATATAAGATATTTAGATTATATTTGATGAAACTATTTCGAAGTTTATTTCTTTTATTATTAACCACAAATATATATATATATATATATATATATATATATATATATATATATATATATATATATATATATATATATTATATATATATATATATATATATATATATATATATATATATATATATATATATATATATATATATATATATATATATATATAAATATATATATATATATATATATATATATATATATATATATATATATATATATATATATATATATATATATATATATATATATATATATAAATATATATGTATATATATATATATATATATATATATATATATATATATATATATATATATATATATATATACCGATATAATTATAATTTAAAAATATGAACCATCGATATCGCAATAATTAATTTTCCGCAGTCGATATTATTAGTAAAAAAAAATTATAATGATTATTAAATTGTATATTTTTAATTTTTATTGTTTTCCTCTGGAAGATTATTATTTTATTTCGAAAATAATTAAATTGTATATGGATATATTTATATTATTATTATTAATTAATTATTTTCCTTTTAATAATTATATCTGTTTTGTTTAGTTTTAATAATAAAAATGTGTTTTTTTTTAATTAATTTTCGTTTTTGATATTTTTATTTTATTTTATTTGTTTTAATAATTTTATTTATTTATTTACATACAATAGTTTGTTTTAATTTTTTAAATATATATGTATATATATATATATATATATATATATATATATATATATATATATATATATATATATATATATATATAATTTTTATTATTATTCAATAATTAATGAAGACTTTAATATATAATAATAAAAATGAATTAATCTCTATTTACAAAAAGTTTTATTTTTTTATTTTGTTTTTCATCTAACTAAAATTAATTAAAATCATATATAATTTATATAAAAAAAAAACGAAGAAATAAAAAATAAATAAAAATAAAAGCAAGCAATTATTGTTTTTTTTTTGTCGGTTTGCATTTTACTTTTTTTTGTGTTAAAGCTAATTAATTAATAAGCAATTCATTTATATCATAAATTATGTAAATATTAAAGAAATACGACAACATATATATTATAAAATAAAATTGTAAATTGTATCAATTTATCGAAAATCGAGATAATATGGCGGGCAGTCGGTTTAAATAATTTTGAAGTTATTAAGTGTTTGATAGTAAATTAAAATAGAGGTAGAGATGTAACAATTAGTATTTTAGTGTAGTCTCTATTAATTAAAATCGATATTAATATATATTGTTACAAAGCTTAGTTTCGTCAGACATTGCCTTTTGTAAAATTAAGAACTGGTTTTTATTATTTTATTGGCACTAATCAAAAATGATTTATTAAATATTTTGTTGTTGTTTTTTTTTTAATGTAGTTAGATTTTAATAGATATTATTTTTTGTTTTACTATATTTTAATCAGTGCGGTTATTAATGGTTGCTCTATTTTAATATTTTTTATAAATTATTATAAGAACTCTGTAAATATTTTTTTGAATAGTTAGTTGTTTGTAAAATGGTGTCGATCTTTTCGTTAAACTCGTTGTTTTAATTCATTTTAACGCGAAATCGTTTAATTAAATTAATAATTTATTATACGGCCGATAATATTTTTTTTTTCATATTTTAATTTTATTTTGGTGGGATGAATTATACAAAAAATATTTAAATTTGATGAAAATTAAAAATAAATATTCTAAATAAAAATTAATCACATACAATGAATACGACAAAAACTTAAATTAATTTTCAAAAAAAAAAAAAATTGCTTGATTTTTATTCGCTTTAAATATTAAAAATAAGGACGATAAAATTATTAATTTAATTAATACAAATTTATATATTTTATTTTACAGAGCTTAATTATAATAAACAGTCTTTGATTTATTTATTTAATTAATTTTCTAATTTTATTTCAAAAAAAAAAAATATTTATATTATTTTACTGTAGGATTTTGTTTGTTTGTTGTTGTTGTAATAATAGTGTATAATAAAATTAATCGCCAATAATTAAAACTTAATAAACGAAATAAACTAAACAATTTAATATTATTACATTTTTTTTTTAAATTTATTTTTATAATGTTTAATTACACGTTTATTAATGGTTTGTAACGTTAATTCTGTTTTATTTTTTTGTTTTAATATAAAATTACGATTAATTGTTTCTTTATTTAATTAGTGTTACACTTACGTAATCATATAAAATTATATATATATATATATATATATATATATATATATATATATATATATATATATATATATATATATATATATATATATTTATTTATATATATATATATATATATATATATATATATATATATATATATATATATATATATATATATATATATATATCATTTACTTAATTTTTAGTAAAATTTATTTGGGTTGCTCTCTGCTCACTTATTCAATAAGGATGGAATGTTCGAGGAAATTTATTTATGGATGAAGTTTTTGGTTTAATCGTGAAATGATCTAGATTCAGGATTTACTTAATTAAAATTATTTATGGCAGTAGTTTAATCCAATTAAGTATTTTAATAAATTATCTTGTTTGTATCATTGTCTACCCTTAAATCATGCACGAACATTTCATATTCACCCATAATTATTTTCCAATTGATAATATCATCATCAAATTAATTAATTAATTTGATTGTGTTTTATTTTTTATTAAATATTAAGTCTTTATTTGTAAAATTTTGTTTATTCAAAATATTATAGTCATATCAAAATAGTAAATATATTAAATGAAAAAAAAAAAAATTAAAATTATAAACTTACCCAAGTTAATTTGAATAACAAAAAAAAAATGGAACCACCACTCCGATTCCAGTAGGAATATTATATATTCAGCATAAATAATGTAATGGAATGAAATGCTATCTTAACTTTTAAAATTGTGCAATTTTTTCGGTCGTTTTTGAGAATATGATGATTTTTGCTTGTGACTATATTTTTGAAAATTTTCTTTTTTATTATTATACATCTTAGCACCATTGTTTTATGTGACGTATATATGAACGAATATAATTATATGGTGCCATTTTTTCGTTATCACCCATTTTTTGAATTATGTAATATAAAAAATTAAAAATCATAATAGACTTTTAAAAAACTCAATTCCGTTTACATAAAATATATTATAAAAATTAAATAATTAACACAAAAAAATTATATATATATATATATATATATATATATATATATATATATATATATATATATATATATATATATATATATATATATATATATATATATATATATATATATATATATATATATATATATATATATATATATATATATATATATATATATATTTCAAAATATGACTATAAATCACGATAATTAAAAAAAAAACTTCGTATTAAATAAATTTATTTGTTTTTAATTTTTTTACACTTAAATAAAATAATAGACTAATAAAATAATTATAAACAAAAGGGACCAACAAAACAAAAATTAAGAAATTATGTCTGTTTCATTATTTCAGATAGTTTAGTTCGTTTGTTGTTATTTAATAAATTTTTTATAATAACATTTTATTTAATTAATTATTTTTTAATAAATATTATTTTATTTATTTTGTAGTAATAATATATAAATTGATATATTTAGATACAATTAAATATATATATATATATATATATATATATATATATATATATATATATATATATATATATATATATATATATATATATATATATATATATATATATATATATATATATATATATATATATATATATATATATATATATATATATATATATATATATATATATATATATATATATATATATATATATATATATATATATATATATATATATATATATATATATATATATATATATATATATATATATATATATATATATATATTTATATATATATATATATTTATATATATATATTTCATTAATAGGCGGTAATAATTAATACATTTTTAAATTAATTTATGTTTGTTTATGTTTTTAATTAATTCGTAATAATTTTGTATTTTAAGGTAGAAAAATTGTTTTCATTTTTATTTTTAAAATTCCTACCCTACACAACTTCCTTCAACATTTTTTTTTTATTTTTATTTTTTTTTTATTTAATTTAATTTAATTATAATTATATATATATATATATATATTAAAAACATCTTATTTAAAAAAATAATAATAATAAAATGGACAAAATAACTACATTTCGGTCACCATAATTTTTAATTATTTGTTTTTGTCGGAGATGGAACTTTTAGGAACCGTACATGGAATGCGATCTGGAGACCCGATTCACAATATTAAAAAATAATAATACAGTAAATTTAATGTGCATAATTTAGCCAAATTTGATTTTTTTTTTTTTTTTAAAGTTCCTAGTTTTACAAAAGTTTGGCTTATTTTTTTTTATGCATGTTTGATTTTACACATATATGTTTTGTGTGTAATTATTTTATATATTTGAATTTAATTATTAATAATTTAATAATATAATAATAAAAATTGTATATCTTATTTTTAAATTTTACATTTTATCATTTAATAATTTTGATGCCTTAAAAATATCGTCAATATTTCTACGTGTAATGTTGGGGATTTTTAAACGCCCAGCGAATAATAAATATGTTCGAAAGTTTTATTTTCTTAAATTCTAACTTTTTTTTTTTTATTTTTATTTTTAATTTTAAATGAATTTGGAAACTAGAATCTTTTATTTTGTTTATTTATTACACTTATAGTTTTTACCTTCGATTGAATTCCGATTTGATTACTGGAAAAAAATTACGAGATAATTAGTATTACATTGTTTAAAGTAATTTATTTATTAAAAATTGTAAATGTAAGAGAGCTATACAAAAGTTAAATTCGTAAATTCGTTTACCGATGTGAATAAATTTTGACATTTCATTATGCCAACGGCGAATGCTAGGTCTGATAATAATATCTAAATCAATCGAGTGTAACTAAATTAAACAACTAAAGGTTCAATCTCAATGACGCCGTACCGTACCGTATCCCATCGTGTGTCACCGACTTTACGGATTGTCAAACACAATGTGTCCACGCCGTTTCAGAAAAATTACAGATCGGCCATTTTATTTGTCCAATGAATTTTTCAATTTTAAATTCCATTTTTATCAAATTAATATTAGTTTTAACGTATTTTGCTTGACGCGAAAAACTGTAAACAAATTTATTTGATTACTAACTGAATTTTAAGGTTATGTTGTCCGAAAAAGTAAAAGTTTATCTATCTTTTCCATCCGCACCGTGCCGTGCCGTTCATTGTGATTGCCTTTGCATTTTATCATATAAATTATATAGGACTATTAATTTTTTTAGTTTGACAGTTTAACGAAACGGAGCGGTGCGGTGTCATTAAGCTTGAACCTTAACCCTCACGGTATCGTTGGTTGTCGTAGAAGTTAAACAAAACCAACAAACTAAAACAATTGATAACGTCAAAAATTACAAAACTACGATGGTGGTTTTTTTACAAGTCATCAAGGTATGACGACCTAAGATAAGACAACATAAAATCTTGTTAGCAATAGTCGTTCTGACGGGCTTAACGCCTTATGAGAGGTATTAACAACTTTAGAAATGTCCAATCTTACCGACTAAAAGAAGTATCGCGAAGTGAATTCAAAAAAAAAAAAAAAAAAAAAAAAAAAAAAAAAAAAAAAAAAAAACGGAAAAGTGTGAATGATGGTAAACTAAATGATGGTGCTTAAGAGTACATCAAATCTAAATGACCACAGTTACACGTAACTTCTTTATTGAGATCAGCGGAATGCTTTGGACCTAATTATTTTATCATTGAGGGACCACATTGTAGTTTATAGTTGCCATTAATTTAGACTGCAAATGTGCAAAGCAGGCTCATACTACGTAAAAAATCCGAAAACTATCGCGAAATACCTGTCAATTGTACGGCATACAAATTACTGTCTTACATAATATTACAGAGAAGTTATAGGTGACCAAGGAAAAATTCGTTGTCAAGCCGCTTTCACAGAAAAATTCTGCAGAATTCTTCAGTAATATTTCTTCGGCAAAACATGACGGAATTAAATATTGTTTATCTTTTTTAGTAAATTCCGAAAGTGTATACTAACCTAAAATTGAATTTTATTATTTATTACTAAAAAATTACTAAAAAAAGGTAAACAAAATTTAATTCCGTCATGTTTTGCCGAAGAAATATTACTGAAGAATTCTGCAGAATTTTTCTGTGAAAGCGGCTTCACTGATAAATTTTTACCAAAATTTATCGATTACTTTGCTAGGTCTGGGAATACCTAAAAAATATATGCGTTAATAAACCAAAACGCAAAGGATTTAAAGTATTGAAAATACATTTTGTCGCAATCAACTGTGCTTTGTATACCCTACGTCCAATGCTACAGTCTAAATACCTTGCAATTTTCTAAATACTAATAAATAATGAATACAAATATAAAAATTAATTACCTTCTATAATTTCTTGTTTTGCCTTATTAATTTCCAGACGCATTTCTCGTATTATATCAGCCTTAAGTGAGTCCAAATCAGCTTGCATTGGTAGTGATAATGCTTCACCATTAACTTGCTAAAAGGTTTCATAAAAAAAAACATTTAGAATGTGCCCTTTAAATATAAACTAGATACAAATTTTTTATGATTTTTTTTTACTATACTACAAACGATTGCATTTTGAAAATACAAATGGAAAATTTATTGAAAAATGACATTACAATTATTAATGTATTATAGAGATAAAATTTAAGAGCAATTACTTTTAAGATATTTTCTTCACTCGCATTTCTAAAATGTTTCCTTAGTAGTTGTGGTGACTCCGGTTCACTTGTACTTACTGTATTAATATTAGTTCCTTGTGAATTTAGTTGATTATTTCCTGTAATATTACTACCACTACCTAATTTATGCGGTAATGTATTTGATTTTTCCCATGGTCGTTGGCGTGTTGTTTGAATTTCTTCATTTGCTGGTGGATCAGGCTAAAATTTATATATTCATGATCAAAATTGTTAATTTATTATCGTATAATTTTAAACTATAGTTACCTCTTTTTTGTCAACTTGTGCTCTACGTCGCGCTAAAGTTTTTGCCATTTCATCCATCATTGATGCCATGCCCGTGTTTGTTCTACCTATAGTACCATAGTTTCCGCTACCACCACTCGATGTACTACTACCACTATTTTCAGCTGGTGGTGGTGTTGTTTTTTGATTACGTTTCAATTGTGCTTGCTTTAGTTGTGCTGCTAATGAATTCATATCGGGTCCATCGGCTTTTGATGATGATAAACCACCCATTGGTGGAGGAGGGGGAGGAGGTGGAGCTGTGACACCTGGTCCAGCAGGTGGCTGTGGAGGTGTTGGTCCTGGAGGTGCTTGAGGTGGTGTAGCACTAAATACAGGATTAGTAGCACCAAATGCTGGTGGAGGTGGTGGTGCTTGTGGTGGACCAGCTATCGGTGGCATTTGTGGTGCTTGTGGAATATACTGTTGACTTGTATATATACTACTGCCATTCGTTTGACCAAATCCTGTTGGTGCAGATGGAATTACTATTTGTTGTCCGTATACGCCTACACTATTATTACTAGCTGATGTGGGTAAGCCGCCTCCTGTACCATTCGAAGATGCAACATAGATAGGACCATTAGTTTGACTAAGTTGCTGCTGCAGCTGTTGATTTAAGCTTTGATTGGAATTTGATGCTACATAAATTGGTTGATTATTATATTGTGTTATATTTTGATTAGATCCATATGAATTTTGGCTAGTCTGCGACGTATAAGATTGTTGTGATTGATATATTGGCTGGGGATTACTCACAATGTTATTCACGAGCTGGGGTTGTTGTGGCAAAACTTGTGGTTGCTGTGAATAGTTTTGTATTGGGATTGACATTGGTGGAGGTTGAGGAGCAGGTGGCGCGCTCGATGTGCGATGATGACCTTGTGGCGTTGGAGGACTCTGTGGTGTATTTTGTTGATTTTGAGATGTTGGTGTTTGTGGCGAAGGTGCAGGTCGTCCATCAACTGTGGTAATTTGTTGTGATTGTAGGATAGCCGCATCCTCTCGTGTCATCGTTCTATATCCCATATCCTCTTCATAGCTCGGATTATTTTGAGGATTGGGCGGAACACTTGGCTGTAGACCTCTTCCATTTAACACCTCTAGTGCTTGTACCATTGCACCAGCAAATGCTTCGGCGTCTTGTTGGCTTGAAAAATTTAAACCATATACATACTTCGAATCCCGCCATTGATGAAATGTAGCTGTGGCTTGATTATATTTTAAACCTTTTACTATAGAACAATTTATAACGACTTCATGATCCTGTAATTTTCGTCCCACTACTCGAAATGTATTATTTTGTTGATGATGATATATTTGAACCTTACTTAAACCAGAAGAAGTGCCTGATGGTATCCATTTTTTTTGGATCTCATCATATACCATAACAGAAGCTCGAGCACCGATAATACTTTGTTCACTGTAATGAAAAATTAAAAATTGGTATCAAATTTAAATTATCAACGACAAAAAAAAATGCAACTGTAAAATTATAAGTCGCGGATAATTTTTCAATCGTTATCTCTAGCGTCTCGTAGCAACGCGATCAAAAATGAATAGTTTACAATTAAATATTTATAGTTTCATTATAACAAGTGTATTTATTTGTGTAACTTAGAATTCTTATATTGTATAAAATACAAATTTTATTTTTTGATATATTATTCAAAATTGTCCCAATTATGGATAGTGTTGGCGCCCACTCATAACTTATTTACGATAAAATTTTGGTCGAAAAATATAAAAAAAAAAATATTTTACTGGATTTTTTTAACTTGGTACATATTTTTGATTTGTGTGAATCATAAATTTTTTGCAAAAAATAAACCAAATTCAATATGGTTTTATTTGGTTAAAGTTGAAATTCAAGTAATTTAATTGGAAACCACAATTTAACAGATTTAAAAAAAACATAATAATAAAAATGGTCAGCATATATTGTCGTATTGTAAATTAAGTATATGGGAGACTGATTTTGCGTCTGGAGCTGTAATGTTAGATTTTCGAACGGAAGTTAAAACATTCTAATCAAAATATATCGTCCATTTAAAAAATATTTAGCATAATCTTTGATTCGTGTGGGGTTTCAAATTAATTATAACATATTTTGTCGATTAAAATAATAAAATAAAAAAATGTTAGCGACAAATTCAAATTAAGTAGAATGACTAATTAATTCGATAAATCTAAACACAACCAATTGGTTCTGCTTATAATAATGGCATAAACCATAATCTGACAATGTATAAAACTAAAAAATTTATTATGACACAAAAACAAAATTTTTATTTCAGTATAAGGAAAACCATAAGATATTTAACTGTTATTCCCACTACAGTATTCTAGAAGTATTTTATACATATACAGCTAATTTATCAACGTAGATTGCTTATTATATTTGGCATCCAAATCAAAACATATCAATCATATAATTAGATACTTAATACAAATTGAATAACATATATATCATAACCTCTGTGATACAAAATTTTCCAAATTGAAGTAATTTAATATCACATTGAGTTATAAATTGTAATACGATAAAATAAAGATAATATTTTATTTAATAACTACTGTATTCTATCGTAAAAATGGATAATTGGTTTCGAGTAGTGTGTAGAGAGTAAAGTTTCCCCGAGTATAATTGTATTCAAAGGAATTTTGTAATTTTATTGATTGATTGATTGGACTGTACGACCAAGCTCTAGATATCAGTAACTGCGTAGGCCCGGCGTTAATCGGGAGATGGGTCCCGATTAACGCCGGGCCTACGCAGTTACTGATATCTTGTGATCGTACGGCATAAGACAAATTAAACATATTAAAATATGATATATTATTATCTCCAAGCCATAAGCTGTAACAAATTAAATTTAGTTATCACAGAAAGTACAACTGCCACAAAGTAGTTTTAAAATTTAAAAAAAAAAAATTGGGGGATCGAACAAAACAAGTTCCAATACACAAAATTTTTTTAAATCTATTTAACACTAAAATCAAATGAAACAACCGTTAAACTGACAAAATAGGCAATTAAATTAAACTAACATCTAATTGATAATACTTATATTGTAATAGAAATTGTAATACGATAAAATAAAGAATATTAAATTTAATAACTACTATTTTCTCTCGTTAAACAACGGATAAGCATTGGTTTCGAGTAATGTGTAGAGTCTAGAAATTATGTAATTTTATTTATAATATCTTATTATTTTTAATAAAGTTTACAAAATTCGAATAACAAGAATTTAAAACAAATGCCATCAATATGTTTGTCGGAGAATGTCAAACTTGCTCGAGTAAACGTTGGAATCCTGGCAGCAATAAAGTAACTAATTTGGTAACATATACCACAATTTTTCGTCTAAATAGTCAACTTTTCGCCAAAATTCAACATTATTAGCCAAACTTGGTTGACAGAAATCCGAATGTAAAAGTTGTATTTATGCGACTAAATATAGCATGACCAACCCATGATCGAGGCAATATTTTAGTCCCAAAACGTAATAAATTTTGCCGGGCGCATTTCTTAACTTTGAAATTTCATATTACACCATTGGACTTCAGTGACATTTAGCCCTAATGTATCTCTCTTGTAAATTGGCAATTTAGACTACAACTTTGTATATTGTTGTATTTGAAAAGCCAGTTTTTATGTACATCCTCCTGTTTTTTCGTTTTACTTAGCAAAAGTGCATAGTTTAAGGTTTTGAAACTGAATTCATCAATGAGTTCAGGCGAATCCCCGTTTCGTATATAAGTAATGCTTTATTTACTTAAATACATTCTTCTCGGAAAAATCAAAATAAATTTCGAAAAAGTATTTTTAACCGAAAATTTTGAAATATGGCTTTTGGAACTTAACTGAAATCATTTAGGTTAAACTAAACTAGTGAATTCAAATCAGGTTTCTGAAATTCCGTAAATCCAGGATTGCGCTTTTTTTAATTTCACAAAATCAGAAATCTAAAAAGTTTTATCCGTATTTTTCGAATTTGTAAAATTTTTAAATTAGAATGAATTTTTTTCTCATTAAACAAACAAAATTTAAGAGCGCAACAGGAATCACAGTCGTGATAAAAGGGATCGAATTCACAAGTGGAACCTGAAGAAATCAGCTAAGATCTGAAAAGGTTGAACTTCAAGGTGAAAAATGTAATTCATTACAAACCGCGAGAACATGAAGTAATAAAAACTAAAGGCAAACACGTGATCTATAATGTCAGGTCTCTGTTGAAGGAACAATGCACCAACTATCAGGAATACGGCCATTCGCGAAACTATTGCAAACTTCCAGCTGTTTGTGTAATATGTGGCAAACTACATGACACCAACAAGTGTGAGCTAGATACAAGCAAACCAGAGGCTCGAAAACGCAATGATTGTGGGGAAAATCAGACCGCAAACTAACAAGGATCTGTAATGTACAAGGAATTAAAAAAAATTACTCCACGGCAAAGATCTGAACAACAAGCGCTTAACCAAATTTTCAAGAGACAAACTAATGCGGCAGAAATGTCTGCTACGATTAATCCAGAAACATCCTATACGGAAGCTATCAAATGTAATCTTAATCTAACTTCAAAGGACGACTTAGGAATTAAAAACGTAATAAATACTCTCAATGAATTAATGAATAAATTTATGCAAATGATAGAGACCAATATGAGTCTCATGCTCCAAACCATGAATACCCTCATGCAACTTCTAATCAAAAACTAAAAATGAATGAATTTTAATTAGCTGTTGATACTAAGCGTCCTAGCGGAAAATCGCAAGGTGGATCTGTTATCCTAATAACGAAAATAACACGACAATATGACCTCCAAAAATATGGTGAGTTGCATATTCAAGCAACTAACATCTGTTAGGAGGAATGGACGAGAAAATGCATCATATCTGCAGTTATATCTGCAGTCCACCGAAACATTTGATTAATAGATATCAATTTGCAAAGTACTTCAAAACTCTGGAAGATAAGTTTATTGCATATGAGGTGACTACAACGCCAAACATAACCAATGTGGTTCAAGGTTAACGTCATTGAAAGTAAAACAATTGTGGGAATGCATACAAGACGAAAAACTAGATCATATATCTGATGGCTACCCAACCTTCTGGCCAACTGAGAGGCAAAAAGTGCCCGACTTACTGCAATTATGTTACATCGAGCAGCTAAGTTTACGTAAAATTGCAGAAACCATCTCAAAATATTGAGCAGCTCTTAATGAGAAATACGCAGTTAATACGCAGACAGTGGCAGCTACATAGAACTCCTACCCTTAAATCAAAATTAAACAAAGCGATAAAAAATCTAAAAATATTCTTCGTAAAACAACGCGATGAAGAGGTTCAACATTATCTCAATGGACTCACCACGACTGAAGCAACAGATTAGTTTCTGTGGAAAGCCACACGCAACCTGAAACGACTTGCACTATCATGCCCTCCGATGCGTCTACCGTCAGGGCAAAAAGTGATGTAGGTAAAGTAAACATATTTGGTCAACATCTTAGTAAAGTATATCCTGAAGCTTCGGAAATCCAGCTAATTAAATACAAGAGGCTCCAAGCACAAAAAAAATCAAGGAAAACATAGATCCAAAAAAAAGTAGGGCATGCTCCAATCAGCGGAAAAGTAATGAAAAATGTATTAAACTAAAAACGTATATTTTCAATGCTATAATGAAAACGGGCTACTTTCCTGAAACCAGAAAGATTTCACATATCATAATGTTTCCGAAACCTGGTAAAGATTAAAGAAACGTAAACTTATGTCGTCCAATCAGTTTGCACCCGACACTCTCAAAGCTATTCGAAAAAATTCTCCTTCAGAAACTTAAGTCAATTCTACATGAGCAAAAAAATAATTCCTGTTCATCAATTTGGATTTAGAGAGGAACATGGAACCGTGGAGCAAGTTAATAGAGTCGTATCTGAAATCAGGAACTCCCTAGAACAAAAAAAGTTCTACTTGGATTTGGATTATTTGATCAATCGAATATTTTTGGTAAATTCACAACTCCGCAAATTTACCTGTCCACCTGTGAGATTAAATAATATCGTTCTACCACAAAATCAAAACGTTAAATATATCGGTCTACATTTAGATAGAAGGCTCACATGGAAAAAACATATTGAAACTAAACCAGTACAACCCAATAGTAAAGCAAAAAGTAGCAGTTGAATTTAGAACAACATCCCAATGCTTAGTCCAAATAAAGAAAAAGAGCTAAATATCGGTGACTTATCTTGTTTCCTAGACAGAAAAAATTCAAGAATAAATCGAAAGGCAGTTAAAAAAAATGAGTGCTAAAAAAAAACGTTGTTAAATTATTGCCCAGCGAACCTATTTTATGTTCCACTTATGCAATTTAAAGTATGTGCCTCCAACTAGAATTAAGGCTTAACAAGCATTATCGGCTGCTGGACTATTTCCTACAAAAGTACAATCCTGACTAAATGATAAAACATTAGGTGCTCTTTGTTTTCCTAAAGCCTATTTCGTGCATTAAAATGAACTTAAATATGAAAAAAAATGAATTTTAAGCGAAATTTGAATTCATTAGACTAGACTAGACTATTTGAAAACTATTTTCGAAATTTTAACATTATCCAAATTTTTTTCTAATTTTTAATTTCAAAAGTTAAATTTAAATATTTGGTTTAGGTCCAAACAAGCAAAAAGTCAAATTTAATTTTTGGTTGGAATACAAAATTGTGAATTCTGGGCATAACTTTGTGTATTCATTATATATCTATAGGACTAATGCCTATGTTGAGTACAACAGCTTTTACTGTCAAATTTAGTAAATTTGGATATTATTTTAACAAACTGCTTTCTTAGGTTAATGCCAAATAAATTAACTATTGACTCATCGGTCCATTAAATGTTAGTCCATTTTGTCAGAGGCCAAATGTTCGTTTATTTTTATTTTTTTAAATTCTAAAATGTCTGCTGAGGTATTTAATGATTTAAAACTTTTAAACAAACTGATTGAATAAATGTCTTTTAATAAAATAAACTAATAGTTTTAAAATAAAAACTATTTTTACTTTTTATTATATTTCACTATTTTTCTTAGTTTATAAATTTGTTTGAAAAACTATGGACTTATTCTGCCAAATAAATACAAATGCTTAGCCAATTTTTTTTTGGATATAATATTAATAATTCTTTTCAAAAAGTACATTCTTGTTTAGTATTTTAGCAGATCAATTTTTTAAAAGGTCCAATCAACCGAGAATAGTCCGAAAATCGGAGAAAATCATTTTTAATGCCAGTAAATTAAAAAATGTCAAATTCTTGCAACGGTGGAGACAACCTTTGTAATATTTTATTTTATTTTATTTATCAAGGCTTTAATTTTACTGCAAAGCAAGATGCAATGAATAATTCGAAGATAAAGTGCTTTTCATAAATATATACTGGTTACCGTTCGATAACTTATTAAAGTTACTTAGCTAATAAACCCAAAAATTACTGAAGACTAACTAATTTATTTTCATACGACTTAAGCAACTTCTCTTTTTTAACTAATTAATTAATATATTTAACGCAAATCAATTTGTAGAATCAGTACTTCGGTCTAATTCACAACCGATTTCGTTGCAATTATATATACACATGTTTAAAATGCGTTTTTATTGGGCTAACATATACGATTTAGAGAGGATTAACTATAAATATTTCACCATATATAGGCACATATGCCGCTAGTATTCAATTATATTTTATATTAATTTATACCAATTTATAAAAAAATAAAAAGTGTGATCAAAAATCTAGTTAACCTTGGTGGTTGTTGGTAAACTTTTTTAATCCATGAGCTTGTTTTAATATATAAAAGACATGAACATCATCATATCATTGCACACAATTTACCATTTAAAATAAAAAATACATATCAACAGAATAATTTTGTTTTTATCAGGAAGTCAAGACACTTAAGTAAATAATATTCCCTTTTATTATATCTCAGATGTTAAAAAATAAAAATAAAAATAAAAGTAGTCATTAACCTCTTTCTTATTATTATGTACAAGTCATGAACCATACCAAACATAAAAACATATTTTACATAATTCATATGGTGTAATTTGTAGTAAAAACATTTTTTTGTTCATGATGAACTAGAAATGAATCCAATCATGAAAGGGTTAAAAATCTATACAAAAAATTATTATTTTTTTCAAGTAGTGTAGTAAATAAAATTTAAACTAAACTTTATATATGATTATGTATATATATCACGAGTACCAGAAAACCACCTACATAATATTATATATAATAAGATATAAACATTTGATTTGTAAATTCAAAATGGAACTAAGACAGTTAGATATGTTGTTCGAACGAATCAGTAAGAAAAATAATCATTTGGATACGAAAACTAAAATAATGACAAATCTTTAAACTTCCTCAGACAATAAAAATATTATACCAACTTGAATGTTGAATGACCATGAACATAGAAATGTATATATAAAACATTTGTGGTTTTCTTATATATATAAACAAACTCCAATACAACAATAACAGGTGTTAGATGACATGGGCAGATTGTATGTAATCGATATTGCAATACAACATATTTCGTAAGACATATATTTTATGTTACACAACAATTTTGTTTTTTTATGCTTTTGTACTTTTTCTAGTCCACGCGCACACACTAATCTTATTTATTAAACAACATACCAATTCCAATATTCTTGATATGCTGCTGCTGTTGCTGATTTTCGATAATTTTTATTATTCATTAAATTAATCCTATTCATATCCTCAATTGAATGATAATGATGTTCAATTTGAAATTTATTCGACCCTTGGGAAAATCGATTACGATTTTTATAATTCATTTTTTTTAAAACTATTTTCACTGAATTATATTTTGAAAACATTAACAAAACCAAAAAATATTTCTTCACTTCAATAGTTTACCAATTTTAACTTGACACTAAAAACTGTAAATCTATCTATATATTCACACATATTTCAAAACAATACACACAAAAAAATAAATTGATCACAAATTAATTAAGATTGTTTGATTTAACAAAAAAAAAATAAGATTTTATTTTTGGCAACAAGCAACAACCAACAACATCCTCCACATCAAAATGGTAAACTAAAACTATATACGAAAACAAATATAAAAACAAAACTAAAAAACTTTACTTTTCATTTTCTTTCCATTTTGGTATTATTATAGTTAGTCAATCCGGAATTACTCTGTGTGTGAGAATATATTGTGCATTTGTTGGAATATATATTATGTACTGTTGATAGTTTAAGTTCATAGAACTTAATCATATTTAAGATTACACACATACATCATCTTTAGTATTTTATTGTTTGAACATTATTGTAATTGATTTGTTCAATATTATTGTAGCATAAGTTAATATGTACTAACACCAATGAAGTATTGGGAATGTTGATGAGAGACTATGGACATTATATCGAAATGGTTTTTATAGTTATTGGACCTTAACATTTTATTACACGTTTAGTGCTTAGTACTAACATTTTGGTACTGTAATTTCATATTCGTTCAATACGAATATCGCCTTGTTATCACTAGAAAATCGATTAATTGGGCTAACTATTCTTACACGATATATTTTGGCCATAACTAAAGTTAAGTACAGTTAGCATACCATATAAGTACCTAAACCATTTTGAACAAAAAGTTTCTTACCCAAAAGGACATTACTCAATTTTGTCCGTTTAACGGTTGTTTCATTTGATTTTAGTGTTAAATCATTTGTTTTATCTTATTTATATACATTTTAGAGTTTTGTGTGGATTGAATAACGTATTTTGAGAGATTAACGGTTGTTTTTTTTTATTTAATAAATTCAAATAGTTTAGTTAGTTTATTTTTGCTTCCTCAAAAAATCAACTTCATTGTGTCTAACTATAGTATGAAAAAATCCTCGTGTTACGATGAACTATTTTAATGTTTCAAAAAATCATTCAGTTGACTGACTGCTGGCTACTTCATTGTGAATTACATTTGTGCTTGGGCAAATAAACGCAAAAGCTTCCACAGTAGATGACTCCAACCTCATGAAATGAGTAAGTCAACGTAAACGATTCCACAGATATGTTTCTCATTATGCGTTCCTAGCTTCTACGATGTTGTTTGACGCATTTATTAGGTGATGTTTTAACTATATTATTGCATCGGATAATCCAACATCTTTTACGATTTAAACTCAATAATAAACTGACTACGATATGATGGTGGAACTGACAGAAACTTAATACGATGGTTTTGACTATAAGCATAATATAAATACATATAGTACTATCATCATAAGAAATAAAACAGATTACCCATTGATGTTCCAGATGTCGGGTCAATAGAATATCGTCAACATTTAGAATAAATATATGACATTTAGGCGATTATACATATAAAAATATTTTGATTATTTTAAAACGATATCAGTAGCGACATTTAGCACGTAAATGGGCTATCATACCATGGTAGTACTATGTGTATTTATATTATGCTATAAGGGAAGTTCCCGCCATTAGTTTTCAATTATACACTCGTTTAATCTTCTTTAATGTGATGAGCCCATCTTCAAAATAAATTGCCCTAATTCCTCTTATTCTTAGATAAGTACTACATAAAGATCTCATAATTCAGGATTCCTTCGACAACGTCTCTCAATGGACCTCACTCTGTTAATTGCAAAATTGTATGAATACCCTAATTGTGTATATGTTTGATGAAACGATAATTGAACCACAAATCAGTTATCATGATATCGACTTATTGTCTTGCAAAATAGGTTATTGCATTTTTTCTCTTCGTCTGCATTTTTCTGATCTTTGGAATTACTTCGACTTTCCAGGATCATCTAAGACTGCGATCAATGTCAAGAAGAACATTGAAATCCTTAGATAAATCAACTTTGGCCAGTTGCAATACTTTAAAAAAAAATATTGACTTTGATTTTTGTTGTCCGTAGTAAAGCTGGATTAGCGATGGCTAGCATTTTTGAACAAAATTGTGATTTCGTTAACATACTCGTAGTCTTCAAACTCACAGTAGTAGTGAAAGCACTTTGTGGGTTTTCTACGCCCTTTAAATCCCTTTTGGCTTCATGAACAAGAGCATGTTACTTTCTATGACATATTCGGCTTGGACGAAAGTCGAAACCTAAGTCGAACTTGAATTTAAGCCTAACTAGTTGGGAATACTTTAGGCAGTCGTTAGAAGAAAAAATTAACCTGATAAAAAACTAAGTTAAATAATTTTACTCAACAGTGAAAAAAAGAAAATCAAAAAGTAAAAAATGAATTAGTAACTGGTCAGTAACCGTTTAAAAAAACTAATGACAGCAGTACTGATTATTCACAATGGAAACCAACAAAAAAAATTTGTAAAATAATAATAAAAAATAAAACAAAAAATTTAACGGTCCCGAATCCTGGGAATTCCCGGAAATGATGAAAATATATCTAAACGGTTTTATTTGTTAAGATTACATCACAATAGTCGTTTAAGTACAGCTTTTACAGCTTAAATTGTAATACTCTTCCGTAAAACCATTAGCCTTAATTGACCATTAACTGACTGTGGGAGTTTATTCCAGTTTTCAACAATAAAAACCGGCATTGCTTTTAAATTAATATGTTATTTCCATTGCTAGTTAAAACTGCGAGGGATATTTAAAGATGCTTAAAATACCGCTGTTGAGTTTGCTGTTCTATGGTAGGTAGCATTATCGACCACTAACATCGCATTTACTAGTAATATTTTAGCTTCCAAGAGACGAAAAACTTGAGGGATGAATAGTTTGTTGTACCACTCCTTAAGAGCGCAGAAGTTGTCCAATCATTTTGTCTGTGAATTTTTGGCTTTCCCTCATTAATTGAATTTCTGCGTCTAATTTAAATATAAAAACAATTTTTCATTGCCGTGATAGTTTTTTATTAGGTTCATGATTCTCGTCTATTTCATAAAAGTTTTGATGAGAAGTTTTTTGAAATATTTTTCTCGTAATCATTTAAAACTAATAATTTGTCCTCTAAAGAAACAGAGACAACCAATTTTTCCATTTTTACACCAGAACCAAATTGAAAATGAAATGAAGTGATATGGAAAACCAAACTTCCTTTTTTGCTTCACTCTCAAATCATACTTACGTTAATACCACTAGATTTATAGTAACTTGGACAAATTTCAATATTGCAAGACGCAATTTATCTATTTAAATAGTTCTCCTATTTTGATAAGTCAACATAAACGAACCTTTTTGAAGACAATTCTTAGGCATTTAAATCGTCTTCTGTTAAAAGCTGCACGGAAAAAGAGGTACAAATGCAATTGGTATTTGAAAACCGGTACCTTACGATCATAAAACGCTTTAGCTTTTACACTGCGCTAAATGCTCGGTAAGTACGTAATTAAAAGTGGAAGAATTACAGTAGAATTAAGGAAAACCTTAACCGCCAGCAATTTGAATTTTTTTGACCCCCTATTGGTGTGCAGAACTGGGCCGATCCATCTCCCATGTCATCGTGGTACAAGGTGACATGGAGTTATGCAATGTGCAGATGGTAAAATGTAATTTAACAATTCGTGATATGAGCAGTAATGCTCCGGCCAAATAAAATAAATTAAAATAAAAAACACAAAAAGAAAAAAAATACTTTCTGGGGTTCAAAATTAACAATTTCGAAGAGTAGAGAATTATATTCGCAGCAGGTCGAGCGTATAACTGCGAGTTCTTGTCATACCATAAACCAACATTTTGGACTAGTGACAGAAGCAAAACGTTTTCAAATCTTTTTAGAAAATAGTGAAAGTCATTATGACCGTTAGTTCAATGAGTATTACAAAAGAAAATCCGCATAGACTAACAAACTATAAAACCAGTTAGGAACTATTAAGGAATTGGTTAAAGAAGACACAGATATTTAAGTATCATAACCAAGCATCAGATTCAATTAGAAAACGAAGTAGATTTATAAATTAAGAATATTCAACAAGCAGCTTGGAATAGCACTCCAATAACTTAAAATAAGAGGTGCAACAATTTCACTTATCCAGTTGACATCAAAGAGCTGGTTAGTAAAATGTGAAAAGCAAGAAAAATATGGCAGAGAAACCGAGTACCGAAAAGCAAAATAATTCTTTATTATATTTGCAATAACTTAAGCTCAGAATTTAAAGAACTAACAAATGAAACAAATAGCCAATATCTAAGTAGACTTACTGGTAATAAAGATTACGAGTATTTTCTATCGAAAGCTACAAAAACCCTAAATGATCAAATGACAGAAAACAGTACTTTTTGCAATTTACTTGGAGACGTAAATTTTAACCACAAGTAAGGCAATCATCGGAAGAGAATATAATCCCAGTATATAGGGAGAAATACCACCTGTAACACTACGGGAGTTGAAAAACGAAATTAATCATAACCTAACTACAAAAAACTCACCAGGCTCTGATTTAATGACAGGTGAAATGGTAAAAGCATCTCCTGGTAAAGGAGAATGTAAAGTGCTTCATATATCAACGCATCATTTCAACCGAAATCTGTACCTCAGCAATGGAAAATCTTCTTATTATGATGATTGCTTTAAAAAATACATAATCAAAGTTCAAAATAATATTAAAAGTGACCCCAAACACTTTTGGAAATTGTCAGTGATAAAAGGAAAATTAAGGAATATCCGGCAACTATGCATTTGAATGGGTCATGTGCATCAGAACCCAAAGAAATAGTAAACCTATTCTCATCATTTTTCAAACAATTTGCAATCCTGATTATTCACCTTGTAATAATCACCCTACCAGCTATGCTAATTATGTAATACATACCCAAACTATTTCTAAAGAAGAGATATTAGATGTAGTTAATTAACTTGGAGGCAACTGTGAACCTGATACTATCCCTTCGTCCATTTCGAAAATTTCGAGATACACCAATTTTTAAATCTGGTAAAAGAAATAAACTAGAATTGCGAATTGCAATCTCTTCAATTTTACCTAAACTTTTTGAAATATTAGTCTAAGGTATTGCCTTCAAGAAATAGTTCTAAGTTATCTATCTTTACATTAACATGGATTTACGCCTGGGTAGTTGTAGTTGAGTCTACTAGCATCACTACAAAAGCTTTAGAAAATCACCAGCAAATTGACACCACCTACAGTGATTTCAGTAAAGCGTTTGACTTCATTCGACATAGACAGATATTTATGAAATTTTGCAAGTGTGGCTTTCCATCAATTTTTTTTTTCAAATGGTTTCAATCATATACTTAACGGAAAGATACCTAATCATTGTAATTGGTGAAAAGTCGAATCCTATTTTGGCAAAATTTGGAGTTCTTCAGTGTTCTAATATAGGTGTGCTTTTATTTGCTGACGATCTTAAAAAATTCCGATCAATTAACGACGCAAACGACACTTACCAGCTTCAAGAGGATATTGACAATATTTGTACTTGGTGTGAAGTGAACCAGTTAAGACTTAAAATTCAAAAATGCAAGATAATGTAATATCATCGGAAAAAATCTCCAATAGTTTCTAATTATAATAAAAATATAGCATTAATTAAACGCGACACCGCAATCAAAGACATCGGTGTAATATTCCATTCTCCAGACATATTGATCAGAGTGAAATCGAAAGACAACTCCATGTTTGGCTTTATTCGCCGATGGACCACTGAGATTAAAGATCAACTACATATTTGCACTATACTTTGCATACATAAGATCTCAACTAGAATATGCAGCAGCAGTTTGGTGCCCTCAACGCTGACCATATTCATAGAATTGAGGTTGTACACAAGCGGTTTTTGCTTGTGTACAACCTCAATTCTATGAATATGGTCCTGGCATTTTTATCACCTTACACTGAACTCTTTACTATAGTTTGTAATGCGTATAAAATTGCAACATTGGAAAGACGCAGGCAAGAACATTGCACAAGTCTAGAGGGAAATCTACTTTTGGATTACGTAGACCCTCCTTTCATTCTTCAGAATATTAAGATAAACGTACCTAGTCGTAATTTTCGTCAATACAAGTTTTTAAAACTTGAAAAACGACCTAACTCCTTTTTTTTCTAATGTCAACGACCTACTTGACTTTGGACTTTCTTTTTAATTTTTCTTTTTTACTTAAAAAAACATTACTTTTAAAATTTTTAAATTTAAATTTTTTCATTTGAAATCCTAAATGTATTTAAATTTACACACTGATTTTTTTAAATGAAATAAATAGAAAGTAGTTGAAACTATTAAAAAACCGAAACCAAACTAGCCTCTAATGATAAAAAATCATAAAGGCAAATTTCCGCGCTTGCAGTACTCTCCAAAATCTTTGAGAAACTGCTACTCAAAAGGATGGAGCGTGTTAAATTTAAAATCAATCTAATACCGCATCATTTTAGATTTCGAGAAAGTCACTCTAACATAGAACAAGTTCACACGACCACGAACATCATAGAAAATGTGCTTGAAAATAATAAAATATGTTTCGCAATCTTTCTGTATGCACAAACCTTCGATAAAGAACGGCACCCTGGAATAGAGTATAAATTGCACCGATACTTACCAAAGAATACTTTAAAATTCTGAAATCCTGTATTGCTAACCTTGATTTTTGCGATAAATATGAAGAAGAAGCTTCCGAACTTTCCCAATACCGCTTCTTGGGACTAGTACAATATTTTTTTATATGAGCGACTTGCCTAACACTAGCGAGACAACAATAGCTACTTTCACGGTTGGCACTGCAATTTTAGCAACTGGAGCTAATGTAGAAGAGGCAACCAGAAAACTACAAAGGACTACGAACCTTGTAAACTGGACTAAAAGGTGGAAAATTAAGCTAAACGAATAAAAATTAACTTATGTTAGGATATGTATGGATGTCACTAGAGCTTAATTCCAAACGGTATTCAGCTTTAGAGATGTACTAATATAAAAATAAGTAAAGTAATATAAAAATAAAACAAAATAAAGTGTTCCGTGGAATACCTCCTATATGAAAAGTCTTGACGGTATTGGAAGGAGGTTGTGGAACCCAACTTGCCTGGAAGCAAAACATCATTTTCTGCGTCTCGTTGAACTATAAGTCTTAATTTTTATAAGATTAAAAACAGAAAGTAAAACCATTAATTTTTACTTCAAACACTCATTGATTACGTAAACCTTATTATATAAACGGCAAATCAAATAAACTTCGACCACAAAACTATTTTAATGTACATTGTGCATATGTTCAATGATTGCTCCATAACATATCTAAAATTGTATCAAGAAATCCGCGAGATTGTACTGTACGTTGCGTGGTTTTATTTATTTATTATTTTTTTTTAAATTTTATGTTTTTTTTTTGGTTTTGTTTTAATTTTATTTTTATAGGAAATGATTTTAAAATGCAGCGGATATAGCATAAAATAAAAAAAAGTATACACACTCGTATATGATGATGTATTATAAGAATTTTGTTACAAAATGAGAATAGAAACTTTATACTTATAATTTGTTGTTGTAAATATTAAATTGTAGTTTTTTTTACTTACTTTATTTATTTTATTTCAATTTTATTTTTAATTTTATCAAACATGTTTCTCAAGTTGAACATTTTTTTTTGTTGTTTAGTTGTTTGGCTATTGTTATTTTGTGTGAGTGTTTTTTTTTTTATGGTTGAAAGCTTGTAATATTACCTCTTATTAATTCGCATTGCTATATTTATACTGGTTATCAAGCTGATGTGATAAAATGTCGTATTAATATTTTAAGTTTTTTTCTGTCTAGTCTTCAATAATAATAATAATAATAATAATAGATAAGTTTACTTCCATTTATCATATACATATACGGAATTGTAATAGGAAAAAGACACAATTATAAGAATATGTGAGATTGCCTTTAATATTAATGATGACCAATTTCCTTTATTTAATTATTAATCGATATAACGTCCGTTTCGTAACACAAAAATTGTCTTTTTATATGATTCTCACGACATTCGCAAATTTATATTAGATTATAAATGGATAGCGTTAGAAAAATACACTATACATATATTTACAGTCGCATATTTTAACGCCTAATCTACATATCCAACAGTATAATACTGTTTGTGCTACTCATCCAATCATAATAAATTATCAAACAGTGATGAAGGTAGTTAAAAGGTTATAAACCTTTTAGTTTTATAAGTATATAAATGACATATCGTTGATAATAACAGAAGAAATAAAAGTTATATTACTTTAAATCAAGATTCAATTACATCTTGTCATTGCTATTATTTTTAGTATTTTTAGTGTTGAGAAGTTGGAATCTGGTAACATCAACAGCGAGTAAAGTATTTATTTATTATTTTTTATTTTTGAATAAGTATTATGTATAAGTATTTTAGTGTAAGATTGTCCCTGTATTTGGGGACACTCCCATGCTTCGTTTAACTCTTCTAAACGATGTTATCCTTTGAATTCCACCATAGCACCATTGGCTGGTCGTAGGAGGCGACTAAACAAAGGGTGTTAAATCGCTGGGATGACTGGGCACCCATCGCTGGGTGCTGGGTACACACAATTTTAACCAACCCCCGCTTATGTTAACGGACACGCAGGATTAGGATAGGTACGTGGGACGTGCAGTCGTTAAGAAAACCAGGCATATAGTAATGGCACTATATCAGCCATGAAAGAGTATCGCTTGCAACTCGTAGCTAATTCGATGGCCAAAAGTAGAGACTATGTGACCCAAGGCTATACATTGCTTGCTTTACAGTTAAGATGGCCTTGGCAATCTTGGTGCTGGCTTTTTTTTTTGGGTCCAAGGTGAGAAAAGCTGTTTTGAATTTCAAAGCAGTTGATGATTGTGTGTGTAAGCTACGTTTAGGCAGGCGACTAGCCAACCTGACAATCATTTGTATTTATGGCCTATTGATGTGAGTCAATCCAACGATAAAGACTTTTTACAACGATTTGGATGATCTGATGGGATCCATACCGGTGCACGACGTCAAAATAGTGATTGGCGACTTTAATGCTAGGGCTAGTAAAAATCAGACTGACTTATGTGAAAACATAGTTCCGCACTCACGATACAATCTAGCGACCGATCACGGGGAAAGAATGATGTACTTTGCAGTCGCGCACGACCTTATTGTGGCTATCAAATTCGTAAGACGTACCGAAGTCAAATTGACTAAAGGGTAATTTCTAAGGGAAGGTCATCCAAGATGTGAAATCTTATTGGTCGGCTACCAAATTTGTAGGCAGTGATCATCAATGGGTCACTGAAAAGCTAAGATGGCAGTTTTAGAAGTCAAGAATCACAGAAAAACGAAATTAACGTTTTAACTGTGAAGGTTTGATAAACAAAGATGAGAAAGCACAATATCAGAATCGTTAGCAGTAGCATTATGAAAACCAACTCCCGTTCTGATGATGTTAACGCTCTATGGGACGTATTGAAAACTTCGGTTGTCAATGTCAGGCGACTCTTGTAAAAATGAAACCCAAAAATGATTGGTTTGATGAGAAGGGCCGCCTTACAAGACACTTGCAAAATTGATAGCTTTCGTTGGTCTCAACATCAATGAGTCCAAAACAAAATATATGATCATTGGTTTTAGAGACCAAGACGCAACGGATTTTAGTAGTGGTGACCACAGATTTGAAGGATTGACAAGTTTCCGATTCCTCGAGTCCCTTGTCACTCATGATAATTGTGTGAAGGGAGATATTAAAGCGCGTCTTGTCGCAATCATGTTTTGTATGCCTTACGTCCACTGCTAAAGTCAAAATACCTTGCGAGTACCGACAAGCTGAAGTTCTACAAGGTGTTGATCAGACCCGTTATCGTGTAAGGGTCTTAGAGTTAGACCCTGACGGATAAGTAGGAGAGATGGTTAATGACATTTGAGAGTAGAATCATGCGCTTCATTTATGGCCCGAAACTCGATGATGACGACTCTGCCGAGTTTTATTCAACCACGAAAATTAATTTTCATTAAATTTCTGATCTCGTTCATGAAATAAAAAGACAGGGAGTACGCAGATTCGGTTACGTTTTGCGAACTGATCCTAAACAAATGGTTCAACGATCTCTGACAGGAAAGTCGCCATTTGGTTGGCGCAGAGGTCGATGTCGGTGACGATGGCTCCTCGAACTATAGAACGAATTGCCTTGTTCGGGTTGTCTAGAACAATACGAAGAACAAGCTCGGGATCGAATCTAATGGAGCCAGGAAGTTGATGCGGTACACGCCTAATGGCCTGTAAAAACGGTCTTATAATTATTATTCTCTATGTGAGCAACCAAGGCCCTGAAAAGGTCTAACCTCCTCCCTTCAATTAAAAGCAACCATCTGTATGCATGTAACAAAAGTAATTCTGTATGCGAATCACCTAGAGCAGATAATTCAACCATTTCCAAGACAAACTTCAGAGAGAAATATTATCCCAGTTGACAAAATTAATGAGCACAAATGCATTAAATAAATTGGGAAATTAAGAATAACCTAAACGTACTGTAAGATACGTACCAAGAGGCAATATAAGGTTGCAGAAGTAAAAATGCAAACAAACAGCCGAATGGAAAATCGTTAAATAGGCCTATATCTCTGCTTCCAACGCTACCAAAATTATTCGAAAAGTTACTTCTAAAATGACTGAAACTATAGGGAATTTTTTTTTTGATCTGGGAAAAACACTCGACTATTCCTAAAAGTAACCCAAGCGTTTTAAAAGGCTTATATTCAAACTGCAATGGGATTTGCCGAGACAAATTTATGAGCTATTGAAACCGTATATTTCAGACACTTTCGAGTAAATTAAGATACTGAATACTCTGAATTTAAAAGAATAACAGCAAGATTACCTCAAGGTAGTGTCCGCGGGCCCATTCTTTATCTACTATATACAAGAGACATGACCATTACTTATGCAACAATAACGACTTTTGCTGATGATACTACAATATTAGCGTCAGCACAAAACATAGCTGACTACCAACAAAATGCAGAGAGACATTGCACGTTTGCGCCACTCTATCACGTTTATGAATAGATTCCTTATAAATCTGATTAAACCATGGCATTTATCCTATTAACTGTTAACCTTGCTGTTAACATCGGGATATAAATAAATATTACGCCAATTTAGTACTAAGCTATCATTAAGATACAAGTCTCAATTAATTTACAAAAATCACGCACATACTGATAATTTACTTCTATATGATGAGAGTGCCGGTATTTATAAATAACAAAAAGTAAATTAGGGATAGCAGTTTATCCTAAGCTAATTATTTCGTTAGAGTTTAAGTTTGGAACAACACAAAATGTTGATGGTTTTGCTACATTTTAATTAAACTCACCAATAATTATGGCATGACAGTTCTCTATATTGTCGCCTAGTGGTCACGGTAGATTTCATTTAAGCAACACCTGCCAGTTATATTGTTTTCCAGTAGCCCTTCAGAGTTCTTTGCTTAATTCAGCTAACGATAATTCAATTTGTTCGACACAGATCTCTATAAAAGAAACATTTTTTCTCAAACCTCCACTGAAGGTTATGTGCTTCATTGTAATTAAACTTGTATTGAAATGTTGGTTTGACGTTTTATGTTTTATGATTGAAAAGCTGTATTATTATTGGTCAATCTCTCTAACTATGAGTGGAAAGCTATATAAATAAGATAGGAGGCCTATGGATTAGAGTTCCATATCAAGTTTTGCGGGGGGCTATACATTTGTAGTTACGCTACTGGTATTACCCGAACCCATCCTTTTCAAAGTTATACAGTGTCGATTTACGTTTCGGAAGTTTTATAAATTGTTTCTTAATGTTTGATTTCAATCAATCTGAAGTGCTTCTATGGCTTGTTTGCAGGTAACTTTTTATTTCCTTAGTTACACCGTCTCCATAATATCTCTATGCCAAGGAGCATTCATCAACAAAACCGACCTCTGCAGTTTTCCAATGATGGATCCGTTTTTAGGACAAAACTCTTGAAGATCTTAATAGCTGAGAGACTCTTCTCTAGAAAATGTTAAGTCCAGTCTCATACTTATCCGTCAGAGTTCTACTCTCTTACTCATGCACACAACTTGTATAATGTCTTGAAAAATTGTAAAATTTTCTTGTCGGAGTGTTTCAAAAAAGCTACGTTCTTATAGGCATAACGCGATCACGTTTCATATAGCACATAACTTATTTTCGCAAAAGCCGAATTAGGTCGTAAACACAGGTTCACAAACTTCTTCTTAATATCAAGAACTCCGAATTAATTAAGTCAACTGCTTCGATAATAACAAAGTTTCATTCTTATTCCGAATGGCAATATACCTATAAGTTCTGATGTTATGGTACAGTCTAATGACTCATTTAAATGAGCTATCGAAAATTGATGAGTTGTAGAACTCTTGGGAGTTCAAGGGACTACAATTTCATATAGGATTTATTATTTTGCTTAAACGCAAGACATTACTCTACATTAAACACTACTATGGCTCAAAATCAATGTGGGCAAAACGGAATATATATATATATATATATATATATATATATATATATATATATATATATATATATATATATATAAGCATAGGTCTTAAAGACCAAGAAGCAATGAATTTTAGAAGTGGCAACCACATATATGAAGAAGTGACAGGTTTCGACATCTCGAATTCTTAGTGCCTCTAATAAATGTGTGGGAGGGAATACAAAAACGCGTCTTGGTGCTGGCAATCTTGCTTTGTATTTGCGATCACTGCTAGGTTCAACACCCTCGCAAATGACAACATTTGCGAACTCGGGATCGCGGCGTAATAGACAAATGTCTTAACCATCGCTTTACGGCTTGACTTTCAAATAACTACTTCAATAATAAGAAAAAATAAGAGAAAACAATTAATTTGCTTTCTTTAATTTTTTTGTGCAATGCTTAGATCAGTTAAACAGTACAATACAATGCGGATGAATTATACATAGCTAATTTTATGCTAGTTTTGAATAATATAGAAAATTAATAATAATGTAGGATATTACTCAAGAGGCATTAACTCTACTTCAGTAAATTAAAGCGACAAATAGAAGAAGTGCAGTACGAACAAATCTAAATACAAAATTTGTAGGACTCTAAGGTAGCATTTGAATAAAATAAATTTCGTCGAAAATTTAGTTGGTTAAGTTGTACGCAATTTTATAAAATAAACATTTGTTAATATTTCAGATTATTGCTTACCTTTCCAACCAACGATTTATGGTTAAATCGAAAAACCATTGCAAGTATGCTAAGCAAACTGACAGAGAAAACATACATTTTGAATTTCTTACAAATTTTTTTATTAACATTTTTTAAATGATCCTTGTTTTTCGATACTAGGTAAGTTTATATAATTTGCACTAAATTAATTGTTTAAATGTTTTTTTTTTATCAAATATTTTATCGAAATCTTATAATCGGCCAAATTTTCGATTTTGTTCAGACCTGCGAATTTAAAATAAATATATTTGATAAAATTCTGAAAAAATTTATTTATTTGTAGAAAAATTAAATAAGTGCACTCTAAATGAGAAACATAAAGACCAAAATAAAACGCAAGTGAGTTTGTTCAGTATTTGATCTTATAAACAGATCCTAAACTGGATATAAAATCAAAATAAAATTGGAAATGTCACTTATTTATCAAGACAATTATGGACGTTATATTGATCGACCAACTTTTTTACGACCCATGTTAAAGTCAACATAAAACGGAAACATAATCATTTTTCTAACATAATACATATCACACTTATATGAGTATATGCCACACGCAATTCCATTGTGAATATACATCATGTACATTATATATTTTTATATAAAATAAAAGTTGTAAACAAATTCTTCAAAAACGATAGTCTTTAACACTGTACTCTCACTGTACACTCATCTACATGTAATAACACATCATATGTGAATTTAAATCTAAAAAACGACACAAATTATAAGTATTTATGTAAAATATAATATGTGAATGATGGATAAGATTTGAACAAGACGATAAGTGGTGGAAAAACAATAAGTAAAGTACAAAAATAATAATAATAATAGAGATAACTATAAAACAGATATATCAGATTTACTTATGTTGATTGGCTTTATTTTGCATAATATACAACAGTTATATAATCAAAAATAAGAAAGTTAATTTTTTTCCTTAAAGTAAAAAATGATTTCTTTTCTACAAATGAATCGAAAACCAAATGAACCAAATCAGGTCAAATTAAAATACATTGAAATAAAAACAATTTTAACTCACCCACATTTTAAATAAATGTCTACCGGTCACAGTGTACCGGTAAACATTAGTTCTCGGTCACACACATTATTGGCCATTCAATTCTCGGGAAGGTCAATCAACCGTCAAAACCTTCTTATAGTTTAAACAAAATAATTTCGCCATATATATTTTCTTATTACAATCATTCGACAGAAAAATTTTTAGCGTGGGAAGTTTAGTAGTGATTTACTCTAGCGATTTAACAGAACAGCAATTAATTTTGTATATTTATTATCTCAATGCGGTTCCTTGAGTTTTCCTCTTAATTGCGTAAAAAAAAGTAAATATTTTATGTGTTTTGGTGAAAGGAATCAATAACGACTTTATTCTCAAGAAAATAAATTTAATTTAATTATCTTTAAGAAATAAAACAAAACGAACAACTTTAACTGAGAGTTTAAATCATATGCAATCGCATTTAGTTGAGACACAAACCGAATTAGCTATAATAACTGCGTTACCGACTTGAGTGGTTAGCCATTTTAATACAAAAGAAATTAAAAAAAATATATGTTAACACTTTAAGTAGTACTGTAGTTATAAGTCGCATGACAAAATAGTTGTATGAAAAGTTTGTGATTAACAGTACATGCGGGAAGAAATAATGTCGAGAAGTAGCCATCTGCTAAAAGATAATTATCGATCTGGATTAAAAGGTTATATAAAGGTTGAATCGCTGGGCTGACTACCCGCATCCGTAAAAACTCACTTGTTAAAATAAATACGGATACCGCCAAAATTTAACCCGGACCCTACTTACGTTACCAAACATGCGGTTTAAGATTGATAAGTGGAATGTGTAGTAACTAAAAAAACCAGACACGTTTGATGACCTCGACAATCTTGGTGCTGGTTTTCTTCTTGCGACATAGTTGAAAAAATTTGTTTTGGATTTCAATGCAGTTGATAAAATCCTACCAAAAGATTAAGACTCATTTTATATCAAGTTGGATGATCTAATGGGATCCATACCGGAGCACGACGTCAGAAAAGTGATTGGTGACTAAAATCAAACTGACTTATGTGAAAACAGAGATCTGTTCTCCCGACACGATCTAGTGACCCATAATGAGGAAAAAAATTAAGTACTTTGCGATCGTGCACGACTTCATTGTGGCTAGCAAATTCTTTCCTCATAAAAATATCGACTTGGAAACATGGACACATTCGGGTAAGAAGTACCGACGTCAAATTGAACATGTGTCATCTTCTAAGGGAAGGTCCCGAGTCATTTAAGATGTCAGATCTTATCGGTCGACTGGCAAATTTGTAGGCAGTGATCGATCATCAATTGTCCTCTGCAAAGCTAAGGTGGCAGTTTTCATACAAGACAATATCACAGGAAAACGAAACTTACGTTCCAAATGTGAACGTCTGATAAACGAAGATGAGGAAGTACAATATCGGCATCTTCTTAGCAGTTGCATTATGTAAACCAATCCTCGTTTTGATGACGTGAACGCTCTATGGGACGTATTGAAAACTTCGATTGTCTAGGCGACCTTAGGTATGGTAAAAGTTAAACCCAAAAATTATTGATTTGATGAGGAGTGTCGTCTTGATGTCGAGCAACAGAATATAGCCTATATAAAGAAGCGCGAATATGTTTTACAATCACACGGAAGAACATAACAGTCCTTGATACCAAACGAATTTGTAGACGGAAAAAGCTTGAATGCTCGAAGGTTAAAGTCTTAGGACAACTCAGAAATGATGGCAGATCACGTGGTTTCTTTAAAGAAGTCACAGTACTGCATCATACCTTCAGGCCTAGCCATTCGGGACTAGGATGAAAACCTCCGTATTAACAGCGATGCAGGTCTCGACACATGGAAAGGAACATTTCTCTGATTTACTGAATGTTCTACAAGTATCAAATGCTGTATTTGAAAGTTGTCAAATACAGACTGCGAAGATGTGGATAGAGGACCCATTCTACGAAAAATTCATACTGGCCACGCAAAGACTAAAACGAAAACAGTCTCCTGGGGTTGATTGCAAACTTCGGGCTCTCGATATTTTGAGGGGGTACTTTCTGGAACTATATCTTTTCGGCCTTGTTCGATTAGTATAGTAAAGCGAAGTTATGCCTGATAAATTAAAAAAGAATATGCAAAAACTATCTCGGCATAGCTCTTTTTTGCACAGTACACAAATTATTGTCTTACATGAGAATTAATTACATGAGAAAAAACATCTCGTGACGAAATCAAGTATTCTTTGATTTCCGTTAAGCCTATGACTTAATCCATCGGGATAGCTTATGCTCTGCTTTGCGATAACAGTTATAAGGATCAAAATCTGTATAATAATTCTTTGGATTCGCTATAATTATCACTTCCGATGACATTATTAAGGCCTTTTAGTCGTTTACTATTGGATTTAATCCGGAATACCGGATTGGATGTAATCCGGAATAGGTAAATGTACACGTTTAATTACCATATACATGTAATGGTTTGACACGATAAAAAGATCTGAATGACCTTGGAATTATAACCCATATTCCCTTAGTCGTGTCACCTGTTACATAAGGTGACAGTTAAATTTCGTTATTCTCTTAGTCGATTGAAGCGACAATCGTCACTTAAAGTGACAGACATGGAATTCTCTTAGTCGATAAAATTCAGTTTATTGACGCCCCAAAAAACATATAAAACGGACACTGTAAATTTTATATTTTATTTATTTTATAGTAAAGTTTTATGGAAACCACGTTAAAAGGTTTGAGTCGGTGCAAAGATCCTTTCTAGTTTTCTATGACAGTAAAACATGTCAGTTTGACCGCGGTAAAACGAAAATGTTTGAAATCTTCCGCAATATGTTGAACGATGTAAGACCCTAATGTTAGATCCACTCGAGGTGAGCAGTCTATATTCTGGAGCAATTTTTATCTCGGAATTGCTAAATGGTAATATATACAGATACTATTTAATTGATTTAATTTGAATTACATGATTTCTAAATAAAAAAGAACCTTTAGAAAAAATCGATTTTGTTCTAGTCCTGAATTTTAATTTACTTAAAGATAAAGACAGCTAATATTTGGCAAAGAACATATATCAGCTTTAAAAATTGACATATTTATTTTTTAATACAAATAAGATAAGAATTAATTATTATCACACGTAAACTTTATATTTAGTTACTTCGATAAACATCGAATTTTTATTATGAATATAATTGATAAGTTTTAACCGAACCGAACAAGCCGTGTATAATCATATTACGAAATAAAGGTTTGTTTTTTTAATAGCAAAAAAAAGTTTGTCCAGATGGGGAAATTTAAAATATAGCTATATGAGTTTAAGAACGAATGACATGAGCATTGCCATTAGTTTGGAAAGTAATAGGACTTTTCAGTCGTAAAAGTTGCGGTGTTTGAGTCGGAAGGTATCGGATTCGAATCACAAATGATGCAGGGCAATTAAAGGGAATTGATAAAACACTTGATTGCGATCGGGAATGTCGATGATCACAACTATGACCCCCCTTCCCCCCGTTGGAGACTGAAGTTCAGAATCAATAAAACGAACGATCAAGCATGCCAGTACAGCCGGGCTAGAGCAATGTAATATGCAGCTAGCTATTTAAAGCGAACCCGTATATTCGTGCATGTAAACGTATACGCATGTAAAGTTCACGTTGTCATAAGTTGCGTTGGAAAGCATAAATATTTACTCGCAATCATGTTTACCACAGACGATACCCCATGCAAATTTAGCACTAGCACTTTTACGCCTAGAGACTAGTGTCTGTAGGCCAAAAAGAACATCGGTCAAAATAAAATGAAAGTTTGTAGTCATCGCGCTCGAGTGATGGTAATGTTTTTGGAACAAAAAGTAAAAAGATGCTGTTGAATGCTTTCGATTATGTTTGAATGAGAGTCACAGAAAGAAACCCATCTAACACTTGCGGACCCGATTTGCGAGCGAACCAGTGAAGTGTTCAGTGACTTCAAGTGTTTCAAGTCTCGTGAGTTTCTTTTAATAAATCTTAACATTGAATAGGCTTTGTTGATAATTGCATCAATATGATGATTGAACGTTAAGTCCGAGCTAAAAATAACTCATAAATCATTTACTACGTTAACTCTTTTCAAGATGTGACCATTATAATAGTACAAAGCTACTAGAAGCCTAGATTTTGAATATCTAATTGACATTTATTCAAAAATAAAAGATTAGTGGAACACCAATTACAGGAATTGCTTAAATCACAATGAAAAACATCACGATCTAAACTACTGGAAATGTCAAACATTTTTATATCGTCTGCAAACAAAATACAATTAGCATATTCGAAACAATCCACGACATCGTTGATAAACAATAACAAAAGTATCATCTATTTTAACATACATTTTCCGATTAGTTAAGTATTAAGTTCACTAAGCTTATGCCACAATAACCAGTAATTTACTTTGTCGAAAGCTTTAGCGAAATCAGTATATACGACATCAACCTGAACTTTCGAGATAAAAGATTCATTTAAATTATTCTGGAAAGCAGATAAGTTGGTAACCGTTGAACGATCCAGAAGGCATTCGTTTATATACAATGTTTCGAATGTAAATCTATCATATTTTTGACCATTGATTTGAATAATTTGGGAGTGCAAGACAAAATTGCAATTCCACGAGAATTACTTACGATACTCCGCAAATCGCTTTTCTATTGGGGAATCTGCTTTGGCCTAGACTTATGTTAAACAGTAAACACAATGGATTGGTTAATCCAACAGCACAATGTTTAAGTAAGGACATTGGTAAATCATCAGGACCAGGACCTTTGGAAATATCTAAGTTTAACAAGGCCTTCATTACGTTCTGCTAAAAAAAACAATATTCTGATTATTCGATAGCGACGATTGATGGATATGAGTACTAACCTTTACAAATACACTTCTAAAATATCCTGATAATAAATTGCAGATTATATTCATATCATTATATTTTTGGCCATTAAATTCCATAAACGCTGATAAGCGTTATTATGATTTTTAAGTTTGACAATGTGACAAAACTTCGGATTTCATCGTAAATTTTCTTCAATATCATTTATGTAATTGTTGTACAAAAATCAATTTAAACAGGAAAACTGTTTACGTAGAAACTTGAACTGAGTACATGCAAAGTGAACCACGGATCTTTACGGCTATAAGACTTTAACTTTAATTTTAGGAACAAAATTTTAATTGCGATCTTTAACAAATCATTAAAGTTATAAGGTTGATATCTACACTAGATAGAGTGACCTTCCAATCTAATCCAGCTAAAAAGCTATTTATTGAAATATTATCGGTTTGCGAATTATACTTGATACAGTTTTTGTTGAAATTAAGGTTCCCTAGATTCTGCTAAGCAAATTCGATTGTTATTGGAGTATGAAAAATGTTTGAATAGCCGCCAAAATCTTCGCATGAGTGAAGTTTAAACGATCGATTATTAGTGTAAAAAATTTAATTCAAAAAAACGTCACGATTATTTGGTGCAGTGTTTCTTTGAGAAGCAACTAAACTCGCCATATAATCACATATTATAGCAGAAGAAACGTTCGTATTGGAAGGAATGTAATCATTTTCATCCATCAACCAAATTAATTATGGAAAATTCAAATCGTCAAAAAGTTCGAACTATCGTTCGTCAGTGGGATTTACTTACAAGAAATACTGTTAACGAAATTACGACAAAGTGATATGTTAGAAATGCACGGGAGATACACTACGCTACGCTAATATATGATACAAATTTAGTTTAAGTTTGATTGGAAAAAATTCCGATGTATTAAAGCTTATTGTCAGCCATGTTTCATTTAGAACTATAATGCCATAATCGGATTCCAAAATGCCAAGAAAGAAACTTTTGGATTTCATACGCATGCCACCACAATTATAATAAAAATAGACAAACTATTCAGACTATAAATTAAATTAATTATTAAGACCATTATAATTTTTGCAAGATATTGATGTGCATAAATTGGATGATGTTGTTGCTACAAATATATTAGGAAAATCAGTCGGGAGTTTCTGCAACAAGATATTGCTTTTATAATAGCATTTTTATGTCTAGTACGAATTTGGAAAAGTGTTTTAATGTGGATAAGAGCATCATTATAATCAACGCCGTAATTATTGCTGTGAATAAAGGAAAAAGAAAGGTAGGCATAACTTCCTATTCCAATTGTTGCTTATGTTTGCTAAAATATGGAGATGGAACAAGAACACATAGGGTAATATATACATGTTGGTCGATATATTAACTAAAAAGAGTGCTCTAAATGGCATGATGTTTGAGTAAGGAAGGATACAAGACAAGTACTTTGACTGTTTTTAGGTCTGTAAAGTAAATGGGAGTAGAAAGGGATCGTAAATACGCAAATGTTGAAAAAGGTAGAGAGAGAAAGCTCAACCACAGCAATGCTTGTGAAGTTGTGAAAACATGGATTGAGTTAGAACCAGGATTATGAGTTATGTGAGAATTTTGAACATCTGATATTACGGTTTGTCTAAAATACAGGTTGATCAACCTCTACTGATTTAAAATACTATATACGTTTAATATTTTTAAATTTTAATTTTTTGCAAATTATAAAGAATTTTACAAAATTTAAAATCTTTATGCTCAGTGAAAGAACGAGTCAAATTTATCAAATTTTCTTTTTTGCAGAAGTTCGATTGTTACAATACAAAGAAAATATCGTCAGCATTTTAATACTATCATATAACAATACTGAGCCCAGTAGTTGAATGCACAAATATATTTTGAAAACCATTTTTCAATATTTGTAAATGAGTCCTCCGCATTTTTTTTACATGCTAAGGGGTTTCCCTAATAGTATTTTGATAACATAACGCAGAAAAGAAAATTTCAGTTTAGAATAAAAATAGAAAAACATAAAGTTAATGTATAATATGCCTAAATTCTCAATACCTTTTCAGTACTCTAAGATAACAACAGTTGATCGTCTTTAATCGCAAATCGACTAGTTTTTAATGTTTATACATACTTTTACTCTTTTAGCATATGACTTATGTTTATATTGCCATTATAG
Source organism: Tipula confusa (assembly GCA_963556175.1). Lineage (NCBI taxonomy): Eukaryota > Metazoa > Arthropoda > Insecta > Diptera > Tipulidae > Tipula > Tipula confusa. The sequence continues at coordinate 67,410,984 of OY744476.1, forward strand.
AGCACTTATATATTTATTACAAAAATAATGTAAAAAATGTTGAAATAAAATTTATCCAGACCAATGTAAGATACAAAAAATAATCGTTATATATATATATATATATATATATATATATATATATATATATATATATATATATATATATACATATATATATATATATATATAACTGGAAATCACTAAAGAAATATTTGATTGATATTGATATAAACGAGAAATGAAAATGTCATCAAACGAGCAAATCTTGAAACCAGAGCAGTGCTTCGTCATATCTAATGAAAAGGTATTTTACAGATGTGTTTGAATCATTTTAAACGCCCTACAATCTTCATAACATAAAATTGAAAGGTAAAGCAGCCAGCAGTAGCCATAATTATACTGTTCGCGAATACCCCAAAAAAATAATTGAAGAGCGAGATTACGTCCCAGAACAGGTGTTTAACGTAAATGAGTTTGGTTTCTACTGGAAACGTATGACAGACAGAACTTTTATTTTAAGAGCAGAACACTCGATAACGGGTTTTAATGTGGCTAAATAGCGTTTCTTAGAAATAATGCTTTGGGGGAAAAATTGAAGCCCCTCTTTATACATCTATCTGAAAAGCCAAGAGCTTTAAAAGGTTATGATACATATTTTTGCTGGCCATTTGGAGATCGAAAAAGAAAGCGATGGTGACACTGAGTATTTTAGAGGTCCGATTTAAAAAGCGACTTTGTCCTTCCTTCAAGTCATATTTTTAATATAAAACTCTAGATACAAGACGTTGTTTTTGTTGGACAATACTTTCGGTCATCTTATGTGATATATCTGGTAATGTAAGTATGGAATATTTACATAAGAATAATATATAATTGACCCAATCAATGCAATCATAAACTAGAATGACCCTGAAGAGGAACACAACCAAAGCTGGACTTATTTTTCTCACCTATTACTTCCGCGTGAGTTACTATATTAAAAATTAAAATCATAAAGATTTGAAATTTGAAGTGGATTTCTATGTAAAATCAACAGAGATATGCACACATATTGTGACCCAAATACTTAAAAATATACAAAAAATTCGGTGAACGAAATTTCGATTTACATACAAACTTTCGGGAACGAATTAATTCGTAAAGCAAGGGATTGGTATATATATATATATATATATATATATATATATATATATATATATATATATATATATATATATATATATATATATATATCCAGCATCCGTACATAATCATATGAAAAATCAATGGGGCTTCACTTTGCTTAGTCATTTTACTTTAAATCATATGTGTTAATTGTTTTTGTGTCTATAAATTACATATTCAGAGCAAAAATTAAATTGAGTATATAATATGTATTGAGATTGAGTCTAAAAGAATTTTAATGTCAATTTATTTGATCAAACTATACGCCAGCATGTAAATGAATTGTCAAGGTGAGTAATACGAGTAAAACCAATAAAATATAGTATAAATACGTGTTCTGTGATCACGACAAATTATTTATTCGCTGTTTTTTTTTCAAATTTATTTAAAATTTTAAAATGTTGAAATCAATCCAATGTTATAAATTTTGCCTGTATATCCTTTATTGCCATTATAAAAAAGTTCATGAGGTAATTTTTAGTTTTACTAAAGTAAAAAACATCAACACAAACTGCATTTTTTATAAATATCAAAATAAACATAAAGTATACAAATTTGTTCTTATCTTATCTATTTTTTTTTAGAACATGAGTGAGTACATTTTCTCGTAAAAACTCTTGTTAGAAAGGAATTATATTGTATAGTCAAAGAAAATCGAAATCAAATTTTATAAATCTATAAAATGTGTAATGAAACCTGTTTTATTCGAACTTGTACAGCCAAAATAGAAATACCCACAAACATATTTTTCTTTATATGTAAAGATTTTGTCTTCTTGACAGGTGTTATGTAAATAATCGAAAACTTATAAAGGGTAATCCATTTTTGATGTTCGTCTTGAAAAGATCTTTGTCAAGAAAAGAGTCCATAACCGTCTTTGCAAGAAGTAGATCCAATTAAAGTACCACAATCTAGAGAAAATTTAAAGCTTATTTATGCTCTAAATTTTTACCAAATTCAGACATTCTATTTAGAAAACTCGATAATATATTTTAACCAGTATTTATAAAAAAATTCGTCGTATGCATATTTAATTAGAAAATATAGTTGGTTTAATATTATAATTAAATCTAGAGTTCCTGGTGGTTATAAGATACATTTTTCTTGGCACGTGATTTTTCCTTAGCGCATGCAATAACAAATAAAAATTATTTACTTTGTTTTTCATTTATATAGCGTTACAGACAAAACTAAATTAACCTTGCAATTAGTAAACTAATTTTTATATCGTGACCACCACAGCATTATAAGTTCATGGTCAAATAGTTTGAAAGTTTTAGTTAAAATTAAGAGGCAACTATATCATCGCCTACTTCTAGATACCACAGTAAACTCATTAAAAATATGTCTCAGAATTCAGAAATCCATTGCCGGAAAAAATTTAAGCTTTTGCTCATGAAATTCAATATGTTGACGTTGAACTTGAATTTCTGCATAAACTATTATAGTTTAGTCGTATTACAGTATAAATGGAATATTGATTATCTTACTTCATTTAATATCAAAATGGTTTAGATTACAGTGAATTTTTAAAGAACAGAAATTTTTTAAGAATTGTTGTTCTCATATTAACTAAAGTAGTGGTCAAAAGAATAATGCAAAATCAGAAATTTAGATTTTTTATGCAGAAATTTTTATTTTATCAAGTTACCTGTTCACATAATGCATTGTTTTGTGTCTTTATAAATCGGGGAATCACAGATAATTAAAATCAATCAATTCGTTGGATTGTTGTCCTAATTTATTTAAAGTTAAATAATCTTTATTAAGTATTTTAAAAAATTCAAGTTATTTAATATTTAGACATTTTAAAAAATTGCTCTTTAGAAATTGCATAAAAATTCACTACAATATAAGAGCACTGTAATGCCACTCATGAGAATTGTTCGCAACCTACGAAGTATCAATATATACATCCAAACGCTAAACATAGCTTTAAAATAAATTAGAAATAAGGTGTTGCAGACCTACTGAAAAAAACGCCGAGCAAAGATTAATGAATACAAAGACTATTCCGAAGCGGAATGAGGCAAAATCTTTTGCTTAGGTTCATTATCATTACGATCAATAGTTTAAAGGTTTGCTTCTCCTATGAATGTCCGATTCAAATAAACGAAGGGGGAATAATCAAATAATGGTAAATAACGTTTTACTGATAGTATCACCTAAACACACAGTTTAATTGTCTTGCAATTCATCTGAAGACAAAAATACATCAAAATAAATAAAGAAAATAATATAAAGTGATATCGACATTTTGTTTTACCGCAAATAAAACAATTAAGTTTGGCAATCCAAATCCGTGGAGAATAATTCGTCCACTAACTACGACATAGTACATGGTCCTTCGAGCCGGATCACAGGTATTAATTATTTTGTAAATTTTACCAGTGATAAAGTTATAATTTGTGTATTTGTGATACGAATAATAAGAGTGGCTCAAGAAAAAACATGCTTCTTAAAGCAGTCCTAACGAGGCTCGCAAATTACGCAAGGGATGTAATCGCGCATTCGAGAGTTACGATTGAAGAATTGCGGATAAAAGTGACTCGTGCACACGAGATGTTAGAAACAATTGTTGATGTAGAAGCCGCCATATTTGGTCGTGACGATAAAGAGTCAAAACCTGTTGAAGCCGAAGATATATACTATGCAGCCGTTGCTAAGCTGAATGAGTGTATATACAACAACCGCAGCATCGAGGCACCAAGCAACAAGGCTGAAGAGACTACTATGAACACGAGTATGTTGAATGTGGTACCAGAGGTTAAATTAGCAAAGCTACAGATCCCACCGTTTTCGGGCGACTTCACGAAATGGCAAAGTTTTTTTAATCTGTTTTGTTCAAGCATTCATAAGCGAGATACGATAAGTCCGGTACAAAAGTTTCAATATCTGATGGGACTACTGAGCGGAGATGCTTATTCGTTTTTGAAATATTTCAAACTTACAGAAACAAACTACATTGAGGCACTGAATAAACTCCGAAAAAGTTACGATCGCAAACGGCATACTGTAAATGCATTCGTGCACACATTTATTGATCAACCTAGCATTCGCGTGGCAACAGAAGCAAATATTCGAAAATTGCTGATATCTCCGACGAGGTTGTACGAGGACTAAAGAAAGGCTTTAGGCGAGCAAGCCGAATCAAAAAACCCGTGGCTCATATACTCACTTTTGCAGAAACTAGACGATACTACTCGAAGTCTATGGGCACAGAGTAACACAGATGAGGAATTTACCACCATAGATGACTTTTTTGAGTTTCTAACGAAAATAACAGATCCACTGGAATCAATGAAGATCTAAGCGACACAATCAGCACAATCTACAGTAACGAGTAACCCAAAGCGTACTTTTGCCACATTAACCAATTCTCAATGTATAGCTTGTAACAAAGCGAGTCACAGATTTATAGATTGCGTGTGTTCAAAGGATTAACAGTCGAAGAGCGAAAAAAATTAATCCTCAATCATCATTGTTTCAATTGCTTGAATCCAGGACATACAGTTTATGATTGCAAATTTCGGGGAAGGTGCCTTCAATGTCACCACAAGCACCATACACTATTGTATAGCGCAACGTTCAGCTGATCGAAATGTCAACATCAATAACCGTAATAATCATCAACAAGATGCAGTTACTTCAATGCATGTGTCTACAATTTACTCTAACAATCATCAAAATATATCATTAAAGTGCGGTATTCAAACCATTAAGTTTGGCAATCCAAATCTGTGGAGAATAATTCGTCCACTAACTACGAAATTGTACATGGTACAATTAGGTCAAACTTCTCACAGTAATGATTGGGGAGGTACTAACATGCTGCTCTCGGAATATGAATCCGATCGAAAAAAATTGGGCGATTATGAATCAAAATATTTGTTGTCATGACCCTCAGGTAAAGGAAATCATTTTAAACTGTATGAAAAGTTGCTTGCCAACAAGCAGAAAATTTCTATTGAAAAATCATAGAGGATGAACTATGGTTGATATATATTCCGCTCATTACATATTCTTTACAGAACACGAACCTAGATTAATCAAGTTCGCTTTAAATTTCTATCAGTACATTGTACTGCTCCAGCCATCATCTACTGGCATGGACGATGGTTCATGCTCTCCAACAGGAGGTCATAGATATTACATCCCTTCAACACGATACGGCTCGACCCAATCATCACAGCTTTAACCCCAGCACCAATTGCTCGGCATCCTAACATGTTGCTTTCACAAAAACCGAAATTAAAAAGGATTTAATCGAATTATATAATTCACATGCCAATCTGTCTATTGCATAAAATGATTCTTTATAATTTACATTCTAATCCTCTTAATTAAGATTAAAATAAAATGAACGAAAAATTTTGTTAATTGTTGATTTATGTAGGCTTAGTAACTTTTTATATTACAAAAATATTAGACTAAAATAGAAAATTGAGAGGCGATATAAAACTAATAGATAAGTTAATATAACAATTTAAGGTAAGTTTTTTTTTGATTTCTTCAACTAAAGAAAGAGATTATAAGTGAAATGGCACATCTTTATATTTAAACAAAAAATAATTGAAGTTTAAAATTTTTTTTTATTTTACTCTCTTAAATTATTTCCATGGCTGTTAATGTGTTTCATATCATAAATTTGCTAATAAAATGACTAAGACAATATAAGATTTCGGCGTGACATTTATTTAAACACGTTTTAGATGTATTTTATTACACATCATAGTCAAATACATTGATCATTTAAATTGAATCATGTTTTGATTGAAAATAAATTTGCGCTTAATATGTTAGCACATAAACAAATACCGATAGCAGAACCTGCTAAAACTTTTTACATCATTTTTTGTCTTTAAGAGAGTAAGAAAGAGAGAAAATAATGACAAAGACACTTTAAAATCATTGATTAAATCATAACAAAAGTTAATAAGTTAATTCTGTTATTTTATTCTTTAGAGGTTGAATTATAAAGAAGAAAATAAGATCAATTACCTATAATTACGATGAACAACCTTGACTTGAATTTCTTTATTAAAGTTATAGCGCCAAAAACCTCAATTTTATGATGATATTGCATTTTTATTTATTTAATTTTAAACGTTTTTTTGTTGTTTTTTTTTTTTAATTTTTTTGATATGAAACTAATATGTTGTAGTTTTTTCAAACTGTACTTATATAAATTATATGTGAATACATTCTGTCATAATAAAAAAGAATTAAACTTAGAACTGGTTTCAATTTCTTGTTATTTATAATATCGCTATTTTTTGCTTCTTTGTTTTATACGTTAATAATCTTGATATTAACAACAAAGAACTGAATATATACTTACTAGAAAAGTGACTGCGTTATTCATATAGACTACCTTAATAAACGAGTTAAATTTAAAAAATTTGCACATAATCTATGATATGAAGGAAAATCTAAAATTATTTAAATTCTGTGGTTTTTTACCGATTTTTTTTTTACCTAATAACACGAAATGATTCTTGGAATTTTAAATGAATTTTTCGTTATGAGATGATGATATATTGGAATATTAGTATATATCGATTGATGAATAACCGTGTAACTGTAGGTTAAACTGTTAAACATTTCTTTATACTGTATAAATATACTTATCTTGAACTCGAAAATTGATTGAATTATCCTACTTTGCTGGTGAACTTACCTAAAAATAAAATAACAAAATAGAAATACATTAACAAATTTGTGAGTTTTATAATTAAATTTGATAAAATTTGTTGGTCTAAAAGAATAAAATGTAAAGATAATATGGTTTTGTGAGAGTATCATTTTAATTATAAGATACTAGACATTTATTCAACATTTACTCATTTAGTGAGCATAGTAGTATTATAATTTCACTGCCCCGTTGGCTTTTGAAACCAGTACCTCTCGAACCAAACACTGCCGTTTTAACCAGTGCGTCAATTACTCGAATAAACATAATTTCTTAAGAATAATTATACGACCAGCCGTGTTAATCGCCTATATAGCAGCAATAAAAAAATAGTAACTGATCCTATAGCGATTAACGATGATTAAGATACTTGCTTTCTGGGGGTCCTGTAACGATATCCCACTTTCAAAATCTCGCTTAAACAAAATATCACTAAAATTAAAATTCATTTTTTTTTAAATCTAATTTTTTCAAAATTCTTATATACAAAATCTTTATTGTTAGAATTTTGCTTTTTAAAATCCCGCTTTTTAACATTATTTATTATTATTTTAAATAATAAAATTAATTTAAATAAATACTATCCGATCCTTGAAAGGAAAACAAAAGAGATTGTAAGTAAATATTTGTATTATCATTATTCATTATTATTAAATAAAAAGAATTAAAACTTAAAACCAAAACTATTACTAAGGCCCCGTCCGAAGTCCATAATAATTATGATCTTTATAATAATTTTGATGAAAGTGAAATAGTTATCTCTTCCATATTTTGTAATGAGCTCATTTGCTGTCCGAATTCTGTAAAAATTTTGACTGTTGCAATTGTAACGTTTCGAGATAAAAGCTAACAATTTTGAATTAATTAAAACTTTGATTGAGGATAAATTAAATTCAAATATGGCTTTATTTATGATCACAACTGGATATAAAAATTAAATCTGAATAACGCAGAAGTCAGAACCAGGCGCGAACTGGACTAACTTACATCTGGTGACAACACACGTATTCCTGCTCTAAAACCTAGTACTCTAAAATGTATTGTGCTTTACACTGTATCTGTAATGTTATGAATTGATATTGATTGTATCGATACAACCACCAATGTATACTTTGCCTTCCACCAACAACATTATTAATTCTTATTGACATACGACGATGAAATGGTAATGATGTATCTAAGAATTTCAGTTTATTAATGAAATTAGTAGTTCTTGCTAAATAATCTTATTATTATTAAACTGGTTTCTTATCCAATATGGAATTATTAATAGTTTTGGTTGGCAAGTGACATAAGTTCTAGGATTTAGTAGTGGATTCAACAAATATTTTTAATCCCACTATATGTGACTTCGTTCGAAAATTATTTGACTTTACAGTATAGAGATAATAATGATACAAGGGACAACATTGCCAAGCAATGGTCTGTGTCTATATTTTTTTAATTATCACGGCATTTATCGCCGTATAAAAAAAATATTCTGTAATAATCAGAATAAAAGTATCATAAGAAAACTGTACAGAGCACTATTTACTATTTCGGAAATGTCAAAATTATTACAACTAGCAGCTATGATAATTTGGCTGTATGCAGAACACTGTCAAAATTATAACAGAAAAAAAAAGTTAACAGAAATCAGACGGGGTCGTAAGTTGTGTACCATATGCTGTGTGCCTTAATCGACTTTTCAAACTAAAATTTCAAATTGTGAAATTGCCTCAAAGGTGGTAGCTGAAAAGTATTTTTCCGAGGTAACTTTTTGGTGAATTTTTACACAAGTATAAAATAACTATAATAATTGTAAACTATATATAAACTATAATACTTTTTAGTTTAGTTAAGTTTCAAGTTGAGGCATAGTAAGTGACTTTTGTGGTAGTTCCATCTATCTAGATATAGCATGAACTTACTTGTTATAATTTAGTTTAGTTAGTTTAGTCGATTAAGACACACAGCTTAAGTAACTTCTGGTTTCCATTTTTCCATCCGATGTTTTGTAATTATCACCGCTTTAGACAATTCTACGATAAATTTGTAAACCCCAATATGAAGTTTATCTATCCCAATTTTGAAGCGATTGTGCCAATATTCTACAGAATTTGCGACTTTGACGGGTTTCTTCATATGGTTTTTTCAAACTATTTTCCGATGCGAATAGAGTCCCAGTCAAAAGTGTTTTTCAAAACAATTTTGATTTTCAAGATTTTTAAAAATTTCTTCGGCACAAACAAAAGCTAAGGTTTTTAATTTACGTATTTGCAAGTTAAACTTTTCATTGGTCACATCTAGCACCCGTAGAGTCTACATTTGAGATAGTCTATAATGTAGAATAATTTCATTTGTATAGACTGTACGTGTGCTGGATGTAAATATTTACGTATCCATTTTGGTTTTGCTCTTGGATAACTTTTTGAAATTACGTAATAAATTAAATTGACATTTCACATCTATATCTACATTCATCACTATCGTAAATTTAAAAATGAAGTTTAAAATGCGTATCATCCTCCATTTTTATTTTTGGTTTATAAATATGAACTAGTAATACGAATGTTAAAAAAAATCCAAGTTTCAAGCCAAACTAATTTACATATAAAATTAGACTACAATTTTTAGTCTTACTAAAACTTTAATATGAAGAGGCTACATTGCATCCAGCACATGTGGATTTGTAGAGTCTACGTATTTTCGATAGACTCTACCTGTGCTAGATCGCCCATTGTTAGATTTCATTTTACACCCTTCGCCAGATAATTTGTCCTAAGCGAAATAGGCATCTTTTATAATGAGCTGCTAGAACAATGGATTTAGTATAATATCCCAAACGCAGGCACATTTACATAACTCCAGAAACATTTCTTCATATTATGCCTTTTTCGATTTTGAGCTCATCACACAAAATATAAGCGGACTATTTCAACTCTGATTTTACTGTGGATGGAAAAAAGTTGTTACATAAAACTCGGGTAACCTAACATGATCCGGCAATCAGCTAGCATCTTGCTTGGGACAGTCGATTTAGGCTTGATTAAGTACTTAACAGAACATATTTTAGCTGATATAAGGTATTTTGGTTTTAGAATTTTACAACAACAATCGCATTATATAAACCCAAAGGAGATTTAGCTAAATCCAAAAAAAAAATTGGTCTATAATAATATAGAGGTATCATAAAACTAAATTTTTGCTGTTGTTGGGGAACAACAGCATATTGGAAAAATATAAATTCGCTAAATCAACTAAATCTGTCTTTTCCAAAGCAATACTTCTATAGAACAAAAAGGAGTTCAGACGTTTTGACTGAATTTCTTCAGACGTATTCAGTAATCAATATTTCGTTCAGGGTAGTCGGCTCACTCTAATATGATAATTATTTTTTATTTTTGAGCTTTGTTTTTTGGTAAATATACCATGCTATCTGGATCGCACTCTTTCATACTTTTCGTTATTATTTGAGATGGACGTAGACCGAAAACTTTTGCCAGATTTTCAATTTATGCGATAAGCCTCGAAAACAAGTTTTATAAATTCTAATAAGTTGTGACAATGTTTTAAAGGACTTTTTTCTACTTTATGCTTGTTTTTTTTATATGAGTTGAACTTTTTGCCTAATTTATGTTTACGCCCAACACAACACTACCGAGACTTATTGGTTTAGCACTTTTTCTCTAAATGATAAACGAAACCGTTATATAAGTATGAATGAAAGAGGAACTTATTATTTAAATACGGGCTAATGTTGACTATTAATCTGTAAATCCTAAATCTATATGGTACTGAAAGGGAAATATGTAATAAAAAAGAAATCCTCTTTAAAAATCTTAATTTTGTTCATATCTCAAACATTTGAAACCTTAGGTGAAACAACAGAACACAACAATTGTCGGCAGTACTAATTTTTAAAATTTAATACTTTCCAAATGGAGCATAATTTATGTTTTAAAGTGTTCAGGTTGTGAATGTTATCTCTAACCAAATGGCACATGCATTTTTCTAGAGTGTAGGTGTTAACAGTGCTGTTGACCAACATTAAAAAAGTTTAGGGTTTTCCCAATCGTAACTAAAGCTGTTCGTAAGGTAAATAAGAGTTTTATCAATGTTTATGGCCATGGTTTAATATAATAATTTTTCATGAATGGGTCAGAGAAGGAAATGAATTATTATATGTTTACATTTTATATAAAGAGTGTCACAGTAAGAAGTTCAGATTTACCAATTTAATAAAAAAATGGCTTAAAAAAATTTATTTTTTTGTTTGAAAATAAAATCCTTCTGGTTGTTTATGAAAAATGATTTCATTCAAATGAGAGCAGCGGCTGGCCTTGGCGTACTCCATTCGGTCGGTCCAATTTCTAAGCACATTTTGGATTGTGTGCGGATTTATTTCGGCAATGGTTGCTATGGCACACCATCTTGCTGGAACCAGAGATCGTCCAAACTAATATCTTCAAGAGATAACCACAAAAAGATGTTAACATGTGGCGGTAGAAAAAAAAGTTAACATTTTCGGCAACCGCGGCTATATTTTCCGCTGAAAGAACAGGACGAGCACGGGTACGTGTTGGATTGTCGACAAGGTAGCCCGTATCACGCACTTTATGCACAAACTTCTTGATACCGTTGGGTGTGAGCCTCGTGTTTTGACCAAATTTTGTACGACATTTTCTTGGAACCAATTGTCTTTGTAGTGGAAGTAAATTTCTAACATTTCCCACTTTTGTTGAAGCGTTAAGCACCCATTTCGTCAACTAGAAATGATATACTGAGTTTCTTTCAAAGAAACAATGACATTAGTGTTGCCAGAGCCAAAATAACCGATATGACAAATCTAAACCGGTTATTGGGACACCCTATACATATTAATATGGAAAAATTCCGATGTTAACCAAAAATAGTTTTATTAATTCGAGCTCGTCCGGATTTTTGGTTAAAAACTAACTCTTTTTGGTTAAAAACGAGATTTTCAGAAACGGGAATTCAAAACTAGGATTTTGAAAGTGGCTTTTAAATAACCGGATTTCAAAAATAGTGTTTAAAATTTTGGAGCTTTGAATGTGGAATTTTAACAAGCCGGCAAACAAATCCACTCCGATTGGATGAATCTTAAAGTTTTTCAATTTAATAATTGTGAAGTAACTTGATCAGATTAATGTTTCAAGCTATGCACTAATTTTGACAACGGCGGTATATTACCAAAATTTGAGCACCAAACGACAGCGCGTTTTTTTTTTTTTTTTGATTTTTCTAAATTAATTAGTTTCAGTACGTCAAAACTACATTAACTACCCACCAGCCGTACGGGAAAGTAAAATTGAGGCTGTTTACTGATAGATCACTATATTTACTATCCTATCGAATGTTATCACTATACTTTTTACTTCATGAATTAAAGCTGGAATTTTTAAGAAATCCCAAATTTTGAGATAGAAGATAACTCGGTAAGTTTCTTATAGGGAATATATTGAAGGGTATGATATATAGGGAATCTAACAAACAACGATGAAACTCATTACTTTTTTTTGACAAGGGACCCGATGTGTTTAAAACCCGTCATCCTTTCATATATGTGATCGGAACTAGAGACACGGGACCCGATGTGTTTAAAACCCGTCATCCTTTCATATATGTGATCGGAACTACTAAAACTCATTACATTTTTGTCTGTGGAAACTGAAACCTGTAACTATGTTATGTTTGATTTAGACCGTCTAATTAAAAGACCAACGTAATATATGAGAATCGTTTAAACCGTCCAAGAAATACAGGTAAGGTACGAGATGTTTTATAATATTTAAATAAAATTATCATTTACTTGTAGAAAACGACCTCGGTTACTGACCAAGCGGTTAAAAGTGTAGGTGACCATAAAAAGGGATACCTCGGACGGAATCCCTTTTTATGGTCACCTACACTTTAAACCGCTATAACAGTATTATTTTTCTATATTACGCGATAGTTTTTCCGTTAAAGCTATTTATTTATTTATATACGGCATTGCGCGAGCATTATTTACAGGGCATAACGTCGGCATAAGTTTGAAAAGGCAAATCCACAAAATTATTCTTCCAAATTAACTCTTTGCACACCGTTTTTATAAATGTATCTAAAAATTTGACATATGTTAATCAACGAAAAAAGTTGCTTTCAAGTTTCGAGGTGTACTGCATCAATGTCAGTACTGACGAATTCAACTTTTCCATGGATGATAATAGATCTTCTAGGTCAATACTTTAGTCATCAAACTAATTTTTTTTAGGTTTAATTTCACCTTATCCAGAGTTTCATGAGCGGCACTTACAACCAAAGTTTTCAATACCTTCATAAGAGCGTTTAGAATTCCAGGTTAGTGATTGGTTTCTACAATACTGGTTACTGGTGGAATTTTTTAAAGGAAAATCAATATTTCATATCCATTTGTCTATGATAGAACACGTTTTAGTGTTATCCTGTTGGAATATTTTAGTTGAAATTCAACTAACTTCTGTGATATCTGCAATACAAATTATTGAAAGGTTGACTTACCTTAAAGTTAAGGATTGCTTACACATACAAAGAAATATAAATGCAGAAATATAAATTGTTTTTTTTTTTATAAAGACCCCAGTATTTGGTTAACGAGTTTTCGCAGTAAATTTCGTGTTTTTGTATGTGGTTTAAGGCAATCCATTTTTCTTGTTGTTGATATTTTTAACAGTTTTTTGTTTGCAGATTATTTTAAAATAATGGGTTTCACTACTACTCCTAGTAGTGGTACCTTCTCCTTTTACGTACATAATCCTTTTTAATTAATTTAAAAACAATTTAGTTAGACACGCTTAAGAACTTCTAAGTACTAAGGCAACTTGCTCAACCATGCCTTGTTCGAATCTAAAACAATATTACTTGAATTTAGTATTCTAGATTACAAACTAGAGATCAAATTAAAAAAATTATTCGAGCTGTGAAATATATGTAAATAGTTCGATACAACTTGAAATTATAAAAGTTCAAAACCTTGTTCATTGCATATTTAAAAAAAAAAAATTAAATTTATTGCTAATATATTGGCAAAATATCTTATATATAATAAACTAAAACACAAACCACATTAGAGATACAAGTTAAATATTAGTTTCAGCTATCTTATAAATTCTTAAAATAGAGGAACCACAAATGAGTGGTTAAACTAATTGAGTAATGCAATATATGTATGAAGCAAAGAACGCAGTTATACAATTTCAATCCACTATATAGAAACTATACCAGAGCTACATTTTTTTTATTATCTTTATGATTCAGCAACAGTATGTTGGTGTTTTGTGTTACACATGTGTTTATATTTTATAATATTATGTTTATATCGTATCGTATTCGTTATATTATATACAAAAGGAAAAACTATGACTAACTGGTCATCAATTTTCTGTCAAGGTTACAAATAAATAAAATGCATTAAACTCTGGTCTACATTAAAAATATAAAAAAAATGTAAGCTATGACTACCTTCTTACACATATACAAATTGTATTAAAATGACTTCCTGTATTTACATTTCTTTTACAAATTGACTTTTACATAAAAAAAAAACATAAATTATCAAGAAATATGATTTTTTTTTATTTCGTCAATCAACCATCAACAATTTACTTTTTTTCTTGTTAACTTTAAAATAAATTGTATAAATATACTAAGATTAAACAACAACAACAAGTAAAACTACTGTTTTTTTTATGATTCATATAATGTGTAACATCGAAATGAAAATTAGAAAAATTTATGATTATGTTAAACAGCAGACAAATTATGCAATTTCAATTGAAGAATAGCATATTACGATTGTAACACAAAACAAAATTTCCTATACATATATATGATTTAGGAAATTTTCATCTTTTGATGTTTTAATGTAAACTAAGTCATTAAATGTGAAATTATTTTAATTTTATTGTGGTGGACGTTGATTTGTAATTTTTACCAAGCTCAACCTTAAAATACGTATGAAGCCTCATATCTATGACATTTTAGTTGCGTTCATGTCGAAAACTGTTGGCAACAATTTAAAAACCACAAACTTTTTCCGGTTTGTGTGTATGTTCGGGGATATGTAATTTATCGACCAACCAAAAAAATTTTATTCTTGTTAAAAAATTTTTATAGCATAAGTCGACTATCAGTTTGTTCATTTAGTTGAATAATAAAATAAATATTTGATATATTAAAATAATTACCAAAAAAAATGTTATTCCCTATTACAACATTAGGATTCATTTGAATTGCAAGAATTCAATTCCTAATAAATTGGAAATAACATTTTTTAAAAGGTCTATTCATCCATCGAAACATAATGAATCAAGTCGATTATGAATGTTTAATTTATTTTTTAAAATTTAATTTTCTTATTCACAATGAGAATTACAAATAATAATTTTCACGAGTGAAAATTTTATTGTCATTCCAATCAACAGATAACTGTAATATGATTTAGATCTAAACCGTATCAAATATTTGCCTAAACTTATTTAGGAAATATTTGCTCCGTTTGACATATTTGCCAAAGCTCATTGCTGGGTCGTTAATACGGAACCAAATATTTTCCAAAAACTTGTTTCTTCCAAACCATAGCTACGACGCAGTAACATATTTGCCGCATTTGTAACAGATAAATTTTCACTGTGATTTAAAAAAAAAATAATTGTTCGGTGCTGCTTTGTTTGTTGCTGTGAATTTGACGGAATAAGGGAAGAAAAGAAGAAGAAAAAAACAATGCGAGTGCAATATCATAAAAAATGAGTTAAGAGTCATCCTAAGAATTCGTCACCGTTCTGTGGCTATTGTTTCGAACAATAGCTTCGGTTGAATTCTTACGTTATTGAAGTTGGCTTAAAGTTCTTCAAACTTTGTTATTACTCTGCGTTTACTAATTTAGGACAAGGTTTTTATGTAGGGTAATTCGATTTTCGAATTCGAATTTGTTCACTTTTATGGCGTTCATTTTTTACAAAACACAAAAACCTTTCTACTGCCATTCTAGCAGTATTTACTTATTTAATATCCATAGTTAATATAGCAATGGGCAAAAAGTTGGAAGTTAAATCAATAATTAAACTTCAGGCACAATAGAGTTTTGATATTTCCTAAAATATTGATGAATCATAATCTTAGTTCAATAACTTCTGCAAAAAATATAATTACCATTATTTATATTCCCAACATATTGGTTTCCCGGAAACCTAACCCTCTCGAAGATCTACAATTTATAAAGTCAAAACAGCACCAATATTTATTTGTTCCAGTTTGAATTACTCTATAGTTCTATATCAACTTTAGTATATAAATCTAACCTAAAATAACTGTACAATTGCACTTAACATGTTTTGCTTTTAATAAATCAAAAGAAAAAAAACTATAAGTATGAATAGATAATTATTCACATATTCTTAATGCTAAAAACAGATGAGCAGAAACTCGCCAACAGAAAAAAATAAAACACTCACATATACATGGTATATATAGAAATGAAATATGTGTGTTCTGTTTTCCAAGCAGAATTTTATTCCGTGTCATTTTTTTTATTTTTCTGCACAGAACAGGATAACACTACATAAAATAAAAACAAAACATCGTAACTATGTCCACACGAATAATTTTTATTTGTTCATAAATTAGTTAGAAATAGAAAATTGAGGAAAAAGCAGAGTTCGTGAAAAATAAGACAAAAAATACTGCTCTGCAGTAAATGTACAAATCTGTTACAGCTGAAGGATGGTTCTTTTTCATAAACTATTAAACATACGAATATGTTGCTTAAATTTTAAATTAAAAGCTATAAAAAGCTTAACCATTCATCTAATGAGTATATTTGCCAAAAGGCGTCTTTCAAGTCAAGGCTAGAAATAAAACTAGAAGTTAAAAAAGAAGAACGGACCAATTATATACGACTCTACCTCACTCAAGTGCGAACCACATAGTTCCGGGAAACTTCAAGGAGAGTGAATGTTTCAAAAAAACTTATCTGGGTTAGTACTAACAGCTCAATACCGGATGAACGAATAAAGTTTAACTCTGAAATGTCAGTAGTTAATAAATATAGATTTCCTATTATTTCTAGCCTTGGCTTGCAAGATGCATTTTTGCAAATACCATTCGATGAGGGGTCGATTGATAAAACAGCTTTCACTGTGTCGGGAAGACCTCTATACCAGTTTATAGTCATGCCTTTCGGACACCTTTCCGTAGTGCGCCACAGACCATGTGCTGACTGATGCATCGATTGATACCAGATGAGCTACACAATCAGATATTTATTTGTATATATTAATGATTTATTAATTGCTGCTGAGACATTCAAAGAACACTGAGTATATTGAGTAAGTTTTTAACTAGTCATGGCTTAACTATCAATTTGAAGAGAAGCAAATGCCTCCTTAAAGAAATTCGCTACCTTGGTTACATCGTTGGCGGTGGTATACTCAAGATTGACTCCTTAAAAGTATCTGCCACTACCTCATATCTCACTCCTGACAGTTCGATAGCTTCGAAGATTTTTGAGTATGTCCGAGATGTAGCGACGTTTCATCAATCAATATTCGAATTTGGCAACACTACTCACCAGAAAAGAATGAAAAATTAAAATTGAACGAATTTGGCTATTTCTTCCGCTCCTGTTCTCTGTAATCTTGAGTGAAGTAAACCCTTCTCGATTTAATATGATGCTTCTATGACGGGCGTGGGAGCTGTCTTATTTTAAGTCATCCAGCGGCGTGAAAACCCTATTGCTTTTGTTTTTCAAAAACTACAGAAATCTGTAAAATGCAGCTTAGCGTAACTACACCGTCACTGAGCTGCAATGTTTATACAACGGTATTGAGTGTTAAAAAATGCATGCAGTATGTAGAAGGCTATCTTATTACCATAATCACGGATCACGCAAGTCTGAAGTGGTTTATGGGACAAAAAAAGATTTCGAACGACTTGCACGCTGGAGCTTAAGAATCCACCTTTTGCAGCGCATCTTGGCATTCAAAAAACTCTTGATATACGGAGGAAATATTAACATTGGCCTAAAATGTCTAGCGATGTACATCAATTTATCATTAAGTGCGAAATATGTAAATCCAATAAAGCTTCAAATACTATCACTAGCCCACCTATAGGTCATTCTGCCGACGTAACATGAACTTTGTAAAAGCTGTACATTGACTTGTCCTCAACAAAACGCACACACTTATAAAACTTATAGCTTACGAATTCCTAACAGTTGTCCTCAGGTCAGGTAGACTTCGTAAAAGCGTGAAATTATCTGCTAAACTTATGCTCCGGAAAGCTTTTGTAAAAGAACCCGTTGTTAATGTAGGAACGTATAATCTAAAAGACATTCGATCGTAATTGTTAGTGTTAAACCGTTTTGTTTTGAGTAGATTTTGATTAAACCTAATTATCTTCTAAACTTTTCTTAGATTATAACTTACGAATACAATTTTTCTTTGTTGGGATTATTTATCTGTGAGTTATTGTGAAAATAAGTTTTCAGATTCTAAGTCAATTTCATTAATATATGCTATCTACAACAAATTAAATTTAGTGCACGGTATGACAAAATGATAATCTATTTCATTTTTAAAACTTACTAAAAGACTATAAACTTTTAAAATTAATAAAGCGTAGCATTTAAACCTAAATAAGTACCCAAATTATGGAAGACGGCTAAAATCATCATGATTTTAAATCCAGAAAAAGCCTTATAGGAAAAACATCGAACATACAAATATCACTATTGTCCGAAATTTAAAGTGTTTGAAAAGTTACTTCTAAAAGCCTTCGACCAATAGTTATGAATTATTCGAATACATCACTGTTGTGCTTTGGTAGTAAAGTCAGCTGCTTATTGTATAAACCTTCATGAAAAACTTTATCAAAAGCTTGTGCGACATCGGGGAATACTGTTGAGTCCTCTACTTTTCGAGTGTTTACAGCATGAATATTCTAATATAAAAGCAATATTATGGCTTATGGTACACGAAACCTAAAGGTAGATAACATATTCGCAACATCTGTTATTAACACCGATATTGTTTAATGGGCAAACACTCCTGAAGATTTACTAATGTATTGCTGTATAAACAAATCATAAATCCCCACCTATGGAATCCACTCTGAAAAGAATTGTTCATAACATGGTATGATAATCACTTCCTGTCCCGAAATTGTTAAAGTTTACAACCAATTCATGAAAGGTGATAACTGTCTAGACAGTCACAATAAAAAAAAACAGTTTTTTTTCCAAATTTTGAAATTTGAAATTAGTGCGGGTGTTTGGTTTTATACCGGCCGAAACAAATAAAGAAATGCTATAGAAATGCTTCGGATATGAAAACAGTTGGTAAGTGAATTAGACCCTTTTAGCAACTATCACGGTATTCACGGGTTCACGGGATTCAGTTGGCTGTGCTAAATGTGCTATACCATCGAACAAATGAATTATCGACGACAGAAAATATTTTAGATGATACTGTAGTCGATAATGTTAATGAAGAACAAGGCGAAGATGATGAAGACTCTAGTAAATATGATGTTTACGATGGATTATAAATTAATAATGGCTGAAATTTATAACGAAATTACCTAATACAGTTAGATTGTTCCGAAAGTCGCCAACCAAAAATGATATATTTCTCCAAAGTATATACGTAGAAAACAGTTTGGTTAACATTAATTCTGGACTCACCAACACGCTGGAACAGCTTACTTCGGATGTTGGACCGATTTAATCAATTAAAAATTTGAATTCAAAAGTCTTTGATAGATTTAAAATGCCAAATATCAACTTAGTATACTGAGTTAAATTTATTAGATAAAACAATTTTGATTTTGTTGTAGGTAAAGCTTGGTGTAGAAAAGCATTATGTAGATGGGACGTAGCTCTTCTTAGTACAGACGCGACATTAAAATTTATAATGGAAAGCTACAAAAAATAGATTACCCTATAAATGAAGTTTGAGATGCTGCTTTACAATTTCGTATACAGGAACGGAGCTCTCAGTTTTCTCCAGTACTTCCAAAATGCTTATGATAATGATGATGATAATAACAATGACATTGAGGAAAATTTTAATTTAAAAATTTAAATAAAGCGACAATTTTGAAAATAATGGTTAACATTCTGGATATGCTTCGAAGCTGTAATATTGAATTTCGTAACGATTTTAGTTTATCGATTACAAATGTCAGCAAAGCCATAAATGAACAAGCATTATTAGTACGGTGACCCTCGTATAACACGATGAGACTCGACGTGCTTACAAAATGGTAGATTAGGCTTCAAAAAGTATTTTTCTTCTGAATAAAATTTTTTAAATAATAAAAAAAGGTTTTAATTTTTCTTCAATATTTTGTTTTAATAAAAAATTAAATTGTCAGTCTATAATTCATAAAATAAAAAAGTGATCACAATAAAAATAAAAATTCAAGATTATTTATCAAGATCAGAATCTGATAACACTCTATTCTGATGGCTAAAAACTGGATGGACGTCATCATCACTGGAAATTTCCACAACATGTATTGTTTCTGCCGCAAGATCCACTGGACTACTTGCTTCGTAATTGCTTGTCAACTGGTTGCCTTTTTTCCAGAAGTTGGAGCTTGTCGGCATTCATTTTGTAATTGTTTGTAAATCTACTGATAAAGAGACATTCATCCAATTCCCTTGTATAAGTTACGCACTTCTTTCCATTAAATGGTCATTATCAATTATCAATGATTCTAGGCTTCTCCCAAAATCCAGACCCTCGTGTAAACATTTTAGCAAAAATTGTTTAGATGACTCGCTAAAATTTTCTTCTGACTCATTATCATTATAATTTTTTGTGACTGTTAATTTTATAAGTTCTGCTTAGTTCATTTCTTAATCTAAAAGAAATTTTTGCAGATCGCTTGTTCTTATGTCCGCCGCCGAGACAATGGGCGATTTTCAAAACTGCATCGAGCTCATCATTTTCTTGGAGCACCATACTAGACCTATAAGGCTTTCTAATACGCATATATCGAAGCAGTTTTGGAAAGTGCACTTGTAACTCAGGCTTTTTTATTTGCGCGCCAAAAAACGTGTAATTTTGATTTTCCCCTATTTTCATAACTGTGTTATACAAGTACCCTATTATGCAAAATGTTGACGCAATTTGTCGACCGTGTTAACGAAACCATGTAATAAAAGTGCCGTGTTATGCGAGGGTTACCTGTACTATTTAATAAAAGCGCTTCCAATGATGCATCTTCAATATGAAAGAAAAATTAGAATGATTGATCAAGAATAAAATGAATAGAAAACCGAAATCAAGACCTTTTAAGAAAAGTAAAACGAGAAATTTCATTTTTTGAAGCGGAAGTATTAAAAGGAAAATTATTAACTATATGGTTTACAATTTTTTACTTACGATACCCCCAACAAGTGTGGAATTGGAAAGTGCATTTTCTACTTTAGGCCACATGTGTCCGAAAATACGTTCACGGCTTAACGATTCAAGCGTCGATGCATTATGCTGTCTACAAACGCATTTTAATAACTCGACCGAATAATTTGGTATCAATAATAGTTTAATTGATAATTTTTTAAGGGTCGGTAATGTGAAATTGAAATGTGGCATTAATTTGTATTTGATTTGAATAAGGTGTTAATATTTATGGTCATATTACATTTTCTTATTAATAAACAAAATTTTGATAGAAGCATCTTGTGTTATTTATTTAAAAAATATATTGGGAAACCCGGTTTTCGGATTAAAGCCAAGATAATATTCGATTAAAAAAATTAATACAACTACAGGTAAAAGTTGACCCTTTACTATGAGATCTGCTACAAAATCTATTAGACCATATTTTTACAATTGTTGATCGTTGTAGATGGTCAGCCCTGCAAAGTGATTTTACACGCATTTATAGTGACGGCGTTGTGGTCAGCGGTGGTGGTTGAACTCAATACCGCGGTCTGTCGAAGCCAACGACCGGTGACATATTCGATAAACCGGTTTATAATTTTTAGGAAAATGTTGCAATTTATATTCTCAACGCTATTAATCAAACCATACAAACTTTATCGTTTTTGAACTAAGAATGGACATCGGGAAAGCCATGGGAAGGTTTGGAAAAAGTGGTCGTTCTTCTTCAGAACTAAATATTCTCATAGAAGGAAAGCGAAACACAACACAAATGCAGCACAGCACCAAAGTGGATAATGAACCGGTTGGAAAGTAATATTTCTAATTGTGGTATATTTTTGATATACCTTCATTAAATGCATTAAATGTAGAATAGCGCTATGTTAAAATAAGCATCGCAATTGCTTTATTTCATTTCAGGTATAGTTTTAAGAAAATTGTGTTATAAATTTAAATGTAATATTTTTTCTAGTAGTTTATTTTTTACTGAAAATTAATTATTTTTTATTTATTTTTTTAATTGTTTATTTAATTTTAATATTTTATTTATAAAGAATTTACTAAGAAAAAATGTATTGTTTAAAAATATTGTCTATTCTAATGACACGAAGGGTTAACGAAGAAATTTTAAATAATTTAATTGTGCAACTAATTTAAATTACAAAACGTTAGATTTTGGCAAGTTTATATTGTATAACATTGTGTAAAATACTTAGTACTCGAGTACAGTTTGATCAATCACTGGCCTACCTACCAGGTAATTAATACTAAGCATCTGTTTAGACAAACAAAAACTGCAACAGAAAAAAAAACATTTTTCTTTGATGTAGCTCTAAAAATTTTCATATATGCTCAACTACTTGAAATGTTATTTCAGAACAATGAACCCCCATTATACTTAACAGCAATCTCTCGAAAATAAAGAATATTCATAATATACAATCACTTTACAAAAAATAAAATTACTTAAAATTAAGGCATAAATAAAACCAATATAATTCGATTTTATTCATGAAATAAAAGAGATATTGTTCAACAGAAATTGATTCATATGTACATCATATGTGTCGTATACTCGTACGTACATTGTACACCTTAAAACAATAACACTAAAAAGGTTGTAGATATATTGTAAAAAAAAAAACGTAATTTCTGTTTTATCTTCCGGTTCTTTAAGTTAATCCATTTTTGACTTCTTTTGCTCGCTGTTGGGATGACGTAATATTTATAAAGAGTGTTCCAGTATGAATGCCGGATTTAATTTAGAAAAAAAAACATTTTGAATTTAATTTTAAATCGCAAGATCTGGCCATGTAATTGACTTCCATCAACCTTAACAAGGTGAAAAATAACCTAGCTCAAAACTAGATGCTTTTACCAACCGTAAAATTTCAATTTGGTTTTCAATCTGTAACACCCTTTAGAGTACAAAACAATTTTTTATTATATTTGCAATCTGGTAATACTCATAAGAGTGTTGTTAAAATTAAAAAATATTAAGTATCTCTCTGATCCTATACAAAAAAAACTACAACCATGAAACTCACACTCGGCTTCAGTAATGGAAAATAAATAAAAAAAATTTGATAACTTAATATTTGCGCCGGAAATTGGTCACGATTAACGGTACCAATTTTATATTCTTTATACTCGTATAAACTTTTAAATAAAATTGGTGTCTATTTCTATGTACATAGTAATTTACTACTTCGTTTTTTCTGTAATTTATACTTTATATGCAAATTTTTCGTTTTCTTCCTGATCTCTTACTATAAACTAGTAGACAGTATTGAATAAACTTTACAGATATTAAATTACAATTTAAACATTTATTTTTGTTATATTATTGAAATAAATGATTGCTACAACAAATTTAGTTGTTAATAGAAATGTCTTTTGGAGTTTTTAATTTGTGTATTATTTCAGGGCAACGAACTGACTTTGTTTTGGTCTTCAGCTGGGGGTCCACTGTAGAATTGTATATGTAAAGAGATAGAAAAAATTCTCGCGTAGAGTAGTGGGTACACCATGTAGAGCTAATAATAAAATTTACCGACTTTTTATCGTAAAAAGTGACAAATAGCAAAAAAAGCATGGGGCTTGTATTAATTTTCTCTAACCAGCGTTCTATTGTATAGAAAATATGTCTCCATCGTATACTGTCTGTGGAGCGCTTGGTAAAGCTCTACTTAAAGTATTTATATCACGAGAAAGCGATAGAGACAAGCCTTTGTGTACCCTTAAACGCCCTCTACTATACAGAAAAAAAAAAGTTAATTTTATAAGTGGAATTGGTTCATTGGAGGTTAATGAAAGCTTTACATGTTAGCGCATAAGAAATGTGAAACACAATTTTAAATGGAACGATGTAAATTAGAACGTTAAAGTGTCCCACTTAAAAATATATCTCGGTCTTGATTTTAAATAATTGTAATTCTTAAAAGTAGTTAACACAATCGTGTTGCTCATAGTAGCTGTAAAGCCAAAACATTTTTACAGAGCTTTCTTGGCCCTTAGCCAAAAGTGGTTTTCATGTCAGAGGTTACCAATATATTTTATAAAGTTATGATCTATGACCACTAGTGGTCGAGTTTTTATAATCTTCATACATCATTTACCAAAAAGTTCATGGTTCGCTACTCGACGCAAGATATATTTTTACTCTGCGAATATTATTATACGTGTGAATGTTGCATTCTCTACTATTATAACGATACTGAATGATTTAAATAACAGCACTCTGATGATCATCAGAGAATAGAGTAATAGCCATTAGAAGAGAGGGGAAAATAACGAAATGCAACAACAATGATGGAGGCGTCGATCGATTGTTGATAACAATCCTCGTAACACACATAGACATGGGCCGTCCAAAAAAAGGACGAGGCAAAGACACACATAGTCCGTAGCCTTACCACAAGATTGCTTCTCCGCACTACCTTACTGGAACCAGTTTGAGCTTCTAACGAGCGAATATCTCTGACGCTTAATTTACTGGGGTCCGTCAAATCGCACAGAAGGGTGAGTTCCCAAAAACTTGAGTCTATTTTGAGCCACACTAGGACTCGTTGTCTTTGCAGCCACGACAGTAGTCATGAAAGAAAACACCAAGTCTGCTGGCATGTTTACCGATAAGACAGTATCCAGTAATGACACTCACAACTGTGCTAATATTATGCCGTTGCATAAATATTAACTGGTTAGACCTTTTTAAGTTCAAATTAGGCCAAATCTGCCTAATATTTACACATGAGGTACAATTTACCCATCTATTGTTCGAAATTTTGTAAGCTTCTTCTTTATGGAGCGGTTTGCAAGTAGCAAGTGAAACTTCAATGTCCACCTTGCATGGTAAGATGAAGCAAGCGGTGCCTTGTTGCAGACAAATAATTCAGTTGTAAAATTCCCGAAGTATTTAATAAAGTGTGAAAACTATAACTACTACGAGTTTCATTTGCAAAATCATTGACGAATCTGTGAACGTTGATTTCGTAGCAATTGATGTCAGAAGTAAGATTTTGCAATAGTTGAAAATGCCTAAAATCAACACGAATACTTCTCGGCAGTTGAGAGATGAGTTTGTTCTGCAGGACCTCCATATCGAAGGCAACAAGATTGAGCTTTTTCTTCAATTATTAAAAGAAATGAAAATGGAACTAGAAGATGCAAAAGAAGACCGAAAGTCGACAGAATCAAGCCCACAAACACCAGCCAGACTAGAACCACTAAAGTTAAGCCCAAATATAACGTCATTTCACTAAGAGAACGCAAGCGAGCGACAGGAAAACAAGAGGAAGCGTTTAGACAAATGGAGTAATTTTAGTGGCTAAAACGAAAAGAAATGTTCCAGGTCAGCCATCTATTTCTGAACAACTGAAGCTACCATTGGACATGGCGGTTCTCCTAAGGTCGCTGTTAGCCGAACAAAGCTTTCAAATAGGAGCTAAATTAGACCAGCATAAAGGCGAGCTAGAAGCAAAGATGCAAACAATCACGGCTGATGTAGACGGAAAGTTCAGTCGATCATTATTAAACCATTGGTAAAGAAGGGATCAGCCACAGGCCTTAAAGGAATTTTAAAATCCCCTGCAATCAGACATTATGAGAAATAGATAGCTGAAGATAGAAGGCCACAGTGGCAAGATATCGCATCTGAAAGTGAAATCGTGAAGTTACTGGGATCAAAGTTATTCGTTAAGCATACACGGAAGATTACTGATAAGATCTTGGAAATCAGCTGACAGCAATAGCAAAATACAGCAAATTGTACCTATAGTGTACATAATACCAGAAGTAATACACGAAACGGAGTATCCGGAGCACACTTAGGAATGAAAAAACATTGGATAAAATTAAAAATCAGTTTTATTGGTTCAACTGCCGGAGGGGCGTGGAAGATTGGTGTAAAACGTGTAACACATGTGCGGCTAGCAAAGGAGCGCAGACGAAAACAAGGAGCAGAATGTAGGAATACAACGTTGGAACACCATTTGAGCGAATATCAAAGAATATTGCGGGTCCATTTCTAGTAACAAAAGATGGTAATAGGTACATACTGGTGTGCATTGACTATTATAGTAACTGGGTAGAAGCGAATTCAATTACAAAAAAAGAAGCTCGCACCGTTGCTGATATATTTGTAAATAACTACATTCCGACCAAGGACGAAATATCGGGTCTTCTTAATTTCAAGAGATGTATCAAATCCGCAACATCAAGAAGACGAGAACTATACAAGTCTTCGCTATATACAACAAACGTAAATTCAATAATGTAACTGAAGAGTTGACTGTCCATTATTAAGATAACAAAGTGTTGTTTGTTAAATAACTCATAGTAACTCAGTAAATAGTGGTAAATAGTGTTACAGAGGGTAATTACAAAAAACGAAATCCTAAATCTAAAAATCTGAAAATGAGTTGTTTTCAACCATATCACGGTTGAAAACCTGAATTCAATATTTTTTAGTACTTCTTAGTGGTAAGTTATTACTGTTGAAGCTTGGCTAAAACGATTAAATAATTAGGCGTTGGACAACATGTAAATTTATATACCACAATCTCCATTTTACGTTAGAAATAAAAAAGGTTGACGACAAACATTAAAATTCTATAATAGCGCGTGATCATAGACCATCAAAATACAGAAGGAAATAGGGTTGTAAAAATTGTCGTTGAGAGAGACATACGACTGATTTTGAAATTTCTAATGGCAATCAATAAAAAACTGTGTTGATTTTATATTTTAATAGACAGTAAAATTTTAGAAGATTACAATCATTTCGTGATTAGGATTTCGTGTCTTTATGTTTTAGTATTTTAACGATTTTTATTTTAAGGATATTGATTTTTTTTATTTCAATATTTAATATGTCAAGATATATACGAACGCATTCTATACGGAAACATTTTTTTGAAACCTCCTGATAAATGGCATGCCACGGTCCTGAATTCAATTATATATGTATATCCGTAACCGTTACTAACCATTATTACTCAACACAAACTAAATCTTACTCGGCTAATTTCAAATATAATAACACAAAAGAATAAAATTATCAACATTTAATATGCTTAACTAGCCTTCAGCACTCCAATTTACACATTTTTCTTGAATAACAGGATTCTTAGTCATCGCATCTTCATTATGATTGTTCGCGGAAATTCCTACAGCTACAATATTGCTTAAGGTTTCAATTCACACAATATATTTAAAAAAAAAAGTTTACGCAAATATTTGACCAAAGAAAAGGAAATTAAAAAGAAAACTTCTAGAAAATTATGATGACCGTTGTGTTATAAAGTAAATGACGCGCGCATAATATCAAAAGAAGATGTGAAGAACATAAATTCTTTGTTAAATAAAAATATACTTTTACAATATTATCTTCGTCAATTCTATATGTAAAACGAAAAAAATTTAAATACTCATATTACACCCATCGCTTGATTTGCACGGAACGTAAACGACCCAAATTTGTCGTTTACGGTGACTGCCGCGTACATTCTAATGCAAATTTTCGTGATAATAAAGGAATTACATTAATGTTTTATGAAGTTTATATAAACACTCAGAGATTTATTCAATTCATAAAAGCCAAATTTGATTATAAACAAAACCGGTTGGGTTTCACAAATACTTTGCTCCAAAGCCAAATGTAGTTGAGAAGCCATAAATATCAAGTTTGGAGTTACTATACATTAAGCCAGAGAACTCATAAATTTGCAATAAAAATAAGACCACTGCTATAGTTGTATGGTTTAATTTAGCATGCTTAGAATAAAATGATCCGATTAGTATGAATATTAGAAAACATTTGGTCTAATGTTAAGTTTAATGAATGAGCTTAAAGCGAGTGCAGGCTCAATAAGAGTTTATCAAAAAACACAAAGGTCCAAAGTAATTTTTGAAATGAATGTTCTTAGTGGATCTAACAATTTTTCCTGAAAAAAAATTTCGATAGAATAATGTATTTTGTCAGTGTAACGGTTATTTCATTTGGTTTTGGTGTTAAATGATTTTTTTGAACCTTTAAATCATATACATTTTATAATTTTGCGTGTATTGGGAGTGTTGTGACGTGTTTTGAGAATGTTCATTAATGCAGTTTAGAATTGTGTTATTTTGTGCCGTACGATCGTCAAGATGTCGGTAACCAGATCGGAGATAGTCTAATCGATCAGTAAAGAGTGATCTCGATAACTACAAATGAAGAATTTTATCTAAATAATGAATGCCGACTTAATTAGAATTATGGAGTAGGCATTTTTGTTCCATTAAATATATTGCCTAGGAATAACTTTCAGAATAAACATGGCAATAATGTGGGTTAAAACCTTTTAATAATATTATTTTAAAGTCTATGAAATGTATTAACAATAATTATTACATTCCACACGGTTTCTTACAACACGGTAATTAGTTAATGGAGCTTACTCAAGCCTTACATAGTTTAATGACTTCTGTTGGAGTCAAATTAAAGTTACAGCATCTTATGAAACTCAAATACTGACAAGATAACTGGAAATCCCTAAGCCCAATCTAAGAGAGGAGGAACGGTAAACAAGATTTTTTGTAAAAGGAACAAATTAGGAATTTTTGTGGATTGAATTCTTATTGAATTTGCCAACATTATCTTGTCAATGTAAGTCAGAAATGATTTATTTAATATCTTTCGAGAGGAAGTCAAACGGGGATTGTATTCCTTTTTGCTGTTAAACTCAATCAGTAGAAGCAGCAGACACTGTAGTATCAACAGAAATAGAGTGGATACCATATGACACCATTGAAAAGATATCACTGATATAGATCAAAAATAAGGTAGGCGACAAAGCTTAACCTTGTGGTACAACAGCTGTACTCATATAAGTCGGACTGAATGCCATCTAATACTAACTTGTTCGATCTTTATATAATTGTCCATCTACTCAATAAGAGATGTCTGTCTCGATTTAGTGATCGAATCCTAAAGATTTCACAGCATAAGTTGAATAGGCAATAAGATCGCCCACAAAGCAGTTATGTAACCGAAGGTACCAATTCTCTACAAATTCTATTACTTTGGATAAGATCAGCAACACAGCAATTCTGTAGTAATTGGAATAAAATATTACATTTTTCTAGGAATCTGTTGGATATTAGCTGTGTTTAAAATCGTAGAAGATTAAGCTAAGAGGTTAAGCTACAAGCGAAGGACCATTTTTAGGACAATTAATGGCCCTCCATTAACCAGTTGCTCAATTTGGGTTAAGATTTTAAGAACTTTACAAACAGATTGAGATACAAATAAATTTTGGGCATTAATAGATTAACATTAATGTAGGCTGGTGGGAAAATTTTGAAAATTTTCAAAATTTCTTTTTACAAAACTAGCAAACGACTAAAAATTTCGTTTGATTTTAAAGTTTTAAAGAATTTTTAAAAATGCGAATAAGTAAGGACGTACTTTGAGTTGTGTTGTACTCTTTTGAGGAAAAACCTTTCAGTATAAAACGAATGTCTAAAGAAATGTAGCTTGAATGAAAACGATTTTTTGGGAAACTGCTAAGAAAATGTTCTAACTTTAGTACAAGAGTGCAAAAAATAACTCGAATTACCAGATGCCGATGAGTGCAAGGGGACTATATATTGCAAATGAGGGAAAATGAGTACAAGAAATTGGTCTTGTGGGTTGATTATCTGTATAAATAAAATAATATAATGAAAATGATCATAATGCATGAAAAATATGTTAATTTAAACAAACAAAAATTTTCTCAAAATTATGACAAATTTAAAATCGGACCAAATAGTTCTCATTATTTGAAACCGATCCGAAAATTGGTTGTCTATAGGGTTACTTTACACCAAGTTTTAAATTTAAATTAAGAAATAAGAACGAACAGTTTTGAAAATGAGTTTAGTTTTGGAGAAATATCTTTTTTATTCCTTATCCTATTTCTAAAGAAAACTAAACCCATAATGTGACCATTTTTTAGGATTATCGACTGTTTAGCGCATATTTTTTCTGCCCGTTGCTGAATTAAAAATCATGATTCATGAATTTAAATGCTTCAGAAAATATTTATCGATTGTGTTTGACGTTTTGACGGCATTAATATGCCCGATATAGAAGAATTTTTTGAAAAGGATATTTTGATGTCAGCATTACTTGAATTGGTAAATGTAGTCAATGGAGTTTATGGAGTCCATAAAATGCCACAATTTTGTCTTAAAATCGTTCTCGTTTTTTAATAAAATTGTATGTAAGTTTCATCAATGTCTAATTTTTCACTTATCAAAAAAACACATCTGCAACTTTTTATTGGTTCTTCAAATCGATTTCTACGGTTCTTAGTTAACAGAAACTATTAAATGTTAAGTTTAATATGATTGCTTATAGTCTAGTTTTAAACAGTTTCGATTTAAACGATTAGTTGTGGAACATATCAACCGTATAAATCGGGGGATGGTTTACACACATGAATATTTTACCTTATCGCGTAAAATCGTGTAGATTACGATAAAATTAAATGGAATAAAAACAAATTTGTAAGTAATTTGTAATTTAGTTATATTATATACCTATATAAAAATAAAGCCAACAAAATAGGTAATCCACCAGACTAATTGAATATTATCCTGAGCCAAATATATATACATATATGGAAAGTTAAATGAAAACTCGTTAAAAAAAATCGTGCATGCTTCTTTTATACAATTTTGTACCGTATACATGTACATGTAGTAAAAAAAAAATATTGAAAACCTTGCGTGGATTTAGTACATAAGATATTTCTGTAAAATCAATTTTCAAGTTCATGAAAGTGTGTATGTGTTTGTGTGGTATTTCAAACAAGGGTAAAAGTTTTGTGCATGAAAAACATGTTTTACACAACTAACAAATTACCTGATGTTGACACTTTTAAATCATGTAATGATACAAATAGTGTAAATAACCTTTATGATTGATAGATATTTGTACATGTTGTTGTTTTGCGGATTAACTATTTAAGGAGTTATATCTGGTTTAATAAATTTTTGTCGTCAACACATATACCGACAAAATAATTCTTCTTCTCATTTATTAAAAATCTTATCACGTATCTTTTTATATATTGTGTGTAAACCCAATTTTGGTATTACAAGTGCATTGTCTGTTTATGATATTTTTTCCTAATATATATTCCAAATTGTATGGATATTATATAAACCGCGACCCTTTTCTTTTATATTTAAAACGTTTTTATCTTATATCGCCCCTTATTCTTAAAGATATTTCCCTGTGTAAAATATATAATAAATAATATTTTATAAATAAATTATAATTCAATTAGTTAATTGAATCAAATCGTATGTAAAGCTATCGAATTTTAAAATATTGTCTTACATTATTTTCGATATAAACAAGTTAACCACGACTTGCGTAGTTTTCGAATACATGTATTTTAGATTTGACTTAAATAGTGCAAAGTTTACTAGTAAAATTCTTCTTACGTTTTATTTTACTTACTTTTATACATTTTTGTCTACATTTAATTAGATTTTTTTTAATTTTAACTATTCATAATTGATTTGAATAAGATAGAATATTTGTGTAGGGGTTGCATACTTAATCTTATAAAATTATTTTAATTAAAGTGAAAATTATTTAAATTGCAAATTATTCTATTATTATTGAAGTGTCTAGTAGAAGTATCATTTTATTCTTGTTAAGATTAATAAAATATTGTTGTTATGCCATTTGAACTATTTATAGGTCATACATTCATCAGGAGCTTAAAAGTAAAATTTACTTGTGGGATTTAATCATTCCTTACAAGTTCTCATTATTTTATATGTATACATATTTAATTATAAGAGCAACTTTTGCTTTTTAAATTATCAAGACACAATTTTTTTTCATCTTATAATTTTACTACGGGGTAGCCCATCAGATATGAAGGAGCATATTTAAATGTATATATGTATATGTATATGTATATGTATATGTATATGTATATGTATATATATATATATATATATATATATATATATATATATATATATATATATATATATATATATATATATATATATATTTAGACTAAAAAATGATAATTTTCTAATGCTATTGGCCCATATGCGATTGCGGTTTAAACTGGAAATTATAATTTAAACGGTCCACACACTTAGTAATGGCAAATTTATATGTACGATAATGATTGCTGCTGATGCGTTGACGAATAAAATTCAAGTTATCGACTTCTACCTATCTGTAGTGTGATTTCTAAAAACGCGGAGGATCCATGAAGAATAATGCTTGTTGAAGGGATATTGCATTGGAATTTCCGTACCCTTTGTGCTGCCGATAGCATATTGTCGAGACTAACCGTTGCAGATAGCTTGTTATATGAAAAACTTGAAAATTAATTTTGAACACTCAAGGTTTTTGCTCCCATCAGTGCTAAGAACAAAGCGATGTTGTATGAGGAAACATTTTTACGAGACTTGATGTCCAGGGTTTTATAAAATATCTATTAGGAATCGACGATACATTCCCACTCGATTCAACTTGTTTTTCTTATTTTACTATGCTTTTTCAGGAGCAACTGGTAAACTTTTTCTCCATAGGAAAAGCTCGGCAGCAACATTTGTTGATGCTCATTCATTCAAATTATGCCCTAGTTTGTCCATCTCGTTGTCGACGACCGCCTTGATAACGATGATTTACGGCAGGATGAGCTTACAATTGATCCAGTGCTTCCCGTGCTCGCCGACTGGGGTGCCATTCAGCATCCCTTTTCAAATAATGTTCAAATTTTTTTCGTTTTGGCGAGCTCGTCACCTCTGTTGTTTTCTTTTTGCTTTTCGTTTTTTTTATGCAGAATTTTTATCTGTCGTGGTAGACGACCAGTAATAAAACTTTTTTTTTGTGTTTAAACCCTATTCTGGGGCCGAAGCTCCCCCAACTCCTTCGCGGTTAATTTCTAACGTCCTACCTCCCACCGTCATCAGCCAAATCGAGGACGCACGAATACAAGTTCGCTTTAAATCTATCTGCACATTGCATTGTTCTAGCCAGCCTGTACAGACATGGACAATAGTTTGGCCCATAGATTATGCACTTCAACAAGCAAACATAGTTCCTTTTTTATAAACCTTTTTTTTTATGACCTCGAGTTGTGCCGCACTTTTGAAAAGGAGGAAGCCAAACAGCAATATACAGAACCGGCTATGCTTTCTTTACTTTTCCTAAATACATCACACTAACGGTATGATTTTACTACTTGTTACAAATTTTGCGCCAGAAATTCTGTTAGTCGCTAAAACCAGTGCGGTTTCTAAAGACCTTATAGTTATTCTATTGCCCAAACCAGTTCGCATATTGGAGCTTTTTAAAATTTCCAGCAATATAGCTCTAATCAATGGGTTTGAATAAATCATAAATGGATATGTATAATTAGTATTTTCACTGAACTTTAAATAATAGAAAAACCTATCAACCGAAACAAAAATCGATTTTTGTTAATAATCGATATAAACATGTTGTAAACTATCAAAAGAATCGATTCAGATCAGATTAGAGATCTAAAAAAATTAGAGATCTAGTTTAAAATTATGATTATCGAAAAGATCGATTTTTTGGCAACATACCTTAGTGCAAATGCTGGAGAATAGATTCCTTAATTCCTAGCATTTAAGATTAAATATTTAATATAAAACTAAAGTCAATGTTAGTTAAATGGCAATCTGAATGGAGTAAAATATTCCCATTGTGGCGATTCTTGACCTTATTGCAACCATTTTGATTAAAACCCCAAAAAACTACAAAATTCAAAAGAAATCGTCCAACCAAAGTGTTTTTAGAATAAATTCACTTTTGTTTGATGATGACCTCCTTTTGCCTTAACTATGGCCTTAAATCGGTTGTAAAAGGCATTGCACGCTGCTAGAATGTAAGTACCCGGAATGCTCTGCCATTCCGAATGGCGAATTGCTTGCTTGAAATGATCAAAACTTTGGTATTTTTAAGTGCCAACCTTGTTCTTAGCAACCCATTGTGTTGAAGGCAGATATATCGGTGTGAAGTTTGTTTCAATTTTTTTCAGTGGCCCGGTATATATTGGAATCTCATTTGGACTAGTAAATCAAAGTAGCTTTTTATGGAGAAAAATTCGACAATCTCAATATTACAAATATATTATGTAAAACCGAATAGCTTACTATTTCAAAAAATCGAGTTGCTGTTTGATATCGTTCTAGCAAGACAAAGTTGAAAAAAATGGCTAACTAAAGAAATTTTGAAAGGCTTCGACCCTAAAACAGATGTTATAGACGTTTGCTTTTAAAAGGCCAAACTCAAACGTGGTCTGTATTGCACCTATAATAATTATGTATACACAAACTCCATAGAACACCGCGTTTCTCAGTCCACGATAAAAAATATAGTTCACGGGTAGAGGGTTAAACAAATATTTTGACGAAAAGACAATCGAAAAATAGAAGCATGTGAAGTTATCCCAGTTTTTCATCCCAGAAAAAACTAAAAGTTTCATCAGGCAATACAATTCCATCCCATCCCAGTTTTTTTAATCATTTATGCATGAGATATAAAGTTAAAAAAAAAAATTTTTTTTTAAAGCAATTTTTTTTTAATTACCATAAAAATAGAGCATTAAAAATATCCTATCTCCTATGATTTTCACGGGGCTGAAAATATTCTATATGTTTTGAGATGGCTATAATAATTTTAAACTGTGACCAACTCGCCAGAATCATTCTATGTTTCATATTGCCACACTCGGCCAATTTGTAATGACCCAATATATGATATGGAATATTATATTGCCAGCTCCTCGGAACTATACGGACTTGAAAATATTCTTTATGTTTTGAGATGGCTATACTAATATTAAACTGTGACCAACTCGCCAGAATCATTATATGTTTCATATTGCCACACTCGGCCAATTTGTAATGAACCAATATATGATACGGAATATTATATTGCCAGCTCCTAGGAACTACACGGGCCTGAAAATATTCTTTATGTTACGAGTTGGTCATAATTTAATATTAGTATAGCCATCTCAAAACATAAAGAATATTTTCAGGCCCGTGTAGTTCCGAGGAGCTTAAAAATAGTATTAACATAATCTAGGATTAGTCTCATTAAATTATGTGATCAACGAATGGTGACAAGTAATAAAATAATTATTTTATAGGCCAAATACACAAACTAAGTTGAACAGCCGACAGTAAACCTAATACAAATAGTTTCTTCGGAATTATTACATAATTATCTTTCAAATGTACCATATTTACATATATCTGTTTAAAAAAAATTATAAAAACATAATTTCTAAATATAAATTAAACTGAAATCAAAAAAAGTAACTTGAAGTTCGGTGCTCTGCATAATTTTTCTCAGTTACAATATTGCTTAGTTACATTTGAAACTCGCTACTTTACACCATACACATTTATGCAAATATATACTATATAGTACATATTACATAATGTAAACATATTACAAGAAAATTGTTTTATTCAAAATAAAATTTACATGATAAATTACAACTCGAGAAAAAAAAAGGAAAATATGAAAAGCAAAAACTTTTTAAATATTCGTGCCAGACAGTTTTTGTGAGCTTGATACAAAAATAAAAAGGATATGAAAAAAAAAAATGTGATGAATGATTTTTCAGAAAATTTTTGACAACAAAAAATCAATTTACTTTTTTTTTTTTCGTTCATCGCAACGGATTTATTCTTGTGGGGTATACCTATACATAAAATGATTCTTATCAATATTTTCGTAATCATATATTTAATCATAATTTTGGTAGATAAATATTAAATGTATAGCTTTTGAAATTAGGACAGATTTCTGAAATGTGAAACGCATGTTGACAATAATGTCAATTGAGTTCAATAACATTATATAAAACGTAATAGGTGCGATTGAATGACATTAATTTTCTATATATTTCTATTATACATTTTAGTCTCCTATTATATTGAATTAATGTTTCTAAATGTCATTATATGAATAAAGAAAAAGGATTGCTTTCTACTTAATCAGTTGTATTATTTTCTGATGGTTCAATATTGGATTTATGACAAATAATAATAATATACGACGATGGGGTAACAATCGTGTCTCGAGAGACCTGAGACATGTTAGTTTAACTATGGTCATGTTAAAACGGATGATATTTACCCAGCTTATAAAATTATATTTGATATATAATTATCTTGTAACCTATTTTCAGTAACAAAAAAATTAGATTTATAATTTAATATAGATTAACTGTTTTTTTTAAAGTCAACTTAGTCTAATTGAAATCTATATACACTTTGAATTATTTAATAATTTTAGTATTACTTCATGTCAAAGCTTAGACTTGCGAAAATAATTTGTTTAAACAAAATAAAATTTATTGTGATTGGTTGCTTAAATTTAAGAAAGATACTGTTAAATTTAAGAAAAGTGTTGGATTAAAAACAATCAGCGTATAAAATAAAACTTATTGTTTATCGGTTTGACCGATAAATTTATGATTAAAGGATTATTGAATCAAAATTAGCCCTAAAAACTGTTTATTGAAAATGTTGATTGAAAACGGAATTGCAAAGGTTTACGTTTGTAAATATTTTTTTAAAATTGTGTGACCTTTAATATGCATTAAAGGTCACACAATTTTAAAAAAATATTTCAAACTCAGTTTACGGTTCATAATACTCTGCAAGCTCTTTTGAAAGTAAGTGCAAATGTGATTTGGACAATTGTATCCTGCTTGTGCTTAAATAGAATGCGTATGTTTTGTCCTATCCGCTGACTTAGTTTAACTATATCAGTTTGGCTGGTGAGTTATAATATTTGGAATTCCAGTTTCATAAAATCTATTTGCAAAAGTGGACTTCGTTTATTTATCAAAAAACTACTGTTGTATTTCAATGTTAACAGCTATTCCAAAACTATTAGGTCTCAGTAAATCGACATGGATTGTAATCCGGATCTTCAACTGAGATGAGTCTTGTACAAGGTCAGTAATATAAGAGGGCGATATCCAAAGGATAGCTGCACAGATCACCGAATGTAAATAATTTTTGAGAAATACTTAGTAAGCTACATTAAAATTTTTGGAGCGATATGTCATTTAGTTTTTGTTTGACAGCCGTAAAAAACGAACAATTTCTGAAAGCCACTGTGGTTTTTTGGTTTACGGAATTTTGGTCGTAAATTGAGGAACACCTTTCAGTTCCATCAAAAGAAGTGGCCAGAAATGATCAATGATATCGTTTTGAAATATAACCGAGTGAAAGAGCGTAATATAGGTGAAATAGCTGACACCGTAAACATCTCACAGGCCGTATAAATTACATTTGTATTAACAACTGTCAGCAAGATGGGTGCCGCGTTTATTGACAACTGATCGCGTAATTAGCTCATAACCACTACACCCCTGAAACAAAAGAACTATCGAAATAATGGATTGAAAGCTGGTTAAAGGGCACCAAAGAAGTCAAAAGTAGTTGCATCAGCTGGAACGGTTATGCAGTTTTTTTGGGATACACATGGTGCGATATCGAATATCTTAAGACAAAAAAAACAATCACAGGAAATTGTTATGTGGTTTTACTGGACAAATTGAAATACAGGAAAAACGACCACATTTGGCAAAGAAAAAAGTTAGAAACCTAAAAATATTTGATGAATTACAATACGGATTGCTTTCGCATCTACCATATTCTCCTGATGAGTGACTACTTCCTGTTCACAAACTTGAAAAAATAGCTTGGTGAAAAGAGATTCACATGAAATGTCGAAGTTGATTGGGAAATGGGAACCAATGTGTATTTTGGATGATTTGGAAAATCGTACTGCAAACATGACACAATGAAATTGGAGAAACGCTTGACTAAGTATATCGAGCTAGAAGAAGACTAGGCTGAGAAATAAAATGAAATTGTGGAAAAAATTGTGTTTTCATGTTCAGTAAACGTCGTATTGTTCAAAGCTTCGTATTGTACAGTAATTTTTTAACTTTATCATAAGAGAATAGTGATCAAGAACAAATAGTGTTTACGGGTCTTAGCAAAGCATTTGACAATATCGATCATACCAGATTAAGTGTGACGTTATCCCAAAAAAGGAATTAACCATATTTAAA
Source organism: Tipula confusa (assembly GCA_963556175.1). Classification (NCBI taxonomy): domain Eukaryota; kingdom Metazoa; phylum Arthropoda; class Insecta; order Diptera; family Tipulidae; genus Tipula; species Tipula confusa. Next base: position 67,449,371 of record OY744476.1, read on the forward strand.
CCTTTTGTAGGATTAAAAATTTGATTAATGTACAACAGATATTAAATGCATTTTTCTCTAAATGTAAAGTTGCATACTTTTCAAGGCCACAGGCTGGCTGCGGCAATGCAATGTACAGATGGATATATAAAGCGAATCTGTATTCGTGCATCCTCGATTTGGATGGCGACGGCGTAAAGTATGACGTTAAATGAACCGCGAAAGAGTTAAAATAGCTTCGACCCTAGAAAATATTGTATCAATTAAAACATAAAAAGGCTAATCCTGTGGATTTAATTCGTTTTTTTTAAGATTTCATGATCTGTGCACATTAAAAATTTGGTTTCGTTTCAGAACAAATTTTTGATGTTTGATTTAAAATGACTACCTCGTGATGTTAAAAAATGTTCATGAGTGATTCCACCGTATTTCGATCATTGTTTGCTGTTGAATATTGTGCTATTGACATTTTAATGACTCGATATCTGTCGGCATCTCACAAATTTTGAAGTTCTTTTGCTATCGTCCTGGAAATCCATAAGTCGAATTATTGTAAGTCGGACCTAATTTATACTACAAGCCGTGTTTTCAATAATGGATGGATTGTACTCGATTTTAATTTGACAATATGCGTTTAAAGATGAATTTAAAATATGTTAGCCAGAGATAAAGGTTCCGAAAAGATTGATGAAAGTTATCATAAACTATTTATATAGAGAAATATTTAACTATATATACTTATATAGTTTCACTATTGGTCAATTAAATTATAAATCAACGTTAATATACTTAAATGAAAATAAAACAAAACTTAATATGTCCGAAAAAATCATACAATGTTTGCTTAAACATGATTTTACGATAAACATTTTTATATGTAGACACAGAGAACCGAGGCGTATAAATATAGGACACCCTTCTTATTTGATTAGACAGTTCAAATATCTAAAATTAAAACATCAGAAAAATTATTTGATCGAAATATTATGAAATCTATCGATAAATCTATTTTATATTGTTGTCTGAAGCATAAATATCTTTATATAATGTATATAGTGTCTGGACTAGAAATGAACGACATTTTATGATAAACCAAAATGACTTATAGTATTAATTAAAAACGATAATATAGCGTAAACAAATAAATTTATTAGATTTTCTATTATAACCTATATAAATCGAATATGAAGGAATATAAATAGTTTTATTTTTCAGGAAATTCATTTCCACAACATGATATCCCAGTAAAATAATAGAAACATTAAAATCAATTTTATGATTTCTATTTATGGCGTTGTAAAGCAAATACCTATATATAAAAGTAACAATCTAATAGTACCTATATACATAGTACATAAGCGGACATGTACAATTAATACATCATATATAGGACGATATATATTTTTATGTTTTCCTGCATCACAAGAAACGTAAAAAACTTCAGGAACTATATCAATTTTTCGGTGAATAATTACATAAGGGTGAATATTTCCCGGTTTATTATTTTAGTTAATTTATGTGCTAGCATCATTTCTCGAAAACCCATACAATAAAAAAACAAAGATATTCAAATAATCATTAAATAAAAATTAAAATCACCAATCGATTGAAGGAACACGAAATAAGAAGATAAAACATGGAATGGCCATTGTGGAAATTTTAATACTGCTTGACAATTGGTTAACTCATATTGGCTTGATTTACGTCGTACACCGTTTATAAAATTCTTTTTCCTAAGTACTTAGAAGGGTTCTCTAATAATTTTCAACAAAAGTTGGATTTCCATTAAATTTTTCGGCGGTGTTTCACATAGGATAATATTATTGTTTAACTAATATTTTGCTTTTCAAACACTTTCAAATTTTGTGGCCAACGACTTTTCTTAAGTAATTCCTTTATTTGTTTAGAATTCAAAGAATATAAATTTTTTCATTTTTCTTTAAACATAACACTCATAAGTAAAATTGTATACATTTATGCGTTTGTATTGTTTGTTTGCCTTTTCAAGTGTAATGACGATGGTGATGAATAATTCTAGAATTGAACATATAACGAAAAAAACATACATAAAAAAAACTATAAAAAATGAAATGTATTGTTTTTCTCACTTGTTTTGTAGTTTTCCGCCTCTGCGAAAATTATCACGAGAGATTTTTATTTTATTTTTTTTCATATATCATAATTGATGTTATAAATTTTCAACTTCCTGGCAAGAAAATACATACATACATACATATATATAATCTTCTCATTGGAATAAATTTTAAATTATTAATAATTATGAATACTATATAGAATTATAGTTTTATTTGTTAGTCATTCAGAAATGAGATTATTTTTATAATAAAACAACAAATTTATGTTTTCTTAGTTTTTACCTAAATCTTTGAAGTTATATTTTAAAATATAGGCATATTTTCTACCACATTTATTTGAACTGAACAGCTTATAAATTTAGTTGTTTAATGGTTATTAAATCCAACTAATTATAAAATTAAACTATAAACTACCCAGCAATTTGTGCAGATTGGCATGTTCCGGGTTTGAATCCCAATGTGGAAGGAAATTTCTTCTCTAAATGAATGTAATTATTTATAAAGGTCAATTTGACTACTACTAAAAAAATATGGGAATTATCATAAATTCTAGGAGATAACTTACGACAAAACAAATACTCCTCAAGCATATAATGGGATGAAGTTGCTTAGGTTACACCTAATTAAAGGATTGTCCTTTCACTCGGCTCAGATAAATTTCTCAATTGATAACGAGTTGATAAATAAACAACATTTAATTAAGCCTTTCCAAAAATTAATTAAATCTAATTTTACCCTTTAACTTGGCAACGAGAAATTCAAAACAAAAGATGAAGATCCGAAGATGTTACTTGGAAAACAGTTTTAGATGTTTGGAGGAAAATCCTTATTGAAACCATGAACAGTAATTTACACCAAACAATTTTTTATTGATTTCCTAAGTAAAAAATTAGAATTACAGTCACATATTTCAAGTTGGACTGAAAATGAATACAAGTTGGGTATGTGTCTTCAATTCAGCTCTCAGTTGAAATGAGGTTTTTCATTTTAAGTGTCACGAGAATACTAAAAAAATTACTACTGAGCAAATTATAAACTCTGCTTAAAATTGCGTTCGTATTTTGAAATACGACAACCTGCACATCTTTCGTTCTGTAGGTTTTGACATAATTGGCATAATGATTTTGTTCACGGTGGCTGGATTTTGTTTATGGTTTTATAATAATTTTTGTTTGTGATACTGCAATAAAATAAAATGGAAGTAGATTGCGGTGAGAGTTTAACCAAAATAAAATGTGTATGGGAAGCAAACTAAAATATTCTTAAAAATAAATTTGGTTGAATTTTGGGAGAAAATGTAATGAAGTTAACGGAGAAAAAACAATAAGGAACAATTAATTCGGAGCATTGCGCCTAAAATATTATGCCGAAAAACCGTTTTTAAAGCGGAAGTGGGAGACAAATTAATTTAAAAGCTATTATTTACTTATGATGTTGTCTTTTAGTGTCATCAATATCTAGATGACAATCCGAATCAGGAAAATTTTGACGATACTGAACTGGGTAATCACAGTTCAGACCAGAAAGGTAAACAAGACCATATTTAGTTATTTAATTTAAAATTACTTGCATTTTTGTTTTAAAACCAAAATTGTTGCTTGCGTCGTTCGAAATACGAAAAAGTATTTGCTGAATTCACGGAATTCTCGGAATCAATGTCTTTGCAACAATCCGAGTTACAACAATAACCTTTCAAAAAAGCAGGAGCAACTTTTCGAAAAACATAAAATGAAACTAGCTTTAGTAACCGAATAAAGAAGACAGAATGTAAAAACTATTTTTATACTCGCTCACGTAAAGATTAAATTCAAGCCGACCAAAAATGCTTTTCTATTTAAATTATGGTGCAAACTGAAAACCGAAACATCGATTAGGAACCGTTATTACTAGTTTAAACATTAATGTGGAATATCAAGACACTTCAGAATTTATTAATGAATAATATCTAAATTATCTATTTTATTTGATTATAAATAAAAAACTATATATTTCAATTATTTAATTATTATTTTTTATAGTTTTAATAATGGTACACATGGAAAATTATGTGAAACTATGTATTCGTTGTTTTGGCGACCCTGATTTTCAAGGAACAAAGGATCATGAATTGGGAGTTTCTGTCGTTTTATTTTAAATTAATAATTTGTAATAGTGCTTTGAGGCCTCATGCATTAAATACTACAAGGAATTGAAAGCTACGTATAGATGTTAGCGACATACATGCAGCACTTGCTGCGGAAGGTTTGCATGCCAAATCTATTGGTAATATAGTAAACCGTGTGAAGGAACTTTAACCAATGTTCCGTTTAGAACTAGAGCCAGAGGAAGAAAAGTCAAAAGGAGTTCACAAGATTTACAATATAAATATTTGTTTCATCGCAAAATCGTATTTGAAGAACCTAAGAAGAAGTCAGGTCCACTTCAATGCATAAAGTGCCAAGAATATGGACACACAAAAGCATACTACACCTTAAATGATGTTTGTAATATTTGTGGTGAACTTCACAACTCCAAACAGTGTGATAAATTTCGCAATGTCCCACCTGTGAAACGCTGTAGTAACTGCGGTGACAATCACACTGCAAATTACTGAGGTTGCGCTGTGTATTTGGACTTAAAACGGAAAATAAACCCTAAAATGAGAAATGAGCAAGGGAATCCTCAATATGTAATTAAATCAGTGGGCCATGCTACTAAAAAAATACAACAGTCACCAAACCAACGGGTACAAACACACAAAATTATAACTTGGAGACGTTTTGCACAGCCACGTGTTTCTTATGCAAATATCGTAAAAGGTAACAAATCGAAACCCAAAGTTCATTTTAATGAAGAGGACTAAAGGCATTCAGACCTCGGTAAATAAATGCTGGAAAGGAAAAATAAGCATGATAATGCAAAATATGAATACGCTTATGCAAATTATAGTCCAAAATCAAAAATGACAGTACAAAACTAGCTATTTGGAATGCGAATGGGCTTTTGCAACATAAAGTTGAGATACAAACCTTTCTTATCGAATAAAATATAAACATTATGTTAATATCTGAAACACGTTTCACAAAACAAAATTGTTTTAATATTACCGGCTATTCTGTTTATGACACCTAACATCCGGGTGGAAAATCACATGGCGGCACTGCAATTCTAATAAAAAAAAAGATTAAAGCAATACGAGCTCCAGAAATATGCTAAAGATCACATCCGAGCTACAAATATTGGCTTAGAAGAATGGTCTGCAAAATTTATAATATCGGCTGTCTAATGTTTACCAAAACACAAAATTTCTAGCAGGGGTGATTACAACGCTAAACATGTGCAATGGGGTTCGAGGTTAACATCACCCAAGGACCAGCAACGCCATGAAGCAATAAACAAGAAAACCTAGATTATTTATCATCTGGGCATTCCACATATTGGCCTACAGAAGACTTATGATTTATTATCAGATCACCCATCAATAATAGTAACACTAAGTACCGAAGCATTAAAAACTGAAACACCTCAACGTTTAACAAACTATCGAAATGGGTTCTCTATAGAAACATAGTAGAGGTAAATTATCATTTGGATGTCCCACTTCGCACACCAGACGACATTGACGCTGTAATAGAAAACTTAAGACAAATAATAGAAATGGCAGCAAAAAAACCTACTCTGGAGAACAAAAAATCAGGAAAAAATAATAAGCTCCTTTGTATAAATGAAAATTAAATAGAGCTATTAAAGCTCTGAGAAATGCACTACGGGAAGAAGAAAATTTAGGAATACAGAATTACCTAAGTGAGCTCACAGCAACAGAAAAAACAGATTACTCACTATGGAAGGCAACAAGAAATTTAAAAAAGCCAAAGCTATCGAACTCATCGATAAGGAAACCAGACGGCCACTGGGCCAGAAGTGACATATTATAGGTAAAATACTGCCAATCTATCGTCTTCTCTAACCATCTATCGTCTTCTCTAACCAAAAAAATCTATCGTCTTCTCTAACCATCTACGAAAAGTGTTTACCCCAAACGAACAAAATAATAACTGCGTACCACCACAGTTAATGAGGGGCGAGTCGAACCAAAATCCAGTAAAATTTAAATGGAAATGAGTCAAAACGGTTATAAAAAAGTATAAATCCTAAGAAAGCTCCAGAGCATGATCTAATAACTGGAAAAATTATCAAAGAATTACCAGATAAGGAGATGCATAAAATATATAACATATGTTTTTAACGAAATTATGAGATATGGATAGTTTCTCCAAAAATGGAAAAGATCTCAAATTATCATGATTCCTAAGCCAGGTAAAGACGAAACCAAGTCTCGTCATACCAATAAGTCTACTTCCGACAATTTCAAAGCTTTTTGAAAAGATGCTACAACAAGAACGAATACCTATATTATATGATGGTCACATTATACCAGATCACCAATTTGGATTTAGAGAGCAGCACGGCACAATAGAACAGGAACACAGGATTGTGAATACAATTAAGCTTGCCTTAGAAGAAAAGAAATATTGCTCGCGAGTTTTCTTGGATACTGCGCAAGCTTTTGACAAAGAATAGCATAAAGGATTAAATTACAAAATTAAAACTCTTCTGCCTAAACAATTTCATGCAATTCTTGAAAACTACTTAGCCCAAAGGATGTTCCAGATTAAACAAAACGGTTACTACTGATTTAACCGAGATAAAGGAAGGAGTACTGCAAGGTAGCGTATTGGGACCTGTGTTATAGTTATTATTCACAGATGACTTACCAAAAACTAAAAAAATAATCACTTCAACTTTTGCTGACGACACAGCTAAACTGTTTTCGCACCAAAATCCGCAAACAAACTTGGCTGATAAGGACGAATGATTGTAAATCAACACATGTAACAAATTAAACAATATCACAATTCCTCAGCAAACAAATGTCAAATATCTAGGTCTTCATCTTGATAGAAGATTGACATTTTAGAGAATATTACTTTTAGTTGATTGACAATCAACTAAAAATGAAATTCTCTAAACTGTAGTGGCTGATTGGAAGAACATCGAAACTCTCTCTAACCTGCAAGTTTCTACTATACAAAGCGATCCTAATTCCCATATGGAAATATGGTATCCAACTATGGGGCTCAACTAGTGCATCAAATATAGATATTGTACAAAGAACGGAAGCAAAGATACTTCGTAGCATTACAAATGCCCCATGGGATATTCGAAAAAGCAACTATAGAGACCTAAGTAGGGACCAAAACTGTTAAAGACAATACTAATTGAAACTGAAATCACACCCTAACGAATTAGCTAAAGATCTAATAAGGGAACCGGAATACAAACGACTTCGCAGAGCAGATCGTCTAGATTTAATAAATTAAGAGATATAATCTAATAATTACACGAATGTTGAGCTAATACACTTAAATTAAGTAATTAATAATAATTTAATAATAATAATGCTAATAATAACTGATATTAAATATTAACATATAGGTTTAAAAATTATAGTTTTAAGAATTTCATTGCTTGCGTGTAAATACCTAAGCAAAGATGATGGAATCTACTCCGATTAAATCTTTTTCTAACACTTATTTTGAACTAAAATAGTTCAGTAATTCTAGATTTTCGCCTGTGAGACTTAATTAATTGTTACTCCAGATACATTTAAAAAGTTCTCCAACTCAACGTTTCAGGTGTTATATTAATATCTCAAATAGAAATTAGGTTTTATCACGTTATATACTACTTAGATCATATAGTATTTCAATTATAATAGTATTAATTAATAAGTAGCAATGCTATTAGTTTAATCCATTTAATTTATTAACCAGCATGAGATAATTTAAACTTTGATCTCAAATATAAAATATATGAAAAAAATCTTAATCGCATTTTTTTTTACTAATTTAGTACCGCCGATTTCTAATATATATAATTTAAAGTATCATTTATTAAAATAAAAACTCTTATACACATAATTCAATAAATAATATTATTAATAATACAATAATATTTTGACCATTAAACAAATAATTTAATTAAAGTTTTTGTTTTGAATTAAATTTTTGGTCGCATCACTTAAGAGCATATACATGGAATAATAAAGAAAATGTATAAATTAATTCTGTCAACATTTTTAAATTAATAATGATAAATAGCATTCAATCGCACAGTTTTATAAAAATATTGTTTGACCATCGTTTCATTAATTTTTTTTTAACTGGATACTTAAATGATAAAAGAATAAAGTTAAGATTTTATTATGTTCAAGAAAAATCAATTTAATAAAATTTATTTGCTCAGTTATTGCATATAACAAACATATATATATTATCGATTTCAATTAGGTCATAAACAATCAAAATAAAATTATCAGATTGTACTCTATGCGGTACGAATCATATATTATGTAAATATACGATTTTTATGAAATTCTATATTAAATTATGATAAACTACTTAATAGCTCTACCGTCTACGTAAATAGATAAAAAAAATGATGACGATGTGAAAAATGAATATCAATTTTCATTGTGTCATATATTATTTTTATGAATTTTCACAGAACAAACTAATCGAAAAAATTAAATTTTCTGAGGTATGATTATATCGTGAAGATTTATAGATAAATCGAAACTCGATTCAACCTATCGAACTATTTTTCTACTTAATCCACTTTAAATGTAACACCATTCAGTGAAGATGATAATCTTCTTAAATATTTTTTATTTATTTTTTAGTCATCTTTAGAAAAATATTATTTTTCTCATGATAAAAAGGTACTAGAAATCATTGATTTTTCTCCAACAGTCAATGACCCAGTTTGAACAAAAGGAAAAGCTAACAAAACTAAGAGATGAAAATAAAAATCGCGTTTTTTTTGTGTACACTCACACCCTTAAACACACATATTTATATACATATATATTTAGTATTTACCATATATATAGTATATATGTGGATACAAAATACAAGTATGTTCGGCAAAAGCAGCACATTATACCAACTATATAGAAGAGCGCAGAACAAAAATATGATCTTATGAAATCATTAAAATAGTTTTTCCTCAATTCCTGTATGAAAAATAAAACAATAAAATAAAATGTTTATTGTTGAAAACAAAAGAATGGAAATTCTATTTTTCTATGTGTAACATCTATCTATCTAGCATATATATGCTCATTTTTTTCAGCCACATTTGTGTGATAGTCAGTGCCTGTGTGATTTGAATATTTGTGGAAAATGTGAATACATATGCTCAAACACATATATTTGTGTTCACTATTACATCAAGTATTAGAAATCTTGGATAGAATTTTAAATTTGATGTATCGCGTAAATGAATTTTATAATCAGCTTGGGTATAACCTTTTCATGTAGTATATATCTAGAACATTATCAATTTCGTTATAGATACACATTCTACAGTGAAAACATTTAATACTTAAATAATTTTATATCGGCAACATGATATCGAAGCATTGCAAATGTTTAAGCCATTGTTTGTTTGGCCTCGAGCTTTTTAATTTATCATTTGATATTACTATTTATTTCTGGTTTAACTTTCATTTTTTAGTTTATATATAAATGCACAGAGTAGGGTGGCCGAATAATAAATACAAATACAAGAACTTATTGGATTTTTTAGAGGTTACTTTTGTCACTGTACTAACAGATGTGAAAACAAAGAATATCATGAAATTGTATTGTTAAATTTTAAAAGAAACCTTTTATGTATGAAATAACTTAACCCTTATGGTTTAATTTATGAACATTTGAGTTCTAGATGAAAGAAACAGGAAATAATTGAAAGACATTCAGATCTAGATGAAAAAACTGTATCGTTTATAGCGACGTTTATTGAAAGGAACTTTAAATGTTAAGGGATCAAAACCTATTATTTAAAAGCAAGTTTACTAAGTACACCAAAAACATTTGATCTGTCAAATGAGAGTAAGAAATGTACAGAGAATAAATACTATAAAGTTAGAATATTAAGTTCTCAATGTGAAGTTTTGTGGATTTTAGATGTAGACTTTGCTTGGTATGAGGATCGCTTGATAAGACCCATTTCAAAATAATATGTCATAATATATGTAAAGAATTTTCACAGACGCTAAGTCAAATTTAACACCAAATTTAAGTCTATTTGACTGATAAAGGGTATTTGTCATAAAACGGCTAATTCAATTGATTTGTAATGTTTAATCAATTTCTTTAAAATCTAATTTAAATTAATTTTAAAGTTTTATGGAATAAAGTGTATATAAATTAGATTTTCGGCATTTATATGACGTATTTGTCAAAAAACGGTTAATTCAATTGATTTGTAATGTTTAATCAATTTTTTTAAAAATCTAATTTAAATTAATTTTAAAGTTTTGTGAAATAAAGTGTATATAAATTAGATTTTCGGCGATTAAATAATTTTCGGCGATTATATACGATTTTTGGCGATTAATTTTGATAAAATCTAATTTATATTATTTTTAAAGTTTTATGTTAAATAAAGTGTATATAAATTAGATTTTCGGCGCTTATATGACGTATTGGTCATAAAACGGTTAATTTAATTGATTTGTAATATTTAATCAATTATTTTTAAATCTATATTAATTTTAAAGTTTTGTGTAGAATAAAGTGTATATAAATTAGCTTTTGGGCGATTACTTGACGTATTGGTCATAAAACATTTGATTTAATTGATTTGAAATGTTTAATCAATTTTTTAAAATCTAATTTAAATTAATTTTAAAGTTTTGTGAAATAAAGTGTATGTAAATTGGATTTTCGTCAAAAATATGACGTATTTGTCGTAAAACGGTGGATTCAATTGATTTGTAATGTTTAATCAATTTTTATAAAATTGTATTTATATAAATTTTATATTACTTTTCTTATATTATATTATTATTTATAAATTGATTTATTATTATGTTTTTACATTTGTTATATATTTATATTTTTATAAAATCTTATTATAATAATTTTGGTGTTGTTGTGCCGAGTAAGGTAGATTTCAATGCATATCCTTGATGTGTTTGCTTGTTTTTTGGGTTATTTTATTGTTGAATTGTTATGCTATTACATTATTATATTTTTTATTTTTTATATTTTATTATTTTCGTATTATTGTGTTATATTTTTATATTGGTATATTATTGTATTATTTATTATTACATAGGATAATTCTTAGCTACAATGGGGCGAAAAATAATCCAATTTATTACAGCCTACGGCTTGCGGGAATTATATTATTATTGCTGTGTGCCTTAATCGACTTTTCAAACTAAACTTTTCAAATTGTACAAGCTTTCACTATTGCTTCATAAGTGGTAGCTGAAAAGTACATTTTCAAGGTAACTTTTCGGTGACTTTTAACAAAAAGTATAAAATAACTATAATACTTTTAAACTATAAATAAACTATAAAACCTTTTGGTTTAGTTTAGTTTCAAGTTGAAGCACAGTAAGTGACTTTTCTAGTAGTTCCATCTATAGATATAACATGAACTAACTCGTTATATTTGGGTTTAGTTAGTTTAGTCGATTAAGGCACACAGCTTATATCATTATATTATGAATTAATTAATTTTTAATTTCAGATAAAAATTAATTCGTTGTTGGTAAGAGGTGACAGAATGCAGAGAAGTTCAGTAAAATTGTGATTGTCTTATGCTAACAGTTTGAATATTGGCTACTGGATCAATTCTGTTATTACTGACATACCGTTTATTCCCTATCCCACAAAATTTTCTAACAATTGGCTGCCCAGGTCTGTAACCGGGTCGAGCTCAAGAAAAACTTTAATTAATATCCTTCCTTATCCTTCCAAGTATGTATATGTAAAAACGGGTGTATGGTGGGCCCGGCTCTTTCCAGGATTGGCCGTACATTCTAAATCAATTAAAAATTTATAGGTATATAGATTTAACTAGGGAAAAACATGATAAAATTCAATTAAAAAATATTCAGGACGACTAACCTTTTAGTTTTACGAAATTAATTATTTATAATACTAATCACACAACACTAATAAAAAAAACATGAATCAGGTTTTACGATTCATTATATTTGAATACAATTAAAACATAAATAATTAATTAGTTCAACTTTAGTTTAACTATCGACAAATATGTCAGTTCGACAAGCGTAAATTGAAATGTTTGTATTTAATTTTATTGTATTTTATGAATTAAAAAATGTATAGACAATGAAACACAGTAAAAACGGTTCACATGTCTGAATTTTAGGACTTAAAAAAATATTAAGAGTTGAATTAGGCATACGTTTCGCCTCTTAGCATAATCGAAGTCCTTCAACTAATTTTTTTGGATTTTATTAATATTTACAATATAACTGGCATATTCAACGTGAGAGTAAAAATAGAAGCAATTAAAAAGCTTCGACAAAAATTTCGCATTGTGAAAAATGTCAAGGTTTTATTGGGAACCATCCAACAGAAATGTGTAAACTAACAAGAAATGTACCACCAAAATGCATTAATACATTAGGGAACATTTGCACAAGTCCTGCAAAATTTAAACTCAGGAATTGGAAACGATATAACAGAAAACATAAGAATTAACAACAAACAACTAGCGCAACCTAGACTCAAAACTACAGGAAATAAATAATGTCTATTGCACCTTAAACACTAAGAACAAATCACAAAAATTTACCAAAAATCAGAGAAAATCATCAATAAGATACTTTCAATAATACCGCTGACAGACTAGGAATGAGCTAAGCGCGATTAGTGATTAAATAAACAATAAACTGAATGAAGAAACCCGACGTCTCTGAAATTATGAAAGTGCCTAAGACAATTATCCAACAATTCATTTTCCAACAATTTCTTGCTTTCCTCTGCAGAGATTCAGTTATTTGATGTTCAGTTATATGACAGTTTGGGGACATCGAGATTTCAAAATTAAGTCAAATAGAGGTTATAACTGGTTCAGTAATGATCACCTATCACAACCTATAAAAACACAACACATTTTCGGAATTGCTCAAAGGGTCATAGCACTCCATTTTAGACCAGATCAAACCATTTCCAAACCAAAGCCGCTAGCAATGAAGTTAATTTCAATTTTGCAGTTAATTAACATTAGTCGAATTTTCCAAGATACGCTTTACCGACCACTGTACACTCTACAATTCAGCAAAGGTTCCCATCATTACCACCGGCAAGTATCGAGGTACAAGACAAGCTCGTTATTCTAGAGAAAGCTCAAGGATTAAATTTAGATCCCGTGTCGATCACAATATCATGCCCACAATTTCAACTAAAATACCCCCAGTTCAAACCACTAATCTCGCACCACAAGAAATATGCTCTATTAGCTGTGTGAACCATTTCTCTAACCGTACTCAAATGAGGGATGTGCCTGCAAAGGATAATTAAAGACCAACTACATGACAATAAGCAAACATGTTTTACCAACCCGATTCTCTACTGAACCAACTGTGAGCTAAATCACGACATGCTTCAAACCGCTAAAGTAATCGTGCAATTTTGGAAAATCGAAGAAATATTTCTAGTTACAACATTAAATGTAGAAGAGCAGAATGTCGTTGAGCTGTTCAATAAAAATTCCATAATTCGTAATATCAGAATTACAGTTTATGATTCAAGTACAGACCACCAAAATATTGACGAGAGTTCCTCACCAGCAATTAAGCGATATTACTCTTCAGAGAAGCGGTTACCGGTAGACGCTAGTTTAAATGAAGCATATCTTGTATTTATGAACGAGTATCGGACGTTAAACTATATGGAACTCTTATCTGTACGCCAAGAGTTCGTGTAGTTTTCGACGCATCAGCTTAATCTACTAATTAATAATCAATCATTAAATGGCAATCTAAACCTATTAATCCGTTTCCGAAAACATAAGTACATATTCTTCGCCAATATTGAGACAATGTTTCGGAAAATTTTAATATCAAAAACCTGCAGAACTACAATATTTGGCCGATAAATTCAGCGAAAAGTTTCCAAGGGCCATGATACCTCTGAGAATGGGTTTTCTGGAGTACATTAACTGGTCCAAATGTTATTTAAATCATTCAATTATTTTTTAGCTGCTGAGGCCAATTTGTATTCAGTTTTTGCTTAAACTCGAGCTGTTTCAAAATCAGAAAAAATAAATCTTTAATAGTGGTCTGATTGGACTCAATGATACCTCTGAGAATGGGTTTTCTGGAGTACATTAACTGGCTCTTAATTTTTATTTTTATATTGATGATTTAATGTCTAGAGTCGGAGATATAATATCTAATCCAGCTTTACAAAAAGACCTGATTAATTTATGAATCCTTAACGGGATTAACATTCACTAGTGTTCCTCAAAATATTCACAGCTATATGCCAATATTCCCGTTGAAAACAGAGAAATGTCATCCTGAGAAATAACGGACAGTCAGATAGTACCGATTGTTGATATTAAATACAACCGAATTTAAGATAGAGCATTCTCATTATTGATTCGCTTAGTAAACACTGTAAGCTAATTACTTAAATTATTAACCAAACCTGACATATATTTATATTGGGATTCTACAATAAAATTGCAATGGTAAGCCAAACCATCAAAGTTATTGAACAATTACAAAGCAACCGTGTTTGGGAATTAATGCAACTGACTAAACTTTGTCGATGGAACAAAACAAAATAACAGGGATTGAGCAATCAGATGAATTTTTAAACAATACCATTTGGATTAATGAACCAAATTTTTGTAAATGAAAATGATACCAATGAAAGCTAATAAATTTTGGTGCGATCCAACGAAACTTTACAAATATGGTTACATTAATTATCGCAAATACTCTAAATTTCGGTCGGTATGTTAGTGGCGACCTTTATCGGAATAGCTACCGACATGAGCATCGGTTCGTTTCTGGCAGTGGTTAAAATGTTTTGTTCCGTCAGAGGTGTACTAAAGGACATCCACTGTGATAATCACTCTTACTTTCTGGGGACAAGAGGTCCTCTCAAAGAGTTCAACACCCATCATCTCAATACTGATACCAGAGATATTCTACAATTACCACCACTAGAGGACACATATCCATCAAATAGGAGCCATATGAATATAGCCGATGCCTAGTAACGACGTTGATATAAGTGCTAAATGTATAAATGCCCACCAAAATTATTCAGATTACGACCATATACTCAATTCACTTGAAATAATTTAGCCAAAAATCAAATGGTAAGTCAAAAATCACATAAGTGGTACTCTTATGAGAATTACAATAACAGAGAATTACCTGACCAGAGCTTATGCAGCAACGACTGGTTCAGTTGCAACAAATTATAGGCGAGTAAAAAGTATTTTATTGACGAAGATTATGCTTATGAAGTTTTGAGAGGTGGAAGTGTTGCCCCAAAAGCCTGCATTCATTTGGACTAAATCATTATAAATATTGATTTTTATTGATAATGTGGCAGATGATTTAGAATAGAATTAATTTGGATGCTTAAAAGTCTAAATTAACTGCCATCTATGATTATTTAAGTAGAACTTAAGAAATATTTTTAGTTCGGTCGTTTTAGAATAAAATCGTACTGTAAATCACTGTACTATATATCGAAATTTTCTTTTCGTTCATTTTCTTCAATTAGTTTAATTCAATTTTTTATTTTTTATTTAAAAATTTTGAAAAATATTTTTGGTTCGTATACTAGTACTACGTAAAAAATATAACACATTTTTCGTGGTTTAAACCAAGTTCTTATCACTTATCTCGTAGAAAGTATTTTATGTATAATGTTGTTGAATTTTATATCTTTAAATATAATTTTTATGTTTTTGCTACTTTATATCCATATATACTCGTTAGAGTTAGTCTACATTTATACAGAATTTGTATAGTAATCAAGTTAATCGTTTAGTTTTATGTAGGTTGAAATATCCGTTGAATTGTTTATTGGGTAATTTCTAATACATGAAAAAATTAAATTAATTTTGAGATTAAGTGTTATATGAAAGAATAATTTTATATTCGAGTCTTAAAAGCTTATGGTTAATAATTTTAAAGGGTTCTTTCATATGAGATTCATGATCTAGCCTAATGATGAGTTTATTTATCTATATAAAATTTTTATTAATTCATTATGTAATTCTATATCTGGTTCAACACGTTTCGAGTTATTCATGCATACAAGATACATATGGAAGTATATTGCATTATATAATCGAACATAAATTTTTATTATATGACGACAACAACGATAAAGACTCATTTATTTACAGTTCGCTCGCTATCCAAAGACGATCCAGGTGTTCCAATAAAATAAAAAAAAAACACTGAAATGCAAACAAAATATCTATCATCTGTTATGTTTATGTTTTTCATTTTCGTTAAACATATTTACTTTCCTGTTTGTTAATAAGATTAAGAATGTTTTCATAAGTCGTTTTTTTTTT
Source organism: Tipula confusa (assembly GCA_963556175.1). NCBI lineage: Eukaryota > Metazoa > Arthropoda > Insecta > Diptera > Tipulidae > Tipula > Tipula confusa. Next base: position 67,465,867 of record OY744476.1, read on the forward strand.
TTGTACGTCATGCATTCGTTGCGAATTCACAAAATGTGTTTATAAATTCTACTTTTGTATATATAGTAATGTAGTTTGATGTACTTTGGTGTTGACTGATTTATTATGTATAGTGAGTTTAAGATGTTGCAATATATATTCAAGATTGATTCGTACAATTAGTGTATAGTGACGTGTTTTGTTAGCAAAACGTACACAAATAAGTGTGGAAAGTATAGTATTTTAAGATTCATTTCTTTAAAAAAAAAACTTAAAACCATTTTACAAAACCTTACCCTTGAATGAAAATATTTACCGAAAAATTTATAGTTACACATGTCTATTTTCCAGTCTATTATAAATCTATGTGTTAGAAAAAAATTAGTAAAAAAGAAACAATAAACTTATATATCGCTTTCTAATCAAATATTTATTTTAAATTAAAAATTTATTGCCGAAAAACTAAGAAAAATAAAAATTGTTTACGAAAGTTTTAATTTTTCTTGTTTGCGGCATTGTATATAGATTTTCAACTGCTTAGAGAAAAATAAAAGTTTTCGATAAGTTTTATTTTATTTTTGTAAAAAAAATTTTTTGAATAATTCAATTTTAGATTTATGGCATTTTGGAGAAATTAGTTGTGCGAAGTATACGTCCTATATAGATATTCATGAATCGTTAACCTTTTTGGTTTATTTAAAAGGACCTTTGATTTATTGTTATTGGATATATTATGTCTTTAATTCTGTAAATTTCAGCAAATATATTATATAGCTATAAAGACATAAAACAAAACATTACTAATTGCTCTCAATCAACATTAATAATAGTGATTTAATTGGTTGTAAATCGAAGTAGATGTATTAATCACTCGTCGTTTTATTAAATGTTGAATTGTGAAACTAAATGAAAATGAACTTAATTAACATTTGCTGTGTGAAATTAGAATATTATAATTATATATAAAACCATATTTCAATTGTGCTCTGTGGTTGGGGAATACTCAAATGTTTCGTAATGATATCGTGTGTATTACACCTCAGCATACTTTGCTTTAAATAGGAAGGGACTAAACAGTTGAATCGTTGGGCTAACATAAGTCGCATCCTAAAAACAAAAACGTTAGAAAGATCAACTAACGAAAAAATGATTACCACCAAAACATAACTCACATGGACACGAGATTCAGGAATTATACCAACCATGACAATAGTATTGGTATGGAAATACCTCGCCCTCCAAAAAAAAATTGACTAAAAATTGGGAACCATGTGTCCCAAAGTTATACTTTGACAGGGGATATGACTTGGGTGATTAAAGTGTTAACAGATTTACAAATAGGTGACACATTGGTTATTTTGACGCAATTCTAATAATAAGTTAAATTTAAATACATTTTTTAGATGAGTTGTAAGTAACCTAGATTTGATTTTCACCAAACTAAGTAATTTAAATTATGGTGCTGTTAACAACCATGTTGGAAGCATGAATAGCATTCTTTATTCCCAAAAACTTGAATCTGTAGTTGTTGTGATGAGTTTTGTGTGTATATTGAAAATGTAAATCAATTGAATTTACTTGCAATTACAATGACGTATTTTGCCAATTGTTATTTCATTTAATTTTGGTGTTAAATAATTTAATTGAATCTTTAATTTACATACATTTTAATATTTTATGTGTATTGACGTGTTCTGAGGGTGTTGGTGGTACATTTGTTTTTGAATTTTCAGGTGATAACTAAATTTAATTCATTACCGCTTACGGCTTAGAGATATTAATGACATACAATTTTAATATGTTTTATTTACAGGACATTTTTACATATCGATTACTTTAACCATAGATCTATATAGTATATTGATTATGTATATTTTTCAGATAGTATATTTTTCATAATACTTTTCCTTTTCTTATCTATTATGTTATGTAAAACTGTTGTAGGAATAGATCCGGCTTTATTAGGAAGATCAGCCTAGAGCTTGGTCATACAATCCAATCAATGAATTAATTAATCAATTTTTTTGGTGTATAAAGTTTTATTAAACTTTTTGTTTTGTGCTGTCGTTTGTGAACATTGAGCTTTAGTTATGGAGTTCGAAAATTTGTTTTTTTCAGTTGCTATAACGCACCTTCTCGCCTTCTTGTCCGGTAAATCGAGACATTTAGGGCGACATTTAGGGCTTAGCCTATATACATTCTCGCGCCGTCGTGCTTGAACTTTTTTCCTGTTCTTGGTATGCTTAGCCAGGTTTAAATTAACCTGTTTCCGTCCCTGCCACGTGGAGGCGCATACTTTTCTACTATCTAGCTCTTTTGTCTGTTAAATTTCGTAGACATATATCCGTATATATGTATATGTATATATGTGTGTATTTATATATGATAAATACACACATATATACATATATATATATATATATATATATATATATATATATATATATATATATATATATATATATATATATATATATATATATATATTTATATATATATATATATATATATATATATATATATATATATATATATATATATATATATATATATATATATATATATATATATATATATATATATATATATATATATATATATATATATACCCATATATACACATACATATACATACATATATATAGTCTAGTGTCAGTGTTGTGTAGGAACTATCTGTTACTTAGAACAGTGTCACAGAACCTTTTAAAAGCCGTGATGTTTCGTGGAGTCATTAAAACTAGTTTGCTTGCTGGCCATTCTGTGCCCAGCTCTATCATCAATTGTTGTCTTTCATCTTCGACAAGATCGCAGCTGTAGAGTAAGTGATCCATGGTTTCGTTATCATGGCCACACCTGCTTGTTTCGCTTATATGGAACCTTTCCATGTATGAAGCTATTTTGCCGTGCCCCGTTAGCATTTGCGTAAACGGAGCACTAACCGCAAGCCTTTTGTCTAGCCTTTCTTTGATGTTTGGAAGAAAACTATAAGTTAAAACTATAAGTCCATCCATCGAAGTGTTCCATCTCTCTTGCCAGATTGCAATTGATTCTTTCCTTAGCTGCCTTTTGAGCAAACTAATAAGGTTTTCTTGTATTTGTCCTTCTTGTAATACCACGTTACCGTAGCTCACACTTTTGCGCTTTCTAAGTTTAAAGCTAGCTACTCTTTCTTGCAATAATATATCAATGGGTATTACGCCGGCCAGAACAGGAACTGCATCTGTTGATACAGTTCTGTAAGCTTTTGTAATACCAAGAAGTATTTCCCGTTGTGCACTTATTAAAGTTCTTCGGTGGTGACAGTTCATTCTGTCAGCCCATCCGGCACAAGCATATGTAAGTAACGCAACCACTAGACCTTCGTATATAGTCTTGAGGGTCCTTTGTTTAAGGCCCCAAGTTTCTTTGGCTACTCTTTTTAAAGTAAAGAATACTTTTTTACTACTTTCAGCTATTCTTTTGACATGTGACGTGACACCTAGTCTTTCATCGAAATCAACTCCAAGCCATTTCACAGTTTTGACCAGCTTAGTTCTCACCCCATTTACAGACACCAGTGGTGGTCTTCTAATGTCGAGCGTTCCTTTAAGCTGGATCATAACCGTTTTGGCTGATGAAAACTCTATTTTATATCTGCAACACCAATCAGTCAATATGTTGATTGCACTTTGCGCTATTTCTTGAACGTTTTGTCTTGAGTTTCCTGCAAATATCATTACCTTATCATTCGCGAATGCTAATTCTTGGATGTTTTCATTCATGCTACTGTTGAATACTATGTTCCAGAGGTGTGGACCTAAGATGGACCATTGCGGACATCTTATTGTCACAATCTTTTGTAATGAACCAAAGTTAGTGACAACAGTTGCGAATCTTTCTGAGAAATAGTTATTAATGATTAAGTAAAGGTTTGCTGGACAGCTAAACTTCTTCAACTCATTCATTATACTAGGCCACCACAGATTATCGAAGGCACCAGATACGTCAAGGAATACTCCGAGAACGTATTTGTGCTCCGATTCTTTTACTATGTTGTCTGTGGACCGATTTTCTCTAAATCCAAACTGTTTGTCACTAAATGTCCCAGATTCATGAAACAGACGCATCAATCTACCAGTTATCAGTTTCTCGAGTAATTTACCCAAGACTGGTAGAAGCATGATTGGTCTATAGGATTTTGGGTCGGTGGGATCTCTTTCACCTCCCTTCCTAATAATAATGACTTTGCCGTTTTTTCATGCTTTTGGAAAATACCCTCTTTGAAGACAATGGTTCATGAACCGCGTGATACCAGACCCTATTATAGGCCATGCTCTTTGTATCACTTCGACCTCGATATTATCGAGGCCGGGTGCTTTTCCTAGTTTCATTGACAATATTGCGTCCGTGGTTTCATCATTGCTGAATTCGGGCTATTAGGACAGTTCGAACCCAAAAAAGACTTGTCCCTGTTCGTGCTTCTCGATGTAATGAATTAATTGCAGGAATAATTCAAGAAGAGTTATCTTGGACCAAATCGATATTAAACACATGCGATTTGTGGATTATTTTCATTTGGGTGTTTTGAAAGAAAATATGTATATGTAATGAGCGCCATTAGTCACGCAGTCATTTATCAAATATTGTGTTCCATACACAGCGTTGCCGTATCGACAGTTTTTCCTGTATGTCATAGTTTTTCCTTATATAATCTAGTTTTTCAATATTTTTGGTAAAACTCTAGTTGTTTATAAACCATATCAGTTTGAATATAATTTTCTTTTAAATCCCCTATAGGCATAATTTTTAAACCATTTTAGAAAATAAAAATAGGATTTAGTGTAGGAATGCATTGTAATGTTTATTGGGCACTTTTCAATTAATGCGGTCTTGTTTGCTGCAGATCATGCTCCTGAAATGATAGGTTTACAATCTTCTTTAGCTACACTTTTAAAGCATGGCTGACCGGACCGAAATGAAATGTTTCTACATGTACATGTCATATGATTGCGCTTTGTGTAAGCCATGCCGGTTTCTGCCCTGTATGTCAAGGAATGTGTCGAAAAAGAGTGGATTATTTGCTCACGCTATTTCAGGCCATTTTAAAATATACACCACCTAGAAAGCGTTATTCGTAGAAGCAACAGTCATCCAACTTTTGAGCCGAATAGATAATAGTTAATAGCTAATGCTCTTAAACTGTTTTTTACACACGAAGATATCAAGAAGCTACATTTATCGTAAAAACTATCGAAACTTTAAATAATCCACAATTCGAGTTCTTTTACAAAATGTTAGATAAGTATACGTTAGTCCAAGTTATTTAATTTAATAAATTAAAACAAATATTTCAAAGCGAGGAGCCACAACATCATTTTATTATTAAGGATAGCATTCAAAAGCGATTGCCGCGTACAGTAAGCGTTTTGTAGCGTTTAGTGTTTGAAGCTAAATTAAATTATTATTATATAGAACTAACTCCAAGTCGTACTTTCCGAGCATAAATGTCCAAAAATCGTAAAGGAGTTAAAATCGGAAAGGGAAAATAAAATGGCTGATTTAATATTTTGGGAATAGTCAAGCTATTCCACGGTAACGTAAACAAAGTAGAAAAGGATAATGTATCTGCTACAAGAGTGTCCATTAGACTTAATGAGCTCAAATAACAATTTAGATCGCAGCAAGAGCAACATTTTCTTCCCATAATAGTTTAGAATAAATTAAAAATGCAGAAGAAAGCAATCCACAAATAAAAAACAAATTTATGAAAGAAGTACAAATATTTTATGATTGTTGTATTGACTAAATCGATGAGTGGGCTGGACATTTTAATAACCTCATCATTTTCCAATGGACTATCGACTATAACAAAATTAATTGGGACAATGTAGTGAAAACCATAAAAATTTTAAACGACAATTTTAAAATAGAAATCAGTGACGAGTTAGTTGTAGATGGAATGAAGAAGAAACAGATCCTGATAATCGTTGGGTGCAAATATTCGCGCATTTTAAAATAAAACACCTAGATTACAAAAACTCGAATCTGACAGTTTCGTCCTTTTTAACGTTAAAATATAATTTGAGAGATTATAACTGCTTATTGTTTGCAGAATTATTAAAAACTCAAGAAACATAAAGTGACGATGTAGCAACTTTTGTGGTGTAAACACATACAATTTATATGTAGGCGTTTTTGATTTTAGAAACATGGCCACCTTAATAGTATGCGATATTTTACAATTTTCGACTGCTTTCTAAGAAAAGTTTGTTTCGATTAAAAAATTTTAAACAATGGATTATCAATTTATTGAGGAGATTATTAGCATTGATTTAGGAGTGGAAGTTTCAGCATCACTCAATTTAAATAAATGTTTAAAGGGTAAAATCTTTAAATTGTTGACATTTTTTTTTATTGCAGACAGGTTTTATTCTCCAAATTCAGGATTTTTATCATAAACTGACAGATTTATGGGAAAAATGGTACGGCAACACTATCCATATATATGAAATTTGCAAAGTAGATTTTCATTTCAATAAATGTCTTAAATGTCAATAAATGTAGAGACTATAAATTAACAATACTTTCTTACCAATAAGGCCAAGAGCAAGGTGATTTATAGCAATCTATATGTCGTATTATAATATTAAAAATTATCTATAAAGTTTCACTTAATACTAATTTAAAAGGTAAAAATCAATTTCACTACTTTTAACTTGAAATTTATTCATAACCAATCAGCTAATTATAGAAATGCCCAAAGAAATTTAATCTAATTAAATATTCCAAAAAAATTTAATATAAAAGAAAATCTTTAATTGAATAACCCGCACCAATTTGTCAAGGCCCTACCCTTTAGATATTTTATATGTGTATATAAATTAAAATACATCAAATGAATTATTGATTATTTCTAAAATCGGATTAAATTAATAGTTAAGATACGATCGAATTTAACTCAATTTAAACTACTGTGTACTGTGCCCAACGAAAATATAAGAAGTGCTTTACACATTTTCCAATTAATTATTACAACAACCTCGATCTAAATACGTCTAAGTACGAGTAATTCATAGGAAAATAAACGTTTTACGCTTATACATTTCCTTAATGTAACAAACACTATTTACAAAACTAAAGAAAACAATTTTTTTTTACTTTTTAATAAAATAGAAAACGAGAAATTAGATCATTTGTATTCCATTATGTGTATTTTGTCTATGTTATGATATCTATTGCATAAAAAAGCAGTAAATTTTCATTAACATGCTTCACAAACATATTATTTTTTCTTCTTCACCACCACCACCACCGCCGACCACTACACCATTCACATTAAGCAATAAGAAAAATTAAGAAAGAATAATTTTGAATAATAATTTTAAGAAAATTTAAAGAGAATATTGTATACGAGTAAACGATAGTTTTTTACTTTCACTTTTATTATAAATCTATGCCGTATGAGAAAAGCATAGTATGTTATATGAGGAAGGTATCGATTTTTGTATTTTATACTCATACATATTACATATTGACCTCATCATTTACTATTTTATTAATTCCAATATTTGCGGATACGACATATTTTTCGAAGGAATTGAAAGTTGACAAAGGTGGAATTTTTATAGTTTTCTTTGAGTCATATAATACACATAAACCATGAGTAAGCAAGTTTTGCGAATTTCAATTAAAAATTTATAATGTATAGTTTAATATGTAAAATAATAGTTATCTATTGCATCGCGCTACATAATAAATGTTTGATTGGTTTGATTACGTATTTTACCATTATTATGTCTGTTTATATAGAAACGGTAGCCTTGGTATTATTTTAATTACTATAATTAACACACTAAACTATGAAATATTTTATTCTATTACAAAGATTTGAATGTTTAAAAATAATATTTTGATGAATTATATAAAATTTTCTCAGCAAACACTAAACCAAACATAGTTTTTTTATGAAACTATTATAGGTTTGATAAATTTACAATTGAATTTTTATTAAGATATCCCATACTGGCCCGAACCGAGTCAACAATATATAGCTCTATCGGATTCAATTTCAACATTGCACTTTGTATTGTTTTAGACAACCCAAAGAGCCAAACAATACTTCACTTAGAGAGGCCATTATCGTCGACGGCAACTTCACCACCTACCAAATGGTGGCTCTCCTCCCAGCGTCTCATCTCAAAGATTATCCGCCACCTCTTATACTTAACAAAGGGAAGTTACCCTTTCAAGAAAATGCTTACGGCGCAGAATCTGGTACTGTGATCTTAAGTGATTATTAGTTTCTGACTTTGTGTTGTGTTAAAGGTTCGGGCTTAATGACAAAAGCAAATAGCTATTGGTTGTTTGTTACTCTTCGCACGATACTATCCATACTCTTCAAGAGTTATTTTATGTTTCACTTTGTTTGAAAGTGAGATGTTATGCTCATTCCATTGCAATCATAGAGGAGTTTAAAGTGTTTTTGGATCGTCTGAATATTGACGCACGCGATTATAATCCTTTGATGATTGCGGGCAATTTTAATGCCATTAATGGTGGTAATGATGAATGTTGGTAATACCTCCAAATTTCGTAGGAGTACTGTTAGATCGATAATTTATCTTACATGGATTATTGAGTCTCTCCTAACTAAAGTATTAAGTTTGGAAGTAAGCCATCTATACACACACAACGATCACCAAGCCATTTTGTGCTTGCAAGTTTAAAAACAACTTCCATATCGATCAATGTCGATATGGAACTACTAGTATAACAGCATTTTCAAACGTGTCGATACCAGAAGAAGAAAAAATTTGTCGGCTGATTTGGCATTTGTTGTGGTGGCAAAAAATAGAGAGGAGTTGGAAGAGATATGAACTTGGAGTGTAAGAATCATTCAGTAATCGTAATCGTTTATGGGTTTGAAGTTGGCGGAACAGAATGATGTAAATGATAAAGGTGAAAGTGGTGAACATTGATTTGCCCAATTTAATTGGTTTGCAAAATTCGAGCCAAATTCGACAAACTTTAAAAGTAAATTATACATAATGTATTTTTCGACTTAAATAACGAGTAGCTTACCAAACTAATATTCAAAATGAGATATCAGAGGTTACATATTTAGAATTTAATCAACAAAAAACTTTAAGATTTTAATATTATCATATATAAAATTGATGTATTGTAATCTTGGTTCACATTAATGTTTAAAATGTTTTACAAAAATTGTAGCTCAGCATGTTTAAGAATAAAATTAAGAATACTATAATCGTTAAAATGATCTCCTCTAGTACACCTAATCAAATATGAGCTGTCTTAAATGAAAACATAGGTTTTTTATTTGGCCATTCCACTTTCACTTAATCATTAAAATTAGGTTAATTTCCCCAGAGGTGGAAATCAACGAGACTGACGCCGATATTTAATACTGGAACAAGCGACGATATTTCATATTACAGAGATATAACGTCAATTTATTAATCCCAAAGTTATTTGAACTGGTAATTTGTAATTTATTTCGGACCGTGTTGCCTCGATATTTATCGCAAAAAAGATGTACAAGTTGAACCCTACGAAGTTCACCAGCAGCTCAATTAAAGAAATTAAACAAAATCACAAGTAGGTAGATATTGTATACACTGACTTTACCAAAGCCTTTAACTCCATCAGTCATTGTAAAACTCTTGAGTGCTTTTATAAATTTGGATTCTACAGCCGTTTTGTAGCCTGGTCGTAAATCGTAACTGGTCGACCGCATTCAATAAAAGATCCGAATCAATTGCGGTCACCTCCGATGTACCTCAAGGGCCCCATATTGGTCCATGGATTTGCATTATTCTATTAACAGAATCACTTAAGTAATCCATAATTCTAAAGTCCTAATGTTTCGAACGACCTCAACATATTCAAAACTGTGGAGAACTACAACGACACTCATAGACTACAAGAAGATAAAGGCAACCTAGCGACGTGGTGTTATTCCAATCTGCTCAATCTCAACATCAATAAGTGTAAGACGATCGGAAAATTAATCCTGATTTTAACAGTACCAATGTTAGCAAAATGTTTCCGAATTTTAAGACCTAACTTTCATTGGAAATATGAGTTTCTCTCATCAAATAGAGCACTGCATACCTCGAGCTAACTCAAAGTTTGGGTTTATTAAACGTTAGAAGAATAACGATATAGGGACAATTAAGATCCTATATTATGCCTACATCAGATCTCAACTAGAGTATGCAGTTAATGTAAGATCATCAGCAATCTCTAACTATTGAAGCCGCAGAAGGAATAATAAATCGAAATTTTAAAATTTAATTCGACTGAATAGCAACGATGTCAAAGAACTACTGGATCCACTTGCACGATGCTCATAGCTTCCGTTGGTTTCAAAATCAATGAGTCTAAAACCAAATATATGATCATTGGTTTTAGAGACCAAGCCTCAATGGATTTCAGTAGTGGTGACCACACATTTGTAGGACGGGATATTAAAGCGCATCTTGTTGCTGGCAACCGTGATTTGTATGCCTTACGGACACAACTAAAGTTAAAATACTCTGCAAATGCCGACAAGCTGAAGTTGTACAAGATGTTGAGCAGACTCGTTGTCATGTAGGGGTTGTGATAGTTAGACCCTAACGGATGAATATGGGAGATGGCTAATGTCGTTCAAGAGAAGAATTATGCGCTTGATTAATGGCTCAAACGCGTCGATGACGACACTTACCGAGTTTTATTCAACCGCGAGATCAGGAATTTAATGAAAATTCCTGATTTCAATCATGAAATAAAAGGACAGCATGTACGCTGTCTTACGTTCTGCGAGCCGATCCTAAACGAATGGAGCAACGATCTCTTAGATGGGGCCGGCATTTGGCAGGCGCAGAGGTCGCTATCAGACACGATGGCGCTTTGGGGTAGTGAACGACTTGTCTAGAACAATACGAAGAACAATCTCGGGATCAAACCCGATGGAGCTAGAATGTTGATGTAGTAAGGGCCGGCAATGGTCTGTAAAAACAATCTTATTATTAGTTGATGATACATTTGTGATAATTTTCATTGATTATCTTCAAAATAAAAAATCGTCAAGTGATGAAATCAAGAAAAAACTGCCGCATTTGGCGAAAAAGAAAGTTTTGTTTCATCAATACAAGACTGTTCACACATTCGCTATTGCGATTTAACAAAATCAATGAGTTAAAGTTCGGATTGTTTCCTCATGCACTCTATTTGTCAGATTTACCATCATCGAACTATTTAGTTTCCAAACTTTAAAAAATTGTTCGGTTGCTGGTAAAAGATTTATCAACAATGAAGAGGTGGAGTCTGCAGTTCATTGATATATTGAGGACCTCAACGATCCTCACAATAAACAGGGTTCCGAAGCTATTGAACAACACTGAAAAAAATTACTATGTATAAAAAAATAAAGATACATTTTTACAAATTTTTGGCTTCTTTGTCAGGTACTTCTGGGGCTACCCTCGTAAATGTTGACATTAATTTCTCTGAAATGAAACTAAAATGACTTTACGAAATTATATGAGTATATCAGGTAAACTGGCCATATAATCTCTAGGTTCATCTCATTTTACTTTATTGAGTGCAGACGTTAAGTTTATGCTGAAAGGATTCCGAAGGAATCATTTACCGGTACATACTTAATCAATAAGTCACTAAATTGATGAAAACGTTATCATTTATATTGGTTAATCAGTATAAATCAGTTCCAATCCATGTTGAGAACATTAATCTTGAATTGACGTTTGGGAATGTTCGCGTTTTCTTCTTCTAGCCGCACAAAGTAAGTAGTCACTTTGCTAAAGCGTAGCAACGTCGTACTTAAACCGGATAAGCCATATCTGAGATACTATGTTCGATTGAGAGCTATCAATGTGTGATCATTTTACAAGATGTTCTATCGTTTATCATAATCAGATAATTATACTTATGTAATTATTAATTTTGCATCAATTTTTTAAAAATTTTCGTTAAAATGAACCATTAGAATAATGGTTACCATTATATGTTAATGAAGAATCCTTGGTTTCGGTATAATCAAAAAACAATGTTACTAACCCGATACTTAATACCGATATCTAAGTCAATTAAAAATGTATTTTTATAAATATTGCAATGATATCTATCTTTAAACAAAGAAAACCTTCACTCGAGCTAATTATAGTTTTACAAAATGAGCAACTCACACAATCTATACAAAAACTTAAATAATTTTAAGTTCTAATCAGGGTAAGAAAGAATAATAAATGTTTAAGTAAATACGTATAGAATAAAAAAATTAATAATTTAATAGAATTAAAGAAATGTTTTTACAAGATTTGTATCTCATTTAATATGTCCAAGAATAATACCAACACATCTTAGAAACATAAATTTTAATTAATATTAACATATTATGTTTTACTTCCTGTGTCATCAAGCAGCACATTCTTAAATTACAAAATATAGAACTTGCCTGTTTGTGTAGATGAGTTCTCGTTTATTTTGATTATACGAATATGTATCCGTATGTATTATGTATAACATAAATTTATCATCAATCACAAGACATAAAATACTAGGTTAAAAAATATATTTTTTAAAAAGGATTTGTCTTGGTCTCTTCTCGTAAACAATATTGTATAAAGTATAAACGAAGCCTTTAATATACTTGTATCACTTTAATGTCGGTTAAATGCGGAGGTGACATTATTATATGCGAAATAAATTTTGTTGTAAACAAACATAAAAAGTTTGGCAATTTGTTTTTCTTGTTTTCTTCTTAAAGCTTAGTTAACTTTTTTATAAAAGATGACAGTTTTTTTTTTTTAGTTAAAGGAAAAAGTTGAACTAGATTATATAAGAATTACTGACGCCTATACATAAATCACAAAGTGATGTTGGTTATAATTACGAGGAAATAACATTTAATTTTTTGTGTATATGGCCAGATAAACATTTAATTTGTAAGTTTTCTTCGAACACCCTTTTTACAACTGGATCAGAGTTAAACGAATGATTAAAGACATGCTTACAAATAATTATTTTGTTTTGAAAGCTAAATCAAAACTTAAGACATGATAAAAGAATAAAATTCTTTCTTTAATCGAATTTTTATACTAATAACTTTCGAAAATTCTGACGGGTTAGAAGAACAAGTTTGAATTGGATTTCTATTATTTATTATCGTACCAAAATCATTTTAATGTATATATAAAAGTTTTAGACAAAAAAAAGTGAAATTAGATATTGCAAAAATAAAAGAAAAGTTTGTACATTTCAATAGAAGTAAACCGCTTTGGTATTGTAAGTGAAAATCGTCATTACGTAAAAAATACTTCAAATCGTATAAATTTATTTGGTAAAGGGTTGGAAAACACTTTCTAATGATTAATCGGTTCGGTATTTGCAAAATAATTGAATTAGATTAGTGGGATGTAGGGATAGTTCTCCACAAACACTAAAATGTGTCAAATCAATTTAAATCAAGTCCTCAACGTCTGAAATTTTTAAAGTATTTTTGACAAAATTTTATTTCTTTGCGACCATCGCAAACAATTAAAATATTTCGTGCAGATTCATATAATTCGCTAACGCTAATGATGAGATGATCAGATCGAAACTGAGCTTTGCTTCGCACACACACTCACACATCTGAATAATTACATAAAGACGCCGTCATTATAATGGTCACGACATGATATGCAACACGCAACATTTCTTCTAAATCAATCTTTCGCTTTTAACTCGGCCTGATATACCACAATAAGCCAATTTAGAGTTCTCCCCTAACACTGAGTATCTACGAGGTCACGATGGCTTTCACCAAGAGTAACTTAGCATAAGCAAAATACAATAGATACTAGGTTATCAGCTATATAAAGGCATTTACAACAATAAAAGGGGTAGCAATTAACTCTCAGGGATTAAAACAATGAAACATGTGAAAATGTCAGAGACGCAATTATCGTTGCTAAAACTTCAAGTGAGCAAATCGAAATACGCCACTTAATAAAAGCGATAAAAAGCGTTGAGGCTGAGATCTAATTTGAAAACAAGCCACTGCATGACCGATTAGAGATGGCTAAGAGCCTTGAACTAGTTGGCTGAAAGGTACAAGAGCGGATTGAAATAGTGTTAACACTATCGAAATCGGAAATAATATACAATGACAGTTTCTAGCGCAGCAACAGACACCGCAAATTGCAGTCAAGCAGGTGCAGTAACAAAAAAGTTTCGGTTGTCATCACGGGAAGTGAAAGAAAAACCCATTTTCAATGTTTATTCGCTAATAGAGCTAAGAGTGTAAAAGCGTTTCAAACGTAAAGAAGTATACGGAAATCGGATGAAACTACATACGCAGTTATATTTATACAAAAAGGAACTAGGTCTCGATAACATCAAGGTCGAAAAATTATAAACAGCTAAAAGCTTGTCAAATGAACTTTTTCATGTAAAGCTTAAAAAAACGGCAATGTAATTATCATAAGAAAGGGAATCAATGAAATTTAACTGATCCAAAATCTTACAGACCAATCATGTTAACTGGGTAAATTAATCAAGTGTGCTTGCTAACAAGTTGATGTATCTTTTACAGAGAAGTCGGGTTTTTATAAAAAAAGGTGTAAATGGTCAATTACCGTCAAAGAATGGGAGTAAAAATACGTTATTGGATAGATAATTCGTCGTTCCTAAAAATATGAATGAGTAAAAGTAGATAAGTTACCAAATAAACATTTATCTGATGGTCCCGCAACTTCTTCTTTCCTACCGATAGTAATAAAGTATACAACTCTAATTGTCAGCTCAAGAATAAAAAATCCGTTGACATTGATGGAAATCTAAGAAACCTAAGAATCTTGTTTATCAAACAAATCAGCAACTATATTTGTAAAGTTCTATCACACATTTTCAATCTTAGCTTTAATAGAATTTTTCCTGATAAACTTAAAATAGCCATAACGATTTCAACCCAAAAAAAAGGTGAATTATAGGCACTAATAACTATCGTTCACTAAAGTTTAATATGCCTTTTTTTCGATTATAACTAAACCCTTTGAATTAATTTGCAAAAAGCTCATGTTGGTTTATCTGAAAAAAATCAAAACTTTTAATCTATAATCAGCTTGGTTTTATGCCTGGGCGTTTTTCTACTGAGGATGCACTTAAATCTTTTAGAAAGTTTCTCTATGGCAACCTTAATAAGAACAGAAAGGTTGCACTACTATTTGTCGATATAACAAAAGCTTTCGACACGGTTAACCATGAAATCTTTGCATAAGCTCGAAATAATGTTTACACGGATTCCCTTTAAAATAGCATCAAGTTATTCATCAAGTTTAACTGTGAATACTTGATGAATAGGCGCCAAGTGGTGCAAATTATTGTCTCATTTAGCTTCGAGGGTGTGGAGAACACAGACGTTTCTCAGGGTTCGGTGTTAGGCCCACTTAGGCTTGCTACTCGTCCTCCTTTGTGGAGGACAGCCTTCCTTTCGTAAGAAAATGCTTCCATTCTCCACGAACACAAAAATGTCCTCCACCAGAAAAATTAATATGATATTTTGTAGAGTGCGACCCTGGAATGTAAATAACAAAGAGAAGGACTGGAAAAAACGACAGTACATTGTCGAACGTGAATGAGTAAGATGGTCGAATGGTTATGTTAAAAGAAAACTAATAATAAAAAAAAGGAAACAGGAGAGGAAAGAATGTGAGTAGATTATCGACGAGTAAACATTATAATGGTTTATTCTGGGCTAATTATTTCACCGTTTTTATATCAGGATATTACCAGATAGCGACGAGACTAGAATATTCCGGATTCAATTCCTATAACCACTTTTGTTACTGCTGATGGACATTATATTAGTTTCTAAGGATACCATTTGGGTTGGCCAATTCCCAGCAATTGTCCAGAAAATTATGCACTGAATAGTTGACGAGACTAATTAGGAAATAGTGGTATATCTTTTTGATATGGGAAAATTGAAGCGATTGTTAGATGTAATAAAGTGCCTTGGTCTATTGCTTAAACTAGAAAATACCCATTCTTCAAAAGAAAGGTAAAATTTTTAGGATATGAAGTGTCGGATCGCAAGTTACACTCAGAAGATCAAAAAAAGATTTCGATGTACATTTTCTACAGCCGAAGAACAGAACTTAGATACGAGTACTGTTTAAGGGATTAGAGGGATTCTTTCGAAAGTTTATGAAAAACTTTAAGATTGTTGGAAAACTTTGGAACCGAGATACTGCTTATATATTATGCTAAATTAAGGAATCGCAAAACGTTTACAATATATGATGCTAATTTAGAACATGAAGTTGTTACTGATGCTTGATCGAAAGGGTTAGGTGGATTTTTGTTTCAAGTCAACCAGTATAAAAAAAGACGACCTGTGGCCTATATAAACCGACAGCCCACCCAATGCGAACAAAAGTACCATTCATATAAATTAAAATCCTTAGCCGATAACCGATTGTTCGTCATTATAAACTTCTTCAACAAAAAAAAATGAATACCAAGAATTTCAATATTGTGACTAAAATTAGCAGATTACGATTTTGTCATGGAATATCGGCCAGGAAAGCAAATGAAACATGTGGTGGTGCCGAGTTGGAATACAAACGGTTTGGAAAAATTGATGCATCCGGCCAGTTTAGATGTCTATAAAATAACTAATGGAGAGCACGATGATAGGACGAGAATCTTAGGGAAATATTTATTACGTTGAAACGAGCACCTCAGCTTGCAGAATAACGAGAGATACACCACGATTATTTGGAAGATATATGCCAACTTGTTCGTAAGACTATAAATAGGTCGTTCCTAGATCGATCAAGTGCAGAAACGCCTAAGTAGCTAAATCACGACGATATGGGATATGTGGAGTTAAGAAGGCATTAAAGATGGCCGAGAAAAATTTTTATCTTAGACCATTTCTTAAACGCTTATACGTGTAAGTTGTTCCAAAGCTATTATGAAGACCATGATATAAAGCATGTGCTAAACGCAACTACAACGCCGATAGCGAATGGCCAATGTGAAAGATATAACCACACAATACTATCTATGCTGAGAAGACAAGAAATGGGATTTAAAATTATACGTTCGATTGTAACGACTGAAAATCAAGGAACTATAACGAGAGTGATATAAAACTATCACAAAGGGCCGATAAGATTTTTAGAAAAAGTTTATTTTTATGTAAAGTTTTTAACGTCGACAAAAAAAGATTGAATTTTGTAACTACTCGGTAATTGAATTTAGAGAAACTATTCGGCACATATCGACGAGATGGTTGTTTTTATTGTCTGCTATATATCTATTTATTTGGCCAACTTTATCAAGATATTTCATTAGTAAAGATTTGCCAAAATGGATGTGTCATGTTTTGGACTTACAAAATGACAAAATGTTTTTGGCGCTAGTGTTCTAAACAAAAGTGTATTAAATGTACCGGTAATAAGGGCGCAGAATAATTGCTACAAAATTTTTTAATTTCCAATTAGAAGGTAATTTAATTCAAAACATATTTGAACTGGACAACTTATCTTAAAATAATGAGTACCAGTTTCTTATACTTTAGGTAGTTGGTTCATTTACCTTGTTGTTTTAACGGAGTTCTTTAAAATTGTTAGCATCCAGTCCAATCACAACGATAGCATGTCAGGATGTACATATATCAGGGGGCTTGAGTACCGAGTAAATATTTGGTTTATGTCCGAAAGCAAATTAGTCCGAAAGCTTGTCCCCCAATTTACTCTAATGCTTTAACTATATTACAGTCAAAACCTACTGTCAAAATAATAATAACTCATCGAGTTATTATTATAATAAGAGACCTAAGTTTCAATCTGACGATCGACAGAACTTTACGACGATTGTCAGAGTGTCTAACTTTTCAATCGAATGATCGAATGTTAACAGTCAACTTTTTAAATTTTTTTCGTCAAAGTTTAACACTTAAACTCAAAGAAGAAATTTAGTTTGCTAATATTTTTCCCGGCATATGAACTTATGACAGTGTACTTAGCATAGTAATTAAAACTGAAGCGGTTGGATGATCGGAAGCTACCCGATTCAAATACCAATGGAAGACAGTTCCAAAAGAAAGTATTATCCACTAAAGCAAATCGATTAGCAAACAGTATGGACAGAAATGTTTAGGTTTAACTCCACTCAAAAAAAGATTTATTGTCAAACAAAAAAAGACATTGACTTTATTGCCAATAAACACTTTATTGACTGTAAGCCTAATAGAGATTATTGTCATATTATTAAAACTGAGAGTTGCCGTAGTTTCGGACTCTCTGAACTATATACAACGTAGTTTTGAGGAATCAACCAACACACCTAAAGGTGTAATAAAATGGGATGAGTATTGAAACGTCACCGCCATCCAGAGTTAGACAAAAAAGGCTCCGAAAAGGTAGAAATTAAGCCTTAGGTGAAACCCGGTCTGAGGGCGTATAGCGGTGGTTAAGATACATGCTTACCACGCCGCGGTCCCGAATTCGATACTCGCCATTGACCAAAAATTTATAAATATAAATTAAGTTAGTTACTACATCTTGTACCGGTGTCCGAATTGTGTGTTGATAAACGTTCGTTGAGTGTAATTAGTAACAAGTGGTTCAAAAGGTTTCATTAGAGACACTTTAGAGACGATTTGTAATAAAAAGTCGTGAGGCTGAGTACAAATCATTAAGCAAGAATAGTATCGTGGAGCGAAACAAGATTAGGTACTGTGACCCTAGTCGACCCTATTCAACTAGTCAGCTTGAAAGGCAAACTACAAAAATATGACTTATGCACAGACATTGCAAAGTGTAGTCGAGTAAGTGAAGAAACAAAGAAGAAGACTCCTGACCCCTTCTAAAACCTCTAGTTAGCAACGAAGGTTTCTTTGCTAATACCGTGTAAGTTATGACTTGTTCTTATTTCTCATATTGAGTGCAATTACGTGTGATGGTTTATATTCAACGAATTAAAAACCACGTAGATAAAGGAGTTTTTCTTAAAGACTAAAACCTGCTAGATTATTTTCTTAAGAAAGAAGAGTAAGATTAATAATAAAGACTTACTAGACTACAACGGTCTTGGGTAAATTACTCGAGTAATTGATTACTTGCAAGTACATGCACATTTACCAGATAAGTCGGATTTTGATAAAAAAGGTCCAAAAGGAATTGGAGCCAAAATAAGTTATTGAAGCGTTTCAAGATGTATCAAGAGCTCTTAAAAATCAGTTCCTAGAATTATGAATGAAGTTAAGAAGATGAACTACCCAGTAAATTTCGCCAGAATTACTTCAGTGTAATTCAAATTTATATTTAATTGGAATGGAGAACTGCAAAATGTAGGCTTAGAAATGGCTTATTGCGAAAGAGTTTAGAGTGTTTTTAACTCCAAAACAAATTTATATTCTTTCCGATATATTCTCACATATTTGGAATAAGACCGTTAAACGTGCCTGGCTATCAAGCACTAATAGTAATAAAACCAATCATCATTCAATCAAAGATGCTAAACACTTTCTGTTTTATAACCGATCAAAACGACGAAAGTATATAGACGTATCATCAAAATGAAAATTGAAATAATTAATTTTCGCCAAATAAATATTTCTATAAAAATATGAAAAACCAACGGAAACAAAGAATCTGCAAACTATGCGTCATAAATTTTATTTAGAATAATAGTATTTCGAACACATTTCCACCTAGAAAACAAATTAACTAATATGGAAAAAATTCAGTAAAAATTTGGTGGTTATATGTTTTATGTATAGTAGTGGTATATAGATACTTATATAAACTAGGTAGTTTGACTTTTTTTTTTTTTTGTTAGTTACATTTTTTGGTAGAAAATAAGGAGACAGACTAAAATATTTTTGTTGAATCATAAAATGATATACAACATATATTTTTATACATAAGTACGAATATAGTATGTATTTATGTATACGAAAAGTTTATATAGAACACCATCATAAAAAAAAAATCGAACACGAAATTTTAGTATATATATATTTTGTAAATAAAATAAACACACCCTCTCTTTAGTTTTAACCACTTTGGAAATGGGAAAATTTCCTATACGTATATTAAGTTCCCAACAATGAAATATATTCTCTCTATTAGTTTTGTTTTATTAATTTTTTTTATAGGGATTGAAAGCAGTAGAAAAGTTTACCTTCCAATTACAATTATCCATGGAAACATAATCAATTGGACATACATACATGTATGTAATATAAAATGACCATGTTTTTCGCTATTTATGTAAATTGCTAATTGCATATCGAGGAACATTCATATCAATGATTGTCACATAAAGATAAGAGCGCGCAAATAATTTACATTTACTTTAAAGTCTGGATAACGACATTTGTATAATTACACCGAACTAATATTACCATTTTATGATGATTCATTTCACCAACTAACACTTTAGTAATACATATATAAACAAATCAAATGACATTTAGTTGCATCGTGCTTCTTTTTCCGTATTCCAGGAATATTTAAAATAGTTAACATATTTTCAAGTTTAGCATATTCGCCGTAAATTATTTTGGCATTGATGTCTATCATGTTTTATCACAATAGTTTTTATATAAACATAATTCAATATGTGTTTATGTATATTATATGCATAAAATGAACATATATCAATACGTCGTTTATATAGAACGAACAGCTGAAATTATGTTCTTTATAACTTACATACACGAAAAATGGTGGCAACAGAATTACCCAAATATGTATGATTAATATAATTTAAAGGGAAAAACTATATATGTTGCAGACAGACCTAGAATTAAACTAGATTATTAAAATATATACATATTTTAAAATATATCTTCTATAAAGGAGTGGAGCAAAGTTCTAATTTTTAATTAAAACACTATAAATGTGCTTGTATATTGATGTGACGTATAATTATTAAAACCAAACACAGGTGTCCTATTATTACAACAAGTCATCAATGTACAAGTTTAGATATTTCAGTTAGTTAAAATTATAGTGAAATGCGAATTTTTTAGTTTAGAAGAAATACGCTGATTCATTTACGTGACCTACATTATTTTATATTGTATATACATTATATTAGAAGTAGTTGTAAGGATTCCTAAAGAAAAGAGTCATATTTTGACATTTAAATATAAAAATAGAAACTATAAGCGCCAAATAACTACTTTCTAAAAAAAATGTTTCCTATATTTGTGTAAACGTTATGTAGTTTAATTTTATGAACAAACTATTTCAATAATTTGTTAAAACAGTTAATTTTAATCATATATACAGCTCCTCAGAGATTATCATTTCTTGAAAGCTAGACACGCGACAATACAGTTAATTGAACAACAAATGATATACAGAAGTAACACTATTACACATTTCAATACAAAATGTTGACCACAGCTAGAGTAAAAGCGGTAATAAAGATTAGAATCGATAAGGTATTAATTAAAAGTGTCTAAGGCCGCGGCCACATGATTGGCCAATGTCGAAAATTTTTGGTAATTAGTCCAAATAACAAATAGGATATCTAATTGACCTAGTAGACGGTTTTTACATTAAGACGTATGTGCGCATGACTCGTAAAGTTCATATAAGCAAGATATCCTCAGAATTTTACTAAAGTATCGTATGTTATCGTAGAAAGCAACTTTAGAAGGTGAACTCATTTTATTATATCCTTACAAAAGGCAAAGACCAAGCCCTTTGCCTTAGCTTCGTCAGAAAGTTAAGTGCTTCTGGCCAAATTTGAAAAATCTATATTTACACTTTTACAAACAATAGTACTAACGTATAACATTCCAGACTCTGAGGCATCCTAATTGATTTTGCGAAAAAAAAGATTTATATATTTCTAAAAATTGTCTGGTCGTGCTTATGTTTTTAGTTTTAAGAGTAGGTATTGCGCCAGAAAACGGATAAATTCCATATTCTTGAAAAAATAAATGCTAGTAAAATGTTTCATACAAATTTCAATTTTCAAAAAACTTCAACGGCTATTATTTTACAATGAAATGAGTATTATCAGATACTATTTACAAAATTCGTTTAAGGCGAGTGACATTTGCAATATAGCGTGAAAAAAAAATTTCCCATTTACATTAGTAAATGTAATATAGTCCCAATAACAATATACCCCTCCCTCCCTTGGCATTTTTCGGGCTAACGAGAATAAAAAATCAAGTATCGAATACTTCCTATGCTTGACAACACAAAGTCATTTAAGTATCACGAGTGTTACTGAGGTCCAGCCAACTCTAAAAAAATTTCTTTACAAATATCCATTTTACATAGTTTTGATGGTAATCACTTTTCTAGCGGAGGAAATTATTGCTGACTACCAAAAAGGATTTTGTTTAAAATTTAAATACAGGGTGCGCCATTTTTTATGTTGGTATGTAAACATTAAATAACTTTGACATTTGTCACCCGATTGACTTGATTAGAGATGTTTTCGAAACGTCAATTCAGTACAATTTTAACCATGAATCGCTTCACAAGGAAATAACACGCCGAAATAGTGACGCGGTGTTAACTCAACGAGCATATTGTCGAAAATATCGAGGCGCTTTTCACACTCTCTGGCGGCGTTAATAAGCAAAATTACCGCATTTGGAGAACGGAGAATCCACACGGAATCCATGAAACGCCACTACATGATCAAAAAGTGCGACTATTTGGGCCGGCGTTTACGCCAAAACGATCATTGGGCTATATTTATTCAGAGAATATGAAACAGTCGATGGAAAGCGATATTGATGGATATTGGCTCATTAAGTCTGCCCGAAAATGCGTGAAAAAGGTTTTGACGATTACTAGTTTCAATAAGACGGTGTGGCATGCCACACTGTAAATCAAATAATTCAGTTTCTGCAACGAAAATTGTCTGGACGTCTGATGTCAAAAAAAGGTGATATTGACTGGCCACACAGATCTCCAGATGACCTCTCTGGAATTCTTTTTGTGGGGTTATTTGAAAAGAGTGTGCGCCAGCAATTCTCAGATCATTGACGAGCTCAAGGCAAACTTGCCGAAATCATCGCTATACCGCCCGAGATGACCGGAAAGGTAATGAAAAACGCAGCAAAAAGGGCACATTTTGCTTTGGCTAAAAACTAGTCCAAATAAATTGCAAAGGTCCTAATTGAATAAAAATATCTCATAAACAGAAATCAGTTATTTTTTTTCAAAGTTATTCATTGTTTACATACCGACATAAAAAAAATGGCGCACCACATGGGTCTTTTACCGGTGATGACACTGAATGGCAATCGTTTAACGATTTATTTTGCTTCACAAGAACTGCGTTTAAAGATTCAAATTAAAAAGTCAATAAAATCGAACCATTTCGGGAATAGGGACTCCCGGAATTCACCAAAGGACCAGTATCACTAACCATAACCATAACACCATAACACCTAGACTCAGAAGAAAAAATCTGCGAGAAACAGTTCAAAGAAACTCATAAGATTGTTGCAATTGGTAGGTTTGTTATTATTTTAAAGAGCCCATCGAAAAAAACGAATAAAATAGGATTATAAGACTTGAGTAATAGCTGCCAAGCATAGCTCTAGAAATTAACTTTAGTGCAAAGCTGTTAGTTACACACATTTTGTGTCTTTGGAGATAGAACAGTGAATCAAGCAGTACATGTCTATGCATGTGGATCACTTAAACTGATTTAGCGCATTACTTTGCAGTGACCTTATTTATTCTGTGACCTTGAGAGTAATGCTCACAAAAATGTATATTGCCGACCTAATATTCTCAAATATCAAGAATTGGTTAAATTTTATGTTAACTAGACTTGGTGCTACTCTCTTTGATTAATTGATCGCATAAATGATCGACTGACATGTGTACATGTTCAAAAATGTTACTGGCACACTAACAACATATTTTGATTTGATTATTGTATGATTGAGATAAAAATTATACTAGTCGAATTAAAAAAATCATAACCAACCGTTTTTGGAAAATATTGAAAATGAAAACATGTTAAAAATTGTATGACCCTTAATTTATTATTGTGATACATGATATCAAAGAAATTTTCACAAAATTTCTTTGATGTATCACAATATGGAAAGCCAGCATGAATAAGTAATTGTTTTAAGCAGATATATGCAAATTGTGAACCACTTTCCTTTTTACGGTCAGTTTATAATTTAAAGATTTTAATCCAATTTTAATTTTAAAACCATTGTCGGGAAATTTAATGATTGAAAATTCCAAGATTCAATTTCTTAGACATCACAACTAGTTTTTAAATGTTTTAGCATAGCGCATAAATATAGTGCCAGTGCAGTCCAACTTATGTAAAATATATATGTTCGTACACTCGTCGTTTGTACACATAAAGTATCGGCTGATGACGGGGAATGAATGATGTACTTTGCATTGGTAATATCTTCTTGTGGTTATCATATTGGCACAAGATGTGATAGCAAGTTTTGAAGAAGTTTTGGGTTTCCGATACCTGAGGTTATTTTGTCATTCATGACATTGGGTAGAGTATAGAGGTATTAAGTTACATGTTGCTGCAGTAACCGAACTTTACACCTTACGTCTATTACTAAAGTCTAGACATAACTCACAAAATATTTAAAAAGCCAATTTATTAGCGTTTCACTAGCCAATCTTCAACAGCCGGCACTACACTGTTACTTTATCAATGACCAATATTTATTTTCGATCTTGAGTTGTTTCTAAATTTCTCAAACGTTTTAACCCAAATAAAGAAACTGGTTCTGATGGAGTGCCAATAATTGTCCTAAAAAAAATGTTATTAGTATTTAGTTTAGCCTCTTAGCAAGTTGTTTAAGAAAATAATGTAGTGCGTCATTTTGCCCATGATTTGGAAAACAGCTAATATACAAATGGTTCCTAAAAGAGGTGATGCAACTTCTTCTTTCAATTCGGCTCAAGGTTTAGCCTTTTTATTTATTCGAATGTTACTTTTTTACCTATAATACACGGTGTTCTCATAACTGGAAGTTTGATAGCAAGACATGGGCAGAAAATTTCTCAAATCGCGCTGCTGTCTGGGTTTGTGAGAAGTTAACCTTTCAAGAAAATGGCAGTAGTGCTGAATCCGGTTTTTCAAGACGAAACATCGATGGTATTCATATATAAAGCTGCTGTGCTTATCCTAATACAACCATAGAAAAGTTTAAAGTCTTTCTGGATCGCCGGTAATTTAAATGCCTGGGCCGTTGAATGAGGAAGCCAGGTTACTAATAATAGAGATAAAGCTCCACTGGAAGCATTTTCGTTACTTCCAGTGGTAATGATGAATGGCAGATTGCATTAAAATAGCTTGAAATGCACCAATGTCATCAAAAGATAGCTGAACGGTTCTAGTGTACTGAGGGACCAAGGAAATAGCAGAGCTCGTACAAAATCCGATATAAGATGCTTATATCAACGTGCGAGGCCTGAAACGAAATACGAGTTATCGCAGGCATATTCTGCTTCTCGCTCAATACTTAAGTGATTCATCAATGAAAGCAAACAGCAATACTTTTAAGAATTATGTGAAGACGTTGGCCGTGATCCTTGGAGCAAGCCATACAGAATAGTTATGACAAGGTTCAAGGGTACATACGATTCAAGTCCATCTTGTCCAAAATTGTTAGAAAATATTGCCTCTACGTTATTTCCACAACAGTCTGGTTATGTGAAAATCATCGAACCAAGGGCGAGGAAGAAGTAATGCCACCAGTGGCAATGGATGAGATTCTAAGAGCTTATGGCAAAGCAGGAAATAACAATGCTTCCGGTGTTGATACAATTCCTAATGTATCTATTCAACAGCTGTTACTTCTGCCGAAAGGAACGAAGGTATTTATATCCATCATCATTCAGGTAGGAGCTCATCAGAGTCAAAAATGAATTTCTACCTGAGTCAGTTCTTAACTGGACAAGGTTATTTTCTTACTACTTAAGGTTATTTTCTTAGGGAGTCAACCTAACACCAGCAAAATTATTGACTGTACGCTGGGGTCCGAGGAAACGTGGAGAATAGTGATTAGTATGATTGCAAAAATTATGAACAAACTACGACACTTAGAGAGGATTAGGCAGAAATACTAATAATTAAAAATTATTGCAACTTGAGCTGAGTCTGGTTTGTCAAGTAATACATCGATAAGTAGATAAGATAAGTTCTACGAGGCCAAAATAATAACAGCAAGATTCAAGTCGAAAGGAAGAAATACTACAACCATTCAGTGCTACGCACATACGGAAGATGCTGATGACACAATGAGTGTACACCGGAGTGACATAAAAATTGTCCAGTGAGATTTCAACTCAAAAATAGGATCCGATAATACAGGTATGACGTCAATCGTGGGTAAAGAAGCATTAGAGTCAACAAGAAATAATAACGGAGATAGACTCATCGATTACTGTCACAAAATAGTTATTCTTAGGTGGCAGGAAGTACCTATACAAAAACATACAAAATAACACTTGGATGTCGCCAGGTGGCAGAACAACAAACCAAATACATCACGTGCTGGCAAACAAGAAATTTCTATAAATCCTGCAAACGTCAAAGCAATGAGAGTAGCAGACATGCACAGCGATCACCATCTACCAACATTCAAAGTAAAACCAGCCGCTGTAAAATACGCAACGAATAACAAGAAATTTAACATAGAAAGGTTGAGAAATGCCGACACCAAAATTGCCTTAAGTACTAAAACTTAAAATTACCAAAAACGAAACTGGCACAGTTGCTGAAAATGGTCACAAATAAAAGAAGCCTACGCCAAGACAGCTACTAATGTACTCGGATACCAAGACAACATGAGGAATCTGTGGATAAGAGATGATACCGTGAAGAAAATTAAAGAATGCAGTCAACTTAAGCAACAATTATGTCATCAAAGCACGGCAGGCATAGTAGGCAATACAAAGATATACCTCGAGAGGTAAAGAAAATGGCACCAAGGCATCGCAGGGAATACACCGAGAACATTCTCAAAACAGCTGAAGAAGCAACAGCAAACAGAATCTACATCAATACACCACAAGGTTCACCGGAAAATTTATCAACATACCACAAATTAGGGTCTAACTCTAACCTCAAAAAATCAACAGCTTAATAGGAAGATAATTCTTCGAAGATAACCGTATCGACACTGAAGAAACTGACACACTTCCAGATAACAAATATAACGAAACAATCAACACATCCACTAATGAAGAGGAGAGCTACAAGTGACACAAGGAAGCTATACAACAAAGTTGATGGATCGGAGAACATCTCAGCCGATCTACTAAATAGTGATACATCTACAGCAGCAGTGGTTCTATTACCGGAAGTGGTGACCACAACTTTCGTTCACACCAAGGCAAATCGATAGAGGCACTTCCAAGGCAAACCGATAGAGAGAAAGAAATTAGGAAACGAAAATGGAGATAGAACACATGACTTCGAAAGCCATCAAGCGACATTTCCACGATGTCATTAAAATGGAACACATAAGGAAAGAGGAAAGTAGGAAGACCATAGATCATAGACAAGAACTATGCTATCTGAAGCGAAACAACTATGTAAGACATGAGGAGAGTTAAAGGTAATAGCCCCAATAGAGTGAGATGGTCCAGTCTAGTATACGCCCTATGCTTCTAAATTGAAGATAAAGGTAAAAAAAATATGTTTGATCGCAAATTAAAATTACTGATGTTAATCTTGAGACAGTACGCTGGGTTGGTTATCTTTTGCATCGATTTCTAAGATGACAGCCTCCATTTTTGTTCACTTTCGACAACTTTAGTTTTTGATGGTGCTATTTTGACTATTTTTATGCTACTTCCGGTTTTTTTTTTTTTTTTTTTTTAATTTTAATTTATTTTATTTGGCCGGAGCATTACTGCTCATATCAGCAATTTTAAGTACATTTTACCACCTGCGCATTGCATAGCTCCATGTCACCCTGTACCACGGTGACATGGAAAATGGAAAATGGATCGGCCCATGAGTTCTACACACCAATAGGAGGTCATGGTGGTGTTTATCAATATCACCGATCGTAATCTTATGAGAAAAAAAATTCCCTTATGCATCCCTGCCCCTGTTGGGATTCGAACTCGGAACCTCCCACTCAAAGTGGCACAGCGCTAACCACTGAGCCACTCGCTCGGTGACCGGTTTCTTTAACGATAGTAATAAAAATGATGAACGCCAGGAATTAAACTGAAAATCATATGCTTCAACCCTATATTCGTAATATAAGTGGAATTCATAATTATTTGAACAAGATTAGCGCGCGATGTTGTCAAACTTCTCACTATCAATAAATGAATAGTACACACAGTTAATTCCGGCAAAACAAAAATTGTTGATAACAATTTAAGCCGGCTAATCGTATTTTTTTGCTTTCTTTTCGTCTTTCCTATCTATGCATATAACTTACGTAACCATCTTATCAATTTTCTATTAATCACATACATTACTTACTTACTTCTAGAAAACGAAATTGTGCATAGCCATTTTTTGTATGTACAACCGAAAACTAGGTTAAAATGGTATACAAATGTGTTACGCCCTAAGGAAGTCGAAGTAAAAACTAAGAATTTCGCGAGTCGATTCGAATACAATTTTTGTACCTGGCTATAATATAATCTTACGTGTAATAAAATTGGCTGTGCTGCACAATCGTAAAATAAAATGCTGACAATTATATTTTATGACTTTTCGCTTTTTATATTCTATACTCGCCACCAAAAAAATCCATTGACGATATTTTTACACAACCTTGAGAGCAGGCAATCTTTTAATTTAACCCAACCGGTTTTAATCGTAAAACAAGAAAGCAAGAGAATTTAATGCAAAAGCAAAAGAAAAAATTAAAACAGCTGTTATCGGTCTTAAAACGTACGTACGTCGAAAGACGATACACAAGAAACTGAAGAACACAAAAAAAATGCATACAAATTTGTAATGCAGTAATTTTTTGGCGTTTTTTTTTTTTTTTAATTTTAATACACAACACATTATTAGGACTCAGTAGTAGCAGGAAAATTGTAAACCGGTACATTTAATTTTATGATCTCGGGTCTTAAGCAATTGCATTGTTGAGATAACATAAAAAAAAAATTTACAAATCCGCCATTTTTATTTTTAATTTTATTTATGTATTTAAGGATGTCGACGAAGAAAATGAGGATAATTTTCTTTGAGTAGAAATAGTACCAAATAAAATTAAGTTACATGTTTATGATCGTCGTTTTATTCGATTAGTACGCGAATTATAGCGTTTTTCTTTCCGACAACAATAGCACTGAGCAGCTCTACAAAAATAAATGTCCTGATTCTTTACTAAAATTTTTGTTGTTATAAAACGCCCACATTTTCCTTGTTTTATTTGTAAGTTTTGTAATCCATATTATCCTTTTGCTTTATTTTTTTTTTTTTTACATAACAAAATTTAATTGTAATTGGAGCGTAATTTAATTTTATTACGCGATATAAATGTATATATATATTATATACTATTTCCATATTACATTAATTCTATTATGTATTTGGTTATAGAAACAAAAGACTTACCACATCTTGATTTTTTTTTTTTTTTTTGCTGCTGCTGCTTCTGATGTTTTCTTTCTTTACGACACACTTGAATTAAAACTACTAATCACAATAAAATTATAATCACTAGACGCTTAAAAAACTTATAGGCTATTCAATTCTAAAATCACATTTATAATTTTCAAAAATTTTCATTTAAAATTATTTAAATTAAAAAATTAGTAAAAAATAAAACAAAAACTCGCAATAGAGAACCAACACAAAAAACCACAACACAAAAAGAACTTTTCTTCTTTTGCTTCACAAAAAATAAAAAATAAAAAAATAAACCAAAAAAAAATTAAATTCACGACACTTTTTGGTTTCTTTTTCTTTTTTTTTTGCTCAATTTTAGGATATTCACTCGAGGTTCTGATGAATGATACAATGGAATATATATGTCACACAATTTATTCACATAATTAATGCAATTTAAATGCACAAACACTGGTAGTTTTAATTTATTATTTTAGCTTTTTACGGTTTTATTATTTTTTTTTTGTATCACTAAAAACTAAATTTTTGTCTAACAAATTTATCGTGTTGAGTACATGAAGTCTGCCATATTTGTTTTTTGTTATTTTTTTGATGTATATATTTTATTTTGTGCTGGATGATGACCAACCCTGAAATGAACCAATCAAAAGCGGGGATTTTATTGGAGAACTGTGCGCCGTTGAAATTGGTACATTTTTATGGTTGGATTGGAAATTTTTTTTTTTTTTTTAATTTATGGTTAATAGAAATTTTTTATAGTTTAATTTTGGGCATTCGATATGAATATGTGTTTTAATAAGATTGATTAATATTATGAATGAAAGACATATAACTGATTAAATCAAATGCAGCTACTGATTCTTATATTTCCTTATAAGTTTATCTCTCAAATCACTGCGGTTCAAATCTCAACGAATTTTAACATTGAGAATTCATGGCTTCATCGGTTCAAATCCCGAGGTTCGTATTGTTGCAATGTGTGTTGTTCCATTATTGCATTGCAATGTGTCTCAAAGTAGAGGAAATAGTGGAAACGCTGAAACCCGTCGAGCAACCAAGAAAAGGTAAAACGTGCTTTCGGTGTTCATAGAGAACTGCCTTTGGCAATTTTTTCTCAGGTAGTGGAGCTATAGCACAGCCTCTTCCAAGTCCTTAGTGCACAAAAATAATTAAATGTCCTCAGACTTAGCGGTCTCTATAATATTACCATTGCTGACCTTTTTGATTTCTAATCCATAGCCCATGGATTTAATTACTTCCCGCATTTTGCTTTTTCTGATATACACTGAAACTTGCAAATTGGAAAATGTTCGAACACTTGTCGGAAATAACTTGGCAAGAATGGTTAGAAAACATAAGCTGATGGACATAGTAGAGCAAAAAATAACAAAGTCGCTTGTCTGTGGCAAAAGCATACCACGAAAAGTGGAAACGTGCTCGCAAAACTACTTTGGTGAACAAACGAGTTAACGACAAAAAGTGTAACAGTTACAAGTTTGAGCAAAATACATCAGAAAGAGCAGGACCACAAACTGTTGGATGCGCTGCTTCCTTATGACAATGTGACGCAAAAAAAAAACTTAGAGCACATAGATTTGTAACATCAAGGAATTGGGATGCCGGGGGATTCAGCAATGATGAAAACCCGGGAATAATGTAAATGAAATCTGGTAAAGCACCCGCCTTGATAATATTGAGGTCAAAGAAATAAAAAAGTCATGGCCTATAATAGGGTATCATATCATGCCGCTTCCTGAACGATTATCTAAATAGAGGAGTTTTTCCGAAAGCTTGGAAACCGGTAAAGTAGTTATCATTAGGAAGGGAGATGAACAAGATCCCACCGACCCAAAATCCTACAGGCCAATCTTGCAACTACCAGTCTTGGGTAAACTACTCAAGAAATTAATAGCTGGCAGGGTGATGAGCGTGTTCTAGAAAACTGAGAAATATTCAGCTGGACGTTTAAGTTGCTTGTTCATGTGGAGAGTACGAACCTATATTTTCACTTTAGCCAATCTTGTAGCTTGGCCAATCTTTCACTTTAGCCAAATTCACTTTAGCTTGATTTTCCCATTTGACACCCAATATCCTTGGTGTATTATAGATAGGAGAAGTGAAGGACCCGCATGCTTGTTAGACTTTGGGTGCAGAAAGTTCGGATGTTTGGTGGAGTAGGGAACCACACCTTCCTCCAACTCGATTTTCTGTCTTGACTCCTTTTTAATTGTGTTGATGAGATATGTCAGTAATACAGCGACGCATAGTTCGAATGCATAGATAATGGCTTGCATCGAAGACAGTCGTGTAAATTTGTTTAGAATCCAGTTGGGGAAAGAATCACCCCATTCCAAATTATCACACCAAAGCACCAAATATGAGGAAGGTTATGATCATTAGAGATATCCAACCCAGAAGGTCATATCAGAAGAGCCTGCTGGCTTCTGATATAACTGTAAGTTTTGCTTTTGATATAACTGTAATTGCTGTTGTTTTGGCAGTGATGATTTGGATTTCTTCCGAGGATGAAAGCAATATAGTTTAAATGGATCCGCCAAAAGCTTCTGTGGAATGTAAAAGCGTGTTGCGGTTTTTTGCCACATTGTTGACAACGTCGCTTGTCATAAATCGGATGACTGCTGCTTAGGCAATTGAAACAGCGATTTGCGCGTCCTTAAATGGATCGGTTTGATTTCGATACGTCGACTTAAGAAATTCTGAGAATTATAAAATTTCTGATTCTACTGAATCTTCGGCTCATAAGGCTTAAAACATCGTCAAGATTTTGCAAGAGGATACAAATTATCCAGGTGTCTCTCCTTCTCACCCAGAGCTGATAGCCCTCGTATGACTTCATCCAAAGAGTCCATGACTTTTATCATTATTTGCAGTAGAGTGGTGAACACACATTTGAAGGAGTGACGAGTTTCCGATATCTCAGATCCATTGTCACTCGTCTTAATTGGGTAAGAAGGTATATTCCAGCGTGTCTTGTCGCCAGCAATCGTGCTTTGTGGACACTAAATACCTTCAAAATATCGACAAGCTGAAGTTATACAAGATCCTGATCAGACCCGTTGTCATGTATGGGTGCGAGAGTTGGACCCTGTTGAATGAGTTTACGAGATGGCTGGTGACATTTGAAAGAATAGTCCAGCGCATTATATATGGCCCCAAACGTAGAAAACGACGTGTCTTTTTCTGTTTGTTTAGAACAATACGAATGTCAAATCCGGGATCGATAAAGCCACATTGTAGCTACTGTGGCTCGACGAGTTCCAAACGTGACCGCATTACCCACCTGCGTAAATTTTGGAAGTATCAGTTTTTTCTTTGTGGTGCCCAGAGATCCGACGTCTGTTCAGTCGCCTCTTACGATAATCAAAGGACATTGTGGTAGGATTCTAAAGATATCATGCTCATGTATCAACACTTTACGGGACATGCGGCGACAACAGGGCAGAATACTAAAAAACCGTTGCTTAATTTAAATAACAGTACATTCAATATTTATTCAGTTTTCGCTTTTTTAGAGTCTGGTTGGTCTGACGTCGACGATTCTGCTTCAAAAATTGGTTTTGGCTGAGTTTTCGAATATGCAGGTGCAATCCAGTACGGATTTTCCTCCGCCTCCTTCGCATATTTTAAAATAGCTTCACGTGGATCCTGATCGTCGTCCACCCGTTTGCTCAGCCCTAAATTACGAATAACATACGAGCTTAACGTACCACCGGACGAAGCAACTCGACCACCTTGCCCACTGACTATAGGCAAATCGGGACGACGCGATTTGACTGGATCCAAACGATCTTTTTCCATTTTTTTACGTAGTGAACGAGCTTTTTCTTGGCGAAACATTGGAAGAGCGTGTGGCGTTATGACCTGAGCTGAACCGACCAACTCTACTTGTTTCTTTTTACGATATGTCTTCACAACGCATAATTTGGCACCGCGTAAACTTCGTTTTTCGTCGTAGTATCCTTTAATGGTTCCGTCACCACACCCCACGAATATTTGATTTAATTTTGGATGCCACAAGCATTTAATCACATGCGAGTTCGTTACCGGTATCGCATTAATCAATTGGTAAGTTTTTGTATTGTAGAAAAGTATGTTGGCACTGTCACGATTCTTTCCAAGACTTTCGCCGGTCATGATCGTCGTATCGTCTGGACTGAAACAACAATCGGTTGTATCGTAACGCGAAAATAAATCGGTAAACGCGTGTAACGGTTTCTTGAGATGACGCATATCCCATAATTTCATGGTTTCGTCGCATGATCTCGTGGCCAAACTTGTTCCCATATACGAGAATATAATCGATGATATTTCACTGCCTTTTTGATGAGCATCCCGAATACATTGCGTCGTGTTAACAAACATTTTTCGCGTGTCCCACAATTGTATCGACCCGTCTAAACAACCGGCCGCTATCAATGTACCTTCTCGATTGTAGGTGCACGATGTGGGCGATGTTCTGAGTCCACCTTGTGCTCGGGTCTTGATTACATTTTTTTGTAATTTTTGTGTAGCCGTGTCCCAAATTCGGAGAGTCGAATCAAGCGAACTGGTAAGAAATTCTTCCTTTTTGATTGGATGCCAACAGCCACTGGTCAATTGGGCCGTATGTCCTTTAGTATTTGCCATGTCTGTAATATATTGATCACCTTTAACGCATTCCAATTTCTCGAAACCATCACGATCGAGTACTTTGGCTTGAGAATTGCCCGATATAACGAGTATTGTGTCGCCTGTGACAGAATATTGTAAATTTCGAATCGGATAGTTTTCACACGGTTGGAGAGTTCGAAAACTTTTCATTGTCGTGTCCATGCCGGCAAAGTCCCAAAAACTAAGTTCATAATCAACCGAACCTGATGCCAAACGTGAACCAGATGGATCTACGGCTAACGAAATGATTGCACGGGAACCATGTTGCATTTTAATTTCATGGGAACATGGTATTTTCTTTAATAAATTGTCATCTTCTTCGGTATCTGAATCGCTGAGATCATCATAACTATCCTCGTCTTCAGAATTTTTATCTTTTGACTTTTTATCGTCTAAACTGGATGATGGAGGCGGAGGTATAGGTCCTATCATATCGTCACCACTATTCTCATCACTGTTTCCAGCTTCGTCGCCAGAATGTCGTCGAACCGGTGCATTCTCTAAAGCTTTGGCCATTTGCTCGTTTATATCAAAATTTTTGGCTTTTCGACCAAATTCAGAAATTCCCATAATTTCTTTAACATGTTGACTCTCCAAATCATCGGCTATTTCTTCAATGCGGATATTTAAGCTATTTTTTGACTTTGTCTGTGAAAATGCTGCAGCCTCAGCTCGCTTGCCAAACGTTCCAAAGCCTTTAAGAAGAAAACGAAAAAATTTTTAATTTATATACTAATTAAAGTTTCGATTCAAATATTACTTACCGATATTTTCATTTTTTTCTTTATCGGCATCTGTTTCCGTATTTACATCTTTAGGGCCAGCACTTTGTAATTTAATTTTTCCAAATGTAATTTTTGGTTTATTCATGGCGGTGAGCTTTTTTTATTTGTAAACAAATTTGACATAATCGAAATGTCAAAGAAAAGTGTTGCCATAACACAAAATGTGTGTGCTATAAAATTATCAAGTGCGTCGTGACGTATAGCAACTAATTTGACAGATCGATTTATTTTTGTTTTGCTGCCAATAAAATAACAAACGCAAAATTTTTCGCAAAATTATGCGAATTTAGTTCAAGTTTAGTATTTCAAAAAAATTATGTAATTTTTAATTTATTTGATCAATGAACTAATAAGCTACAATTTTACGTGTAACTTATTATCTAAAATGTTTTTTAATCGCCGTCGTCGATTAGTGAAGAGGTGAATTTTTGAGTTTACTTAAGGCGTTCCTTGCTTAGATTTTTCCAAAATTTTTTTTTGTTTTATGTTTGTGTTTAAAATTTATATGAGTAGAAAATGTTTAAATTAATAACCAATTTAAGATTTTTAATAATACCAGGATTTATATACACGTTATGGATCTATGGGGTGTAAGTAGAGTTTAGATAAGCGAATACAAAATATGTACACAAGCTTGGATATGGTGGATGTGGAATTTGTGGATGGGCTAAATGTTTGTATTTTGTGTATTTTGGTGGAGTGGTTTATGTTAAAATGTTGAAATTTTTGTAAGGTAGAAGAGTTTTGTGCCTCATCCCATCCATTACCAACGATTTCGTTACTTCCACATTTTAATTGGTTTGTTTATGCGACTTACAGAAAATGCACAGTTTTGTTTTTGTTATATTGCGTTTGTAACAAAAAAACATTTACCATTTCTGTTTATAATTTCAGAATTCTATTCGAAACATGTATCATTTCGATGATTATAAGTTTCATCCTATTTATCATATTTCCATTAATTTTTTGCTATTCATTGTCAATTCAGAGAAGTCTTCTATTCATGACATTTGGTAAGTAGATTTGCATGCCCCAATAATTCAGAACATTAAAATTTTATAGTTACTTCATTTTCCTCGCTTTAGTTCATCGATCCAATGAACATGATTTAAGTCGGCCGCACGATGTTGGGCTGTATGGAACAAGACATTTCTTTGTAAATTACAAAGATGAAGATGACCAAGAGATACGACTTGGAACATGGCACATTTTACCAGATATTGTAGTAAATCGTTTTGAAAAAATATTAGATTTAAAGGAAGCCGATCGTTCCGAAACTACAGTTAATATGGTACGATATTATCCACATAATGGTGATATGGACGAAAGTAAAGCGGTTTTACTAGAAATGCGATTGAAAAGTATTATTCTTTTGAACGATCAGATTTTGTTCAATCAAATATTGACTTCAATCCCTGGTACTGTTATTCTCTATCTACATGGAAATTCAGGATCGCGTAAATTTTATCATCGCATCAATATGTATAAAATATTTCGTGGACTCGGCTATCATGTGTTCACATTTGATTATCGTGGCTATGCGGATTCAACCAATATATCGCCGTCTGAAGATGGACTTGTCGAGGACGCGATAAATGTTTATCAATATATTGTAAATATTACGACTAGTCCTGTTTTTATTTGGGGGCATTCGTTGGGCACTGGTGTTGGTACACGTATGCTTTCAGAAATTCGGAAAATGAATATAGCACAACCAAAGGGTATAATTCTCGAGGCACCTTTTAATAATATACACGATGAATTAGAAGCACATTCAATGGCTCAAATATTTAAAATATTACCGTGGTTCGAGTACACAATTCCTGGAGCTTTGGCGCGAAATAATATAAAATTTGCATCTGATCAACATATAACGGAATTTCATCAACCTATTTGTATATTGCATGCTGAGGATGATCTTATTGTACCGTTTAAATTGGGCTATAAGTTATATCGCACGGGGCTCGATACTCGAAATAAATCATTTGGCCCAATCGAGTTTCATCGATTTGATTGGCGTGGAAATTATGGCCATCGCAGCATTTATCAAGTACCAAATTTAAAAGATATTATTAGGAATTTTATTAATAATTATAGAAATGAATATTATTAATTTATTTAAATATAATAAAAAAAAACTAGCATAGTTTTAGAAAATTATAACGGTTTTTAATATTTTAGATAATTAAAGTAATGCCATCTTTATTTAAACACTTGTACTATAATTTTGAATTTTTGAAAAATCTAACATCCGTCGTATTAATAGTTCATTGGATTTGATCCCAAGCTAGCTTTTCGTATAGTTCTTCGTAACCAGATAAATCCAACTTAAACTCTTACCTCAGGTCTATATATCTATCCACCAATCTTCTCTCAATTGTCATCAGGCATTTTTCATACTTCTTCGTTAACACCCTTAAACGCTGGTTACTCTATAAAAAGCGTTCAGGAAGTATATTGCTTTCAATAAAATAGCTCATTGGTGTTGAGACTATTAGATGAAGCTTTCGTTAGCCAACAGTTATAATCTAACTTTAAGAAACGCTCGATATCAGAAAACCACTTTTGGTTCGAACTTTTAAATGGCTTGGCATAGATTTTAGAATGCAGAAAGCATTTAAAAAATCTTCTTTACTGTGAAACGAATAACTAAAGAAATTATTCTTTTTTTAATTTTAATAAAACGAAATAAGGAAACCTTGTTTTAATAAAAACAAAGAATTCAATACTTCTAGTTTTATATATAAAAATTAAAAATTATTTACAGCAAAGAAGTAAAACTTTCTTTAATGTGATAATAAAAAAATTTTATATTAATTTTTTATCTAAATTCTTTCTAAAAAGAAATTTTTTTTCTAAAACAAGGTTTCCTTATTTCGTTTTATTAAAATTAAAAAAAGAATAATTTATATTGTGATAAAAGTATACAAATACAGTGACAGAATGGTATTCTCACGCAACAATATAACTAAAGAAACTTGAGATTATAAACAAAGGACCCTCAAGACTATATAAGAAGTCCTAGTGGTTGCACTAATTACATTTGCTGGGCCTGGTGAGCTGAAAGAATGAATTATCATCACCGTAGAACTTTAGTAAGCGCACAAAGGAGAAACCTTTTTTCCATCTATTGCAATGTGGCAAAATAATTGGAACACTTCGATAGATGGGAGGATAAATTATAGTTTCCTTCCAAACAACGAAGAAAGGATGAAAAAAGGTTTGCGCTTAGTGCATCGTTTAATCAAATGTTTACGGGGAATGGCAAAAATGCATCATACATGGAAAGGTTCTACTTAAGTGAAATGAGGAGCTGTGATTGTGGCCATGATAATGAAACCATGGACACGTTTCTTTACTGCTGCAGCCTTGTCAAATACGAAAGGCAACAACTAATGATGAAACTTAGTGAAGAGTGACTAGCCAAGAAACTACTTAGTTTTAATTTCTCCTAGTATGTGCCTCCACGTGGGAGGGGTGGTAACAGATTTCTAATCTCACGCAATCAAAATGTCGACTGATAACCATGACAATGGGCGCATTCAGGTCCGCCAACTGTTGGCAACATGTTGAGTAAAATCAACATGTTGAGTACTGAATGCAGCCGATACATTTGATATAACTGTTAAGTTAAATGTCATTGTTTCCATCGGTGTTCGTATTGTGATACATTACGTAGCGTATATTTATAAAGTGACAAAAATTATGGCACTTTATGTTGGGAAGTTGCATAATCAATTATGATACCGATAGGTAGCGGTATCTGTGATGGCGGACCTGAATGCACCTAATGACTAATTCCCATAAATCACTACGGAGACACCTTCTGTCATTATTTGCTATATATTTTGTCTTTAGTAGTGGGCGAACGGCAAATACAAATAACGGTTAGCTCTGGCTAGATGCGCTTTAATATTACATCCAATCACAATTATCATGAGTGACAAGAAAACCAAGGTATCGAATATATATGTAGGGCCCTTACTGATTTTGCCTATGTGCTGCTTTTGTTTTTCTCTAAGGTTGTGCGATACTCTGTTACCTTTGAATTTTGGTGCATAATTGACTAATTCGGCGTATCTAGATTGTTATCCCGAGAGTACTTTTCAGATTTGATTGCTCTATGTATATGTCACTATTAACATTCTCGCATTTTTGTCACTATTAACATTCTCCCATGTTTGGCTGTTTTGACTGCTCTTTCCGATAATATATAATCCACTTGGCCATTGTGGTTTGGGGGCACCCCAATGTCTAGCCTCGTAAAGGACTTCTAAACGAGCATGCTATTCAAAGAATTCCACCACAACATCTTTAGCTTGTCGTAAGATGCGACTAAACAAACGTTGGGTCGCTGGGCTAACTTTCTGCATCCTTAAAAAAATTCAAAGATCAACAAAAGAAAATATGGATACCGCCGAAATTTAGACCGACCCCCGCTTATGTTAATGGACACGCAGTTGAGGATTGGTACGTGGAACGTGCTAAGAAAACCAATACCAAATGGTGAATTACGATGTCTAGCCAAAACTTGGATCATGGCTTAGACTTCATAGCGAAGCTCGGCCATAGATTAAAACCTGTAGTGCCGATATTTACCGGAAGCTATATGGAGTGGCAAACCTTTTACAGAGCAATTTGAAATTATGGAAACGCTAGAAATCCGTGGAAAATTAGCCTACGCTTAAATAAATTGGACAGCAATACTAAAGAAAAATAGGCAAATGCGGCAAAGAACCTAGAATTTCCTTTAGTAAAATAACTCTTTGACATTTTTCAAGGATGCCCTTGATTGATGCCGAAAGGCTCGAAAGGTGCCAATTCGTGCTTGACGTTTCTATCATATATTGAAGCGTATATGAGAGCAATGTAGGAGACCGAAGCAGTTCCTAATCGATTACATCTGACAGATTAAAAGGATATGCGGTTATCCTTTAAGGAATCACCAAGTACATTAGCGATAGAAAAGCTGTTTGCGATGTGGAAAAAATGTGAGTGAGCGATAATACAGCATCGAATTGCAAACGATATTGTGGTGGAATTCTTAGCTCGTTATACTTTACGAGACCCCAACAACGATTACATAATAATTCCTTATAAAGTATGGCCCAAGTCTTCGAAAGGCACTTGCATGTCTCATAAGGTATTTTTCACGGGCTTGATATCCTTAGAATACTACCACAGTGTCCTTTGTTTGTCATATGAGAGGTGATTAAACGAAGGTGGGATTGTTTGGCTGACTTACCAGATTATCCAAGTTGTGAGATCATATCGATTGAACCTTTTGTTTCAACTGTGAAGGTTTGATAACAAAAGTGAGCAAACAACTACCGCCCTGATGATGTCAATGCCATATAGGAGGTATTAAAATCTTCATCTATCAGTTTCAATCTGTAAAATAGAAGATGGCTGAAAATGCGAATACTTAAATTACTGCCTTACATAATTTTGGAGAGAATCACTCGTCTGGCGATGGAAATTGAATATGACTATAACTAGGAGGATTTCATCCGAATTAGTCAGGCACATACAAGTTTTGTCGCTTCAAGCCGATTCTAATGGTGCAGCGATCTCTAAGAGGAAAGCCGCCATTTAGTGCTCTCTGAGAGGAAAGCCGCCATTCTGGAACCAGATCGTTGGTTCGGTACGAGCCAGCAATGGCCTGCAAAAACCGATTATTATAAAGTTTATAAACTGTAAGGTAACAACAAAGAAATTTTATATACAATTTATTAACAGTTCCAGTTTAATAGCAGCTAAACAAAATAATGCATTGCTTTAAAAGTGTCTAAATTCAAACGATAAAATTTACAGCACATAAAAGATCCGCTATTAAAAAACCGCATGCAAAGCACATAAAAAAAAACCGACAACTTAACAATTAAAATGCCCCCATATTTAGACATGACCTTACCATTGTGACTTTTAATAAATCAAATTGACGATGAACAAGTAATTTAAATTGACCTTGATTCAAAAAAAAAATGCAATAATGTATTAAACCAAGGCTAAAATTAATCTATTGCATTAAAAATGCACGCCAAGCCACCAAGTCTACCAGACCAATCATTCATTTGGCATTAGGTTAATTACACCGAAACATATACATAAAAGTAAATTATAAACCGATTTATCATGTGAATTCCTATTATTATACTACTTGATATATTTACATAAATATACAAATATTCACTGTCATTGTTAATTTATTTTTTTATTGTAATATGTGTACTACATTTACTTGACTGCAAGAAATTTTATATTTTTTATTTAGTAATTAGAATTATTATTATTATTGCTAGTCATGCTGTCTCACACATATATATGCGGCTTTACGAGTCGAATTAATAATAAAAAATTGATCGTTTTATTTTTGTTATTTTAATGTTACACAAGTTATTTAATGTTTAAAATATGTTTGTGCTAATTTACACGTGGCCGAATATTTAACTGAACATTTTGAAAACAAAACGTGATGATATAAAAACGAATTGTATTTTTGTTTGTCGTTTTGTTGCTGCGCACACACGCGCTTTATTTATTATGATTTATGTATGTACAATACATTAAAATAATCATTGTTAACAATTATTCGATTTTAATTATTGTTTATTACATATTTTGTAATAAAATTTTAAAATTAATTGCTGTAAAATTATACCTAATTGATTACACTTTCATACAACTATCATGATAGTATCACGACACTTGTGACCTTTACAAAAAAAATCAAGAATCTAGTACTTCTTTACATTTTGTTTTTGGTGTTATTGTACATTTTCAATTGGTTTTGACATTTTATAACAAAATGGATCCTTAAAAGAGTAAACGACGAAATTTATTTGTTTTTAATTTATTTTTATTATTATTGATTAACAATTAATTATACGATAATTAGCGCGTATATAAATTATCTAAAATATTAAGTATTTTTTGATGAGGTTAAATATCAAAATAAAATCTTGATAGTGATACATTAGATAGTTTAAAGTGAAAACATGATTCCCGCTTGTTGTGGGCCCGGAATTGACAGACCCAATTTGTTGTGGCAATTAAGGTAAGATTACATTTTTATTAAATGTTTTGTTGGATATGAGCTGGCGAATATCCCGTTATATCACCTTTTGGTTTTTGATATGGCATCATAAACATGGGATTGCATTGGTCTCATTTATATGGTCCGCCTGTCGAGATAATGCGTATTTTATCTTAATATTGAATCAGTGGAGTTGAAAGTTCCAATAAGGGAGACTCCCAGAAATATACCTTTGTATCATCAACCACTTTTAAAACCCATGATCGGTAATGACATTATAAGAATCAGATTATCCTTCTGCGTACTGTCTAATTTTCTTAACACTTAACGGGCTTGAATGTAACATTCAAGCTCGGTAATGCTATAGTACCGCTGCCCTGCGTTTAGTTGGTGTTAACTAAGATTTCGAACGGTTTTAGAAACAGGATAGAAGGTAATAGCAGGTACTTTAGAGGTATCTAATTTGAGTACACCACCTCCGACTATATAGCCACGATAGTTAATTTCTTTGACTCTGCTATCCGCCTTGCGGACTAGGGCAATTGGAGAACTGCTGAAACGATGTTAATTGCTGCAGTTGAGGTTGTTTTTGGCAAAAGTTTATGCATGAAAGGAGTTTGTTTGGAAAGAAAAACGTGTTTTGGCAGGTATACGCGGAATCACATACAATTTATAACTTAAATAATTTCCAGAAATCTATGCCAAAATATAGTTGCTGATTAAGAATAGGAGCTAAATGCAAACTCTGATATGTCCAACTATTCGTTCAGAGTTTCCGTTTGCTGATTTAAATGTTGTAGGAATATAATATATCTGGTTTGGATTGGGAGCAAACCAGTTATTAAGATGCATGTTTGGTGAAACATTTATGACATGTGGGTTTTATTGTATTTTAAGTTGGTTCAACTCCGTGATCTCACTCCATGATTGCTTTGGTCTAGTTCTTTTCTTTTCATATTTAGTAATTGACTGGTTAGCTCTTGAAATAAGAATGATTAAAAATTTTGGTCTTGGTCTTCGTGCAGATTTAGTGGTACTCTGAAACTGTTTGAGCTTTTTGATTTACTTTTAAATATGCTTCCGCCCATATATTAAAGTTATCGATACTTACAAATATGTATCGGTTACCGGACTTAGTTACTGGAAATGTATAGGCTCCTTTTTCAAATGAACAAATGAGTTTTGATGATCTTTTATCCAGTTGAACTTTT
This sequence comes from Tipula confusa, assembly GCA_963556175.1. Classification (NCBI taxonomy): domain Eukaryota; kingdom Metazoa; phylum Arthropoda; class Insecta; order Diptera; family Tipulidae; genus Tipula; species Tipula confusa. Next base: position 67,509,141 of record OY744476.1, read on the forward strand.
GACTTAACAATTTTTTCAACACGCAGCTTTTTTTTCACGTAAGTTTTTGTCGATGTGTTCCAAATGTAGATTTTGGGCACTTCGCTTTACAGCAAACTTTTTAGCGAAGTCATCAGATGCATACAATTGGAAAGAGGTGATAAGCGTTATATTTGATGGTTATTCACCAATCCTATCTTAAATTGAAACACTTTATCGCCATGATTTGCTAGCCCGATCAGCTATGTCACTGCCCTTGGCGACGTATTTGCAAATGTATTTGATTGACTTTACTGAATTGCAGTACTTGACATTTTTTCCGTCAACCAAATCAAAATATGCGCATGGGGAATGTCTCTTTTTTGCAACTTAATTAGATACATCCGACATTGGGTTTCTCCAAAAATATGGCTATGTCTGTGAGATGAGTTTTGAGATGGAAACATTCGAAGTCGTCTCTTCATTCGTGTTAGAGTTGATTCTCATTATATTGAAATGGTGTTGAAACGCGTTGCAAATTTGCATTCCGGCAATGATTATGTCACTTTGATTGCATTCGATGCCAACCATTACAACTGCTTCATCACCTCTCACGGGTGCATTGTATCATCTTTCGTTCTCGAGACGGCATTTTGTATGCTCTTTTTACAACTTTATTGTCATCTGATCAAACAAATCAAACTGAAACATTGCTTGTAGGTTTAAAATAATTTCGCGTCTAATTCTAGTGATTTTTATGCGCTGTTTGACATATCTTTCGGCAATAAATTGCCAGTAAAATATGTTTACAAAATCGTTGGCTCTTGAACTGGCACACGAAACAATGAACTGATCTTATATTTGACCTTGAACTTTGTATGTGATCATGAAAACGGCGTTGTTGCCAATGTTTGTTGCGCTGAAGAAAGTCATTTGAAAGCATGTGTTGTACTCGCAAACGTCTTGCTGGAAGTGTTTTGAAACTGGTGATAGAGTCAAAACTGATTGCTTCTCTTGACCGAACCAATAGCAAGAGATTGACATCAAGCTTTTCTTATTATGTTGTTGGGGCGTTTGTGTTACTCTCGAAGTTGAAGGTCTTTTGCGTATTCCCTTGAAGCACTTTTACCCTTTTTCTAAAGGTGACATTCACGTTCTTTTCCCGTTTATATTTGATCTGTTGCGGGTTTCCTGAAGGCATGATTTTCACCGTTCTTCAGTTTCTGCTTTGATTTGGCGATTTTTTTCTTAATTGATGGTTTTATTGTTCTTTTTAGTTTTACATCCAACTAACTCAAAGAAAATCTATGATAATAAATATCCGTTTTGTGATGATCTTCAAAACGCTTCTTCATCTTGCATAACAACGATCTGAAAAAAATATTTTGATCAAAGTTTTTTTTTTTTTGTATATTATACACTAAAACAATGATCTATTAAGATGGTAACCTCGATAAATAATAAATTTATGATTTATATAATTTATAAAAAAAAAAAAATTATTTAGCTTTGTATACGATTATAATCTTAATGCAATTCGATCGTTAATCGAATTAAAATATATATATGTATGAATAACAAATTTATTTTAATTTATACGAATTTTTTTTTTATATGCATACGTGTATCCGTATTGCATTTCTGTAAACATTGTATGCATTATACTATACATAACACTTTAAACATTAATTTATTTATGTAATAAATGATTGATTTATATTATGGTTATTATTAAATATTTGGAATAATTTATGCGAATGATTTGTATGATTTTGAAATTGAACAGCCGTTCAAGGTATTTTACACACAAGCTAGGAATATGTTGTGCAAAATGCACTTTCGTTACAGTTGGAAATGTTTTCTGAGGTAAGATCAGAAATATTTGGATTGCTAACAATGTAGCTAACAAAAAATTAATAAATTAAGGGTGTCAAAATTCAAAAACTATCCACTAGGGCCAAGGTTGACTCCCATCGAACAGAATTTGTGTTTGACTTCTGAGACCGGTTTGGTAAGGCTTTTATCAGTACAGGCGACATTTATCGGTACAGACGAGTATTTGGCATCTTCCAGATTGCATGCACGAAGCTTGTTTAAAAGATATTTTTCTTAATTTAAATTGAACGTGCCTTTGTCATCTCTGTTGAATTGGATACCGAGACAGAATTGCAAATTTCCGAGATTTTTATGATACAACGATGTTTGTTTTTTGATTGGTTTGCGTCTTATATACCCATTTGGAACCTATTGCATTTTCTCCTAGTCGTAATTTGGTTATCTTCCAAGTTCCAAAATTATGAACAACATGCACCGTGTCATTTCGATTAAGGTCCGATTTTTACGTTCGGCAACTCTGTTTTGTTCTAGGGTGTTTAGGTACTGTAAACTGGGATTTAATTCCTTTTGACTTTAGATAGTTCCGCAGTTCATTATCCACATATTCAAAACCTCTGGCTTTTAGCCAGTTTGCTAACTGACCAGGTATAAACTGTACGCCACACAATCTGAACTTTGTGACTGAATCACTGAATTCAATAATGCCGGATCCTGTAATTTGCAAATTACTACCATCAGCTAAGGTAATGGAGTTTATCGTGAATTTTGTCAAACATTGCAGAAAAAACAATACATATTTTCCAAATGTATTGTTTTTCTGCAATGTTTGACAAAATCCACCAGTCAAAACTTCTGCCTTGTTTGTATACTTTAAGAGCGTTTTCTTCACTGGCACTTGTATTTCCGATATATCTTGTCGACGTTTATATTCTTCCAACAATTTGTTTTTCATCATACTCTTTATCAAGTCAGCCATTATCACAACACTGTAGCTTTCCGATAAAGAAACAGTACAAAATAAACTGCAAAAGTCTCTGCCAATGGCTCTCGCAAAATAAATAATTCGTCGATACATTTGTCCATGGCATTTAGATGTGTGTGCATATTTCCTCCTTCAGGTGGCCTCGTTCAAAACCGTCTTAAAAATCTCACTTTATTGGATAAAGTTGATGTTTGGTGATAATCCCGTAATGATTCCCACATCGCTTTTGCAACGATATTGTAAGATATTCTTATTCTATGGTTCATAGGGCACAGACGTGAAAAAAGAAAGATACACATATCGAGACTCAACATAAGCCACTCCATGGGGTCGATACTGTTGCACAAGACTCCCATTTGGATTGTGTTCTGCTCCAGAGATCTTCCAAGAAATGATGTCATCGTTATTGAATGGTATAAATAATGCTGAATGTTCGATGGACAATGTCCTAATATATGGCGATATGGAAGAGAAAATTGACGAAATTATAACGATTGTACTGGAAAAATTGCACTCCGTAGGACTAGTTCAAACAAACATCGGTCAAATTTTTAGCCCATATTCGGAAGCTTTATTTTAGAAGGTATGAAAGCAGATCCTGAAAAAATTAGCGCAATAAATAAATTGGAAATTCCATCCAATAAAGAGGAACTTGAAAGAATTTTAGGCATGGTAAATTACCTGCATAAATTCATTCCTAACCTCTCATCGATAACAGATCTGCTTAGAACTTTATTGTCGAAAGATGTTGCGTGGACTTGGGAAGACAATCATGAAAAATCGTTCGAAAAAATCAAAATTCTGCTAAAATCATCACCTGTACTAGCATACTATGACGTAAATGCGGATGTGTTACTATCAGTAGATGCCAGTTCAAAAGCAATTGGAGCAGTTTTAATACAAAATGGTCGTCTGGTCGCATATGCCACGAAAGCCTTAACTAAATCGCAACAACTGTATCCTCAAATCGAAAAAAAGGCTCTTGCTATCAAAACGGGATGCAAAGAATTCCACGAGTACGTTTATGGCAAACTACTAATTTTTGAAACGGATCATAAACCGTTGAAAACAATTTTCAAAAAATCAATTCATAACGCGCCTCCTCGACTACAAAGAAACCTACTCGATGTTCTACAATACAATCCGCAGGTAGTTTATAAAAAAGGTTCCGAATCGTACATAGCCGACACGTGGAGTAGAAATTGCCGTAAGGATGAAGAAAGCTCAAAACATTCTGAAACCGAGGAACTGCAAAGTCTCTTGGAAATAATAAATTCTGGTTGGCCATCTAACGATGATAAAAAAATCCTACCAGTTAATACTCAAAAATACTGGAATTTTCGAGACGAACTTGCGACCCACAAAGGTTTAATATTCAAAGGACATAAAGTGGTAGTTCCTAAGTCACAAATAAACCGACTTCTACATTGTATTCATAAAGGACATTTTGGTATACAATCCTGTCAAAATCGAGCTAGAAATACTTTGTATTGGTACGGTATGAACAACGATATTAAAATCTTCGTAGATAGAAGCGAGGTGTGTCAGAAGACATAAAGAAAAATTACAAAGGAACCAGTGATGTCAAAAATGATCCCGTACTATCCGTTTCAGATCGTAGCATCTGATATATTCATACTTCATGGTAAAGATTACATTGTGTTAGCAGATAGCTACTCTGGGTTTTTTGACTTGGAAAAACTAAACCATTCCACTTTACTAGAAGTCATAATGTTTTTGAAGCGCAACTTTTCTGTTCACGGTGTGCCCGAGATCTTAGAATCAGATAATGGGCCACAGTATTCATCAAAAATGTTCAATGATTTTGCAAAAGATTGGAAATTTGATCATAGAATATCCAGTCCAATCTTCGCTAGAGCTAATGGTTTAGCAGAACGCTTTGTTCAAACCGCGAAAAACCTACTCAAGAAATGTTTGATGAACAATACTGATATACACATGACCCTATTGAATTGCAGAAATACACCAATACAACAAACAGTTCGCCAAATCAAAAGCTATTCAGTAGAATTACTAACAATCCACACTTGGTGTTCAACAAAGAAGTACTTAAACCGAAGGTAGTCACAAAGGTAAACCAACACTTAGAAAATAACCGTGCTAATCAAAAATACTACATAATATTCCAGAACCAGAAGATATATTACAGGTTCAAGTTAAACCTCGTGCGTGGGTAGGAGCAAAAGTCGTCGAGACAACCAAACATCCAAGATCATTATTAATCAAAATCAACACAGGCCAAATACTGCGTCGAAATCAAGCACATGTTTCTAAAACAAAGGCCGATATTTATCAGAACGGCGTAATAAGAGAAAATACTATTGTTATCAACATGAGACATACAAATCAAAATCCTTTGACTTCCAAATTTGAACAAGGAATGTCTTCAAATCCAACGGAGTTGAACGAGGAAAGCACAATGGCTCGCACAACGACAGATGCTGAACCATTACAACATGATGCAGTTTAGTTTCACACAAGATGATATATGGCGAGGTTCACTAATAATTACACGGTATGGTAGGGTGAGCAAACCGGTTAGAAGACTAAATTTGTAAGCGTAGTCATCTTGAATTAATTTGATTTAAATTTCATTGCTAATATGTATAGATTGTAAGTTTTTAAGTTTGAAAAAAAGGAAAGATGTAACGATATTGTAAGGTATTCTTATCCTATGGTTCATAGGGCACAGACGTGAATAAAGATACACATATCGAGACCCAACATAAGCGTATCATTACAGCTTTGGCCGTCACTATGTTCCTTACGTATATGATTTGATTGTCCTCAATTTAAAGACCAATATGTACACGAGCTTTACCATCTCGTTTGTTCCAAACCGTAAGTTGAGTTTCAACTTCTGATGCTACATCAGAAATTACTAACCACAAGTCTTCCTTTATCAGTAAAAGTTCGATTTTATATTGCTAAACCTGATAATTCTCATAATTTAATTTTATAATTTGTATCTTCCTTGTATCATTCATTTTTGAGGTTATGAATTTTCGAGTAAAAAAAATTTCTCGAAAAATATTGAAGTTTCCCTGATTATCATTGATTTTTTATACGATGATCACAATACTAGGCCCATAACCTGTTAATTTATGCCAATGATTAAGAATTACTTTTTACGAGTGCACAAAATAAAACAGTTTTGTAAAGCAAAAAACGTGCTAAGCTGTTAAACGTGCTGTTTTTATTTCAACTAAATGTCACAAAATTTAAGGTGAATTTACATATATGTTTTACAAATTAAGATCGCATTTATATTACAATAAATGTTGTACAAAGTAACAATACTGTCAGAACCCACATTTTACTTCCATCAATAAGATAGTAAATTCATGGCTCGTAATTTTACCACTTTATGCCAAAAATCTTCATTGCATTGTCTACAAGCTGCTTCCAAACACGACTGAATCATAGAAATTTATTATTTTAAATTACAATGAACGGACGATGTGATCGCATCCATCTGATCGATCTCCAAATATATTTAACTGCTACCACAATCAAAAAACGTATCGAAGAGTAATGAACTACGGATAAGACAATATCTTTCCGCAATCAATGTCCGTACGCTGAGAACATTTACTACTAATTTGGTCCACACAAGTCAGTGGGCACTAGTTTTAAAACAGTTCAAGTCCGAGATTTGATGTCATTGAACGGAAGACGAGCTTGTTTCCCTTTGAATCAAACTTTACAGTTGCCTTATTGACCATAGACAAAATTTATCAAATTCATAAAACCATTCCGTTATTATACCGATAGTCTTTGAAAGAGGTTATAATAATTTTATTTACGAAAAGTTCTATCGCACCAGTCTATAGTTGAAACCAAATTTACTCAAACTACACAAAGCAAGATTTAAATTGATTTTGAACAAAACAAGTCCGATCTCTTAAATAAAATACAATGAGTCCCAATACACACAAAACTTCAAAATGTATATAAATCAAGGTTCCATAACCTGATGTTAAATTGATTTAGAAGGAAAATATGAAACTTGAAAAAAACAAGCGTCTCGACAAGCATCGATGAGCAATTCGACAAAAGAACAAGAACATGTATAAATTAAGGGTTTCGAAATTCAACAGAAATACAATGTACTTTTAGCTGTAGAATCCGAATCGGCACTAAAAATAGGGGTTCATATTAAAAACTTCAAAGTTACCCTTCCCCAACAAACAAAGTCGGATTTTGATTATTGGCATATTTTTCGCAGACTACTTTCGAGGTATTTAAAAATTTCAGGTTTTAGAAATCACACAATCACGAAATAAACACAAGTGTTCACCATTTCTGTCTTCTTGACGGCAAAAACTGGTTAATTTGTTATCATATAGATTAAAAATTTTGTGATAAATTAGCATTCATGTGCATAAAATTAAAATTTTTTCGGTCATTCATCGATATACCCAAAATTTGTCGCTATATTTACCTTATGATTTATATTTAACTTTATATCATGCGTATGCGAGTAGCCCCGGCCTTTTTATAAAACAATACTGTCACTAATTAAATTTAGCTCAATTTAACTTTCTTCTTCTTTGTACGTGACACTTGGGTTCAGTGTCTTAATTTGAGATTCATTAAAAATTCTTTGTTTTCATTGAACAAAAACAAGACTAATTGCCGGCTTTTTTTATTTATTAAGATATATTTACGTGCGCTGTTACGATAATAATTATACGATTAAACAATACAAAGTACTTTATCTACATTCGAAGGTTCATTGTCATTAAACAATCATATAATTATATTGAACAAGTTGAAATACCATAATCGAATGAATTTAAAAAAAAAACAAGTAGTTTTTAAAAATTTCGTTTAATTCGATTTTTGTTAAATATCCAAATCTTAATTTTGTACGCATTTCTAAGACATTTTTGAGTTTTTTTTTTAGAAAGTAAAATATGTATTGTCTAAATTATGGTATATATAAATACAGTGAGACACAGTCGAAATGGTCCACCTTGAGAAACATTTATTTTACCAAGAAACTTATTAAGTATCAACAATCTTCGGGTTTAATTCTGAGCCATTTCTTTGTATTTTTCGAGACAACCGCAATAACCACGATTATTCCTCGATACAAAAACAGAATCTTTACCTGGGTCTTAAGAAAGAATTCAACGAAAAGATGGCTGAAATCATATCCACTTTAAAGCATCTATGCAGTCTAGTATAGATACAAATATATTTAACTTTAAACATCCTGCCATGCCACTAAACTCTGTCTTAAATAACTTTGCCAATCCCGACCTTTCAATATCCAGTGAAATTAAATTGGGTGGGAGTAAACCCCTATATTACAAGAAGTAATATTTCTAAAAAATGTATTATTATTTATTGGATCAATTTATTATGATAGTGATAGAACGCCTTAACTGATCGAATCAATTCTGGTATCAAATTTTGCGTAAAAAATCGTAGTGTTGATTTTATTTAAGTTAAAATAATTAATCTCCACATAAATCATAATTAAAAATTAAAAAAAAAAACTTAATTTAAATAGGAACATTTCGCCTGAATGTCTTTTTAACTGTCTTATTACAATTGACGTATTTGTATTTGAAAGAATGTTTCAATTATAATACTGCATACATTGAGGCGAATTACGTAAAAATATGCGTTAAAAATAAAAAGTAACACATATTATTTGTAATAGATGCAACTTCTTATACTAACCTTCTTCGTAATCCGCACATTTGGTAATATTTGTCTTGTTGAAGTTTCAGTGTCCGTTGAAATTGACGGCTTCAGTTTCGTAATCGGATCTTTTTACATTCATACCGGAAAACAACGCAAAACATATCCTTTCTTAGATGTACCAGTAATTCCTCCCGTATATAAATAACCACCAGTATTTAACGCTATATATCCGCGTGGACATTGGCATACCCCTTATGCTCTGCGGTGGTGACTTCCACGGCATTTCGCTAGCTTACAGCACTCGACATAGTTGTAAAATATTATGAATAGAAGAGGACCAATATGACTACCCGATGTAGCACGAAAATACCGCGAAGAATAATCGGAAATCTTCACAAACTGCCAACAATCTGAAAGATAAGCCGTTAACTATCTAACGGGCAGATACTGACAATGTAAGCTCTCTAACTTGGCGATCGGAGTGTCGTGATCGAGTTTCTCGAAAGTTTTGGCAAAATAACTAAAGATTACATCGAGCTGGAGTTTGGAATTATAACTACTAAATAGAACGCAGGAAATTGTAACCAAATTAGTGACCGTCGATCTACCAGGAAAACCCCTTGCTGAGCTGGAGAATTGATAGGTCTTGAAAAATAAAGACATTATAAAGTCATTCATTTTTTCTTCCTGACTTAAAAATGGGACAAATACCTGACATCTTCCAGAGATCCGGAAAACATTAATCGCGAAACTCGTCTATTCGATCTACTGACGGAGTTACGTAAAGTAACAAAACATGGCGAATATGGCTCTCTTCTATCTGCAACATGTAATTGTTGTACAGCAACAACAAATTCAAAATTTTAAACTTCTAGTTAAAATCAGTATAAAACTCCGATCTATGAAGCCTATATAAAGTTGGAGCTTACGAATATACGGTGTTTCTCGATATCAGCCATCTTCCGGTTGTAGTAAGGTTCAAGGAAGCATAACCTGGTTCTAACCAGCGGAACATGTCTCTGGACTTCAGCGTTGGGTTACGCGTTGAAGGTTTTACCAGTACCATTCAAATGTGCCCCATGTGCTAAAGAAAAATCCAATCAGCCCTATCCAAAAAAGTACTCAGAGATGTTTAGTCGGCATTTGGGTGAGTAAAGTTGTCATCTCCCCGAATGTTAGTTTAGTGACGTCTACACGTTTTTGCTTAGATGAGTATTTTATGGATTTTACGCCTACTTCCCATAATCCACCAAAGTGTGGTGCAGACGGTGGTATGAAATGTCAATTTAATTGGTTGTAATACTTTATTAGCCCCTAAAAAATTAGTGCTGTTATCGCTGTACATATGAACGAAATTTTCCTGATTTTAGCCAGAAGGTGAATCTACGGAAGTATATTGTGCGCTTATGAAGTCCTCAGTTGACAAATCGGATGCGGCTTCGATGTGAATTGCCTTAGTCGTGAGGTAGATGAAAAACAAGATGTAACTTGGAAGGCTTCCCATCAGTTGTTCTCATCACCTTCTAATATTAAAGCGATTGCCACTGTGTTTCGTTTTTTCTATGACAACTAGCCAATGTAATTTTCATGAGCTGCCTCTTGTTCGGTAAAATCATAGGATGTCGCTATTCGTAACATAAACGAGAACTATTTAGCCGACCTCCTGCACGGATGTTGTTACGATGATCTAAAAAAGAATGCAATGACTACAATTGGCTATTCTTCCGGTCGCTCTTTGTTTTGTCCAGTGTCTTTGGTTTCTAAAATCCGAATGTTGTACTGTTCTGACTAAGACTGACAGCACGTGGGCCCATTTGTCTGAATTTACGACTCCCCTATGCTTTGTTCGCTATCTTAAGAGATGAATCGTTGTCCAGATTAGACGCTTGGGAGATGACCGGTTGTTGATTAAAGTTAGGATACTGATAAATTTGCTGATTAAGTTCAGAATCATCCTGCTTCTAGCATTTAGAGGTGGCTTCCAAATCTCTTTTGGAACTGCATATTATCCTGATTTTGTTCAAAATTAAGTAATCAACTGGGAACTGGGCCCGTTCTCCTAGTTATCCATTGTTTTCATATCCATGCAAGTGTGACGGTTGAATCGGACTACAAGGTGACTTCGCTTATGTTTATCTCTAATGCTTTAATTGCTTGTTAAATTAGTCGGCTTATAGGAGTAGAGCACTATATAAATCTAACCTCGGGATTGTTTGGTTCATTTTGGTGGGCTCGACCTTTAATTAGTGTGGTGTAAGCATTCTCGGAGGAGTCGCAGAACCCAAAAACCTCGAATGTGTTATCGACTTTGGAATATTGCATGTATAGCGTAACTTGCATAAGCTGAGTGGTTCTCAGTTCTGTTTTAAGTCGATCCCATCTGTCCGAAAACTCGGATGGTAAAGTCCCATCATCCCAGACTAAGGTTAGCCTCCATACCCTCTGGTATTTGCAGCTAACTGTGAGAGGGATTAGCCACCATAGTGGGCTAGAAAACTTTCCCATTCCAGACAGGAATTGCCGCTTAGCTAGTTAGTTAGATCTCCGGTCAATTTATTGGCCTTCGGGAATCCTTTTAGGATACCTGGATGATTACTGGCTTCCGGATGAGTGGTTTTTACGTCATCTGCCAGTTGATGGAGAGTTTGGATGGCCAACATAAGGGCGGCCGATGACCTATATGTTACTGTGATTATATATAGTTGGTATTCTTGTAGAGGCCGCTTTTACAGCTTCCCCGCATAATGGTTTGATAAAAATAATGTTTATCCTGCATTTTAATTTATCAATACATTTTTTCGATATTTGCAGAGAAAACTACTCAATGCTCCCTCAATCTTAAAAGGATCATAAATCACCTTGTAGTGAGGGACCTACATATATGGTGTCGTTTAGGCTCGAACCTGTTGCGGTTTTCATTGATGCATCGAAAACCACTCGGATCTTTGTTGATTCTGGTGTTTTCTTAAGTACCGCGTGATGACGTAGAAAATATCTTGGTGCTGATTACTTTATGTGGCCCGTAGTGTGGTATTCCATCATGAACTTATCATAGAGTTCTCACAATTCGTGGTTGGATCTTTATTTCGTTTCCAGTTGAAGTGCTGTAGTGCTCGTTGCCTGGAACTGCCTAGCTGAAGTTGTTACTCCTTGAATGGTAGTTGCAGCGCATATCGTCCATTCCACCCTCTCATGATGGAGTTCTAGAAAATTTGTTTACATACCGTGACTTCGCTTCAACCTGCTGCGAGGTTTCCCGTAAATTCTTCCAGTTCCCAGAATTGGTTCATTTTCGATTAAATCTTCATTGTACGATTGTAGAGCTTTCGGCTGAGAATAGCACTCTAGCTCGAGAAAGCTAATTGTTGCAATGCATCAATTTGTGGGTTGCACACGCTGACACATGACTTTGATTTACAATTACCTAAATATTGCATTGATAGACAACGTATATGCAAAGATCCAAGGCGCTTACTAATCGTGCCCTGTATAATGTTGTCATCTTCCTGAACTGCTCGTATTGTTCTGAATTGTGACGTTCTTTATACAGTTTAAAAAAAAAGCCGGGCTGACTATGCCGACATGTACACGCCTCAATGGTGGTAATGATCGGTGCTCGCCACTAACGATTGGGACCATCGCTCTGTGAAGATCAAGTTTTCTGATATATTTGGATCCTCTCTATATAATTGGCTAGTGTTTTTTCGTATAGCTTAACGGATCCTGGGCCCAGTTTTTTGATTAGCATAAACGTTAGCAAAGATTCAAACGAGGAGCTCATCTATACAACTTGTATCGTTGCTGGTGATAAAGCAGTGATTTAAAATTCTTAATTCTTAATTCTTATATTTTAAAATTAAAATTCTTTTAAAGAATTTTAATTTTAAAATACAAGAATTTTAAAATTAAAATTCTTGTATGCCTGCTAGTAGTCTAGGATTATTAAATTTTGAATGCAGCAAGTTCCGGCCATTTTGTAATTACCAGCTATTGTTTAAAGGAGGCTAATTCGTTCAGCTTCACTTTTCTGTAAGTGCAATTTGAGATATGAAATTTTCACCGTATTGGATAATTGAGTGTTTTGGTGGATGATAAAAATATCGTTTAAAGAACTCCACTGCTCATCTTTATGAAATGTTGAGGGTTCGGCTTTGGGCAGCGATTCTTTGGTTGTTCTGACTGAGGTTGTTGATTCAGTCTGGCTTTCTTCTAGTCACACTATCATATAGTTACATTATCCTTAAGTGTCCCAGTCATCTTTGGAGAAGTAATCTGATGTCTGTCCATCTTCTTCCGTTTCAAAACAACCTTTTGTTTTTGTTATCTTACCTAGTTGGCCATTGGAGCTGGCCGTCACTGTTGCATCAACTTGGCTGGAGCTATTGGTAACTCTTTGCTCCCTCATATGTTTTTTCACTCCCTGAGTTCTTATGTAGCGCTGCTTTATCATCTAATAGTGGAAGGACCCGTCATGTATTTGGCGTCGCATATATCCTATTAGCCTCATGTAATTGTTACCCATTTTCTTTCTCTTTTCGAGATATGCGTGATTCTGATCGACGTAATCTTTATATAACGTATTTATATTCGCTGTTCTCTTTTCTATATACAGCTTTGTTTTCCTATTCTTCCCACCTTTGCCGTAGTTTGTATCCAATTAGATTATTTTACCATCTGTTTTATCTTGCATTCTCCTTTGGTTGTTAATTACACATAATTTTTATTGGCTGCCGGTTGTTTTGGTGGCTCGAAGAATATCCAAGCTGGTGTAAAAGTAAACCTTTATCTTAAATGGCTGACATATTTAAGCGGTCATCTTCATAAGCTTTCTCCATAAAGCAACTTACAGCATTGGTGTTAATGGTCTTCAGTTTTAAACCAACTAAAAGAGCAACCAGTGCCAACCAATAATTTTTAATGGTTGATATATGACCGTCATGCAACACAATAGTATAAATAATTTCCATTTTGAAAATGAACTTCTTTCTGTTGGAAAATGCATTATTTTTCAAATTTATGCTTAGCTAAAACGAATTTTGTTCATATGGTGTACCATTTACACTGTGACTCACTGTATATAACACTAATTCGGGTATTTCCATTAAAATGTTGTTGCCTACACCATACAATTTTCATTTAAACATTCTAAATCTATACATTAACAATAAACTAATGCTATTATTTATCTAAGCAGGAAGTCCTAAATGCCACAAAAATACTAACCATTTAATTATGTATATATATATATTTTGTTATCAATGTAATTTTAGACCGGGGCCGGCTGATAAGATAATATAGTATATGTACCTTAAAATAAAACGATACACATGCGAATTCCTTATTCGACCATATCGCTATAGTTATTTTGTTGTGGTTTTTAGGATACTACGAATTTGATAGTTAAACTTGTTTGTTAAAACCAATCATAATTAAATCAGAATGACAATGAAAATAACTTGCATTAATTACCAAACACTAACACCATTGTTACGATAAGAACAACTTTATGATTTTAATTGATTTTAAGTAATTGCCCCAAAATAGATGCAGACGTATATGATTCGTGATTTTTGGCAGCTGAACGGTAATTAACTACTTTATAATTAATTATGCTATTGTATAAGTAAAAAGGGCAGTTGAGTTCAGATTCAAGTATTTCGAGTTTAACAACAATAATGCATCGGTGTTATGATGAAGTTTATATGTAAATCATTTATTATCCAATTCATATCATCCAAACTAAATATTTTTAATAGTCGTACATAATAGCATTTCTTGTCTAGTTTGATTGTCGCCTAAAAATATACTTAAATCCATTTTAGTTGAATAAATATTATCTCCTGTTTGACCCAAATCTTGTCTACAATACTCTTCAAAAAAATTTTTTTTTTAATTCCGTTAAGTTAAATATTTTGCAACTACAATGTACATATAAAATGTACTACTTACTATTACTAAACTAAAAGTACAAAATATATTTAAAGTTTTCTGCTGTCTGATAACAATTTGTCTGTAAATAACCTCTTTGTTTTTTATTTATTGATTTTTAACTCATTATTTCGTCAATATGTTATCGACATATTGGCTAAGATAATATAATTATACGTTATATGTGTGTCGAGATTACGGCCATATTATCGCTTAGTCAAATCTAATTTGACTAAGCCATTGTTTAACGAAAATAGCATTGAATTTACCAAACGTAGATAGTAACAAAAATATATAATGATGGTAAAATATATAACTATGACGTAAGTAGTTCATTTGGTTGGTGTAAGTTATAGGAACCGCAAATTGTTTGGATATTTAGACTTGAATATCGTTGACAAAATACATCATTGTAATTACAAAAAAATCTAATTGATATCACAACACACACAAAATTCCAAAATCTACACAAATTACAGTTTCAAAAAAAAAAAAAATATTTAACACGTTAATTTATTGAAATAATCGTTAAACCGACAAACACCTCCCCATTCCGCGTTGCATGATGACTTTATAAAAAAAAACTTTCTAAGGCTTCTTTAAAACGATGATGGCAGAATTTTAACCTTCCCTAGCAGTCGGCCTCGAAAAATTGATCGAAAAGTTATGCCACTTTTGTTCTTGGGTTTGCAAGAGACCTATATGTAAGTGTTCCAAAACACTAGTCCTCTGTTGTAGAGGAAAATCAACTGTCTCTAGGTTTTATCCCGAAACGGAAATACCGGTGTTTAATTATTCATTATTTCACAATTATTTGCATTCATTAACTCTAGGTCCATGGATTATTTTGTGTTCCAAATTTTATGGTCGGCCGCATGTGGAAACAGCAGTTTTTTAGTTCCATCGACAAGTTAAAAGACTCGGAAAACTTTAGCATGTGGACATTTTCTATATGCGTACGTATTTAGAGTATTGCGAATTATGGAAATTGATCAAAGGCCATGAAGATAATGCTGAAAAAACTACAATGGCTCGAACGATTTTAGTACTTTTTGTAGAGCCGTCAAATTACATTCATATTCAAGATACCAAAACAGTCAAAGAAATTTGACAAAAAATTGATGGTGATTTTTGAAGATAAAGGTCGAGGCATTTCGGACCTAACCGAAGTTAAAACTAATTCAAATTATTATCTATAAGTCAAATGACATAACATGGACATTTCGTTAGTTTCTTTTAAGATCGACGTAAAGTCTGTAAACGAAATCAAAAGCTGTGTTGCTTTCGTAAAGCTAAGCGAGTTTTACTTTAATATCACAAAGCAACAGCTTTTGGCTTTATGCGCATTTTAATTTTTCTGTTTTGGTTATAAAACATTTATGTCAAACTTTTTTATATACATTTATGTAAAAAAAAATTTATATACAAGAATCGTGTGATGTGATGATAGTTTCTATGATTATAAATATGATTTTCAGTAATAAATTTGAAAAAATTAGCTCCTTGTGGTGAACACCATAACCATAAAATGGTTTTATTTCCCCTAAACCTAAAAAATTGTTGGCTTGAGAAATAAAGAAAATTTTCTTAATACAATGCAATTGTTGTTGTAAAATTTTTCGGTTTAGTGAAAGCAACACAGCTAAAAGTTGCTGGCCAAATCATATATCGTGTAAAATATATAGCGAACGTTACTATTGCATCGATCGAAGATTTTGAAACATTGCATCGGCGCTGTGGCCTTTTAAATTATCAAGACATGAAGCAAATGATAAATTGCGCTGTTAATGGCATTCCGCATTTATCGAAAACAGTGGAAATCATGTTTGCGTCGTGTGTCTCAAAGAAAAACAATCGCATTTGCCATTTAATAAATTTGAATCGATGGGAAATGAGTTAGTTACTTGAAATCGTTTACGCTGATTTGGCAGGACCAGTGCCATCCAAATCTCTTCATCCACCATGCTCGTTTTATGCTCGTTT
This sequence comes from Tipula confusa, assembly GCA_963556175.1. Taxonomy (NCBI): domain Eukaryota; kingdom Metazoa; phylum Arthropoda; class Insecta; order Diptera; family Tipulidae; genus Tipula; species Tipula confusa. The sequence goes on from OY744476.1 coordinate 67,525,507, forward strand.
GATTTCAGCCGTATAACTCATGCATTTCACATCAAATTTAAGAATGAAGTTTTTACTAAATTTTGGAATACATAATAGCATACGTCAAGAAGGAGGCCGGCAAACAAATCAATACATTCAAATCTGATAATGGAAGTCAAGCGGTATCGACAAGCAATCAGTGCGAACAACGCGAACGTTGACCGAGCGTGCGAGATGCATGCTACAAGAAGCAGTAGACATTTTGGGCCGAATCGGATAACTTTGTGCATTCGAAAATTAACAATTCTGCTTTACATGAAATAGACAGTAACGATGTTGATATTGCTACGAGCGATCCTAACACAAGCATCAATCCATCAAGTAAAGCGGCAAAACTCTCTACTGAAATTGATTCGAACAATATCAGCGATGCTCCGAAAAAGTTAACTCTTCCAACAGAAAAAGTTTTACTTGAACTGAGACGATCGAAGCATAATCCGGTGTCAAAACAATTTCCTGATTTTGACATGTAAAAATATCGTTGAACCGATCATGGCAAATGTTGCATTGGAAAGAACCGATCTGTGAAAATTAAAGCAAGGAATTAGTTAATCTTTCGTAAGACCGAAAATCATAAATTCAAAATTGGCCTTTAAAGTCAAAACCGATTCAAATGGCTCAGTGGCTCGTTATAAGGCGCGAATGATTGCAAAAGGTTGCAGTCAATGGCCAGGCACCAATTACGAAGAAACATTCTCATCAGTCGTGAGTTATTCATCAATTCGTATTTTGATCAAAAGGACATAATTTCTGCATTTTTTCAAGGCCACATTGAATTACAAATTTACACGAAGCAACCCGAAGGATAAGACAATGGCAATAGACGAGTTTGTCTGCTTTGAAAAGCAATGTATGGAATGGAACAAGTCAGTCGACAATAGCGGAAGTCGATGATTTGTTGATCTTTTCAAACAACATTGCGTATGGAATCATCAACTGAAATCGAAGTTAACGAAGAATTTTAGCACGAAGGATTTTGGTCAGGCAAGCAGCTGTATCGGTAAAACGTCGAAAAATTCTCGAAAAATTTCGTATTGCAGAATGCAATCTAATTGATCACTGGCTGATCCAAACAGCAAATTGACCAAAGAAATGTCAGCGAGAACAAAAGATGAGATGAAACAGATGAAAAGCTTACTTTTAGACAAGAGACAGTTGGCTCAATTTTGTTGTAATGTACGAAAGCTGATATTGCTGTTGTGATCAAAAATGTGAAAAAATTCAAAAATTAACTAAGCCAGACTCACTGGAACGCCATAAAACGAATTTCCTGATATTTAGAGAGGACAAGCGATTATACATTTGGTTGTTAATTTCAAATTTTTGAAATGGATTTCATGGATATTGCGATGCGGATTGGACATTTCGACGAAAGACGTTCATGCACTAACTACGTCTTTAAATTTGAAAATTTTACGATTTCATGGGCAAGCAAGACGCAACTGACTGTTGCATTTTCGAGTACAATTTTATTCGCCTTAGTTTTTTATTCGCCTACCGCCACTTTAGAAATACGTTCGTTTAACAATCACTTATTTAGGAGCACGCATATATGCGTATGCTTAAATAACCGGGTCCACCTATTCTGTTCTGAAAAAAATTCTGAGTCAATGCCACTAGTTAACAAATTGAAGATAAAACAAGCAGAAAAGTAACTTAATTACTTTAGAACGATTTTTGTACATGTACCATGATCTTAACTTTTTAAAATGCGCAATATTCGTCTAGTAGATTCCATAATTCCATAATTGCGTCATTTTGATTTATTATCTTCTCAGTGAGTTGGATAAACGCTAGACTATCACCGAGAACAATGCCGAGCTACTTAATGTAGTTGTATTGCTTCAGTATTGATATGATGGAGTAATCTTCTTTCACGATTGTTGTCAAATTCCTGAATCACTTCCTCAATCCATTTGATATTTAGGTCGTCATGTAATTTTTCGTTGGTTACGTAACGGTAAGCATTCGTTATTGCACGAATAAATTGGTTTTGACAACGTTGAATAATTAGACGATTTGATGGTTTAGTAGAGCCTCATAGTTGGATACCATACGCCCAAATTGGTTTAATTATCGATTCGTAGATAAGGTGTTTACAGTACAGGCTATAAGCTTAGAATGTTTTTATCAGCCAGTACATTTCACGTTGCATTATTTTAATTTGTTCAGCTTTTTGTCTAACGTGATGTTTCCAGATCAATCTGGAATCGAGATGCAATCCGAGATACAATCTGAGATATTTGGTAGATTCAGCTTGGGGAATTTATACCCCATTAAAAAAAATGTATGGTGGTTGCTATTTTTATTCCACAACGCATATGTTACATGGCCTGATCTCAGCTCGTTCAGCTTTATTTTCCAATCGCTGGTCCATAGACTGATGTTATCGAGTGCTTGTTGTAAGTATTCAACTGCTTGCTTCTGTGATTCGCTTGCTGCCAATTCTACAGTATCATCAGCCAAGGTTCCGATGAATGTTGTTTCCGTTGGTGGTAAATCGGAAGTGTACAGAATATATAAGAAATGCCCTAATACGCCACCCTAGGGCACTCCTGCTCTGGCTGGGTAAAAGTTAGAGTATGCATCTTCGTGTGATGCTCTAAATTTCCGTTTGGAGAGATACGACCGAGCAACTGACAGTAATTTTGTGGCACTATTTTACTTATCTTTATTTAGATGAGACCCTCTTTCGAAAGCCTGTGATACGTTTAGAAATATGGCACGGCAATATTTATTTCTATTCAAAAGCTTGTTCTATCTTTGCAGTCACGCGATGAACTTGATCAATGGTGGAATGTTTGTCCCTGAATCCAAACTGGAAATCAGGTATAATGATCATTGATTTTAGTCGTTCTAATAATAATTTCTCAAACAACTTTGGCATAGTAGATAACAAATAGATTGGCCTGTATGATGTCAGTTGCTCCCCGGGTTTATCTGTTGTTTTATCATTACTATATGTGTAGCCTTGAAACACTCAGATATATCTGTAAGTAAATGCAAGCATTGTATATATATATATATATATATATATATATATATATATATATATATATATATATATATATATATATATAAGTTAACATAATAACTGCTCTCTTTGATAACTCCTTAAACAGCCTTGGGGGAATTTCGTCAATTCCAGATGACTTTTTGGGATTTAGATTCGTATCTGTTTCTTATGTGCCTTCTAGTGGGGTCACACTACTAATATTTAATGGAGTTCTATAGACTGGTTTGGGATCAATCCTATAGATTGAATATCGTGTGGTTGAAATACTGATGCCAGATGTTGTCATTACAACGCACCCATTTTCCATTTGTGTTGTTCATAGGTAGCACTTGGATTATTGGTCTCTTATATCTTTTAGTAGCTTTCCAAAGAGAAAAGTTTTTTTCCGCTTCAGGACCCAGACTTTTCAAATAATTTTCTGAACAAGTCTCGTTCTGCTCTTCTTTAATCAATCGGTTAACTTTATTACTTACTCGGTTAAATGTTCTTTTAAATTTCCCATATGCGTCTATTCCTACGCCTTTCTTTTATTGTTCACGAATCTCTAGTAGGTAATTGATCTCTTGTACATCTTTCTCCCTTAATACTGCGGTGTGGCCTCTTTGACTGCTTCACGCATAGAGATAATAAAATATCCAGGTTGTATTTCGGTTGTATTTTGAGACAAACTTTTAGCTTAATCAGGTTGTCCCAATCCTCTCTAAATAATTCCCAATCCGTAAATTTATTAGTGAGATTAAGTTTCATTTTCTTTTTAATGACTACTGTATTTAGAGTCATTAAGACCGGTGTGTGATCAGAAGTAAGGTCTTCATTACCTTCAACTTCAATGTAATTCGAGGCTATTCCTTTCAAAATTAAAAATCAATTAAATCAGGAACTTTGTTGATATCTTTAGGCCAATAGGTTGACTTACGTGATCAATGATATTCACAACCTGAAATTACAATTGCGCTTAGGAGTTTTTTTCCTTTTCCTTTTCATGAATCGTGATCCCCATGCTGAGTGTTTCACGTTGTAGTCACCTCCTATAATAAACCTTGGTCTAAGTTTATTAAAAATGCTAATATACTTATTTCTTACTATATTATGTCTTGGGTAGTAGATTGCACCTAAATTTAGTTCAGCGCCACTATGGTTCATCGTTATTATGGTAGCTTGCATAAATGGCTCTGTAATTTCCTCTTATTGGAAATGTAAGGATGCAATGGGATAATGGTAATGTCCAACAGGCTTTATATCTCCTAATTTTAATAAAGTTTTCCTCTGTAGAATGTGTCTCTGATATTAAAGCTATTCGTCTATATTGTTGATTCTTAGAAATACATTTAGCTTGGAATTATCTTCCAGTCCAACAAATTGTCATTTGTTATACCAATATTTAAATCAAACAAAAAAAGTGACATTTTTTGTTATAGAAGAATTTCGATTCTATCCGTGATTCGTTCCATTTAAAAAACAAAATCAGTGTGTACCAACATGGTTTTTTTTCCGGGTAGATCAACAATTACTAACCTTATGAGTTTTTCTAACCATGTATTTAATGCCATGAGAGGCCGCCAGCAGGTTGATGCCATTTACGCCGATTTTTCGAAATCGTTCGACAAGCTAAATCATAAGAGTTTTTTACAGAAATTGATGGTCTTCGGTTCCGATTTCATTCCGGTGGCTTGAATTGCTTCTTATCTCAGTTTACGAAAGCAATACGTTGGATGATATTTCATTCGTATATAACGTACCGTCGGGTACTCCACAAGGTAGTCACCTAGGTTCAATGTTCAGATGATCTGAACATGTATGCCAACATTAATTCTTTTATTGACACTAAGCGACTGCAGCGAGAACGTGGTGTAGTGAACCATACCTAACACGCTTCTTATTAATAAATTTATTATGTCTAGATCGTAGACGTGGAATAGCATGTGCCGTATTTGGTCGGGATATTCTGTGTTCAAAGATTGATTGCTCGGAGTTGCTTGGGAAGTTTAGCATTTATGTTCCTCCGAGTAATTTAACATTGCGGCCGGGTTCTCACCGTATTCCGTTTTGTTTCAATAACTTTAACAGCGCAGAGCCATCGTTAAAAGTTTTAATCGAGTTTAACAAAAGTTTTAATTTCTTTGATTTTCATGTTTTATTTTTGTATTTACATATATTTATATTTAGTGTTACTTATTGTTTTTTACTATGGTGGTGTGTGAGTATTCAAACCATAGATAAAAGAATTTACTATAGATTTCTCATTTTCACAATTACATCGATGTATTTTACATTATTCGATAGTATTAAATAAAAGAAAGAAAAAATTATTGTAGAGCAACGCTTGTATAGGTGTAAAATAAAAAACTGAATAAAAATTACGATTATACTAAATGAGAAATCTATAGTAAATTCTTTTATCTATGGTTCTTTGATCTTTTTATATTTTACATGATTGATGAAATAATAAAAAAAAAAATAATGCTATAACAAGATTTTGGTAGTGGGATTTTGCAATGTCCGATTAATGATTTAAATTTGTTAGCAATAACTGATATGATTTTACATAAGGGACAACCCACGACCGTTCCTTAGAAATGAACACGTCAGCGCTTCGACACAAATGATTTACAGGATACTTTCAGGATACTTTCAGTTTTCAATTAAAAAAACTTTTTTTAAGTCCTAAAGTTAAAAATTTGCTAATAAATTTTAGAACGTCAAAAGCACGTTTAATAAACGGACGTTTTAACAAGACCCTAAATAACCTGAAAATAATAAATAATAACTATCTTTTCTTTGTCATGCTAGGTTAAGAACTTAAGATGCTTAAATCAGTTAACGCTGCTTACGTTATAAAATGTATATAACGTAAGCGTGGGAAGGTAAAAAAAAAAATAAAAAAATTCTGCATTTATTAACTGGCAAGTGTTTGCAGTGTAAACCTGAACATTTTAAAGCATAAAACCGTACTGTGAATTGGTTTTGGCGTGACCGGTACACGTTTTTATTTGGAAAAAACTTCTACTTATTTTTAGGCAAAACTGCAGTATAAAATTTAAACAAAGAGGTTTTGAGAGAATTTTTTCCAACCGAACTTTTGGATCCATGACTCGTTGAAAATCAGTGACTATTGTCAAATTTTATTTGATAAAATCTAGAATGGGAATTTTTAGAATGGGAACTGGTTCGTTTAATTCAAAAAAAAGAAGAAGTAGGCTGGCTTAAGATATTTTAAATATTTTAGTTTGGTTATGCCAATTTTTATATTTTACAGCACAGAATAATGCACAGAAAAATGATATCGTGTTTCTTCCTCTGCACTGTTGTAGAACCTACTTGTTACTCCTGTTTTGTGACTGCATCTATTTTAGGTTGCTCAAATTTGTCGTACATTTTTTTTACAGATTCCACAAACGTCTGATAACATAATGTAGTCTGTAAATCAACTCTTTGTTAGTTTTTTATTGATTAAGGATTGATAATTTTATAAGAGTGATCGAAATAATAACTTAGATAATTATTATACGATATAAATGTGTTTCGAGATTACGGCCACATTATCGTTTACTTTTAATCTAATTTAATTTAGCCATTGTTTGATGAACTATTGAATTTAACTAACCTTGATAGTAACAAAAATATACAATGAAAGGTAAAATATATACGAGTGTAAAAAGTTCGTTTTATCGGCGAGGCAGTTAGTCAATTCTGTGTAATATGGATATCTGTTAAATTTTACAATTTTATGACGATCACATGACCGTAGATATAAAATAAATTGGAAATTCCATAGGTACAAAGTATTGCACACAGCACGTAAAAATTGTACTCCAATCTTGACTAAGGCTCATTGTGGTATTGCTCTTTTAGTAATTCATTTCGTAAAGTAATTCAGATCTAGAGAAAACTGCATCATAAAATTTTGAAAACTTTTGAATATTTTGAAGCTTTTTACATTCAGAGAAATGAGTCTTTAGCATAGAGGTTGAAACTAATTTTGACAATATACATTTTAAAAGTTTTGTAATTTTTTTGTGTGCATATTATTGCTGCCCTTCTCTTGTTTACACCCAATTCGGTAACCGGTGCATGTTTCATTTAATTTGATCATCAATGAAAATTAAACCCAAAACTAGGGCGTGGTAAACAAGAATCATAATTAATGCTATACAATCGGTGAAATTTATTTCAAATTTTATTTAAAGTGAAAGTGATGGAACAAATGGGAAATAAAACTAGATTTGTGCAGATACAAAAAATAACGTGAATTAAAAAGCAATTTTTGAGTTGGGCCATACTAAAGTATAGGGTAGCAGATATGTTAATTTGATGACAATTCTGCGAATCGCAAAAGAGGCATAAGTAATTTTATATTATTCCATTGGTCTGTGTTGAAGAACAATATACATTAATAGTTTGCTGGTACAATCCTACCACATACAATAGGAGCACGGTCGATAACTTTATCGATTTTTTTTGTGATGTGCTCTAATGATTTACATCTGGGGATTAAATTTCTAAACATATTGTTAAATGTTTGAAATCATTTAAAAAATCTAAAATATCGCTCAATACATATGTACTTTATACTTGTTATCAACCTTAGCTAAATAATATTATCCATTTTAGATTTTGTTTAAGAAAAGGTATGCATTTACCGCATGTACTATTGTAGAGCTTACAAATTACTCGTACACTCCAATTATTACTTAAACCTATCTCGGTTGTATTAACTTTAGTTGAACCCTACATATAATTGATGATGTCTTACGAATAACAAATGTAAAGTCTATTTACTTAATAGTAACAATTTATATAATAATCCGGCTTTGAAAAGTGCGTGTTGGATTTTTTTTACAAAACAAGACGTCTTTAACCAATGCGTGATAGATATTTTTAATCAAAATGTCAAAATTTCTAAATGTTATGTGTCTTTGTGTTCGTGCACATGAAATAAATTTTTAGTTTTGTTGGTATTCAACAATTGATTGATTTGAATTTAAATGTTTTAAACAATTGTATTATATTATGCGGTACTCACTTGGAAAAGGTAGCCAAAGTGATAGAGGCGCACATTTTTGTTCTGCGCGATATACATAGTTATTTATACTATAGTATTGCGGATGATAACTGTCATTGTTATCCCATTTTGTTAAACCCATTTTGTCCTCAGCTCCATTATTAGTATCTTCAACAAGATTTCAGCTGTAAAGTGGTCTATGGATTTTAATTATCATGGCCACATTCACAACTACTCATTTCGCTTAAGTGGGGCCTTTCCTGGGAGGTTGTTATTTTGCCATGCCCCGTTACAAATGCGTCTGAAAATGCTACTTCTTGGACATTGCCATCCATATTTCTATTGAATACGATGACACGGGCTTATTATAGACCCTTGTGAGTATCCTTTGGTTAATTTTTTTTGAAGTGTGCTATATTTAGTGGCTACCATTGCGAATCTATCACAGAAATAAATATTTATATGACTGAGTAAAGGTTTGCTGGACAACTTGTATTCTTTCACTCATTCATAATACTAGGCCACTATAGATTATCAAATTTTTGCTTAAAAAAAAAATAAAAATCAACAACTTTATAGGTCAAAGTTGACCCTTTACTGAGATTTTTTACAAGATCTTTCGACCATATTTTTACAATTGGTGATTGTTGTACGTAATCAGCCAAATGAACGATTTTACACACAATTGGTCACGGGGTTGTGATCAGCGGCAGGGAACGAAATCAAGACCACGGTGTATCTAAGCCAACACCTTAACCATCACCATACGTCTGGTGACGAGATAGTATAAAATAACAATAAATTAACAGAGTACCAGAACATCTAGATCCTGAAATAATATTGGCTACATGGAAATCTACCTTCATTACGGATACATGTGTTATGTTAAATTAGGACGAAAACGCAGGCAAGCTTATATAACAGTTAACGTTATACTTAAGATACAAGCAGCGTTGTATTAAAGTAGATGCTCTAATATTAGTTTGGTTATCTAACTATTTACCAGCTCAGGTAACAATGCTCCAGCAGAATAGTATATGACCAAACTCGATAAATTTAGTTTAGCTTATCCGAAATTTAACGAGCCGAGACCAAAGTTGTACTTGCTAGGCAACTTATTCGGTTATTCTGGGCAGGAACCAATTTCTATATCTGAGTGCTTACTGTACAACTATCTTTAAAAAAGAATCATGGCCGTTTAGGTAGTAGTTGTCAGGCATCAACAACCCGAATGATTGCATTGGAACTTAAGTTTCTGAAAGACGTACTACTGAGATATGTAAATACAAAGTTTATGCTGGAATATGAGAAGTTGGGACACAAGGAACAAATACCAAATCGCGAAGTGTTAAATGAAAATATCCAGGTATATTATTAGCCACACCATGTAGTATTTAAGGTAAATGCGATGCCCAAAAAGATACGTGTTGATGAGTCATTTGAGTGTAACGTAGGTTATCTTTAAACGCAGTTCTAATGACTGGGCCGACAAAATCTTGGAATCTTCCAAGACTGTACAAGAGACCACCTTAACCTCATCCGAGACCGTTCTAAATAACAAACCACTGTTGAGGCGCTTAACCTATAAACAAGCCACTGGCTGCTTATATGTATACTTTTCCAAAGCACTCGCCCAAGGCTTTCTGTATCCAGCAAGCAGATTGGGCAGTAACATAATGTTTTTTCTAATTCCTAAGTTTTTTTCGGCAGAAGTACCAGCCGTTAGACTTTCCATTGCATAGGGAATAATCCTTTCTCTAGGTAAATGTAATAAAAGATAAAAAAATAGCTCCGAAAATGCACGGACCGCAGTTGTCAATGCTACATGGATAATTTTGTTAGAACCACAAGCCTCGTTGTTTCCAACTTTTTCACACGCTCTTAGAACCTTCTCCTTTGACACTGGTGAAATTACTTCTTCCTCGCCCTTGATTCTAAGATAACCAGGCTGTTGTGGAAGAGACAATATTTTAAAACAATTATGGGCACGATGGACATGCTTTGAACCTTGTCATAACCCTTAAAACTTGTCATAACTTTTTATACGGCTTGCTCTAAGGGTCCTGGTCTACTTCTTCACACAATTCGTAAAAGCATCACTGTTTGCTTTCTTTGATAGAACAGTTAAATACTTTTTAACAGTTAAGATACACATAGTGGCTGGGTGATTGCTGTGTGTGTATAGCTCACTGAATTTCCAGTTTAGTGTTTTAGTTAAGAGACAATCTCTAATTCATGTGAGATATGTGACCTACAATATGTGAAGGTGTTACCATCATTCAGCATTGCCACTGGAAGTAACGAAAATGCTTCCTGTAGAGTTTTTCCTTTATTATTATATGCTTGTTGATCATGTTCGAGGCATTTGAAACATTTTAAAGACTCGTTAATTTCTCAAATTGAGCAAATTACCCAACGTAATAATCCAATAATCCTTACTTTTACTTTAGACGTGACTTTCTCTGCTATTCGGCTTAGAAGGGTAACCACTGCCATATGTATCCACTGATACGAAGTTTTCAGCGTTTTTATAGAGGTAATATCTTCTACCAGCGATTCAAAAATCTGAACTTCTTCGTCCTGTGTAGTCAATACATTATTGTTCCTTATTTCTACAAAGACTTCCTGTGTCAAGGCTTTAACATCAGCTTCCTGACTGATACTTGTCCGTATAATTGAGATTGAAAAACAACTGTTTGGAGTTGGTCCCCAGTGCTTTCCAACTCTTGCAAATGTTCTTCCTTCGTAGTTTGGGGATTTCGAATAATTTATTTCACCAGACCAGTAAGTTCTGTGCCCGCAGTTCAGAATACGATACAGCTCATTTTTTTAATCAAATTTCTTTTCCGCCTTTTTGGTGCCTCTTTTTACTATTCTGGTTTAGATCCTACAGTTTTTTTTCTCCAGTTTTTTTTCTGGTTCTAAGGCTGGCTTCAGATTTGTCTGAATTTGGTATAGTATTCGATTCGCTTGGGTGACTGTCACCAGCAGCTATTACCTTCAAAATCTTACTTTAGTATCTTTCATTAAGGAAGGTTGGAATGATCCATTATCAGATGACAATGGATGCTTTTGCTTTCTAATAAACATTTTTAATTTATTTTAGTTTTTATTAGATATCGCCGTATTAAGTTTGATTTTCTAGCGCTTTATCCAGTTATAAACCGCATTGGCCATCCTCTGGAGGTTGCTTTTCCAATTGCCTTAACTGCAGTATCATCTGCAAAAATGGCTTTATCTTAGTTCCATCATTTTTGGTTGGTATGACTTTTTAAATAGTAAATACAGGATTTGTCTCAAGGTACTTCACTGCGGCACAGCAGCAGAAACTTACTTTATTGTAACGTAGTTTATTTATGTTTATGATTATATCGACCTGTTCTATGCTTTTAAATGTTTTTTTTTCTGAATCCAAATTGATGTAGAGAATAAAATTTGTGTCATCAATTATTAGTTTAAGTCCCCTCAGCAGGAATAAAATGTTTAGACGCCATTGGCAGCAGGGAAATTAGCCTTTAGTGGTTTATTAGATTTTGCTATCATGATTACTTCCGTTTCTTTCCATTAGAGCGGGACATATTTCAACCATTCAGGCGATCTAATAATTTGACAAGTAATTCACTCTAACTTTTTCTAACTTTTGGTAGGTTATGTTAAGTGCCTCCTTATTTTTAATTCGTCTTGCAACTCGAGAGAATTTCTTATCGGCACCTGAATATTAATTTTTTCCTTTATTAATTCGCGAAACAGATTCCAGTTTTTTATAAATTTGTTAATATTGGTGAACTTTACCTATTAATTATAGTTTCACTGACTGTCATGATAAAAGATGAATGTATCGATGCTAGGGATTCGCTGTTTTCCTTTTGAATTTAGCTTTGGCATTTACCTCTTGTTACATAGAAGTCTATTAGGTCTGGTATCTTAGCTTCAAATTCACATTCTGCCCTGCTGCAAACATTTGTCTTCCCTATATGACGTCGAACTAGATTTACAATGTGTATTTTTCGAATTAAAGTCTATTTCTTCTATTTCTGGAATATGTTGCATAAGCTCATTCGCATTCCAGATGGTTACTTTAAATATTCTATTCATTTTACATTTTTATCGAATTGTGTAATGGGATCTTCAGTTGATAAAAATGATATTGATCCCCTACAATTTATACAATTATTAGCCGGCACATCTCTGCCTATGATTATATGTTTGACTGAACTTTTTACGCATCGCGGATCTCAACCGCAAAGCTTTGGGTGTGATTAAATCGAAGAGATTTTTATACCATTATGTTACGAGGTGGTTCTCCTTGTTAACTCAATTTTTACCATTATGTAAAGAATTCCTTTTATACTATAGATGTTTTGATTTGGGAACACTCTCTTTGTTGGGAATCCCTTTTTTCTAAAGATGAACCAAATGGTCTCCCTCGTTCTCTTTTTTTATCAATATTTACAGTATGTAGTATTATAAGAACTTTATTTTGAAATCTTTTATTATTTCTTTGCTGGAACAAGTGTGCTGCAGACCTCTGGCCATACATTTTATTCAGGTCGGGCTGTTTGTTCTTATAAGTAAACTATTGATACTTTCAGCATGCAACATCATAGGTAACTTTCTATAACAATCTGAGTCTATGGTAGTAACTTTCCAGACGTCATTATTTAGCATTGTAACCTTTGTACTCTTTGTCTGTAATCGATTTTATCAGCGACTAAATTTCACTGGCTACTGATTTTACAGCTCAAAACTGGTTATGCATGCCTATAATGTTTGTTTGTAGTTAAATTTGCTCATTGTTTGCATATTTGAGGAACAAGTACGTACAAACAGGTTTCAAACATTCCATCAACTTTATGATAGTTTTCAAACCGTATATAACTTAATAACACCCTTATAAATATTTCCCTGACTGTGAACACTATTTTACCTATACACATTAGAAAATATAGTCATACAATAGACCAACACTATAAATAGAACCAAGAAAATCTTTTTATTCGTGTGTTTCTATTTTCTATTGCATTTCTGTGTTCGATTTTGTTTGTGTCATTGTTGTTGTTCTCTCTTCACCATTTTCAATGTAATTTCAGTTGTATGTATATAGGTTACACGTGCAATTCGTATGTCGGTTCTTAGTTCGGATTTTGTTTATATGCATTTATTGCGTCTTAAAATTGATATTAAGCTGCACAGTAGATATATACAACAAGTAAAAGAGTCAATATTTCTGTATTCTAGTTTCTAACGTCGTATCAGGATATTATTGAAACCAACAACAATTATAATATTACGAGGGTGAAACATTTTATTGTTCGTGTTCGGTTGTTCAAAGTTTATGGATATGAAATTAATAAATCCTTGCTTTTGGGTTATGCTTGTTTGGCTCATAAAAAAAAACTAAATCGAAACAAAGAAACTTTTTTTCAAACCATACAAAGAAATAGATAAAGACAGCACAGTGTAAAAGGGAAACTGTATTAACGACTATAAAACAGCCTTGATTTTTTTTTCGCGTTAGAACGTTTGATAGGCGTAATGTTGTATTTAGATTAGACTACATATTTTTCTACTTAGTAAATTATGAATGTCAATACAAAAAAAAATTAATCGTAATTACTGCATATATACATTAAAGTAAAAAACTCCATTGATGGTGCGCAGACCATCAGACTGGACTTGCATACATACATAGATGTAACAAAGTTTCAAGATAGATCGACTAAACAAGATTAGAGAAATTTATAAAAAAAAAGTCTCGGTTTAATAACATCATAATGTATAAGATTATGTCGTCTAGTTTTACAACGCGATAGTTAGTGTGTATATGTACTTATAGATGATAAGATGTGTCGAGTCATGATGATTGAGCGTGAGTGCCAAATCTATTGTTATAAATTATAAATTATATAGTAATGTTAAATTTTTATGGTACCACAAGCACAATCGACCCGGTCCGGCTCTTAGTTGAAATATTTCAACTATCAACAATTTGCTATCACAATTTAAAATATTAAACCTTAAGCCGACATATAGGGATATCAACAGTTTTGACTTGTTGGCTAAATCTTTAACCATATTTGAAAAACCCAATACAGAACTCCATTCTTAAATATCCTGTCACTTTTATGTCTTCTTTATGTGTCGGTTCTTTAATCTTATGAGACTAAATACGGGTGGGGTCGGTAGCACTCTCTTGCCTCGTAAATCTCTTATAAACGAGCATAATTTCTTTAGTATTCTATCACAGTGTCCTTGGCTTGTTGTGCTAGGACGCGTTAGGAAAAAAAGGTGTTACGTGTGCCAAAATTGCCAATTGCGGGCAATGTCCTTAGAAGAGTATGACTGAGAGGTTCTGCATAGGCCTGGAAGTGATTTGCGTTAAGAAAAGGCATGCCAGCGGATCGTAGACATTTTAAAAGAGCGGGAATTCAAAGAATATTATAAGCGAAACGGAATTTTGTTTAAATGTATCGATTGAAGACACGGTTACAGTGCCTAGAATAATGCAGAATAAAATATTTAAAAGCATTCATGAAAACGGACTTATCAGTAAACAGAAAATGGACGCTTTGGTGAAGTAGGAATTTGAGATACCAAAGCTGACTAAAAAAGTCACTGAAAAAAAAAAACAGAAAACATGAAAGTTACCTTAATCCCATATTGATAAATACATTGTTCCACTTCACACATAGCATGTAGACCATCTAAGGATCATTGCCATCCACCGCGAAGAATCACACATATTTCTTTGTTGTTGTTGATTCGAATAGTTCAAAAAGATATATCCAGTTAAGATAAATTCAACTGAAGAAGTGTTAAACAAATTTGATCAGCAACAAGCCATATTTAGGAATCCAACAAGTATAATTTCTGATAGAGGAACCGCATTTACCTCAAACAATTTTAAGGAGTATTCACCAAACTCATCGGCAGAACCTTTGAAATGGTAAGGGTTGGACCATTTAACGTTTGCAATTTAGTTTGGCTCAACATTTAAAGACTAATCACTATTTTTTATTTGGGGTCAATTTTCGATTTTCTGAGCACCAAATGCAACAATTTTGCTTGTTGCTCTGTCAACCGAGGTGAAAATGAGCTTCGTTGGAAAATATCATTTTTCGGTAAAAATGCACATTTTTTCATTTGAAGGTAAGTTTTCAAAATTACACAATTTTGTTCAAGCGTAAAGCGACACATTTCGTAAATATCAAATATTAACCTTATTTTCTGTCATAACACAAATGACGTTAGGGTTGCCACACTCAAAATAACCGGTAGTTGTAATTTGAAATAGAAAAGTAATGCTAAGCAATCCTACATTAATATAAATATATATATATATATATATATATATATATATATATATATATATATGTATATATATATATATATATATATATATATATATATATATATATATATATATGTATATATATATATATATATATATATATATATATATATATATATAAATGCATCATAGATAAAAACGGCCCCAAAATTGAGCCTTAGATAACAACAGCATAAATGCTATTAGAACCGGATACGGAAGAGTACATTACAGTTTGTGAGCGATTAGATAATATGAATGGAACAATTAACTCGCAGTAGAAGAACACTTAAAATATTCTCTAAGTTTATAAATCAGGAGCTGATGATCTATCTGATCGTAAGCCTCACAGAAATCCAGCAATACCAACGTACATACCTTCTTCTTATCAGCTGTCCTCCGAATATCATCGCTGATTTGGAGCAAAGCAGTTGTCATGCTATGGTTAGATATTAGGCAGTCAGACATTTGTAAAACTCTTTCAAATTCCTTGGCTGGCAGTAAACCTATATATCGAACGTCAGATAAAGTAGTAAAGTTTTGCTTTTTGGCACAGTCATAATTAAACCATAAAACAGTGCAGGAGATAGTAGTCAATATATGGAAAAGTCATTTTGACGAACTTTTCCGGTATACCATCAGAACTTAGAGCGTGATGAATATCAATTATTTCAACATTTTTAAAGCTGAAGTTGCCTTCAAAAAAAGGTATTACGTTAAGTAATCCAATAAATCATCCCATGCAGAGGGGGGCAGAACTAATTTCAAACTGAATTCGTGAAATAATGGATTGTCTCTAATGTGCTAACGAAATGAAATTTCTAAGTTTTATCACATCAAATTTCAATATAAATCAAGGAGATTTGGAAGGTATCCAGATTTGCTCAAAAAACCGCGGTCACTACTATTCAAATTTATAGTGTTGTAATTTATAAAGCGAATATAACCTCCCAGAACTTACCTTTCAAATAACCAAATAAAAAATAATCAAGTGGAAATAATCAAGATGAAAATGAGCTTAATCGGTAAATGTGATTTTTGATGAAAAACCTTCATTTCGTTCAAGCATCCAATTAACAGAACGACAACGATTTAAATGGTCTGGTGGCCTTAATTTGAGTTAGTTGAATTTTGTATGGATGCAAATGAAGAAGCACATGCAAAATGCGTCGTAATGTAGTTCGTGAAATGTTTAGATCTTGTAAACGATGCCTGTGTTTCGTTCATTACGAACACTTTCACTAACAGCTACCACTGCATCAGGAGTACGAACTGGATGAACATGTTGATATGGTCTACGACCTTCTTCAAAACAATAAATAATTTTACCAACTGCACACTCAGTAGGACTTCCACGTTGACTAAAACTCACGTAATTTACGAAATTTTTTTTACGATTATTTTCATAATAAATTTGAACAATTAAACTGCGGTTAGCGACTCCATGATGATAAATGGCATATTTTTGACTTCTCAAATGTTAAAAAATTTTTTAGAACAGACAACATTAAGTATACTAAAATTCATTGATTGAAAAAAGGACCAACAGATGGCCCACCCTGTATTATTCTTCTATAGTTGTTTTGCCAGATTTTATTTTTTTCCGTTGGAAGGTGACTTATCTTTGTCACTAATGGTATTTTAGGACTTCTTATTGATACTATTCTAGTTAGACCATCAGATCCTAGGTGAGTAACTATTTTTCTTCCCGTTACCCACCTTGTAGATGATAGGTTTTCATCCTTGATTATTAATAGCTGCCCAATTTTATAGTAGACTCTTCGTACCATCTACTTGCATCTTTGTTGTAAACTTGTTAAGTAATCCTTAGACCAAATTTTCCAAAATTACTGGGCCAGTTTTGAAAGTAGATTCCATTTTTGGGTTACTGTGGCGTTGGTTTTGTGTGACTTAGGAGATGAAATTATTGATCTCCTGATTAAGAAGTGGCCTAGTGTTATGACATTGTAATCGTTTAAATACTTTGACAGCGATAGTAATGGCCAAAAGTCCCTAGTTACCTTCCATAGTCCCTTAGTACCTGGATCCATCCAATCAGGATCGAATATTTTAAACGAAGTTGGGCTAACGTCATCAGTATGACTCCGTGAAGAGTGACATGATGCGGTTCTTATGAGTTTTGAATAAATATAACTTTTAGGCAAAATATGTTAATGTTTTTGTCCATACGTGAGTTGATTTTTGTAATCTACCGCCAGACTGAATGATGATGATTTTTTGTTGCTTCTAGTTTTGTTTGAGGTTTTTAGAGATTTGATATCAGCTGCAAATTCCGACACTTGTATTGCTGCTATAATTCTGTTGTGTGCTCTGGTAAGTTCTTCAACATTTAGCTAGCTTGCTGGTTTCTCTTCAGAAAATCAGTGAATTCGATTTTTAAGGATTAAAATTAATCTGAAGCAATAGGCTAATGTTCTTCTGAATTTAGTAGCTAATGAAAATATTGGGAATTCAAATAATTCTAGCCAACTGGAATGTTACTGAATTTCACGGGATGCCACTGGCTTAGTTGCATGAGACTGGATTTTAGATATCCGATTTGCTACAAAGGCTTTGTATTTGCTATAGGATTACCTTTGATCCACCTAAACGTGATCATCGAATCGTTCCATGCTTAAATATCTGCATCTTCCAACTTTAATTCCAGTCTTGGCAACGAAACTCTATTTTTTATATGAGCAACTCTGGTTTTTGCGAATGGAGTGCCTTATGCATTTGTTGCTTTAAATTATTCTGATGCTGCTAATGACTCATCGCTAAAACCATGGAGCTCGTGCATTCCTTGTTGTTTATGTTCTAACCATCGAGGTATGATTGAATGATTATCGGTGCAAACCATCCTGGTGGGTCAGACAATTTGGCAACTTCGGCTTGTATAATCCGTTTTGTTGGCCCTTAGATTTCTTTTGATGATCAAATCATGAACTCGAATATGTTCAGTTTTGGTTTCCTTGTAATTCCATGCGGTTTTACTGTATCATCAATATTTATGAGCTGTAATCCACCTTCTCGGTCACTTTTAGGCTCATGAGTTATTAATTCTTTGTTGTTGCTAGCCCATTTTCCAAAATAAATCCATAGGTCACTGCTTGTGGTATACAGAATGTATCAACGTGAACGCCCCCAGTGAATTAATGGTAACTATTGAAGAAATTGGTAATCGTTATATATTATGAGGCTTTAGTCCAAACAATATCAAAGCGAAACTGGATCTTACCCTGTGGAAAGTCTGTTCATTCGTTTACAGCAGTAAACTATTGGATAGCAAAGTTTAAATGAGGCCACACGAGCTGTTAACAATTGTGGGCGAGTCTTGTTTCATCATAACAATGCACCAGTTCACACATCCGTTATCACTATGGCCAAAACCCATAAGTTAAAAGTTAGAATTTCTTCCTCAAGCATTCCATTTGCCAGGTTTAGCCCCGTCGAAATATTTTCTAATTCCAAACTTGAAAAAAATTCTCGGTGGTAAAATATATGCCAAAAATGCAGAGGAAGAGTCTGCAGTTGATGACTTTTTTGAGAAGTTCGACGATTCTAACTATAAACAGGACATCAAAGCTATTAAACATCGCTGAAAAAATTGTAGTCAGCAAAAAGAGAATGTAGAGAAATAAAGAAAATTATTCCACATTCATTGAAGTGAAAATATTTCCACATTCATTGAAAATATTGTTTTGTAAAAATGTAGCTAGATAACCTTCATAAATAGTAAAACGCTAGATGCCCCGCTAATCGACAATATAAGACAAGCTTGGAATTGATTCATCGTTTAATAAAATCACTTTTACATCCGAAAATACATAGTATCTGTACGGTGTACAAAGGTCATGTGACCTACTGAAATTTTTTGACCAACAAAAGTTTAATTTTTGGATGACCCTGTATTAATTTAGCCACTGTGCAAAACTATTAATTATTGTAACCTGTAAAATTACAACAATAAAAATACTCGTAGTACCACTTTGATTTTGGTCAATTTATTAAATTTGTTCGGTCAGTCTCGTTTTGGCAATCAACAACAAAATAAACGAATTCAACGGAAATTATTAATTTTATTTGGTGCAATGAGGTTGGTCATGGCCACGATATTGGGATATAGCATCCATTGTTAGAAAATTTTTAATTTATTTTTTTTTCGATTATTTTCAGTAACCGGTGGTGTATCAATTCGACTTAAGGGGGCATCTAAAGAGTGCCAGTGCGATGTGTGGCATTATTGTGATATTAGTGATTATCAGTATTTTGATTTATTGTGTTATAAATTTAATTATTGTGATGCTAACATATTGTGTAATTATCAAAAGTGCCGTTTTCAGGATTGGAATTGTTGTTTTTGTAACAACAGGTTTTCGGTAAGTTATTTTTAATAATTTCTATGTATTCATATTTGTTTTTTAGCCCATGTTTTTGAAGGGCACTTTTATGTCTCATAATCTTTAGCACAATCGAATTTATTTTGGTTTGTTTACTTTACTGATAAATTTCTGCGTGTGTCATTAATAAACCAAAAAACAGAGGTGACCTTTGGTGTTGACCATCATTACTGTACGTTTAATTCCGGATTTATTTTATATTTATAATAAAAGGCAACAATATTCAAATATTTTTAATTTGACACACTTTGTGGAATAAGGGTTAAAGTGGCCAATGATAAACATGTATAGTAGTGTAAACCAGTTATGTTTTGTTATTTACGGGATAGACCGCTATAGATATATTTATTTATGATGATGATGGAACACTGACTTTTTCAATTGAAGTAAATATGACGAAACAAAGATTAGTTAAAACATTTTAAGAGAAGAAAACCTTTTAGTACGAGCGCCAAAGGCAGAATTTAATTTTGATCTTTATTATTAAAAAATACTCGCTTGGATTTTTTGTAGAATTGAACTCTACCCTATTAGATTTTGTGTAACTGATAGTCATTAGGGTCATAAAAACACAGACCATACATATCCTAAACGGATACGAGCAAGTGATGGTTCGATAAACCTATAATCTTAATGGTTAAACATTGGTTTATTTCGTACTACACAAACCCTCTTCAAAATATCTTAAAAGCCCATATAAAGTTTTCTATCAGTTTGGTATCTTGCTTGTCATTCATAATAAGCCAATTTTTTTTGTCTATAATTTAGGAGCATATGGCGTCTACTAAGCTGGACCATCGTATTCTATTGGGAGCCACTGTTTTATTTCCACCCATGGTTTGCCATTATTTTCATCGTCATGAGTTTATAAGCGTGACAACGCGAGTCCCGTTTTCTCATTGATAGGCATCTAGAACACGCCCCAATGGCCAGCTAAGCGGTGGTGTTGTAATATTTACGTCATATATTTGTAGATTTTCTTGATTTTGAGTTTTACATTTTCGGCGTTGTTGCAAATTGTGTAAATATTCTGTCCTGAAACGAACCCAAAAATCATCTAATCACTTTTTGACATGTTGCCATCTGGACAACCGACCACCAGGATAATCCAAATAACTTTAATCTGGGATGGCTAAAAGTGGGTGTGCAAGTAGAAAATGCACCGGTGTCAATGCAAATAGGGCACCCGTCATCGTCGGTTGGAACTGGGCGGATATCTAGAATTGACCCGACCTGAGTGATGATTATTGACAAATCTTTAATTGTTAGGTTAGAGTTGCGTGTTTGATGAACTAAGTAGTGGTTCATGGATTTGATTTGACAGTTCTTCCACACAGTCCACAAAACAACAAAATCGGTTCCATTGTCTGACAGGTCGCTTATACAAATCTCCAAACTCTTACCAATGACAGTTTACAAAAAATGTGTTCTGTAGCCCAGAATTGGCTTATTTTGATTAAACGACGAATGCCGCTATGTTAACTACTCTAAAAACGCTTCTTTTGTGTGACATTTGGTTCTGTCAAGTTGTTCGATAACCTCTGCGAATAATACGATTCTGGTTTGTGGCCATATTTCATTTGTCGGTCGATACCATTCGAGTTTATAGTTGACAAGCTCAGTTGAAAGAATTCTTTTCGAGGCACAATCCACTGGATTATCTGCGGATCGAATGTGGCTCCAAACAGCGCTGGGAATTGTTTCGATGATTTGAGTGATCCTATTTCCAACAAAGACTGGTAGGTGGCAGGGAAACTTGGTTCAGAAAGCACTATTCGGCGAACTGTCAACCTTGGTTTGGTCAACCTTCGTATTCGCAGCTATGAGATTACATGCACATTACCATTATAATCTGTGTCACCACTATACACCACTGCTGAATATGCTTATTTACTCGCGTCTGAAAACCCATGTATTCCCATAGTAGAAGCAGCATTCAGGAATCGCTGTATTCGAATTTTTTTAATGGTTTTTCGTGTATTTCCTTCCATTTTTCAGTTACATCCGATAGAAGCTCACCATCGCACTTTAAGTGTAGTAGCTAGAGCTGCTGAAAAACTAATTGATCATTGAACATTGAATCGGAAGCAGTCGTTATGTGTATCCCAGTGTAGTCCCAAGACCTTGTGATTCGACTCTTTAGATAAGTCAATCAATGTTTTGTTGGTTTGTTCGCTATGTAAAAATTCGTGAAACCTGAACTATCCATTTATGAAGTAAGAACCCTCTGGTATTGAGCGTTTTGATAATGTTGTTAGCTATAATGTACATCCTATATATTATTACTGCCAGTCAGAAGAACGTTTTCCTATAGATCTTTGATTAGGATTAAGGATGCCTCGGCAAAGCTCGCCATGTTCCCCAATCCAAGTTGATGTACAGCTCAATTGTTGCTGATATTTACAGTCTTCATGGGTAATTCGAATTTCTCGGTACATTCGTGGAATATCAACGGTAAATGCTATTTGACGTAATCGGAAACGCATGATAATATCAATAAGTTCGAATTGGTGGTCCAACAAGTAGCTTGTCAGTAAGTGAAATGGATGTCGTTGTTTTTACAGAGCTATAGAAAACTATGAACACCTTTGTTGTTTTTTTTTTCTGTTTTGAGTGATGTCATAGATAACAATGTTCAATGTTCCCAGAATTTTAGCTTCAATTTCATCCATGTGACTAAGACTTAGACATTCGTTTATAACTCCCTTGTACTCCTTATTTAAAGCATCAACTCGCTATAGACTATGTTCGATGGAGTAAAATTGGGAAACTGCTTGCTTGAGTGAACTCCCTAAAGCAGAGGAATTGTGTGCGGACGGTAATTTTACAATAAATCATCAATCTGGTGCCCTACTATGCGATGAATTGAATAGAACTTCACAGAACTGTTAATCTGGTGTAAGTTCTCTGGCCAGCGGAAGTTCTTCGAGCTCTCAGAATTTAAGCAGACTCTACCACATTAAACTCCACATGAATGATGATGTCAGCCTTCGTAAAGCAGTCGTGATGTAAGCCGTTTTAAAATCACGACTTGGATTCCCATAGTAAAATCGTTGTTGAAATAACGCCCTCAATAGAAATCCGAAGAATTTTTCTTTGTACTTGGAGACGTTGTCTCATGCCTTGATCATATGCCAGCCGGTAGAACCCAAACCTAACAATATTCTTCTGATTGGGTGGTTGCCATATTTATCTATCACCCTTCTTAAAGCGGTCGTCAATTGAGACGTCTTTACATGAATCAAGATGCACACCACAGCATTATCCCAAAGAGAGTTGCTGCCGGATTCGTTTGCTTCCAAATATATTGTACTATATTTTTAGAGCAGTAGGTAGACCGGATGTAAGTCTGTTCAACTTCTGGGAATCATGAAGTAGTGTGTAATGCTTCCGTTGACACATGAAGCAATGATCGACAATATTTAGAGCTGTGCCCTTTGAACAAGCAGTTGTTACATACTCTGGCTGCTGCAACAAATTCTTTTCTTTGAGTGGTATGAAGATCCCGAAACTTTTCGTATTCATGAAGCAAATATGGTGAGTTGCGTTTCAAACAAGATACATTTGCCAT
The DNA here is from genome assembly GCA_963556175.1 of Tipula confusa. Lineage (NCBI taxonomy): Eukaryota > Metazoa > Arthropoda > Insecta > Diptera > Tipulidae > Tipula > Tipula confusa. Next base: position 67,548,847 of record OY744476.1, read on the forward strand.
TGATCTTCTAGACGAGGGAATTGATAACTTTTGATTTTTTGTGTTTGTATTTGTTACTGCGTCATTGACACTGCCGCTTATATAAAATGATGATGATTTTGCAGGTTTGTGCCTTTGATTATTTTTACGGTCAACGAATTCTAATATTTTACATCGCTGGTTCGAATCCCAACGGGGAAGGTTGCAAAACGGATTTTTCATCTCCTGATTACGATCGGCGATGATGAAGAACACAACTATGACCCCTGTTGGAGTGCAGAATCCATGGGCCGAACCATCGTCCATGTCAGTAAAGGCTGACTAGAGCAATGTAATGTGCAGATGGATTTAAAATCGAACCTGTATTCGTGCGTCCTTGATTTGGCTGGTGACGACGTAAGGTAGGACGTTAAAAATTAACCGCGAAAGATTTGGGAGAGCTTCGGCCCCAGAAAAGATTGCAGGGCTAAAAAAACAAACAAACAATATTTTACATCGCTTTTCAAGAAATCATCAGAACGAATCATCAGTTATTTATTCTGCCCGCTTCCGCTGAATTGCAGAATCTTTAACGATTGAAACTTGTGGATGTCAGCTGAGTCTTTTGTTTTTCTTTAGATTGTTAATAGGTTCTACAATTTCTGCGCCTTAATGCCACTTCAAAAACAAAATCTTTTATAAATATGTGTTGACAATCCTAATAAACTTTTTTATTTTGGGTTGCTAATAATTCCAAAAACAATTTCTTGGTGGAGGAAATATATAGGTTTAGTATTTGTATAGATGTTTGTTTGGTTAACAGCTCTCTAAAGCGCAGCTAGTTGACCATCAATCACTCTGTCAGAGAAATACGTTTCCTGGTTATCTAATTTATCAATGCAGCTCCTTTAAGCGCACAAGGGTTTAGGAATGAACCCAGTTCTTTTCCAATTGTAGTCATGCGCTACACAACGAGGAACCAGTTCATCAAAGTTTGAAAACTTTACTTTCGTCGAACGGTCTAGTAAACCTGGTCACATGCTTTGTATCTACTCACGCATGAGTACGTAAAATTATCTCATTGTTAAATGCGTAGAAACTAGCTTGTGGTTTCTGTTTTCTGCAGAATCAATCTGATGACGGATTTCGTAATCTGATCGATGATCTTGAAATCGCCGTTTTAGGTCAGATTTGATAGCAAACCAAGTTATTTTTATTTCGCTATATCATTGTCTAGTACCATAGTGGATGGATACCGCAGGGTGGACAGTCAAATATTGGTGAACCAAGTGAATTGTCTCGATATTACAATTGGATCTTTTATCGCAGTGTTTTGACCTTCTTAAAGAGTTCGCTTCCGTGATTCTTTGGATTTAATTGATGATTCCTCTTCTGAGTCACCAGCTTTCTCATCACTTATACCTAATTGCATATGGGAATCTAATGAAATCTAATAACTGCGTAGTTTTGTTGATTGTATCTACGACTTCTCAGCTCACAATTTTCGATTTACCTAATCTAGTCAACCGACTGAGGACAGTAATCGTGATTTTTATTTATCAAACTAAGAAATGCCAGCGAAAGGCTATTTTAATTAATTCATATAAAATTTTTTAATTTTTTGGAAAATAGCGCCAAATTCACATTTTGGATTTTTCCTTGCTATCTCATGAGGCCTATTAGGTACAAAGCAAGAATGCTGTTTCTCCAAATTTAGCCTTATTTTAAACCGTTGTAGAATAAACACATTCTGCAAATTCCAAGAACGTTCATAATTCGTTAAAATTATTCTGCATACTTGTCAGCTATTAGTTAACAAATTTAATTGTCAGTATAATTATTAATTACAGTTAGTGTGTTGATAATTAATTTGTAACCTTTGCTATTCCTGTCAAATTTAACAATGCATATGAGTTATTGTTGACTAGAAAGCAAAAAAAGGTACTAAAATAGATTTATGTTTAAGTCGCATATAATTATACAATCAACTAACTTTACAGTGTTTTACCGGAAAAATTATTATTCTTAAATAGTTATGCATAATTTGTGAAATAATTACATACAACAATTTACATGTAGTCTTCGTTTTAGTACTTGTCTTCTTTTTTTTATTATAATATATTTATATACCATACGTAATTGGCAATAGTTTTAATTCAATTCAATTAATTTACAAACCAAGTCACACACACACAAACACACACACACACAATCTACTATTTTATCTCTGTGAAAATATATATTTTTTTAATCCCATATGTGTCTATGTTTGTATATAGATACATACATAGTTTTAATGTATATTCAAGCATAAATGTAAGTAATAAATACGACATCGTAATTTGTATGTACATATAACTGGAATTTTAGTATGTATATAGTATAAAATAATATGACCTAATTATTTACCAGAGAAAAAAACACACACACAGTACAGAGCAGAGTGTATCTGAATTTTGAACGGGCGCCAAACTAAATTTTAGGACAAAATAGTATCATTTACTTGTATTCATGAAACTAGATATACATATATTTATAATTTAGGCCATAGACTAACCGGGTTAAACCGGATTGTAGTTTAGTGTCTTTTTCTCTTTGGTCAACAAGTAAAATCGAACTGAAGAGCACGCAATATTTTGGGCAGTGACATAGTGGTGCCAAATAATTTTGTAGTGGTTTAATCTTTAGACATTTTACTTATTAACACTTAAGTGAGAAAAATTCTACTTATAGTGACAGAATCCAGCAGTAATTCATATTTGTTGAGATATAGTTGAACTGATAGACCCATAGAAATGGGTTATTTGCATTTCCATTTTGCATCAAGATATTTGGTATTTTGTACAAGGTAGGAATCAGAGAGCTTTCTTTCAGTACTTTATATTTCGATTTATGAACCATTTTAATATTTTACTCGAAAAATGGCTTTCAAATATATAGAATTCCAGAATTTCATAATACTGTTTGAAATGTCTCGAATTAACTTGTATATTTGCACTACATCCATGGAAATTCTGTGGACTTGCTCTGTAGAGTCTAGTGTTTTTGAACCCAAATTGATAAGGAGGAATGAGATTATTTTCCTCTATTATGGGCTTCTTTCCCTTTAGAAAGCGTCTTAATGTAACACAGATACAGATTATGTTACTGTGTCTAGAAGTTTGCTTCGAACTTTTCTGGTAGTTCTCTAATTATTTGTCCAGTTATTAAATCTTTCAAGCTCGCGGGGCGTTACAGGTTGTATTTCAAACTAATTCAATCTGTTTACTAAATTAATATTTTTATTCGAAGTTCGTCTGGGTAGTGATTGAAATGAGCCCAACTTCTGTTATCATTTCTAATAGGTGCTAACCAGTAAGTAAAAATACATATAATCATATTGTTTCATTTCTAATATTTCTAATAAGAGATTTCATTGATACTTAGCAACAATCTCTTACTTCAAATTGATAATTTACTCCTCTTTTGTTGTGTAGTTCTCTTTCAACTTCCTCTTCGACGTTTTAGCTATTAATATTTATGGTATTCTAAAAATTCTTACCATTTGAAAACATGATGTCTTGTTCTTACAAATGTTACTTACCAATTCTTTTAATTTTTTTTCCAGTTGATTGAAAATGGATGTTTCGGGATTACATAATTTTTAATTTTTCACAATATTCCTTATTTGTAAAATGCGACGTAACTGGCTTTAAGATTAGTTTTTTAGTTAAAACTCAAAACACAATTCAGACCAACTGACACACAAAGTAATCACAATACGAATTCTATTGTTTATTGAAGACACATATTTATTTGACCTATTTAGTTTATTTGAGAATAAAAAAATTTGAAAAACTATTAAGTGATTAATAAAGTGTTTTAAAAAAAATTAATCTGTTTGCGTCCTTGCGTCTAAATATGTGATATAGTTGTTTCAAAATGACGAGCAACGTTGAACCAGTATATATATTCTTCAAGTGTTCGTGTTTGATGATTCACCTGGTCAGTTTGTGCTTAGACGGTATAGTAGTATCGGATATCTAACTCCAAAAGATATATCTGCATTTGCTAATCTACCAACTATTGAGTGTTTGTTTTATGTAAAAATTGAGAACAGCTTATTAGTTTAAATTTTTTATTGATTTGAAGACCATTCTTGCGTGTATTGATCTTCGAAGGATAGTCCTCGCTTTTTACTGCTTTGCGAAGCGTAACTGAATTTTTCCTTCGTACTCGCGTTTTTAACAAAACGATAAGTCGGCGTCGGGGTTTGAACTTACGACCGCGGTGTGTTTTCTATAGCTAGATGGAAATTAATCATTTTATCTCACGCCTCTATGATATTCTTGTCTTCTATGTTAGTACCAGTTAATTTAATCTATGAATTTTCTTAATTTTGGAGCCAATGGGGACCACAACATGAATTTTTCCAATTCCGAAGGCATTAGCCGTCTAGTGGCGCAATCAACAGGATTACTGACCGATTCTACGTGAGACCACTGATTTCGGTTGCTAAGTTGTAATAGTTTTGCGGTTCGATTTTCCATCTACTTAGTGGACTTGTTAGTCAATCCTATTTGTAAGTCGGTCCAAGAGCAAGCATCAAAGCGACATTGAACTCCAATTTCGGCAGGCTTACTATTTTTATTGAATCCATTTTTGTTTTGGCTACCATGGTCTTGCTCATATACGTTTCAGTAATATTCACTCTTGAATATACCACAGCTCCGTAAGTCTTTTCGAAAGCGTCAAAAAATCCATGAAGTTCAAACTTAACTGATGTTTGCATGTTCATTTAACGTGTTATTTTGACGTCCTCTAACAACTTCATCTCGTTACGAATATTAACCCATGATGCTTGAATATCTGGTGGTAGTTGGGCATCCCAGCCGATTTTTCATAATCCTAAATGTTTGAAAAGGGATTTTGACTGCGATTGTAGTATAGTAGACAACCATCTCAATAGATCAAGCAACCGTGATGCCTCAGATAATAGCGATCTCTTTGTAGCATGCCTTGATTTTTGAGTGCTATCTTTAATTGAAAGTAATCGTGTGTTGGATTAAATTTAAGACCTTAAACCTTGTCATCTGTTCTGTGGTTGAACCTCTCCGAAGTGTTTCGCAGTTAACTTAAAGTCCTACTTTACGCCATTACTAGCCAATTCGAGGACGAATACAGGTTCGCTTTTACATATCCATCTGCACATTGCATTCCTCCAGCCAGCCTGTACTGGCATGGACGATGGTTCGGCCCATAGATTCTGCACTCCAACAGGGGGTCATAGTTGTGTTCTTCGTCATCACCGATCTTAATTAAATGATGAAAAATGCCTTTTGCAACCCTCCCCGTTGAGGTTCGAGCCCGGTTCTTCCCGTCCCAAACACCGCAGCTTTAATCACTGCGCCAATTGCTCGGTGACCTTAAATCTTTACTATAATGTTAGCTTCCTTTTCTGAATAGTTCGTGTTGATATTTCTTGAAACTCTTTTGGAATTGTCTGTGACAACCGTTGATTATTTGATATCCATTTTCATAATGGAGAACTACCTTTAACGAACAACGCAATAAGATAAACCACAAACTGTTGAGCTTGTTCTAAATTACCTTCTCCAGACATATACATAAAAATTTTCTTCTAAGAATCTTAGCAGCATTCCCGTATTATGTTTCGTAATCTTTGGATAATTGGTGTAACATTTGGGTAGCTAAGAAATGGGCAAATAATGGCCATACTACCGAAACAAGCAATTTATTGTTTAGAGACTTTCTATTAGGTGTCACCACTGATTCGCCAAAAATGACTTGTACCTTCGTGGTCGTACCAGTCGTAGATTGTTTACAGACAGTAAACAGACTGTATCCTCGGCTAGTTGGATTTTAATCTTCTGATTCTCAAAATCTTTTTTTAACTGGCATCAATATCAATAAATGAAACTTAGTTGAGGTATACTAAAACGCTTGACCAGCTATACTCAAATTTTGTGCTATGACCTTGTTATCCGCATCTCTTAATTGGCCATCACATAAAAAATCAAAGAATTAATCACATCTCATTAAAATATCAATTTTATTTAATTCAAGCAATTCTGGAACTGCTAACTTTAAATTGGTTAGGTTATTCACGCTCAACAGGTCCATAATTCGCGACGGCTCGTAGTTTGTAATTTTAGGCAGAATTAATGCTTGAATATTTGTTGTGAATTTAATATCCAGGAGTGAACTCAAATTCAATTCTGTAAGGCTTCTGCAGGTGCCTGCTTTTGTGCCACTCATACCCTTTATCAAAATGCGGGAGATGCATCTTAATGGGAAACGCGTTCTAATGGTTCGGTTACAAATGATGTTTGAGATCCAGAGTCTAACATCACACTGCAGATCAGCCATTGAATGCTAAAATATCTTATACTTTTACTTCTAATGTGGGTCTATTTTTGGACTGCAGTATTTATATGTAAGATTATTGCCTGACTTGTAAGCCCCCTGGTATCAAATCTTTGCTTAGATTAGTTTTATTATCATTTTCGGTGCCTGTAGCGTATACATCGTGCATTTTTTCTATATGTGCAATAGCGTATTATGTAGATTGCTGTATTCAGCAAATCTACCTTTTGATCGGCATTGATAGGCGTGATATTCGGCAATAAGGCAATTAAAACAGATTTTATTACTTTTAACCATCTGTATCCGATGCGATAAATCAAAATTTTAAATTTTGGGAAATTATTGTTATGTTCTGAAACCGAATATTGTTCTAGTTAAACGCCTTTAAGAGAGTCCATACGAATAGTTAATAAATTAAAAATTCTTAAGCCTTAGGTAAATCCTTTTCCACCATTTTAACTTGCCACTTGGGCTGAGCTTTGGAATCCAACTTTTGAGATCACGTTCTTCTGCCTCGGATCCAATTGCTTTTATTTCCAATTGCTTTTGTTTTCTTACATATTTAGAGTACTGCGGTTAAGGTATTTAGATGGCCTCTTGCTGCGACTCCTGCTGCTATTAATTTGATACTAACTGATTTGCAACATAGGATCTGATTACTATGGCTGATTTATTGACCGATGTAAGTGTTCTTGAAATTTGATCATTTAATTTGCTAGATTCCTGATTGTTGATGGTCGTGTGACGAGATCCAAGTTATGTTTAAGGAAGGATCGTTGAAGTTTATTGATAATAGCCGGAAAATAAGGAAAGCTGAGTCTATACAGTGTGTACACTTTCTTTGGCAGGTTTCAATTTCGAGAGAAGAGTTTTGGCATGTTTAACTTTGTGTTTGTTTTTTAATTTATCTGCAAATAAGATCGAGTATCCATTGCGTCATTTTATATAAATTTAACTTCATCGATTTCTCCATTGGTACTTTAAATAGTCTATGTACCATGGAGTGGAAAGATACTTGCTTCTGCGTATAATATGGTGAAATATTATGATAGTTTAAAATATAGGGGAGGTCGGGGTTCTTAAGTTTATGTTATGTTTAAGAATTAGTTGTTGTGCTTAGAACCTATCCACCACTATATCTTCTATATATAAGCTACGTGAGGTTCGGGAGCAAAGTTTAAACCTTTGTTGCGGATTTTCAATTTATTCACAATAAAAATCCTCGATGACATAATTTTTCGATGCTTGATTTTTTAATAAAGCGTAACAATTGGATTTCAATTTGAATTTACAGACACTCCGATACGTCTATCCGGTAATCAGACACCGAAGAGAGTTTTTTAATGTCAAATAAAAACTTGAATGGTTCTACTCCATCTCTAAATGCTTCAAAACGATCATTCATTACGATGTTAGCATTTTCAAACATTTTATCAAATACTTCCTTCTTATATATCATTTTTGAACTCAATGAGATTTCCTCCACCATTTCAGATTCATCGAAAAATATATATCTTCTTTTTTGCCTTCCAAATGATTCAATTAGAAAACAATTTTCCACATCCAGAATATAAGCGATGTGCTCTGCTTGAACAATGATTGAATCAAATTTATTCTTATTGCAATTTTCTTCCAAAAAAGCCATTGTTCTTGTTAGAAATGATAAAGCTTCTTCTATATTAATAGAAACTGTTTGAAGTTATTTACTAGAAATATTAATTTTAAATAGTATGTCATAACAAATCATAATCGAACACAGGAAATCAAAAGCTGTGATTTTTAATGCAATTGATTCAACTTTAATTTTCGTAACTGCTTCGTTGATTTAGCAACATCCTGGAGTGCTTCATAAACCTGTGGTAACTCAAACCGAGTTGTTCTTAAAAAAACATTAACGTGACTTTCCCATCTCGTATCACTTAGTAATTTAACCGTAAAAGATGGGCATTTTGCTTGCAAGATTCCTAACCTTTAGTTGACGCAGAGATAAACTAACAAACTTGATCAATGGTATTAAAAAAATCGTCAATTTTCAGTGAACAATGCACTGAATCAACCACTACTAAATTCAAAGTGTGACTACAGTATGGGATATAAAAACCACGGGATTTTTTTAATTTAAAATATGAGCATTAACACCATTGCTAACGTCTTTTCAATTAACAAATTATTAGATTCTAATAAATTGAGGATTACCTTAGTTAATTCAATTTCTGTTGAGCTTTTAATCAACTGAAAGCCAAGAAAACTTTCATTAATTCGAATCTTTTCATTATTTTCCACGTCTATATACCGAATTATCATTGACATTTGATCATTGCGGCTGATGTAGGTGTGCAATCAACTATCAATGAAAATTACACCGGTTTTTGCACTTTCTCAGATCCAGAATTTCATTTGGATGTCTTCCTAAATAATGAAGGCAATTCGGTTTTTCCTTAGCTCTGGCCAATTTTTTTTCCATAACCGGATCAAATTCGGCCAAATATTCTAAGATTTTTAAAAAATTTCCATTATTGTCTTGATAAATTTTATTAGAAGATCCTCTAAATGGTAGATTTTTTTCGCCATCATCATTGTTAAGGACTAAACACGTTGTCCCAATGTTCAATTTCCTTCTTTATATTTTTATCCAATATGGCACCCACTGACTCTTCCTTGCGTAATCTCTTGTTTAGTCCCATCCATTTGTTGAAGCATTCAAAATGTTCAGTACTTCACTCGTGCTTTTTTAAAATCTGAGATATATATGTCGCCAATCCCTAGCACCATTTCGACACAACATTGAGGGGTTTGTACATACTATTTTTCACCTAAAACAGTAAACTTTGTTAACTTTTCTTGAATAAACTAACCATGATCTGGAAATTTGTTCACCGTTATCCATAATTCGTTGGATAAATGATAATGATCGTAATGATTTAAAAAATTTAAATTTTCTGAGTTCTTTGAGTATAACTAAATCATAGTTTTCCTTTAAAACTTTTAGACCCTTCAATAACTTAAATCAGTTAAATCAAATTGATCGATAAGTTCAGCTAAATTTGTTGACTCTGATTGAACTAAACTTTCATTTTCAATTTGAAACTAAGTTACATTTTCAGTTTGAGCCAAATTTCCATTTCCAGTTTCAACCAGACTTTCAGCTTTACTTTCGATTTGCTGGTCAACAACATCTGGAGGAATTGATTTTCATTAGGCAATTGCTGACGGTGAGATTTAAACAAAAATGTTTTAAACATTTTTGGTTTTTCTTTACTTGCTCCTCAGAAAGTCAGAAAGTTTTCTCTTTTCCATTATCTTCAAACAATTTTGACCATTAAATAATAAGTATCATTTAACAAAAAAAAAAACACAGTAGTATATATTTTTTTATATATATCTTTACTTTTTCATGCAAATTCGTTACTTTTTACTACTTACAGCGAAACAACAACACAAAAAATAAATAAAACTATTTTGTGTCTTGGTATAACAATTAGTGAAGGATATAACAAGACCATTTAACGTAAAATATGTTATTCTTTATTTTCAAATTACTGTATTTTTCTTTTTTGGCTATAGATCATGTCGGACTATCAAGATTATACTACAAACGAAAATGCTGCCATCTTATGGAAAGTGGTATGTTTAACATATATGTCCTAGTGCATTGATTGTGCCGCTAGATGTCAGTCAAAGTGTCTAAAATATAAACAATATATTTGTGATTATCGTGTGCGAAATGTTTTTAAGAACAATATAAAAAAACTCCTGACAATGATTGGTACTATATACTTTAATCGTGCTGCCTCTTTCGGAAATCATAGCATACTACATATATGTACTTTGATCGTGCTGCCTCTTGCGAATAACATAGTATACTAAATACTTTGATCGTGGCGCCTCTTTCGGAAAACATTATATATAGTATCAAAACTCTTTGCCGCTATCTCGTTTAATCATATTATTTCGTTTTTTATATTGATTTTACATTACGAAAAAACGAGTGCAATAGGTGCGTGTTAATTTGCTCCATGTATACGCATCACCGTATATGTATATATATATATATATATATATATATATATATATATATATATATATATATATATATATATATATATATATATATATATATATATATATATAATTGCCTCATTTGTTTTGTGTTAATTCTGGTACTGTACCAGTACCTACAAAACAGTAGCAATTCAAATACGTCTGCTCATGTTATCATTAATTTAAGAACTGTATTTATGTAACTTACGCAGAACGCAGATCTATAAAAAAATTAAATAGACTATTTCTTTAGATAAAACCTCTGTAAAACATATATATATTTATGCATTTGATTGATTGATTGATTAGAGTGTACGGCCAAAGACGAACCAGAAACTCCTGGAATGCCGGGCACCACCGTACACCCGTGTTACATATAACAAAACCGAAGGAGTGGATGGAATGTTAGTTATGACAGACTCAACCCGGTTGCAGACACTAAAGCGATCGATATTTAGTATTTTTTTGTGGCGAAGGATTTAGGAAGGGTAAGTCAGTTATTACTGAGTAAGTCAAGTCCGGTTTTCCGGTAGCCAATATTCAAACTACTGTTAGTTAGCACAAGACAAACACAACTATAATGAACTGCTCTGCATTTTGTCATATCTTATCAGGAACTTCAATCTGCAACCATTTTTCTTTAATCTTGCAGTGTTTCTCTGAAACAAATATCTATTAATGGGCTAATTTCTGCAAGCCGTAGGCTGTAATAAATTGAATTAGTTTTCGATTGAAATTTACAATTAAAAAAAAAATTATAAAAATATAAAAAAGATACCAAAAAAAAAATTATTAAAATAATATTATAACAATTTAATAAATTTAAAAATATAAAAAATATTAAAAGTATAAAAATATAACAAATATAAAAAAATAAAAATTATAAAATATATAAAAAAATACAAAACATAAAAAATATAAAAAATATTAAAATATAAAAAACCTAAAAATATAAATTATGTATTTTATATATGTTTAGGTCTTTTATATTTTTAAATACAAAAAATATAAAAAACCCAAAGATACAAAAAATAAAAAAAATTTAAAAAATATAAAAAATTTAAAAAATTTAAAAAATACAAAAATATAAAAATACAAAAATTTTAAAAAACATAAAAATACAAAATATAAAAAAATTATAAAAATAATTATACATTTTAACATTTACATCCTCCCCGTCTCGCGGAAACATACCAAAGCAAATCCAATCCACAAACCCAACAAATCATTCCTACTGCGTTCAGTCATCGATAAATCAGTCTGCCTCCACGTCCAGAAAAAATCTCGAATGGACCACTCTCAACAAAATAAATAATCAGCATTTTCGTATTGTAGAAAAAACATGCCAAAACTTCAAAATGTTTCTAATATCCACAACATACAAACGACTCAAAACCGTAAACCAATCCTAATTCTAGACAAACAACGCTAACAAAACACACCATTCAAAATCGAACCACCCTTCAACCGATTACGAATATCTACAAACCTTTACCACCAATATTATTTATCTCATTAGTGAACCAATAAGAAGTTTCATTTTGAATAGCCTGCTATTTGGGCAGCTGTCAATTTTGACATTTGACAAGAAAAAACTACGCCATTACTAAAATGGTACGATGCACGCGTTGTTGAAAACGCATTGAAATTGTAAAAATTCATTATAAAAATGATCCGGATTTTCATCGAAAAATCATCTTCAGTGATGAGGCCCATTTTCACCTCGGAGGCTACGTTAATAAGAAGAATTGTCGCATTTGGGGCTCCGAAAATCCAAGAAGATTGTTGAAAAGCCTCTCCATCCTCGACGTGTCACTGTTTGTTATGATTTTTTGCCTGGCGGTGTGTTTGGACCTTTAAAGAAAACTTTTTTAACCGTGTTATTTCTCGAAAAAGTGATCACAATTGGCCATCGAGATCTTGTGATTTAACACCTTTAGACTTTTTCTTTGGGCCACGTGAAAGATTAGGTCTATGCCAATGCTCCACAATTGATTCAAAACCTTAACGATGGAATTCGTGAAGTTATCGAGGACATACAGCCGCAAATGTGCAAATTGGTCATGGAAAATTTCATGAAAAGGATATGGTGCTGAAAGCGTATATATATATATATATATATATATATATATATATATATATATATATATATATTTATATATATATATATTTATATATATATATATATATATATATATATATATATATATATATATATATATTTATAGCCCAAATCGTACGTTCATTTTGGAACAACCTTTATATATTGACATAAATCAAAAATCAAAAGATGAATTTTTATTAGAGAATTTAAAAAAAAAAAATTTAAATAAATTAAATTTGGAACACTTTGGTCGAATATCTTGTTTTTATATCTGTTTCTAATCGTTCACCTGCGACCACGATCGTATGATATAGATATACGATACGAAATTCATTAACTATTGACCTCGATTAATATGTATACAACCAACCAATGTTGTTTTATCCATACAACCAGCTTACATGCACTACCTTGTGTTGTTTTTTTTACATTGAATAGCTTAACGTATCGTAAAAGTGGGTTAATATCTTTCTCTCATAACGAAATTTACAAGATGGAATACCGCAAAGTACCAGCAGCAACAGCACAGTAGTAATGTTACTTAATATCTATATAATTACTATAATGTATTGATCGATATGACTAACCCAAGATTTCGTTATATACCCGCGATACACAATGCATTACAAATTCGACGCAATGTAATGAGATATGGCGCGCAACCATTTTACATTTTCTCGGATATATAAAAAGCATCGACTCATCACACAATTATTTCAAAACGTAATAAATTCTCACTATAATAAAAATTAATGTAAACATATTCGAGTGAAAGTCATTAAAATATATGTTTACCTTAAGTTGCTATATACTTATCTGCATATTATAATTATGAAATTACTCGAAACTGAGCCATACATTAAATATGCTGTTGGTATGATATAGTAAATAAATATAGTAAAACAAGCTCATGTAGTCGAGGGAACAATATTATCACAGTATAATAATAATAATAACAATAAATCGGATTTTAAAGGGCATTGCTGGCCTTAATCGTTTCATCAAAAAATGATTTGGTGTTAACGGTTCTGCGTCAACGGAATCCAATAGCATGTTTATTGATCACACAGAGTAGTGTTCGAGAACATATATTCTTGAGGATATTTTTCCTTAAAGGCGCTAGTATGTATGCGGATATAAAATGTAAAAAACATCCTAATACTAACTAATTAAATCAACACATAGATACAAACCATGTGACTAGCTTCATCAATCAATTCATACGTTTGCGGATATAATGTTGCGTAGCAAAATAAAAACAAAGGAAAATCGGAGATAAAAATGTTTTAATTTTTTTTTAAACATTTTGATTTGATTGGTGTGATTTGATTGGTAAAGCTAGTCACATGGTTTACATGTGTTGCTTTGATTGGTTAGTATGAGGATATTTTTTCTATTTTACATCCGCATACGTACTTTCGCCTTAATATTATTTCGGATAAATGTTTTTTAACTGTTCGTATCTGCTTCATTTCGACATGATCCCGACCAGTAATTGAATCGACTAATTTCTTTTCGGTTTCCTAAATGTTCGCATTGTTTGAATACAATTCTTCAGGAAACTATCGTCGGCTGCCGAAATACGAACATGAACGCGTTGCTTTACAAGTCATGTGCAATTTTCAAGTGCATGGCACGTGTAACTATGCAAGTGAAAATGATGCCATATCGTTTCGTGAGATTTTGCTATAATTAATTGTCTCTATTTTTAAACCGCAAAAATTCGACTGTCGGAAACGTGTCTTTAGACACATCGCAGAACATATGAAGTTGTCTTGTATAATAAGGACGAAGTTTATCTTCTTGGAATTCGAAGTGTCTTAACATTCTGTAGATTTGTGATCCAAGTTTTTCACGGGTCAAACTGTTGATCGGTGATTTGATCATTCCAATCGATATCACTTTCCCATACTTTTTGCATGAGAATTTCCACACCAATCAGGATATTTGACAGTATACCTGAGTTCTGAAGATCGACATGAATATTTTTGTCTTTTGTCGACTTGATAGGTTGATGGGTTCCGGTGGTATTTTGTTAAAGTTGAGAGGATACACATATTGATCCATTTTGAAGTCCCACATTTCACATTTCAGAAATCCGCTCTATTTGTGTTGGCTCGAAAATTGAGATCGATACATTCCAAAACAGCTGCTGAATTGGAGAACCAATTTCAAATTACAAAGTTTCATTTCCTGTGAACTGTGATCATCTCTTGAATAAGTTGAATTATTTTGATCGTCTTTTGCGCCATCCAAATAATCATCCATGTAATGATTCGTAATAATTCCGTTACTGGGTTCCGGATATGGTTACATGAATTCTCGTGTATTTTGTAATCGTAGTTTTTTTACACTATTCGTAGTTTGTTGGCTTGTTCGGGTTTATCACTCTGAAAGGAGACAAATACCATGATTTTTGATTTGTCACCTCGATATCTTCTGTGTATGCACTCGTTGATTTTTCCCAGAATACACCGAAGCATAATTAGAATTTTCATCCATTTGACGCTATGTAAATGGGAAATTGCTTCGATTTTCGATGCGATTTTCTCGAAGTTTTGGGTTGTCGTCTTTCCATAAAAGTCTACACTCGAATCTATCACCATCTCTATGTCATATTGTATTTTAAGCATTTCGTTGCATCGTTTGTCATTTAGAGATAATCCAAGTTCTGCTCTGGATGTTGATTCACATGATTCAAACTTTCATTGTATTTTGACCAATTCGTTTAAAACGTTGATGTCATCTCTATCCGTTTGTTGGTTTGGACCTCGTGACAACTATAATTGAAATAGTTGTTCGATTCATAAATATTTTCATGGGCCGCTCACTGATCGATACCCTGACTGTTTTTGAATTATCTTGCTATATTTTATTTATTTATTTGTCCATTGAATTTTAAGTGTGTCTGAATAGGACCATCCAATCCTAATTGATTTGCAATGTCTTCGTCTATAATGAAATATTGTGGAAGCATCGTTCAGCAACGCATATGTCTTAATCATCATCTTACGACATTTAATTGGCACTATTTTGATCAAGACCTCGCGCGACTTAAATTGTTTTATTTCTATTAAACGAAAAAAAAACTTTATTTATTTTATATAATATTACAATATGCTTTAACACTATTATTTAATTATATATATTTTTATGCAGTTAATCTTTAGATTAACTGTTTTTGATCTCTTTAGAGTCAATCGAATTAAATTTTTGTCTGGTCTCTTTAGAGTCAGAAATTCAACTGTTTTTTATTTAGTTTTCTATTTTAAAGAAAATTATATTTTCTTTAATTTTAATACTCAGCATTTTCCTTATCTTCTAATTCTTAGTTTTAGTTTTAATATTGTAATTTGTATTATGTGTTTTAATTTGATATTTCCGTTTTAAAACGTTTTACATAATTTGCATTTTTATTAATTTGAAATATTTAAAAATATGATACTTTAGTATAAAATTGTATCATGTGCATTTTTAGGTTCATGGAACTCAATTTCGTTACATGTAACTCTCCCTTCGTTGGCTTGAGAATTCTCCTGAATTCTATTTACTACTTTAATCTTTACATTTTTCTGATTACAATATTTATGAATGATTAATACGATTAAAATTATTACTATTATTATTATTACTATACTTATTGCTGAGTATTCTAAAACTTTATGATATTTTAAGAGTTTGATCTCATCTACATTTTTGTTTGTTTTTAATATTATTTCTTTGAATGTTAATGTATTATTTGTAGATTTGTATTTTAAATTTGGAATTATGTAATTATCTTTTATTTCTTGAATATTGTTGTAAAATGTTTTATTATTTAAATTAATGCTACAGTTATAAAATCTTATAAAATAATTTCCGTTTAATTCAAATTTTCTTTCATCATTACTAGAGGTTAAAGTTAATTTGTTTGCTAATTGTACTATTATACTATTATCATTTATATTATAAATTTCTGTGTTACAATCTTTAATATTTTCACAGTTTTCTCTTAAAATACAATGTTTTAATTTATTTAATTGATGAAACGCTTGGTTTTCATCGTATTTATAATAAATATTATTAACTTCAAATGTTGTGGTAATAGGATAGTTTATTGAATTACAATCATTTACGTTAGATAATGGAATAATAAATTTTTTATTTAATTTTTTCATTTTATATGGTATTTTAACCAAAAATATTAATTTATTTGTAGTGGTTTTGGAAAAACCAACTCTTAAATTTCTTAATTTACTTATATCTATTTCATAATCCTTAATCTCTTGATATGTTAACAATGATGGATGTATGATATTTAAATTACTAAAAATTACATTGTCTTGTAAGTTACTTATAATTATGTCAATTTCTTGAATTTTTAACTTAATATTAACTGTTATTAGATTAATTGAATTTAGATTTTCTCTATTTTTTATATAGTTTTTCATAATTTGTCTATCGTCTATAATAGAATTGTACAATTTGTATATAGATTCATTAAGATTATTATTAATTTGTATTTGTTGGTTAACATTTGTTATTATATTTTCATTGTTATTATCAATTAAATTTAAATGTTTGTTAATTGTTTGTCTGTCGTCCTCGTCCATAGTTCCTGATATCCATTTTGTAATTGTACCTAAAAAGTTAACTAGTCCTCTTTTGTGTATGGTATGATGTCCGTCTCTTAAAGTCATTAATCTTTGTAGTAAAAGTTCTAATTTTTCTAGTATTGGTCTAGCGTTTATTTCCGTAAAATTTGATACGATTTCAAATACCGCTTTCTTAAGTTCTAATATCGTCATTTCTAATGGGTTTAGGTTATTAAATGTAGTGAATAGTTGTACGTCTTGGGGATTAAAATTTCATTCTCCCTAAAAATGGTGTATCCTATATTAGTTTCTATTTTCTCGACTAACAGTTGATTGTGTACTGGTACTACTAAGGTCATTGTCAACATGAGCATTGTTAGTGTCGTCATTGTCTGTAAATTTTAATGGCCTCTTAATGTTTGAAGGATGTATTTTTGTAAGGTTATGTTTTCTAAATTTAGGTTGTTCTTTATGTCTCAGAGATTTATAATTTTTTATGTATCCTTGTTCCCTAGTTTCCTCATAACTTTCCCTATTTTCGTTATGTTTCTGTAATCTTTTATTTTGAGCTGATATTAAATTGTTATAAATTTCTTCTCTATTTAAAATAACTTCTTCCGCTTTTAATGGGCTACATTTAATGGTGCTATGATATTGATTGTTATAGCTCTTGATGGCTTCTAACATTTGAATTCTTACTGGATTATTGTATTCTAAATTGAGGATTCGTAATTTTTCAGTTATGGTGTTATTCAACCTTTCTACATCTGCGTTTCCAGTATGGCTATTTGGTTTCGCTAAATGTAATTCTATTTGTTCCTGACGCAAAAATTCTTTAATATTGACATGTTTGAATTCATTGTCAGCTATTAATTTTAAAGGTTTTTTATGGTTAAAATACATTTTGAGTTTTTCTATAATCTCTACGTGTGTTCGGTTTTCTAACGGGTATGCTGTCGCAAATTTAGTAAATTTATCTATAAACATCATAAAAGGTTGTTTTCGATTTATATAAGTGTCTACATGTATAATTTGATTTTTATCAAAAGGTATTTCAGTTTTTTCGAATTTAGGTTTTATGGGATTTCTATCATATTTTGCCCTGTTACAGATATCACAATTGTTAGTGATTTTGTTAATTATTAATTTAATATTTTTATTATAGATTTTAAACTTAAGGTTTTCGTATAGTGAGATAATTCCAGGATGTTGTTGTTCCTTATGATGAATCGAAGTGATTTTGATTAGTTCGTCTTCTGATTCAACATCTTGGGCGAAATGGGTACATTTGATAAATTTAATAGTTGGGAATTCCTCTACTAAAATTTGTTGAATTCTATAAAATTCTCTGTCCGAAATTTGTGTGTGAATAGCCACTCTTGATCCTGTTAGGTATGTTTTTAGTTTACTAACTATTTCATCTTTTGTTAGGTATGGATTAATATAAATTCTTCTATTTCCTAAAATGTGTTCTAGTTCGTTGGTAAAATTTTCAGTAAGTATAATTTGAATTTTGAATCTATTTACGATTGTTTCTAACATGGTTATATTATCATTTTGTTCTTCTATTTGTGAATGTATAGTTGGATGTATTGATATATTGCTTGAATTTTCATTTTCGTCTAATTCTTCATTATTAATTTCATTTAATATCGAAGGACTTCTCCCTTCGTTTGATTGATCTATACCGAATAATATATTGAATTCACAAGATTCATTAATATGGTTAATCTCATTAGTTTCGGTATTTAACCGACTTAGAAAATCTGCAATTTTATTTTCCTTTCCTTTTAAATATTCAATTTTTATGTTATACTCTCCTAATGAGAGGATCCATCGTTGAAGACGTGGATTTAGATCCTTACCTAGATACTTCGTATGCATCCATTTAATCGCTTGATGATCAGTTTTAAGTTCAAAAGGTTTAAGGTAAATATAGGGCCTAAAATATTTGACTGCCCATACAACGGCTAACAATTCTTTTTCCGTTGTGCTATATCTTATCTCGTGTTCATTAAGGGTTCTGCTTGCGAATGCAATCGGATGGTTATCTTGTAGTAACACAGCTCCAATTGCATACTGACTTGCATCCGTATTTAATGTGAATAACTTATTATAATCAGGATATTTAAGAATTGGATGTGTGGTGAGTACTGTTTTTAACTGCTCAAATGCATTTACATAAGTAGGGTCTAGTTTGTTAATTTTTGCATTTTTCTTTAAGTATTTTGTAATAGGTTGTGCTATTTTGGCATAGTCTTTTATAAATTTTCTATAATAGCCTGTAACGCCTAAGAATGACTTAATTTGCTTCTGAGTTTCCGGTAACTTTAAATTTCTTATATCGTTGACTTTTTTTAAATTAGGTTTTACCCCTTCTGGTGTCAATACATGGCCCAGATATTCCGTCTCTTTGCAAAAGAAATTGCATTTATCTATTTGGATTTTAAGTCTTGCTTCACGCAATCTATTAAATATTTTTGTTATACTGTTAATGTGTTCTTCTAAAGATGTACTGAAAATCAGTATATCATCTAAGTAGACAACACAGATTTTGTTAATGAAATCTCTTAAAACAGAATTCATTAATCTTTGAAACGTGGCGGGTGCATTTTTCAACCCGAAAGGCATCCTAATATATTCATAATGACCAAATGGAGTGGAAAAAGCTGTTTTGTTTTGATCTTCTTTATTTACTAGTATTTGGTGGAACCCTTTAGCCAAATCTAATGTGGTAAAATATTGGGCTCTTCCTAGTTTATCAAGAATGCTATCTATATTAGGTATTGGAAATTTGTCATCAATAGAGATTTCGTTCAGTTTGCGATAATCAATGACAATTCTCCATTTTTTCACATTAGAATTATCCAATTTTTTTGGAACAATCCACAACGGTGAATTATAAGGTGAATTCGATTCCCGTATAATTCCTTGTTTCAACATATCCCCTATTTGTTTCTCTATTTCTTCTTCGTGTACTTTGGGATATCGATATAATTTACTATAAATTGGATTATCGTGTTTTA
The DNA here is from genome assembly GCA_963556175.1 of Tipula confusa. Lineage (NCBI taxonomy): Eukaryota > Metazoa > Arthropoda > Insecta > Diptera > Tipulidae > Tipula > Tipula confusa. The sequence goes on from OY744476.1 coordinate 67,568,916, forward strand.
GTTTGATTCCATGAGTTATCTCATGTGTAAAGGTCAAATTTTCACCTTCATTATAAAATAGATCTTTATGTTTTGATAGTAAATATTTTAAGTTTTCTTTTTCTTCAATGTTTAAATGTATTTGATTTATTCTTTTAAAAATCTCTTCCTTAGAATTAGTGGTAGGTACAAGGTGATTTACTTCGGTAAGCTCACTTGGATAACCATAACCAACATTTACGAAAGGAATTGTATGTTTATTAAAAATTTTTATATTTTCATTTTTCATGTCAATGACAACTTCAAAAGGTTTTAGAAAGTTTATGCCTATTATAGCATCGTATTTTCCACTCTTTAGAGGGAAAATTTTCCATTCTAAAGTTCCTTGTTTAATTAACTCATTTGGGATGGATGTTACCATTTTTTCTTTGACGTAATTCGGTCCTCCCAATGAATTATACATGATAGGTTTTTCAAGTTTAGTTATTTTAAAATTTAAAACGTTAGGTTTGATTAAGCTAGTATCCGAACCAGTATCTATTAGACAATTTATAGTTCGATTACCGAAAGTTAGCTTTATTATGGGTAATTGATTGTTTGAGGCGTTTCGATAAAATTTACCTCTTGATTGAGCTTAGAATCGCTAGTAATATTTTCGACTTCCATTGGCTCATGTTGTTGATTAACGTGATTATTTCTATTATTATCAGGAGATCTATTCTGTCCTGAGTTAAATCTAAACTGTCCTGATCTGTTATTGTTTATGTTCTGTCTACTATTGTATTGATTATTATAATTATTTTTGTTATTATTGTTATAGTTATTATTATAGTTATTATAATTATTAGAATTACTAAAATTACGATTTCGGTCGTTATAGTGAATAACTTTTTGTGAATTATGGAAATTACTGTTCTTAGTCTTAAAATTTAAGTTATTATTACTAGAATGTTTATGATTAAAGATTTGTTTACTAACTCTATTGATCTTATATTCATTTTTTATGATTTCCTCGGATAGATAAATTTCTGATTGACAAAGTAAATTGTCTAATTCAAAAAGCGTTCTATTTTCTGAAATTTGTAATTGTGCTAAAGGCACTAATTTTGTTTTTAAAATTTGGGTTAATTCTTGATCAATAGAATTATACGTGAACATATCTTTATCGTCAAAATCACAGACTTCGCCGCATTCTGACTTTATTTTTGTTAATTTATTAAATAAATCTTTGAGATTGTATACCTTGATATCCTTTGCTTGGAACAGCAACTGGTGAATTGTATATTTGGGTCTAAACTTCGCTTTTAGTTGGTAGACGACGTTGGTCCAGGTTCGCAAATGGTCCGGTATTTCCATTATTACCCCTCTAGCACTGCCAATGATTTTATTATTTATCACTTTTCTTAAGCAATATTGCTTAAGTTCACTATTATTATCACAACATAGAGTTTCTACATCTTCTACTGTTTTAAGGAACGACTTAAGTTTATAAGAATCCTCACCAGAAAATGGTGGGATGTCACTAAAATTACGTATTATTTGATCTGGCGTTAAGTTAAATTTAGTTACTTTTACACTTTGCACTTTTTGTTCTTGTTCTATAATTTTTTGGCTTAGACATTGAATTTGGTCAATTAGTTTTTTCTGAATTATTTGTTGTTGCATTAATTCGTCTTTTAATTCTTGGACTTCCATTTTTCTTTTCTTTATCAACAACTTTTTTTTTCACAAATTAACTTAAGATCAAATATATTTTTTCTTTTTACTTCTTCTCTTTTAATAAATTACTTTTCACTTTATTTGGTATTTTACTTGATACCACTTATTTACTAATTATTTTAATAAACTATTATAATCTTCTATTTATATAATGTTAAGTTTTGTGTCTTCGGAAAACAATGTTGAGTATTTCCTTTGTTACCACTTTCACTATGTAGGTTTTTTTTTCACTGGATTCTTTTCTTTAGAAAAGCAATCCTATCAACTGCGCCACTTAAATTGTTTTATTTCTATTAAACGAAAAAAAAACTTTATTTATTTTATATAATATTACAATATGCTTTAACACTATTATTTAATTATATATATTTTTATGCAGTTAATCTTTAGATTAACTGTTTTTGATCTCTTTAGAGTCAATCGAATTAAATTTTTGTCTGGTCTCTTTAGAGTCAGAAATTCAACTGTTTTTTATTTAGTTTTCTATTTTAAAGAAAATTATATTTTCTTTAATTTTAATACTCAGCATTTTCCTTATCTTCTAATTCTTAGTTTTAGTTTTAATATTGTAATTTGTATTATGTGTTTTAATTTGATATTTCCGTTTTAAAACGTTTTACATAATTTGCATTTTTATTAATTTGAAATATTTAAAAATATGATACTTTAGTATAAAATTGTATCATGTGCATTTTTAGGTTCATGGAACTCAATTTCGTTACATGTAACTCGCGTGATATTATTTTTGATTGACGTCGGTTTTTTGGAATTTGACACAAATATTCAATCTTTGAATAGCTGGTTTACAGAACTAGCATGTATTCTGGGCATTGTTCTTGACTAAGACATATGTCATATATTTTTTAAATATACCTTTGGCTCTGTATTTGTTTGGTTTCTCTTTACTGGTGGTATTACTAGTTGACTCAAATCTTTGGCGTCCAAAATTTTAACTTTTGGCTTATCCTTGTCTAATCTTTCAAAATACTGGACGAATTGCCCGGCTTAAGTAGTAGACATTTTTAATAAAATATCACGGAAAAGCAATGGATTACGTAAATGATCATCCTCTTTCAGTGTTTTGAGCGTAGAGACCAACCTTAACAAAAAATCGTAGAAATCGACTAATGTTTCCGGCTTCTCTTCCTTAACAACCGGAAGATCTGACAGTTTATAATAAGTATATCACAATATAAAATCACGTCATCCGAACCAATTTCGCAATTTTATCAAACCTCGTTGAGGCTTCTCAAATTATGCGATAAAATTAGACCATTTTAATGGTTCTCCACTGAATATGGGTAAATCCTGGTTAAATGTATGTTGGGCTAAAAGTTTCTTCATTAAATTTTCTTGTCCAGAATTCATGTGATTAAAATGCCCGCATTTATGAATAATCGTATTCACAGGCTTAGATATTTGTCCAGGTCGAGGAATAATATTACCGGTCGATTTTTATTCGGTTACGAGGTGTTTCGTAATATTTAAAAAGAAGTAAGAACTATCCGCAGCAAAAAAAACTTGATCAGTGATTGACCTTTTCTGTCGAAATCCTCCTTGGTAGTCACGTATAAGTAATTTGAATGCCGTGCAAAGAAGAGCTTTGGCCCGATAGTTTTCACAGTTCGAGCGATCTCTTTTCTTAAAGATAGGACCAGCTATTTTCCATTCATCAGGGATAACTTTGCTACGCCACACTAATTGGATAAGGTTGAAAAGATAGTTCCACAAAGTATCCCCTCCAAATATCAAAACCTAGGAATAAATGCCAATAACTCGAGAAGAACAATTTCTTTTTAATCTCTACATGGCATGAGATTTCCTCGTAGCATGGGCCCTCTATGCACATTTTCACTGTTTATATGTATTAACTTTCACCTACAGCATTTAACTCATGTTGTACATTGAGTAAATCAGAGAAACGCTCTTTCCAAGTGGTCTGGAGATGAGCTGCAATCCGATGACTCCTTAAAAGAAGTTACGCGAACTGGGCTTATTGCTGATTTGTTCTACTCTTAAAACATCAGCCTTTCCCTATATTCACGTTTTATCAGTCTATAAATTCGTTTAGTGGTTCTCTTAGCAATAACAACAGTCTTGTTATGTTTAGGATTGTAAAATGTATTCTCTAAAGGCTTTATTCTGTTCAGTGATTGCTTACTAAAATGATGTTGGTAACAAGATTTTAAAATTGTGTTTTATCATTTTCGTTTATCAGGCCATCACAGTTAAAACGTAAGGTTCGTTTCCTGTGATTCTTGACTTAGACAACAACTGATTAGCTCAACCTTCGTTTAGTGGCCTTCTACGTCGACAAGCTAAGGACTCAAACACTCTGGTGGTATTCTAAAGTTATCATGCTCGTATACAAATATTTTTCGATACATGCGGGTGCCCCCGACCACGTGGGGCTATGGTCACATATTGGCCTTAAATATGTTGTATAAACGTCACTATCAACGACTTTGCGATTTCAAAAACTTCTGGCTAATACATAAGTACCAGTGCCAGCAATGGCCTCTAAACACCGTTTTAGTATTGTTATATAGTAAATATATACTCATTTTGTATATATGTATATCTCATGGTAATATCTTAATTTCGACGTTGTTGTTGTGATGCGTAGTTACATATTATTATATTGTTGTGATGTGGTAATCGCATTGTATTTGTTCGTCATTGAATTATTTGCTGATATAAAAAAAGGGGCACGGCATCACAGAACACTAAATGATTGTAATTTATGTAGGTTTATGTCATTAAACATAAAAAATGAACGAACAATATACTGCCAAGGTTTTAAAGCATCCTTTACGCATTTCGATGTGTACATATCCGGTAAAATTTTCTGGCCCCATACATATATAAATGGAGGTCAATGTTTTTTGCACGATTTTGGGGAATTTCCATAAATAATACATTATAGCGTATAATATTGCGTTCGAAAGCTTCTGAGAAATATTTTTTCAATTTGTTGTTATATTATTAAAAAGTATGTAAACAAATAATTAGTGATGGTGTTTTTTAAAGATAATAAAGCTTCGGAGACACAATAATGACCAAGCAGTATTTAATGAAATTGTTTGTGTTGTTTTATATATATTATATACTTGAAGGCCTTGAAACACAGACGTCATCTTGTTTTTAGTCTAATACTAATTTTAACTGATTCGTCAAATGATGTCATTATCACATCTTTCTACGCATTCTATAAATGAGTATCATTGAATTTATCTTATTTTGACAATACTATGATGATATGAAGAAGTTGGAACAGACGAAGGTAACATTTCTGTCGCAATCGTGTTAATAGGGTTTCAGTTTTATGTAAGTTCTTCTGAAATTACAAATAACTGTGATATTTGACATATACCAGAGAAACGGAGTTGATCTTGAAAAAAACAAATCTAAAGAAATTGCAACAGATTGTAAATTATTGCTAGCGGTAAAGTAGATCGAGAACCAGTTTCTAATGCGAATAAATAAATTTAAAAACAAGACCATTGGCGGCAATAACCTAATTTTAAATCTGGATTTATCGGTTTTGATCCGATGTAGCTTCGTTTTTTAAACATTACCCAATTCTACTCCTGAGAAATACATAAATTTCTTTAAAACCATTGATGAGCTAAATAGTCTATGGAATCCCTCAGACATACTTTGCATAGTAAGAAAATTTTAACCTTTCTATTAGTTTGTGGTATTTTGACCTTGACCTCAATTGTAATGTTCCATTTATGGTAACATCTGAAACCGAAACTTACATCATTGATCCAATTTTTAATTTAAAGTTGAATCAGATGACTAACATTCTGAACTTGTACTGAACTTGTTTTCGAAATAGCGGTGTCGATGGTTCGTTTCATTCGTTTCATATGACGTCTACTTAAAGCGATGGAACTTTCACTGAACATAGAAGAATTGTCTTCCTGTTTGAAACGCACAGACATAGTTACTCGTTTTAACTTTGACAAAGCAAACTTATCGGGACAAACTCGGGTCAATATGTTCGCAGAGTTTATTCAATTTGTTATTAGTTAGTTGTGTTCCAAACTAATAACACATTTTCATCGTCTTTGTTCAATAAGGATATACGGATACCCATTATCTTCATGGAGAATATTTTTCAAGCTCTAAATGCATTTGGTAATTGATATGAGCCGGATAAGTTATCTTTAACTGTTCTGAAAACATACAGTACTAACTAGTCGAACCGCTGTGGCTGCTATAATTTTTGCTAGCTTTAGCTTTAAGGTCACCAATCATTATTCTGATGTCATGCTGATGGGCCCAAGATGAAATCCAACTATTGTCGTGATTTTGTATTTGATTGATTCTCTAGGCAATTTCAATTGAATTGTTTTATTTATCTGTTTCACATCATCATTTTTGGGGTCCTAAATTGCACGTTCACACATCCAATCTGGATTTTTATCCATAAATGGGGATTTTTATTCAGAAATTTCGGAGTACCGGCTTGAATATTTGGCAAAAGTTTAGTGGACACGAAATCTCATTTGTTGTGCGATCAATTTGAATTTTGCCGTTTCCAATTTTCAAAATTTTTTATTAAATGTTTGGGCAGAAGCTTGTTTTAGAGCCTGCACACGCATATTCGTTGAGGCACTATTTTTTTCGTTTTATTCCTAATCATAAATTGGATGCTTTCAGGCATGCATTCAGCTCATCAGCGGGAGTTGATCGCGATTTAACAGGCAAGATTTTGCAAAAGTAACCAGCAAGAAGTATCAGGGCGCCTCCCAGCGACTGGTATTATCCTCGGAAATCTCGCAGATTCCGGTCACTAACATCCCAAATAATGATTTTGTATGTTTTATAGACTGTGGTCATTCCGGAATTTTGCTGATGTTACAGGTTGGTGTTTCAATCTGGTTCAAATTCACCGGTAGTTTTAGTGCTAAATGCGTAGTTGGTTCAACATCGAGTAGTGTTGATGCAATTCCCGATGATGGTACTGCGAGTGCTATGCTATTTAGCATTCGAACTGATGCCAATATTAAATTGATCAGAAATGTTTTGCCGGTGCCGCCTGGAGCATCAAGAAAAAAACCGCTGTCTCATATCGATGCCAGCTTACCAAGTTGACAAAGGACTTGCTGTTGTGCTATATTAAAAATAGTCCGAGTATTCCAAATCCGGATTGATAGCGCGTGTTTGTCGAAGAAAGTCTTTGCTGAGGCTGTCACGATGCGGTTTCCAGAGCTCTTGGAGGTTCGATGGTGAGGATGTTGCGTTAAAATAATTGCGACCAAAGTACGTATTTGCTTTGGCTGACACGCAAGTGATGCCTCTATTAGCGTTGTATTCCAATGATGATCATTTCCATGTAAGCCCAGCTTGAAATACGGTTCTCAAAAGTTTGGCATTCTACGCCATCGACGGTTTTCAATGCAACAAAATTGATGTTGAATTATACCTTTTATTGTATGCAATCACAATTGCAAATAATAAAACACAACGTTGTTAAGATGTACTGTGTATATACGTCCTAATGTATCTGACGACCGAACGCTCGAATTCGTTGGAACACTTGCACCTCGCTTTCTTTTCGCGTACATTTTTGTCCATTTGTTTTTCGTTATACGGCAACGTTTTAGCGAAATCATCGGTTGGACACAATTGGTATAAGGTGGTGAGCGTGGTGTTTGATAGTTAATCAGCTCTATTTTGAGCGCTTCGATCGATGAAGTATACAAGCGGCCATCTTGTAAGTGAACATGTTTAACAGTTGGATAGAGTTCTTGGATGTTGAATGCGAAAATTTGCCTGAAATTGAATGATTTTATTACCTTAATTTTTAGCCCGAATACGGCCGTGGCACTGCCCTTGTTGAAGTATTTCTAAATGTATTTGATTGATTTTACTGAATTGCAGTACTCGACACAATGTGAGTTTAAATATTTTTGAAAGCAGTGTTGAGTATAGAGTACCATCGGTTGTCGATGTCATCCATCGGTTGTCGATGTCAATATATTCATTTCACATTTTGATAGTATTTCGCATATAGATCACCTCCAGTTTGTGTGTCATTGATCAACTCACGTGAATATCGCTTTATACAATTGCCATCCTTCATGCATGCCGTGAATTTGTATTAAGTGTTCCGTATGACCCATGAACCGTATTTTTCTTGATTGTTTCCAAATCAAAATTTGAGCGTGAGAAATGCTTCTTTTTTGCCATTGAATTGATACATTCAACATTAGGTATCTCCAAAAATATGGTTATTATAGTGATGACGTCTATGATTTTAATTAACTTTTGCTTGAATGCGCATGCGAGAAAATCATGTCTACGATGTGAGTTTTGGCCGGTGATTAGTAAATCTATAATTTCGGTTCCCCACCATATTTTCGAAAGGTAAAATAAGCGCACAAAATGTCGAATGCTTTTTCATCAAATGTTAATAAAATAAAGACGCAAAAAATAATTCCGCAGACAAAAATATCACAAAACACAAATATCACAGAAAAAAATCTTCTTATATTTACAAATAAAAATATTGCATATGTCATCAAAAATGCGCATTTTTTGATGACATATGCAATATTTTTATTTGTAAATATAAGACGAAACTACTTGTTTTGGTGGTTTCGCAGCTTTTGACAAGAAGTAATTAATAATAAGTTCAAAATAAAATTTACGTTTACATTATGTTTATTACTGACTTACTATGTAATTTATAAAGAGAGCAATTAGGTTTTTTTTTATTTTTTTTTTTATTTTATTTTAAAAAGATTTTGATTCTGGCAATATAATAAAAAAGCCACTCCTATGTATTATTCCCATAAAGTGTTGTTTTGGTTGATATTGCATTATGCGCACTATTCAGATAACTCAAAAGGTTTTAGTCTTTTGAGTCTTCTTGTAATGCCTTCTTGATTAAGTAGTATTACAGCTTCAATGTTAGGGTGATGATGAAGCCTCTCGTGAGCACATTTCACTTGCGATTGTGTCTTTTCTGAGATCTCTATGAAGGTCACTATTACGATCGTACCAAGGGGCGTTAACAATCTCTCTAAGAACTTTATTTTGGAATCGTTGAACTATCTGTTGATTGCTGGTTTTGGTGCATCCCCTTAGTTGGATACCATAAGTCCAGACCGGATTGAACACTTGTTTATAAAGCATAAGTTTATTATGAATGGATAACTGAGAGTTTCTTCCAATTAACCAGTACATTTTTCAATATTTTAACTGAAGTTATTCTGCTTTCTTTTTCACATGTACTTTCTACTTTAACTTTGCATAAATTTGCATATGGTACAGGAATATTATTGAGAGTCACAGGTAGTGGTTGGGTAGTTAGCCAATCTTGTATATTATTTATGGCTATTTGTAGTTTGAATGTGACTTCACCGATTGTGTCATCAACAGCTAGAATTGCAGTGTCATCTGCAAACGTGGCGGTAGTTGTATTGCTCGTCTGCGGTAAGTCGCTGGTAAACAGTACGAAAAGGAATCCTGCTTTAGCTTCTCTTGTGCTGGAGTAAGCTCCTTCCTGTTTAACTCTAAAGTATCTTCTTTTCAGGTATGACTTTAGCAGTTGGTCATACGCAAATGGCAGACTTTGTCAAATGCCTGCGCTATTTCCAGAAATATGGCTGAACAAATCTTTTTTTCCTCTAAAGATTTTTCTATTAAATCTGTTATTCTATGGCCTTGATCGATTGTGGAGTGTTTATCTCTAAATCCAAATTGATGGGACGGAACGATTCCTGATTTTATAATTTCTGGTTTAATTCGTTTTAATAATAGTCTCGCAAACAGTTTTGACATAATCGGAAGAAGTATGATATTGGCCTGTACGAGATTAATTCACTTGGTGGCTTACCTGGTTTAGGTATTATTATCACTTCTGCAAATTTCCAAGATAGAGGGACATAACGGAGTCTGAAGGAAGCATTAATCATGTCTGATATTTTTTTAATAGCTCTATTAGGTATAGTTTTTTAAGAATCCCTCCAGTTATCAAGTCATATCCTGGTGATTTTTTAAGTACTACATGATTCTTTATTTCTTGCTTCACTTCTTTAGCATTAGTTAATGGGATTCGTATGCTCGAGATGATCCACGAATATTTCTATTTTTTTCTTTGGTTTTAGCCAGGTGACCATTATTTGTTTTTATTGGTGGTATATGCATAACTGGCCTTTTCAAGTATTTGGTTGCTTTCCACAATGAATAATCACTATCTTTATCATATACCTGAGTAGATTTGTAGGTATGAATTTATTGATTTATTCTTAAATACCCGTATTTCTCTGCGTAATCGTTGTGTTAAATTATTTAGTCAATTTTTGATGGCTGAGTCTTGTGTACATTGCCATTCCCTTCGAGCACTTCTCTTCTAGCATTTGCTAGTTATTTTTTTGTTTGTTTTATTAGTACTTTTCCACGATGCTTGCTGTATATTTTTGACGAGCTTTTCCACCTCTTAGTTCATTCCAACTTCTTAGTTCATTCCTAAAATTTTATCAGCCAGTAAATTTATTTGTTAACATTGGCTGCTTATCATTTGTAATTATTGTATCACTTATTATCATTAAAATAGAGGAATGGTCAGATGTGGAGTCAAATCCTTCCTGTACTTGTATGTAATCAACCAGGATTTTTCTTGTTATAAAGAAATCAATTAGGTCTGGTATTTTATTTTGATCGCTGGGCCAATAAGTTGGTTTTCCAGTAGAATGTCAGTTACAGTTGTATTTAATTATTGCTTAATGAAGCTCTTTCCCTTTAGTTGTTGTTAGTCTTGATACCCAGTCTGTATGTTTAGTATCACCCCCCGATTATGAATTTTTCACCTAGCTGCTTCAAGAAATGAGTATAAGCATTCTCTTTGATGTTATATCTATAGGTGGGCAGTATATCTTTTTTTTTTAAATCACGGCACTTCCTCCTCGTGCATTTTTATTAGGATGTACTGCTGAGTGAACTTTGTAGCCACGGATTTTTATATAACTTTGAACAGTAAGGTGTGTTTCACATAATACCCATATATCTATTTTTTCTAAATCAAGAAATAGTTGTATTTCATGTTGTCGTTGCAATATACCATTGCAGTTCCATGCAAAAATTTTTAAATTATTTGCCATATTAGCAAAGAGAGGCTAACTCTGATGCTGTACGATTTTTTATCGAGTAGTGTGAGCCTTTGCAAAACTGATCTGACGGCTCTTTCTAGCTTTTCTTCTTGTGAACTAAGTCTATTAAGAATATCTTATATTATTTTATTAGTTTGGTTATGATTTGAATCATTAACTGAAGCAGAACTATGTTGCCTTCTCGAACTTCCAATAGTGAGTGCATCAGCATATGTTACATTTGGATTAGTTCTTGAAAGCTTGTTTAATGTTTGGTGTGTCCTTAACTTTGTAGATATTCTTGTTGAGGCTGAGTTGATTTCCAGCCTGGTACTTTCTAAAGTTCCCCTTGTTTTGTTGCGAATTTTTTGCAGTTCTCTTATAACAATGCAACCTCTGTAGTTGGCTGGATGTGCCTCTCCACAGTTGACACATTTCGGTGGGGTGTCTTTTTGTTTCATACATTCAGCCGTACGGTGTTTTCCTATACACTTCACGCATCTAGGCTCTTTATTACAAAAGTTTTGCGTGTGTCCGTAGACTTGGCATTTTTTGCATTGGGAAATCAATTTAGATTTTTTGACTGCTTCTATTTGCACTTTCATATAGAGTTTTTCTATATGAATGGAAATACTCCATGTGAAAGTGCAAATAGAAGCTTGCTGCAGCTTAGAGTTTTTTTTTTATCAGATATTACTATACTTAGAGCATCTTTTAACTCCTTAACTCCTTGTTTTCTCGCTGTAAGTTTTTGGGATCTTTGTTTAGATTTAACGTTAACTTTTCTATTTCGTAAATCTTATTTCGCAGTTCTGCGTTATCCCTTTCCAAGGTGTTCGCTAATGGTGGTGGTGACCTACTCACACTGGATTTTTGTCCAAATGGATTGAGCTGCCTAAGAGGGCTTTTAAACAATGATTGGCTTACCTCAGAATCCGTTGAGCCAGCATCGTTAGAGGGTACAACTTTGTATGTGGTCATGTAACCAACGTTGTTGACAATGTTTGGTGTGCCGAAGCAAGTAATTTGAAAGCTAGTGAAAACTATAAAACACGACAACCCTATACACATTAAAAGTTCTTTTCGTTTTCTTCGTCCGTTTTTACTTGGAATACACCTCGATTGTTTTGGATCCATAATATAACAATTCGTTCGTCCGTATTGTATCAATCTAAAACCGATTTTTGATGTGCTCCCACCGTATTTTGATCGTTAAGAAGTAACGGAAGTAATTGCCGAGACTAACAAAATGTTAGTTGGGTAACTTGGTTATACCAAGTTAGAGTTAGCTGAACTGGTTATCTCCACAGTATTTATGCGATGTATTCCTTCAACGTGGCATTAAATCGTTCCACCATACCGTCTGGATGCCGTTCCTGTTTTATAATTTATTTATGGCTAGCATTTGACACATCTCTTGAAATACCTCTTCCTCGAAATTACGTCTTTGATCCCAATGAACCTGCATCGGTATCCCAAATCGACTGAATCAATCGTTCACTACAGCATTACGGTGATAGTCGTTGTCTTCTGAGTTGGTATTGGATATACCTCCTACCATTTGCTGAAGTAATCCATTACTACCAGCACAAATTTATTTCTTCTATCACTGGTTGAAAATCGACCGGCAACATCTCGTAATTCTTTTGAATAGTGCCCCAATGTGGTATTGCCGCATTGTACCTCTGTTTCTTCGAGTGGGCCTTTTAACCAATAAAACCTTCCTCGTATTTAGGCTCGCATTTTATTGATTCCTAGATGGCCGCCACTAGTATATCCATGTTACTCACATAAAATCCCTGCGATCTGATCCTTAGGTGCCACTATAAATGGCACGGTCGGCCCTCTTCTTCCTTATATTTTATTATTACCGATAATTTCGATTCTTCCATTTACTACTTTCTAATTACTTCAGGCGTCCATTCTTCTGGTGGTAAAACTTTAATGAGTCTAACGTCGATGACATTTTCTTTGTCTTCCACTCGTCCGCATTGCTTGAAATCTAGTCGGCATCTATATGCCTATCTGATCCTACCCCCCTTCCTGCTACTGCATCATTGCTTCTTCGCCATGTACCGTCCCTTAGGTGATCTTTCATTCTTCTACATTCAGTCTCGTGATAAGTGCAATACCTTGTCAAATATCCAACATTATCCAACTTTGTCTCTTAGTCTGCGATACGTTGGCGATGGTGTCCTCGACTGGTTTCTTCGCCGTTCTTAACAATTTGTTTGGTCTTTCTCCACGGAAAATCTCTAACATCTTCCTTTGGTTTGCGATACTTTGGTGATGGTGTTCTCAATCGTTTTTTACGCCATTCTACACAATCACTTAAGATATAGCTCTTTTTGTTACAACCCCAGAATCTTATGACGGCTGCTGTCTCTTTTTATCTATGTCTCTATTTCTTGCATCTTAAAGATGTTATATGCTGCCTCGATGGTCAATGCACTGGCGATGGTATTTGTGAACGTTGCTTTTGGAGAAAACAGCTCTTATAGTCTCAACATCTCGTATAATTTCAATAAATGCATTTGATATCGGACTTCTAGCTCCATTTTGTAAAGTTCTCGTTTATGATCACCTCTATATTTACGCTCCAACATTTTTATTACTATACCATAATCACCACGTTGATTTTCTAGAACAATCTGTTGAGTCGCAGTTATCCAAAGTACTTTTCAGCAAATATTTAAGGTATATAGATGGTAATAATGGCGTTTTAATCGTTGATTTGATTGAGGCAAAATAATTTTAATTGCAGGGTGTTCCTAAGATAGATGAAGAACGCTCCCTGTTGACTTCCATAAAAAGGTTTACACATAGATTGGCACTTCAACTATCGTTTGAAATCTGGCACGAAGGAATTATAGAACCAGTCAGTAAAAATTGCTGAAGTTACTCTACCTTTTTTATTTAGCATCCATTTGACAGATAAAATGCTTTTTAAGGTCCATATTTAAAGCCAAAAAACTATATACTAATTTTTCAAACTTTATCGAATATTGACAACAAAAATGGATTCTAATTTCTAACCGTTTTTTGTTATTTAATAGAAAAAGCTTTTACTCTGAACACTGAAGACCTTATAAGTTTCGCCGGCAATTAGTCCCATTGGCAAAAAAGTATAAAGATATCACTATATAAGTAAACGAAAATTAGAAAAATTGGTACCGTAATTAGATGACTGTTGGATTGTAATCTATAGTTTATTTTGAGAGATTCTGGGTTTGACTAATTTATTTTTAAACCATGGATTACATTCCTACAGACTAAACTTTAATAATTTCAGTGTTCACTAACTGTAATAAAACAATGATTAATGATTAAATAACCTGAAGCATGTGGTTGTCTTTATTATTGTCTGTCTACCGTAGCCAATTCAAAGAACTAATTTCATTTTGATATTGCCTTTGTTGCTAGGCAATATTTGTTTTGAAGTGCTTCGAATTTCTTTGTTTATTTCTTTATCTTTTTACTTAGATTAGATTTGAAGTGCATATGAATTGCAGAAAGTTAAGTTATCAGATAATACTACAATTCTGTTCACTGTGGTAATTTTAATGGGATCATTAACGAAATACATTGCTATAATGCTATCGCTAAGAGACCATTCTTTAAACATTGCAAATAATGTCTTCATAAAAGTTGTATTGATTTTTAGAATTGATAATAAATATTGATAAATAATTAATTGATAAATATTGCGATCTTCCAATTACAAGTGAACTGCCTAAGAGTTGAGCTTTTATGTTTATACGTCTACAGGAGGTATAAACGTCTTTTTATGTTCAGTACATTCCTTGCACTGTTCCTTGCAATATTTAGAAAAGCGCATCCGCGGCTAACCACATTGTTTAGAAACTATCCAAATGGCTTCAAAAATAATATTCCTTTATTTCGGTAAATAATGGGCAACCCAAATAATGGGTTTGATATTCAAACATTTTTAATCATTGCCGTTTCGTTTCTTTAACTGAAAAGTGGTTTGATTCAGACTGATTAAACTGATGATTTTCTGTCATGTAACTGGTAACTAATACTAGGGCTGTTAGGACACAAATTTTACGCATAGGTCCAATAATATTTATTGAGGATTTTTTTCAAAAGTTATATCGTTCTGGTTTTAGTAAAAAAATAGTCGATAAACGGATGCTTACTGGATTAAAGTCTATTATGGCAATGAGTTGGGAGTGTCCCAAAACGGATTAAATGATGTCAAACAAACACAAAGTCATCAGTACTATTTGCGTTATGTGAATTTAATTTCTTCGCTTGAAATTTTCACAACTTATAAATAGTCATAGTACACTTAACACAGTGTTGATATTTTTAATTTACTATGCAGTTTATATCATATATATATATATATATATATATATATATATATATATATATATATATATATATATATATATATATATATATATATATATATATATATATATATTGAAAGTCAATAATACTAAAATTTAAATTTTTAAAATATGAATTTTTCAATTGATTGAAAATATTTTTTATCATTAGGACTATAGATGCAGATAAATGTAACATTCTCGTATTCGTTACATTTACACCCTGGCGAAATTTTAACAAGGTTAATTGATATTTAAAAATATTTCGACAATTTTATTTTCCTATTTTTTCTGACCTATTTTATCGTAGACCAACTGTTACCATCATTTTTTGTAAATCGCAAATATAATGGGGATTTAACCGAAATTATGGTTTAAAATATTGATTAAATTTTGACTATGGCATGAAGACGTGCGTGATGAGACAATTTTATACAAACGTTAGTTAGCATTAGCAGTTGTTAAAGCGACAATGTTTGGATCGGCAGATTACTGAGTTTTAAATCTAATTAGGTAGACCACAACTATGACTCCCTGTCTAGTTGTTAAATGTTCGAGCAACATTGCAGAAATTACAAGTTTTTAAATGTTTTTCTCGAAATTATCAGAACTCTCTGGAACACGTTGTTTTTATTTGTGAATTTCGTCCAGAAAATTCCAATGGAAAATTTGGGCAAAATTTATTAATTTAAAATTTTATCGAACGTAACAAAAAATCGGAAAAAAACATTGGTCAAAAATAGTTAAAAAAAACAAACTGCGCTAGGTAGTACTGCATTAACTTTCATTCTCGTAAGTGACTATCGATTCCCTAGTGCATAGTTTTATTACGACTGGCAGAGGCACAGTTAAAGGAATTTAACGAGGCGAATAATAATAATACCGAAGTAAAAAGGACTTGTTGAGAGTCATCAACATGAGTTCAAAGACAAATATTACACAGTTATTGCTGAGTTAAGTCAGCTGATACGAAGAACCGATTTGGAAATATTTCAATCGGTTTGACGATACAGTGCAATCGTTTTACGGTTTATTCTTTTAACATTGAAAATATGCATAGCCAATAGAACGAGTGAGATTTTAGGAGTCTTACATAAATGAAGTGGCGTCATATTAAATCAAAGACTTATCCAGTATATTGCGCGCCCAGTTGTTAAACTCCAACGAAGTTAAAGGTCCAACAACTATAGTGGACCGGCTCAGAAATTCTAAGTTTAGATGAAAATTATTGGCCAATTTCTCATCCTCCGTAGAACCATTTACCTCCCAAGAGAGACAAATTTACGTATATTACGAAGACTCAAAACCACTTGTAGAGCTGTTAGCCAGCAGGTATGCTGACTTAAAATCCTGGTACTTGCTGAATTAAAATTTCGCCTGTCAAATCAACACATACAATCAATATACAATCAACGTTTTTACCGTATCATTTATTGGAATACATCAGCATTAAGCAACGAAGTACCACTTTTAAGACTACTATAACAGGAATTTTGGAGGACAAACCAGTTCCTGACTCCGTTCTAGAACAATGGGACATAACCGATGCATCAATGTCCACTATAGGTCGCAGTTCATCTAGACCTAAAAATCTTTGGCTGAACGATGATTGTTTAAGGGTTATTCGGGAGAAAGATCACGCACGTCAACGAAATCTATTCTCTTGAAAAAACAAAACAATCTTTCAATGCCTACATAACCGCGAGGAAAGCCTTGTATCGGCTATGCAGGCAAAAGAGGGATTGCCATGAACAACAGGCACATAACATCCAAAATTCAGGCCTAAAGGATAGATATCGATACATAAGGAAAATAGCTAAGAATTTCATCCACGTAACAGCGCTATTCGCAATAAAACAGGTGAGTTAAAAAAATTGTCACTAAAACCGTCCTAGAAGTCGAGACACCACCTACTGAGGAACAACCTATCTTGCGTCAGTGAGGTATTGCCGTTTACCACCACGGGATGAAAAATTATAAGACATCCGGTAAGAACGGTATATGCAACGAAATGCTCAATTATGGCGGCGATCATATATTCCACCGCATGTTTGAGCTTGTGGCGACAATTTGGTTAAAAGAAAACATCCCAGAAGAGTGGAAGACGGCTCTTATTAGCCCAGTACATAAAAAAGCAGATCGATTAACTGCAACAACTACCGCGATATAGTTTTGTTGAACACAGGCTACAAGGTTTTGGCCAACGTAGTAGTGACAAAATTATCAACAGTAAAATGATTTTGGGTGATTACTAATACGGTTTTCGTCCAAACAGATCAAGACTGATCACACTTTCACTTCTAAAGAATGTGGGGATTCTATGAAAAGGACATCCCTGTACCTAGTTTATTCGTTCAGCAGGCGTACGACAGCTTTAAGAAGAACACGTTATGGAACGTTCTGTCCTATCTGGGCACACTTTCTGTGAAACAATTGATATCTATGTGCAAACTTTTAATTAATGAGTCAAAGTGTAAGGTGCTAATTGAAGGTACAATTTCGGATGCGTTCGAGATAACATCTAATAGCTTAAATTCTCTTCAAACTTTCATTAGAATATGTAATCTGTCAGCTCAATATAGCGCAGTGCAGCTATATTACAAATCAACCCGGCTAACGGCATACGTTGATGACATTTGCATTCTGGGTTGCAACATCATCTCACTGAAAGAAGTCCTCCTTCTCTTGGATATTTCAGCCCAACAAATTGGCTTTCAAATCAACGAAGCGAAAATCAAATATATGGTCACCGCGAGAAGGCAAACACGCGGAGATTTCATTTCAGGAGAAACACAATATGAGAGGGTGAATGAGTTTAAATATTTGGGATCGTTGATCACCAAGCAAAATTTCGTTTCTGTAGACATGTCACTTGCAGCAGGCTACCAAGCATTTTACGTCGATATTAAAGTCTTCAAGTCTCCCCATATATCACGCAAAGTAAAACTGGATTTTTATAAAGCACTGATAAGAGCAGTGATCGCCCTTGGTTGTGAGTCTTGGAGATTGACAGCACAAAACGGTCAAAAACTTGCTGTAACGAAACGTAAGATTATTCGAATTATTCTCGGTCCGATTAAGGAGGAAGCCATGCACAGAATTCCAATTAATCATGAGAACAGAAATGATCTCGATAAAGTCGACAACATCGGATTCATAAAATCATCAAGGTTAAGATGGCTTGGACACGTTCTTCGTTCACAAAATCGGACCACAAAACAAGCCTTGGAGTCGGTACTAACAAAAGTGTGTCATCGTGGGAGACTCACTCGTTGAATGGATGACATCGAGAAAGAACTGAACGAATTTGGTCATTGAGTCTGGCGTTCTCTTGTGATGGATCGTAAAATTTGGATAAGCATCGTTGAGGCGGCCAAATCCCTTCGTGAGATGTAGTGCCAACGTGAGAAAGATAAGATGATTGGCGTGTTGCTGGCAGCTCAACAATTGTATTTTGTATGTCGTAAAATATTAGCGGATAATTGGAATCAGTATGGTAGGCTTGAAATCGAAATCTTACAAAATTCACAAGCATATACGTTTGCGGAAGAAATTAATCCACGTAATATTCAAGAAAAACTTCCTCACATCATTACAGGCTGTCAGAATAATGATTATAGCACAGAAGTGCACAGCAAATAATCGCAGAATGGTAGAAAATTTGATAGGAAATGACCGGTCAATGTAGAAGTATAGACCAGCATATAGTATAGTCATACTTCAAAAGTCTACACTTAGACTACCTCGAACGTACTAGAACACTTACAATAAAATCGAAAACTTTGAAAACTAAAGTTATCAATTTACCAACAAAACTCGGCAGAGGTAAAACACAGGTACACAGGAAAAGCAAGTTAAATGAAAAAGATAACCAAAAAACATTTCGAAAAGCCAGCCTTCTAGTTTTTATCAACAGAACGGGGTTAATAGTGTCGTAGTAGAGATAAAGAACTGTAAGACTGCTGAAACAGAGAATATTATCGCCAAAATGGTCCAATAAGGATACACATATAATTATCAAAGTTTTCCACCAGATTCAAATATATAACCATACTAAACTTACAACACTATCAACTTAGATCAGTAAAAATCAATCAGCCCCTTTCTTTGTTTCACGATAACAAAGTCATAAGCTACTGTTGTAAAAAAAACATAGTCATTACTCATAACATAATAAATTTAAATCGACTACTAGATAGTTTTATAATTGAGTAACGGGTATTTAATTGTTTTGTGGTACAATAAATTGTCTTGTTAATTGTTAACATAAACCACAAATTAAACAAAGTACATGTCAAATAAATCAAAATGTTATAAGTTAAAATGTCGCAGTAACTCCATTAAAACATCAATCAAACAATTATGTCGTAAACAATTATTGCAACAAAACGTTTTACAATCGATTTTTCAACAATATTATGCAATCTCAATTACGGAGTGTCGTCACTCTAAATTTGAAATGTTCCACCCAAAATAAACCATAAATCGGTCAATGGCACTCGAACACTTATCAAAGAAATAAAAGCATATAAATTTGTGTTCTATTTCCATCCTCATGATTGAATAAAATCCGTTAACAAAATTACAATGCGTAAGTATATCACACTTTGCGCGAGATTTGACAAAAACAGTAAACGTAAAACATTTTTTGCTACTCTAAAAATAGGATTTGCCTCTGTTTTTTTTTGCCGTGTGTGATTCAATTTAATTACTATATATGTGTTGTGAAAAATATTGTAATAAAAACACTAAAATATACAACGAAAACATTGTTGTGTACTCGATTTAGTGTTTATGTATAATGATAATGCCGGTACGGTAAATAAACGGACATTACGAGGTTTATTTATAACTTTGAAACACACTAAAACATAATATTATATAGACACTGTGATGTGATGTATCACGTGTCATACGTAATAAGCATTAGGTACATATTTTATTTTCGCGTTCGTAAACTATACTGTGGTATGTCAGGTTATATCGTTGAGTTTCATGTCACTGATTGATTTTATATTGTAACTATTTTTGGCGGCATTGAGCGTAAGTTTGTTTGTTAAAAAATGGAAAACTTACAATGCTGTTTTAAAAATACATTTTCTATATTATGTATGTACATATATTGAAATAGATATTTTTATAAGTTTTTTTTTAGGTGTGGTTAAGTATTGCAAATTACAATAACAATGTACTTACATATTATATGTACATCGATAAGTTTCCGGCATGTTAATTTTTGCGTTAAATCAGAATATTAAATATCTGCATAGTTAAGTTAAAACTTTTAACTTCTTTGTTACCGTACATATTTCCAACTAAATTTAACTATGTTACAGAGGCTGTAACCAACACTTACAGTGAATCCAGGCCAATACAGAACTCAGGACTATATGGTGGGTAGCTTTTTTATGTGGCTTATCGCCGTTGAGCAACAGAATATGGCACGCAATAAAAAGCGGCACTTTTTTGTGCATTCATGCAATAATGCCTTTTTGATTGCATTAATTTAAAGCTCTGATATTTGGAAGGGGTACAGGATATAAAAGTGCATCTTACAGCTGGCCATCTCGTGTTTTATATATGCTCTTCGTGCTACTGCTAATGTCGACCAATTCAACACGTACCAGTTGTTGATCAGGCCTGTTGACATTTACGGATATGAGAGTTGGATGCTAAACAAACGGAGCGAGGTTCTTGATACGGTACGAGCCAGTAATGCACACTGTTTTAACTAATATTCACAGCTTCTACTCTAAACTGTTTTGATATCGAGCAACATTGGACTGCTCTTCTAGCAGCCGGTCGGAAGTGTCTACTATATCTAGAATAATCTACGTAATGCGTAGATAAAGACAAAAATCGAAGGTGCTCACCATGGCGTCTGACCACAAATACGCTAATATTGATTCTATTAACCGTAAAGAAACATAAAACACTCAACGAAAAAGAAACATTTTATGACATAAATTTATAAAACAAAAAAAAAATTGTACTGTAATCTTAATGCTATTCTCAAGTAGATTAACACATGAGTCATAAGTGGTTCGGTTTACATAATGTTAATTTTGTAATTTAATACTTACATATAAAATGTATTGCATAATATTACACATATAATTTGGGTATGATTTTTTTCGGAGAATATAAAAATTTATACACTCGAGGGGGTTATGGTTATCGGGTTTAATATTTAATATTTTTTAAGGAGGCAATTGGGTCAAAACCTGCAATACGAAGCAATCAAAAACATTGCATATCGATATCGACTTCCTTAATTTTATCAAGTGAAATATCTGGGGAGGTTTCCAAGCAGTTTTGAATCATTACTCGAGCAACATCTAATTCTTCCATAGTGGTATATCCGGTAGCTGAAGATTGCCAGGTTGAGGCCGATTCACTGTTTGTATGACGAGAATATTCCCCATGGGAACCGCTCAAAACTGGACATTTTAAAACTGGATATTTCAAAATAAGATTTGACAAAACGAGATAAGGTACAAAACTGGATGTTTCAAAATTGGACAATTCAATACGAGATAAGGTACAAAACGAGATATGGTACAACACTGGATATTTGAAAACAGGATATTTCGACATGTGATTTAAACTTGCAATGATTTTTTAGGAAAGTTCTGGAATATGGCCAATAAGGAAGGAACTCGGCGAGTTCTTAACCGATTTTGATGAAATTCGATATGCAAGATGAAAATGGGATTTAAAATGGTTTTTCGGGAAAGTTCTGGAATATGGCAAGTTAGGAAGGAACTCGGCGAGTTCTTAACCGATTATGAGGAAATTCGATATGTAGGATAAAAATGGGGTTAAAAAATGATTTTTTGGAAAAGTTCTGGAATATGGCCAGTTAGGAAGGAACTCGGCGAGTTCTTAACCGATTATGAGGAAATTCGATATGTAGGATAAAAATGGGATTTAAAAATGATTTTTTGGGAAAGTTCTGGAATATGGCCAGTTAGGAAGAAACTCAGTGAATTCTTAACCGATTATTATGAAATTCAATACGTAGGATGAAAATGGAGTTTTAAAATTATTTGTTGGGAAAGTTCTGGAATAAGGCCAGTAAGGTTCCATACTTGAATATTTCTAAGAATTTTCCTTCACTTAATTTTTTTTGCTTTAATTGTATAATTAAATTTGATTTTAAAACGCTTTTTGGGAAAACCTCTGGAATATGGCCAGTAAGGTTTCATACTTGAATAATTTTAAGCAGAGAGATAGAATTTTCCTTCACTTAATTTTTCGACATTCTCAAAGACAAAACTGAGCATAAGTACGATATCTGCTCAATATGAAATACCGACACCGACTTCGTGATTGATACCAATTTTAGTTTAATTTTAACTGAGTTTCCAAATCTTGTGAAAGAACCGGACTATAAACTTCCTGTAAATCATTGTGTCGTTCACCATATTCAAACAAGTGGTCCACTACCATTTTGTAATCCAAGGAGGCTGGATCTTCCGCAAGGTTAAATGCTATTACGGTGCCAGTTAGGTATCCGCAATACCTCATATCCTAAATTTTCCTATTGGGTTGAATGGTTCCCGGATATTCTCTAAAATTGATTTGGTGAAAGCGTACCATCATATATTAGTAGTACTGGAAGACATACACAACACTGCTATAACTACGCCGTTTAGATTTGAGTTTGAGTTTGTTCGTATGCCTTTTGGCCTGAGAAATATGAGTCAAACATTCCAGCTATTTATGAATACAGCTGTTCAAGGGCTAGATTTTGTCTTTGTATATATAGACGACATTCTGGTAGCTAGTTAGAATGTTGAACAGCACGAACACCATTTAAGGCTTCTTTTTAGCAGGCTGGTGGAATTTCGAGTGAACATTAAAACGTCCAAATGTGTTTTGGGTGCCGAAAGTCTCAATTTTTTAGGACACATAATATCGAAAAATGAAATCTCACCAAACGTTAGTCGAGTTGAAACGATTTGTAATTTCCCCTTTACCATCTTCGATTCGGCAATTATAACAGTTCTTAGGTATGATTAATTACTATAGTAGATTTGTTAGAAACATTGCACTATATCTCTCACCATTGCATTCTCGTTTGGCCTCACTGGTAAGGTTAAAAAATAAAGCTCGTATTTTGTCATGGCCAGAAGAATGTGAGAAATTCTTCAATGAAGCTAAACGTGATCTGGCAACATCAACTATTTTAGTACATCCTAATGATGAGAGAACTTTCAGTATAACTACGGACGCATCAAGTTGGGCCGTCGGCGCCGTGTTATAACAACTAAATAAGGAAACCTGGGAACCAATCTTATTTTTCTCGAAGAAACTTTCGTCGGTAGAGTCAAGGTACTCAGCTTTCGACAGAGAGCTTTTAAGGATTTATCTAGCTCTGAAATATTTTCGCTATTTTATAGAAGGCAGACAGTTTATACTTTATATAGATCACAAACCACATCCGCGAGCCATTACTTCGAAAACTGAACAAAGTCCTCGACAATCGCGACACCTGGACTTTATCGCACAGTTTACAAGTGATATCAGACACGTCAGTGGCAATAATAATGTAGTTGCAGACTGTCTATCAGAGGAACTCTTCTTAGATGTTGAAACCGTCAACCAACAAATGTTAATAAAAACTCAAGATAGTGATGACCAGTTGATACAGTTATTAACGAGCGAGAAACGGAACACCAAATTTTCATTTAAATTAGAAAAATATAAAGTTTCAGACATTGGTGAAATTTATGGTGGGAAATTTCATAGGGCGCAGACGTCCATTTGTACCAAAAGATTTAGGAAAATCAGTTTTTGAATCATATATATATATATATATATATATATATATATATATATATATATATATATATATATATATATATATATATATATATTATATATATATATATATATATATATATATATATATATTTTTATATATATATATATATATATATATATATATATATATATATATCCGATGAATTTAAATAAAACAGGATGTAGCTCATACTTGTTGCTCATGAATTAAGTTTAAAATTTTTCCATTCCAAATCGTTTTCTTTTCTTATTACGAGTATATTGCGGAAATTATTGTGTCTTGAATAATGACATATTTAGCATTGAAAATCAACTGTTCAATTTACATTTTAAACTGCTACCATAAACGTGGTAATAGCTCATTCTATAGATCTTTTTATCCAGTAAAGGTGCTCATTCATAATTGGAATAAATGATGCCAAATATTTTACACAGCTAAGGTACTTTAATTTTTTAGAGGCATACAATTTTAAAATGTTTCCGCGAAATGTAATATTAGGCATTGGAAGAACTTTAACTTGACCTTTACCTAGCAGGTAGCCTATACCTGTTTATTCTCTCGGAATTCTTCCATTATGCAACGCGATATCGTTATATTTTGCGTCAATTATGTTTATATTTTTAAAAAATATTCTGCTGTTATACTTTAGAATCGTCATTAAATTTTCAAAATAAAATTAGCAACTTGTTAGGCATTGATTTGCAATTAAAAAAGTTCAAATAACAACTTGTTTAGCATTAATTTCGAAATCTTTGCATAAAAAATAAAAATGCCCTAATTTTTATTTAGTTAAAACAATATTTAAAAAATAAAAAATAAGGTCAATATGGTTAAGATACCGCGTACAGGCTTGAAATGATATTTGTTTTCAAACCTTCAGATTTTAGGCGACGATTAATTAATATTATACTAAAAAAAATCTAAACGATTAATTTCACAATGGTTCTAGGATTTGCTGATACAAAAGCTTGGTAGTGTCTGTATTAGTCACTACATTTTATAAAGTTTCAGTCGTAGCATAGGGCGTCTACTAGGCTGGACCACCCTACTCTATTACTTTTATTTTCACACATCTTTTTGATTTTTCCGGCCCATTTCTTCTCCAAGTCATCGCTGGTCCTTCAACGTTTTTTTTCACTTGCGGGTTGTTCTGTTCACACTTCATTTGCGGTGGTTTTATTCGGTCAGTATTTGACCAATTCATCTTCATATAACAGATAATTATACCAGATGAACATCTTGTATGGCTTAAATTTACACAAGTAAATTTATATTACTGCAAATTAATGCAAACGAAATCCAACCAATCGAATAATAGAATTTCATATAAAAACGCATATTTTCGTCCTTTTCTTTGTTCTTGCAAACGATTATTTTATTAAAAAAAAAAAAAAATAAAAAAAAGTTTTTAGTTTTTTGGTATATTTTGGTTTTGTTTTTTGTTTTATTTTTTATACAATCTAATAGTCGTGCGCAAAAAACAAGTAAAGTCCTCTACTTACAGATCATAAACCTTTATGTGTTTGTGCGACATCAAGGCATATTGTTGACATGTCTGATTTTGTCGAGTGCTTTCTCAATAGCATTAGTAAGCCTAGGCTGAGGCACCTGGTTGATTGTGAAGTGTTTACTTCTAAATCCAAATTGGTGATTTGTATTAAACACTTTCTTTTAAATTATTGGCCGACGTCTTTCCATTTTAGAAATTACTGCCATATATCTATTTTTGAATGCACTAAATATGAAGAGTCATCCGGTTTAACTTTCATTTGTCCGCTGTTTTTCAAAAATTGAATTATGTTTTGTTGTTGTGTGAGGAGTGGAGTCACAAAATATAAATAATTTGAATATAGGTGACAGAGTAGTCATTAAGATTGAATGATTTTGTTGCATAGCACAATTGCAATAATGTTGAAGTTGTTGTTATTTTGGATCTTGGCGTTATATTTTTAAGCAAACTTACATGTGTCAATCAATTAGACTGCATTATAAGTAAAGGCTACTCTTTATCGGGATTCATTAAGCTTAATAGGGGGGAGTTCTGTGCTTCTCTCACTTTAGTATATCTTTGCTTCTTACGACAGGTTTTGTATTAGAATATGCCTCGGAAGTTTGGGAATCGTTTTATTAAGTTCATTTGGCGAGGATCGAAAGTATTCAAAAACAATTTTTGATGTAAACATTACGTCGTTTTCCTAAACTAAACTTTAGTTTTGTTCGCGAGCCATATATAAAGCAACTTGCATTGATAAACTTACAAACGTTAGAAAGTATACGTAAAATCGCTTAGGCTACGTTCTCGCATTGTTATTTGCTCTAAAATCAATGTTGATGTATTTGGTTTGTTATGAAACTATTTAATAGGTCTATAAACTCAAGTCTTACAGTATGTGATACTGGAAATACTTGATACATTTTTTTGACACAAGGACGATCTGTGAATAAACAACAACAACAATACATTTTTATCTGTCAAAATTAATCATCGAATTTTATTCGAATTTTTCTTTCATGCAACAAACACACTCAAAATTTATAATAACTTTATGTATAGGATGAATAACTTAAGAACATAAGAAAAATGAAAAGTTAGCTTGAAGTTATCTATTTACGAAAATGGGATCTATTTACGAAAATGCCTAATAAATCAAAAATTTTCATGTTTTTCGTATATTTTGATTTGTTTGTTTAAATAATCAAATAGCCGTTTGCAAGAAAAAAAGAAAAGGATGAACATATGCGTTTTTACTTTTTATATATGTATTGTATCTATTGTTCGTTTGTTTAGATTTTGGTTGCTTTAATTTGCATAGTATAAATTTACTTGTATAAATTTGAGCCATACAAGATATTTATCTGGTATAATTATCTGTGTCACTACTTTAAACAATTTTTCAAAACAAATGGCTTGGCTTTATATCTTTCTTTTTTATTTTTATCATTTTTACTGTATTCGAATTTTGGTATTATTATTTTCGCAGTGAGTAAATTTCATGTCATTATTGTCACTGTCAATATGTAGGTGACTTAAAGAGAATTTCTTTTTAAGTTTTTATTATTTGTTTGCTTTATCAGAGCTGTAATGCAGTTCCGTTGCTTCTAGCAAACAGTGAAATAGACTTTTGTATACTCTTATTAGTATGCTCTATAATTTTCGAGTGTGGGAGGGAATTTTACTGGAACGTGCATGCCTACTGTCTTGTGATGGTTGCTTATACGATGTGATAAGTATAAGATAAGGCAGCAATGTATAGCCTAAATCACCTGTAAAACTATACTATATCAAAGTTGTGCTTAAGGGCAGTTTTGTTTATCACACAATTTTTGATCACATAAACGTCCCAAATGACGAAATATAATTGTTTGTTAAATGTCAAAATGTATCAAAGTAAACAAAAAATTTAAATACCAACTCAAATTGGTTTTTCAAAACCAAACTAAAAAAAAACGCATAGTGCTGCGTACGTCACTCTCTATAAAATTAAAGCCAAAATCATAATACCAAATTTTGACTCACGTGAGAATAAGCGTCACTGTGAGTGACAGATGAAGTGAAAACCATAGTAGGGGTATTACGCACCTTTTATAAAAATTTTCTTAAGAAAGCCACTTTACTGTTTTGTGTTATATAATTGGTTGCAAAAATGAATGAATGAACGATATGAATTAGCACTGCCATTTTATCAATTCGACGAAACTCGTTGCAAAATTGGGTTGCATATGAGGTCACTCCACAACAAGTTTTAAATTTAAATAAAGAAAAATTTTATTAGCTTTTAGTTTGTTAAAAAAAAAACTTGGCAAAGTTTTTAAATTATAGGAAAGCTCATTGCGTACCTCAAATCGATATGGAAAAATAAAAGTAAAAGCTGCTATAAATAGGAAAAATATTCCTAAAGTAAATACTCTTATACGCAAGGCAAACTAAATAATTAAGCGAAAAAGTGCAGAACTGCTGTAAAACTTTCCTTTTTTTCCTTTTCCTTTTCCTAATGAAAAAACAAATACTGGGGTATTTATATCATTAATTGTTTTGGTCTAGCCAAATATATCGCTAATGTCTCGTTGCCCCGGTGGTATCAGGGTATACTAACTCTTGATAGATCCAACTATAGTTGCAGCCAGACACCTAACTATCGGTACTACTCTCCTCCCACCAAAAATATTACAAAAATATTGAAAATAGATTCTAATTTAATATGAGAATTTATATTGTAGCTACAAGCATGTTTTAAAATACTGCATTCATCATCAACAACAAGGTAATAATTGTCATAATTTTAATAATAAATTTACCAACCATATCATCTGATAACATACTATGTATATAAGTACATTGAAATTAATTGTATAAATTATTATTTTATTGTAAATTGGATATAGCAACTGTGATTGTAGATTAAGATAACGAATCGTTAGTTATATATGAACAACATACATGTTAATGCGATATGATTGTTAAATTTATGGTTATTTATCCATCAAAAATAGAAATACACAACATAATGTAAACAAATGCATAATAAGAATACAATTAATATTGTTAATAATTAGTTAATAGATATATAATTATACCAATATAATTGACGACAATTAGAGAAAATAAAAGTTGATATTATTTGCCACCGTATACATGAATTGCGGATTTAAATTATGTTTTTTCACACGTTATTATATGTTTGACGTTTGGTTTTATGTCACAATCTCACATTTGATTACTCCTTTTCACTTCATTTATATAATTCTGTAACAAGTCTATTTTGCTTTTGCAAGATTTCATTTATCACTTGCCATTAAAAAATTTCGCTTCCAATTATTGGTTGGCTGTTTTTGAATGACATTCTGACAATCAATTTGTAGGTGAAAGACTCACCCGCAATTTGTTTTTTTTATACCTAAAAATATTTAATATTTACATGAATTTTCTTAGTTAAGATACTTAGCCTAAACTTTATCATCTATTATTCATAAGTATTTTAGTATTATACATCTATTGTTTTGTAAATTTCTTAAGTATTTAAGATATATTGGCTTACAACTATTTTAACTACTTAAACTACTATTATCTACTTAACTTAAACGTCTGTAGTTATATATACAACATTTATTTTAATTAAATTATGATACAGATGTTAAACATAACATAAATATTCAATAGTAAATTTGTTCCTAAAAGAAAAGAGAATTATTATCGGGTTATGTGTCAGGTGAGAGACTTATATTTTGAATTCCTCCGCGAGTGCCAGGTCCCATGAATAAGGGATTGCACGAAGGAATTATGCTTCGGAATTGGTTATCCTATCAATATACTTCGATTGAAGTCGACAGGCGAAGTTTTTGAGGCTTTCTATATTAGCGCAGGTTTTTGAGATCTTTGTTAGTTGTGCTTTTGTAGGTTAGTGGTTTAGGCCAATCATCAAACACGAATCTAAGGCTGGTTGATTGCAAAGTTGATAGACTAACTCATTGTGTCTCAGTCAATTCTCCCATCCATGCAGAGATAGCGTAGATTACGATGGGCCTCATATATGCCTTATATAATCTTAATTTATTTTTGGCAGAGGTGCCTATAAAGTAAAACTAAATCTATAAAGTAAGTTGCGAACTGCAAAGGCTTTTTTTCGAACATTTTTGGTGTGAGAGAGAGATGATAGTTTACTATCTATAATCACCCCTAAGTATTTGATTTGGTTTTTATATTCTAAGGTGCTACCTTCGAATGAAATAGGGCTAGCTTTTGGCATTTTACTTTATTGGTTGCGGTGGAAATTAATAATTTCGATTTTAAGAGAATTTACCTTAATTTTCCATTTCTTCGCATACTCGGAATACTGGTTTAGATATTTGGATTACTATTTTATATTTAGATGTTTAGATTACAATCTTTCACTAGATTTCCGAGCGCTAATTGAAGATGTGAATATAGCCGTGTCATCGGCATAAATTTGGATGTTAGTGGTTTTCGGGATATCATGATAGAAGCTGATATACTAGAACAGCATTTTCTATGTCCAGAAAGCCAGCGATTGTTGAACGACCAAATCGCTTGGCGTTTTTATTACAGTTTTTCAGCCTCAGCACTGCTTGAGTAGCAGAGTGGCCAGCACGAAATCCAAATTGTTCTTCTGTTAAGAATAACTATTTCCATCACCTTACTTATTCCGTTTAGGAGTGATATTGGGCGAGTCTGCTCTATACTAATAGAAGGCTTTCCTGGTGTAGGAATAGGGATGACTTTGCCGAGTTTCAAACAATCTGAAAAGTAGCTTGTCTTTAAGATACCGTATCGGTAAGTTATGATATTGCTTTATCTGGAAGATTTCTAAGTACCGAGTTGGCTATGTTATCGTCTCCCGGAGCTTTTCTTTTATTAAGATGCTGAAGGATGTTGGCAACTTCTGCTTTATCGACCATCTCAATTAAGGGTGGATTAAGAGGAAGAGAATTAAGAAAATTATTGACACAGTTATTGACTAACGGTTCGAAACAAGGATCTTTTTGAGAATCGTTTTGTATATGAACTTTTTCATAGTGAGACGCGATTTCTTCTGCAATTATTTTAGGATCTATGTTTGGACTAGGATCTTTAGCTATTGAAGTAATCACATTTTGTTTTTTACCATTAAGTTCTCGAATTTCATTGGAAATTTCCGGAGAATTATCGGGAATTTTAGGCATTCTAATTGGGAAATCAGAATTTCTTAGTTCGCTAAACACGAAATCATATTAGAATAAAAACTAACGTCAGATTTCAAGATATGCTCTGGGTATTTATAATAGAGCCGACGCATTCAAATACGTAGTTTAATGAGGTTTTGGAGCTCATTGAATGAGAAGTATAGTTGCCTTGATGGCTAACTTGAATACGTTAGTTAACTTGACCGATTTTTCCTCAATTTGAGTAGCAGTAGTGATTTCTGAGTGTTCTGGGAGGTTTCGATGAACATGAATTTTAAATTTCAACCAGTCAGCTTGGGAGTAGTTGCGAAATACTTTTGTTTCTTCTGGTTGGGTCTTGAAAGGGATTGTGAATACAATTGGTATATGATCTGAGCAAAATTTGTGCAAGACTCGTGGTGTAGTGACTAGAGAGATATTTTTAGATAGAACCAAATCAAGAACCGAGTTTCCTCTTGGGAATGTTGGTTCGTTAGGAGTATTTAATTGGATATTGGAATTATTGCAAAAATTAAGAAGTGAACGACCATTCTGGTTATTATTTGGACAACTCCATGTGGTGTGGTGTGAATTAAAGTCAGCTGCCAAGATAACTTTGTTACTGGAGCTAAAAAGATGTTCCAAATCATGACTTTTGACTTGTCTCACGTAAATAGAGCAAAACGTGAGATATTTGTTCTGGGTACCAACATTTAAAAGTATTGCCTCAGTTTCGGCTGTTACAAAAGTTTTGGCTAGGAAGTGAGCAATGCCATTCTGGATTAAGATAGCAGTGCCTCCGGATTTGGTACTTATTGCATCTAGCTTAAAAGTGGTATACCCAGTGACTTGAAATTTATATTGTTGAGTTAGGTGGGTTTCGGATAAGACAGCTATGTGAGGCTTGTGACGGAAGAGAATTTCTTCAAGTTGTTGTCGCCGATCTAGTGAAACTAGACTATTGACATTCAGAGAAATGCATAGAAGTTGTTTTAGCATTAAGGGCCTGGAAACCACTTTTGCCAAGCTTTTGGTTGTTTTTTGCAGTTAGTGGCAATTTGTAGGAAAACTTTCTGAATAAATTCTTCGATCGACGAAACAATGACACAAAAGTTCAATGAAATAAATTTTGTGTTCAATAGTTGCTTTGAAAATATGGTTAATGCATTGTGCTGTAGATGTACGCGCAGATTGGTTTTTAATGTAAGTTTCTTTACGTGTTTTCAAAGCTTTGTGGCAAGCCTTGGTTTAATCACCTTGTGCTGATTTTGGTACGACTGGTAGAATCTGTTGGAAGTCACTCACCTGCTCATAAAATGAAAGTACCACTGAATTGGTTTGCATTTGCCCGAAAATATTAATGAGTCCAATAAAGTGCTTCAAGCGATTTCTTATTTGCATTCATTGAGTTTTGTAAAATTGAATATTTAATGGTAATTTATTTTATTTTATTTTTTTTTACTTTTATTTATTGAAACTAGTCTTTTCAGACTAACCATCAATTTACATCTAAATTCTTAAAAACTAAATTGTAATGAGGTCACTGTTGATCCAGCGATACTCCAATGCCTGTTCGTTAATAGGTACCTGCCCACATACTGACGAGCTCGAACGGTTTGGTTCTCTTTGAGTCTTCTACCATGTGTTCATTATCTAGTAGCCAAGACGCTTCCGCATTAATATGTTGCACTAGCCCCGATTAATGCTTCGTTGCAAATCTTTTTATTTCATGTTTTACATCCGGTATCCCCAAATCTCGATGCAAATCTCTATTACGATGTACCAGGGTGCATTGACTATACTCCGAAGTACCTTATTCTAGAAGTTTTGTATAGGTTTGATGTAACAATTTTTAGTACAGCCCCAAAACTGAATACCATATAGCCAGACCGGTTTTAGGATTTGATTGTAAATCAATATTTTGTTGTCTGCGCTTAATTTTGACCTTCGTCAAATTAGCCAGTACAATTGTCTATATTTAAGATCAAGCTCCTTTCTTTTCTTCTTCACATGCTCTTTCCATTTGAGCTTAACGTCCAGTGGCATACCCAAGTATTTGGCGGAATTCTCGTATGGCACCATGACATCGTTTATGCTGATTGGCGGCGGATTAACCAATAGTTTGTTCGTAAAGTTGACATACACATATTTTAATTCATTCAGTTTGGTTTTCCATCGCTTGGTCCACTGGTGAATTTCTTCACTTGCATATTGAAGTTTATTCGCCGCCTCTTCGTCAGTTTGCGCTGTTGCTAGTATAGCGGTGTCGTCAGCAAACGTTGCTATGCTTACATCATAGGGCTGTGGTATATCACTTGTATAAAGTAGATATAGGAGTGGACCCAGAACACTGCCTTGTAGGACTCCTGCCCTTACCTTATCGAAAGCTGGTGCCACGTCCAGAAATAAGGTAGAACAAATATGTTTACCTTCTAACGCCTTTTCTATAATGTCTGTAATTCTGTGAACCTGGTCAATTGTTGAATGTTTACATCTGAATCCAAATTGGTGATCCGGTATTAGGTTTCTACTTTCTATTATTGGTGTCATTCTTCTAAGAAGAAGTCTCTCCATTAGCTTTGAGATGATAGGAAGCAGGGATATCGGACGATATGGTTGAGCTTCATTTGGCGGCTTACCTGGTTTCAGTAGCATCATAATTTCTGCAACTTTCCAGGCAGAAGAAACATGCCGTAATCTAATAACAGCATTAAACAAATGGGTTAGTTGAACAATAGCTTTCTTTGGTAGTTGCTTTAGAATATCAAGGAGCCTTTCCAGTCTTCAGATTGAATTTTATTTCCCTATTAACTTCTTTCTAAGTTATTAA
Organism: Tipula confusa; assembly: GCA_963556175.1. NCBI lineage: Eukaryota > Metazoa > Arthropoda > Insecta > Diptera > Tipulidae > Tipula > Tipula confusa. The sequence continues at coordinate 67,602,372 of OY744476.1, forward strand.
AGGGATTCTGCCCCCATAGTCGTTTCTGCCATTTTCAATTATAATATCCGATTCGGTCTCATCCGGTTGGAAAATACCAGCCAGGTGATTAGCAAACACTTCAGCTTTGAATTTGTTAACCCTGGCTCACGAGCCATCACTTCGCTTAATAGGAGGGATCTGCATGATTGGGGTTTTCATTCTTTTGGTGGCCTTCCATAATGGGTAGTCTGTATTTTCATCAGCCGTAAACTTTCCAAGAAACGAAAAAAACGATTTTTGATTTAACTTCTGAATTTCTCGCTTAAGCTGCTGTGATTTGTTATTTAGGATCGTCTTGTCAGATGGAGTTCTCGTTTGTTGCCATTTTTTCCTAGCTTTCCTTTTTTCTAAGACCAGGTTCCTAATTTCTCTTGGATAGCTTTTACCAGTAGTTTTGGATGTTGTTTCTTTAGTGTTATTCCACGCGGCTAATTGAATGATATTTGTGAAGTTTTCAACCTCTTCCTCTAGCTCCGTTACCGTTTTTAATCGTGTTTGTAGGTTAATATTGCTTTCTAATTCAGATCTGAAGCTAACTCGGTCAGTTGTTTTATTGACAAGAGTTGGTCTTGTTTCCTTCCTAATTATCTTGTCGCTTATGGTAAGTATCACTGCAGAATGATCAGAGACCATATCTGAATTATCCTCTACTTCAATAAAATTTGATGAAACTTGTTTTGATATAAAGAAATCTAGTAGATCAAGAATTTTAACTGCGTCTGTAGGCCAATATATCGGCTTGCCAGTGGAATGTATGTTACATCCCATTTCATTTATTGCATTTTTTAGTTCGTTACCTTTGGTTGTTGTAAGCCTAGATCCAAAGTCAACATGTTTTGCATTAAAATCACCTCTTAATATAAATCTACCATTGAAATGTTGTAGGATATTCAAGTAGTTTGATTTCTTCAGGTTGTATCTAGGTGGAAAATATACCGCTCCTATCTGAAGGTGTTGCTTGGTAGATGTAATTTCTACTTCGGTAAGCTGGGTTTCAGGTGATTGATAATGCTGGCATTCATGGTGTTTAATGTAGTTTATATAACAGCGGTTCCTCCTCTTGCTTGGTTATCCGGATGGATTGTTTCGTAAAGTTGGTAACCCTGAATTTTTAAGTAAGATTGTCTTGTTGGATGGGTCTCAGATATCAGACACACATCGATATTTTACATTTTTAAAAAGGCTTTCAGTTCATGTTTTTTATTTTTAATACCGTTAGCATTCCATGTAGCAATTCTTAATTTTTCTTGGTACATCATTTTGGGAGAAATAGTTAGAATAACAAAGCCGAATTGCCCTGTTCCAATCTTTGAAGCCTTTCAGAAAGGTTGCTTATGGCATTCGAAACATTCTGCATCATTTCCATCAGAGTATTCGAATGTGTAGGGTTCAACACTGGTCCTGAGCTGACCTTTCCTGTCACAGCCACCTGTGCATACGATATACCACTTCTGACATGATGACTAAATGATTCTGTTGGTTGGCTCTTTTATGAACTCATTGGTTTATTTTGATTATTTCTTCTTTTTTGGAGTTCTTTCGCTACCAGACATCCTCGGTAGCTTGCAGGGTGGACCTGTGCACAGTTTGAACACTTTGCCGCGGTGGACCTGGGCTTCTCACAAGCAATATTTAAATGTTTCTTAGCACATTTAACACATCTAGGTTCGTGTTGGCAGAACTTATGAGTGTGGCCATATCGCTGACAACGTTTACATTGCGGAATTATACGATTACTTCTAACCGCCTCGGTAAATAAAAATTATGCCAATTTGATCCATAAATTTGCTGCAGGGTTTCTTTGGAGGATTGGCTGGTTTTTCAAAACTTCTTATTATTCTCAAATTGAGTTTGGTTCTCATCAGTTGACGGTAATAAACCTCATTTGAACTAGTACATAATCTTCGTATATCTTCTAATTCCTGGAAAATAAACTTATCGCATACTAATCACACAGTACACTCTTCAATGACTCACTTATTTTATCTTACGAACGATAACGATACACTGATCAGTTATCGTGACTCAATCATTTACTTATTTATGAGACCAACAGATATTATTTTCAAATAACCTTGGTTTTCATAATTTGTTGTTTTTACCGGGAAAGACTTGACACAGTTTAACTTGTACTCAGGAAAAGGGTAACCTCAAATGACAATAATTTAAATGCAATAGAGATTGCACATAAACATCATTACTGAATTCGACACAGAACATGACAGATACAGGTTAATGCATCAAATGGAATCAATTGCAAAACCTTCACACTTTAATTTACAATTTCCACAAATCACACAATTGTCTAATTGTTGCATGGATAATTGCCTAGCGTTTCACTGCACTAAACAATTGAAAGTATTTCATTAAATATCACTAAAATATTTCAAATATTTCTTTGAAGGTAACTAATAACAAATGAAATACATATTCATTAAGTACTCGTACATGCGCTGTACAAAGAAATTATTGTCTCTGATATGTTCGATTTTAACTATAAAGCCATGAGAATTTAGTACTTAGTTGAGTAAATCGTTTAGCACATTAAATCAGAATTTTCTTTGAATGCAAATTATGGCTTCATGAATAAAAAGTAGTATTACAGTAAAGCCAAATAGTTGTATAATTACATGCATTATAACTGTAAATCAGCAAGCTTAATTATTTGCTTTGTTTTTTTTTTCAGATTAAATTCACTTGAAAAAATCTAAAATGGTAAGTAGATTTTGTTGTTAAACATTTTGTTGAGAGTGTTGCTTGCCTTGTTTAAAAGTTTTTAGATTCAATTGGATTTCCCTCATACAATTCTTAAATTTAGTGTAATTTTAAAAGCTTAGTATTGTTAAACTTAAAGTTTTAACGAAATGTTCCAAATATGTTGTTGTTTTTCAAAGGCTGATTTTTTTCACTCTGCTTTGGTTGAACGGCGAAAGCTGGATCTAAAGATCTATAATCAACATGTATATTATAATAAACAAATGTATGTTTTTTGTGAGGTTGTCGCATAATGATCAAAGGTTACTACGTTCAGAGTAAAAAATTATTGCTTAACACAAAAAACAGCAAACTTCATGGCACTCACAAACAAATTATCGAAGCAATCAAGACATTTAAAAATATTTATCAGCGAAAACAAAAGTTGAATTTTTGCTTCTGTGCGTAACAAAAAACATTTCTGACATATTTTTATCAAGTGTACTATTATTTGTAATAAATTAAAGAATAATCAGATTTACTTACATGAGGATCGACTTAATTAACATATTTAGCTATCATCATAGGTTAGGTTAAATGGTCGTCTTAATGGACGTGACATAGATACAATTGATCCATATAGCCTTACCACAACAATTGTGTTCTCCATTTAATACCTACTGGAACCAATTCGAGCTTCTAACAAAGCAGTTGATATCCCTGAAGCTCATCCTACTGAAGTCCAACAGGTCACATAGGAGACGAGCTCCTAAAGACTTTAGCCTGTACCGAGCTAGGCTGAGACAGATGAAGAGCAGATAGAGTATAGTCTCCTTCTCATCCTTACAACATCTACAGTAATCATGAGAAAACACCCAGTCTACTCGCATGCTTACTAATAAGACAGTGTCTTACTAATGATACCCGTAAATATGCTTATATTGCGCCGTTGCATGGATATTAGTTGATTAAACCTGATTAAGTCATAGCAAACGGTACTTCCTGTATCAGCGTGGCATGGTAAGATGTAACAGGAGGTACCTTGACGAGCGAGTTCATGTAAGCTGAAAGTTTAACAGTTTTGCCATCTCGTTAAGAGATGAGAGACAGTTCTGGGCTACTTTCGACGTGATAAAGCCTGATTTTAAAATTTAATGGCAGCCTAATTATCCGTAAAAATGCCGATATCGCTTACAAATATTAAATTATACTTCATCCAGTCTATGGCTTCTTTGATTGCGATTAGCTCCGTCTGAAAGACACTACAGTGATCAGAAAGCCCAAAAGAGAAGTTTAAATTTAGTTCCTTGCAGAACACCGTCTCTGCGATCAATTCTCGCTCCATCCGTAAAGAAGTTAATTGTATCGGGATTCAGAACTGCTAATATCAGAAGCCAAATTGCTATAAACGCAGCCATTTCTTTAGCTAAGATATCAAGAGGGATTAGATGAAAGAGAATCTCTAGTGGCTGAGTTGAAGCGCTCCTAAGTCCACCCTTAATACACAGGCAGGCAGTCCTTTGAACCTTCATCCACAGCTTTTGGTTTGTCACTGTACTTAGAGCTGGCCACCAAACTGTAACTCTGCGTACAGTAGAACAGGTCTACCTAAAGAGGTGTACAGCCAATGTACGATGCGAAGGTTTAGTCCCCATTCTTTCTCGATGGCATTCTTATCGGAGTATAGCGCTATCGTTGCTTTCCTTACTCTTTCTAAAATATTAGGTTTCTAGCTTAGTTTGCTCCGTAATTTGACTCAAAAATTTTACTTGATCTGTGATATTCCAACCAACTCCTTTAAGAGTGGTTGGGTTGAAAACAGGAAGTTTGTACTTCCTAGAAAAAAAACCAATTCAGTTTTAAGTGTACTAGCACTTAGACCGTACCTATTTGATAAGGATACCAAGGACATTTTGCATATCTCCGAGATTGTTTAGATATTTGCCGATGGCAACATCATCTGCATAAGTGACCACTTTAAAGCCAGTTTCAGTTCACGCCAGCGTTTATTCTATGCGCAATTTAAAGAGCTTCCTGCATTTCAGCCATGTTACTTGGACGAGGTTTGCCCTTAGGCCTACTAATAGAACACGAGCTCAAAATAGCTTCATTGAAAGCACTGGACACCCTATCGATCAAGGAATTCAATTCTTGTGTTGATTCAGGAGATTTAGGGACAAACTCTGGTAAGGAGCTACCTAGAATTGTTCTGAAGGTATCCCAGTTAGGGGTACCGGTCGAAACTGGATATTTTACAACTGGATTTGACGAAACAGGATAATTCAAAACTGGATATTTTAAAATGAGATAAGGTACAAAACGAGATATGGTACAAAACTGGATATTTCAAAACAGGATATTTCGACATGTGATTTAAACTTAAAATGAATTTTTAGGAAAGTTCTGGGATATGGCCAATTAGGAAGGAACTTGGTGAGTTCTTAATCAATTATGATGAAATTCGAAAATTCGATACGTAGGATGAAAATGAAATTTTGAAATGATTTTTTGGGAAAGTTCTGGAATATGGCCAATTAAGGAGGAACTCGGTGAGTTCTTAACCGATTATGATGAAATTCTATATGTAGGATGGGAATGTGATTTTAAAATGATTTTTTGGATAAGTTCTGGAATATGGCCAGTTAGGAAGGAACTCGGCGAGTTCTTAACCGATTATGATGAAATTCGATATGTAGGAAGAAAATGGGACATTAAAATGATTTTTTGAGAAAGTTCTGGAATATGGCCAATTAGGGAGGAACTCGGTTTGTTCTTAACAGATTTTGATGAAATTCTATATGTAGGACGGGAATGTGATTTTAAAATGATTTTTTGGAAAAGTTCTGGAATATGGCCAGTTAGGAAGGAACTCAGCGAGTTCTTAACCAATTTTGATGAAATTCGATATGTAGGAAGAAAATGGGACTTTAAAATGATTTTTTAGGAAAGTTCTGGAATATGGCCTATTAGGAAAGAACTCGGCGAGTTCTTAACCGATTGTGACGAAATTCGAGATGTGCTATCGAACTGTGCTATCGAACAGTGAAAAAATAAGGAATTTCCAAATCGTAAATAATTATTTTTATTTAACTGTTCAAGATTGGAATTCTTCTATCGCTACTAAATAACAATATGTATGTATTATATTATGTACATGATTTTTAATGTAATGTTCATTATAGAGCTCGATCTTGTTTATATTAAATAATCAAATAATCCCGCTTTTAACTGAAAATGGTTTAATAATTTATTTTCTTTTTCTTTAATTGTTTAATTAATTTTTCTCACATAGTTTCTCTAAAGAGAAGAAAAGTTAAATTAAGTAGAAAAATAAAAATAGATGAAGATAAATTTTACTAACAGTAAACTCGATCAAGTCAATGATTATTTTAATAAGATGAGAAAAGCAGCAATTAAAAAAACCATTAAGTGAAGGAAAATTCTATCCCTCTGCTTAAAATTATTCAAGTATGAAACCTTATTGGCCATACTCCAGAGATTTTCCCAAAAAAGGATTTAAAATCAGATTTAATTATACAATTAAAGAAAAAAAACATTAAGTGAAGGAAAATCCTATTTCTCTCCTAAGAAATATTCAAGTATGGAACCACACTGGCCTTATTCCAGAACTTTCCCAAAAAACATTTTAAAATTCCATTTTCATCCTGCATATCGAATATCATCATAATCGGTTAAGAACTCACCGAGTTCCTTCCTAACTGGCCATATTCCAGAACTTTCCCGAAAAATCATTTTTAAACCCTATTTTCATCCTACATATAGAATTTTATCATAATCGCTTAAGAACTCGCCGAGTTCCTTCCTAACTGGCCATATTCCAAGAAGTTTCCCAAAAAATCATTTTAAAGCCCCATTTTTTTCCTACATATTGAATTTCATCAAAATCCAATTTTTATATTACATATAGAATTTCATTAAAATCGGTTAAGAAATCGCCGAGTTCCTTCCTAACTGGCCATATTCCAGAACTTTTCCAAAAAATCATTTTAAAATCACATTCCCATCTTACATATAGAATTTCATCATAATCGGTTAAGAACTCACCGAGTTCCTTTCTAATTGGCCATATTCCCGAACTTTCCCAAAAAATCATTTCAAAATTTCATTTTCATCCTACGTATCGAATTTCATCAAAATCAGTTAAGAACTCACCGAGTTCCTTCCTAATTGGCCATATCCCAGAACTTTCCTAAAAAATCATTGCAAGTTTAAATCACAAGTCGAAATATCCTGTTTTGAAATATCCAGTTTTGTACCATATCTCTTTTTGTACCTTATCTCGTTTTAAAATATCCAGTTTTGAAATATCCAGTTTTGCACCATATCTCGTTTTGTACCTTATCTCGTTTTAAAATATCTAGTTTTGGAATATCCAGTTTTGTACCTTATCTCGTTTTGTCAAATCCTATTTTGATATATCCAGTTTTAAAATGTCCAGTTGTGAGCGGTTCCCCCCAGTTAGTCCTCCTATGTCTAAAGTTTGGAATTTTTGGAATATTTTAAATCTATTCAAATTGTAATTAGCAATAGTCAGAAAAGAAGGGCTCTTCGGACACTTTCCAATTTACTAATTTATTTGACATGAAGTTTGAGACAAGGATAATGTCCAAAACTTCCTGTCTATTACTAGTTATAAAAGTAGGCTTCCAGTCTATATTGCAGATAGAAAGGTCAGTACTTAGAATTTAATCAAGGAGTGACTCACCTCTCTCGTTCGTATCGGTGCTTCCCCATATCGTGTGGTGTGCATTTGCATCGCAACCAACGACGATTCCAACTTTACTTACCTGAGCATCCGTCATTAGTCGGAGGAAGGCTTTCCTCATCCAGGCCCTCATTAATTATCACTTCGCTCAAACACTACACCAATCCTTAAACGAGATTTGATGGCAAAAAAAAAACAATTACTTTGTCCAAAGTCTTAAATATAATCTTGAAAATAGATCCAGAATAAAAACAAATGATTTTCAGTTAGTGGTTCATGCTGACCGAGTATTGGCCAACCATAAATCGAACCATAAACCTTAACAGTGGTAGATTTAATGTTCCTACGTTACACATCTACGTGTAACCCCGATTGGCCAGGATTGTGGTGAGCTCTTTGTAACCTTCTCTTTGTAACCTTCTCAAATTTGTATGTACCCATTAGTTGCCGTTCTCGATGCTCGCTTTATTGCAGCGTATACGGCTATCTGTGTGACTTGTACTAATTTGGAGTATTTCCACAGCTCTTGCACCACAGCTGATTCAAAATTTCGTTCCTGGTCAGAAACTACAGTTATAATGGTACACTCCAGTTGTTGACAAATATGTCTGCCTCGGTTCAGGCTTCCTGGTTGACGTTGAGATATGCTTCTCCCTCAAATGGTGCTCAAACGATGTACTACTGTATTCTTCTTCTGGTTCTAGACTGAAGTTTCTTGCTGACAGCACAAATGTCACACTTGCATCAGTCTTCCACGTCTCTCCGGAAATTGACCCAATTAAATCGGCTACGAACTTTCATCAAAGTCTTGTTGACACTCAAGTGTTCCAGGTCTACTATTTTGTATTTTCTAGGGAACCTGTAGTATTCGGTTTAAAGGTAGTACCGCCTGCTCCATGATGTTTCTGCCATCAGCTGATCCCTAGAGTCGTACGAGCAACCCATCTTTTAGCTTTAATGATTGCCACTGAGCCCACAATAGCTTTTAACCATCACGTTTTCCGGCGCGATCTTATGACAGTGTGGTGTTCTACCTTGATCCATTCATTGTAATTTTTGCTTCCTGTTTGCTATAATGTTTACATTAGAGAGCACAGGGCCCTCTGGATATCTCATCTGCGTTACTGAGCAAGATTCCACTCTGACGGTCTGTTTTAAATGTGTACGTCTGCTATCGTTTGATCCACTGGTCAATTATTCTTCCTAATTGGGCTGTAAAACTTCCTAAGTGAGTAGGTTTTGACCGGCGTCAAATAGATGAGTATCATCATGCAGAAAAAAATGTTTGTCTGGAGTAGTAGTGGTTGTGTTTTTTTTTGAGTGCTAGGCTCAATCTCATTAATTGTTTGTAAAGAGCCCAAGTAATGGTTCAGTTCGGATTGAACAACTCATAATACGCCACACTAAACTGACCCTATCAAATACGCAACATGCGTTTTTTTTTCATAAATATACGACTTGGCTGTCGATGTTGAAGTATGGTCAGGATTTCTTATTCTTTGGATTATCGTAGTAGATCCATTTTTAATCACCAGTGACAAAACGATCCATGAAAACGTTTCGTTTATGCATGTAAAGCAGCATTCCACATGAATAAAATCAGCGTTCAACGTTTCTTGGCTTTAGTCCATAAGGAACCCAATTTCCTTGCTTTTGAATCATTTTTAATGATTGCTCGTTGAATCACTTTTAATATAAATGCAAAATTTGTTTGCGTTTGGCACAAATCTTCATCCAACAAAGCCAATACCACGCATTCGTACATTTTCGGTTTTATGCTAAGTTCTTTGTTTTCGACATCCAATTCACCGATATTAAACTTTTGAAATCATTTTCAACAACTGCAGTCACTTGAGGCAGCATCACTGTATGCTGCTACAATAGCAATCGATAGATCTCAGCTGCAACTTTCTTCAAATTAAAGAAGTCAATTAAAAATCTCCGCAAATAACGCTAATTCGGCTCAAACTCGACATTTTTGCAATAGCTTATATTTTAATTTATGATATTGATAGATGTCCAACCTGTCAATATGACGTTTTACATCAAGCAATTATATTCCTTATCGAAACTATCGTTTTGTGGGATACCGTTTTATTAATAATATTTCTTGGTAAAGTGGATCCACCATATTATGTCCCTTTGGTAACATTCCGAACATGTTAAGATAATTTTATTTGCAGTAGTAATATCGGAGACGGGGCCCTACTAGCAGTTTTTAATTGTACTTAAATACTTTGTTGCAATAATTAGTAAAGACCAGTCACAATCAGGAAGCTTTAAAAATGTATGTTAAATTTATATGTTACAAACAAATACTCCACCTTAGCAAGAAACACCATACACAACAACAAAGTATTAAATATTCATAATGTCCAAGCTAAATTTCTAAATATTTGAGGTACTTAATGCTAAATTAAATATAAATTGCAAATATTTTTTTCTTTTTTTAAAAAATTGATATTCAAAACACATAAAATACATTAATTCTGTTTGGCACAAATACCTACTGTGCACATCACATGTCAAATACAAAAATTTTTCATTTTAGATTTATAACCTAAATTTTATATTTACGAGTAAGTAGCAACAAGTAAAATTTTTCACTATTCAATGGATAAACTTAAAAATAAACCGGTCGAAGAAAAGTGCAATTTTTATTTTACTGTATTTTGTTTTTGCTTTTTTTTTTTTTGTTTTTAACGAAAGATATTTTGCAAAGTGCATGTAGGTAAATATTCAGTACAATTATAAGAATGTCAAGGAAATTTAATTCTTATAAATTTTTGTTACTATACGAACGTAACAAATGATCAATCAACGAAAGTGCAATTTATAAAAGTGTTTGTCGCATTCTTTACGTCTGACTAAATTCGCGCGCTCGATCTTATATTTTATTGTCTATGTTATTTATCATGGAGCGTCGAACATACAAAACCAATTAATAGTTTAACCGTACATTTTTTTTTTTTTTTTGTTAAATGTTTGAACAAAAATTCACAAACTACTAATTAATAATTATTATATATAGTGAAAGTCAACAGTAAATAATAAATAGGTCAAGTCAATTTATCAACAAAAAAAAAACCGGAGAAAGGTATAAACACTTGGTTACAATTCGATCTAACGAAAGTACAACATTGAATCGATAATTATGGCATTCGTATACATGCAGGGAATTTATTTTTGCCGTTGCAATCGACTAACTTGTTCTATAGGTTTTGATTTTAAATAACATTAATGTTCAACACCGCACACCCATATATTGACGTCATACCCAAATTCATTAATTTAATTTAAGTGTCGCGCGTTTAACTTAAGTATTTTGTTTTCCAGAATTGTTGGTAACGTTACAGCTTATCTATAATATATCTGTGTATATTTACGGTACATAATATAACTTTGGATTTTTGTATTCAGGGTGTAATTGATGACACATCGCCCATGTAACGGCGGAATAACCTCAATTTACATTATTTTTGTTTTTAAGATTTTATTTTCATCTTTTAATTTTTAAGTTTGTGTGTGTAGCCAACTAATTTTTTTATACATATTATGATCTTCGCCAATTACATCATCAGGAATTAATAAATATTTATACGGAGTATGGTACAGTCATATTTACAAATAAATCAGCATATGGATGACATACATACTCAATTTACTATTTTTTAATTATTTGATCTTTTAAATTATATATTTTGGATCAGGTTGCATTTTTGTGGAAATTTGAGTTTGATCTTATTCAATGACTCATCTGTGTCGAAGTCCAATATGTATTTGATAAGTTATCGTATTCGTATTTTTTGTTATTATTTAGACGTAATACATTATAATGAGGTATCGTAAACTTAGGAATTTACTAATACAACACAAATGTGTTAAAAATTTGATGTTTGTTTTGAGTTTTTTTTTTTTGCAATAATTTGGTTTTATTTATTATTTCTAACACTTTCTTCGAATTTGCATGTCTGCAAAAATGTAATTTGGTCAAAAAAAAAAAAAAAATTTAAATGTTGGCGACATCTTTACGATTGCTGCATTACTGTCTACTCTCCTAGACTAATAAGCAGTTTAGTTACTAACTCAATTTTCTATGTTAAAATCATCTATGACTCTATAATCATCTATAAAACGATATCTACATTTAGGTAGCTATGCAGGTTATTATTTCTGACTATTTTTCCTTAGTTTCCTATTCAGAAATCTTTGTATAAAATTAACGTTGCTCTTTTTAGTACAAGCTAAAATTTGAATATAACATGTCATTAACAGTTTTAATATTTTTTTATTAGCCGAAACATTATTCTGCATTTGAATTTTACCTAAACTCACAGTGCCATCAGCAAAAGTCGTCACATTTCTGACCTGCTATCTTAACTGGAGGAATCTGCATTTTTGATCTTTTAATTTCTTTGGTTAATTAGTAATGTTGACATTTATTAATTTTCTTATACAGTTATTTATTAACTCATCGTCTACTTTCGGATCTACCTTCTTAACTGTCAAGTATAAGTAAGTTTTATTTTAGGGAGCCCTTCTTTGGTCCCAAATTTTTTACTTATCTTCTTTTTTCTGGCAAAAGTTCACTAATTTTTTAATGGTAGTTGTTTTCTTTTATATTTAATTTAATTTTTGTCAGCGATGTATGATTTCGGGCTCCAAAATTACTATTTTTAAATACCTCTTTGAATGGTTTATGCTTCTTCTTAGTTAAAGATTTAGAGTACTTCATCTTAGGGTATTTATGAATTTCCAAAATTGTATTTTTAAATTTATAAATTTTGCTTCTTGGATCGTGGTTCTCTGACAGATTCTTTTTTACAGTAACTCTTTCATTTCAAGTTCTAGTGAACCGCTTTTCCTAATATTCTCTTTTTATATTAGTGCAATAATTTTAGCCCGCTGCTTTCTAAAGTTGTACCGGGTCTACTAAAGCTGCTACCAGTTAAATTAGGTTTATTTATCTGGCCAAGTTTTTTCTATTTGCTTTTGTTGCATTTCGACAGCTCTTGAATTACTCTTCTGCTTTTTAGTGAAAAGCTTTAATCCCCAGTATTTCTGCGTTAAAGGTACCACCAATGATGAATTTGTGTTTTAGCGATCCTAATCACGTACGACGTGTTATCTGTATTTTATCTTTACTGTGTCAGCTAGTTTATGCCTTAGATAACAATAAATTGAAGGGGCTCCTCTATTTTATTTGATTGAAACATTGAAGGTCATTATTTCTTCTATGATATAAAAGCGATTTTCTCTGTAACAATTTATATTGAAACTTTTTTCGCCTAAGTGGATGTCGTCATTACTTGGATAGCAAGTCCTTTCTATATCTAAAGATATAGGAAGGACTTGCTTAAAGGATATCTAAAGATTCCACGCATATAAAGCTAGCCGTTTATTTTTTGTTGTCACTTTTAACATTATCTTTTAAGAACCTGGTTCATAAAACTGCTCTTTGTTCACACTTGAAATTATTGCGTACTAGATGTGAGTACCATTTTATTTTGTTCTATTTTAGAACCTCCGACAAAGCCCTTTGTTTCCTGCATGTTGTACTATCGGGACTTCACTACGAATTTTTGAAACTTTTGTCAGATCTGTGTAGTTGTTATATTTGACAGTTTTGTAAGGCCTTCTACGCTCATTTTCTTGCAAGAAAACGTTTTTTGCCTATCTTTGCATAAAAACTAATTTATATTCACTATTCTTTTAGTTCAAATAATTACATTGACTTTAATATATTAACAATGGTGACCTTACACTTCCAGACAGATCACATTTTTAGATCATATGTCTTATATTTATGATCATTTATTTATGTCGTTTTAATGGCATCTATTCGGCAATGGTTTAGGCATCTTAATTTTTCCATGTTCCATGTTTTTTGCACTTTGATACAATTAAAACAATTTTAGTTAAGTATTTAAAACTAAATTTACAAGAAAAACTAATAATTTCATTAATTAAAATCTTAAATACAAATAATTGATGCAAATTATGACAGCACCATTTCGAATAATTTAACCACAAAACAAAAACGAACACGCTTACACGCATCGTAAAATGTTAATACTTGAACAAACACGATTCAACAAGATTTTTGTTTCTATGGAAACATATTACTTGGATAAATGATTTCAAATTTATTCGTTTCTTAATGTTCGTAACTGTAACTAAGGTGAAGTAAGAATTGAAGTTCATATGAATAATAATTTCTTTGCATTTTTTTTTTTGCACGGCAATTTTATAGTGTTCGTATAATTGTATGGACAATTTGAAATCTACGTCATTAGATAATAGTGCAAGATATCAATTTGATGATCAAAGTAGGAATATCTTGAATCCAAAAACTAAACGTTGATTTGTAAACTAAATCTTAATTTTAAATTATTTGATTGCGATCGATAATAACGATATGTACAACTTTGACACCTACTAAAAAAGAAAACAAAATTTATATGTAAATGCACTTGGTCATCCGCGTGCCTTTAGATTGACTGAGAATGATTTAATATAGAAATTGGTGAAGGAAAAGTTAGTAGAGTTTAACTTAAGTTTAAAAAAGAAATATGGTTGCTTACGCCTGTTTGGACGAGAAAAATAGAGAGTTGAAATAATTTAATAACTAATAAAAATTTTGTAGTTCCAACATGTTATTAAAAAAATGTTCTCCTTAAAGTGGAAAGTTGTGTTTTCACATGAGATTAGTGACAGTCAATCTATAGCAGGATAAAAATCTTGCTGAACAACTACAAATTAAAATGTTTGTACCAAATTGACACGTACATATATTAGGAATAGCGGAATAGCACTGTTAGAAATAGCTAAAAGTATAACAGTACCACGGTAACTGATAATCTTACACCTTAGTCCCGTATTAAAAATAGGACGATTAAATTTGTTTCTAATAAAAACGTAAATTAAATTCGCCAAGCTTACTCAACAATATCTTGTGGTTGAGCTTATCGAAAGCTTAAGCGAGGTTGGTATAAATGAAGTGAATCTGAACTCCTGCATCAACCGAGTTGATTAATATATTTTGAAAACTGCCAGATTAGTGACCGTTAATCGGCCCTGAAAGAGTTTATGGTGACAACACTGCTAATGCTTTATTTCGAATGGAAATAAATCACGTTGTTAAACATTAACTTGAATCATTTAGAATGCAGGATAGTTTTGCAATTCAACGATAATTATTCACACTGCAGGATCTCTTTTATTAGTATTACATTATGAATTTTTGGATAATCTGGAAATTTGCCTTGACTTAAAGGCATGATACATATTCGACACAAAGAAGTGGCAAAGACAACTGCACAAGGCTTCAACGATCTGCTCATAGCAGCAATAAATGCTATGCTTGGGTTGAAGCTTAAAAGTCTATGGCAATAAGCATACCATCATATTTTACTAAAACTACCGATCAAGACACAAAACATGAAAGTCAGAAAGACTCAGAAATCGACTGTATGCCATGGTTGTTAGTTAGAATTACTATATCGTAATCGGATTTCTCTAATCCAAGAAATAATTTTTTCCAAATTAATTTTTCTTCTCCATAACATGCTGGAAGCACTGTATCTTTATTAGTGAGGACATATTGGGCTACAACAATAAACTCTTTATCCATTTTTTAAATGTACCATAAAACTTGTTGTAAGACATGGTGTCTTTCATGAATTAAAAAGCTTAGAGACAAGTTTTGTCTTATTCTTGTTCAAAATCCGACTATTTTCTGTCTTTCCCTGGTTTTGTGTCTAAATATGGTTTAGACTGTAATGTTTCATGTAGGATTTTGTGTAAGTTAGAAGTTTAAGTTTGCAGCTGACATAACAGCCGAATCAAAAGATGATCATGAGGCGAACATTTGTTTTGAGACAAAAAACTCTTCTTCAGCAAGCAACCCGTCTTGCATTTCTTTTAATTTAGAATTGCAAGTTAATGTTGGGTCTTATGTTCTTTCATGCAATTAAAATATGGCGGAAAATGCAAAGTTAGCCAAGCACTATTAAATTTGGTGTAACGCGACCTTTGTCATTTTTAGCGTGAATATACTCGTATCGACATAAAAATAAAAAAAAATCGGGTTGATATCCATTTGGGGCCAACTAAAGTTATACCCATCTTCTACATAAACAAACAATAACGGATATTGTAAAGTATCATACGATCTATGTGCGTTAAATTAATTTAATTTCAGAGTATAGTGTCTCTGTTTTAATCATCCTGCCTCTTTTATCATGTTCATGACCAGTAATTGATTACAGTAACTTCATTGTATCCTTAGAATCGCCTCCTATTATTAGTTCCTGGAGGGTCTTTCAGAACTACTAGTTTAATTTTGGAAAAAGTATTAACATTTTACAAAATAACGTCTGGCCTTTGAGTTTTTTATTAAATTTTTCCTGCCTACTCTTTCACTAAATTCAGTAACACAAACTATATATTCGTTCATGCACAGACTCTCACAGTAAAACTATGGTACCGAAAAGTACTTTGTGTTAAGTTTTTTTGTTAATTAAAAGTTTGATCCCCCATCGATTTAGTTTTCTGTCCCAATACCAATTTATGACGTATACAATCTCAACTCTAAACAATATGTTAATTTATTCTAGTATGCTAAAAGAAACCATAGGAAAGATAAAGGATAGGACTGCAAGAACAAGTTTTTTCTATATTATCTATATATAGTAGAAACAAATTTTGAATTTCTATAAAGAAACTAGAATCAACCTACAGTCTTTGTAAAAACTCCCAAACGGTTTAAATATAGAGAAAACACCAACCGTAGAGTTGGATGTCGTCAGTGTTTTTATCTTTAGATCGATGAATGAAAACCTTTGTTTTGGGCAACATTCGTTTAACACTAAAGTGCATGGCTTACTTATAGCGTTAACGTGGCCCATTTGAACAATGAATTAACACGTGTACGTGGTCACTAGTATCAGTATCTGAGATTTGTTTCCCTGAAGTATGATACTGGATGGTTTTGCAGTAACACCGCGGTAAACCCTAAATGACTTGCATTCTTATGCAATTTTGTGTAGGAAAATTAGGACCGACAGTCCTATAAAATGTCGTAGCTGCGGTGAATCTTTTAAGGTGTAGGAACATAGGATAATTAGGACGGGAGGTACCGGGTTCGAATCCCAACGGGGAGGATTGCAAAAGGGATTTTTCATCACCTGATTACGATCGGTGATGACGATGAATACAACTATAACCTCCCGTTGGAGTGCAGAATCCAGGTATCGATCCATCGTCTATGCCAGTACAGGCTGGTAGGAGCAATGCAATGTGCGGATGGATATTTAAAACGCAAACCTGTATTCGCGCGTCCTCGATTTGGCTAGTAATGGCGTAAAGTAGGACTTTAAGTGAACCGCGAAAGAGTTGGGCGAGCTTTGGCCCCAGAACAGATTGCAAGGAATAAATACTAAAAAAAAATTTACTTAAGTCATACTCTTGTTGATGTTAACTTAAACGACCTCATTCGAATAAAATTCAAACTTAACCAGGTTTAAAATCAGGATTGAGTTTTGACTTAAATAATTAAAAATTTACTTAAGTTACTAATCTTATTGATTGTAATTTACTTTTAATAATAATTTAAGTCACAAGAGATTCAGCCATAAAATACCATAGTAAGCTAGCACTATTTAAGGTATAAAATGTGGAGTGTACAAAATTAAGTTAACATTAACAATTGATCTTATTCTGTTGAACCTGACTCAACTTTCATAAGGTGAAGTCACAAAAACCACGCCGAGAATATTTAATGAGTATAGAATCTGGATTAAGCAAACCAAAGCTTTGATTGCAGCGTAAGCTGAACAAAATCAAAAAATCACATACCCTCTCAAATGGTTGACCATTCACGGAATCGGAATAACTTTGGGTGAAATGCTTGGATTTGCCCTAAAGACATGACACTCTTTGACCAATTTTTTGAGATCCAAGTCAATCTTTGGCCACCAAAAAAATGATCTCACTATCATTTTTAACTTCACTGCGCCTTAATGTCTTAAAATCTTCAAAAGACGAAGCTGTGATGATGGCAATCATCTCCATCCTCCATGCGGAACTATCTTTAGACATTACTTCGCAAGGAGGTAACTGGGTGAGTCATTCAACTCTATTCTCCGCAGCGTCTCAACGATAGATTAAGACTTCCATCGCTACCTACTCCTTATACGTTGGTCTGCTCTTGCACGCTCTAAGCGTTTTAGTTCCTTGAGTACCACCGCTGCCGTGTGGCTTAAGCATTCCACATTTCTTGCGAAACGAGCATTAATTCGAATATGTTTTCAAGTGTTATGCGCTGCTCAAGGACATCCGGCAATCCCCTCCGAGTTGTTTCAAACCGTGGACATTGGAAAAAAACATGTTATACAACTTCCTGTGATACTTTGCAAGCCAGACACTTTGGTGTGTCGGAATGCTCAAATCTGTAAAGATATGCACCAAAACCATGCCCATACTTAACAACTGCGTTAGGTAGTTAAGTTCGCCATGCCGCCTATTCATCCTCTTTTCAATCGGTCTTATAATGCGTTTTAATGCTCTTCTCTCTCTGATTTTTCACGATGTAAATTCCATTTTCTCTCTTTTGTAAGTAGATCGATTGGGATCATTCCTGCAATAACGAGCGTGGCATCATCGGGTACTGTGCGGAAACCACATATAGCGCTTAAGGCACACCGATACCAGCTTGCGTCTATAAGTTTCAACATTCTTCGCAACACTCGAAACAGGTGGTTCTTAGAGGATAATGGAGGTTAGCACGTTAGTCAATTTCTCTAAATTTCATCAGGTTTAGCTCGCATATACCTCCGGCAGGGATCACATCAGTTTGCTGCGGGAATATACGGTTAAAATTTTGTTTAGTGTCACTTGACAGGTGAAAGGTAAAGCATTAGAATTTCATTACCTATTCATGACGATTTTGTAGGGTCTTCCTCATGGGTCATGATCCATTTCACTGCATAGCTTCAGTATTCTGGTGGGCGACGACCATCTAGGATTCTTTTTACCATAGTTGCACTGCAGGCGTCAGTAATTCCATTCATATAATCTGTGCTGTTTTCACATTAGAAGTTCCCGAGAGGTTCAAGTTGTCCAGTAATAGCGTAAATAGATCTTCCTCAAACGTGCTTGCCATCCAACCCACTGGCTTCTTTACATGTATTATTCATTCATCTTCCCCTGCCAATTTCCCCACTGACTTTTTGTGTTCACTGACATCCCACGCAGTTATCACTCGCATCAAGCAGCTGCTACCAAACGTCAGATCAATCACAGAGGAGGTACTACCTTTACGAAAAATCAGCGTATCACCAGCATTGAGCAGCACAACATATATTGAGGGGAACGTTTCTAGTATCGCCACCCCTCTTCTATTTGTACCTTTACTTCCCCATTCAGTTGCCCAGGCGTTGAAATCACCAGCAATGATAAGAGGGGTTTACAATTGGAGCAATCAATTAGACCAAGAAATCATACTCAAACTCTTAATTGTGGCACTAGTTGGTTCATAACAACAGTAGATTTGTAAGCCGTCACCTTTTTAAGCAAACGGATCTGGTCGTACTTGCAAAAAATTGGCCTTACCCGTTCCATAACATCTAATAAAATTTTATTTCCATTGTATCATCTAAAAGTTTATCATTATCCTGCATCACTTGAATTTACAGAATTTGCTATCTAAAATGTTTGTTCCAATTAACGGCCTACATCCATTTCTAACTACACAAATAGCTTCGAAATATCACGACACATTAAAAGCCACACCTATGTACTAAGTTTGGAATGATTTAATAAATTTTGTATGGTAAAGCTGATATAGCAAAGTCACAGACTCCGTATAACAATTTCATATTCAAATAGCATTACAGTCTAGAACGACTGTACCTACTAATTGAAACCTTAGCCAACGCAATTTTCAAACTTTCCTCTAGAGTGACCATTTTGTAAAACTTTTGACGTCCTTTAATTACCACTATTTTCCCGACAACTGTTTCTCTAACACTATAATCAATTCCTTATAGCTTTTTGTTCTTGGAGAAAAGAATTGTACGATTCTCGGCTTAAAAACAATGAGTCTAAAACAAATTATATGACATTGGTTTTAGAGGCCAAGGTGCAATTGATTTTAGTAGAAATGACCACACATTTCAAGGAATGACGAGTTTTCGATACTTCAGATCCCTTGCCACTCATGGTAATTTTGTTGAAAGGGATATAAAAGCACGTCTTGCTGCTGGCAACCGTTCTTTGTATGTAGTCAAAATACCTTGCAATTTCCGTCCATCTGAATTGTGTAATCTGACGAAAATTTGATGGAAATTCCTGATGTCATTCATGGACTAAAAGGACATCGAATACCCTCTTTTTAAACCAATATTGCGAGTCTAGTCGTTGGTAAATAATTATATATGGTGGGACGTAAAAGATGAATATACTCATCTTAGGTAAAAATGAGTCACTAATTAGTATAATTTTTAAGTAAGCAGTAAAATAAAATTACATTAACTTAAATTTACGGTCAAACTCTTACCGCATTTAATGAACTCTCAATTATAAACTTCATTTCCTCCATTTTCACAACAAAAACAAAAAGTTTTTTAGATATTGTTAAAAAACTAATTAAAAGCAAATTATATTGTTCATTATATACTTTTGTAAATTTTTTTACAATTTTAAAATAACCTCTTAACATATTTTTAGCCGAATAGGTATTACAACAATAGTTACAAAATTTTAAAAATATAAATTTTATTGGCTTAATCTCAAAGTATTTTAATTTGACCCACAAACAAAAATCATCATCGTCGTTGAGTTGAGAAAAACTTCTTTTTCGGTTTCATTCAAAGTAACTGATATACTTATCCGTTCTGTGGTCTTATAACAAATCATCATAAAATATTTTATTTTTTTTAAACATAAATGACTACTGTAATAGTGTTTTGTAACAAATTTTATAAAATTTTGTATATTTCCTTACCGCTGCAGCCATTCGAGAGATAAGATAAATTGACGTTTTAGTTAATATTTGCTGTTGTGTTGTTGCTTACTTAAGGATTAATCATAAACACATTTTTTGGTTAATGCTAAATTGGTTGCCGATAGTCTAGCAACAAATATTTAAATTGATTAATAGCACCAATGACATTTAAAAGTAAATGCATATGGTTTCGATTTTAGATAAAAAAAATAAAATAAAAAGCCGGTATACAGCAGACAATAAAAATATTGTGCTAATATTTTAAGGGTTTTGCTTCGGATTAGTGCTATCTGCCACAAATTAGTCTATACGCTAAATGATTTATGACATCAGACTATATGGCAAACGCTAAAATAAACGCAAGAAACTGTGATAGTTGTATACAGTCGTAAGTCTAGTACGTTAATGATGTAGTCAATTAGCATTATTTTCAATGCCACTGTCATATTTTTGTTCGGTATATATATATATATATATATATATGACTGTTTGTGTGACATTGACAAAGGTGACTAATACGACTTATAATTATATATTTAATTGTGTTTAGTTAGTTAAAGATATGTGTCTTTGATTGAATTGTTGGCATTATTTTCTATATAAAATCGTATAGGTGTTTATGACGTTCAAACTATATATGTTATATATACAGTATATGACATTTTAATTATCTTTGCGATGGTAATGCCTCCGAAAAATGCATGTGATAATTGCAATTTCGAATGGTTATGCAAATTGTATTTTATAGCGATATAAAATGTTTTTAGTTCAAGTGGTAAAAAAGCAACATGTCGTAAAGTATAATTTTACTTATGGTACTTGTGTACTCGTATAAGAGAATCTAGATTAGCCGAATATGCAATATACGCTAGCTTACATAATATTATGTATGTAAAGCTAAGATAGTTAGCAAAAATTAAATAAATTACAAGTTTTTACTTTTTACAATTTCACTTTAGATCTAGAGTAGCCAGACATTTGATGAGTGGTTTTTTGTTAGTGCTTAAAAAAAATTATTTTTACATACATATATATAATTATGATTGCGTTAGTCAATCTGTACCACCGTAAACCAATTAGAAAGTATAACACCAGATTTAGTGAAATTAGATGAAATCGTGAATTAACTTTACTTCTTTAAAATTACATATCACTCAAAATGTTGTCTGCCATAAACCGTTGCTTTAAACAGTAATTAATACATTTTGCTGTGATTACCTAGCTTCCGGTGTCTTCTAAGTAGTTTAAGCTTAATGTAAGCTACCAAATTCAATTTAGTGGGTTATTAAAAAAAAGTACTGTACAAAAAGTGTTCTTTGGTTTCCAATTTAAAAAAAGTTTATCTTGCTATTAAATTAGAAAAGTCCGGGTTAGTAAATGGTGCCTACTTCTATCAGAGATCGCATAACCAATGTGCATGATCAACAACTGGGACGTGATCAATCTAACGTACTGCTTTTTACTGCATGAACAACAATATGATTAATCAAAACTGATTATTGTGAACTTGGTAATTGCCATCATCGTTA
Source organism: Tipula confusa (assembly GCA_963556175.1). Classification (NCBI taxonomy): domain Eukaryota; kingdom Metazoa; phylum Arthropoda; class Insecta; order Diptera; family Tipulidae; genus Tipula; species Tipula confusa. Next base: position 67,624,348 of record OY744476.1, read on the forward strand.
TGCCATGACAATAGATGTGACCAATACTTTGTAGAACTTCAATTTGCAGGCATTTATAATGTTTTTTAACTATAGTAATGTACGCAGGGGATACAAAGAATGGTTATTATAGCGGCAAAGTAAGCAATGTGGTTACCACTACTAAGCTCCATTGTGTCTTGGCCTTTAAAACCTATGATCGTTATATATTGTGACAAGCATCAACTAAATTCACGGCGTTGATCCAAGTGGTAGACGCGTGGCCATATTGTAACTAGATCGATGGGCCGAGTTTGAGCCGCGACCTTGTACTTTTCATCTTGATGACCTTACTTCAATAAACAAGTAACATTCGCCTAGGAGCGCGTTTACAAAGAAACGGGAAAACAAAAAGGCGAGAGAGAGCACAGCAAATTATGCGAATTTAATTTTTTTGGCATATGACGTCATGGATGCATCTAGACTAATTCACTTGTATAATAAGCACATTCAATTTGCTGCAGAAATCAGCTCTTATTTAACCAGCTAATAGTCATCTAAACTGATATTCAGAAAAAGATTCATTAAAAAGTTTGGCGAATAAATTTGAATAATACAATTACTTTGGTATTTTAATCTAGTAGAGCCCACAATTCGTAACCATGTGGTGACAGAAGTGGGAGTTTATAACGATAAGTTATGAAGATAGCCAACATTAACACATTTTCATCTCATCAACTAAAAGATAAGTTGCAGCAGCGTGGTCTTTAATGAAAGCAAATACTCGGAGTTTTTTAAGGCTGCGAAAAGGGATTCAACAGACGTTGATGGCGATGTGTATAAGATGTACAAGTTATCATAAAACACACATCCTCATCGGAAGAAGAATCAGAAATGGAAATAAGATCTATACCCATGTATCAATGGTAAAGGAGGATAGTATTCCAACTAAGGAAAGTAAACCAGTACCAAAGGGCGATCAAGCAGGAGAACTAACTCCTGCCATTGGGCAAGTCGAAGAAACAACGAATATGAGAGCGATTTTAAATGCGATATTGCTTCAAATATAACATCAAATGCAGCAACAAAATGAGAAGTTAGATGCAAGAAGCACTGGAAGGTAGGATAGAAGATAGAAACTTCTAACGCAGCTGACATAACATACATGAAGAGGAAAATACAATATTTTCCAAGAATCGGAGCCAGAGCCCCATTACCAACCGATCCCATCAAAATAGGCGTCACAACTAGGCGTAGAAGATTTTACGCAGTTACAGGCCATGATTGATGACACGATTAGAAAACCAACTCAAGGCATCTACAGTGGTTTCAAATGTAAAAAACCTGGTGTCTTTATCAGAGATTGTAAAGAATCAAGAAGCAGCTTGATAGTCAAGGAAAACAACCGGAAATATCGTGGCAGATACGACCAAAAGGAAGATGGTGAGGGAGATTATTTACCTCGCCTTATACAAAAAAAAATCAACAGCATTACAGGCCAAAGTTTACGGGACATAAACTGGGAAAAACGAAAAAAATGCCCCAGGATCACTCTTTTAATAGTCCATCTCGACAAGGAGTGCAACAGTTTGGTTATTAACGGCACATTAGAGTGCGAATCATACATTGGATAACGAAGTTTCCAACTTGGACAAAAGTACTGATGTGGTACCTCAAGAGCAAATGTAGAATATTGTCCGTTACAACCTACGGATGAAGATGCAGTAGTAAAAGAAGATTGTTCCCTTTCAGTAACAATCGAAGAAGAGTACGGGTTAAACATCGATTTATAGTTCCCAGTCAAAGCTTAGAATTTAAGAAAGAGAAGCTTATGTCTTTTGAGTTGAAAAACCATGTATTGAAGTGGCTTAATAAAGAGGCCGTTACCAACTAATGACAATGAACATATTAGATTGCGGGTCATTACTAAAGAAACGACAGAAATGCCAGCAATAAGTGAGAAAGTTATCTATGCCAGAATAAACGGTGACCTATTTTCGGGAAAGCAAAATAGGAATAGTGAAACCCACCAACATGATGAAAGATGGCTTGCTATGCGAAAAAAAGCAGCAACTCTACAAGGGCTAGCCGGTCTTTGCCATTAACGAAAACGATGTGCGGCAAACTGATATCGTTCAACACCATATCAACACAGGAGATGCTGCTTCTATCCGACAAGCGAAACAACAAGAAACCGAAGAGCTGGTTAAAAAATTGGAACGTGATGGAAGCACATTTGGTGATAATCGATGATGAAAAAGAAGCAATACTTGTTTCTTCTTCCTTTAGCGGGCTAAAAATTAAAAAAACAATCTCTCTGGAGCCTTGAGCTAGGAAGAGCTATGGCTAATCAAGCAATAGCTAAACGAATAATAGCAGTTGTATTTGATCGCTCTGGGGTTACCATGGAAGTTAAAGCACATCCTGAAGATGTGCGAGACAACAAGGTCTTAAATTTTAGAATATTTAACGTCTTATTATGTAAGCAATTTTCAGCATAAGCTCTAAGAACCGTTAAAGCTGTCGAATCAAAGTTGCGCGCATCAAAATGCCCTTTTCAAAACGACGGCAAACTACCTATGAGTCACTTAGTATAACAAGTAAAAAAGTACGATCTGATCCCAAAAACCTGGCAGTTGTAGAAGAGTGATCCGTACCAAGCAATGTCCTTGGAAAGCTGAGGACTATGTTTGAACTACCTACGATGTGTACACATCTTCGCAGATGTCCCACAGAGCCTGCAACGATTGACTGTAAACTTCAAAAGTTTAACTAGACGAAGGAGAGCATCAAAACGCATTCATCCAATTAAATAAGAAGCTTTGCTGCTCTCCAAATTTGATATATCCATGAGCACCGCAACTAATAAGAGTTCGGAGCAAACATAACACAAAACGTGACGGTGGTAGATATAGTGTCAAAAGGTTACATAAGTATCTGTATGGGCAAGTGTTCCTTCTTTGAACAGACTATGCTGCACTTAAACGACTAATGCAATTCAAGGAACCAAAGGGAACCGAATGATTGCAGACCTACTTGTTTAAAACCGAACAAAGGAGAGAGTTATTACACAACAATGTCCAGGACGCCGATAATGCTGATCAGAAGTAGTGCGTAAGTGTAAGTACTAAGTAGTGCAGAGTAAAACAAAGTCGTTGTATAAGAGCGCTGAATATAAGAGCAGCTAACTAATGATCAACGATTCAGTCGCCTTAATGTGAAAGTGAATGGAGTAAGCCAGAAGACCACGATTGCAAGAAATTGCGCCCCTATTGGGCACAGTGGTAGTTATTAAATCTAATACGAGATGTTTCGTAACATTGTTCCTATTTCTCCAGTTTAGCAGCATTGTTCTTACTAGGCTAAACCAGCTTACTCTATTGGGGGCTACTTCTTTTATTTCCACCCATGATATACTGAGTGCTTTTGCTTCTGCTAACACACTTCTTTTTGAGGTTATTACTAGTCCGATGACTTTTCAATGGCATTATTGACATCACTAGGGTTTTCTTAATGTAAGGCCAATCCATTTCTATTTCCGTTATTTTATTTAGGCCTCAATATCAAACTGCTTTGTTTTCTGTACGCAGCTTGATATTTTTTATGGTTTTCGGCTAGAAGCCAATATTCGTCAAAGGCGAATTTAACATGCAAAATTTGTCAATGGCAATATTTACCAACATCTGCAATTTTTGTCTTGGAAAATCATTGTCTTCCTGCTTCTAATCGGATGATCATTTAACGAAGTGTCTACCATATTGTGTTCCTTTTTACCGTGTCAAATGAGCAGGTATAGTGGGAAGTTTGAAATTTCTTTAGTGTGTTTCACTGCATTCTTGAGCCTCCGAAAGTATGTCGTTTCCGTATTTGAAAAATATTTTATCTAAATTAGCTATTTTATCTAGTTAGCTATGCATCACAGTTTCAATCATTTTTTGATACACAAAATTGAATAAGCCAATGACAAATTCTAGAATAAGTGTTCCATTTTAAAAATTAATTAGAACAAATATTTATATAATAAAATAAAATATATAGTTGCTATATACATATACGAGTAGTTGATACAGTAATATTCGACCGAATACTGTTTGTATGTGGAAGTCGGTTAACCCACTTATATGACCTATGTAAATTGTAAATACTTGTATGAATATATTATAAATTTAGAACTCTATAGAACATTATAAAAATATTTTTTGTCGGTTGGTTCAAGAATTTTTTTTTTAATTTTTGGCAGCTCATGACAACAAAACTTTTATGATCTTCGCTTTTCACCAAATGATGCGGTGCGATTTTATTTTATTTTAAGTTCTGAAAAAATATGCAAGAATTGGCATTTCTAATTAGTTGGCAGAGCGACCAGTTTTAAATTTTTATTTTTTTTTTATTTTTTTTCTAAAACTAAATTCACCTTCTTCCATATAATATATTGTGCAATATTGAAAATGTATAAAATATATAATTCATCGCGCTTTGCATATTAAAAAAAAATGCATTAAAATAAAAGTAATTGTCTCTATTAAACCAGATTATATTTTGTATGTAGTATAGAGCTACTCGTATAGCAACGTAAGTTTGATAGCAATCGAAAAATAAATAAATTAAAAAATTTGCATTGCATTATTTAATTGCAAAATATTATATAATTGACATAAATTAAAAATAAACCAAATAAAATAATGTGTAGGAGATGTGTGCACAGTGCAGTTTGAATGTTGATTTGAAGGTCTTCGTATATATTATACAGATAAATAATAATAAGATATTTTTATACGTTATTTATTGCTATAGAGCTCGTGTCGACAATAATTGGCACTCAGTATTATATAGGTATATATGTATGCATATATAAATTTTATATGTCCTCAGTATATGTAGGTATTTACATAAATACGGAATTAGTTCAAAGCACAATTTTCGAAATACTTCATATGTTGACTGAGAATTTAATTAACTATTATAAATACTTTATATAACCTTTACATTGTTCTGGAAATAATTTCTACACAATTCGATATGATATAGAAAATGATATGGCCTGCCTACATTCACAATAGGTTAGGTTGATAAAAGAAAAGGGATAGTAGAACAGACATTGTTGACTAATTTAAATTTGTTCACTAAAATGTGTAAATAATTCCACAACAGCCGCTCTTTCAGCATGTGGTATTACAGGAAGTTTGAATAAATCTCCTCCGAGAACATCTTGAAATATGACTTATATAGGACGACGTTCGCTCTTTAATATTAATTGCAAGACCAAATAAGGAAGTGAGGTAAGTTTGCTTACCTCTCATAGATAAAGGTTTCCCAGTACCACCAGGATCATCAATAAAAAAGCCTCGGTTATTGAACTTATTAAGAAATGTTGAAATGTCTTTCTTGTCCACATCAAACAACTCTGGCGCTGTGGATAATAAATTGGCAGGTAGAATTCTTAGTTAAAAGTTCATTAATGAGCCACCAAACTGATCCTAATTATTCTGCACATTTAGAAGGGCGAAATTTTCGCAAACATTGCAATGATCTTGATGATTTTCATATTGAGCATAAAGATCCCAAAAAAAGGTCTAAGGCCATAAAGGCTTCACAAAGATACTCCAACTATTTTTTCCAAAGGTTATCAGGCTCGACGATTAAAGCAAAGACAAATGTTTTGGAAAATAGCTCTCTAACAGATCTTGGCATTAACACAATAATTGCATTGTCGCGTTCCAGATGTCATTGCCTCCGACTAATTCTCAAGCTTGAAGTAAAGTATCGTATAGTACTAGATTAACAGTTTTCAGGTCATCTAAACTGGGTTGGTTGCTTTTATGAAGTAAAAGTACCCGAAGGAAATACCGGTATCCATTATATTCACAAAATACATTCTGTATTCCCCCTAGCAGGGCCAATGAATCGTGCGTTTGTTACCAATGAATAACGTCGCGGTTGCGGGTGCCTTCATCTGGGATCTGTGTACTCACATTTTTTTCAAAGACTTGACATTTCAAATCTTGGTGGCCATGATGCTTTTGTCCAAGTAAAATATTTCTTCTGATATCCTCCCAGTTCGAACAAGGAAGGGTGCTTCCTACAATTGAATCTTCGTAATTTTGTTGCATATTTCTAGGGCTACCATGGCACAATAACCGAAATCGCTGGAACTAAACCTTCAGATGCAGCTATTGAGTTTACATGATAATGCAACTTCTTGTAGGGGTTAACTTGTAAAGTTTGATTGATTCTCTTAATAGAATCTTAATCTGTTTGCTTACATTTTGGTGTACCTGTCAATCAAATATTGATGAAGCAAGTTTCCAGAATTCATAATGGGATTAAACTCATTCCATATATTGCCAGTCGGTGGCCATAGTACTGAATTTCAGTAATCCTTGACCTCGGGTTTGCAGATGGCTGCCTCACTCTTGATGTACTCTGTGGTGGTTCAAAAAAAAAAATGTCCACAATTCATCCACAGTCTCAACTAAGAAAAAGGATTGGGTATGTCAATACGAATAGCCATCACAACGAATGATTTTTCTATTCTTGCCTTAATTTCTTCCGCATTTGCTTCTCTTTGCACTCCATACAATATTTTATATGCTTCTGCAATTAAATTTGTAGTTGCTATAAGGGCGCTCAGTTGTACTATTAACTCAAGGTTACAACTGGTATTACCAGTCACTATTCACTAAGCATTTACAAACTGGAGGTCCAGAATGTACAATTGGATAAACTTTCTCGGTTCTTCATTATCTGGGTGCAAAATCTCTGTTCTGTGATAAACCTGTCTTTGTTTTCTAAATTAGTAGAGGACGCTTAATATTTCCTCCCATTGATTCCAAATCCAAGGAACTATTAAAGAATCGAATATATTTCATGAAATTATCGGAGTGTTTATGGTTAGATGTCAAGACTGTAGAATAGAATCGAAATTTTTACTAGGGCAGTTTGACCCGTCCTTTTAAGCAAAAAACTATAACCATCTTATCTGACGAGTGTCGGCCTCACATTGTTGGTGTTATTTGATCCACAGAATTAGCATATGTATGTGAGATCTTCACTATCTATTGTAGACTCATTTACATTTCTTGAGAGAATTCAGAATTGGTTGGTCGAATACTTGCTCGACGGTATCTTAAACTTATAAAGAATCTCTTTTCCTAATGTGGGCTATATCCTCATCGGTCATATTTGCTCGGTAATTTCGTACCCGAGAAGCTACATTTTCTAGTAGCATTAGCCTATTTGCTCTACGATTTCTCATTCTTTGAACTTTTACTTTCCCTCTTTATTTCTCTCCTAGGAGGCTTTTTGAATAAATGTACTTCACTCATTTATCTTTAATAGAGAACATTGAGTTGACATGATTAAAATTACCTTAATTGGCACAAATTACCTGTTAGGTAGTTGTTGTTGTAATTGTAAATAGCATTGGCTATGGCTTGACAGTAAAAAAACAATGACTGACTTAAAAATGAGTAAAACTGACTAATTGTAAAAAAAAACTCATAAGTAAAAATTTTAATGATGGCAATACTATAACACGCTGGAGAATAATTCGAGTTCGTTCTTTTAATAAAGGCGTACTCTTCTTTTATTTTTAATTTTTGTTTTCAAATGCGTGCCTACTTGATCGAAACAGAATTTGTGCATTCATATTTCGATAAAGCGATGCACGTTACCAAAACAATACAGACACATTTCCATGTTATGTTCCATGTTTATGGGGTACACATTTTTTTCTTCAATAGCCCTTTTATGAGCATCATAAAGTGAAACTGGACTAGAGTGGCATAATCGAGCTGTGAACGCATATAAGCGTGATATAGAGTTCTAATCATAAACAAATGATATATATATATATATATATATATATATATATATTTATATATATATATATATATATATATATATATATATATATATATTTATATATATATATATATATATATATATATATATATATATATATATATCGTTTATTCACCTCACGATTAAGCTGATTTAAAGCCTGACTAAGGCTGGATTAAGCCTTCGAGGTGCCCTAAACACTTAAAATTCGTTTTAAAAAATTTCGACTTCTCTTTATTGCAAATTGTTCGATCAGATCATATAAACTAACTGTTCTCAACAGATGTTGGATTTTTAATGATTTTAAATGATACAAGGATCCCCACCGGATAATTGAGCCTAAAAGAAGGTATATAGTAATTGCACTATAGACAAGAAGTTAGGCTGACCAGGTTACAGAGCACATATTCAACAAACTTGTTGGGCTTCCAGAATATTTTTTCTGAATTCCGTTATATAACGACCGGACATGCATTAACATTCAGCATTGTCGTACGACTGACCCTACATTTTGCAAAGTTTAATTTATAAAATTCCCTAAAATACTGTAACACCTGGTTGGGCCTTTAATTGAGGCATTAATTGAATTAGTGAATTAATTTTGAGACACTAATTGAATCTTACAGATAATTTTCGACATATATAAAGTATTTCCTTATCAGAATTTTTGATTTTTGAAATGTTGTCTGCTAAAAATGAATTAAACTCGCTAATTACTTCTGGCAGCCCTAAAATATTCTCACTGTGCAAAGATCCAAATCTTTTTTATATTACTTGAAAAGCCAAGCCACGTTCCGCTAACGTACGAATATCAGCTACGACACGTCTCAAAACATGTTCCGAGTAATCACGCTTTTCCTCAATTTGATTTTCCAATATTTTTACTAACCCGCACTTTTTCTACGGGTTATGCATGTCAGCAAACACTAAAACCTTCTATTGAATTTTTGGCAGCAAACAGTTTACAAACAAAACAGTAAACTAATCCTGTTGATGGTAAATACACAATAACCACTTTTTCTTGTATTTGGCGCTGTTCGCTTTTACTCCAATGAAAAATAATTGATGAAAAATGGAATTGATGGAAACTATTTTTGGAATCTACTATCTTTTAATCGAAATACCGATTGGAAGGAATCGGCAAATATGTCTGAAATGGCTTGTGGGTCAGACAATTTATGTTCATTGAATGTCATGTAAGCGGTCAATGTATCTCAAATTAAATTTCCAAATTTAAGTTACTTTCTGCTAGCTTTAGTTAATGGACCTTGGAATAGCATTAGCATTGCTTGGTAGGCTTTCCGTTTATTTTTATTTTTTTATTTTTTTGAATTAATTAGATTCTTCGCCACGTTTTTCATCACGGCGGATATTTCTTGTTCATGAATCATGGCCATCGTGATCAAAACGTGCAATAAAATCTTTTAGAATGCTTCATCATTTTAATCTACGTAATACCATACTATTGTGGTCATTACATAAGTTGATTGTTTCGGGATTACGTTTTAAATAGAGTGCGGCGGGTTTCTTTACGTTATAGAATGGTGATATTTGTTGGCTTCATTGGTTTCAATCTTTGAAACAACAATCATCATTACAATTAATTTTTATTAAATCTTTAAAGTAAATCTTCAGCGCAAATGTTTATCAAATTGCAAATGGCGAAATATCTATGAAACTGCATGGTAATTATATTTTTTACGTAGAAATAGTTAAAACCATTTTGTTTTACTTTCCAAACTCGCAAAACAAAAACAAACAAAATGTCTGTCAAAATAAGCTAAAAAAAATACTTAGTTTATTGCAAAAAATTAGAAATTTTTCTTATTATTAAAGGGTGGTTAAATTTTAAGGGCCGATGTTGAATGTGAACCACACCTAAACGTCAAGTTTTTTTCTGCATTTCATTTGACATTTCTCAATTTCAGACTAACTCAATTTGAACCAATCGAGCAACGCGTTAAAGTTATTCAGGCTTATTATCAAAATGGGCGTTCAAATCAAAATGCATATCGTGCACTTCGTGATTTTTTCGGTCCATATAATCGACCAAATGTGCGTACAATCGAAAAAATCGTGCAAAAATTTGAGCAAACCGGATCTGTAGGAGATTTTCAAACACTAGTGCATGCTCGTACAGCTCGTACTGCAGAAAATATTGCTGCCGTTCGCGATAGTGTGGCTGAAGAGCCGTCCACCTTAATTCGTCGTCGTGCCCAACAATTGCACCTCTCACGCTCGTCGTTGATGAACATTATGCATAAAGACTTGCATTTACACATTTATAAGGTGCAATTGACTCAAGAACTAAAGCCTCTTGACCATTCCAAACGTCGTCAATGGTCAGAATGGTGGCAAGAAATGGCAACAGTGGATGATCAATTTTCGAAGAAAATCATCTTCAGTGATGAGACACATTTTCACCTCAGTGGAGATTCGTCAATAAGCAGAATTGCCGCATTTGGGCGAATCATAATCCAAGAGTGATTGTCGAAAAACAAATGCACCCACAAAGAGTGACTGTTTGGTGCGGTTTATGGGCTGGCGGCATCATCGGGCCGTATTTTTTCCAATATAAGGCCGGTCAGGCGGTTACTGTGAATGGTGTTCGCTATCGTGAGATGATAACGAACTTTTTATGGCCCGAATTGGAAGATATAATGGATGTAGACGATATGTGGTTTCAACAGGACGGTGCCACTTGCCACACAGCTAACGAAACAATGACTCTTTTGCGCGACAAGTTCAATGGTCGTGTTATCTCACGTGGTGGCGATGTCAATTGGCCGCCAAGATCATGTGATTTGACACCGTTGGACTTCTTTCTTTGGGGTTATTTGAAAGAAAAGGTGTACGTCGATAAGCCAGCAACAATTCAAGAGCTAAATGATGAGATAATTCGGCACATTAATGGCATAGAACCTTAATTATGCCTAAGCGTCATCGAAAATTTGGACCATCGGATGGAGGTGTGCCGCCGAGGTCGCGGCGGCCATTTGGTCGATATTTTGTTCCATACATAATATGTTCCTTAATAACCATACCATATTATCATAATTAAAAGAATTGACAATAATTTCCTAAATAATTTGTGTTTTATTCAAAATCAACATCGGCCCTTGAAATTTAACCACCCTTTATGTTGGTCGGCTATGGAATTTTTGCTTAAAGTTTAAATTATTTCAAATAACTTCTAGGCAATTTTAATAAAAGTTTTATGTTTTTCAAAACCACCTATGCTGTGGAACACAAAATAACATAACCAAACTTATTTCATCCTTTCTATCTTATTATAATACATATATTTTGGAAATGAGTTTGGTGCAAACCGAGTTTTTGCTTCTATAAAATTTATTAAATGTCATTAATTGATTGGATGTTTGCTTGATTGGAATGCAGGACGAAGTTCTAGGCTCATCTTCCGGATAACGCCGGACCTATTACTACAGCAGTTCTACATAGAACATTAGGTAAGGAAGGGGAAGGTATTATTTGAATTCTAAAATATGTATATGTAAATCACAAACTCGAAAAAAATATTTAGCACGAAAATTAAATGAAATAACTTTTAAACTTACAAAACAAGTGTCTATAATTACAAAAAATCGAATTAATTAAAATATTATTATATTATTCGAAAATATTATTTACATTCAAACTTAATGACAACCTCTTAAATATGTTCAGCCAGGGTTTGCACACAATTTCCAAAATTAACAATAATTCTCTAGCACTATATAATTTATTATCGTTTACACTTTCACGAAGCCGAAAATTTGATGGTGGTGGATCACTGTAAACAAGTCGTATTGTTAAAACTGCTGGGTATTTTCAGCTAGAGCCGGAAATTGTTAATAAAACACTTTAAATTCAGTAGCTCCATTTAATAAAGACCCATTAATTTGCAAGTCTGATAAGAGTTTATTCCAAGGAACTCATTACGTTTTGTTGGCCAAATGGTTTCCACTACTGTTGACACACTTATGATTTCACACGACATGCTTTCTTTGATCGGACATTTAACACCATCTACGAGAGTAAAACTACACAATGTACATTTTGTTTCCATTCTCGGTTGTGTGGCTCACCATCTAGCAATTAAAGCATTGAGTAAGACACTCGAGTTTTCTGTGAGGTAGGTCTAATGTGCAGTGTACGCGTAATATTATCGCGGCATATTTGGCGGATAAGAAACTAAATAGAGTGCGTTATTATCAATACTTGACTTTTTAAAGTTTTGTTCACATTTATATATGTAGATGTAAAGAATTCAGCTCGCCCGTCATTTAAACTCTTGTTCTTCATTTGTGTGAAGTAATTTTGATTATATACTAACACTTTTACACAAATATATGGCAATAATTTCATTTCATATTTGATGATTTTCAGTTCATTCATAACAATTCTAATTTCAGCGGTTGTAGCATGCGCATTAAAGATAAGATTGGGAACCGCTCAGAACTGGACATTTTAAAACTGGATATTTCAAAATAGGATTTGACAAAACGAGATAAGGGACAAAACTGGATATTTTAAAATTAGATATTTCAATACAAGACGAGGTACAAAACGAAATATGGTACAACACTGGATATTTCAAAACAGGATTTCGACATGTGATTTAAACTTAAAATGATTTTTTAGGAAAGTTCTGGAATATGGCCAATTAGGAAGGAACTCGGCGAGTTCTTAACCGATTTTGATGAAAAACAATACGTAGGAAAGAAAATGGGATTTTAAAATGATTTGCTGGGAAAGTTCTGGAATATGGCCAGTTAGGAAGGAACTCGGCGAGTTCTTAACCGATTATGATGGGATTCGATATGTAGGATGAAAATGGGATTTAAAATTGATTTTTTAGGAAAGTTCTGGAATATGGCCAGTAAGGTTCCATACTTGAATATTTCTAAGGAGAGAAATAGAATTTTCCTTCACTTAATGTTTTTTTTTTAATTGCTGCTTTTCTCATCTTATTAAAATAATCATTGACATGATCGAGTTTACTGTCAGTAAAATTTATCTTCATCTATTTTTTATTCTTCTACTTAATATAACTTTTCTTCACTTTAGAGAATCTATGTGAGAAAAATTAATTAATTTTCATCCTTCATATCGAATTTGAAATATCCAATTTTGAAATATCCAGTTTTGTACCATGTTCGTTTAAAATATCCAGTTTTGTATTATCCTGTTTCGTCAAATCCAGTTCTAAAATACCCAGTTTCGACAAGTACCCGATAAGATTACCTCTATTCCACTTTTTTTTTAGCTCCATAGTAGACTATGTCTTTTGAACATAAGAAGATACTTTGTAGAAATATCTTTTTGACCTTGTTCGATTAGTATGGCAAAGCAAAGTTATGTTTGATAAATGGAAAATAGCTACTTCCAAATTCGAACAATATTGCGGTGCAGTTCCCCTTAGCAGAGAATACAAGTTATTGTCTTACATAATATTAGAGAGAATCTAGAAGGGGAAGTTGTAGGTGACTATTGGTAAGTTTTAAATATGCTAATCATCTCGTGACGTACATCAGGTATCCCTGGATTTCCAATAGGCCCATGACTCGACCCATCGAAATGGCTTATGGGTTGCTTTGCGTCATAATGTTGTGTCACCGATACTCTTAGAATTTATCTTTCGTAAAACTCAAACACCTCAGAATAACATCTTATCTCGTCAGTCCATCCCAATTTTGCCATATGCAAATAATATTTGTATGATTGGACTAACCAGCAATGGTCTAAAAAAACTACTCGATTTACTTATTCTTAGCTTAAAAATATGAGCAAAGGTTTAGAGACCAAGACTCAGTGTGAATTAAGTAACTGATCATATTTCATAGACGGGTCATGTGGTTTGATGATGTATGATGCGAGCCATGATGTATGTTCCCAAACGGACTGGTGATGACACTTAGTCGTAAACGACCAAGTTCCCATCTTTTTATGAAACTTCCTGGTGTCGTTCATGAAGTTGAAAGACCACAAGTACGCTGCAACCAGGATCGAAACGAATGGATCCAGATTATAAGTTTTATAATTATTTTATTGGGTTCCTAAGTGGTCCATATTTTGCATACTGACAAGTATCACAAAAGGATTGGCGTTGCTAAAGTTATGAATTTCGTAACTTGACAGAATTTCTTTTTTTTTTTTCAATAAAATTCATGTTGCTCGACTAATAAATTTAAACACACCAATCCATAAGTTTGGCGAATTTAAAAAAAAGAAACTCAAAAGAACAAAAAAATCCGTAAATATATAAATCTTACATTTATTAAACACACATAATAATGAATGATGAACAAAGGCAATAAAGATGAACAGCTAACGAAGAGAAAAAAAAGCATTTCCAATGAAATCCAATTCAAATGGAAAAATGTAAAACAGTGTGGGGTGCATTGCCCTCTAAATTTTGTTATTGACTTCATATACGTACAAAAAAAAATTCAAGGAATACACACAGTAGTGTATGTGTATATAAAGGAATCAGAATCAGAATCACACAAAACCAACAAAATAATGTTTGGTTATTTTATTATTAAATAAAAAATAATCGACTCGACTTAAGGGGTTGGCTTTCATGAAAGTTCAAATATTTGAAATTATTTTTTTTTTACATAAATCGGTTCATTATACTGTACGCAATTGAAAGTGAAATCTGATATATCTGCTCATAATACTTGTGGATCTAATTTCACAATTTATCATAAATTATGCATAAAACGATTGATTAAATTAAATGTATATATATATATATATATATATATATATATATATATATATATATATATATATATATATATATATATATATATATATATACATATATATGTATATATATATATATATATATATATATATATATATATATATATATATATATATATATATATATATATATATATATATATATATATATATATATACAGTTGGTGCCAAAATGGGGAAAAAAAAATAAAAAAATAATGCACCTGAACAAAATAAAAATAAACGTAGAACCATTACTTTGGAAACGAAATTGAATATTTTAAAAAGATTTGACGCAGGGGAAAAGACGGGTTATATCGGTTAGAACGATTCATCAAAATGCTGTTAAGATTCGTGGGACGGTATCGAGTTTAGAGTCGACAAAAATAATTTCGAAAATCAGATCTCTAATATACGAAAAAACTTATGCTTTACACATGGATTAAAGATATGAATGATAAAAAATTACCGTACGTCAATTATTCAAGAAAATCTTTGAGTTTGTTTGATGATCTAAAAATATCGGTTACTGGTAGTGATGAAAATTTAACTTTTATAGCGAGTCGGGGATGGTTTGATCGTTTCCGGAAAAGGATGGATTTACACAGCATTAAATTTACTGGTTAGGCCGCCAGTTCAGATTTGGAAGCGGCAACCAAATTTCCAGATGAATTAAAGGCCATAATTGCTGAATCAGGCTACTCTCCCAAACAAGTCTTCAATGTAGACGAAACATACTGGAAGCGTATGCCGTCCAGGACTTTTATAACGAAGGAGCAACAGAATTTTTTGGATTCAAAAAAATTGCCAAGGAGAGGCTAACAATCCTGCTTGGAAGCAACGCAGCCGGAGACTTTATAATGCAGAAAGCCCCCGTGCAATAAAACATGTCGAAAAAAAAACAACTCTGTCATATGGAAGTCTAACAAAAAAGCCTGGATGACTGCTGCAATTTTCAAAGAATGGTTCGAAAAATATTTTTGTCCGGAGGTTAAGCGATATTACGAATCAAATAATTTAGCTCATAAAGTGCTCCTAATTGTTGACAATGCACCAGGCCATCCACCGAATTTAGATTTAAATAGTAACTCAGTTAAAATTATTTTTTTACCATCAAATACCACGTCTCTTATACAACCCATGGACCAAGGTGTCATATCCACTTTTAAAGCATATTATCTACTCATAACACTCCGAAAATTATTGGCTTCTTTTGATAGTTCCAGTAAACATAGACAAATAAACGTATTTTGGCGAAACTATAATGTTCTACAAGCAGTAGAAAACATTAACAAATCGTGGAATGAAGTAACTCAAACCAATTTAAATAAAGTTTGGCGAAGATTGTGGCCAGAGTGTGTGATCGACATTGTGGACAGTAGTTCAACTGACTTACCCATAAAAGAAATCGCACAGCTCGCACACCAGGTGGGAATGCCGCATATCAGTGATAATGATTTCCAAGAAATGATTGCTTCAAATGACGAACCACTATCCAATGAGGAATTATTAGAGAGAAAATAGATTTTGAAGAAGAAGCTCCGATTGAACACTACCCAAAACTACATAATAAGCTCATTTTATTGGTGACTGGAATAAGAATAAAAAAGGAAAAGTTCCCCTCATTCCAATATGAAACCAACAAAAAGTTGGAATAATACTATTCCAAACGGAGTGAAATGCATGCATTTGTTGTAAAATTCCCAACAAAATATGGCTAATATTAACATAACTTAAGATTTCAAAAGACAGAACACGGCTTAATAAGTTACTCCTTCCTTCGTAACATCGGATTTTCGTAAGTCGAACCGACGTAAGTCGAGAACTATTAGTATATATAGAAAATGCGTCAATAACTTATTTTTAACTGAGATAGCCTCAGTTCTTTCTATTACAGTTTTTACATTATTCTTATAAAATTCTCTTTTGTTGGGGTGAAATGGGAAACTTATGGGTTAACCCATTACCCTAAATAATGGAAACCTGCAAAATCCTAATTGATGGGAATTGATTTAAACATGTTGTTTAATTTTAATTTGGCAAATTCACCAGGTCAAGTGGCTGCTTTCTTTGGAGTTTTCTTTCATTATTTCAACGCCAGGGTGATCTATCATAAGGAAAATGTAAGAATTTTCATAATGATGAAGCATCTAAAGGTTCCTGTGAATATCCTCATTTCTTGTAAACCACAAAGCATTGGCAATATTATTGGTACGAATAACTTTGTTTGGAACGTCTGTCGGGATCATTTTGGCATTTGTTTGCTTAGTGCTAGCCTAAATGTGGATATTGTAGATCGATAGCGGCTTCAAAATTTGCCAATACAGCAGCAGTTTGTTGTGGATTATAAGGTCAGAACCTCTAGCTGTAAGCTTTTTTTCCTTTTTGACATGCTCTCTCCACTTGAGTTTGGCATCAATAATCATGCCAAGATGTTTAGTTTTATTTGCATATGGTACGTCTTTCTCCCTTTCTGTTTTTTTTTGGAAGGATTTTTTCGCCCGCATAATCGAACTTTTATTTAACGACATTGTTACCATCGTTTCACTCTATTTGTCATTGCTTCCAGTTTCAACATCCTACGTAAAGCAGATCTTATTCGACGTCGTCGCCAACGTAGTCGGGGTCTTCCCCTCTGACTAACTTTTCGTTCTCATTGGGCTATTTAAACGTAATCAAGCCATATAATTTAATAGAATTTGATGAATCCAATAATGTCGCAATCTCCGAGGAGCTCCTACCTAGTTTCGAAATTCCGATTTTGTTTCTTAGCGGCTTTTATATGCCGCTAAGCGGCATATATTAGATTGATCGTATGATGTTCCTCTCGCATATTAAGAGAATTCTGTAGTTGTTGAAAGTCAGGGTTCAGATTATGCTTCCATAGGTTAGCAACTATCATTTTAGTTTCATATTCAGAAGTTTCCACTTTTCGTAGAAAACTATGCAAACGGCAGCAATGCGGGCTTTTATGTTTAGGTCATGGTCATCCTAACGTTTTAACTTTTTAAATATTTAATTCGGCGCTCACAGATGTTCCGCGTTAGGCACTTTTCACGCAGTTACTGCTTATTTGTAGCGCTTTGATGGCAGTGATCATCGTACCATTCTTTGCGAGCACTCGGCGGACATCTTCCAATAATCGTTTGTGTTGGGGTTGCAATATTTGCCTCTGCTCCTGGATATTTAATAAGCGAGCTTGCTTTTATAGGTGTGCTTTAGCAGCTGTCTGGTGGCTATCATAGGCTTAGGGGCGGGTTCTGGTTCAATGAAATCCTTTCTTGTTATATTATGTGGTGGTATCCTTAGTGTATGGCCAAACCATTTCTCTATTTCCGTAACGTTATTTCAGTCTCAATGTCTATCTGGTTCGTGCAATTCTTCGAGCAATATTTGCTATGGTGTTTGGACTTCAATATTCCTCGAGGGCACTTATATATACCTACTTCTACAGTGTCAGTGTTATAGTATGATAAGTTATTATATTATTATATTAATATATTATTATATTATTATATTATTATATTATTATATTATTATATTATTATATTATTATATTATTATATTATTATATTATTATATTATTATATTATTATATTATTATATTATTATATTATTATATTATTATATTATTATATTATTATATTATTATATTATTATATTATTATATTATTATATTATTATATTATTATATTATTATATTATTATATTATTATATTATTATATTATTATATTATTATATTATTATATTATTATATTATTATATTATTATATTATTATATTATTATATTATTATATTATTATATTATTATATTATTATATTATTATATTATTATATTATTATATTATTATATTATTATATTATTATATTATTATATTATTATATTATTATATTATTATATTATTATATTATTATATTATTATATTATTATATTATTATATTATTATATTATTATATTATTATATTATTATATTATTATATTATTATATTATTATATTATTATATTATTATATTATTATATTATTATATTATTATATTATTATATTATTATATTATTATATTATTATATTATTATATTATTATATTATTATATTATTATATTATTATATTATTATATTATTATATTATTATATTATTATATTATTATATTATTATATTATTATATTATTATATTATTATATTATTATATTATTATATTATTATATTATTATATTATTATATTATTATATTATTATATTATTATATTATTATATTATTATATTATTATATTATTATATTATTATATTATTATATTATTATATTATTATATTATTATATTATTATATTATTATATTATTATATTATTATATTATTATATTATTATATTATTATATTATTATATTATTATATTATTATATTATTATATTATTATATTATTATATTATTATATTATTATATTATTATATTATTATATTATTATATTATTATATTATTATATTATTATATTATTATATTATTATATTATTATATTATTATATTATTATATTATTATATTATTATATTATTATATTATTATATTATTATATTATTATATTATTATATTATTATATTATTATATTATTATATTATTATATTATTATATTATTATATTATTATATTATTATATTATTATATTATTATATTATTATATTATTATATTATTATATTATTATATTATTATATTATTATATTATTATATTATTATATTATTATATTATTATATTATTATATTATTATATTATTATATTATTATATTATTATATTATTATATTATTATATTATTATATTATTATATTATTATATTATTATATTATTATATTATTATATTATTATATTATTATATTATTATATTATTATATTATTATATTATTATATTATTATATTATTATATTATTATATTATTATATTATTATATTATTATATTATTATATTATTATATTATTATATTATTATATTATTATATTATTATATTATTATATTATTATATTATTATATTATTATATTATTATATTATTATATTATTATATTATTATATTATTATATTATTATATTATTATATTATTATATTATTATATTATTATATTATTATATTATTATATTATTATATTATTATATTATTATATTATTATATTATTATATTATTATATTATTATATTATTATATTATTATATTATTATATTATTATATTATTATATTATTATATTATTATATTATTATATTATTATATTATTATATTATTATATTATTATATTATTATATTATTATATTATTATATTATTATATTATTATATTATTATATTATTATATTATTATATTATTATATTATTATATTATTATATTATTATATTATTATATTATTATATTATTATATTATTATATTATTATATTATTATATTATTATATTATTATATTATTATATTATTATATTATTATATTATTATATTATTATATTATTATATTATTATATTATTATATTATTATATTATTATATTATTATATTATTATATTATTATATTATTATATTATTATATTATTATATTATTATATTATTATATTATTATATTATTATATTATTATATTATTATATTATTATATTATTATATTATTATATTATTATATTATTATATTATTATATTATTATATTATTATATTATTATATTATTATATTATTATATTATTATATTATTATATTATTATATTATTATATTATTATATTATTATATTATTATATTATTATATTATTATATTATTATATTATTATATTATTATATTATTATATTATTATATTATTATATTATTATATTATTATATTATTATATTATTATATTATTATATTATTATATTATTATATTATTATATTATTATATTATTATATTATTATATTATTATATTATTATATTATTATATTATTATATTATTATATTATTATATTATTATATTATTATATTATTATATTATTATATTATTATATTATTATATTATTATATTATTATATTATTATATTATTATATTATTATATTATTATATTATTATATTATTATATTATTATATTATTATATTATTATATTATTATATTATTATATTATTATATTATTATATTATTATATTATTATATTATTATATTATTATATTATTATATTATTATATTATTATATTATTATATTATTATATTATTATATTATTATATTATTATATTATTATATTATTATATTATTATATTATTATATTATTATATTATTATATTATTATATTATTATATTATTATATTATTATATTATTATATTATTATATTATTATATTATTATATTATTATATTATTATATTATTATATTATTATATTATTATATTATTATATTATTATATTATTATATTATTATATTATTATATTATTATATTATTATATTATTATATTATTATATTATTATATTATTATATTATTATATTATTATATTATTATATTATTATATTATTATATTATTATATTATTATATTATTATATTATTATATTATTATATTATTATATTATTATATTATTATATTATTATATTATTATATTATTATATTATTATATTATTATATTATTATATTATTATATTATTATATTATTATATTATTATATTATTATATTATTATATTATTATATTATTATATTATTATATTATTATATTATTATATTATTATATTATTATATTATTATATTATTATATTATTATATTATTATATTATTATATTATTATATTATTATATTATTATATTATTATATTATTATATTATTATATTATTATATTATTATATTATTATATTATTATATTATTATATTATTATATTATTATATTATTATATTATTATATTATTATATTATTATATTATTATATTATTATATTATTATATTATTATATTATTATATTATTATATTATTATATTATTATATTATTATATTATTATATTATTATATTATTATATTATTATATTATTATATTATTATATTATTATATTATTATATTATTATATTATTATATTATTATATTATTATATTATTATATTATTATATTATTATATTATTATATTATTATATTATTATATTATTATATTATTATATTATTATATTATTATATTATTATATTATTATATTATTATATTATTATATTATTATATTATTATATTATTATATTATTATATTATTATATTATTATATTATTATATTATTATATTATTATATTATTATATTATTATATTATTATATTATTATATTATTATATTATTATATTATTATATTATTATATTATTATATTATTATATTATTATATTATTATATTATTATATTATTATATTATTATATTATTATATTATTATATTATTATATTATTATATTATTATATTATTATATTATTATATTATTATATTATTATATTATTATATTATTATATTATTATATTATTATATTATTATATTATTATATTATTATATTATTATATTATTATATTATTATATTATTATATTATTATATTATTATATTATTATATTATTATATTATTATATTATTATATTATTATATTATTATATTATTATATTATTATATTATTATATTATTATATTATTATATTATTATATTATTATATTATTATATTATTATATTATTATATTATTATATTATTATATTATTATATTATTATATTATTATATTATTATATTATTATATTATTATATTATTATATTATTATATTATTATATTATTATATTATTATATTATTATATTATTATATTATTATATTATTATATTATTATATTATTATATTATTATATTATTATATTATTATATTATTATATTATTATATTATTATATTATTATATTATTATATTATTATATTATTATATTATTATATTATTATATTATTATATTATTATATTATTATATTATTATATTATTATATTATTATATTATTATATTATTATATTATTATATTATTATATTATTATATTATTATATTATTATATTATTATATTATTATATTATTATATTATTATATTATTATATTATTATATTATTATATTATTATATTATTATATTATTATATTATTATATTATTATATTATTATATTATTATATTATTATATTATTATATTATTATATTATTATATTATTATATTATTATATTATTATATTATTATATTATTATATTATTATATTATTATATTATTATATTATTATATTATTATATTATTATATTATTATATTATTATATTATTATATTATTATATTATTATATTATTATATTATTATATTATTATATTATTATATTATTATATTATTATATTATTATATTATTATATTATTATATTATTATATTATTATATTATTATATTATTATATTATTATATTATTATATTATTATATTATTATATTATTATATTATTATATTATTATATTATTATATTATTATATTATTATATTATTATATTATTATATTATTATATTATTATATTATTATATTATTATATTATTATATTATTATATTATTATATTATTATATTATTATATTATTATATTATTATATTATTATATTATTATATTATTATATTATTATATTATTATATTATTATATTATTATATTATTATATTATTATATTATTATATTATTATATTATTATATTATTATATTATTATATTATTATATTATTATATTATTATATTATTATATTATTATATTATTATATTATTATATTATTATATTATTATATTATTATATTATTATATTATTATATTATTATATTATTATATTATTATATTATTATATTATTATATTATTATATTATTATATTATTATATTATTATATTATTATATTATTATATTATTATATTATTATATTATTATATTATTATATTATTATATTATTATATTATTATATTATTATATTATTATATTATTATATTATTATATTATTATATTATTATATTATTATATTATTATATTATTATATTATTATATTATTATATTATTATATTATTATATTATTATATTATTATATTATTATATTATTATATTATTATATTATTATATTATTATATTATTATATTATTATATTATTATATTATTATATTATTATATTATTATATTATTATATTATTATATTATTATATTATTATATTATTATATTATTATATTATTATATTATTATATTATTATATTATTATATTATTATATTATTATATTATTATATTATTATATTATTATATTATTATATTATTATATTATTATATTATTATATTATTATATTATTATATTATTATATTATTATATTATTATATTATTATATTATTATATTATTATATTATTATATTATTATATTATTATATTATTATATTATTATATTATTATATTATTATATTATTATATTATTATATTATTATATTATTATATTATTATATTATTATATTATTATATTATTATATTATTATATTATTATATTATTATATTATTATATTATTATATTATTATATTATTATATTATTATATTATTATATTATTATATTATTATATTATTATATTATTATATTATTATATTATTATATTATTATATTATTATATTATTATATTATTATATTATTATATTATTATATTATTATATTATTATATTATTATATTATTATATTATTATATTATTATATTATTATATTATTATATTATTATATTATTATATTATTATATTATTATATTATTATATTATTATATTATTATATTATTATATTATTATATTATTATATTATTATATTATTATATTATTATATTATTATATTATTATATTATTATATTATTATATTATTATATTATTATATTATTATATTATTATATTATTATATTATTATATTATTATATTATTATATTATTATATTATTATATTATTATATTATTATATTATTATATTATTATATTATTATATTATTATATTATTATATTATTATATTATTATATTATTATATTATTATATTATTATATTATTATATTATTATATTATTATATTATTATATTATTATATTATTATATTATTATATTATTATATTATTATATTATTATATTATTATATTATTTTATTATAAATTGATAAATATAACATTGTTCAAATTATTTTGTTCACCTAGTCGTTACGTAGTAGCTTCGATGTCGTTCATATTGTTTTCCAGGTTAATTATATATTTTATTGAAACGCGGACGTTTTCCTTTGAACTTCGTTGCTTTATTGAGGATTATATCATTTATCATGATAATTCATTAGCTGCTTTGATGTTTGTATATCTCTTAGTTTTTGTAGTGGTTTAGGAATTACACTGTCTCGATATTTAGCAGGATGTTGTCACTTACAAATTATACATTTAGTCAGCACATCTCTGCCTTTTACACATACCTGAGTCATATCATGGTGACAACTTCCCCGTGGATCCCGACTGAAATACATTTGGGTGGTTCTGCTAAACGGTTAAATTGTTACTTTCATGTAAACAATTCCATTTATACCATAGATATTTTGAACTTTATCTTTGTTATCAAACACAATCATAAAAAGATGGCATAAAAATGCGTCATTAATGCGAATCTATATTATAACACATCGAAATACGCAATAAAAAAGTATTACGTATCAGTTTGCGTATTCCACAACCACATTTTGTTCGTGCGTAATAAATGTCATACAAACATTTTAATCAATTATTGCAACGTAATAACGTAATGTCGATACAGATAAAACGTAGCGAAACCCCTCAACAATAACATTTTCTAATTCTAAGAAATTTAATCGAAATAATATAAGAAACCGAAAAGGATTTACTGTTCTAATCGTGCTTAGTTTTTTATTTCATACATATATGTATGTATGTGGTGTAAACAAGTTTTCTACGTTTAAAAAAAAAAAACACAAAAAAAAATCAACAACATAAAACCCCATTTAAAGTCAAAACGCTATATAAAACGTAAATATGCTTAATATTTCTTTGTGTTGAACAATAACAAACGTTTGTCGTAAATTGTTTCGTATGTTCGCTTTATTTTTATACGTAACATTATTTTTGTACCCGGCTACAGCTGATATTTGAAAACAAAACCATGTGATCGTAGATACGCGATTTGGATTGGTTCATTCCGATATTTTCTTTTCTGTGTGTTTTATTTTGTTTTTGGTTGCGTACTTGTGTTGGAATTTTCATACACATACTATAATAAATAATTTAAATTTTTCCAAGAGAACAAAGAGATATTTATGTATGCGTGCACCTATATATACATTATATTGCCCTGTAGTTGGGGATTTTATTACGTTTTTCTTTCGATTTTATTTATGAGCGCGTTTGTGTATGTGTGAGATACGTTTTATTTCGTTATTCTTTCAATTTTTGTTTTGAACGAACGATAATAAAAAATAAAAAAAATAGTCATGTATGGTGTATGACCTAGTTTGGTTTTTCCCCTAGTACAAGATATGTATTGAAAAATGGAAGTACATAAGAATAACAACAAACATTTTTTTTTTTAATATGACGAAACTAAACAACACACTCAATTTTCACACACACACCAAGATATTCGAATAATGCAAAAATAAAAACAAAAAACTTGTACATTTAAAATGAATTGAAAATCCCGTTACTTGTATTTGTTTATAAGAAATCATTGTGTTTTTGCGTCGTTGTTGTTTTGTTTATGTTTGGTAAGTAAAATAAAAAAAAATGGATACTTGTTTAACGTTTAGCTTTCTAAACTTTTAAATTCGTTTTTAGTTTTATGCTGCTTTGAAAGTAAATGGTAAAAATATTATTTAACAATTTTTTTATGATTATTGTTATTAAAGAGATAAATTACAACAGTGTAGTAATCGACAAGAATGAATAGTTAATAATAAAAATTGCTAATCAATCGAGTGTTTTTGAATATGATGAACGTATTTTTAACAACTTGACTATTAACTTGCAATATATAAATTGAAAGGAAATATAGTTCGTCAAGGTTATATTTTTGTGTGAAATCTGGTGCATTTATAACACCGGCTCAATATATAAAATTGCATACTGCAACAACACTCTACCAATATATCAAACAAAACCTAAAAACTATTAAAAACCATGCACTAAACAATATTCAATTTGTAACCATGACATGTACGTACATATAAAGCAGTAAACTAGAAATATATCAATTTCAAACGGGAGATCTCTGAAGAAGGAGTTATAAGATGTATGTACATACTCTAAAGCATATAAGTTTCACATGCATGTTTATATGGACAACGGTAATATAACCAGTTTATATAAAATCTAACTCTATATTATATTTTATAAAACTATAAAACTACAGTGTATGTTATATGTTCATTCAGTGAGTATAATATCTAATACCATATTATGATGTTTGAATTATTACAAAATGAAAATTAAAAAAAAAAAAAAAACAAATTAAAGTAATACATAATTTTTAAATAAAAGTATGTCACAGCCTTGGAGATGCATTAAAAACTGGTACACAATTTACAATAGCAGTGAATGGTGGGTAAATTTTTTTTCTAAATGTTAATCACCAATCGGTTACGGAAAAAAATGGCAAAGTTTTTCAGATTTTCATTAAAATTCCCAATCATTTTTTATTTAGATAACTTTTTCATTGAAATTAATTAAGTATTATTTACTTGAAGTACATCTTAAAGGTTGGCAAGTAGCTGTCAAGTATTTATTAAGATATCATTGTTCTTTTAGATTAAAATGTTAAAAATATTTAAAATGTTTTAATTTTTAATATTAGAATTTTTGTGAAATTTAAAGCTGTTTATTTTACATTAGTTTAAGTAATAGCCCTTCAAGTCCAATGCAAAGAAACTGTGGGTTCTTCCAAGCAACGTTAAGTTTTTGGTATGTAAAAAGTATGAAGTTTTGAAGGTATGAAGTTTAAGTTTTATTTGAATAAACAAATCTTCCAATGGTTTTAACAATTTGCTTACATGATTTAAATTAATTCAGGACACTATTGTGTTTATTATAGTTTATTTATTTATTATCTATTATAATTACTAAACTTTATAAAAGATAACTGTTATTTCAGTTATTATTTGAATTTTATTCCGTCTCGCTGGTTTGACTGACAGGTATGAAGTGATTGTCGTATCGCATAGTTAAACAGACCGTATTTTGACATTTACAACTGGGTGGGTTTACATAGAAGTATTTATTCGGCTCTCAACAAGAAGATACAATTATCCAACGAAAAGTGCTATGATGATGAAATTTAGCATAAACTAGATCATCTTTCTGAAAACTTTTTTAAAACCATGCTTTTTTTAGTACTGGTCATTTTGTTTTTGCTTTGACGATTAATTCATGATTGTTAATAAATCTATTTTTTATAGTGGCATCAAAAGATCAAGAACGATCCTCATTGGTCTTCCCAACAAAAACTCGTCTGGTGAATTACCAGTCGGTGTATTTTAATTTGGTGTTGACCGATAACTTTCTAAGAAAATTTGCAAAGTTTCCTCTAAAGTAAACTCTAAGGTCTTGAATTTTTTTGAGTGCTCTTTTTAAAATATCAACAAAACGTTCAGCTTGTCCTTTGAACTGTGCATGAAATGGTGAAATTCGATTGTGTTGTATACCATTTGATTCGCAAAAATGTAGGAAATGGTTAGATGTAAACTAGATACCATTATCCCACAGGCCAATATGTTTGAATATATTTGATAACATCTTGTAAAATTGTACAGTTACCCGTCGTCTTTCGAATCATCGGAAATGTGGCAGGTACATGACTGATTGCCTCGGCATATGAGTTATTTACCACTCTAGTGTGCATTGATTCACATGTGAATCGTTGCTGTGTAAGTTTGAAGAACATATTTTGTTACACAAAAAATTGTACCATTGCCAATTTCCAGGTTATTATACAAAATTATACTGTCATCGAAAGTTTTCTTTCATAAATTAATTGATTATTTCCACCAACAAGCAAATTCACTATTTCTCATTAACACATTTTACGTAATTGTCCACTCTCAATGTACTATTTTCGCATCGTGAATCAGCATCTGCAAAGATCTTCAATGGGAAGATCTCATTCGCACAATGTTGATCGCCTATGACGATGCCAATCAAGATACGAAAAATGCGGAAAAATAAGATGAGCAGAAATTCTAATGAGGAGTATCCACTCGGTCGTGAAAACTTATCATGATTCGAGTCAACTTGCTAAAATCGGACGATTTGATTGTAGATCATTGGTGTTGCAACGAATTCCTGAATCGAGCACCATCTTCACTTGCTGGTTTGTCAAAGGTACAATAGACTTCGAAATTGCCAGAATCGACGTTCTAGTTATAACATGTCAGCCGACCGACGATCCGGTATTTCCAGTTCCGATGCAATGTGTTTAGCAACACATCACACCACGATGCATCACAAGAACGGATCCGTCAAATGTCTTTTGCAAGATCTTTCAGACCCTAATTTTTTTACAATTGGTGATCATTGTAGGTGGCCAGCTCAACCAAATAACTTATATTACTATAAGGGGAATCGTGAACAATTTCATAGTAAATGTGAACGACAGCATGATTTCGTTAAATTTTGATTCGAAGAAAAATCCTAGATGGCATTGCAAACGTTTTTAACGAGAACAATAGATGGCGTGTCAAACAATTTTTCTTATTTTTTTAAATAATTAAAAAAAACAAATTTTGTTTTATTTATATATTATTATATAAGAATATAAATAAGCCCATTTACTTCAATAATTTCCAAATTTTAAATTTTTGTTTCGTTAATAATTCGTTGAATATAAAAAAAGTAGATAAAAAAATGTAAACATTTCGTTCAACTACTACTAGTGCCATCTATGAGTTTTCTACGAACTATATCATGTTGGCACATGAATTCGACGCAATTTTTCTTATATTAATATAAGTTATTTGAGCCCAACGAACGATTTTACACACAATTGGTCACAGCGTTGTGGTCAGCTGCGGGGATCGAACTTATGACCTTGACTCATGACCTGTTGAAGACAACACCTTAACCATCACTATATGACCGGTGACGTATATTCTCAAAAGGATTGTTATATTTATGGAGATAAATTTGTTAGATTGATGGAGATTGGTGGAACATGATGATCAATAGGTTACTTCTGGGACTGGAGGCTTTCGGTTGCCGATCATCCCTTAATGAGATGAGTGAGCATTTATACATCCAGGTCATCTGGATCCCTGGTCTCTCGGACTTCAAGCGGAACTGCAGACGAACTTCCTAGGCAAGGCACAGTTCTCCAATTGAAGCCGGTTAGGGCAGTTGTAGGAAAACATGTTACAGCGCTTAAACTAGTGCTTATAAAAAGAGCAAAAGCCTTAGCATTAGAGAGGTAGGCTAGCACCGTCACATGTGAGAGAGCACAACAAGTGTGTTCAAGGCACTTTTTTAGAAGCGTATGGACTAAGAGAATTGGAAACACTTCCTATGCTTGTGACGACCGTTGGTACAAAAAGACATAGGAACTTGCTGACTTCAAGTTGCGAGAAATTTTATACTACATTAATAGCTCAGAATTGATCCAAAAAGGGTACTAAGGAAATTAGATCCTGTGGTATTACAATGTACCGATATCGATCTAAGTGTGCTATAGCAAACACTCTAACCTTACCTAACCTACATTCTTTGTCCGTAGTTACTTATCAGTTAAAATTGCATTTAACATTAATTTCGCATATTTTACTGAAAAAAGAACACACCTCTTAGTAGCATCATTTTAGAACCATGTTCGACTGATATATCTCTTAGTGGTATCTTCATTTATACACCTGAACCATGTAATTAAATTTATGTTTCGACATATACTTTATGGAAAAAAGACTTTTCTAACTTCCTTAAAGGCAGTCCTCGATGAAAAATAAATTTTCTCTTACAAGACATGATTACACATAATCTTTATGACCATGTTATAATCAATAAATATATAATAGTCATGCTTTCTCTTCACTAAATATTATACATGGCTGAAATATGTATATATATCTTTATAGCTATAGTTGCATAGCTATTGTAATATGTATATGTACATACTATGATTATTGCTGGTGGTTTTTCAGATCACTATCATATTCATAAATACATTAAATAGCAAAAGAATAATAACAACAACAACAACAGAAATAATTATTAACGAAATGTACATTAAAAAATCATCAGATTCAATCAACAATTTTCTGCTGTAGAAATTTTTTTAATTCAAAAAAATCTCAAAATTATTTCCGCATTTTTCAAATTCACGCTTTATGTTACTTCTTCTTTTTGATTTTAATTTTAGTAAGCGGTCTTCGCGCTGCTTGTAACGAATATACAAAGAATGAAACAGAACTAGTGTTGTTGTATGTAAGAAAATTGAATCTGCGCTCTATTGTTACTACTTCTTATAATAAATTTATTACACAATTAATTTTTATTATTAATTTTTTTGTTTTGTTTCGTTATTTTATTCACATTCATATTTATGTAATAATTAATACTGAATTTGTTACTAATTTATTTGCAACAATCGCCACTAGTCCGTATTATATACTTGTATACAATCACGTTTATGTGTGGATTGGTGTTGGCATTTTAATAAAATCAAAATGTTAGAATTTTTTTACAATTACGCGGTACTTGTTGTAAAAAATAAATTTAACCCTTCATAGTGCACACATTTTCTCTCTTCGTCTGCTAAATGACATCTCTCTTCGCAAAAATCGCTGAACTATTCGTTTAGGATCGGCTCGCCGAATGTAACCGACATTAAGAATTTTCAAGAAAATCCTGATCTCGTGGTTGAACTGAACTCGTTTATGTTATCATCGTCGCGTTTCAGGCCATGGTATAAAACGGTTGATTCAATTGATTTGTAATGTTCAATTAATTTAAAAATAAAATCTAATTTGTATTAATTTTAAAGTTTTGGGTCAAATAAAGTGTATATAAATTAGATTTACGTCGATTACATGACATATTGGTCATAAAGCGGTTGATTTAATTGGTTTGTAATGTTTAATCAAATTCTATAAAATCTAATTTATATTATAATTTTTATAATTTTATATTTTTAATTATGTAATAAATTAGTATATTTTAAATTTCAGGCAACCTAGAATCTAAACTAATCTAGAATCGAATTCTTTTAGTACATGGAAGGAAATGTAGAAGTTTTCATTAAATATTTTTCTGATTATAAAACAGGATACTGGCTCATTATTTTGATTACAATACAAAGAATACTTTTCCTTTTTAATTAAAATCTGGAGCAGTTCAGTACTTTTGTGTGAAGTATAATGCGATTCATATCTAGAAAAATTTGAATGAATGTTTTATCGCCTTAGAATTTTCCGTCATTTGTTTTTTTTTTTGGAATTTTTTTTTGGCAAACGCCCCTTTTAATTGATGGCGGTGTTGGAATTTATAAATTTATTTTTTACGACTCTGGTTAATCTTCCACCACTAACTTTTAAAAAATGATTTGCAATCGGTTGTTTGGATGCCATCAGATTTAGGCAAAAGCTATGAATAATTTTGAATTTAACCGCTTGGATTCTTTCTTAATCTAGCCTGATTGTAGGGAAGTGTAATTTTTTTAGGCTCAACTATCATTAAAGAAAACAGATATGATAACTGGAAGTCAAAGCTTTCAATTTTGTAGAATGATTCAAATAGCTTGTTTTGATGAATTGGAGAAATTTTTTCGTAACATTTTTTAGCACAGAGGGAAAGAAGATTATAATATAAATATTTTTGAGTGAAACAAGGTTTCCTTTAATGTTTACCTACTGATCACTTTTCTTCCGGTTTTCTTTTCTAACGTTTTCCATCCATTTTTCGGAACATGTTTACGCTTTCTAGCTTGATGTTCTTCATTATTTTCACTACTAGCAACACTGAAAGATTAAAAAAAAAGTGGGGAAGAAGTTCTTGTTGGTAGGTACTCTGAACCTAAATCTTCAGATGGCTCGTTATTATAAGAAACAAGTAATTCTTTAGTAAACTATTTTATGCAATTAATATTTAGTTTACAACTATTATATATTCTATCCTTTCTCGCAGCTATTATTTCACGGTATCAATACTTTCTTTATCTTATTATTAATTTTTAAATATTTTAAAACAGAAATTTCTACACTCACGTTAGGAAACCAATTGACCTAACTAACATTAAAATGATAACTATATAGAAAATAAATCGTAGTGGCCTAACCGTTATAGGCTATTTTGTTTTTTACGGTCTTGTGCTACTAGATTTGCGATGGTGAACTATGTTATATGCCGCATAGGCCACTATGAAATTTTATTTTTCTCTATTCTGTTAAAGTAGTTAACGTTGTTATTGTTTTCTTAGCACAACCCCGGTGTTTTAAAGATCCATAGCTGTTTCAGAATTTGTTTATATAGAAGAAGCTTATTATGAATCGAGAGCTAGGAGTGTCTCCCTAGGCCAGTGTTTTTTCCTAAATTAGATGTTTAAATCTTCCCTCTTCTTTTTTATAGGATCCTTCCATCTTACTTTGGTATCTAAGGTGCTACCTAAGTATCCAACCGTATTTGAATACGGTACTTTTAGTGAATTGATATATACTCAACTCTCAAAATAGTAAAAATTACTAAAGTTTGTGGCTCTCTGCATTTTGTTGGTAGTCAGTTGGGCTGACGCTAATATTGCAGTGTCCTCAGCAAATTTTGCGATTATTGCATCAGTATTGAGCATGTCTTTTGTATATAGAAGATAAAGAATAGGCTCGAGGATACTTTCTTAGGGTACTAATGCTGTTATTCTCTTTAATTCAGAGTATTCCTTCTCACACTTTTCATTATTTGCAATAATTTCTTCATCCCTTTTTCTGGTAAGGCTTTAATTACTTGCCCCGTTATTAAGTCGTATCCCGGAGCTTTTTTAACGGTTAGGATATTCCAAATTTTCCCAATTTAGTTCATACATTGTTATAGTTCTTATTCCGTGCTCATCAATTTTGTCAGCTGGATTAATTACTTCCTCTGCAGTTTGAGTTGGATATATATGGTTGAAATGTCTGGTCTAGGTGATTTGCTTTTTGTTTGGGATTTCTAGCCCAATTACCGTTGTTGTTAATTGACAGGACCTGTAGCTTAGGTCTTTTCAGAGCTTTGGTTGCCTTGCCTAGAGACTAGTCGGAGTATTTTGGTTCTGTCAGATTGTTTAGGTTTTAAACAGGCTGATTTTTAATCCTCTTTATTAAAACTTTTAATTACTGAGAAAACTGTTCAACATTGTTTTCGATTCCAGTGTTGGATTTCATGGCGAGTTTTTACAAGATTTTCTTTTACTTTTAATAATTTCTCTCACTTCTTCGGGATATGTAACATTTTGATTTGTTTCTCTTATGTGATTAGAATCCCAAGTGGCAGGCAATTTGTATATTTTCTATGGATTTGTCTAGTTCGTCTTCTAATTGCTCTGGATTACATATTGGGAATTGAAAATTAGTTTTCTCTTATGAAAGACTTTGGGAGAGATTCTAATTGATCAGCAAAAGACTCGAAACGTTTTCTACATGGATATAACTCCCTGATATCCCTCTTGTTACAAAGAAGCCTATAAGGTCTGGAAACCTATTGATGTCCGGAGGCCAGTAGATAGGCGTACCGCCTGAATAGAATTCGAATTTTAGGTTTTAAAAATACATTTGGCTCTTGAATATGCTGTTCTAACCCATTTGAATTCCAGGCTACTATTCTGTCTTAATCATTTCATAACACTTTTACACTTTGTCAAAAAAAATTCAACAGAGTCAGATTGTTTTTTAATTTTTCCAAGTGTGTTTTGAAGACCTTCCTCTTATGTACATCTAATCGCTTATTGAGAGCTTCTAGATTTTTCAATATATCTTGAAAGTCTTGGTCCACTTTTCCTTGTCTTTGATGTTTTTGTTGGGCTACTTAAAAGTAAGTCAAGTTTGGGTTTACTCGTTCACTTTGTGCTCTTACATTATTATTTGTTACGATTCTTTCTGTTTCTGTCTCTCGTACATATTTAACATGGTTTTGTTTCGGATTACGAGGATTTATGTTTACTTCTTTCCTTCGTTCTATTGCAACTTCGATTGACAATTGACATATTTAGGTTCATGATGACAGTATTTTTGAGTATGGTTAAACTCCTGACACTTCTTTTACTGTGGTATTTGTCAAAGGCTCAATTTTAATTCTCAGATGGATAATTGCATTTATATTATAGATTTTTCTATATTTTCTTTAATGCCGAATGTTATCATGAAGAGTGGAAGTCCTCTTCTGATAGTTTCAGTGTTTTGTCGTCCTTGTTTTGGTTTTTGATGATATTGACTGTGTCTTTAATTTCAAGACCTTTACTTGTTAGCTCTTCCATAATGTTTCATTTTGAGCAAGATCCGAGGAGACTTTTTGCCATTACTTTGATTGGGCGATCATTTTTGTCATCATACGTATACCATTCAAACCCATCGGTGTGTAATTTAATATCGAGAGCTTTATAACCCTCAGATTCTGTCGTGTTGATAAGATTACTATTTAGTGATATCACCTTATAGACTTTTCTTACGATTGATTTCAATAGTTGCTGGATGTCATTGTATTATTTCTCTTCTATTAAGTAAATAGAATGTGGAAGTATCTTCTACTCTTTATCTAACATCTTTAGAGCTATTTGTTTATTAGGGTCGACAATATTTGCTGGTGTTTGATCAACTTCAATTGATAACTCAACCTTTTTTTTTTGTGGTTGTAGTGGCCTTTTCTCGCTTTTTTGTTTACCCTTTTCTTTTTTCGAGAAACCAGTTGGTTTCTAGTTCACTTTGATCAATACCGAATTTGTCTTCCAAGCTGAGCGGTTGGAAGTGGTTTTTATTTAATAATGCGGTCTCTTGCTGGAAAACGTTATTTACAGTGGATGTAGACTTTCCAGGTAAAATTTCGCAGTCTGGTGTTTTGTAACTGAATCCACGGAGCCGACATATTTAGTAGAAAAGAGAGGATTAACTTTTGCCAGTATACCATCTGTGGCCTAGGTTATTTCTTTCATTATTCGTTGTGTCCATATTACTTTATTTTCGAAGTTTTCTTCTCGTAGCCTTTGGTAAAATTAATACTGCTTTGTACAAGGCAGCACATGCATTTTATACTTATTGCCAAGTGTTTAGGCCCTTTCTGATGAACAGACGCTAACCAAACGGCCGCTAAATATGAGAACAGACGCTTCTGGAAATTAACATCAAATAGCTATTAAATGCATTGCAAGTGACCTTTGATCTTGCTGCCGGTTTTTGTGCTAAACAGGTGCGGTGCACTATTTTTTGTGCTGATCATAGAAAACATAGAGTTACTCACAAACATACAGAAAACATAAGACATTGGGTTGTCTTAGAATTATAGATATGTGAAAAGATAAATGATCTCGGCTGGACCGCACCTAAAGCAATATTTATAGATTTCTGCATGATATAATTGAATGTTCTACTTTGTTACCTTATGTTGCAATGGCCTCGTTTTGTTTTTTATGTAGCTTAAAGTTCTGCAATCGTTTTTTTAAAACAGGTAATCGTTTTATCTAATCGGAAAACATTTTTTTCTTAAGGGAATCTTATGTTCAGGTTTCTAATTGGGATTTCCTCCGATTCCCCGTTCCATATAGCTAAACTCACAGAAGGCTCAAGTTTTGGCAAAATTTTATAAACGTCACAATAAGCTAAATAAATTATTAAGCATTTATGGTGCTGAATATTATTCAGCTTTTTGCATGTACCCACAAGAAATTTAAAAACCTGAAATGGTTCGTTTATAATAATTATATATTGAACATTGAGAAAAGCTTAGCTTCGAACCCGAAAATGTTCTGGCGGTATTTTCAGAATTTGTTTCTTATTCTCTTTCTAACATCAGTAATTTATTTGCTAACCTTTTTGCATCAGTATATGAACCCAACCGTCCGTCCAATAGTTTTCTTCTCAACCACTTAAGTACGAGTAATTCGGATTTTAATCATATTAATTTTACTGTATAAGAAGGACATTATTGCTTAAGTCAACTGGATATTATTAAGGGTGTTAGACATGGCGGATTCCCAACCATTTTGTTCAGAAACTGTGCGGTAAGTTATATATTTATCTGACCTTAGACTTTATCAATTTTTTTCTTAATTAAAGTCTTTATAGAGGCATTTTTCCGGTCCTGTCTTAAGTTAGATCTTATATACTTCCAAAGTTTATCTTATTCAGCGAAGATCTTTTAACTCGATCTTTTAACTCGTATTGGGTTGTGTTGATATATTCGCATAGTTTTGATGGTACATTTTATCAACTCCAGTTTTATCAGGTCGAGTTTCATCAATTCTGAGTTCATATTTACTATTTGTCCAACTTTGTACAGTTTTCAAAATTTCCGCTACAGTTATTTACTTTCGGATCATTCCATACAATTTTAATAAAATGTTCTCTATATTGATTCGGCCATTTTCAGCTGGTCGATGGTTTTGATTCATTAAAGTATGGTTTTACAAAGTTAAAAAAAGTTATCACATGTAGAAAGGTTCATTAACGCTATTCTAAAGTCAACCTCCAAGATCAACTACAATTTGCAAACCTCCTTCACCTGCCTTCGAGAAACGGGCCTAATATTTATAATCCTCCTTATTTTACTTTGAAATTTAATCAAGAGATGCTGTGGTGAGTAGATTAGTTGAAGATGAATACATCAAAGTGCCTCTGAATTCGAAATTTAAATAAATCATAAATGGATTGACTGTAGCTAAGTCAATTTTGTACATAAGAGCTGGTCAATATCCCGCAAAACACTATTTTAATAAATTTGCAGTCTTCTTCTTTAATATGAGATTGTGATGACAAGTATTTACTTTAAGAGAAGATCTCTTTCATTTGGGTGCAATTACCTCCGTGCACTCCTCATCGGTTTTAAATAGGCATTGTCTCGTCATCAAAATGATATCATAAACAAAAATTGCGAGTAAATATTTACTATGGAGATATGCAATACGGTTCAATTAAGGGTTAATAAAGCAATAACCGACCGTTCCATATACTCTCGTATATACATAGTACATATATACACAGTGTAGTAATTTTAATTCATTGTTTGGTAAAAAAAAATTCCTTTGTCATAACATTTTATACATAAACTATATTTAGTAAATTGTGTTATTCTGTTTATTGTTGTCGAGTACATGCCAAACTACTACTCTCTATTCATCCACAATTCTAAGTATTATTTTTTACAGCACATAAATCACAAATTTGTCGTATATGTATTGTAGTTGTAAAATAAAGATAAAGTCATTGAATTTTATATACGAAACTTTGAAATTTTCCCAAATGGAAATTGTTCATGATTTCTTATGGAATTTTCCAGTTTTCGTTTTATTCGCTTCCTATAATGAATCAGCAGCTATATGCGTTTTGTTTATGAAAAATGAGTAAACAATTAATTTAGAAATGTAATAATGTTATAAGCTTTCAATAATAAACGGATTTTACAGACCATTGGCTCTATCGGATTCGATTCCGAGCTTGTTCTTAGTATTGTTCTACCTAATCCGAAGAAAACCAGTCGTTCTCTACCCTTTCTTGCTAATCGTGGTTGCAATTTTGAAAAAAACTCGGTAAGTGCCGTTACCATAGCGTTTGGGGCCATATATTGGCATGATTCTTCTCTCAAATAACCGTCTCTCATACTCATTCGTTATGATCAAACTATCACACCTATATATAACAAAGGGTCTGATCCTCACCTTGTAGAACTTCAGTTTGTCGGCAGTTGCGAGGTATTTTGACTTCAGCAGAGGATGTAAGGCGTACAAAGTACGATTACTATCAGATCTCCACACTTAAAACGTAAGTTTCATTTTCCTGTGATCCCTGACTTGTACGAAAACTGCCATCTTCTGTAAAGCAATATAGCTTTGGGACACATGGTCTCCACTTTTTGGTTATCGAGTTTCTTGGGGAGTTCCAACAGACCCACTTTTATGACTGATATAGTGCTATTCAACGGCATTGGTTTTCGTAACGAGTAAACGATCAAAGTACCGATACTTAACCGCGTGTCCGTTAACATAAGCAAGGGTTAAATTTAATTAGCGGTATCCATACTTTCTTTTGTTGATTTTTTTAAAGTGATGTTTGTTAATAATACAGGTATTCAGCCCAGAAGGAGTCTATTTATTCTTCACATAAGGGTGTGCTATCTTTATATCTCAACTATCTCTTCATATATCTTTAGCTGACTAGATGCCTGCATCTTAGTCAGGTTTTTTCGTTTGTAGCACGTCTTGGACAAACGCTTGGACCTTTTCCAAACATTGAGCGTTCAGAATCATCTTCTCAATAATTCTGTTCGAGATTAAATCTTCTATATGCTGGTTACAAGATCTAGAATTTGTGGTATCCACTCACGGCAATCAAAAATGTGTGTGTCATGGTCCTCGACTCCATCTCCGTAGAAAGACTTCGGTTTTATTCTTTGCCATTCTGCATAAATTGTCTGTAAAGTAGTCATGTCCATTTGGGAAATGCGTCGGTTAATAATTGTATCTCCAAACTGGCATTCTATCCACCTAGGCAGAACTAATCAGCCTTACAGTCCATTTCCTGTTGTGCGCACCCCTTATGACCCTGCTGTATGGTGCGAGCTCTAAGGACTTCTTTCACTTTATGTGTGGTCTGTATATACTTGTATGTTCTGTTTCTATTATATATTCTTCCTTTTCCTTAAGGCAGAAGATCAATCGGAATAATTCCTACAATAACAAGACGTACTGCCGGTTCTAAAACAGCTTGATATGAACTCTCGACTCTAGTGAGTATTTCTTTGAATAGCTGCCACCCGTTTTTTCAATTTTTCTAAGTGCATTGTTTCAGACAACACATGGATAGGGAAGTAGAGTTGGGATGTGCTTTACAGTTTTTTTAATTGCCATGGATAGTCCATAGCCTTCTATCCACTTAGTTATTCTTCTCATCACCTGGTCCATTGCACAGCATCAATGTCTCTCACCACTTTCACAAATGTGACATCATCTGCGAAGTCAATCAGAGTGGCGCCAGCTGAGATCTACATTTGAAAGACTCCGACATACATTACACTCCAAAGGTCAGGGTCCAAGACTCATCGTTGAGTGGCGCCAGCAGATATTTTCTTTAAAGCGAGCCCATCAGTGGTGTTGCAGAATAAAATCCTTCATTCAAGTAGCTCTCTAACAAGCATAGTAAATATTTTGAGATCCCAATGCATACATTATGTCTATTTTTGTTATGCATTTTTACCGTCAAAGGTAATCAACAAGACTTTTTCCAAAAAATTTGAGCTCCACGAGCTATTTTTCAACGTCTTGAATAGCATCAACTATAGAGCGGCAGCTACTGAAATCACATTATTTACACGAGAGATCTCCTGGATTGCATTTGTTAATCTAGGTTTTAGAAATCTTTTTCTTATAGTTTTCCGGCTGTGTTAAGCATTACACAGGCTGTATACCGAAGGAGATATTAGGTTTCCCTTACGGCTTTTCTAACCAGCACCAGCCTTTGCTCTTTCCATTTTGAGTATAATATTCCATCTTGCAAGGACTTATTATACCTTTTGACCAAAGCCTCAGAACAGGTTTGCCCAGTTGTTTTATACAACTATAAGTGTGGTCCATTCTAACGATCATGATCAGTGGTAATTTGGATTGAGTTGATGTGATCAGTACAGCATCTTCTTGGTCTGAAACCAGCTTGTTCATTTCATAATTTTGCATTGATTATACGAATTCTGTGAGGAAGGATGTACCTTCTCAGTTCTTGCATTAGGTTACTATTCTTGGGGATTTTAAATGTTTTAGCAACTTAGATTTGAGAATCTACCGTAAGTATTGATTTTTGTGCCATTGACGGCTGATAAAACTAGATCAAAACTTTTATAGACTCCGTAAATGGAGTGTGGAATACTACGAACTAGAATAACCGAAAGGTCAGCGCTGGTATTTCCTTACCAGATAACTTAATGCCCGCTATCGATTCTAGCGAGACGTCTATCCACAGTACCAGCATTAGCTCCCGAAATAGAGCTATTCCTCGTCCGTTATTTATGGTTACTCTCGATCGTCACATTCGG
This sequence comes from Tipula confusa, assembly GCA_963556175.1. Taxonomy (NCBI): domain Eukaryota; kingdom Metazoa; phylum Arthropoda; class Insecta; order Diptera; family Tipulidae; genus Tipula; species Tipula confusa. The sequence goes on from OY744476.1 coordinate 67,665,084, forward strand.
GTCAGTATACGTTGGTGGATTTACTGGATGGCATAGCGTTATACATATACGGCCATGGCCGAGAAAACCCGATATCGAATTGCCGATATCGGAAGTCAGACAGGAAATGACACGGTAGAAAAGTTCCTGTTCTTATTTAGTTTGCCTAAAGTAAAATTGAATTTTCGCCAACTGAAACCACATTTGTGGATTAATTTGTTTTTTATCTCACTTATCGTCGTCCTCCATGCTCTGATCATCGCCGGGTATGTAAAATAATTTAAAAAAATTATAGAGTAAAGAAAAATATTGTCATTGGTGCAAAATAAAAGGGAATTTTGTAAAAACATTTACGAATGCCGATAAGCTGAAGTTGCACAAGGTATAGATCAGATCCCTGTTTGGACGATTGGAGCCGCAGCAAACCAATAGCATTACTTCTCTCATAAAATTAAGTTGAGTTTGAGTCGCTTTTTTAAAATATGTTATTAAAATCTCTTTGCTTCTTGAGCAGAAGATATTCTCCATCCTTAAAGGCGCAAGTACGTATGCGGATTTAAAATGTAAAAAACATCCGCATACTAACTAATCAAATAAACGCATATAAACCATGTGACTAGCTTCCCCAATCAAATCACACGTTTGAGGATATAATATTGCGTAGCAAAATAAAAACAAAGTAAAAACGGGGATAAAAATATTTAAAATTTGTTTTTAAATGGAATACGGAGATTTTTGTCCGGATACGTGTGGTTTGATTGGTGAAGTAAGTCACATGGTTTATATGTGTTGTTTTGATTGGTTCATATGAGGATATTTTTTATATTTTACATCCGCATGCGTACTTGTACCTTAAATGCTAATTATAGATCAATTTCTTTTCTATTTGTTTCATCTTTGATGTTAGTTGTCCACGTAAATATTTCGTGCTATCGATTTTTGGTTCCTCGATGTTGTTTTGCACCTTAAACATTATAATGCTTTACTTATTTTTCCTTGATGGTATTTTTCCATTCATTGTACAGCTTTAGCTTTGTTTTAGGATGTACAAAAGTTCATTAAAACTAGAAGGTTTTTAATATTTTAAAGTGTTTCCATACCTTTTGGCTTGTGATCTGACGTTGCGATCTTGTAAATGGGTTTTATTTGGTTGCTTTATAGGAGAGAACTTTATTTTTTATCTTAGTAGATCTACTAAGCTTTCGACTTCATTAAAATTGTGTTTTGTATCCTGTTGGTGAGTTCTTCCAATAACTGTCTTCGGAAAAGAAACCAATGTTTCCACCGCGACTCTTTGATGAGATAATCCCGAAATAAGAAAGTCAACAATTTGGAGTAAATATAACATTACCTTAATTATTTATTTCCTACTATCTGCCATTTGTTATTCTATAAAATATCGCATAACGATATTTGCCAGTCAAGTGTATTTTAAATACGGTAGTTTGACATTCAACCAGTTGTTTAAAATTACAGCAAAAAAAATGTTATCAAAACATGTCCATGCAAGATCAACCTTGCTCTTTCATAAATATAAAACGAAATAAGTGTGTGAATGTATATATGTATGCATGTAAATCAAAAGTTGTAGTTTTGTTAAAAATTAACAGGTATTTTTGGAAAAAACATGTTCATCGCGTTTATGACATGATCATAATTTCAAAAGAAATACAATGTTTTTTTTGTTTTTTTAATTCGGAAGCAATAATAAATTCTTTCCGGCCTTTTGTATGTCGTTAAGAATTAAATTGGGGCACTTGTGTCACCACAACTTTAATAGAATATGTGTATGTATATAAGAAAAAGCGAAATTACCATTAGTACAACCGTTATGTTATTAAGTTACACAATTTACTGCCTGATAATTTTATTTTTTTGGTTTAAATGAATAAACGAATATTGTAACACATACATGTAAGTGTTGGCCATGGATTTGTCTATTTAGTTGCGCGTTTTGTTTGCAATCGCAATTCTTATCATCGTATGACAAAATTTGGATTGTTACCGATCGTCACAATTTAAAAAAAACAAAAAAATGTATTGTGTAATGTTATCACAAAACAACAAAAAAAAATGGAATCGAAATGAAATACCAATTTTCATATTCGTACAGATAACACAAAACCACTATAAGGTCAGTTTGTCGTCGTAGTATGGCGTATGGTTGGTTATGAGAGAAAATTTTTTGTAATGCTATCTTTTGTAGTGTATGAAAAAAAAAATTATTCACGCATAACCGCGATTACCATCTATCTTTGTCTATTGCTTTGTTTGTTTGTTGTATATACATGTGTGTAGCGTATTTTTCTTTATTTAATTCTATGTATACACAATACACGATGTGTGTAATGTGAGTATTTTGCGGTGTGTAAAAGTTTTACAAACGAAATTGTTGATATAAAATTTTGTTGAATCGAACCATTGTAATTTAGTTGGTTTTGATGTATGTCGACTCGACCCATATTGTAAATTGTATTTTAGTGTCGAGAGTTACTAACACCTGTTCAATTTATGCTATCAAATTACTTACGAGTTTAGATTCGAAGGTGTTTCTTTTTGTATATAGATATGGGCTTTGATTAGTTTAGAAAAAGGTATTTTAAATGAACTTTTGACACGCCAATAGGGGAACATTTTCACACTGGCTCTTACGTCATTTGAAACTAAATTTTGTATTTTATACGCATATTTTTGATATTTGATTTCAGGTTTGATTTTATGTTTAAATAGGCAAAACTTTCAAATTGACTCTGCTGAATTATAAAATGTAACATTCCAATTTCTTCTCGTAATGTTTAATCAACATTCAATTGTATCTTAATGCCTATTTGAGTGATCTTTTCTTCACAAAATAAGTTACAAATTTAGACATTTGAGATCATACAGGGCATGACTGAACAAAAAAAGTTTAATATCATTATAATTTTAGCGGTTTATTCTTTCAATATTGCCTACTGTTTCGGCTGCCAATTGAACGAATTATATGCAAACAATGTGCTAATCATTAACCAATGGATTTCTTTTGTTTTGCCTAAGGCTTTTGCTGTTGTATTTATTGAATACTTTGGGCGTTATACAAAGTTAAGTTATAAAATAATAAGATTATAGCATCGAATTATCCACCAAAATTAGTCTACTCCTTAAAGCTTAATATTTTTTAAATTCTTTTAATTGTGTAATGTTAATTGATGTTGGCCTTTCGAAACTTTGTGTTTTTTGATCTTCTTTTTGAAAATGGCATGTGGCATGTGGCCATGAGGCTATATTTCGAATATTAAATATTTTCGAAAGTTAAATTCAAATTAAGATTCGATTGAGACGATATTACATTTTTGTGTTGCCATAAGCAAAATATTCAGTTGAAGAAAACTGAACTCAGTTGAAAATGTGATTGAACCTTTCAAAGCTAAATTTTAATAGGTAAATACAATAGATCGATCTGTTTTGCTTTTTAAATAAAGCAATTATTCTCAGTTTCAATGATAAATATTGTCTTTCGTATGTAAAAAAAACCGCAATAGTTATGATAGACTACGACTAATATTTCTCTCATAATAAAATAAAAAATTTTCGCATTGAATGAGCTTATAGACTAAACCTTTATGCCAGACTGTGTCAAGAGCTTGTTCTATATCCAGAAACGCCATCGATAATTGAACAACCAAAACGTTTGGCGTTTTAATAGAACTTTTCAACCTTAGCACAGCGCGAAAGCCGAACTGTTCCTCTGGGATATATGGTTTTATTAGTGGCTGAAGCCGGTTGAGAATGACTATTTCCATGATCTTACTTATCCCGTTTAGAAGTGAAATTGGACGAGTATGCCTATATATGTGGGGTTGGTTAACTAGCTAATGCCACTTAAATAATGTTTATTAATTTATCACAATAATATTTATTTAATTATTTTATTGAATTTTAATATTCGGAAGAGAACGCTGTCAGCTACCGATAAATGACACAATAAATCTGACCTTTCTTCTAGAATATAATTTCTCTTATATACAATTATTTACTTATCTAAAAAAAAATACTTAATATTGAATACATAACTATACATATATATGACAAAATAAATAATAATAAATACATAAATATAAATATATTATTTAATACAAAATAAATAGAAATACATCTTAACATATAAATATATATATAATAAATACATATATTATGCATATAAATCCATAAATATATAACAAAATACATAATAATAAATGCATATATATATATATATATATATATATATATATATATATATATATATATATATATATATATATATATATATATATATATATTATATTCTGTGTTCTGTGACGTTTATATGTTGCGCAAATATGTTGCGGATATAACGACTGCAACATTACTCCCCTCCCAGTAAAACGTAAATGGCTGTCAGGAAAAATTATATGAATGAAACTGACTTCCGATCTGGAATGGACATACTGGAAGTGGTTTCTACCATAGTATAAGCTGGTTTCAACCTATCAATAGAAATCGATACGGTTTTACCCTAAACGTTTACTACAAAATATTTCCTAAATCTTCTTAGTACTTCGAAAGGCCCTTAATACGGAGGGTGGAGACCTGTATTGATTTGTTGTCCTCCCGAATAAACACAAATTCGCATGAATGTAAAGAGTCTGGGATAAAGGCGAGTTTGTTGGATTGTCATGGATTGGTAGGCTTAACATTTTGAATACGTTCCTTCAATAATTCTGGAAAACTGTTTGGATCGATGGGAGCTGTAGTAGAAAACGGTGTAAAAAACTCTCCTGGCACCTTTAATTGTTATCCATAAACCAATTCCGCTGCTGAACATTTTAAATCCCCTTTGACTGCAGTTCGAATACCTAAAAGTACTGTAGGAATTTCACCGTACCAATTTACGGTGTTGCATCTTGCCATCAGAGAAGCTTTTAAATCGCGGTAAAACCGCTCTACCATCCCGCTCGATTGCGGGTAGTAGGCTGTTGTGCGAATTCTATGTGATCCTAACATTTTTGTCAATCTTGAAAACAGTTTCGACTCAAACTGAGATCCTTGATCTGGTGTGATAATTAGTGGAATACCAAAACGAGAAACAAATGTACTCGCTACAGTGTTTGCTGACATATCAGTGATCGGATAAGCTTCCGGCCATTTCGTAAACCTTTCTATGATTGTTAAAATATACGAACATCCATTTGATTGCGGTAATGGACCTACCAAATCCATATGGATATGTTCAAATCGGACGCTAGGAAGGTTAAACGTACCAACTCCTGCTCGAGTATGACGACCTACTTTGCACTGTTGACAATGTAAACACAACTTTGACCATTCATTGGAATCTTTATTTAAATTTGGCCAAAAATATTTATCTTTGGTACAAATGGACGACATTTACCAGTAGAAATTTCGCACCAAACATGGTCTCTGGAATCGTAGGATTTGGTAAACTCAAGTTTGATTTTGGAATTGGGTTTACGATTAGTGTCTGATAAAATTGATGTAAGCTCATCATCGTTTCTTTGAAGATCAACGAGAAATTTAAGATCTATTTTATTATTATTGACATCGGCTATATCTGGACCTTCAATTCTAGACAAACAGTCTGCTACAACGTTATCTTTCCCATTTAAGTGACGTATATCGCTAGTGAATTGAGATATGTAATCTAGCTGTTGCGCTTGTCGCGGACTACGCTCCGTTTTTGACGTTAATGCAGTTGTAAGTGGATTATGGTCAGTATATATGGCAAACTGTCTCCCCTCAATAAAATATCTGAAATGTTTAAGCGAAAGATAAATTCCTAATAGTTCGCGGTCAAACGCGGAATACTTTGCTTCGGTTGGAGATAGTTTCTTTGAAAAGAAAGATAATGGTTCCCATTTTCCATCGTTAAACTGCTCTAGTACTGCTCCAACCGCCCAACTGGATGCATCAGTTGTAATATTGCAACTTCCGGTTTTGAATGCGCTAGTAAAGTAAAATCTATTAATGTCTCCTTACATTTTTGGAACCAATTCTCACATTCCAATGTCCAAATAAACTCTATTTTTTTTACTTTTCTCATCGATGCCACGTGAGCATGCAACGGTGCCAATAAATGTGCAATGCTACGAATGAATCTGCTGTAGTAGTTCATCATTCCGATGAATCGTTGTAGCTGTTTTACAGAAGAAGGTTAACGGAAATTAGATATGACTTGCGACCAAAATATCGTCGATGTAGTCATAGACGAATTCTAATCCCTGAACCACTGTATTCATAAAATTTTGAAATGTTTCACTTGCATTTCGCAATCCAAAAGGCATTCAATTAAATTCAAACAATCCGAAAGGTGTTGTAATGGCAGTTTTATACACATCATCAGGCGCTATTGGAATATGGTGATATGCTTTCACCAGATCGATTTTAAAGAACACCGTGCATGCATTGAGACTCGGAGAAAAATTGTGTAAGTGTGCGATTGGATACCTATCTGGTGTTGTAATTGCGTTAAGCCGTCTGTAATCCCCGCATGGATGCCAATCGCTGCTATCTTTTTTCACGACCATATGATGTGGTGAAGATGCGCAAGATGATGAAGGTTGGCGAATTCCGAATTGAACCATATGATCGAATTCCAGTTTTGCAGCGTTATGCCTTATTGGATCTAATCTTCGAGGATTGCAAAATGCTGGTAGGGGTCCATTAGTAATAATATGGTGGACTCCCCCGTGTTTAACTGGCAAGCTGTAATTTGGACTTTCAACCAATGGAAATTCAGACAAAATCTTGCTAAAATCACTATCCAGCGAGTAGAAAATTGGTATTGGCGTATCACTAAGAATAGAAAAAGCATTGACTGACAAATTAGTTATCTTATCCATTAGACGTTTTCCCTTTAGATCTACTAGAAGTTCAAATTTAGTGAGAAAATCAGCTCCAATTATAGGCTTATTTACTGATGCTAATAAAAATGGATGTGTAAAACTACGTCTCAAACCTAAATCAATACACAAAAGTTTCGTTCCATAAGTATTAATAATGGATCCATTTGCAGCAGACAAAAAGAAATCTGGATCTTTCTTCTGATTATCAAAAATATGATTTGGAATAACCGAAAGATCGGCACCTGTGTCAACCAAAAAAGTAAATTTATTATTGAAATCTCTTAAAAATAAACGGCGTGTTTTGTAAGTTCCACTAGTTGCCGAGGTATCTGCAGAACTTATAAGTTTTTTGATTGAGATTCATTTTGTTTATAATTGCATGGTTTATCACATTTGTTGGCTTTTTCTCCAAACTTGTGATATTAACAACATAAAGGATACCTATTTATATCTCGATTTAATTTCCTACTTTTTGTCCTACATGCACTATTAGATCTACTACGATGTCGGTTATTATTAAAACGATTCCGATTATTCAATAAATTACGCACCACACCTTTTAATTTATTTATCTCGCTTACCAATTGGTCGATTCTGCATGTTGAATCTTGGGTTAATCCTGTATTTGTGGAAGAAAACCTTGTATTGGAAATCATTGAAACTGACATACCGGGTGAAGCTTCGAAAATTTTGTCAGCTATTTCAGTGAGTTCTGAAATATTCTTACCATCCTTAATTAATGGAATAAGAGCCACATTGATTACTGGAGATAATTTTCGAAGCCAAAGGTTTCTAATTAACTTTTTACTGAAGGTACCAGATGAACCTGCTAATTAATATAGTCTATAATTGAATTGATCGCTGTTTGTGGTAATGAAGACAATACATAGTTAAATTTAACTGTATCGAACGTAACTCGTGCAAAGGCAAATTGTACTTCAGCTTGTATAAATCACGTGGATGGGGAATTTGACCAAAAAGAAAGCTATTTGACAGATACCGCCTGATCTTCTGCAATCACTTTTTACATTATTTTTATCCTCATTTTCTAACGTCATTGTATTTTAGATCTAATCCCGATAAAAATCACAGATCACATCGGGATTAGATCTAAAATACACAAAATAAAATATTATATGGTACCAACGCAAAATCGAATGTCGATTAAATGCAATTAATAAATAAAACAGAAAATTTTATATTTAACCTAATACTATTTTATAAATAACTTTTATAAATGGCTGACTAGTTTGAGATGACGGTGGATGACGTCACAATAACGGCTGGTAAATGATTAGTTATTAATAATATTCCATGTGCAATTTGGCCTTGCTTAATTGCACTTCGATCTGCTTGCGTCACTGCTTCTCGCGGATGAAATCACTATAACGGTTCGATCTGCTTGCGTCACTGCTTCTCGAATTAACTTTAAATATTTCACGTGCCAAGGTATTTCCACCTTGGTAAATTGGTTATTTTATATGTTGCGATGATATTGACTTGCTATGATTTTCGATAGTTAGCGATAGGTGATAGAAATCATATTAAATTAGTCCGTTGTCGCAAAACTGATGGCAACACGTTGTTGTAGCATACACTTTCACTGATATTTTACTTAATTTGTTTATTCTCGCAGTATTTATAAGTGTTACTAGTGTGTATACACTCTCTTAAAGTTTTCACTTTTTCAAGGAGTGTTGGGTACATGTATTACATTTTTGATGATACTTTTGGAACAGTTTGGCCGATTTCAGGTTTCTCAACGGTTTTTTAAAGCTACAAAACTATATAAAATTATAAAATTATTAGTTTTTAAAAAGTTTCAATTTTAAAAGTTTAGTGATCCTTTGAATCTGTATTTCTTGTTACCTCAATAACAAAAAAAGTATTTTCTTTAAGTTTTTTAATTACCGTTAAATCACTTGTTAATAATAACACTTAATTCTGTGAAAAAATCAGCTTGGCACTAGAACAAAAATGTTGAAATACAGGCCTCTGAAATCAAAATTGTATATTCTTTCGTACTGAAACTTATCTGTTTATGGAATTTTCTAAATGTATAACTTTTGAGACCTATAAAAATCGTATCTTTTATTGATATTTTAATATTAAGGTAGATTATGCTAATTAAAATGTTACCTAAAATTAAAATAAAGTGGTATAATAGTGATTTGTAATTAATTTTGTAAATTGGTTTTCATAAATTTTACAAAAATGCCGTTTAAATTATGCTGTAACTCATATATCCTATATATATGTATATATGTACTCCGCACCGACGTAAGAATCTACAGATTCGTAAAATAACTGAGCGTGTTATATCTGCAACCTGCAACAACTGAACACAAAAAATTATATTTGTGGTGCATGTTGCATGCAAATATTGAGAGTAACCGAAGAAGTTTCAGATACAACTGCAGTCACACCACACCAAAAGAAAGAGAAATAGAATCAGTTGACATGATTCAAATTGAGAAAAATGAAACTATACTGCAGGCTAACCAAGTTATAGGAGCATGTGGATTAAGCCCATTAAATAAAACAAAATTGGGGTGCAAAACATATGGATAGGAAAAAAATACGGAGGGTATCTTTAATTTTGAGTCTAGCAATTCAAATTCCAGATCCAAGCATCCCAAGTTCCTCTGGCATCAGTTTTATTAAAAACGAATAGGATTCCTGGATTTTCAATTTAAAAGAAGCATTCAAAAAGGAAACGAAACAAAATCAAAAAATGTACTTGCTAACCACTTTGCCAGTTAGTTGGAGTGAGAAGCTTATAGAAGAAGAATTTGGAGTAAGTAGATACACAAGCAGTTGTTGCTACCAAATGCCGTTATATAGTTACCCAGATTCCATTAAGGGTAATCCAACATCAGACGATGTAAAAGGTAGAATTTTAGAACATTATTACGACAACGAAATAAGCCGAATATTGGCGGGCATGACATATACAGTGAGCGTTCGTGAAGGCGCAATAAAATTGAAAAACACTAAGACGTTTATATTGCTTAACCTAAAGGAAGCATACCATAAATACAAACAATAAAATAAAGATGATCGGATTTTCAAAATTTGCAGTGGAACGACCAAAAGAACGTGATTTGCCAGGAGCTTCAGGGGCAAATTCAGTATGCATTACACATCAAAATTCAAATTGAGTGTACTCAGCTGTCTCCAATTTAGTTCAAACCGAGCGATACCAAAGTAGTTTTAAAATATGTAGTGTGCAATGATAAAAATTATGATTGCTGCACAAATATATGTTCTGTTTGCAATACAAAGCTTGATGATTTCATAGCGGAGATTTTTATTTTTAAATATTTGTATTATAGTTTGCTAAAATGTATTAATGTTTACTAACACGGTTTAAAGAAAATTTGAGTAGAAAGAAATATAAACTATTGATTTCAAAGGCCTGTATTCCAACATTTTTGTTCTAGTGCCAAGCTGATTTTTTCACAGAACAAAGTTATTATTAACAAGTGATTTAACGGTAATTAAAAAAGTTTAAAAAAAATACTTTTTTTGTTATTGAGGTAACAAGAAATACAGATTCAAAGAAGCACTTATCTTTTAAAATTGAAACTTTTTAAAAACTAATAATTTTATAATTTTATATAGTTTTGTAGCTTTAAAAAACCGTTGAGAAACCTAAAATCGGCCAAACTGTTCCGAAAATATCATCAAAAATGTAATACATGTACCCAAAACTCCTTGAAAAAGTGAAAACTTTAAGAGAGTGTAACTCGAGAGAGAGAGAGAAGAAAAAAAAGATTTTCTTCTACAATATTTTTTTTTTTACTTATAAATCGAATAAATATAGTTTGAACAATTTTTGAGACATCAACTTCCAAAATCCAATTTTAATATACGATTTCATATGGAATGATATATATATATATATATATATATATATATATATATATATATATATATATATATATATATTTTTTTTTTATTCTGTGTTCTGTGACGTTTATATGTTGCGCAAATATGTTGCGGATATAACGACTGCAACTTATACTATTGGATGACTTTCTTGGTTTATAGATAGAAATGACTTCCAATTTTCCAACAGCCTGGAAAGTATCCTATTTTTAGGATTTCATTAAGGATCTTGGTGAGCTGATAAAGTTTACCTTTATCTGATAAATTTTCTTGTACTAAGTTGGGTATGATATCGTTACTCAGACCTTTTCTTTTGTTTAGATGCCGAAGAATATTAGCAACTTCTGATTTTTCGACCTTATCAATGAGTGGATTATGAGGAGGAAAGTTAAGAAAATCATTGACCCAGTTATTGACTAACTGTTCAAAATTTGGGTCTTTCATATGCTCTTTCTGAGTATGTACCTTTTAATAATGAAAAGCGATTTCCTCTTCTATTTGGTTAGGATCTATAATACAGTTAGAACGTTTTGCCATTGAAGTGATCACATTGTGGTTTAGAGTTTCCAGCAATGTTAAAACTGTTTTGGTAGATTATAAGTTATATTCCAAATTCATTGCTTTATCAACAAACGATTCTCCTTTTTCTCTATTGATTTCTAAATTACTAAAGTAGCGTCACTTAAATTACTATAACTCAGTATGCTACGTTCAAATGTCACGAAATTGTGACACATATCGTTTGTCAAAATTATTTTTAGAATAATCAATTAAAGTTGCTTCGCGCACTTCATATATATGTATACACACTTACATAATTGTTCTCCGATGTTATCTTCAACATTTATTGTCGAATTGTTTGGAGGTCGTTGAAACCATAGTTCTATTTTGTATTGCCTTACAAAGTTTTTATACGATTGATTCCGGATATTCTTGAATATGTTTAATTAACAAGTTTTTATTTCTAATTACAGGAATCTCCAATTTAGATGTTAAGCCTTTGCTGCTATACTATTTGTGAGTATATGCTTGTGTTTTTACTAATTTAATAACTATAGGCTTGTGATGCCTTTGGTTTCTTTATAGAGCTAAAACGGGATTCTTCGGTTCTTGGCATTTGTTTATTTTTAAGTGTTTGTAGGTCCTTATTAGCTATAATTATTGTCTATTATGCTGGCGTCTTAACTATTATATATTAGGATGGTATGCTTGAATACACTAATTGAATTATTGAAGCCATCGTAAAAAGTTAAGATTATAAAGATTACCCACTTGCTATGCTACTTCAATTCGATTCGTCATTCCATTTGTGTAATGAATTAATTTTGTCCTAAATTTCTTATTGCATTTTTGTTTTTTAATATAGGTTTGGTGATTTTTTCATGTTTCGGTAAAATATCTTTCAATGATTGATTTATTACGTTATGAGATACATAATCATAAGCATGATGTCTATTTCATAATTTCTATTGTTTTCGATTAGTCTATGTCTATTACCATTTTTATTTTTAAAGTACCTTGTAATTTTTGTTCCAAGCCTTGAATTGTTTCTTTCCCAGTTAAATTCTTTAGTTTTATGTTTGGTTCGTCGTCTATTGTGTCGCTCATGTATAAATCATTGTTTTTATAGTACATAATATATTTGTGCTGTAAAAATTAAAGTTCTGTAATCATTGTAAAATTATTATTGCTTCATTTAAAATTGTTAGTTACTTAGCTGAATGCGGTAAGCTTCTTTCTATCTTTTGATGTAATTGTTCAATATTTTTTTTCTCTGTAAGTAGATAATTTTATTTGATCACAGTTGTAAAGTAACTAAATAATCTCACCGAATGATTTGTCTATCAAATGTTTTTTTCACTTATTAACGTGGTGATTTCTTCCTCTTGCATTTAAAAACTGTTTCGGAACTAACTTTACTTCGAAAGTCTTATAACATGATTTTGAGCTTAAGTTAAATTAATAGATATAACTACAGGTTAGTCCTGGCCATTTACATGGATCATTCTTTCATTTAAATTGTTCAAAAAAAACTCCGCTACCAAAGAAATACATATATAGCTCCACAAAACGATAATAGAGATTGCTTCTGGCTTGAATGTGCGCATTCGCTTGCTTAAACGCTAGATATATGTTAAGGTAGTTCCGGTTTTTAAGAATGGTAACAGATCTTAAATCGAGAATTATAGACCAACAGAATATAACAAAATACTTTACATAAGGGTTGCAGGTTGTTTTTGTGTTCCAAGTTTCAAAAGCGTTTGAGAGAATTTCTCAGAAAATTTAGTTGTTTACATTGCATCCTGATTGATGTTCACCCTCGCTTGCGACTTTGGACTTTACAACATTGTGGGGTTTAACGTGATGCATGTTTTTCTTTGATCCCTGAATTGTACAAATACTAGCATCATCGTTATGTAGTGCCTCATCCATTATGTGTTGGTCACTGCTAACAGTTTTTGTTGTCGTCCGATATGATATCAAATCTTGTATGAGCTGAAACCGCGGCTTTTGGAAATTAGCATTACTAAAAATATCTTTACTGTATTCAATGTACAGTCGAAGTAGATCTGTTCTATTAAAATCTTTGGAAAGTACTAATTTATTGATTATATCCTATATTCCTATACATTACCAAAGTCTGTAGGTAGCAGACAATATTTTACTAAAATAAAAAATCGTTCTGTGATTTTTATAAATTACATGACGTCAGCAGTAAAACAGTATTAAAAGGCGTAGTTTCGGAATTCCCTGGTCCATGCAGATTGGTTTTGATTATTCTTAAGTTTATATTTAACCTTTAATTATAATTTACCGTTTTCGTAAATATTAAAATATTCTTATATTTTTTAATTTGTAACCCTCACATTTACGATCTACTTTTGATCTAATTGAGCTATCTATATCATAGTTGATTCGTTGCACTTTTTTCATGATTTGATAATAAACTTAACAATATGTAGGAAGTAGTTTAACTGGTTTAATATTAAAACGACAGTTATTTGAATGCCGTCAACTTGACCTAGAATATCGCTTCCTCGACTTTCACTTCCTCTAAGGAATGGAAATATATTTCCTTATTTATCTTAATATCGATTTTCTGTTTTATGTTAACATTCCTGAATTTACATACAACTACTTTCTATTTTTAGATCAATATCTTATGTGCAGTAGTAATTTTTTAAGGAGTAAGTGGAGTTTACTCTATCGTTTCTATTTTTTTATGCGGTGATTAAGTAAAGTTTCGTAAAACTGTAAACGAATGAAAAAATTTTTTTTTACATGGCCGTCCATATGTTCTCTCTCTTGTACCTTGTGGAGGTAATGAAATGACTTTTGACATAAAATTGGTTTCCTCGCAGACCTATACAAATAATCCATTAATTTCAATAAAAAATTTGCTTCGATAATTGAACAGTTTATCGATACCAGCACGAAAAAGTACGGAAACTTGCGTCGTAGCTATTGATAATAGCTTGGATTAGGTTAGATCGACTACTTTGAAAATATTGCATCGGGATAACTGAACGGAATCTTAGATAATATCAGCAGAATCTGTATTAGTGTGAACTTGATCTATGTAATTGCTATTACTATTCAGATTTGAATATGTGTGTGTGCAGCTATGCTGTTTCGATCTAGATAAGGAACTTGGAATAATTAAAAAGAAATTATCATCTTATCAGGCAATGGCGACCGAGTGTTACGTGTATGCTCTAATAATTATTTATGTACCAATTAGAAATTATGGATGCAGTACTCCTTTGCGACTGATTACCCTTCTCACTCTAATTTGAAGTAATACCGTAAAAATATAACCGAGTAATCACGCAAAAATACTCTTTGTTAAAACCATCGCAATTTTATAAGTACCCAGTGTTAGGGGGCACCTCTAAATAGCCTTATTTCGATATGTGGCGCACGCATGTCGAATTAAGAGTAGAAGGAAGAATCATAAGAAGAGAGTTGAGTGTGTCATATATCATCGTCAATATATTCACCAGCTAACAATATAATAAGCTAACTTACAATGTAACCTTTTTATGTTTTAACCAAAACTGTGCTATTTAACACAGATACAATAATGGGTATATGATCTGAATTCTATTTAAAATTACCTTGGTTACATTGTTCGTTTCTGAGCAATATTTGGTTTAAGATCTGCTTTCACTTTTTTCCATATTGTTCGTATAACAAACTAAAAAGCAAAATCGTTTACTTTAAATTGTTTTAGTCTTAATTCGAAAATAACATATAAGCTTAGTTGCAGAGTTTCTATTTCAAGTTTTCTGCATACTTTTATAAATTCCTTATAGTGACAGTTGGATATATATTTTTGATAAATTTAGTTGATCTTTACTAATTTGAAGTTACAGATTATTGTTACTTTGTATTGGTAGTTGTTCTTCTAGTTTGCAAATGCAGTTTTCCCATTAAAATATAAATTTATATGTCATATTGCGGGACGGCAGCTTTGAAAAAAATATATTACTTTTATTACAAAAATTTTTTATTACAGTTTGACTGTCAAAACAAAGTAAACTGTGCATAATTTTGTGTTTAAAATTTTTTATTGTGTATAATTGCATATATTGGAGTGCATATATTATTAATAGTTAGACAGGAAATTATTATGCGGAGAAGATTTAAAGGGGATATGCATAGAAATAAATTAGTAGTCAAACTGAATTTGTCGATGAAATGTTTACTTATTTACATATTTAGTTTCCTTATACCTTGACATGGTTCTTGCTTTATTATATCATTTAATGTTAAGCAAACCTTCATTATGGTAAATAAATAATAGTTTGCAGCATTAATGTATAATGTACACAGGCACATTATGTGTTTGAATAAAGAAGTTATTTCTACAGGAAATAATTATTCGGTACAATAATTTGCAGTTACTTCAAAATATAGTAATACATTCGAATATTTAAGCATTAGATTAAAGCATTGTTAAATTTTAATCATAGAACAGACAAAAGTAATTTTTTTCTGTATCAAGGTTCCAAAACATATGGAATATGTTTCAACATAATTTGAATATGATCTTTTTTAAGCTTTGACTGGTTATTTAGCAAAGTTTCAGTA
The DNA here is from genome assembly GCA_963556175.1 of Tipula confusa. Taxonomy (NCBI): domain Eukaryota; kingdom Metazoa; phylum Arthropoda; class Insecta; order Diptera; family Tipulidae; genus Tipula; species Tipula confusa. Next base: position 67,680,911 of record OY744476.1, read on the forward strand.
TTTTAAAATTAATGACAATATGCCTTATTCTTTTTAACAAAGGATCTTTTGTGTATATATTTTTATGAGGTCAATAAGGGCTTTTTGATCTACCGTCGTTCACTACTTTAACATGTTTCTAGAGTATATTGTTTTTACTAGGCGACCCTCAAAACATCGTTAGGATAGAAAAAAATACAAAAAAAACGTTGACAAGTCTGCCTGTGTCTTTCAATCCACATCTCTACGGTATGAGAAGTTGAATCTCTCTCTAGTTTATGATACATAGTTAAACGTAGGGTAAAGCAAAGCAGAGAAGTATTATTTCTAAATGTCTACTGCTTTAACTTTCATCCAAATCATGCATTCTTCGAGCCACTGCTGGTTTTCCGACTTTTCTCTTCCTTTGCCGGTTCAAATCCAACGACATTCTTGTTATATAATGTGGTGGTTTCGTTAGTGCATGGCTAATCGATTTCCATTCCCGTTGCCTTATTTCGATTTCAATGCCTAACTGCTTCGTGTTTCTAATTGGTGTTTGTTATAGTGTTCAGCCAGAAGTACTTCAATATTCGTCGAAAGTACTTATTTACAAACACCTGCAGCACAAAAAAAATTAATATTGTTTTCCTTTATCTCCAATTCAGGAGAAAAGTCGTTTACTAGGCTGGACCATCTTACTCTATTGGAGACTCTTGCTTTTATTTTAACCATGATTTTCCAAGTTATTAAGCTTCTGCAGCGTCTGGCAGCACAGTTCTCTCTAAGTGATTGCTAATCTTCCAAGTATTCTTTTTCCTTTTTCCTAGTTCAATGACATCCTTGTTATATATCACTTGGTGGTTTCTCTAGTGTATAGTCAAACCACCTCCATTTCCGTCTTTATATCCAAATGCTTTGTGATTCTGTGCAGTTTGATGTTTGTTAAGGTGCTTGCCCATAAACACTTCAATATACGTCTAAAGCACTTGTTTACAAACACCTGTAATTTTTTGAATATCTCACACATACTGTAGTACTGATTTTACACACAAATTAACAGTTTTGGTCTTGCGAGACAGGACAGGTATTCCAGATATTATTTGCATATTTGGACTTGTTTTGCGTTTATTTATGTCTTCCTATGTTCCATCTGTTTTTAGTTTTTACTACTGTGCCACCAAGTTATACGAATTCGTTTACACCTTCAATTAGTTGTTGAATGATCGATTTGTTTATAATTTATATTCGGGTTGAGTTATATTCGTTGTTGTATTTTTTGTCAGGGTGTTTGTGTGTGAGCAGGGATATATCATCTACGTAATCCAGTACATTAAGTTCTGGTAATTCCCATTGAATGTCTGATTGTACTTAATAAAATTACGATCAGCATTGGCGAATAAGCATTCTTGCCTTACTCCTTGAATGATATGTATGTTTCACTTTCAAATGCGTCAAATGCGCGTTCGAAATCAACGAAGGGCAGTAATAGTGGATAATTTTATTAGATTGTTCAGTGGTGGTAATTCAGATTAAGTTAATGTGATAAGTGTAGTCTTCATGGGCTGAAACCAGCTTGTTTGTTTCTTAGTTTTGCATTGAATGCAGGTGGGATTTTTCTTGACTTATTTATTTCTGACTTAATTTACTAAGATATCATTTATGACTCCACCCATTGGCGTTTCACAGTTTCTGGTAAGTTGTTGGTTTTACCACATCGTTATTATGGATCTAAATCAGCAAGTCGCTGTTTGTTCTAACAATTTAACCAGTTCAAAGGGTCTGGTTCTTTTTAGTCTGCATATAATATGGGTGATTTCCTTTAACATTCACATGTTATTGAAGTCTTTCCTCGTGTTTCCTCGCATTTTGTGAATTTCAATTGAAACGAGATCCACTTTAAGATCTCTATGTAGGGCACTATTCCTGACATTTTTCTTTTTGACGTATATCTTCCACTTAAGTTTAGCATCCAGGGTCATGCCGAGATACTTAGTTGTATCCGCATACGGTATTATTTCTCGATTTATTGAAACAGTTATATATTTAACTCGTTTTTTGGTAAAACTTATGTGAACTGATTTAGTTTCATCTAGCTTAATTTGCCGTCTTTTAGTCCATTTATTTACTTCAGATAGCTGATTGTAACTTTTGTGTTGATTCTTCGTTGCTTTTTCCAACAGCTAGGGTCGCAGTGTCATCGGCAAAAGCGCCACTGTGTTGTTTTCTAATTCAGGTAGATTATGGTGTATAGTAAATATAAAATCGGCCCTAATACACTGCCCTACGATACACCTGCTTCTATTTCTTTCAATTCAGAATAAGTTTCGTCCAATTTAATTTTAAAGAATCTATCTTTCAAGTATGATTCTAGTATTTTAGCGAATTGTATTGGTAAGTGGTTTCTAAACTTATGATTAAGTCCCTCATGCCCTCATGCCAAACCTTGTCAAAAGCTTGCGTAACGTCTAAAAATATCGTGGAGCAGACATTTTTTCTTTTTAAGTGCTTTTTTAATCATATTGATTATTCTGTATACTTCTTGTATTGTTGAGTGCTGACGACGAAAGCCAAACTGATGATTCGGGATTAACTTATTCCTTTCGATTATCGGATGTAACCTTTTAATCAGTAGTTTCTCAAAGAGTTTAGACATAACTGGCAACAAAGAAATTGGTCTATAAGATGAAGTTTTGTATGGTAGTTTTGCAGGTTTTGGAAACATTAAACTTTATTTTCGTTATTTTGAGCCTGTTTTCCCCCTTCTATTCTTACTGGAGGGTTCGCATTGTTGGTATTTTAATTTTTTGGTTGCTTTCCAAAGTGAATAATCAGTCCTGCTATCATTAGTTAGTTTTTTTAGACAGTTACTGATTGACTCATCTTTTACATTTTGAATTTCCTTTAACCGTTGAGTTCGATTGTTTAACTTAGTTTTATATTGACGAGTTCTTGTTTACTGCTTTATTCTTCTCGCTCTTAAATTTTCTCCCAAGAGTTCTCTTATTTCTTTAAAGTAGTTTTTTCCTTTAATTTTATATTTAATTTTTGGGGTACTTTCTCAGGCTGATTGCTGTATATCATTTACAAATTGTTGAACTTCGTTTTCTATTTGCTCGTTTCTTTTTAATGGAACCTTTAGGTTAATGTTTTCTTCTAAGGACTGCCTAAAGTATTTCCAACAAGTGTGTTTATTTATAGGGCTTGGATTTCTTTTTTTTAAATAGTTTTTTCGCTTAATGTCAAAAGTATTAGAGAATGGTCCGAGTTTAGGTCTCGACTTTCGTCTACTTGTATATAGTTCATTGATATATTTTCGATTATAAAGAAATCAATTAAGTCTGGTATTTTGTTTTGATCTGTAGGCCAGTAGGTTGGTTTTTCAGTGTGTTTATTTATTAGGCTTGGATTTCTTTTTTTTTTTTAAGTTTTTTCGCTTAATGTCAAAAGTATAAGAGAATGGTCCGAGTTTAGGTCTCGACTTTCGTCTACTTGTATATAGTTCATTGATATATTTTCGATTATAAAGAAATCAATTAAGTCTGGTATTTTGTTTTGATCTGTAGGCCAGTAGGTTGGTTTTTCAGTGTGTTTATTTATTAGGCTTGGATTTCTTTTTTTTTTAAAAGTTTTTTCGCTTAATGTCAAAAGTATAAGAGAATGGTCCGAGTTTAGGTCTCGACTTTCGTCTACTTGTATATAGTTCATTGATATATTTTCGATTATAAAGAAATCAATTAAGTCTGATATTTTGTTTTGATCTGTAGGCCAGTAGGTTGGTTTTTCAGTTGACAAGGTTTCACTACCGCATTTTCTGACAGCTTTAAACTATTCTTTGTCGTTGTTAGCTTAGAACTCCAATGGTTATTTTTTGCATTAAATTCTCCTCTAATTATGTATCTTTTTCCTAGTTTACTGAAGAATTCGAGATAATCGAATTGCGATAATTTAGTGCGTGTTTCGGAGGGCAGTAAATAGTAACACTAAAATAATTTTTCGTTTTGACGTTGACAGCAGTTGCTTGTATTTTAACTGTTTCATATTTCAGCTCTTCGTAATGGTGGATATTATTTCTAATTATAAAAATGCTACCCTCTTTAGCAGGGTTTTCTGGGTGATTGGTTTTATATACTTGATAATTTTTAAATTTAATATTTGATTGCTTAGTAGAGTGAATTTCCATTATAAGACATACGTCGATTTTTTCTGTTTCCAAGACCACCTGCAACTCTTGTTGATGTTGCATTAGTCCATTGACATTCCAGCATATAATTCTAAGATCATTGGTCATTTTTCTGTTTAGGAATAGCTTCCGTAGCTCTATACTCAAGTGTGTGCAATCGCTCATTAAACGTATTAAGTTTACTAAATATCAATTTCAGAGTTTGATTAATATCCTCACGTTGGGTAGTATCTAAATTTACTTTACTCCTCCGTACTTAAGCGTTAGTCAAATTGCTCATTTCCTCCCGAGGAGTTTCCGATACTTTTTGTCGTAGTACTTCGGGCTTGTTTTCCGAATGGTTAGTTTTCTAATTAAATTTGAATTGGTTTCATTCTTTTTAACTAGATGCTTTGCAATTCAATAGCAACACTGCATCCTCTAGCGGGATGATTTTCACCACAGTAAACGCATTTGGCCTGCAATCAGTAAGCAATTAACAAAATTTAAAATATAAATAAAACAAATAATCTAAAAATTGGTTTCCATTAGACATAAAAACTTATTACATTTTTTCAAAACAATTTCACCTATATTATTGGCCGAGTATGCCTGAGCGAGTTTATGTAGCCTTATTTAGTTTGGTGCCTTCATTGTTGCCACTGGTGGCTCATTTCTATGAAGACTGAGCTGAAATAAATTCCATATTTGACTAAGTGTGTTCTGAGGCTAGATTGATTCGAAATTGTACTGTACCAGTTGTTAATCGCTGTGAACGTCTATACTCCTCAAAGTTCTGACGTCTTGTGGTGTAACTACAATTGCTTGTATTCATCATTTCACTAGTTTTTCATCTGATTTCACTGATGCTTAGTATTTAAACGAAGTAATGTTTCATTTCCCTCTCTACATGTGCTAGCCTTTATATTTCTCGTATGATTTTCGTTTCTCCTGTATTACATATTACTTTTTTAGTATTCGTTTCCTAGCTGGTTTTCAGGGCTGGTTAAGTTATACTTACATAGCTTGGGAAGATTCCAATACCTTTATTGTTTATATATTTCTTTATGGTTTATTGATGTTTTGCGGTCAACAAAATTTGTATTAACCTCGCATATGGTTGTTTGATGTTGTTGCTGAATGATGAGTCATCTCTTCTTTGTCATTTAAATGACCTCTAAAAATACATCTGAAAATGTCAGTACTCCCATAGAAGGCAGATAGATAATTTTTTCAAAATGTCTTTCCTGACTGATTGTGATAACGTCTTTTGTTTTCTTCGATTTTATTAAAACTGTAAAGTTGCAATGGCGTTATAGTATTTATACTGTTTACGAACCCATCCGGGTCGTAAGACGTATTGAACGTCTAACCTAGCACTACAACCAATCAATTATCCCATATTTACTTCGGTTATTATTTAGTATTACATTTACTCAAAGAATATTAAATTTTTTGTGCTACCTAACGTAATTATTTTGTTTAACAACCATATGCTAACACAACGGTTTTTACCCGCACTATTATATACAAAATATTAAATCAAATTCGTTATACAGATTTACAGGTTGATCACCTGTGTACTAATTTGAGTAGAAACGAATCGATTTTTTTCTTAAATTTAAAATTGTTTTGAGATTAGCCACAATTCTGTAATTAAAATATTTGCATATTATTTTTATATTTTAAAATTCATCCCTGTTCGATATCACACACATACGCAATCTTATCAAATACATACATACAAGATTTATTTTTTTTTACACATTCATACAAGAAAAAATTTGCTATTAAATTATTTATCATGCCGTCTTTTTCTCAATTTCATTCATTCATATTTTTATTTCACTATCACATTACAAATACTACTGCACAAGTATATATGATTTTTTAAAAGAGAGTGAGAATATTGTATTTAAGATTCTATTTTCGCATTGAACACCACATTGCATGAGTATTAGTATACAAACAAAAACAAACCAATTCTGAATAAAGAAAACCGTTCAATCAGCTGTGTTTTGATACGGTTTACAAACACTAAAAAGAAACAATATATATATATATATATATATATATATATATATATATATATATATATATATATATATATATATATATATATATATATATATATATATATATATATATATATATATATATATATATATATATATATATATATATATATATATATATATATATATATATATATATATATATATATATATATATAAATGTTTAAAGCGAAATGAGATGCAAACAAAACAAACATATTCTTGTCTCTTGTGTTATTATTCTCTGTGCTTTTATTTTGATTGTTTTGTAATAAATGTAAAAAAAAATTGAATGTACCCACCGGCCGGGTATGACGCGTTGAAATAGATTTTTTTTTGTTTTCTTTTTTTTTTTATTAAACAACAGTTGGAATTTTTTATGTTATTTTTGTTTTTATGTGTTAGTCACTCACAGTTATTCCTTTCGTTAAGGTCGTCTCTTACAATAAATATATATATTTATAATATAATTATTTTAGTGAATTTTTTTTAAATTTTATATTTAAAATAAATTTGTTTTATAAGGAAATTAATTTTTTTTTTTTTAATAAATTTTTTTCGCGATTTAAATATTAGTGTATCGATTTGATAACAAAATTAAAATAAAAAAAAAACATTAAATTTAAAAATTTTATCAAGTTTAAATTATTAAAAAATTAACGAACAATACTGGATAATTATTTAATAAAAAAAAGCTATGTTGTTAAGAAGTTTAAATAATACACCAACATTATTAAAAAATGATTTATTTAAATATTATGTGACAAAACGACAAATAGTTTTAACCATAACAACAACATCTAATAATAATTTAAAAAATTGTCATAAACAAATAAATATTGAAAGTTTATTTATTTTAATGGACGAAGTTATATCGTGAAATATTTTTTAAGTTTTATTTTTTTAATTTTTATTGTTTGTTTTTATTTAAACAAATTAAAAAATTATAATTTTTTTTTGTTTGTTTGAAAATCGTGATTAAAAAGTGTGTTATTATTTAAAAAAAAAAAATAAAAATAAAGTTAGAAATTAGAACTTACATATATTGTTAAGAAAAAATTATAAACTTTGAAAAATAAAAGAGTTAAAAAAAAAATTACATATTTAAAGTGTTTTTAATTTGTGAAGTGTCTCGCAATTAGAAAATGTCAACTGGGAAACGTTTGGCAAAACGATCAATTATTGGTACAAGAGTTTGTGCTCAAGGTATTGATGGATTTTGGTATGCCGGTGTCATACAAACCGTAGATACCCCATCAAGTTCACGTGAAAATAATAACTGTATTAATATTACGCCAAATACTAAATATACGGTACGGTTTGATTCAAAAGATATGGCACGTCGAGGTCCTAAAAAAGAATTCCGTGAAGGTGAACTAATCGGACCAGGCTTTCGTAATATAATGGGAGTATCGTTACGGCCTGGTCAAAAAATATTTATAACATATAATGGACGTGAAAGTGCTGGTAAAGTGTTACAACACGACGTAACAAAAGATGAAGTTAACGTTGTATTAAAACCAATTGGATATGAGGTTTGTACCCCAGATAATAACTCCGTTTGTATTTTATATGTGTGTCGAGGTCGTACTAAAAACTATTTTTTTTTTATTTTTAAAATACCATATATAATATACATATTTCTATTTTATATACCATCGTATTGATGAATTTAAATTTGGAATGTTAAAATTGAAAGTTTTATATTTTATACCGAAAAATATTTTAAGCGAAAGTTAAAAAATAAATTAATTTTACGAAATTTACTGGACAGGTGAATGTTTTATGAACTTTTCTCGTATTTTTCCATTATCACTCGCTTATGTTATGTACTAAATAAATATTAAAATTATAAAATCGAACGCAGATCCAACTTTGATATTTTAATATTTTTAATAAAAATTTATATTTCTCCTAATTCAAGTTTTTAAAATTTGTAAATTGTAAGTCATAATTTTAGTACGTTCAAAAATATTTTTCAAAATAATATTTTTATGCAACCGGAAATATTTTATTTAATGCCGGTTTTAACTAAACTATAAAATACATAATAATGTATTTTTTGATTTTACTATTAGATCAATATTCTTTAACAGTATTTGAAAATATTATTATCACATACATGTAAAATTTTATAATTTACTGTAACCTAATTTTAGTACACTGGTGACCTATTTTTTATATTTAGTGCATATATAGTAAATTTATATATTTTTATATATATGTAAATTAACTACTAACTGACCTAAATAATAATTTTTAAATTATATAAATTAACAGTAATTGCAGTTTATACATATAAATAAATTATTTGGAAATATATAAATTAAACGCATATACTTGTATATTTCATTCGGTTTTTAGAATACACCACACAAAAAAAAAGCTTTACATAAATTTAACGCATGCGCTTTTATATTTTTAAATATATATATATATATAGAAATAAAATAAAAGCTTCGATATTTAGCTTTACGTATTTAAATTGAATAAGAATTATCTTTATTGTTAATTAATATATTAGTTTTTAGAAAACAACAACAACGTACAATTTGTATATTTTTTGAGACCTTTGATTTATTTTCTACTTATTAAATTTACAAGTACATACGAGTATTTATATATTGTTTTTTGTCTCTAATTCTAAATTACCTTGATACTTTTTTTCAAGGTCATATAATATATATATTTATTTTATATATTAGTATATGTAAGACGGTAGTATTTTTTTTTTATTATTATTTAAAAATAGGTAAATTGTATAACCAAATTTTTTGTTCTTTCTAAATAGTAAAATACAATTCCCGTTGTAAAACGCGCTTATGAATGAATGAGAAGTCAAATTTTATATTTTTAACTACTATATCTGATTAGAAATGTAAATATCAATTAGTTCAGGGACTTTTATGTTCTAATTGATCGAGTCCACAAAATTAACCATATTGTATGTATATTATAAAATTAGTTTAGTTTTAACATATATTTTACTCATATCATGATGAATATCGCGCGCTACAAAATACTAATACATAATGTTAGAATAAATATATATATATATATATATATATATATATATATATATATATATATATATATATATATATATATAATATATATATATTTAATAGGCGTGCGCAGTTTTGTTTGTAGCTACGAACATTTCATCATAACGAGAACCTTGAAAATCGTAAGCAAAATTATAATACAAATAAAACTAAAAAAAAAAAAAAAAAAATCTTGTATATGAATATATTTCGTAATTTTAAGATTTTTTATTTTTTTTTTATTTAATTTAAATAAAATATTTGCCGAATGTTTTACATCATCAACTAAACATGAACGTATTAAGTTTTACTCGAGTTGTAACAAATATAATTTCAAATGGTCAAAGTTACAATTAATTTTAAGCACAGTATACAATACATAATTTTTTTTTTGTATCTTGTTTAATTTAAATCAATTAACCTTCAACGACTCTTAAATTTAAAACTGTATTTGTTCTTATATACATATATGTATAGATATATACATTACAAACTCGATAATCGGAACCAACTAAATTTGACCCGTTGCAAAAATCAAAATAATTATCTCAGCCCATTCTAAACAATTATCGGCTTGTTGATGTTTAAAACATTGATGTTTTTTTTGGGTTTTTCATTCTTGATCAGAAATAATAATTGTGTATTTTCTTCGGAGACATAATCTTTAATTTGGTGGCACTAATGGCAACACTAAGCAATTGTAACTAAAAATGTACCAAACCATTCTTTCAACAACTCCAAAGTCATCCAAGCAATACGTGTCAATTTGTGATTGTCGATTGCATTTTGGTTGTAAAAAAAGTTATTCGTTTCTTTGAGACTTCGACCTAGAACAAATTATTCTTTAAAGTAAACGAGTCTTTTTATAGGAAGAAAAATAAAAGAGGCTTGGTCAGAAGTTGAATTCATCAATTAGTTTTGATCAAGTAATTTGGTTTTAAATTTGTCAGTTTGCTGTTCTTCGATCATAAGAAGTATGGTTTTGCTGAATTTAAATACATTTAAACAATGTTTATTCCGTCCGTGAAAATCTGCAAGGCTTGATGGCTTCGAATATTGGTAGTGATTTGAATTGCAAGTTCCCTTTTTTTTTTGTTATGGATATTTGGAATTAATTTTATTTATACTCTCCCAATAACTAATAATAGTTTCAATACGAGTTTTTATTGAGTTTTCACTGTATTTATATATATATATATATATATATATATATATATATATATATATATATATATATATATATATATATATATATATATATATATATATATAAATATTTTATATTTGTATACGATATTATAATGACATAATGACGACTACTATTATAATACGAGCAAATAATATTGTACACATAACACATATGAAAGAAGTATTCAAGATTTATTTATTAGACACAAGTCTAATACATATTTTGTTTGTTTATACTTGCTTACTACTGGTTGTTGTTTTTTTTATTTTTATTTATTAAGAAGACATTTTTATGATCGTTTTTATAATTTTTTAATTTTAATAGATCATGTGTTTTTTTTTGCACATACAAAATTGTATAGAAGTTTTTTTTTATATATTTCAACGACTTTAAACTATTTCGCGTTTGCCTTTTATTGAAGACTTGGCGAATTATTGTAGCTATATTTTGATTTTTTTTTTTTGTTCTTTATTTTATAATATTCAGTAGGTGAATAACCAGCCTATATATTGCGTAAGGCAGCGGCGTAACTATAGTTTTTGATAGTGGGATACACAACCCAGTAAATGTTAAGCTAAACCTATTTTTTTTTTTTTTTATTTATTAATATTTCGTGTTTATATTATTTCCGGTATTTAATATTTATTTTGATTTTATGCCAACTTGCAAAAATTTAAAAATTATTTATTAAATTATGTAACTATCAAATTTTATTGTTTAATGCTAGGTAGACAAAATGACGACGTTGATATTCAAATTTTAATTTGTATGGGCGCTTAAATTTACTGTGCTATTTGCAAATTTAGCAATGAATAATATTTTATTAACTTATAATTACTAATAAAATGTATACTAATTATTAAAGTTACTAAAAAATTTTTAATATTGTGATTTATGTAAAAATTTACAAACTTCTAAATTTATAAATTTTAGTTTTTTAAGTTAAAATTAAATTCTATAGTAAAATTAATTTTTATTTTATAATAATATTACTTACTTTCTGGGAAATTTGAAACATATTGTTGCGTAAGAAGGTCATTATTTCACTTAACTTGTATACTTTTGTCACACTTATAAAACTATTTTATTTTTAAATTTATAAAAACGAAATATGGAACCTTGTTTTAATAAAAACATAGAAATAAATATTTTTGATTTTATCCAAATGTTCCCGTTGAATTGCTTACTATCTTCTTCATCAGCCTTTACTTCTTTCTGAAACTTTGCTTATTTAGTTCTTGTCTATTTCAATTATTTATTTATTTATTTCATTATATCACTTTTATCTGTATGTTGTATTATGTATTATTTATATGGAGAGGGAATCTCCATTCAGTAAAGATAAGCAACGTTATGCTAGTTGGAACTTTGCTTGTTCGGTTTTCATGGGATTGTCCCTGTTCCATAAGCTCCTCGATTCCGCTGGTGCGTCGCAGCCGTAGATGACATTAAAATATACCTTTAGACAGCTTATATTGTATTAATTATTAAGGAAATTTATATCAATGCATTTAGTGTTAGACACATATTTTTTGGTCTATTCTTATATAGATTTCTATCCTTCGGCTTTTTTAAATCATATTCATTATCGTAGTCAATTTTTTCTGGGTTGATTCGCCAAATATTAGAGTATTTTGTCGGTGTTTTTTTTTTTTGTTATCAAGTTCATTTTTGATAATCTTGCCTTGATTTTGAACTATTACAAACACAAGCATGTCGACTTGTGTGTGTGTGATCTTTTAATTGTATTTACGATATAAATATTGATTCAGTTTTTCTATTACCATATTTCCGGTAGTTGTTAAAATTAATTTAACTGGAATATTTTAATACATGTTCGTAACGTCAAAGGGTACGAATTTAGCCTCGTGTGGTATTTTAATTTCTTTAATTTTATTAACCAATACACAAATCGAAATAATTAATTCAGTATCACTTTTTCCAAGATGAATCCAAACTAAAATTTCGAACTAGTCATAGTTTTGGTGTATGGATTTGGTTTAATTATTTTTGGCCTAAAAATAAATTGTTTAGGTTTTTATAATATCAAAAGAAAATTTTAATTTAAAATTAGAGTTACCTGTGGACCTCGACAACGGCTTAAAACAAGACGTTACAACTTTTGTTAAACAGATTGCATGAAATAAAAGAAAATAAGATTAATTAATTGACTTTAAATTTAAAAAAAAATGTAATCTTAATTGCATACGGTTAAAATTCATTTCGTTTACTATCTTATAAAATTCATAATTTTCTATACGCATTTTAAATATTAAATATGACTTAAAATTGTTAAATTTAATCTTCAATCTTTGTATTAATTTCAAAGTTTTTTGCTTATTCGCAAAAAATTAAAAATTTTAATAAATTTAAAATGTTTTAAAGAATACTAGTTTATAATTACATATTTTACTTTATAAATTATAATTACTTATCTTAAAACTAAGAATTGTCGATTTTTTTAAAAATATGAATACCATTTTCAAGTCACTTTTTCTTAAACATTTAAATTTTTAGTCTCGGTATTAAGCAGTTTTCTAGAATTTTTTGCGAATAATTTCCAACAAATTTTATAAACTTGTATATTTTAAAATTCTAAAATATTATAAAATTTAATTTTCAAAATTTTTAAAATTTTAATACAATTTATGCTAAATATTTATTTAGATTTTTTACAAAAATCTATAGTCTATACAAAATTTCGAATTAAAGTTTTATCATCTTAAAAAATTGAATTTTATATAATTTCAATTTAACGTTGAATTTTATATAATTTTTTCGTTTCTATAACATATTCATAATTTTTACAATTTTCTTATTTTAAAATTGTATGTCTATTTAAAAAATAAATGCATACAAACGCTTTTAAATATGATTAATTTTTTTTTATTTATCAATTATGACTCTTTAAATTTTTATAATTTTAACATATTTATTTATGAATATTTTATTGACTTAAAGATATTCTGAATACATTTTTTTTTGAATTACAATTTTTGTTTACAGAAGTTCAGCAAAGCAGAATTTTATTTTAAGCATTTAAACAAAATACTACGTATTTTTAAAACTTAGTATGACAAAATTGTTAATTATATTTAATATGTAATCTTAACAATTTAATTTAATATCATATTGACATATTACAAAAATTTAACTATAATTATTTACATTTATAAAATTATATGTAAATTAGCATCTAAAATTATTAGTAAAAATTAAAACATCTCAAAAAATTGTATTTTAATTTTATTTTATAATTTTATTTTATTAATTTATAAATACTTATTTAATTTTGAAACTTAATTTTTATTTAATTTTAATTTTATTTAAAAATTCAAATTTAATTTGAAATTTAATTTTTATAAAAGGACAACCCAGTCAAAATATAAAAATAATTTAAACTAAATTTTTAAATAGAAAAAAAAAACTTCTAAGTATATTAAATAAAAATATATTAATAATTAAATTGGTTTTAATATAACAAATAAATAATTTTTAATAATCACTAAAGCTTAACATTCACAATTTAATTAAAAAAATACATATAAATTTAATTATTGTATATATATATATATATATATATATATATATATATATATATATATATATATATATATATAAATATATATATATATATATATATATATATATATATATATATATATATATATATATATATATATATATATTATATATATTATATATATATATATATATATATATATATATATATATATATATATATATATATTTATATATATATATATATATATATATATATATATATATATATATATATATATATATATATATCGTCGGTTTAGTTCTTTTTTTCTAATGCATAAATCCGTATTTTCAGATAATGCAAATTTGAACTTAAAGTATTATTATTTTATGTTTGTTAAACTAAACTAAACTTTATGGATTAGTATTAAAAAAATTTTTAGTATTTTAATTCATTTTTTTTTTACAAAATTTCTGTAGGCCCTACGATATTTAACAAATTGGAAAATAGAAAATCGACACATAATTCATTTTTGTTCTATACCATATATGCTTGTTAACTACTTCTGCTTTCTTTTTTGTGCAATCGGGAGTGATTCCATTGGTTCTTAAGCATATTGAACATTTATACTCTAAATTTAGATGCATTTTGGGCGTATTTTTGAAATGCTGCAAAATTTTTAATAAGTTTTTAATTTTAGAAATTTTTTCTTGTCAAACAAAAAATTTTAAGTGATATTATCAAATTTTAAAGCTTAAATTTACACATTTTTGAATAATGTATAAGATTTTTCATTTCAATCACAGTATTTTTCTTTAAAAAAAATTACGAAATCTTGTAGCTACATTTTGTGGTATTTTCCACGTAACTTTCGGATATGTTAGAGATTTTGATTGTCTCATTAGTGAAACTTGTCTAAAAATATCTTGAACACCATCTTGGAGTGTCCAGTTTATGATAGTTTTTTAATTGCTTGTTGTTCTTTTAAAAAATGCATTGCTACCAACGACGTGATTTTGACGGATTTTCGAAACGCACGAGTCCGACCACAAAATACCATCAGTTACCTTAGGTAAATAGCACAGTAAATAGCACAGTATGTTCTTTGTGTATGGTTGCTCAGAACATAGTGTTCTTAAAGTATATTAAGACCACTTTTTCAAATCAACCCAATAATAGTTTAATTGCTTTCAAAAATCGTTTGAGATTCAAACAATAACCAAGTAATTGTCAGATACATTGCCCAGTAAGATTGTAAATAGCAAACTTACGTTTGTAATAAAAAGTTGAACTATTAGTTTTTGATTAGGTAAAAGCATTTTAAAGATCGTAACATATGGTTCATTGAATTAGTACAAGTTGCCCAAAAAAGAAATATTAGAGTTATATTTCTTTTATGTTCTATGTTGTACTAGAACATCAAAAAAGTAAGTTAAAATATATGGTATCGACTAAAAAAGAAATGAAATTTGTTTTCTAATATTTTCTGAATAAATAAATGGATGTAGGACAAAAAAACTCTTGTAATTATAGAATTTAAAAGAAGGGACGCAGTCTTAACATTTTGGGTAAATAGAACTCGATATCTCAGGAAGTAAGACATAGAGCTACCCCGACTAGTGCAATCGAAAGAGCTGCTTCCAAAACCTAAAAAATCGTAAAACCCCAAAATCGTAAAGAACGCAAAAATTTAAAAACCCCAAAATCGTAAAAATGTGAGATAGAACAAAAAGAACTGAGCCGACGATATATATATATATATATATATATATATATATATATATATATATATATATATATATAAATTTTTAATTATTAGACCTAACTAAATTACTAAATTATTTAATAAAATACTTAAATGAACAAATATTTCTATACGTGAATATTTTTCATTTTGCAACTTCTCAAATATAAAGTTTTTAATCTGTGGAGCATCTTTAACTTTAAGTTTATATTTAAATATTTAAAATTAATTCCAAAACTAAATTTTTGAACAATTTAGTAGAACTCAAAAAAATACAAAGTTTAAATTTATAATTTCTATTCTCAGAAAAATATAATATATATTTCTCAGTAATTAATTTCATATTTTTCAGCTAATATTTAATTAATGTTGCTTATAAAATTGCTTTTGTAATTAAAAATAATTAAATATGTATAATAATAAATATAATCTAATCTAATTCAATTTTGATGATGACAAAAGTTTTAAAATTTTCAATTGAAAAATTTATTGAATACATATATTTAAAAAATATTATTGGGAGAATTAAAAAGTCATCCAGTGTAATTGAGTAATAAGGGGTTTAAAAACAATTGTGAATAATTGATGCTAGATTAAAATTAAAATAATTTATAAAATTTTGCATTGAAAAGTTCAACTCATTAAGAAATATTTTATAACATTTAAATAATTAAAAAAAGTTTAAAAAAATATTTTTGGCAATTTGCAATGCGAATTCAAAAAAATAATTCCAGCTGAATCTTTAATTTTTAAACCTACAATTAACATTAAATTTGTCAATAGAACCCAAAAACCAGTTAAACATAAATATTATTATATTTTTACATTTAAAAATTAAAAATTATAAAACTTAAAATTTAATTATAGTTTAAAACTTTAGTTTTTTAATAAATTAATAATTTTAAATAGTAACCAAAGTTAATATTTACATTTTCTTAAATTTACTGTACTTAAAAGTATAATCAATAATTTTTAATTTTTTAATTTGTTTTCCTCATTTTCTTAATAATCATAATTAAAATGATTAGATCAGGCTGAATATTTTATTTTATTAAATTTTTATAAATCTAAACTTAAATTTTTAATTTTATGATATCCATTATAAATATTTTTATTGAATATAATCTAATTTTTATTCTCAATATATGAAAATGTTGAGTAGTTTTTACACAAACAAAATTTTGTATGGAATTTAAAACAGTTTTACGCCTATTCAATATCATACACATTAAAAATAAGTAAAAATTATATATTATAAAATTTATTTAAACATTATGAAATCAATATTTAAAAATCATCGTCTTATCGGCGAACAGTCCAAAGTAATCCACCTTGATTTTAATATTAAAAAAAAAAAAAAATTGTGTAAAGAGGATTTGATAATACGTAATTTTGTGGTGTAATAAATCTACAAAATTAACCTAAATTATTAAAAATCTATCGTATACGGTTTTGTGGTATTTTACATTTTTTTATATGTATTTATTTATTTTATTCAAGTTATGAGAATATTTATTATGCTTTTTGATTCTTTGTCATATATATTATATATTAGCTAATTTAAAATAAAACATCGCGATAAAACCATTTTATAAATATATATATTTTTAATATCTGTGCGGTTTTCGTATCAGAATTAGACGAAATTGATATGTATACGTATTATTTTATGTATACGTAAAATTATGCCGCGTACTCATTATATATAAAAAGAAAACAATATCTAAATATGCGACCTAGCAAACAGCCTTGACTGCAATTTACAAAAAATTACTTTTAAGAGCACAACCTTCACATAAGCTATTCACATTGTTTTTTTACGTTTTTTACGTACGTAATGTTAAAAAGCCCCCAAAACCAAATATTTAAATTCTTACTTTCTCGCAAAAAAATATTCAACCATCCTTGCGTAATTATTTCAATATTTTGACTATACACTATGCCGCGTATATTATAAAATATACTCAAGATAATATCTTATCACTGTATATGAAAAATAATACGTTTTTAATAATAATAAAACAAGTTTATTATTACATATATGAACAGTCGACATTTAGACTAGTATTTGAGATAGACGAAAATAAAAATTCAACAATAAAAAAATCGAAAAAAAAAATCCGCGATATTCGTTTTAAGAAGTAGTAGTAGTGCGCGAAATAATTTATTTCGGTTTGTTTTTATTTTCGTTTAGCGTACAGTGACATATAGCGCGTAAAATATTCTTCTTATTTTATTAAATTCCGTTCGATATAATAATAACAATCAAATATTTATGGCTGGTACGTAAATATTTAGGCTTTTTAAATATATATACCACTAAACAGTATAAGTTGTTGAAGTTGTTGAAAATGTAATCATAGTTTATAATATTATTATCAATAATCACGCAATATTTTGTTATAGTAGAGATATTTATGTATTAGTATATTATAATATATAAGCAATTACCTTTCTCTTTAAGATATGAAGCCGAACAACATAGGGAAGAACGTATTTTATTTAAAGATGTTAATAAAAATAGAAATTTTATGTGTACGAATTTTTTAAATTCAATTGATTGTGTAGAAAGTAAAAATTATAATCAAAATATATATGTGTGTGCGTGTGTGAATATATTTAAAAAATACACAAAAATGTAAAAGTGTAATTTTTTCTATATTACACACTTAAACGTTGTCCGTTATATTTGAAAACTGTAAATGTTAAAACTTTTTTTTTTAATACTTAAAACTTATCGCTTTTAGTTTACGGTTATTTGAGAAATTTAAAAACAATACATACACATAAAATGTAGGCATATAGTGATGATGATCATCATCTAAAATTTGTATATCATCTAGTAGTAGTAAATACAACAAGAGTCGCTGATCAACTGTGAATACAACTGTACATTTTATTTTCTGTTTACATGGTACATTATACAGGTTTGTCATCATCATCAATATTAATGTATAGTATGTACATGTTACAACAATATATTTTTATTATTGAGTTGAATGAAGAAGTGTAGAAAAAAAACACTTTAGATGTACCCATAACAAAATTATGTTTATTTTTACTATTTCCGCATAATAAACCAAAAATAACTAAACAATTGAAAATTTCCGTAACTTTTTATTTTTTATTTTGTTTTAAATCATTAAAAGAATAAAACAAAACAAAATATTGAAAGTAAAAGTTTTTTTTTTTTTTTGTTTTATACATGCATATTTTTAAGTTTTATTTTTTTTTTATATATATTTTCACTTTCATTTTTACTTAAATATTAAAAAAATAAATTATTTGCAATTACATATACACTATATAGTGAAACCTTGAGGATGTTGTAATTTTCTTTATACGAAACATTTAAAAAAAAATTAAATCATTTTTTAAACAATTATATTATCTGTTATATATTTTACGGTTGACATATTTTACGGAATTCCATTGTCGGTTTCTTTTTATTGGTTTTTTTGCGTTTGATCATATATTAAAACAAAAAAAAAAATTTTTTAAAAATTGTTGCAAAAATTAAAATTATTCGAATCAAATCAAATACACACATTGGTCGATTCAGGCACATAAATTTATACATGCACATAAAAATAATACGCATTAAAACAACATGCATATTTGCATTAATAAACAAAATAAGTAACCTGGAAATAATAATAAAAACATCATAAGAAAATATTTGTCTTATTTTATTAATGTCATTTATTTTTAGGTCTACATAAGACATTTGTCACTCGAAAATTGGTTTAAGAAATGTTTTTTTTTTTGTGTCGTAACATTTACAAATTAGGTCAGAACGCATAAAATGAAATAAAATATATTATACAGATAAACTTCGTATAACACGGTAGATAGGGTTGTAAAAAATCAAATGCAGAGTAAAATTATGTTAATGGTACGCGAAACACTCATTTTATAAAGCCTTGTTGTGGTTAGATGTAATAATTTTATTTTTTGTAGGGATTTTGGCTTCATTTAAGGACGATTCAAAATTGATTTTTTGTGCAAGAATATAAGTATTTAATCAACTGTGCTGGAATTTTTCTTTTATCTTTGTTGACAAAATTCAATAATGGTTTTGTATCTTTTGTTGAATGCGTCATATCGCCCACATACGCAATTTATTGGAATTTGTTGTTTTGGAATTTGTTGTTTATTTCTGATGAGTTGTGATACACAATATTATTACTTGCTATAATCCATTTTTCCAATATTTAATTAGATTAAGCAGAATTATTAGACCATTCAATCAAATGGAGTAAAACGCACGTTCAATTTCTATGGACATAGCCCCTATTACTTCCCAATTGTATTTATTTATGTTCAGATTTCTTATTAAATCCGAAATTAATTTGAGCTTGTATTGTGGAATGACCTTTTTTAAATCCAAACTGATTATCATTTGCAAAGTACAAAATTTTGTAGTTAATTTTCTGGCATATGACTTTTAATTTTGTTTTCTGAAAGAGGCGCCACGATCAAAGTAGTATATTGTGTTATTCGCAACAGGCAGCACGATTAAAGTATGTAGTATGCCATGCTTTCCAAAAGAGGCAGCACGATCAAAGTATGTAGTATCAATCATTGCCACAAGATTGTTTAAATTAACGCAGGCCAACCATTCAATTCAACACATTTTAATCACATGATGCCTCAGTCAATCAAATATCTACTAGAGCACATGTGTTGACAATAAAATTTCATATTTTAAAACAAAACAAAACCAAAACAAAGATAAAAATATTTACATATAGCTATCCGTACATCTGCTTTTAGTAGTAGGTAATTTAATTGGCTGAGAGGTTCACGTGATTAGGACTTGTTGATATGATTGGTTAGTCTGCTGATAATTATTATCAGTATACATGCGGCCGCTTTTAGTGTCTTTAAAATTACATAGCAATATTCCCACACGATAATCACAAAATATTTTGTTTATTTTGTTGGCAGTTTGAGGGACATCATCTAGCGGTATAATCAATGCACTAGGGCATACTTGTAAAACACACCTCTTTCCATAAGCTGGCGGCATTTTAGTTTGTAGTATAATCTTGACAGTCCGACATGATCTATTAAATTATAAAAGATCATGCCTTATTCTCCTATAATTCGTGGTCGGAAGTATTTTAATGTTGATTTTTATTCGCGTCAATTTTACTAATTTCTAATAATTTTGAATCCTGAGATCTGGCATGTTATTTGAGTTTATTGTTAGATTTCCTGTATCGAGTTGATTTTAAGGTATGACGGCGGGGTGAAAAAATTAGCTAAACTAAAAAGAGAAAGGGATACAAAAAGTCATAAAAGAAAGAGTAAGTGAAAAAGCGACAAGTCGTTACTCAAAATTTTTAATTAAAATCCATTTTCATTTTTTAAAATTCACTTTTTAACTGTAAAACAAAATATAACATTTAAAATTACGTGTGAATTCCGAAAAAAGTCTATTGATTAGCCGTCCAATTTCGAAATACAGAATTAAAATATTAAAAAACTGTACTTCCTAATTTTTCTGTCAAAATAGTATTTTGCCGCACTAATAGTGAATCTAGGCTAATTCAAAATCCCATAAAGAAAAATTCAGAAATACCGTGTTATAAGGGGCTTATCTGTATACACAAACAAACAAAAAAAAACATATTCACACACAAAAAATAGTATACTATAGTTTCTAACTTAAATTGCGAGAAATTATTTATGTTGTTATGAAATATTTTTTTTTGGTTGGTTGGTTGGATTTCTTCTCTTCAATCCGTAGTCATCATAATCGTGCGCTTTCATTTGTTTCATTTAATTTATTTTTTTATTTTTTGCGTTTTCTGACAGAATGTGTATAAATCACGACCTCAATTTTATCACACTTCCAAAAAAAAAAAAATAATAATAATAATAATTTAAATAAAATAAAACTTGTCTTTTTTTTTATGCGTACGAGAATTAAACATTTTTATCACGTAATTGTGACATGCCAGTATTATAATAGGAATGTTATTGAAACACAATAAATTACTATATTATTTATGTAATTGCGTTAATTAATTGATTATTAATTGATAAAATTACATTAATATAGTAATTAACTGGTCCCGGGGGAATTTATACAGTATTTCAAAGATATACAAAAACGAAAGTAGATAATTTAGAGTTTTTACTCTTGGATTTAATTTTTTTTTTTTGTAATGGAAAATATATATACCGTTATAAAATGCCGTACAGTGCCATACACAAACCAAAATGAAACAAGTATTAATTTTTGACATTTGAAAAGTGAAAGGAAAATTCATATTTAATTCAATTTTATTAACGTTACAAATTTTGTATTCCTTATGCGCGGCGAACGCACATACTACGCACAAACGCAAATCCAAAATTGTGGAGACTACACAAAATTGTAAATACTTGTGTAACCTCTTCGGAGGTAAATACTAATTAAATAAATCAAATTAATTGATGCAACCAAACGTTAAATAATCATATTGTATTATTTAAGGAATGTCTTTCACATTTTTAGAGTACAAAATGTGGGCCGTGCAAGTTTTTTTTTTTTTTTTTAAGTTTTGAACACAAACACAAAAAAAAACTATAAAATTTATCTATTTTCAGTTTTCCTTGACATATTTTCTTGTATTTTTTTGTACAAAGTAATATATATATATATATATATATATATATATATATATATATATATATATATATATATATATATATATATATATATATTTATATATATATTATAAAATAGAAATTGTTAAGCAAAAATGTAAATCCGACAATGTGTATTATTATTTTGTAGTTTTAAATTTAAAATATAGTGTTATATAAAAGCAATTACAGTTATGATTAATTTAATTTTATATTTTTTGCATATACAAGTAGTTTTTACGCTTTATAGATAACAATTAAGGTTTGTGGTTTTTTATTAGAATTTCTTGAGATTGTTGATTATGAAAGAGAAGGTGGGAATTTATTTAACCTAAATAGTTGGCAATTGCTTAATGGCTTGGAAGCAAATTGATTAGCTAACTCGTTTTTTAAGTTTTAATTTTGCATTTTTTCAAAATAAATTATTGTTTCAATTAGCATATATAGCATAGATAATTTTAATACTTATACTTAAGTTTTAGACCTTATCTTACGATGTCATGATAATTATTATAGGTATGAATGTTAAACCACTGACTTTGTCATAATTTCCATCAAGTTCATAATCGTAACACTGTAGTCTTTTTAAATGTAATTTTCTTTGGCATAACGCCTGTGATAATGCCAAGAAGATAAATTCAAGCGTCAATTCAACCTACTAAGTAAATCTAGTTATTAAAACATTGTTCTAAAACATTGAAAAAAAATGTTTATTTTAAATATAAACTGGTTTAAATGATAAGAACTTATGTAAACTTGTTTTACACACTTACTCTAATTAAGACCTTGCAATCGGAAAGTGTGTCTAAAGTGTGTGTGTTTTTTTTTATATGATGTAATTTAAAGTATTAGTTACATAAATCCTAGTCTAATTCACGATTTGCAAATAAAATTGCATTGTAATTTTAAACCTAATTGAAAATAATACAATTTTTAACATCTAAAAATACGGCGATATACTCCAATAATGCAATCGATTGTAAAGGTTAGTTATCGTTTTTTTACGAAACATAGTTTTTAGATTACCTTGAGAAATAATATATTTTAATTTTTAAATAATCTTGAGTTTATTATGAAATATTGAGGTAGGCATAAACTAAATAAAAACACTATGTTTCGAGAGAAAGTTTAAGCAAAACCATGGACATGTATTTTTTTGATATACTTGACGAATTTTGCAATAGAAAAAAATAAAATATTTTACAAATATTTTTGAGTGTGTAATATGGGGAAGAAATATAGTTACGTATACAAGGAGAGGCAGATTTGTAAAAAAAAAAAAAAAACTTTCACCATTAATAATAAAATATAAACATATATAATATACAACAATTAATTAAAATATTTAATTGTTTTTACGTATTTGATTTATTATAACTAGTTATTTTATTTAATTAAAATTAATTAATTTAATTAACTTAACGTGTACATGATATGGTATAATACTTGTACCAAATTGTATATGATTTATTCAGTTATTTCTAGGATAGCGACTTATCACTCCAATTTAGTTCCTTTTTTGTTTTGTATATACTTAAATACAAAAAATACCTTGACCAATTTAATTTGTAAATTTTAATTATAAAATACGCAAACAATTTTAATTGGTGAAGAAATATAAAATTTTATGTTTATAAATAAGTATATAATAAAATAAATTTTTTTAACAAAATATTTTTTTTCTTTTTCATTTTCCGGTATTTTACAAAGACTGATTTGCAAAAATATTTAGTAAGTAACATTAATTTGTATTTATGTAAATAAGTTAAATTTATTAAATGATTTACAATGCTATTCGTAATTTTAGACAAAAAAAACATAAATTTGAACATAATATTTTTAGGTTGGGTTAGGTGATCCTTCTAACTGTTTTACATATATCTATATATAGTGAGGGTATATTACAATATAATTTTTTATGTATTTCATCGTAAATACCAAAATAAATAAATAAACCAAAATCTATATTGTGTATATATTAATATTTGAATTAGAAATGTATTCTAGTGGAACTAATAAATTACAATTCAATATACATAATAAAACTTTCAAATGCTATAAAAAACTATTTTGTATTAAAAGTTTTCACTACATTATATAGGTATATATAGTTACACTGAAACTGTTTTATAGTTAAATATTAATCGTGTATAGATGAACCTCTAACCATTGGCCATTCATTAAAAATACATTTATTATAAAAATGTCTATAATCAAACAAAACAAAAAAACATAATTTACTATGCCCTTGTCTATTTATTAATATTATAGGTATGTAAAACAAAATAGAATTGTATTAAACTATTAAAAACTAGTTAATGATTAGTACGATAATGGCGCTGGTGGTGATTTAAATTTCCATGTTAGAATCTCTAAAAAATCATCCATCATTATAGATTGACAATTGTTAAAAATAGTTGAAAGAACACATTAAAAAGTAATGAAAAAACTTCTAAATTAAAATTCTTAAAATTATGATAATCAGTGCTCATATACTTAGTATTCAGATTTCATAATGGAATCAGTAATAATAATTTTAATTATGTCATAATTTTCGGTATAAAAATACAGTAATATATACTTTTGTCTCTGTTATACATATATACCCCGATTTACGATCAATGACATACTAGTTTTCACAAAACGCTTATCTTACATTTCATATATACTTTTTATTCAACAAGGCGCGCATGCGCCAAGACTAGGAAAAACACTATTTTTTTCCGAATATTTTTTCCCAGAGATAATCGTGTCATCGTAGAACAACACAATTTTAGTTATCTATAGAATTAGAATCGTTAATGTGTCAAAATAACGATTTTTTTTAATTAACCGAAATACTGGCAAACTTTGATCAAACGACTGCAGATCATTAACAAAGTTTTTTTCTTAAAAACCACCAGATACCATTAGTTGAGAAATAAAAAACCAAACGAACTTATTAAGCTTATCTCCAATAAAATCAAATGGCATATAGTTGATAAAATCAAGAAGTGTAAATACTATTCGACAATTGTAGATTGCACTCCCGATAAAAGCCACGTTGAGCAAATGACGCTAATTGTAAAAATGTGTTGAACTAGGAAGTGATGAGTTTGAGATTCAAACACATTTTAAAGGCTTTATTCCCTTGACCAACACATCCCGAAAAGGGTTAACAATAACTCTTATTTATACAAAGCGTTTACCGTTATTTAATTTATCTTTTTCTTTACTTTTAATTTTCATTCTCTTTAAAAAGCTAACTTAACGTACTAAACAAAGAATATGACAATAGCTGTATAAATAACTGTAAAACCAGTTTGCACATTAAAGTGAGAAAACAGAATCTCTGCCCTAAAGCATCTAAGATTTCAGCTTGAAAAAATATTCGATGCAATACTTAGCATCCATTTATCAAAAATGTGAATCGTTTTGTGGCATACTATCAAAAAATGGGAACCGCTCAAAACTGGACATTTTAAAACTGGATATTTCAATACGAAATAAGGTACAAAATGAGATATTTTACAACACAGAATATTTCAAAACAGGATATTTCGACATGTGATTTAAACTTAAAATAATTTTTTAGGAAAGTTCTGGAATATGGCCAATTAGGGAGGAACTCAGCGAGTTCTTAACCGATTATGATGAAATTCTATATGTAGGATGGGAATGGGATTTTAAAATGATTTGTTGGGAAAGTTCTGGAATAAGGCCAGTAAGGTTCTATACTTGAATATTTCTAAGGAGAGAAATATAATGTTTTCTTTCTTGATTTTAAAACCTTTTTTGTGAAAATCTCTGGAATATGGCGAATAAGGTTTCATACTTGAATAATTTTAAGCAGAGGGATAGAATTTTTCTTCACTTAATGTTTTTTTTTAATTGCTGCTTTTCTCATCTTATTAAAATAATTATTGACTTGATCGAGTTTACTGTCAGTAAAATTTATCTTCATCTATTTTTATTCTTCTACTTAATATAAGTTTTCATCACTTTAGAGAATCTATGTGAGAAAAATTAATTAATTTTCATCAACATTTTCATCCTACATATCGAATTTCATCATAATCGGTTAAGAACTCGCCGGGTTTCTTCCTTATTGGCCATATTTCAGAACTTTCCGAACAAATCATTTTTAAATTACATTTCCATCCTACAAATAGAATTTCATCATAATCGGTTAAAAACTCACCGAGTTCCTTCCTAATTGGCCATATTCCAGAACTTTTCCAAAAAATCATTTTAAGTTTAAATCACATGTCCTAATATCCTGTTTTGAAATATTCAGTTTTGTACCATATCTCGTTTTGCACCTTATCTCGTTTTGAAATTTCCCGTTTTGAATTATCCAGTTTAGTACCATATCTCGTTTTGCTTATCTCGTATTGGATTAGCCAATTTTGAAATATCCATTTTTGTACCATATTTCGTTTTGTACCTTATCTCGTTTTAAAATATCCAGTTTTGAATTATCCTGTTTCGACAAATCCAGTAATAAAATATCCAGTTTCGACCGGTACCCATCAAAAATCAATAGACCATCAAAAATCAATAGACTTCGAAATTAATGTAAAATCAAAAATTGAACGTGTTCGCGCGTCTAAGCGCGTTGGAAGAGTTGCTTGATTTCTAATGCGGTATGAAGTTACCGAAAAGTTGCATGTGTCTGGTACGTAATCGACGAAGCAAAAGTAATTGCTGAAGCCATTTAAATTGAATGTAAGCTTCCTGCAATTTTAATTCTTCAACCTCGAAAAAAGAAAGAGTTTTTATTATGAATTCAAAGATCAACCAACTTCAGACCCACAGTATAATTTTAAAATTCGATTTCAAGTCTTTAATTTCATTATCGATACAGCCATTAATTCAATTACAGGCAAATTTCAACAAATGAAACCGCATACTACAACTTACATATTCCTTTACAATTGATTTAAAAAGCAAAAACCGCTCGGCTATTTTAAAACTAAGTAAAGATTTAGAAGCAGTATTAACTGATAACATGGATATCGAAGCAACAGAACTATGTGAAGAAATCATTAATTTTACTGTTAAAATTTCGTCTCAAATGGAATCCAAACAAGTTCTTGACTTCTTAGATAAAACCAAAATGAAAACAATTTTTTCTATAATTTATCCATTGCAGTGCAAATCATGCTAACTTTCCCAGTGGGGGTGGTTTGATTTGATTACAATTTAAATGAATAAATAAAATATCAATTATTCGCAAGATATGGGTAAGGGCAAACAACGATAACTTCCTGAGAAGTGGAACCAGCAGAACAATTTTAGAACGACTGATATAAATATGTTTGTGCCAAGCCGTTCGAAAAACATCAAATGTCATTCCTAAATACTTAAAAGGATCAACTCTCTTAATATTAAAGCCAGAAACTTGAAGAGGCAATACATTAATCAATAAATTATACAGTGATTTCGTTTTAGAGAAATCAAATTAGATTTAAAATATCCAAAAGTATACTCAAAGCATCCATTATGGTGATGGGATCGAGCTGTTTCATAAAACCTGCAAATATTCTAATTTGGAAATAATTTGGCCCTTTAGATTTAAAAATGATATATATACTTATATTATTAATGATATAACGGGTTTTCCAATAAGAGATATAAAATTTGATATAAAAAAAAAACGAGTATTTCAATGCCATTAACATTTGAAAACGATATCAGCCAAATGGCTGCCACGGTTACGCTTGCACCACCATATCCTTTAGTTGAAATTTTCCATGACCAATTCGCACATTTGAAGCTGTATGTCCTCGACAACTTTACGAATTCCATCTTTAAGGTCTTGAATCAATTGTGATCACCTCTTCGAGAAATAACACGGTCAGGAAATTTTTTTTTCAAGCTTGAGTTCTTTTGTTAACTGAACTTTAAAAGCCTTAAGACCTAAGTCTTTATGCAAAATACGGTGTAATGTCGTTTGTGGAATGTCTAATTCCAAAGATCGACGAGTAATCGACAAACCTGGGTTTTCATCAACACTACGGGCTACAGCAGCAATGTTATCAGTTGTTCTTGTGCGACACACAAGGTTTCGATTTTTCACAACACTAACTTGTTCCAACAGCAATCAAATTTTTTCACCAGTTTCACTATTGCCGGCCGAGAAGGTGCATTACGACGACCAAAAAGTGCTTTAGTTTTGCGAACTGTGACTGCAAAATTTTCACCATTTTTGTAGTGAATTTTAACAATAACAATGCGTTGCCGAAGCGTGTATCGTACTATTTTTAATAATGGCGTAGTTTTTACTTGTCAAATGTCAAAAGATGACAGCTTCAAAATAGACAGCTGCCCAAATAGCAAGCTATTCAAAATGAAACTTCTTATTGGGTAACTCTATATAAATATATATATATATATATATATATATATATATATATATATATATATATATATATATATATATATATATATATATAAATATATATATATATATATATATATATATATATATATATATATATATATATATATATATATATATATAATTTATAAAAATGAGAAATACGGCAACACACTACTCTTGGAACGCCACATTTTATATCAAGTGTTTCACTCTGTTCACTATCGATCGTTACATAATGCTTTCTATTTTTGCCTGTCGAAAGCTTTCAAAATCATATTAGACATTTCAATGAGAGCTAGTTCAGTGACTTCTCTTTCTAAACCCATATTGATAGGAATAATAAAATGTTGGTTGTCGAGAATATCAACCAACCGAAAGACTAATAACCTTTTTAAAAATTTTATCAAATACAGATAGCGTTGAAATTGGTCGATAATTATTAATTAATGCACTATCTTGACTTTTGAACACTGGAACGACTTTAGCAACCTTTAAACTGTCCGAATACACACCAGTACTCAGTATTTCGTTGAAATTATCTGATAAGAATAACGAAAAAAATATCGCTCTATTTTTTATGACAGTATTTTGAATATTATCAGGACCATCGCCCTTCATCTCCTTAAGTGAACAAATAATATTATATATTAGAACTAATATTAATTGTTTTAAATTTTTTAATATTTCTATTCGATTTTAAACATTATTGATTGTAAATTGTTTTATAAAAATAATGTTTTTTGGCAAAATATTTCTTTGATGCTAGTTATTTCGTAATGCAGTCAATTTGAGATTTTATGTTCAATTTTTTTTTTTTTTTTTTTTTTTTTTAATTAAAATTTCAATTACATTATTTAAAAATGAGTTCATTAAGCCGTTATTCCACTATAAAAAATAATTTTTACGTACCAATAAAACGAGACAAAAATGTATATCCTCCTCTTGCGTAAAAGTTTTACTGCAAATAAAATTGTGTATTGGTTAGTTTCTTGCAATATAAACTATCGAAAAAATATCAATTGACTGTAGCGACTTTGCTACACAAACACAAAAAAAAAAACAATTATTTAGATATTTCGTGCACATTCATATAATTCGCTAACGCTCCATGTACACTGTACATAAATATATATAGAGCGTAAAATAGCATTTACACATAGCACTCGGTCGCCACGGCCTGATGAGATGACAATTAATTTAATTAAAATTCCTCATCAGATCGAAACTGAGCTTTGCTGCGCACAACATCCGATCTGAATAATTAAAATAATGACGTCACCGCCGTCGTTATAAGACCTTCTCATAGAAACATTAATATACATTTACAGTAAAATAGTGGACATACGTGAAATCGTTTACGCCATTAATAATGTATGATTTATGTTCGCCTGTTTATTTACTGGAAATAATATTAGAATTTTTTTTTCAAACGTAGAGTAAAAATATCTCTACTTTGAACTAAAATGTAACCCAATTTTTTAATAATGGAATACCAGTTTTAATTTTGATCATATCGTAAGTCATATTTATGAAGGACATTATTGCGGATGCCTATTTATGTGGTATTTCGAAAATCCCTTCTCGTGTAAAAATATGTAGCACAAAATAAAATTTTGTCGGTCATCCATTGAACTATTATAATTTAATATTATTGTCTTAATTTTGGTATAAAAATCGTCTTAACTATCGCTGTGCAACTAGTAATTACAATTAAACTGCAATTTAAACGTCCACCAACGACAATAAAAATGTAACATTCTAAAATAATTTTTTTTTTTTCAAATAACAAATTTATTTGTCTACATATTCGTAGACAATATGCATTACGACCTCACCTTAAATTGCACAATACAAAATCAGACTCATGCATACAAAATGCAAATATCTTTTATAACATTTTATTTCAACCTTGATTTTAATTAAAACTAAAAAAAAACATATTAGAAACATATTTTCCTAGTTGTCAAAATTGATTAAAAATTCAAATTGCATTTAACATTGATTTTAATTTGTTATATTTTTTTTTTGCAGGCACCATTGGAATTGAAAAAACGTTTAGAAGAAGTACGATTACTGGAGTCTCGTCGTTCAGCTCGTTTAGCAGATCAGGATCGTGATACAGATTTTGCTCGTTTAGCCGATATGGGCAGTGATCGTCGTCGAACGTCGCACAGTATTGATGTACCATTCCCACCTACAACCACACCTGGGTAAGTCGATTTTCTTATATTTTTTTTTTTTTGATTTACTTTAGCAAGTATTTAAATCAATAATGTAGTTTTGTACTTGTACATACTTAATACACAGTACATACACAGATACGTATACATATATAATTTTTTAGTTTTGAACTTATATTTTTGGGTATGGTCAGTGACATTAAGAATGAGTTGTACATAAAAGAAGAGCAAAATTTTATTTACACAACTGAGCAAAAATAACAAACAAAAACGTCTTTAAGATATTATTATGTTGCGCGCGGTGAAGGTGCATTTTGTGTAAAATATACGTATTCGTGTACATTTTTGTGTGCATATTTTTTTTTATTGTTTTGCAACAAAGAAACGAAACAGAAAACACAAAAAACTTGAAAAATAAAATAATTTAAAGGTCGTATGAAGGTTATTAAAACAAACGAAATATAATAAAAAAAAATGAATGTACACAACGTATTCATGTAGTTCTTGCAATTTTTAGTGCATAAGCAACAGATGATTACATTATAGCTATGTATTATGAAAATTAATTAAACCGTAAAATTGTATTACAAAAAAAAAAAAATTAATAAAAATTGGAATGTGTAACACGATATCGAAACTGTATCGAAATTGACTTAGCTAGGTTTTTCCCTGGTTATTATGCCATTTTATATATACGTAACAAAACCTATCACTTATATTAATTTGATTTCTGTCACACATTACGCTTAATTATATATACGAATGTATGCACACAAAGAAATGACAAACATTTAAGAAATTAATTTATAAAAAAAAAATTTAAAAAAAAAACGACGAGGTTCCGGCATTATATAACTGTATCAATAAATTGAAATGAATTAAAGAAAAGCAGTTAATCTACATATTTTTTAAAAAAATGAAAATTAAAATTAAACTTCCTATATATTATTATATATAAGAAAGTGTTTACTTGATTTTATGTATATGTTAATTCAGTTTGTAAAACGTCTTTTAAATCCATGAATAATCTCTTAAGAATGGTATGCACTGGTTTAATATTCTAGTTTAATGCAATAGACAGGCTTAACGTTCTTTGTTAGTGACAGTTTGATTTATTAAAATATGTAACAAAAAATCAACTAAGAAGTTTAGTTACGTTCAGAATGTTTCCATTTAAATGGTGTTTTTGCCATGTTTAAGTCGAGTTCAAACCAACTTGAATTGTAAATAACTTTTTCTAAAAATCTTCCATATTCTTTGCGGCCTTGTCCTTCTCAATTTTGTTTTCATTATTGCCCAAAATCACTCGAATGGACGAAGTCAAAGTTGGTCGGATTGACAAATTTGGACACAGTACGCACGTTGTTGGATTCGTGTCATTCCAATGTTTTTTAGAGTAATGACATGACGCTAGATCAGGTCAAAGCAAAGTGCCAACTTGGAAACCACGTAAAAAAGGCAAGAACCGCTTTTAAAGGCACTCCTTGCTGAAATTTTTTGATGATTCGATGAAACTTCTAGAGCCACACTTCTAGAGCCATGAACACTTCTAGAGCCACAATGGCAAATAGCCTGCTAAATCAAGTATTTTTTCGGACAGTTCTCATGTTTGTTAATTTTACATTTCACATCGTCACTCAGTTTAATCTTTTCAGAATAATATTGATTACCTGGCAGAGATTTAAAAGCAGCTCATCAATTACCAAACAAGCAATTTTTGGTGCACAAAAAGTTTCTACAGCATTTGGCTTTGTCGAATTGCTGTAGCTTGTTTTTTATTTTCCGGCCGTGGTATTTTGTATTTGCTGTATGATTGAAAATCACAGGATTTTTTAATCCGAATATTTTTTTCGCCAAATCCCTCAGAGATAGGTTTCACTTTAGTTTCCAGTTTTTTTTCAATATGGCAAGATACTCCGGTTTAAAATGTTCTATTGTTGCTCTTTACGCATCGAATTATTGTCCTTCTTACGGTAGAATCTGTAGTGTTTGCTTTTTTTGCGATCGATACATGAGAATTTAATTTTTCAAAAAAAATTGCACAATTTGTTTACGAACTATCTCTTGTTTGGATGACATTTTGTAAACGACTAATTTAAAACAAATAAATTTTTCCTAACGGTAAATTAGAATCCATGTGTTTTTTTTCTAGTTCATTTGATGCGTTTGTCAAAACACATCCATATTGTGTGCAAATTTTACTGTACCACGTCTTATTTCTGTTTAAAGTTAAATCACCTAATTAAGGTAAACCTAAAAACTAACCAAATTTTTTTTTTATCTTTAACACATTTGTCAATTTAAGTGGAGTTCATGGAACCGTACTATGGGTTAGGTTAGCACCGAAATTTTTTTAACTCGACTCAACAGAAGGAAATATGCTTTGTATTGGTAAACTTTATTCAATTGGAATTAAATAATTTCTAATTTGAGTGAAATATTTGTCGAACTGAACGAAACACAGCATCTAGCTTTTTTCAAATGGTATTATAACTTTTATTATTTCATAGCCTTGAATTTAACAAGGAAATTTTTTAGAAATCTTTAATAAAATTTTTCTATTTTAAAAGAATTTTTGCTAGGTAATTTTAAATTTTACCTATTGGATTTAAAATTGCGATTTAAAACCAAATTAAAAAAACGTTTAATGGTATTCGGTTCGATTTTCTAAGACTGCCAATTTAATCTAAAAATAATTGCCTTTTATTATTATAGTCAGTAACTTTTACATTATTATTATTCACATGACAATGCGCATCAATAAAAAAATCTTGTCCGAAGACTAAGTAGAATAAATATTGAATTATATCAACAAGTAGTTATTACCTATTTTCCGCCATACTTAATGGATCGCTTGTTGCTCTTATTCGTGGTTGCTTTACACATTCACTTTAGTACGAATAAAAAAATATATATATTTTATAACGTTTATAAAAACAATAACATTCAACAAATGATTAAAGTAATAGATTTCTCTAACTTTTTGATAGCTTAAATCACTTTAAAGAATACAAATGTCTAAATTTCTAAATCAAAAACTAAAGAATCCCACATTTACTTCCATTGAAATAAACTACCACCTCTAATTACATTTGATACAATAGGTTGAAATATTCTATTGATAGCAAGGCTAGGGAATAATTTAAAACTTGACCTGCATTTAAGCAAATTAGAAATAAATTCAGGAAATCATTACGGCTTCCTAAAACCGTACTCTATAAAATTTTTAAATTTTTATCTAGGGAACACAATTTGGTAAAATTCAGTATCGAATTCAATGGGGATTCAGCCACAATTACCGACTGATTGAGCGTTTAAATGGATAAGATGAATGATGATATCACACCCTTAATTACAGCATCCGGTAAAATATAGCCGAGTTCTTTAAAGAGTTGATCTACTAGTTTTAATTATATTTATTTATTTATCAACGTTGACATTTTTTATCATAATATTTGTAAAGCTTTAAATAAAGTTTAAGCTTTTCTTTAATGAATACACTCAATAGTCTTTAAAAGAATATAGCATTGAGTCTAGGTATTTTGGTAGATCTCCGTTTTCACGACATCAGTCAACTTCAAGACATTTTAACGTATACTTTGGTTTATAGGCTTCCACCATAATACTTCAACATTCGTTCAGGTTGGAAGCATATTTATCGGATGTAGTTCTTTTGGTGTGGTTGGTTCAGAAGTTTTCGATATCGGAATAACTGTTGATATTTTCTATGAACTTAGAATTTTAGCATCATTTAAACTTTTACATCTGTAAATTTTGATGCTAATATTTCATGCTTCATAGCATCCAACATGTGCGATTATACCATCAATTCCAGTAATTTCAAATTTTCGGAGACACTAAATTATCAGCTGCTTCGTTTAAATCTTTCTTTTTTTCGTTTAAGTTAACTTTTTGGCATTTCAGAAATTGTTGAATTAAAACATAGTTAAGTGATTCTGGAGAATAATTTTTCAGCGACCGTATTTCTATCGGTTCAAACTTTTCTGTTGACTTTGTCTTTCCACAATTTAAAGACGAAACTGCTATTGATAATTGGTTTAGTTTCGTAGTATTTTCAGCTTACGTTGATATACCGTGCAAGTATTATCCCATGTAGCATGATTGAGCTTCTTATTTGTTTCAACGCAATTGTTCCATTTTGAGCACTTACGTTATCACCATGATGTGAATAACCATTAAATTTGTAACATCTTGTTAAGCCAATGGACTTTACTACATGGTATCTATCAAAACTACTATTTAGTTTTTCAGCATCCATTAGTTTTTTATAAGTGGCATCAACTTCAATGATTGTATTTACTTTATGTGTATTTCTTTTTCGATAGGTTGTTACTATTTTAATTTCGCTATTAGCCAAAAATAAATTTTGTTGCTTCAACGCTGATATTATTTCATCTTTTCTAAACGTTGATTATGGCACTATAAAAATGCGCACTGGGCAGGAACTCTTTCGAACTCTTTCAAGAGTTCGAATGGTACTCTTGTTTTTCCTTCGGTAATATTGACAATGCAGCCATTCTGGTTTCGACTGTCATTCTCACGGTAATGGAACAGTTCATTCCTTCCAGTCTCTCTAAGCAAAATAAAAAAAAAAATCAGGCAATGCTTGGCATAATCATGACTGTAGAACAACAACCGCTAATAAAAAAGCCTCTCACCGCAAATATGTTAAGAAACATATTTCAAATGAAAATTTAGCTATATTTAAGGCTAAATCTGGCAACGCAAACAGTATCCCAAACTAAAAAAAAATATCAAAAAAAGTTCGAAGAGTTGCGGCAGGTCTTAAAGCAGGGCAATAGCAATTGGACCTTTTGGTCCTTTGCCCGCAAAGTAGAGGAAATCTTCTTGAACAGTAGGAAATCATTAATACCACCTCTGAAAGATGGGGACTATATTTTTTCTACAGCTCAAGAAAAATCTAATCTCAGCAAACTCTAATTTACTTGATTCTAACTTAATACCCCCGATCATATCGCTAGCCAGTTCATCGATGCGCCGCATTAGATTTAGATCTAGACTTGTCGCTAAAGTCCTTGCAAACATTAGCACCAACAAGTCAGCCGGTCCGGATTGTATTCCCCCAATTGTCCTCAAATATTGCTGTAAATCCCTGTCTAAGCCACTATCTTGTTTGTTTCACCGATCTATGTCTTCTGGCATTTTCCCTTCCATCTGGAAAACTGCTAACATACAACCTGTGCCAAAAAAGGGTAGTAAATCGGACCCCACAAATTATCGCCCAATCGCTATCGTCTCGGTGCTTTCTAAAGTACTTGAGACCATAATCAACTTCCAGATGATGAAATATTTGGAAGCTAATCATTTAATTTCTGATCGTCAGTATGGATTTCGCGGAGGGCGCTCAGCAGATGATTTAATCACCAGAACAGAAGCATTCATCAATCTGGTGTATCTCAAGTCATTGCACTTTATATCTCAAAAGCATATGATCGCGTGTGGCAGAAGGGTTTGCTGTGTAAATTGAGGACAGTTGGCCTTCACGGTTCGTTAATTTTATGGATTGAGAATTTTCTTCTTTGTCGCAAAATCCAAGTGGTGGTGGATGGTGTGACTTCTGATCAACATCTTATAAACGCTGGTGTTTCTCAGGGATCCGTCCTTTCTCCAACCCTTTTCCTAATTTTCATCAATGATCTTCTATCAGCAACTCTCAATCCAATATACTCCTATGCCGATGACAGCTCACTTTCCACCGCTTTCAGTTTACCTTCTTCTTTATCGCGAAACGATGTTCTCGCAGAAAGAATGGCTAAGAATGATCGCCTTACGTGAGATCTCAATTCCATTCTTAAATAGGGTAAAGCCTACAGAGTTGAATTTAATCTCTACAAATTTCAAACCTGTGTTTTTTCTGGCCGAACTGATGGTTATTCACCGTCTTTTCTGACTGGTGAATCCAGCGAGGCTATGTCTGACACATTTGAGATTCTCGGTTTAACTATATCAAAGAGAATATCTTGGGCTGAACAAATAAACAAAGCAGCGATTGGTGCAGGTTGGAGTATAATTCTCATATTTGAGCTGGAGCACCTAAAACTCATTTAACTGCACTCGATCGGGTCCAAAACCGAGCATCTCGAATGATTGAAGACGTTAAATTATTATCTGATCTTGATTCTCTTTCCCATAGGCATAATGTGGGAGCCTTATGCGTGTTAAACAAGTACTTTCATGGTCATTGTTCATCGG
The DNA here is from genome assembly GCA_963556175.1 of Tipula confusa. Taxonomy (NCBI): domain Eukaryota; kingdom Metazoa; phylum Arthropoda; class Insecta; order Diptera; family Tipulidae; genus Tipula; species Tipula confusa. The sequence continues at coordinate 67,717,984 of OY744476.1, forward strand.
AACTTTATGAATTTATGCCTGGTTTTTCAAAGCCCGCTCGTAATTTAAGACGTCTGGTACACCGATACAATCTGAAAATTAAATTCTCGAAGACCAATAAATTTAAAAACTCATTTTTTGTTAGGAGTACGCGAATGTGGAATAAATTGAACGACGAGACGTTTCCCTTGGAATACAATTTACAGAGATTCAAACTTAATATCAAACGTAAACAACTAGAAGACTGAAAATCTTTATTCTTTTTATTCCTCTCTTACCTTTTTCCCTCCTAATCCTTCCTTTTACCTTTTGCAGTAGTGCTGTGTGTTTGTTACTAAAACTTTCATATAAAGGATATACATATCTATATCCTAAGTGCTCTTAACATTTATATAAAAAAAAAAAAATCATTTCCTAGTTGTTCCGATATTCCCAATATCTTCACTCTAGGCTTGAACTCTGCAGGTAATTCAATTTTCTTCAATTCTTCAAAACATTTCGATATCTCATTAAAGGAATACTTTTTGGATCAAACTGACTTACGATATCTTCTTTGGATTTTTTACCCTTGTTTTTATTTTTTGCTGTAACTAATGCTAATACTTAATAAAAATGTATTTTAAAATATTAAAACAGGTAGACTATTATCTATTAGACATGAAAATGTTTCATTCCGTTTTCGAACAAAAGTCATTCCAATTTGTGAAGGGTTTGTTCCAATTAATAAAAAAAACCATTTATTTAAATTTGGAAAATACTCCATTGATTTTGAATTTTCGGTCTTTTTTTCTTTTCTTAAAGTAGAAATGATTTCATTTAATCTAAAAAATTTATATATTCGAGAATTTTTAATTATTGTAATGAAAACTTATATATTTTCCGTAGTTAGTATAATATATAAACAAACACAAGGAAAACCTTCCCGCACTTACTCATATACATACGTACACTTTGATATAGTAAAACATAAATTGTTTACATAGGGCAAGGTTAGTCAAACCAAAAATAATTTTCAAATTGAATTTTTTGATAGCTAGCTCAATAAAAGCTGTAGGATAATTTATTTTTTTTGATCTACTGTAAACTGTAGTGGTAATCTTATCACATATAAAAAATCAGAAATGAACTTGAAATAAATATTATTCAATTATATTAAATATTATCGTCTGATAATATTTAATTTTTATTTTAAAATTGAAACAATACACTGGTGGGTGAGAATACGGATATGTAAATTGTACGCTGTATTTTTGTTTTTTTTTTTACTTAAAGGTCGTTCTAAAAATCATTTAAAAATAAAACTAGATTTTATATATATATATATATATATATATATATATATATATATATATATATATATATATATTATATATATATATATATATATATATATATATATATATATATATATATATATATATATATATATATATATATATATATATATATATATAACTTTTTTGTAAGTGCAACTAAGCCATAAAACTAGATTTTAAATTATTTTAGCCACAAGACCAAAATATATTAGTGCTGGTCATTAGTCGCGTCTGATAATAATTTGTTATCGTTTTTTGACATTAAATTCAATTAAACATTTTATTTTTATATTTCGTTTTTGTTTTATGTCATTATCAAATTACATTAAGCAATAATAACCTTGGAATGTGTACGTATGTATGTACGACACAAAAGACAAATTATCAAAGTTGTAGACGTTTAAAATTTTATTTGTGATTGTGTGATATGGCATCATCTACTACAATATAAAATTTATGTTGGCGCCTAGAGTGGGGCCACCCAGTCTGTTAAATTTATTAACAAATTTTTTTTTTTTACTGTCAAACAATCGTTTACCTAAATTACAATTATGTATTTGTAAATATTATATTCTCATTTGATCTTCTTCAATTTTATATTTTATATGAGATTATCGTAAAGTTATATATTGAGAGATTGTGACCTCAACAGATCCATGTAAGAATCATAACCTCTTTGGTTTTATTTTATAATTTTCTAAATAATTAGATTTTGTTTTTAATCTAACGATTACAAGCAGTAAAATACTTTCATTTTTTTTTTATCCATAATATACAGAATTTCGAAAAACCCAAAAACATTCACATTTCTAATCTAAAATCGACTTATTATTATATTTCAATTTTTTGAATTTTAAGATCAATTTAAGTTTTTCGGTTTTGAATGCAAATACAAAACAAGATTTGATTGTTTTATCATAAATTTTAAATTGGTTTTACGTAAGTGTTTTAAGTGTTTACCTTTCAAAAAGGTTTAGCACTACCTAGACATTCCTTTATTTATTTTATACTTAGCGAGATATTAACTATTTTACTTAAATTAGTTCAGAAAACTTCTTCCGGCATTATGTAATCTCATATAGTGACGCATGATTATTATTTTACCTTCACATTTAGATTAATGTAATTTACAACTTTTACTTCCTGGTTTTTTTGTGCTTTTTTTTAATTTGAAATAATTTAATATTTTGGTTGATTTTTTTTTTTTTTTTATCAAGATTGATAAGAATTTTAACAAAAACGATTAGGCACAATTGTTATTGACAGTAGTCAATATTAAAACTTTGTTTAATATATCACATGATGTACAGATTCGTATGAGTGTGTAAAAGAGTTGTAATATTTTATCTAATCTTGTATAAGTTTTATATGCGTACCGATTATATTAATATATATAGCGGGAGTGTGGTGGATAGATAAAGGTTTCCCCAATGCCAACCATAATTACGATAAACTAAATTTGTATGTTGATACACTAATGTTTCGTGTTAAGTCCATTAATTTTATATTATACTTAGATATAAATATGTGCCTATAGAAGGGTTTATATAGTAACCTTATTGCAATCAACCGAAACGACATTTATATACATTATTATTTTTTTATTATTTACCTAATTAAACGTCATGATAAATTGCAACAAAAAAATATACGATATCCAATTATTTTCATTTTCTTTAAATTTAAGTTGCATATGAAAATTACGTATGTACGTTTTATAAGGGAAAATTCTAAGAAGTCTAATCAATTTTATGTTCAATTTGAATGTTTTTATAAAGTGAAATTGTTATGATTTGTTTGTAACAAAGAAAAATTGCATTTGATCTCTTATATATGTATGAATGTATATATTATTCAATTACGTATTAATTAGTTTTTTTTTTACATTATTACAGTTTATTTTCTACCGTATACGAATATATATAGGTATATATAAAAGTAGATATGCATTTTAAAATTCCTAGAAAACAGCACAATTTCCTGTATAATTATATAGTCATGTACACAATTTAGATTTTTATTTATTTGATATAAGTAAAGTAATGAATTATTTTTATGTACATATACATATTATACATATATACATATTTAGGGTGAATATTGTTAAATTTAGTTTGAGAAAATTAACTGATATACTACGTATATAAACAAACTATTATTGCATGTGTATTTTAATCAAATAGAACAAAATAATGCGGCGTCAATGGGACGTATGGGTCAAACAAAACCGAACGCTTTGGTTACAACGATCTGATGTATAACACAAATATAATACGTACTACAAACAAGAACAACATAAAATAAAAACTAGTACAAAATGATAGAGTTATTTGAGGTCAATAGCCATAAAATAATACGTACATAATATATATGTATGGAATGAACCGCAACGCAAGACAAAAAAAAACTAATGAACTTTAAAATATTAAAAAGTTTCTGCTAACAGTTTTTTTTTTTTTAATTTTTTGTGCTATTTACGCATGAAACATAAATCCTAAAAAAAAAATCGAATGGCATATAGCTTATTTTCCTTACAAACACACATTCACTTAAAAAACATCTTAATCAATTATCCAATAAAATAAACTACCAGCGGCTATAACTTATAAACATTTCATCGTTTATTACTATTACATTTCTTTTTTCATTTACAGGTACATATATTTGTAGTTTTCTGCTGTCTTTTTATATTATTTGTAATCACAACTGTAATTAGTATTAAAATTTATTGTACAGTTATATAAAATAACAATATAAAATAAGTACGCGGGAACTACGCATTCTTAATATTTAATACAATTTTCTTTCATTTTATAATTCTTTAGCTGTATAATATGAATTCCTTAACTATTGTTTGACCATCGCAATTAAAATTCAAACTACAAAAGTGTTAAGTATAATTTAGATTTATTCATTGAACAATATTTTTAAACGTTTAATACATTTTGTTGGCTGTACATTTTTAAAATTTTCTTTAGTGGCACAAATCTCCCAATTTCAAGTTGGTACAATTGGTAGGTGAATAAAAAAATTGGCCGATGGGAAGTCTTACAGGAAAATAGCTATTCATATATAATATCTATGACGTCAAACACTTCTGCACTTTGGTTTTCCGGGATAATAAAAACCACAAAATATAGTTTTATAAAATATAATCGGTTTTATCACAGATAAAAATTAAGATATGTATTTGTAAAAAACCTTAACTTTAAACCTTAACTACAAATCGTATTTGTAAAAACCTTAGCCAAGCAAATTAGGCTGTTTAACCATGCTGCTTTACCTCAGTGACCGTTTAAAATCACAAACCATTTCTTACAATCTTTAGCTGCAAGTATGCCCTATAAATGATTGATTGGATTACAATCGGAACTGCAAGCAGGCCAATCAGGAAGTTTTTTTTTACTTTGGCGCACAACTCCATCGAATGCTTTGATACGTGGATGAACACATTGTCTTGTTGAAATACCAAATTATCTCGTTATTTTCCTCAACAAAAGATATCAAAACATCTTCAACAAATTATTTAACATGTTCTGACTCATTTAGATGGTATAATAAAACAAAATGGTATCTTCCTGCCATAGTAAAAACTTTTTGAACAAAATCTGTTTTTTAACTCCAGAAATTGTTTTGTGCCCGTTTTTGATACAATCAAACCTGTGGAGTTTAACACCTCTTTAGCTTGGGCAACTGAATTACTTTTTAGCTGCCTATGTCTTTATTCTTGAATCTTTCTAAAAAGAAACTAACAATATGTATGCGAATCTTACAAACTTACCTTACAGCTATTTTTATAAGTCTTCAATTTATAAATTCTCAGCCGTCTGGATCTCGGCTGTTCTAGAATATCCCGGGCCAAAGCATTGAGATGTGGCCTCTAGTTTTGAACAATATCTCAAACTAACGGCTCAAACTGTATCTTTAATGGCTAAAATACCGAGATCATCATGTATGTTGGTGTTTCGAATATACCAGGGAGTATTCGTGATCCTACAAAGTATTTTTGGTTGTGTACGTTGCAAAAACTCGCTATTTGATGCGTTGATCGATCCCCATAACTGATTACCATATGTCCATAAGGCCATAAGTATTGGTCTGTATAGTAAAACTTTATTGCCGAATGATAATCTAGATTTTCTTTCTATTAGCCAATACATCTTAGCAAATTTCATTTTTATTTGGTTACTCTTTACCATTTCCATGTCAAGCTTCTGTATGTAACTCTAAGTATTTGACATTGGATTGCTGCGGAATAGTTACACCGTTCCTTAATAAGGAATAGTCCGTTCTCCGTTCCTGAGAGTTCACGAAAATAGTTCTGAATATTTTTTCTTCTCTCAAAGCTACTTTCAGGGTTTAATTTGCTCGATTTATTTTCCATTCTAATATCGGCGATTTTTCCTGCTGCCATTACCATCGAATTTTGCGCTTTTCTTATATTAATTCTTGAATGTTTCTGAGGTATGCTTCTGCTGCATCAATATTTTCTGGTGTGCTAAGAGGAATATCCAATTGGCAATTCTCTCCAAATTGTCTACTGTATTGATCCCATTAAGTTTTTTATTTGTCAGACGTTTGATTGCTTCAGTCTATAGGTACTCACTGTTAATATTATTAGTGAATGATCGAACGATAAATCGTAACAATCTGTTGCCATAGCTTTTGTACGTACAATGCCTTTAGTTATACAGAAGCCTATTAGATCAGGAATTTCCATTTTATCCGTAGGCTAATACGTCGGATGCCCCGGTGATAGATAAACCAAACACAGTTCCTCCGTAGCTCCATACAGTTGTTTTACTTTCGGAGTCGTCAATCTTGAACCCCATTGAATATGTTTTGCATTATAATCATCTCCCGCAATGACTTTATTGGCTAAGTGGTTAAAATAATCTAAGAATTGCTTCTTTTTTATTGCGTTATTACACAGTTTCCAGATCACTCCTCCACGTAGATATTTGTTGCTTGGATATGACCTTTCTCATATTTCTCAAGTTCAAAATGTTTTAGCCTTCTTTTAATCAATACGGCTGTACCACCATGTGCTTTATCATCAGGATGTATAGTGTCGTATATTCAATACCCATTAGTTTCGAAAAAGTTATTTTTTGGTAAAGTGTGGTTCTAATGTTGGGCAAGGCCGTTTGCATTCCATATGGCTATTTTGAGGACAGTCATTTTTGGTTTTTCACAACTAACTGCATCAATATGTTCATATTTTGCATCATTAGATCCATGGTACTCTCCATTATTGACATAAAACTTTGCATCATATCTGTAAGATTTTTTAACGCAGTTGAAATCTCTTTACTAGTTTGAACTTTTAGCGTGCAGTAGGCTCTGGTGTGCCCGTATTCCTGACACTTACCACACTGTACTGGACCGGGTCTTTTTTTAAGTTCTTCGACAGTGATGCGACGATGCAGTAGACATCTCAAGTTATATATGCTATGCTACCCTTTAACTTGTTTGTTATCAGTTTCTAATTCGAGACGGAACATTGGCTGTGGCAATCTATCTAGATTTATGATGTTTGTTATTAATTTTGCAATGAAACCTTCGGCAGCGAGCGCAGCATATATATCATTAGTGTCCACGTAACTATCGATTCCTTTAATCATAACAACTAAACCTTTTTAGCTTTTTAGTTGATACATATAAATTCGCTCATTAACCTTATCAAAATGGTTGTTTAATGTTCTGTCATCAATATTTAGCGGTTGAATTTTAGTTTCTTTAATATTTCCTCTTTTAATCGAAGGAACATTAAAGTTACCCTCCGTTAGCACTTCAATTTGTTTTATTAACTCTCTACTTGATTCTTCTCTCAAATATATTGGTGGCAGTTTTTTTAATAGTCTCGTTAGTTTGCATGTCAGAAAAACGGTTTTCATGTAGTAACTCAACACTAAGTAGCCTCTCTACTAAATTTGTTTAAACTAGCATTTGCCGCTGATCTTGGGCTTCTTTTTCATTTATTTTGAAGTTATATATATATATATATATATATATATATATATATATATATATATATATATATATATATCCATAATCGTTTGCGCAAGTTTTTGTGAACGATTTGCAATGAAAAATATTAGCCTACATCTGTTAATAGCAGTTATTAAAAGACTGCGAAAATTTGACGATGTAATTAATTTAGTAGTAATATACGTTGGTTGTCGATATAACAGAACCTTGAAGATAAATAAACAAACCCAATACTCATAAAACGGTTCAAGGGAACACCCTAGCAACAAATTTGTGTAATCGGAAATATGGTCGAATTTTTTTTGTCTAAAAACATATCTCAAGCAAGAATTAAATACCATTTTTTAAGCTCATTGAAATATGAAATTCAAATAAAACAATATCTCCAGACAATAAATGAGGCTGTGCGTAAGATTTAACAAATTTAAATTCAAATTAAAATATTTAGTGGTTGCCCACAACATTCTTAATAACAAAATTACTCTATGGCGAATGGCTTCGATATGGTAATTCCAACACATAGATTTTAACAAGCTGGTACTGAGAACTTGACATTTTGATACAATTTTCTAATTAAAGTTGAATGTTTGATTTGACAGAATTCGAGCCACCAGAGAGCAGATTTCACAATTTACAATACCTTTGCGGATGTCGTCATTGATATGAAGCAAAGATTTAGTACTATGATTAAGTCTATATGCTGACTGATATTTCGAAAGTAGGTTTTGAGATTCCACATAAGATAAAATTTGTGATTGAAATACATGTTCAAAAACTTTTGACAGAGCTGGTAGCAAACTAATAGGCCGATAGTCCGATAAGGTAATAGCATTTTTTTTCTTGGGAATAGGTATAATTATTAAATGTTTCTATCCAGCTGGAAAAGTAGAAAATATTATTAAGCTCTTGAATACATGCAATAAATAGCAATCAATACGAGGTAAAAGCAATTTAACAAATTTAATAGGAAATATAGAATTATTAATAAAATTTTTAATATAATCTATAGTAACTATTTCTTCAGTACATTTACTATTTCACGAAAAATAATTTTTTTGCATCATTGGGAGAGAAAGGAGTGGTTAAGTTTCCTTTCGTAGATCAAAAAGGACCTATAGATCTGAAAATTTAGATGGCAAAAATGTATTTAAAACAGTTGAAAAATATTTTATCTTGGCTTGATGACATTTTTAATTCTATTTCTAATAGGCCTGTATATTCCTGGTGGAGGTCATCATTTTTCGAATGTTTCCACCTACGAAAAAAGAATTTTTCATATTTAACGTTTCAATAACTTCATTGTTAAACCTTGTAAAGCGACCTGTTTTTATTATTACCAGTCCATACTATTCTTTACAGAATTTCAGCTTGGGAGCTTTCGGGGGTTTATACACAGTAACTAATAAAAATTTTGTAGTTTCAAATGTAAGTTCTATTAGAAGAATTTCCAGATTGGGTGAGCAGTGCTGCAGAACTAGTTTATGTTTAAATACCACCACCTGTTTTCGCATTTTCGTGACTTCGATCTAATCTTAAAACGTCAAATCCACTAATATTAATTGAATCATCAGGAATACCTGTCAAACTGTCAAGTTTGACTCCAAAAATTATTAGCTTGATTTCATCCATTTTATAAAAAATGCTTCGCGTGTTTAGCAATGAAATATTTAGTCCTTCAGATCTATACAACAAGTGAGTACAATGTTATTAATGAGCGAGCAGGGAGCATATGGATTAATCCCAATATTATTCATCCAAGATCCCAGTGTATTGAAAAAAGGTGATAATGTCATTGATATTGTTTTCATTGAAGTACTGGTGCTCCGGTGCTAAAAGAAATCAAAATTGAAGTGTTATCTATCAAGGTAAACATGGCAGAGCGCCCAAAATTATACTAATGACAGTTCAATATAGTGTTTATTTGTGTGTTGGAGCAGTTGCTTCTAACTTAAAATGAAAATAATAAATTCCTAACATAGAATTCAAAAGCAATAAATAGTGTTATTGCGCTATATTTGGCTGGAAAGCCACAAGTTCAAATTGTTCGAGAGCTAAGCCATCTTAATGAGCATGAATCTTTTTCATAAAGCAGCAATGCCAGACACAATGGTAGTCGTAAACGAATAGCAACATCAAAAAATTATTCAAAAGGTGAAGTGATAAAAAATTGTGCTGAGCTGAATATAACCAGAAAAAGTTTAGATCACATGCTAAAAAAACGAGCTTAGATTGAAGCGCTGAGCAGATAAAAAAAAACTTGATAATTGTAAGCAAAGGAATTGCTTCGTTTGCACTCATGTAGTCTTTTGCCGATGTAGCGTGCTATTAACTATGGCCTTTTCTGACCGAGTCAAGGCCATAGTTAAGGCAAACGGACATTGTTCGACAAAAAATCAAATCTACAATGATACCATCGCATATTTCACGTCCCAATATTTAGCCAATATTTTTCGATTGAACTATATAAGATTACATTATTGTATTAATAGTTTTATTAAATATTTATATTTTCATATCCATTGAGCTCAAATGACTTTTATATTTGATTAATTACTTAATATATTATATACAACACTCGTTTATATGATTTAAATCTGTCACTAAGTAATATTTTGTTGATTGCGAAAAATTGAAACAGATTAGCGAACTCAAAAAAAAATTGTTCAATTAGGATTTTAGACACATTTATAGTGAAAGTGATAAAATGTATATATATATATATATATATATATATATATATATATATATATATATATATATATATATATATATATATATATATATCAAGTAGTTTAATATTATTTTGGCCAATCGACGATTAATGTGTAAATATAATATATATAACTATAGTTTATGGACACAAGGCCAGGCTCCAAATTCAGACTAAATAAAACTATTTCAATATAATTTACTTGTACTCAATTTCAACTTATAAAATTTCAAAAAAAAAAAAAAAAACACTTTCATTGATATTCTAGGTTAGTATGTTATGTCGTAGCGAAACAAAAAATTGTAGTAACTACTAATGAGAACTACAAATTATTTTAACTACTATCGTAAATATTGCAATTTTTTAATTAGTTTTTCCCGATTTTTATTTTGTATCTACTTATGATTTATTGACTAGTATGGATGGTGTGTGTGTGTGTGTTTATGTACATACAAATCATTATAAAACAAGATACTTGTGTGTATAATTACAAATTTAACAAACTGTAACTTTTATGTAGTTGAATTTTTTTTTTAAATTAATTGGCTTCGGTTGATTTGCTTACTAGGTGCTACTTATTATGTATAAAGATAATTTTTGTAAACTACACACAAAAATAAATAATCTGCTTTCACTTTTCGAATAAAAAAAAAATAAAACAATATAATTTATGATTACAATTTTTAATTTTTAATTTTTTTTGTTTTTCCCAGATCGAGAAAGCGACGACCATCTAATTCACAGGATGATATATGTGGATATCACGACGACGAACAAATGGACGAATGCAATGCAGCTTTAGTATTAATGAGTTTATCATGTTCGCCACATTCACCGCAAGCCGGCCAATGGAATACCGTATTTGGTTCGAGCCCGGGTAGTACTAGTACATGGAGTTCGGGATCATCATCGCCACCGTTAAGCGATGATGGTAAATCATCTTCATCAAACGATGAACGTTTTCGTACATCGTCAATTTCAACGTCGGACGAAGGAATCGTTATGGATTATAATGATGATATACCAAAAAAACGACGGGTAAGTTTATATACGCATATGTCTTAAACTAAATTCATTGTTTATTAAATTGAGCAACAATATTTTGTGTTAAAAACATAAAATGGCATTGAATTTTTATAAAAATCAAACTGGGTTATTAGAAAAAGTAAAAGTAAAAGTTAGAAACTTTACAATTACGATTTAGTTACATAAACTTCTATTTAGATTGCAAATTGCATATTTTCTAAACGGCTTATCGGCGAAACCCCAAAAGGATATGCAAAATAATGAGCATTTTAATTTTTTATTTATGGATAAACTAGCATAAAAATAATAAGGAAATACACAATTTCCATACTAAATAATCATCAAATACGAAATCGCTTTTAACGATCGCACACATGTGTGTATTATTTAACCTTCAATGGAATGTGTGTTTATGTGTTTATTTATTCACATTTTATTTATCTATCGTAATATCGAAGTTTAGATTATGTATTTCCTTGTTTTGAAATTTGTATTTGTTATAGTAGTAAATTCGTTTTGTATATTGCACAAGTGGTAAAATACTACAACTTTTCTTTTTGTGTGTTGTGTTGTTATTGTTAAAATAACCAAAAACATAAAAAAAACTTTTCTTTTAATTCACCAACAGCTAGACTTTGATGTACTTTCACTTTTTCATAATACATACTCGTTTCTAGTTTAGCTATAGTCTATTTGATATGATCACCAAAAATTTAAAAAATAAATCTCGTGAATCTTTAAATAGTTTTTAATACATGTGCAATTTAGATAAACACGTTAAAATCACGTGCCTAGCGATATTTATGAATACTGTCCCTGACGTAATTTTTTTTGTTCACATATTGTTTCGAATACTAAATTTAGTCGTCATCATATTTTTTTTTTTAGGCAAAATAGCATTGAAAATATAATTTTAAAAATAGATAAAAATTTTCTGTTCTAAACCTTTTCGTAACCAGTTCGAACCGGATTATCTTTAACTAAATAAATAAACGTTAATTTTCCTATGTTGCTGCTCGTATATTATGTTAAAAGTAATTTTCAAGGATTTTCACGATTTAGTTTACTGTCAAAATATTTAAAATGTACGTATGTTATATTGGTGGGCAATTATCCAAAGAAGCGGATAGCCCTTTTTTTTTTATTTTTAAAAAGGTATGATCGCAAACCGGAAACGGAAGTCACTGCGGAGTATTACAAACAATTCAAATTGCAAATATAATTAATATACCTGTTTAATACGAAATACATTTTGGTTTGCGTCATTTTTTAAAATGCATAACCTTAACCAAGTATATATTTGAAATATAATTGAATAACGTCATTAAGCTTCTAAAATCAATTCAGCTTTTTTGTGCACAAACAATTTTATTTTTAAAGTTCAATGGAAATTTTTTTTTTTTTATAGTAGTTGTTCTATGCAACAAAAATGTGTATAATTATGCAAATCATTTGCTTCCATATACACATTGAGTTTGAAGGTTAATTTTATTAAAGTATATGTATATACACACATATATATATTATATATAAATATATATTTATATTAGGTTTGTTGGTTTTTGTGGTTTATGTCATTAATTAACGGGTTGATTTATAAATATACATTTATTTTATACTCTCTAATCTTGGTTTTGTGTCTTGAGAAGATAATATTTAAGTCATATTATATTGAATTTATACTTCATTATATAAATCATGTTATTGCTAAGCAAAACTTTGGATAAAGGGTTAAATCAATAAAGTTTTGAATATATTTTCTAATACATATACTATACTACAATTATCTAAAAACTTCAAGCATATATTGTGTATATGTTATACAATATTATAAATATAATGACTTGGCAACAAAATTAAATTTATTTTTTTCAGTTTTTAATGTTTTTAAATGGTAATATTTATTGTTATTTGTACTCAATATATGATTTTGACCGTGTTTGGTGTTAGAGAAATTCTCAATAAATGTAAAATATCCAATTTGCATAGGACTTAAGATGATGACTAAATGGGTAGATTTAAGTTTAGTTTTGCTTTAAAAATGATTTTATTTTTTTGTAAATTTTATATAGTTTTATTACAACTGAATTACAATCCATCTAGTAATTTTTTTTTAGTATCTAGTGTTCTATTTTTGTGAGATCGGTTAATCTCGCGTTTATTTTATTTCTGACTTACTGTGGTGCATTTACAATACCACGTGACACTTTGTTTTTGAATGATTGGTTCTTAGCTGTATACCGTAAGTCCTAAAATGTAGGTTTAAAATTTGCCTGTATAGCAGCAGTTTATTATGTAGTGATAGCTCGGAATTCCTACCTATAAGTCAGTACATTTTTCTGTATTTGATGTTAAGCTCTACTTTTTCTTTTTGACGTGCTATTTCCACTTAAGCTTAGCGTCAAGTGTGTTTGCATGTGGATCTTGCTGTAAGATGGTTCCACTGGTATTCAATTAACTTTTTTGTTGGTGAAATTAACATGAATTGATTTGGTTTTATTTAGCTGGATTCGCCATCTTTTTGACTAGTTACGGCTCTTTGCACTTTTCTCCTTGCTTCTTCTACATTGTTACCAATTGCTAAGATCATTAGCAAATGTTGTTATGTGAGTTTCATTTGTATTTGGCAAACTCTTTTTTTTTTTGTTTTAATCCCTAGAATCTTTTTCTGGGGCCGAAGCTCACCCAACTCTTTCGCGGTTATTTTAACGTCCTTACTTTACGCCAACGAGGGCCAAATCGAGGACGCACGAATACAGGTTCGCGATTTTGAATATCCATTTGCGCAATGAATTGCTCCATGCCAGCCTGTACTGACATGGACGATGACGGTTCGGCCCATAGACTCTGCACTCCAACAGAGGGTCATAGTTATTATCACTGATCGTAATCAGGTGATGAAAAATCCCTTTTGCAACCCTCCCCCGTTGGGATTCGAACCCGGTACCTCCCGTCCCAAACACCGCAGCTTTAACCACTGGGCCAATTGCCTGGTAGGCAAATCTCTTGTGTATAGATGTACAGATTTGGACCTAACACACTACCTTGTGGTAGTCCTGTTGATATTTTCGTCAATGAGGACTCGAGGAATATTGATTTTCCTATTTTACCCTAAAATGTCGTTCAGCTAAGTAAGATTTTAGAAACTGGTAAAACTGCATTGATAAATTTCGATGCAGTTTATATTCTAGTCCTCTGTGCCATACTTTATCGAAGGCTTCTGCTACATCCAAAAAAATACTTGAACATATTTTTTTGCTTTCCCGCGCCTGTAGACCTGTTCTACAGTCGAATGTTTTTCTCTGAACTCTAATTGGAGGGGAGGCATAAGATCTCTTTGTTCTATGATTAATTTGAGTCTCTTAAGCAGTAATTTTTCGAATAATTTAGAAATAGTTGGAAGCAAAGAAATCAGCCTATACGATTTTTTGTCGTGAAATGTTTGCTTGGCTTCGGTATCATTATCACTTCTGCAACTTTCTATTGTTGTGGAAAATAGTCTGAATGGTGGATTTATTATTTGAAGTAGCTTTTAACTATTTTTCCTGTAATTAGGTCATAGCCAGGAGATTTTTTTGAGCTTAAGTTATTGCTGAATTCAACTTTTAACTCTTGGCTGTCAATTTTGTTAACTAGTGTTATGTTTTCATCTGCAGTTTGGCTTGGGAGAGGTCAGAATGTATCTCCATAATATACGATGCAAGCAAATCAGCTTTTTCTTTGCGCTTCTAGTCCAAAATCCATCATCACAATCAATTGCAGGTACTTGAGTTTTATGTTGCTTTCCAGAGAGAATAATGAGTTCGTTTTTGTCTAGTAAAGCTAGTAAGAAAAAATTAATTGTTACATACAAACTTTAGCGGTGTGTTTCCCTGCAAATCTGACGCACCTAGGCTCTCGCTGACAATATCTTTGGGTGTGGTTATAACCTTGGCATTTTGTACTTTGAGGAATTTGGCCAGTTGATCTTCTCAACGGTTCTATTCTGACTCTCGTGATGGCTATTATGTTGTATATATTTTCTACATTTTTTTTGTTATTAAATGTAAGCATAAATAAGGGCAACCCCCTTTTAGTGATTTGAATACCTTCTGCATTTTTTCTTTTTTCTTTTTTGAGCATATTAACAGCATTTTCAATATTTAATCCCTTGCCAATTAGATCTTCTATTATATCCTCCTTTGAACAAGTTGGATGGAGGCCTCTAGCCATAATTTTAATTAGGCGATCATTTTGTAGTCAAAGCTTTATAAGTCTCAGAATCAGGCGTATAAATTTTCCATACATCACTGTTAAATGATGCAATTCGGTATTTTTTTTATTAGTGACTGATTTTATTATTGTTTGCACATAGGCATAATTAGATATGCCAATAATAGTAAATATGACTTAATGGCGTTTTTAAACTTAATTATTTCAATTGATTATGCAATTGATACCTACTTTTAAATTCTCAGCTCCGTTATCTAATGACAAACAGGCAACTAAAGAAAATTTGACTCACCATCTTAACATCTTAAAATTTTAATTTACTTTGTGTGACTTCTAGCTTGTGCGCATCATATTTTGAAATATGTGCCAAAATTAACATTTTGTTCGAGGATTTAAATTTTTTATTAAAATTTAATAGTTTTGGAAATTACTAAGCCAAATAGTTTCGTTTAGCGTTAATAATATTTTAATGATATATAAATATATCATTGAAACTATATGGCTAATATTAAATAATAAAATCATAAAAATTTAAATTTTTATATTATAAATATACATATAGTTTAAAATTGTTACTAGTATGGCTTCAACCTATAATTCTTTTGAAATTATAATTTCTACAGGATAATAAATCAACATTGTTGAACAATTTGTATAATGTAATGTCTGAATTTTAATGCACGGTGAGTTTAGTTTGAGTATTGAGAAACACGTAGATACAGTGAAACAAATGTGATTTCGAAAGTTATATTCACTTATCGCTTTAAACTGTATATTAGTGACAAGCTTATATAGAAATATTTCATCAACTATTTTTCTTATCAACTCAAGGGAAATACATTTATCTTTGGAGTCTTAGCAATTAATAATTATACTTCTAATAAGAACATTAAATATTGAAATAAAAGACTATGGATCCTAGAAATTGATTCCGAACAGTCTTAAGATGAAACCAAGCAATTTTAATATTTTATTTACTACACAGTCAATACGAATTCGGAAGCAAATTTATTGTCCATGATTAAACCTAAATTTTTCAAACTATCTTTGCATTAAATTTAGATGTTGAATAAAATTCTTGTGGTACTGTTTAGTTTTAATCTTAGGAATATATACGCAGTCCTTAGTAGGCACCAACTAAAAAATGGAAAAGAATGAATATTATGTAACCTTTTACAATCGTCAAGAGACTCGATCGAATTGTAAAATAAATTTTTCTACAATATTAAATTTGTAAAAAAATAAAAACAGGAAAGGACCTAAAATCGAACCTGGGGAAACTCAAGATTAAAGGCTAAATATGTAAGATCTAGCATTGATTTATATTTAAGTAAGGGATTCTATGAATTAAATACGATCCATGTTGTAATTTGGGAGTAAAAGTAGTAAATAATTAACCTAATCAAAGGGCTTTCGTAAAATATAGAATCTAGAAAATATATAAACATACTTTTGCAAAAAACACTCCCAAAAGCTGTTTCCCCAAAACGCATTTTCCAAAAAAAAAATCGTTTGGTCAAACTCATCACCCCAAAAGATCTAATACCCAAAAATATATTTTATTGATCTACATACTTAAGTGTGTGTTAAAATAAATTTAACAGCTTTATAGGCCAAAGTTGACCCTTTACTGAGATCTTTTGCAAGATCTTTCAGACCATATTTTTACAATTGGTGATCGTCGTAGGTGGTCCGCCCAACAGACGATTTTATAAACAATTGGTCACGTCGTTGTGGTCAGCCGCGGGGATCGAACTCAAGACTACGATGTGTTTAATTAAGCTAACGCCTTAACCATCACTAAACGACCGGTGATTTTGAAATTATTTTTCAGATTTGTTTCTTCCGTTGAACCAGAGTATTCTTCGTTGCCCAAGTATGACCAGCTGCATGTTTATCGACCTGATATGCAGTGTGTATATATTCTTTACTCAGATGCTGAATTAGGCAATATATATATGTTCCGATGTGCTATTTTTCGGTTATTATTTGAAGCCGTCGATGGCACGCTTCGGCGTTGTTTATAGTTTTGCGGTAAATTTTCGCAGTTTTGATCGTAAACAAACCAAAAATGCGGTGCATAGTGGTGAGATTTGTTGTTTAGTTTCTTATTCAGCAAAAATGGAAGCTTTTTCAAATTGAAGCTTTTTCATGAAGAAATTGCGACACTTAAGAGAGGAATAGGAAAAACACGCTAATAATTAAAAATTATGGCAGCTAAAGCTGAGGTGGCCTCGTGAAGTAATACTAATCGGTGGTTCCTTGAGGCTAATTGAAAATGTAAATTAGGGGTTAGGGCTTATTAAATACGAATCCAATCTTGAAAGATTATGATTGGTCGCTTGAACAAATTTTTGACGATTTCTCATTCATTTTTAATTTTTTTCTAGTTAAAGTAGCCAATCCACTATTCATATTTAAAAAATTATTTTGTAGAACTATCCAATAAGTCAATCTAATTTCAATTTAGTTAAAACTATAGCTTTACACTTTTTCATTTTGAATGGCATCACGAAAAATTGTAAAAGGCCGATTTTATAATATAAATTTAACTGCTTTGAACCATTCGAATAAAATCATATTTCAATTTTTAAAAAACTGTATGATCGAAATTTATAATATTTTAAATATCGATTAAATTCAAATTTTATTTTAAACAATTAAAAAACAATAAATCTTTTTAAATCGTAAATTTTGATATTGAAGAAACATTTGACATTTGACTTAAGCCTTCAAATTAAGAAAATTAAATTTCGTTAATGTACCTACACCTTCAATTTGATATATGTGAAATTTAAAACATAAAAAATTTTTATTATCGTTTGATCCATTTTATTTTCTGTTTCAAAACATATCTAGATTTGTTCTTTTTTTTTTGTTGTTATAATTTGAAATGAGCATTATGAAGGTCGTTGATTTATATTGAACTATGTGTGTGCAGCAGACAGGTTAAAATACTAGTTTTGACATATTAAATTAAAAGTATTTTAAAATCCAAAAAAAAAATTATTATCGTAACTATTTTTTAAGTTTGTTGTTTAAATTATATCCGGTGACATTTCGTATAATATGTAAAACAACAACAAACAACTACTTAATTTACAAATAGTAGCATAGGTCATGTACATTAAGATTAAATTTAGTCAAAATAAATTACATAAAAATCACACTCGAGACAGTAGTATGCAGTATTTATTCTGTAAGATTGGTCCTGGTATAAGTTTGTGCGAAACAAAAAAGGATACAAAAATCAATTTTCAACGCCAAAAAACAAAAAAATCAAATCGAATAGAATATGTACATTCACTTACTATGTATGTATTTTTGTATATTTTTTATATAAAACAGTATATTTTTTTACATTATTACAACAAGCAAGACAACAACCACACGAGTAAAGAGGGCGATGTCTTCACGGCTGTTGAACCTATACGCTATGTATTGTAGAGAAACTCCGTTTACTAGTTGCATTCAAATCGAAATAATAAAAATAAAAACAAAACTTCATATCAGACGGTTTATATATATATATATATATATATATATATATATATATATATATATATATATATATATATATATATATATATATATATATATATATATATATATTGTGTGTACAAAGAAAATCGAAACTAATTATGATATTGTTGTTGTTTGTATCAAAGAATCGTTATTCTAAATACAAAAATGACAAATTTCGAATCACAAATCGACATTTTATTTCAAACAAAACGGTCGATAGTTTAAACTGTCAAAACCTAATGTTGTTATCACCAAATAAATTCAAAACATTTTCTACTTTGTGTTTATGTTTTTAAATGCGCATGATTTAGGTTTGTTTTGAAAATTTTCTTTTCTTCATAACAAAACGAAAAAGTTTGTTTACAAAATTATCTCCTATACACACACTATACTAGCTATATACTATAAAGACGACGATGATGGTGATGATGATGATGATGATGATGCGATATCACAACATATATTATGTGCATAGTGTGTAAAAGAGATAGAACGAAAACAAACAACAAACGCTGCTGAGCTGATCCTAAACCATTGTTAATTTATACACAAATACAAGTGGAAAACTTGTTTTTTTTTTTGTTTAAAATTGCATTGCTTTCGGCTCCAAAACATTGCTACGAGGGGAGTACTTTATAGTGCAAGAGATTGATGTTATGCGTTTAAAACATAATTCAATTAATTATAAAACAGCTGATAAAACTAAACGAAAAAACCTGTCTTAAGTTTTTATTTTTTTGGATCAAAATTATGTTGTACAATGCGTATATTATACAATAGTTAATCATTGAGAACAAAGAACTAAAACATCAAGATAAAGAAATTTGTGATTAAAGCAAAGTCTGTACAAAAACATCAACCCCTCTGCTGTGTAACGTATGTGTATATGTGTTATATGTATATACGGTACGATGACCTCTTTATTATGTAATAAAAACTTATGTATGTTTATTACGAGGTTCTGGGAATCCCCATACACATAATTTGTGCAAAAATATGGAGTATCACCATTCGACATTATAAATTTATTGAAATAGGGTAAACTAAATCATATAAAGCTTTAAAAATAATGTAAAGACCTCCTGAGGATATTATTATGCTATGTAAAATTATATATATATATGGAATACATACATAAACTGTCGCCGGCTTTTTACGTTTTATTTATATGGAAGGTCTTTGAACTGTATATATACAAACTACTCCAGAGTTAGCGCGCGTTCGATTTAAGATACGCGATGAAAACAAAAAACCAAAATAGAAAGAAATCTAAATCAACACGTGCATTATTATTACACACACACATATATTTAACAGCAATATATAATTTTTTTTTTATACAATTTTGTTGTATAAATTTAAGATGGTGAAGCAAGCGGCGTAGTTTACAAAACTGTAGATTTTATAGTTAAACCGGTAAATAGCGCGTACCCTGGTCAACGCACATAATTCGTAAATTGATGTTTTATTTTTTTTTGTTTATGTCGGGTGCGGCATAATCTATAATTATATTGAATATGCCGGCATATTACTCATTTTTTAATTTATAGTTTGTATATCGATATGAGATTCCCATAAAAAAAAGAGCGATGACGAATTTATTCCAATACCTAAACTTAAACACTTACTACTGTATACTATTATAATATATAAACACATAATGAGTAATCCAATATTTATTTCAATACGTCAAATTTATCACAAATTTTACTGAGATTTAACAACATAATTATTTGGAAATAGTTTTTTTTTTTAACGCTTACGTTTATCAAATATTATATTTACAAAATGAGAGACGTCATACAATTTATTTATATATGTCATCATAACATTTTGGAATTTTAAATAATTCAATGAATTATAATTATATTATCTATATCTATATATATGTACTACAACACATATTTTAACAAAATTTAAATTCTAAATAAAAACTGGGTATATAGAATATTAAACTTTTTTATGTATCATATCATAATATACGCGCTATATGCAGAGTTCAATGAAATTTGATATTATTCTACATGTATATGTATGTACGTTGACATTTTAACCTTAATTTTATGTCGTGAAACCAAAATGTATTTTTTTTATACATAATTTGCATAAAAACTACTTTTTGTAAAAAACAAAAAAGACAATC
This sequence comes from Tipula confusa, assembly GCA_963556175.1. Taxonomy (NCBI): domain Eukaryota; kingdom Metazoa; phylum Arthropoda; class Insecta; order Diptera; family Tipulidae; genus Tipula; species Tipula confusa. Next base: position 67,738,886 of record OY744476.1, read on the forward strand.
ATATCTTATAGTATTCTGTAAATAGCAGGAATACAATTTTTTGACATAGTCGAACTTGGTTGAAAAACTTGTTAATTTATGTGATCAAGTACATATTATATATGAGTGGATTTTCTCTCGGTTGACCGGTCCAAATGTTAAATTGATACGAAATACTTGTATCGTAGAAAGTAGACGCGTAACTCAAATTTTTTTAAAAATATAATTACAACGTTACAATACATATCGCAATTAAATTAAGAAATCGGAATAAACAAAATCTAGTTTTATAGTTTAATATCGTATATAAAATCTATGATTTAATTTTGTTGGAAATATGAAATTTTGTTTTATGATATAAATTCCAAAATAGTTTTGAGCAAAGAGTAAATCTTGATATGGAATTTTTAAATTCACATAGTTTTAGTTAATAATGCATGAATATTTTTATATTCTAGCCACATCGAAAAAAAAAATGGTTAAGCTATTGGTAAAAGATACATAATTATTTAATTGATTTCAAATTTACCCAATAAATTACCATAACATTAAGCTTACCGACTTAATTCTCTATATCGAACACTTCCGGAAATTAGGGAAATTCAAAAAAATTGCTAGGGAGCAGGCGAACTATTTAGTTCAATCAAATGCAACACGCAGAAAAACTTACTTGAAACGCGATAAAATCTTGCTGGATTGTTTGAGTTTTTATCACAATTTGTACCTGAAAGTGTAAGTTGCAAGAAAAAGCTTTTCGAATATGAACAGTCTTATTAAAAAAAATCAAAGTTAAATTTTATTGTCACTCGATTGATACGGATATTAATTCTGTTTGACGACTGATTTCAACAAATGTTTCAGCTCCAGTCAATTTTTGTGCTGTTATATAATATTTTTAAAAATAATGATTTAAAAATTCATTTGAGCATTCAATTTGACAGAATATTATCCAAATACATTGTCTTCCGAATACTTTTGACTTTGCTTGTTTCTGTTCCAAATGAGAATTTAGAAGAAATTTCTAGGTGAAAATATTTAAAAATTATTTCCGATTTACTATGAACCAGGATTGGTCAAATGTTTTAGCAAAGATATGTAGCGACCATCGCTACACACACAATTAAAATTATTCAGATATTTCGTGCAATTCCATATAATTCGCTAACGCTACATGTACACTGTACATAAATATATATAGAGCGTAAAATAGCTATTACACATAGCACTCGGTCGCCATGGCCTGATGAGATGACAAAAATTTTTTAACAAAATTATTTACGATTCCTCATCAGATCGAAACTGAGCTTTGCTTCGCACAACATCTACATCTGAATAATTAAAAATAACGACACACATCCGCCGTCGTTATAGATATCCATTGAAGATGAAATTTTAAGTAGCCTGGATATTTCTAAACTATTAAATGAGTTTGCAAAACTGAAAGCACGACGAACAGAAATTTAAATATAATGTTAATGTCAATAATACACATATTTAAAATTTACTCTTTTACTTTACTCTTTTTTACGTTCAAATTTGACAGGTATCGACCGTTAAAGTTAAATCCTATTTTTATTTTTTGGCCAACGATTGCTAATTCATGAATATTTTATATTTCTGTTTTGAAATCGTTGATCTCCGAGTACATCAATATGTTGTTGCTTTTTATAAGGTTTATGCATTAAAACCCGGAATTTGATACTAGATGTCATTACTTGTTTATGCGTTATAGTACATCATGGACATATATGTTATTTGAAAGCTCTATTCAATACCTGTCAAAATCAGCTAAAAGTTTTTGTTTTGATGTAAAATTTATCAAATTTGCGAAAAAACAGCATTTGCGGGAAGTTTTGTTGAGTCACTTTTTCGCAAACAAAAATGCAGCTGAAAGTCACCGTTTGCTCGTGGATTCGTATGGTGAGCATGCTCTTGCAAAAACACAGTGCTTTGAGTGGTTTAATCGCTTCAAAAGTGGCGATTTTGACATCAAGGACAAAGAGCGTCCTGGTCAGCCGAAAAAGTTTGAGGATGAAAAATTGGAGGCTTCACTCGATCAAGATTCATGTCAAACGCAAGTAGGACATGCAGAATCATTGGGAATTGATCAAGCAACAATTTCCAGACGTTTGAAAGCCTTGGGATTCATCCAAAAGATGGGAAATTGGGTGCTATACGAGTTGAAGCCAAGAGACGTGGAACGACGATTTTGCATGTCTGAAATGCTGCTCGAGCGCCACAAAAAGAAGTGGTTTTTGCATCGAATTATCACTGGCGATGAAAAATAGATCCATTACGATAATCACAATTGCAAAAAAGCGTATGTCAAGAAAGGCGAGGCGGGCCCATCGACACCAAAGCCGAATATTCACGGGGCCAAGGGCATGCTGTGCATTTGGTGGGACCAGCTAGGTGTGATGCACTATGAGCTGTTGCCAAGTGGCCAAAATTGGCTCGATTCGTTTTTGGCCGCCGAGCCGGCGCAGTTTTTCTGGGATGAAATCCATAAATTGCCAGAAAGATGGGAAATGTAGTGGGTAGCGAGGCGCAATACTTTGAATAAAAACTCTTGTAACATTTTTTCACAATAAAAGATCAAATTTCATAAAAATATTCCGGTTTTTAATGCATACACCCAATTTGAGCTCTTCAAGTTTTTATTTTTGATATTCTTGTTCTAAATTCTAATAGAATCAAATTTACTAGACTCTTCTATTGTGTGTTTGAAGTTTTCTATAACGTTACATGTGTCGCATATATCACTTTCAATTTTTTTATCATTTTCAAGTATTTTTTATCGTATGTATGGTTAGTTCTAATTTCCAGATTGTACTTACAAAACCAGGGTTTATTATTCGATATATCGCTTATGTTGGAACTGTGTTGCTGTCCTTCATTAACCGTCCTTTCTAGGAATATGTAATTTCATTTAATGTAACAATGGAGCTTTTGCGGCTTTGTTTGCCTCTCCTTTTCCTTCAATGTTTGAATGGCTGAAGGGCCACATAATTTTTAGTTTAACCCTACTGTTGTTCACCACTTGGCTGATGAGGTTTTCGAAGTATCCCATTTTCTCATTGGACTTGGTATTTTTTAATGTCATTATCGTACTGAGTGAGTCAGTAAATATAATGATTATGTCAATGTTGTTTTTATTGCTGATTTGGCAGCTTCCAAGATCGCTAGTGTTTCTAGTGATTTAATTGAGATGTCTTCTTCAATGTTATGGTTAATAATTTTTGACAATGTAGATGTAGTTCGATATATTTATTTTGAATAGGCAGATCACCGGCTTCCGCAATAACTGCTGTGATCGGTGTGATATATACGAGTCCTAAACAGGTTCTGTCTTATTTTTTTGTATCGTGTCTTTACTCTTGTTGCTGTTCGTTATCGAGTGACCATTTTTCCTCGCAAAAATTTGTAAGATGTTGGCGGCCGAGATGCAATTATTCTCGATTTGTCCGAAGTGCTTGATAAAGTTAAGGTTTTATCCACCAAATAGCCCATGGTTTTGATTATGTTAGTTTCATTGATATCCTCATTCCTAATTTTTATGTTAATGTTAAGGGTGCTATTAATTTGATGTTGTCATCATTAATGGTGTGTAGGTGAACCGTATAAATTTTGAATAGGTCCGGGCTCGATATATCGATCGCTGATGTTTTGCCTTGGTTTCCCATTCTGGTATGTTCGCCATTGTTCAATACACAGCAATTCGATTTTGTGATGATGTTGGATACAAATTTCCCTCTGGTGTTTATGGAGGTGCTGATATTATGAGGAATGAATATTTCTATTATGTTTATTTCGTTGTTATTATTATATGTGGTTTGTATCTTAGGTCGTATGTGTTTGAATTGTTAGGCTTGACATTTATTTTTTTGTTTATTATAAAAAATGCTTTGACCTGTGCATTTTATAAAGGCAAATAAAATATCGTTTGACTAAATTGTAATCGTGTCATGAAAAACACATTTTGGGTACGATCTAAGTATTGTAGCTTTAATCATATTGCATTTTACTGAATTTTTTTTAGAGTCAATAAACCGGTATACGATCGACATATGGTTATCGAATAAATAATCAAATTTGATACGGTTTCAAAATATGACATACGATATTATTAAAAGGTTGTATATTTTAGAATTTGTAATTTAAAAATTAAAATATTTCAAACTTTAAAATTTACTACCCACAGCGCCAAATGAAAAATCTGTAAATTATTACATTTTATCGTTTTTTTCGAAAAATGAATTTTCATATTCTGTCAAGCTTCATTATTTTTGAAACTTGTCAAACAAAACATCAAATTTACCTTTTCCAACGAAAATTTCAAAAAATATATTTCGTCAGAGATAATTAAAAGATTATTATCTGAATAAATTAAATATTTTTAATTGCGCTTTTAAATTAAAATATTATTGTTTTGTGTTTACGATTTTGAAGATTTTGGTTATAATTTAGTAAACATTTTGGAATTATAATCAAAACATTGAATTCCATTTTCGTTTTCATTTTGATGGGGTTAAAGTACAATTTATATTTATTGATTAAATCTGTACAACATTGACGATTTGTATTAGTGATGAAATATAATCTACTTTTACTTTAAAAATTAGTGACCAATCATCAATTTTATGATTTAAGGAGAATATACTTGAATTATTATTACGTAATCGTAATGATACAGACTTTAAATTTGGTTGAAAAATTTAATAACTTTTTAGAATTCATTCATTAATAATGTACAATCAAATTTGGAGTCAATTAAAAAATTAATCAGTTTGTGGTTTTTATTTATATTCACTTCATAAATAGAATGACTTCACCCATCTAAGAGCCATTTCGTTTGGGTAATAATATTCCAAAATATATATAGTGTGAAAGAATATTATAACTCTAATAATGTATTCTATGACATAATTTAACATAAAAATGTAATAATGCTTATGACCTCTTTTAGTATATCAGTACATGCTCTCAATTAGTATACCCCCTAGCATGCGCACAGTTATATACTATGTAATGTATAAATCTTTCATTTTCGATCTATTTAAAAATCTATAAGAATTTGCACATTGACATTTTCAAATTTAATTATTATCCACCGCACAATTTTTTGTATTTTTTTCTGTATTTTTATTGTTTCCTCCTCGGTTTGTATTAATTTTTATTTATTGGTAATAAACACGCCTTTATGTCGGCATTATTATCTGCGGTTCAAAAATATTTTTCACTGTCGTACAAAAATCAACGTAATGGAAAATTATAACATATTGAATATTAAAAGTTTTATATGTTCATGGTTAATATAAATTGATTGATGTGTAATACGTACTAACTTTAAAATGAACTTACATTATATGTATTTATAATAATAATATTATAACAAAGAAGAGCGATAAAAATATTTATTAAGAAATAAATTCACGTGATTGCAAGTCGCGTGTTTCATTGTTCGCTATAAGTTATAATACATATGTGTGTGGCAGACAGCTTTATAAATATTCTTTCACTTAATTTCAATACATGTAATATATACACAATATGAATATGTATATATAAATTATAAAATAATAAATTTTCCACGTTTAACGTCAATTATTGTTGGTAATTTATAAATTGGAAATTCACCATTTATAATGCATTTAATCACTTGCTAGAAATGTCTACACATAATGACTAAGCACCGAAATTTTTATGTAAAAATTTAACTAAAAAAAATTACCCAAAAAATTGGGAATTACGTAAGGTTATTAAATGTTGAAAGTCTAGACCTGAATTGCTATACAAAACGATTTATTTACAGAAAACAAGGGTAGTTTATGAAAAAAATATTTGACCGTAATGGATATTATTGTTAATTTTAAATGTTTAAATAAACTACACCAACTCGAAAAACAACAGTATACAGACGTCATAACATACTGTGTGTAAATTCCGAAAATCACTTGTGTAAATCGCAAATAATATTTTATACACACATAAATCTAAATAAGAGTGTACAAGTTCAAATACCTCCTATTATCCGCGTAGATAATAAAACGAAATCAATTTTTTTTGTTTTTGATAATTATAGAAAATTAATTATTTATATATTAAACACAAAAAAAACAGAATAAAAAACAGTTCACAGTTCAATTACTAATCTTGGTTTTAATTGCGCGAGTGACTTGATAACATATAGCTAATGTAAAATAAAATTTCAGCGCAATAACACCTAATACAAACAATTCGGAAAATGATGATCATTTTCATAGAACTAACTATACATTTATATTATACTATTTTTATTTTTTTTTACTGTAGTTAACCGCGTAAACAGTATATTATAGAAAATACACGTGATAGTTGTTGTTTCGCGATAAAATATAAATTCTAAAGTAATTAATTTACATTTATTTTTGTAATATTCTTCCGACTGTGTAATTGTGTAATTTTTTTTATTTTTTTTTTAAGTTTAGCACGTGTTTGATAAGTACTAACTGGTGCTTGGAGGTTAGCCAAGTACATTATATTGTATTGTACTTTAACTGTTTGTAGTTGGACGCAAAAATGTATATTAATTTATTAATATCAACGGGATGGAAAATTTCATAATTATATTGGTGATTACCAATATGATTTTGAAGGAAAATACCTCCTCTGATCCTGAAGGATCTCACAATTTGTACAGCAACTCAAGATCTTTCAGAATTTCATTACAATATTATTGAAGGCGAGAACCCTGATGTATTTCAGAATAAATAGACGTAAACACGTTTAAATGAACTAACTGCTTTTGATAACGCATATACGGTTCATTTCAATCCAAAAATAATTTACTCACTCCAAATAATAGCCCAGGTGGCAGACCTGCACTGCAGGAAAATCCACCCTCTACGGAGGTTGACCCCATGATTTCTGGGGGGTCAATCATTGCAAAACAAACATGACGCCATTGGCTCAGACAATTTCATGAGCGGAAGTACTTGTAACAACCCATTCAGAATGGGCAAGCTAATGATGAGATCTCCTATAAGGCCACGAAGTATCTCTGTGGAAAATTTAGCAAAAAGTAATGATCCTGGGCAGATGAGTTACAGTAGTTCTCAAAAAATATCTGGGAGTAATTCAAATGATAAAATAATCCAAACATTATACAAGCTGAATTAAAGAAAGTACGAAATGAGATCCAAAAATTAAAACTGATGATAGAACAGAGTCAGCCACAAAAAAAAATGATTATACTATTTATACCTGATTCGAGCGAAGAGGAAGACATAGTAGCACAAGAAACAGCATGGCTTCTACCAAAATCCAAAAGAAGCAAGCGTTCATCAGAAAAAGGTAATCAAGCAGGTATTGCATCAGATAAAACGGATAACCATCTAAATCCAAAAACAAAATCCCAGCCTGAAAAAAATAACACATCTCCTGATGCAAACAACTTTTCAAAAAACTAAAGAACCTGAAATAAGAAAACAAAATCCTCTCCCCGTAATACTTAGCAATGTGACAAACTATTCAGTCATTAACAAGTCATTACAGGATAACAGCATCAATTTTTTAAACTAGAATGATTAACAAAAATTAACTGAAAATAAATGTAGACACCGAGACAGATTATAGAAATCTAACAGAATTTTAAACGGTTCGTAGCAACAGTGGCATTTTGTGGCATTCAGTGGATATGGGAGTAAAGATCGAGAAACATTTAACTATTGCTTGTGAGAAATCCAGGTCCACCGCGATGTCAGAGGTGGTATATCTTATGCACAGGTGGCTGCGACAGGAAAGGTCAGTTTAGGATCATTGTTGGACAATACACATTCGAATACTCTAATGGAAATGATGCAGAATGTTTCGAATGCCTTTTCCTTTCTGAAAGACTACAACGATTGGAGCAGGGCCATCCTGCTTCATTAATCTAATTATTTCTCCCAAAATGCTAACGGTATTAAAAATAAAAAACATGAACTTGAAGCCTTTTTAAAAATGCAAAATATCGATGTGTGTCTGATATCTGAGACCCACTCAACAAGACAATCTTACTTAAATATTCAGGGTTACGAACTTTACGAAACAATCCATCCGGATAACCAAGCAAGAGGAGGAACCGCTGTTATAATAAAAAACTATATTAAACACCATGAATGTCAGCATTATCAATCACCTGAAATCCAGCTTACCGTAGTAGAAATTACATCTACCAAACAACGCCTTCCGATAGGAGCGGTATATTTTCCACCTAGATACAATCTGAAGAAATCAAACTAATTGAATATCCTACAACATTTCAATGGTAGATTTATATTAGGAGGTGATTTTAATGCAAAACATGTTGACTTTAGATCTTGGCTTACAACAACGAAAGGTAACGAACTAAAAAATGCAATAAATGAAATGTGATGTAACAAACATTCCACTGGCAAGCCGACATATTGGCCTATGGACGCAGGTAAAACTCCTGATCTACTGGGTTTCTTTATATCAAAACAAATTTCATCAAATTTTATTAAAGTAGAGGATAATTCAGATATGGTCTCTGATCATTCTGAAGTGATACTTACCATAAGCGACAAGATAATTAGGAAGGAAACAAGACTACTGGTGAAAGCTACCCCAGAGAAATTAGGAACCTGGTCTTAGAAAAAAGGAAAGTTAGAAAAAATGGCAACAAACGAGGAGTCCATCTGACAAGACGATCCTAAATAACAAATTACAGTAGCTTAAGCGAGAAATTCAGAAGTTAAATGAAAAATCGTTTTCTTCGTTTCTTGGAAATTTGACGGCTGATGAAAATACAGACTACTCATTATGGAAGGCAACCAAAAGAATGAAAACCCCAATCATGCAGATCCCTCCTATTAAGTGAAGTATTGGCTCGTGGGCCAGGGATAACAAATCAAAAGCTGAAGTGTTTGCTTATCACCTGGCTGGTATTTTCCAACCGAATGAGACCGAATAGGATAATATAATCGAAAATGGAAGTAACGACTATGGGGCAGAACCCCTTTAATAACCCAGAAAGAAGTTAATAGAGAAATAAAATTCAATCTCAAGACCGGAGAGGCTCCTGGATATGATCTTTTAACAGGATAAGTTCTAAAGCAACTACCAAAGAAAGCTATTGTTCAACTAACCCATTTGTTTAATGTTGTTATTAGATTACGGCATGTTCCTTCTGCCTGGAAAGTTGCAGAAGTTATTATGCTACCGAAACCAGGTAAACCACCAAATGAAGATCAATCATATCGTCCGATATCCCTGCTTCTTATCATCTCAAAGCTAATGGAGAGACTTCTTCTGAGAAGAATACACCAATAATAGAAAGTAAAAAATACCGGATCACCAATTTGGATTCAGATGTAAACATTCAACAATTGACCAGGTTCACAGAATTACAGACATTATATAAAAGGCGTTATCTGACGTACTTATCTGAAAGACTTTTCTTGAAAGACTTATCTGAATTCACCAGTGGACCAAGCGATGGAAAATCAAATTTAATGCATTAAAATCTGCGCATGTCAACTTTACGAACAAACTATTGGTTAATCCGCCGCCAATCAGCATAAAATCCGCCACATACTTGAGTATGACACTGGACGTTAAGCTCAAATGGAAAGAGCATGTGAAGAAGAAAAGAAAGGAGCTTGATCTTAAATATAGACAATTGTACTGGCTAATTGGACGAAGGTCAAAATTAAGCACAGCCAACGAAATATTGATTTACAATCAAATTCTACAACCGGTCTGGCTATATGGTATTCAGCTTTGGGGCTGTACTAAAAATACTAGCATCAAACCTATACAAAACTTCCAGAATAAGGTACTTAGGAGTATAGTCAATGCATCCTGGTACATTCGTAATAAGGATTTGCATCGAGATTTGGGGATACCGGATGTAAAACATGAAATAAAAAGATTTGCAACGAAACATGAATCGAGGCGATTACAACATGTAAATGCGGAAGCCTCTCGGCTACTGGATAATGAACACTTGGTTAGAAGACTATAGAGAACCAAACCCTTCGTGCTCGTCAATATGTGAGCAGCTATCTATTAACGAACAGGCATTGGAGAATCGATGGATCAACAGTAACCTCATTATAGTTTAGTTTTTAAGAATTCAGATGTAAATTGATGGTTAGTCTAAAAAGACTAGTTTCAATAAATAAAAAAAAAAAAATAAAAAAAAAAACTCCAAATATATCTAGTTGGGCCTGGAGGACCTCAAACTAAAGTGAGTCAAATTCCTTCGCAAAATCTGTTTAGGCGTTGAATACTTGATGTTAAAGATGTTAAACTTAGGCGATTTGTAGTGGTATAACGAAGCCTGACGAATCCATGTTGTTGATGTACTAATGAAAGTTTTATGATGCATGTTTTTGTAGACTGACTATGTTCTCAGCATTACAAGTAGTGACATCATTTAGCAACATCGTTCGAGTATAACCAGAACATTTTCTTTTGGCTTCAAAAAATGTCCAAAATATTATAGTTTTGGGGGTAGAAATTAAATTATTTTTCAGACGTGAAATATAATTTCTATAGTCACGGCGTTGTTTCCTACCTAATTCACAGTTGTTGCTAGAAAAATTAAAACAGTACAAGTTGTCACTAGAAACTACTCATTTTGTTTCTTAAATTGACCAAATTGTAATTTTTACAAAAAGAATCAACTAAAGCTTTTACGTCACCCCATTAAGGATTAAAAGTTATGCCAGTCCACCATATCGAAAAAACTGTAGTAATTGTATCTTAATTTTGGTTATATTGAGTTCTAATCCACCATTATGATTTTTAAGGACAACATGTTATCAATAAAAATAATTTCTACCTTACTCGTAATATTGGATGCAAAAACAGAAGTAGTATCATCATTGTCAGTAAGAAGATGAGCGAGAGATCTAAAACAACGGAGCAAAATAATGAAAGCATAGCTAATAAACCGACCGGAATTATAGGAATAAACCGTTTACTGGGAACGACGGGCGGTTCAGCCCAATATTATCAAGTGGCAAATACTGCAATTGATTAATATAAATAAATAGATAATTAAATAAATAACTTATTTATGTTACAATTGAGCACAAAATATTAAATATTTGCGCAGCGTAGGTTCATCACAGTTTATACTTGAATAAAAGGTCCACCATAATCAGATTTATCATTTGTTAATTAACATCAAAAATTCAGAAATTAAAATGCCTGGTTTCATCCATGTATCAGATAAAACATAATTGGATATTGGAACGACGCATATTTAAATGCGTTGAATTTATGCGCGTACCCACTTTTGATAATACAATTATATTCTACAATTATAATCCCGGTCATCCTTACGTTTCATCCGAACCAAAATAGGTTTATCAATCTTAATTTTAACAATCTTAAAATAAAAATGCTATTTAAAATTTCAATGTACGATTTTTTGTATTTATAAACAAATATTTGAGAGGATCGATTTTACTGTCGCCAAAAAATGAGAACGCAAAATCTTGAATCTTATTACCTAAACCCATGATTTATACAAATAAATTTAGTTTTAAAGGGATTGATAAAAAATAAATCTAAATTAAACTGCTAAAGTCATAAATCTAACCGTTTGATAATTAATAATATTATAATAAATATTTAACTTTAAAATTTACTGGTACTTGACATAAGCTTCAAAAATGTGACGAACGAACGAAATCACGAAAACAATCATTCAAAAAAGTATTTAACATTCGTTGTTCTGTTCGTTAACCAACATCTAAATCAATTAACTCGAAACAACCTTCGAGTGCTAATTCAATGTGTTGGCGGCGGGTGACCTTCTGAATTTTTAAATACTAAAGGGTCTCGTGTAGCGTGTGTACACTAAACAGTTGTATAAACTAAAATATCAAAACCTTTAAATATTTAACAACCCGCACATAAAATATAGATTTTTTATTTTTCAATAAACCCACACATAATTCTAGGAACGCGCGCTGCTATCCTAGCAAAATTTATCATCACAGCATAAAATATACAATATGTATCGAATTTTTAAGAGTCAACCTACCCTAACGACATTTACACAAATTATTGAATAAAAAAAAATGATTTATAATAATAACTAATTATTTATAGAATCAGGTGCCCCCGCACATACACATACACACATTTAAAATACCAGAATTAATTTACCCATAAAAAAACGTGACGTCAATAAAAAAAATTAACAAAATCTAATTGCATTTATATGTAAAATTGTATCATCCAAAAATGATGACGTCCTTAAGTTTTATATGAAAAACATTTCCCAAATTCTCGCCTACATAAAAATGTATGATATCGTCGTTTGTTCTTTTTTTTTGTACAACCGCCTCCATATTTGAAGAATCATCGTTCTTGTGTATATATAGTATTCTAGATTGGGTGGTGTACATATAGTAATTTTAGTAGATTGACTGTATGTTGGTACGAAATACGATTTTACAATCTTCAATGAAATTTTTCATTTTACTTTAAGTAATTACGTATACAATAATATATGATATGAAAAATGTAAATTGCGTCTTTCAACAACGTTTTGTAAACAAGATAAATAATATTATTCGTTATTTTAGAATGATTCTTTAAAAAAATACAACTATAATAATAATAATAAATTGTGACGTAGTTATGAAAGACTAATAGAGATAAAGAATAATTTTTATAAAGAAAGTAAATACAATTGAGAGTACTACACAAAAATTAGATGCAATATACACGATCTACCTTTCACTTTATATAAGCTTTTACTTTATTAAATTTGGAAAGTGTATATATATATATATATATATATATATATATATATATATATATATATATATATATATATATATATATATATATATATATTTATGTAAAAAAAGGGTGAAGTTCAAATTACGTAATTATTATAAATAAATTCATCTAACCAAAAAAAAATAAAAGATATATATACAGTATTCTAAATATAAAACTTTACAAAATAAAAGTTTCTCATTATGAAATCAACTTTGACGTAGTATAATACAAAATAAATAAAAACAATCTTCCACGTTTTATGCTACATTAAGGACTTGCGTGTTACAAAGTGTGCTATCAAATAACAACAATTCGATATGCTATATAACCTTACCATACATTTTTCTATTGAATGTGGCATAGAAATTTTCTGGGTGAAAATTTTTTTTATCAATATGTGGGTTATATATTATACGAGTGTATAAATAAAAATTTAGAGGCTTTTATATTTTATAAGCCAATGCTAAATATTTAATTAACCCTGGTTTGCTTAATAAAAACATAGTAAAACGTAAAAAAAATAAAATTTACGCAAGGTCAATTTTATTTATACATAAAGATATGTAAAATACAAAATTTCCTTATCCATTTCGTGCGTTAGATTATACATATATACGAATATTAGATTCCATATCTATATACATAGTCTAAATACACAATTTTTTGTGCGTACTACAATCACATTGATTTAAAATTTACGCGTTTTTTTTGTTTTGTAAATATACCCTGATACACGCCTGCGTTACGTTTAAATATACGACCAAATATCTCTCCTATCTACTAATATTTTTACATATACTGAGATTGTATTGTTTGTCAACAAATCTTTTCGAACATGATTTCGTAAAATATTCGTATCTTGAATGGTGACGTACAAAATTATACTATAAAAGAGCCCAATATTTTTCATAATAACGCCATTTTTAATATTTATGTTATAATATGTAACATATTTATATATACATTTTTGGTTGTTCCCATCAACAAAATATGATACACTTTTAATTTTCAAGAAGTTGATTCGTGTGTAATATTAATATGACCCCGACACATTGAAATAGTTTCAATTCGTTTGTTATGATGAGGTCATTAAATTTAGGTCATAACATCGTATATTAATATTATATTAGTATGGTTGGTTGTGTGTATTGAAAATACGCGGTTATTATATATGTTAAAAATTCTGAGTTGCGCCATAACATTTTGTTGATATATATACCGGTAAATTATAATATACGCGAACAGAGAGTGTTAGGTTGAATATTGTTTTCACATTTAATTGATGACTAATTGTGTAGGTCTTTGGATAATACACATATCAAAGATGAGTTTACGATTATATTAATAGAATTTAAGTTCAAAAATAACTTTTGAGTTTCGATTACGATCGTAAAGAAAATATGTTCGGAATTAGGTAGGCGTAGTAGTAAAATATTTTAATTGTTGAATTCACATAAGTATGCAAAATCAATAATTTTTCAAACAAAATATGAAATTAATTCTATGTGTTATACACATATATATTATATAGATACATGTACATAAAATAAAAACATAACCCAGAAACTACGAAATATAAACTAGGTTACGCATTTCCCCAGTTTTTTTTTATGTTTATGACCTATTTTCCGTTTCATCTTTCGATACCAAGTTTTCCCATGTTATAATACCGCAGTTATATTGTTGTATGATGTTTACATACACAAAATTTTGTTTATATAACATTTTAAACAATTTTTATGTTAGCTTATCAGTTAGCTGGAAACATATAATTGTTCCAGTTCAAACATTAAACTCGATATATTATTCGCAAAAAAATTTAGGACATGCTCCATATTTTAAACGCGCAAAAAATTAGGTCACCCTGATTTCACCTTGCCCTATATATTTTTCTGGGTTTGGTTATATACGTACACATAAATATATATACGAGTTTGTATGCATATATGTACAGACATTTGGGAAGAAAATGTATATAGGAGTTTAAAAGAAATTCGATTATGGCATTTCTTGCTTTTTTTATCTAGGTAAGATATATAAGCGGGATAGAAATAATCAACGACAAATAATTAAAAAAAACTTTTCTCATATTCTAAATGTTAATAAAAGATTAGGAAGCGTGAAAATTTTAAAATAATTTTATTATTCTTCAGGAAATTTTCTGGCATTGAAATATTCAATTAATTGTGATGTGACTTTATTTTTTTCCCAATAAATTTGATTTAGAGTTTAAAGCTATATTTAGTGATTTGGAAATAAGTATTAAAATCGTATAGTTATATAGTTTGTGATTTAACTAAATTTAGTTAATTTGTTTAATGTTTTCTATAAATTTGCACATCTCTATCAGATCGCTGCATTACTAACCTATTGCACCTTGTTAGAGCATTTTTAATTTCGACAAGAAAATCGACAGCTACTAAATTCTTAATTCATAATGTTATTAGAGCGTAATGTATTTTTCTCGGGGGTAGTGTAGATGTTGCTTTATAGACGAAAATTTTTTAAAAAAAATCGCGAATTATTAAAATATTTATGATTCATTTGGGTAGTTTTGATGATTTCAGATATCTGAAATTTCGTAGGGAAGATTCTTGAATTTTTCGCACTTAAAACTCTTTTTCATTCTTGAATCCAAATTAAAGCGCTTAACCCATAGGAAAACGAAAGTTTAGTCTATTAAGTCGTCTACTCACAGTGAAACATTTACTGTCAGTATTTTTTTACTGTGAAATCAGAAGGAGAAAAAAAATATTAAGTTACTTTAGAGTGACAAAGACAATCGTTTTTCGTTTTTTTTTCTATTTTGTTTTTTTTTACAACAAAAAAAACAAAAATGATTGTTTTTGTCATTCTAAAGTAATTTAGTATCCTTCTGGTTTCACAGTAAAAAAATACTATTAGTAAATGTTTCATTGTGGAAAGCCGGTATTACTGAGGTTACATGTTGAACCAAAACTGTCGATCTACATTAGAGGTTGTTTGAACTGATTGTATTTTCGGTGTAACATATAAACCAAAACGACCTGATATGTTACTTGCACACCTAATGATAAATTTATTTGCAACGTTTTCTAGCCTAGTTTAGACATGTCTAAAACCATGAAAAAAAATTCAATTTCAGTCATCCTTGTAAATTTAAAAAAAATTCGATGTTTATTTAATTTTAAATGGAGATTTTATGAATTTAACAATTTGCATCTGAATTTAAATAGTTAGAACTCTTTTAAAAATCGATTGTGATTTTATGGTTCCATAGAGTAGTTTTGACAATTTTAATATTACAACTTCCGTAAAAAAGATTATTAAATTTTTCATTCACTTAACTAAACTATGGTATAAAGGCCTAAAACGTCTCATACCGTCACAGACCTTTTGAGCCACTTGTTACGAATTGGCATACGTTGTAGGTAGTTAGTCCAATGAACGTTTTGTTATTAATTTGTTGGTTAATGGCGAGAATCGAATTCGGGCCCGCGGAGAGGTAAGCAAGTATCTTAACCATTGCTAAACGGCCGGTGAAAAAAAACGGTTACCTCATATATACGTAATATGGGAATACAAAAAACCAATAAATCAACTAAAATGTTCGATTAAAAAGTATGTACCTACGCAGCACGATCTTTTCCTTAGAAATTTGACATAAAATTTAGCTAAGCATTTAATATTAAATATGATGGCTGGTGCTAGCCATCCTAATGGATCAAAAACACGCTAGGCTTACGACAATATTTATCGTTTAGTTGCTGTCGGCTCGTCTGCCAAAGTTTTTTTGAAAGTAGCAACTCTATCTTGAACCTGATTTTGCTGCAAACCTATTAACAATATTGATTTGTTATTTTCTTCAATATTTTTGGGGGCCATCTCTCTTTTATATTCAGGTGAATCCGAGTATCATCGAATGTTTACGATAAAAGCGAGTCTGATAAAAGTTGTGCAATCTTGAATCTAACAACTTTCGTCTCCTTGATTAAATCCGCGCCAGTAATATCATCCACATAAAGGTCAGCCTTCATATACGCTTTACTTGATATACGCTTTCTGCAATTTAATTTTATTATAATCTGTAGTAGTGTCCAAGTTGTTAAATAATACACTGGACCCGGTCAAAAACTCATGGTTTTGAGTTTGTAGGCCTTAGATCAGATGAGCTATTTCTTCATAAAATATGATACATGTGGTCTTCTGGCACTTCAAGTATTAATGCTGTCAGTAACAACCCATTAAAAAATCGTATTGCTAGCTATTGGCTGATGGCTAGCAGCTACTGATGTTTTAGGTCCGGAGACCAAAATTATTCGACATTTTAGCATTTAGCAGGCCGAACATTGGTTTTACTTGATCTGTACCTGTAGGTTTAACAAAAACCGGATCGCATGCAAAAACCAAGCTAAACTCGGTTATTTTCTACTATACATAGTTGTTTTTTTCACGACTTTAGGTTTTTTTCTTAACGAAGTCAATTAAATAAATTTAAGCACATTTTAAATTTGTTGTGTAATTATTATTTCGCCCGGAGATTTTTCTCTCAAACCTTGAACCTGGAGATTTGCCGAAAAACCTTGAGTCAGGTTAAACCGAAACGTGACCGTCTGTAAACTGACCGAATTCGGATAACGGTACTATAGTATTAAAATACGCATTAAAATTAAATGAAAAAATAGGACCGAGGTTAAATAGTAAAAAATAGCTTTTAAAACGCTATAACTTTATTTAAATTTTGTTGGTATAAGCAATAATTAGAGCAATAGCTTGCTCTTCGCTTATTTTTACGTTAAAATTATTTTATATTACAAAATTTGTTTTATTTAAAATAAACTTTATGTTGGCCTTAACATTACAAACCTATTTTACTCTTGACCGAGAGTCTCCTTCAATCATAATTTCAGTTCAGGATTAAGTTTCGGTTCAATAAGTAACCTCAATTTTAGAAAATATGGGTTTTAAAATAATTTTAATTTTTATTTAATTTTAAATGGATGTTACTACGTTAATAATGGATTGAGCGTGAATTTATAGTTGGTTGTGTTTATAGTTTAATAGAGTGGTTTAAACGATTCTAGATAGTGGAACTCCCATAAACAATTTTTTTTGGAAAACTTTTTTGGAAAAAATCCAAATTTAAATGTTCTATAGCCTTGATTGGTAAAAAAAACTTTTTTTTAAATAAATTGCTTTTTCTGCTGTTAAGTTGTTCTATTCGTAAAAAAAACAAGAAATAAAAGTATTTGCTCGAGCACTTTTTAGCAATTTAGATTTTTTGAAAGATTTACCTCTCTTTTACTAACACGAAGAAATACTTGTAATTTTGCGGCCAATTTTAAATGACATTTAAACATACATTTAAAATTAGGGAAATGAATTTTTTATTCGATCTGCAGCTAAAATACAGATTGCTTTTTCAAAGAGGGGCAAAAATGAATCGAAATCGACGTTAGAATTTAAATTTTCGAATTTGAATTTTTGATTTTCATTTAATTTTAAATTGCTGTAACTCCCTTAACAATAGAATAAGGCTGGATTTTATGGTACCATAAGGTAATTTGACAAAACATTAATTCTTTTTCAAAAACAAAACCCAAATTTAGGCTAGAGTATTTTAAAAAAAAGTTGTTAGTTTGAGGTTTTGTCCGTTTGATCTGTTGTGTTGCATGTCTCACATAGATCGGACTCCTCTTTTCCTATCATCGTTTTTAATTTTTTGTCCCTGTAACAGTAACGATGTTTTCGCATTCATATTTGATCCGTTGCCATTTTAGCTAGGGCGTCTGTTTTCTCATTACCCTATATCCCTACGTTTCCTGACAATGTTGATATTTTCGTGTTATTTTGCTATGTTTAAAATCTTCATTTCATACTGCTTGGTGTTTTAGGATGCTTGCAACGGTGCAATACATAATCGTAACAATTGGTTCAAATGATCTCGTAAGAGCAGTTAAAGACATAAACACAAAACAAAAATTGGGCTAATGATTAGAATTCTTATACAATCGTATTAGATTGTAAGACATTGTTAATTAATAGATTCACACAAATGTTCTGAATATCGTAATTTTTTTAAAATGTTATATACAAGGTGTCCGCCGGAAAGGTATACTCCTTTGTTTGTTTATAATTTTTGATTAAATGGATCTTATATTGATAAATGTTTTATTTAATGTCGGCAATTATGTATGGAATACAGTATCAGATAAATGTCCGCCTCTGTTAGCCTCACAAATGCGAGCTCTTTTGAGCACATTTTTCATTACATTCTCACACATTTCACGCGGTATTTCATTAATTTCATCACGAATATTTTGTTTGAGTTGCTCAAGCGTGTCTAGTTTGTTTGCATAAGCCTTGCTTTTTAGATATCCCCACAAAAAGAAGTCCGGAGCAGTCAAATCAGGCGATCGTGGAGGCCAATCAACATCAACATTTATTGAAATAACTTGTTGTGGAAAGAGGTCTCGCAGTAATTCCATTGTAATCCTGGCTATATGCGATGTGGCACCGTCTTGTTGATACCACATGTTAATCAAGCCCAAAGCATGGAGTTGTGGCGTTAAAAAAATTTCAATCATATCACGATATCGCTCCCCATTCACAGTTACCATAACGCCGTTTTGATTTTCAAAGAAGTAAGGTCCAATGATTCCTCCTGACCAAATTGCACACCAGACTCACTTTTAATGGATGTAAAGGTGACTGATGAATAATTTGAGGATTTTCCATTGCCCAAAACCGACTATTCTGTTTATTCACATATCCATTTAAATGAAAATGTGCCTCGTCACTCATTATGATTTTTTCATGAAAATCGGGGTTGTCATGGGCGAGCTGTAACATCCTTTTGGCATATGTACGGCGGCGTAAATGGTCTTGTGGAAGAAGCTCTTGTGTCATGCAAATCTTTGTGCAAAATTGTTGCCAAACTTGTTCTTTGAAGACCAAGCTCCTGAGCACGGCGTCGAATTGAGGTTGATGGATTGTTTTGACCACTTTCATGAGCAGCAGTAATGTTTTCAGCCGATCTTGCAGTACGTTGTGGCCCATGCTTGGGCCTATCACTTACAGACCCTCTCTCTTCGAAATCATTCACTACACGATAAATAGTGCGTTTTGTTGGCACGTTGTTTCTCCCAAAAATTTCACGTAACTTTCTCATCGTCACAGTAATCGATGATTGATTTTGATAAAATGTTTTAACGATTAAAACACGTTGGTTTATCGAATATTTTTCCATAATAAATTTGCCACGTGTCTACTTCACGACTGCCAAATATGAACTGTCAATACTAACGTTTACCAAAATGGCGGCAAAACAAAGTAGTATACCTTCCCGGCGGACACCCTGTACATAACCCAGCAATTTATATATAATTCTTTGGACTTGGCGCTATTCCAAAAAATTTGCACTCAGCAATATTTTGCAATTAAAAATAGGTTTACAAAGTCGAAGGTTGAGGGTGGTGAATTGTCAGATAAGTTGTTTGATATAACATTTACATATTTAATATGCTGGATCCGTTATACGCTCGACTGAATTCCACATTTAATAAAATTTCCCTTGGCCCATTTAACTATTTATAAAATAAAATACAACTACATACATAAATCAATAATTTGCCTATGTATTTGACATAAATCGATAGATTTTAATAACGAACATTTATCTCAGTTTGTAAAATTTATCTCCCAATTTTTCAAAATTGTTGATACCAATTAAAAATAATACACGCCTATTTCAAGGTGGGAGACAGACATGTTTCAGTGACATTTAGGTTTCGTTATAAATAAACGATATAATTATTATGTACATATAAGGTTACGATAATACCACTTACTACCGTTTATGTTAAATTCACTGTGCGAAGAACATCTATATATGAATCTTTACACTATATACAAAAATAAAATGTATAAATTTTTAAAATTAGAACATGATCTAGTTTTAAAGAATGTACCAAATATATAAAAAGTTATAATAGTTGTGTGTATATGTATGTGTGTAAATATATAAAAATTGGGAAAACTATGTTTTTCGTATTTTCTATATACACAATAGTTGACCTAGTTTATTTCCATAATCTATATAAGAAATTTATATATGTATATATATATATATATATATATATATATATATATATATATATATATATATATATATATATATATATATATATATATAATATAGGTTAAATACATAAATGCATTTAAAATACGAGTACATAATATAGCCCAGTTATGTACTCAGCGTTAATACCAAAACAAAAAAAATATTGTGCTCGTCTTGAGCTAAATTTACCTTTATGAATTTTAACATAAACAATAAAAAAGCATCAAAATATAGCTTTTTTGTTTATGTAAAATTAAATAAATATTCAAACGAGAGAGTAATGTAAATCGTCGGTTATTTTCGAAAGAATTTCCATCTTTGTTGTTGTTAGTATTTTCATTTTTTTTGTTCTACTGTTAAATCACCAAAAGTAGGTTAAATATTATTATTGCATTGTGAAGCGAGCTTTTAGTATTTTTTATTTTTTATATACCTAACAAAATTCATTGTTTTTCTCTTTCGTTCAGTTTTCATTTTTTTTTTTATGTACAAGTATATTGTATGTGCCCATTTTGAGAATGTATTAGTTTGTATATATTTACAATGTATTGATTTTCATGAAAATTGGAGGGAAATTTTCATAAAATTAGGTTTCCATGTTAAAATTTACTTTATGTATGTGTATATGAACGTATAGCATTTATATAATATAAACAAATAATTTCCTATATAATCTGGGAAAATAGGATAGAAAATGTAGGTCAACAAGAAAATATTAACGATGTGTATATTGTGAATTTGATGTATATAAAAGAGAATCGAGAGAGGGAAAACTCATATATTGAGAAATACATTTTTTATATGTTTTTCCTTATATATAGGACAAGTGTAATAAATTTTAAATAAGGTTTAATTTAAAAATATATATAATGTTTAATTTTCCCTGTACCCCAAGGAGCCAATCACCATGCCATCCAGTTTGACCTATATACTTTTATTTGTAAATGTTATATACATACAAAAAATGATGCTACATTTATTATATTTATGCTTTGTTTTCCATTTTGTTTTTCAGACAAATAATCAAATATTTAAATGCACTTGGAAAGGATGTGGAGTTATGTATGGAAAAAAAGAACAGATCGTAAATCATGTGAGAAAAACTCATCTGGGGTAAGTTTATCAAAAATAAATTTTTTTTAAAGCAAATTATAACAAACTTTTACGTTCTTAACTAACTCAGTGTCCTTCAATAATTTAAAATTAAAATATCTCACATATATATATATGACTCAAATGATGCTAATTGTGTACATTGAATTTTTTTTTTCGCATCGAATGTAACAAAATCAAAGATGAAAATTATTCTATAATTATAAACGTGAAATATTTAAAATTTAAAGCCCGTTTAACTTTCTTTGGCACATAAACAAATAAATATTTTTCATTCCGATCTTAAAAAATGTGTACACAACAAATATTGACAAACATGTCACGTTCAAAAACATTTTACTATCATAGAGTAATACGAATATCATATTTTTAAATATGAAGAAAAGCTTATTAAATAGTGAAAATATTTTTTTAAATTTTATTTAAATTAGGAGATCATCATCAGACATAATATGAAATCTAAAACTGTATAAAGTGAAATCTTTATATTACTACGTATATGATTATCTCTCTACTCATAATATTTAATTATAAAACTTGATTTGAAAACTATTCAAAACTAAAAAAAAAATTCGATTCGATTTAAAAACAAAAATACAATTGCAAGTTTTATATGTGTAAAATGCTTACATATTATTATGTTAATATGGCATTGGCATTTTTAAGTTGTACGCATAAATTCTTCCGGTTTAAAAAAAACTTTTGGTGTTTTATTTTTTTTATAATATTTGACAACTTTGCGCGGCTACAACGCTGGCTACTGGTTTTCCTTCAAAATTGTATATATTTAAAAAAAAAAATATTTTCGATATTTGATTTTTTATAATCCAAAAACAACAATCAAAAAACTTAAATCAAGGTTTATGACGGTATTAAAGACTACAACGAATTTATACAATAATTATAAAAAAAAAAATTAAACATAATTCGTATATTGTTTTATTCAAAACAATTCAACAAATAGTTTTTTTTTTTAATTTGGTCACAACCTTAATTTATATTTTTGACGTAGGTTAATTATTATACAAAAAAATTATTTTGATGTTGTGTTAGGTTTGAGGGAAATTTTGCTAATTATTTCCGTACTTTATTAGGTCAAGTTTTTGATTTTTGTAAATTATATTTAAGATAAAATGTTTTAGGACTTACCCCAAATTACCAAAATGGCATAAATTGCAAAGTGTCGTACTCACAAGTTTTCATTTTTAAAAATAGTTTAAATATTTTAATAATTATTAAATTATATTTTATTTATTTAATTAATTTATGTAATTGCCTTTATTAAATAAAATACCTTGATCTAACTCTTGAATTTCAAAGGGAAATTCCACTCACGAATAACGATCTAATGACCTATAAATATTTTTGGAGGATAACAGGCAAGTTAGAGTAATGAAAAAACCACAATTTTCTAAACAAAAATATTCGCCTCATAAATTGGACATCCGTAAACCCCACTACTTTATACATACGACTAAGCATCCCAAACACTCGTTTAACAGTATTTAAAAACGTAATAAGAGGACTGTCAAGATAAATATCCAGGGAAATGAGAGATTTCTAAAGTTTTCTTATAAATAGAGAACTGAGTTTTCTTCTGGTTGGATAGATAATCTTGCATTACAAAATGTTACATAACAATTTACACGGGTACGGGTAATTGTTATGAAAGATAACTGATCCAATTCTACTGTAAATATGCTACATGGAAGAACAGTTGTTCTTCCATGTAGCATATTTACTCTCATTTGTGCCATCAAACAAAGCGTAAGCAGCATGTTTAAAGACAATGATTTAAAAAGCTGGCTTAAAAAAACTATATTGGCGATTTCAATGAACGCCCCAAATACAACCCTAAATATGGATCACTTGGTAACACGGAAATAGGTACGAATTGTTTTCCGCGGACTCAAAATAGTGTCAAGGCATGGCACTGCAGATTTAAAACTAAATTTATAAAGTGATTAACCTTCCGTTGGTGCATAGGGGTGATAAGTTACCCCAAACAACAAATC
Source organism: Tipula confusa (assembly GCA_963556175.1). Taxonomy (NCBI): domain Eukaryota; kingdom Metazoa; phylum Arthropoda; class Insecta; order Diptera; family Tipulidae; genus Tipula; species Tipula confusa. The sequence continues at coordinate 67,762,883 of OY744476.1, forward strand.
ACGTCAACATATCGTCAGGTTTAATTGTATTTCAAAACTTGAGCCAAATAATCAAAGCCAATATAAACAACCACCAGTGGAAATCGAGAAGCTCTACGACTTAATTGGCATTATTTTATATACCGGAATGCAGTCGAATTATGGCACAAAGAAAACCAATCTCTTTTTAGAGCATTTATGTTGTTGCAGAGAATGGAGAAAATCATTCGCTTTTACTCCAAACAAAAAATGTATATAAAAACATCGAGAAGTTGACTTAACATGCCTTTGTTTGATGGTTATCTCAATTTAGTGGGTTACATACCAAAACCAAATCAATATTCTTCATACTAACGATGACATCGTTAGTTGGCCAAGATGTATTCATGTAAACGTACCACTCTAAGATGGCTAATGGTAGGGTTTTTCAACATGTTAGATGTGACAGCTTATGCTGAATTTAATTTACATAAAATTGCTCGCCTAGACGTGAATGTACAAAAGAAAAGCAACGCCTGTAACCTTTTTCCGGAGATCCTAGCAAAATAGTTTGTTGATTAACATATTCGAAAGCGCCTGTCAGATCCAAACGCTATTGAAAAAAATTTAAAAATTGCGATTCAGTTGACGGAGACGACAACCAGTTGCTAGAAGTATTTCGCAAACTACTAAATACTACTCGTCGTTGCAACTTCTGCGATCGGCCTGCTGACATAAAATATCATATTGACCATCGGTGACATACAAAGCGTAAATTCTGTGATTTAAAAATTCAGATATAGAAGTTATCGCCTGCCGTAAGATCTTGATGGCCATTTTTAGTAATTAATGTTCCATTTTGTTAATTACATTTTACCCCCATGCACCACAGACAACAAATCTAGAAGTTGAAAATTAAATTTGTAAAATTGAAAATCTTATATGGAAAGTTTAATTAATTATCTGATTACCTCAAATTTTTGATTTGACCCCATTTGGAATTAGAATAATCTTACTAAGCTTCTACTATTCTGAGAACGAATAGGACGTAATCATAAAATTGATAATATGCAACAAGTAATTTTGAGACGAAAGGGAAAATTGGTTTCACATTGTCTAAACAAGAGAATTCCGATTTAAATAGCAGAACTTGAATTATCGGGTGAAATATTTATAAACAAAAAGAGAAGGATCTACCAATTCTTTTTAAACCTTGGGTTTAATTAGTCTAATTAAACCTACAACCCTGTAGATGAGACTAAATATCAGAACATTTTAGTACAATTACCAAACTTATACAAAAATATTAAGCTGCTTAGATAGTCCATTTGGCTCGTTCATCTATTATGGTTCTAATCGACCTATTTTGCGGGCTAAACCTTTCCAAATAAACCTTCTACTACACAACGTTGTTGTTGGCCACCATTTGTTTTTTGCTTATCAAACATTTTCATGCAACAAAGTCCCATAAGTGAAAGCCCAAATATTGTTTAAACAATAGTGCAACCAATCTATAATCCAGTGTATACCCTTTATTATTGATCATATATGTATTAAATTATGCCAAATTCTTGACATGGTTTGATATGTTTATCGTTTCTAAAATACGACGTCTCTACTTAAATTTTAATATTCCATGTAATGTAATACGGACACACAACATTTTAAAACACGTAAAAATTACAAAATCCGTTAAAGAATTACAAATTATAATTAAATATTAAAAAATTAAAGTTAAAACTTGTTAAAAACCTTTCTGTCACACTTCACAATTTAAAACAAACGGCAATTCTAAAATTATTTTAAACAACAGTGCTGCTGATGGCGCTATTTTACACTAGTAAATATTTTATATGAAGTTGGTTTCATTTCACCAAAATATTGAAAAAATAAATTTATCATTTTAATTAACTGTCTAATTAATTTGGTTTTTAATTAATCTATCAGTAAGTTAAGAAAAATACGATATGTTGAGTGTTTTTATTTAATACACACCAAATTTGTTTAAGCCAATACTCAAACCACGAAATTTATAATTTGTTGTCATTTAAGCGACCGCAGCGCTAATTTAAATAAAAAAACTACGGTAAAAACTTTATTAACGTTAAATAATTTTTTTTTTTTTTTTTAATTTGCAGACCTAAAAAACCACGACAATCGGTAGAAGACGATGATGGTTCGTTTAGCGACAGTGACCACGAAGAAGAATTTTACTATGAAGAAATCGAAGATGAACCAGATACAAGCAATTCACCGTCACCGCCGACACTTAGCCATCGTGACATGGCTCGGCCACCGCATGAAGATCCCGAATATCAAAGACAAATTGTGGGTAGCTATCGACAAGGATTATTAGCTCTAAATCAATCACACCAGCATCAACAACAACAACAACAACAACAACATCAACAAACGCCAGTTAAAATACAACACCAAATACCAGTTACATTAAGTCCAGTCAGTATTTCAAATCAATCGTTGGTACATCACAGTTATACATGGTCACAACAAAGTCCGGTAAGTTCTAACAATATTGATGATTTTGATTTTAAAATATGAGTATTACACTGGATGTCGTGTTTAAATAATTCAATTTTAATTTGTCAAGAGATGATAAATTTATTGTTGGCCAGTAAATAAATAAATAAATAAGTTTTTATTTTTTTTTATTATAATTTAAGGCATCACCACAAAAGCATGTTCGATTGTCACCACGTCAAACATCATATGCACCATATCCATCACCAACATACTCAGCGGCTCAAAATCTTACAACCACATTAATGGCAACCCATATGGTTACAGCACCAACAAATCTATCAAATACACATCATCATCTACATAATAATAATAATAATATATTAGCTACACAAGCATCATCGATACCATCGTCAGTAATTGTTACAACCTCGTCGGTAATGTCATCGACACCAACGCCAGTAATCGTACAGCATTCACCTAATGTAGTTACCCAAACGCCACAACTTCATCATAATAATATAACGCCTAATATGATGGCGACAGCGCCACAATCGGTCGGGCACAATGCCACGACGAATCCACTAACGGGTGGACCACACCGATCACCATTATCGCCAAATCGTCGGACACGAGGTGAAAATAAAAAATGCCGTAAAGTTTATGGCATGGACAATAAAGATATGTGGTGTACTCAGTGCAAATGGAAAAAAGCGTGCAGTCGTTTTGGAGACTGAAATAAGTTGAAATTTTTAAAGTAATTTTATTTATTTTAATTTGATTTTATTTCGATATTATTTTAATTTTATGATTATTTTTTATTTTTATTTTTTTTCAAAGATTTACTTATTATTGCATGTGCTGCTGTGAAATGTGCAATTTTAATTAAACCACACACGTATAAAAAAATTTTTTATTTTATTTTTTATTTAATTATTTTAATTTATTTTATTTTTGTTTCCAAATCTCAGCGATGATTGCCCAAAAATTTTTAATTTAATTTTTATTTTATTTTTTTATAAATTACATATTATTTTTGTGTATATTTAATTTTTAATTTTATTTTTTTTTTTATATATAAGATATATCGCAACATTTGATATAAATTATGATGTAACATTTTTTTATTTGGATATTTTTGCCATAAATATAATATTAATTATAATATGTATGTATATATATTGTGATCGGGATATAAAAATGTAAAGTAACGGATGGAATTTTTATTTTTAAAAAGGACGCTGGACGTACTTTATTTGTCAATAAAAATAAATAACATATAAAATTAAAATATATATATATATATATATATATATATATATATATATATATATATATATATATATATATATATATATATATATATAAAATAAAAAATATATGAAATAATTTTGAGTCAGTATTTTCAAGATAAATTTAACAAAAATAAAATATTTTTTAAAATACCTCAACACAATATTATTTTTGAAACAAATCATATATAAAATAAAAATAATTCTCGTCATAAAATCCAAATATTTTTTTATAAACTAACAAATCAGAATAATTAAAAAAACAAAAAAAAAAAAACAAACAAAACATACTGTTAAAAATTATTTAAACATAAAAATTTTTCATAGAAAAATTTTTAAAAATTGTGATTATTATTTTTTTCGTTTAAATTACGTTTTTATTATTATTTACTAAAATATTAAAAAAAAAATTATATATATAGATATATATAAATATTTTTTTCTCTCTCCATGAGTTTAAATTATTTATTGTTTTAAATTACTTATATAAATATATTTTTATTATTATTATTATTTAATTCGTGATAAATATAAAAACCATATATAAAAATAATAAAAAATTTCTTAAATTATTAAAAAAATAATTTTAATATTTTGACGGAAATTTAGCATGGAATGAGAATAATACTCTTTGCATAAATTATTACATAATATTTAAAAATTATTGTGCGCATGTGTAAACGAAACTATCTAAAATATAAAAAATTAGTCGTTTCCGACACACACATAAATTTAACAAAAATTTAATATCGAACCGGCAGTGTATTATTGTTGACGAAAAAAAGTACAAAAAATTAATTGGCAAGTATATAAAAAAAAAATTGACTTAAGCTTTTTTGAATGAATTTGAAAAAAAAAACTAATAATTGGCAAACGAAATGAAAAACTAAAAATATATAATATGAAAATTTAAATAATTCAATCTCTTATTTAGAAAAAAAAATTAATTTTTAAAAATTCAAAAAGGCTGATTTTTTGTTTTTTATATTAAAAAATTTAATTAAAAAAAAAAAATTTAAATGTTAAAAAAATTAAAAATTTCATATCATAATTTTTGGTGTATTTTTTTTTTAAATAACGTTTTTTTTTTTATACAATGCGAAAATTATTAATAAATATAAAAACAAAAAAAAAACACCAAACTATTTATATTAAATTCTCATTAATATTAATTTATTATTTATTGAATAAAAAAAAAAAAAAAAAAACACTGCCAAGACTAAAGTAAAATATTAAAAACAAAAAAGTAATAATAAATTTAAATATTAAAATCACGGGTGCGTACTTTAAATATTAACTAAATATTTTAAATTATATAAATAAATAAGTTAAAAAAAAAAAACAACATAAAATCGTAAACCGAAAATTATTGAAAACAATTAAGAATCAAAATAAAATGTGCGAAGTAATCTTAATATAAAACATTATGTGTAATTCGATAAATTAAAATTATTTTCCTCAAAATTTAGGACAATTAATTATTTGGCAATATTTTTATTATAATAAATAATTAAAACATTTTCGATGTTATTATACATACTTCGTAATTTATTTTATTTCATAAAATCGTAAAAAAAAAAACAATTGACTGAACTTCTATATTATTATTTTAATTAATTTGTTAATTAAATAACAAAGAGTTGACTTACATAATAAATGTCATGTATGTATATGTATATATATATATATATATATATATATATATATATATATATATATATATATATATATATATATATATATATATATATATATATATATATATATATATATATATATATATATATATATATATATATATATATATATATATATATATATATATATATATATATATATATATATATATATATATATAATATTTAAAAATATTATGGCATGTTATTTATATAATATAAATAAAATAGAATGACAACTTAATTATAAAACCGTTTTTAAAAAATAAATAATAATAAAAATATAAATAAATAGTAACAAAGAAAAAGACTAATATTTTTGCCTATTTATGTACAAAACAATTAAAACTAATTGCTAAATTAAAGTTACATATATGTTTTTATTTATTTATATATAATATATAAATAATAATATAAATATATATATACATAAATAAATAAATAATATATATTAATATATAAAAGAAAATTATTGAATGTCGTTTTAAAATTTAAAATATAATTATATAATCACGAATAGTGTTTAAAATCGTATAAAATAAGTATATTTAAAAGGAAATATTGTTTAGCTGGATCTCGATAAACTATATAAATAAACGTTAGTAAGTGTTTTTAAAAATTTATAAATTAATATATATGTATATATATATATATATATATATATATATATATATATATATATATATATATATATATATATATATATATATATATATATATAAAAATTACGCAAAATATTTTCAAAGTGCTCAAAATTTTTACGAACTTGATTTCATATCACAGACCCGAAAATATTTTGCCCATTAATAATATAATAACATGAAAAAAAAATCATCAATGCATTCGGAAAATTAACAAATTTAAAGTTGTTGATTTTTAATTTACTTTTTTTAGGTTTAAGAATAAAATATTTAATTTAATCACTCCTAACTTAAAACACACATACTAAAGCACAACGTCAGAAACTCATTAAAACGTCAATTCATGTGTGTCAAAACAATAGAAAATTTCACTAATTGCTCATTTTAAATACAATATACTATAAATAAAATATTTAAAAAATAATTTTCTTCCTCTAACGATAATAAATTAAATAAAATGTAATTTTAAAAAAAATAATCAAATCTAAGGCACTTTACAGTACATGAAAATAAACAATAAACAAATAAATAAACAAAAAATATATATTTCATGTTAAATAAAAATAATAAAAAATCTACATCAAATCTATTTCATAAATTATATATTTTATTGTTTAAATTTAATTATTGTTTTTATAAAATCTATATAAAAAATGTTATATACAAACCGAAATGTATATAATATTACAGTTGTTTAAATTAATTATAAATATATAAAAAGCCTTATATTTTTTTTTAAAATTAAGATATTTTCCAAAATTATTAATTTTTAATCTTTTTTTTTTTTTAATTATAATTACGTTTTTCGTCGAAAAGAAAAATTTTTTAAAAATAAGTTTAAAAAATTATAATATTGGTTGCAAGTTGGATCGGACATTATTTAATTGTTTTATTTTTTTTATTATTATTTTATTTGTAATATATTTAAATTTATATATATGAATATATATAAATATAAATTGTATACAATATTTCAAAATTATATAATTAAAAACCAAATTTATAATATAACTTATAATAATTATTATAAAGAAGCAAATTATTTTCTGTTCAAAGAAATATAAATATATAAATAAATACTTATAAATGTGTATGACCTATAAATACATCCAAATTAAATTAAGATAAGTAAAAATAATATATTTAATTTTCATTTATAATTGTTATAATTATGTACCCATAATACGGCCCTAATATTATAAAAATATATATATAAATACTATAAATACTACACAACTGCAATAGATAATTTTTTTTTTGTAAATCTATTTATTTAAATAATTATATATATATATATATATATATATATATATATATATATATATATATATATATATATATATATATATATATATATATAATATATATATATATATATATATATATATATATATGTATATATATATATATATATATATATATATATATATATATATATATATATATATATATATAAACAAATATTTATATCAAACAGATTAATTATTTTATTAATTTATAACTTAATTGTAAAAAAACATTCATTTAAATTCAACAAAAAATAAATTTAATTGATAGAAAGTGACAATTTTATGTATAAACAAAAAAATCAACAAATTAATAATATTAAATAAAATTATATAATAATTTTTAAGTTATAATAAAAAAACAAATTAAATAATTAATGTATGTAAATTTTGTGTCGAAAAAAAAATTCATTAAACAAAAATCAAATAATTTATATATATATATATATATATATATATATATATATATATATATATATATATATATATATATATATATATAAAAATTAATAAATATAAAAAAATTAAAATTTAAAGAAACCGTTTAAAATTCAGACAAATAAAAAAAATTAAAATAAAAAAATCAGAATGAAAAAAGAAAAAATTATAAGTAATAAAGTCCGATTCGATTATTAAAACAAATGTTTTTTAATTAATTTTAATTAAATGAGTGATTTTAAGTTTTAGCATCATGGAGAACAAAGTAAGTTTGCAAGATTTTCATCGAACACAGCCTCCGGCTACTAATCAAAAAAAGGTAAGTTGGGTTAATTAGAAATATTAAAATAGGAATAGAACTATATACATTTTTTAAATTTTAGGTTTGGACTGATTAAAGAAAATTGCTTTGCTAACATAATTAAATGGCGATGATGATCATACGATTTACTAAGTAGCAAGTAATAAAATAAATTAAGCTTTTAGATAAACAGGTAAATCCATCAATTAATTTACAACAGTACAACATCATAAAATTTAAACATTTTGCAGGTGGACATTCGAGCCGCTACAAAGTTAAGAATAAAATTAAAAGCCAAATTCTAATCGTTAGATAAAAAATCAAATTAGTGATAATAGTCTAGAAGGTTGATAGTTTTGCGATTTCATATACAATTTATATTAAAACCAAATAAAAACAATTGAAAAAATTAATGGTTTTTTATTTTCGCATTTACTAAATATCTTTGCTTTCTTGCAATCGATTGCCAGCATGTGTCCTAAAATTGGGATCTCGAGGTTTTTATTCTTCAACAATTTATTATCGATAATTTTTGTTTTGCTTTATTTTTGAATCTTTCCACAGAAGAAACTTATAAGGATTATGATATTCCCAGGGGCCCTATTATGAAAAAGATGAGATTTTGACATTTCATGCGATATCGCATAATTGTATTGACGGTTGGAAATAGAAAAATAGCGCCACTAACGGGCACTAGCCATACCAAAATCTGATTGCAAGTTAAAGTTTTGTATACTATTTTTAAATGAAAATTAAACTTTAAAAATATATAACTAGTGCCGTTGAAAAAATAAATGTGTAAATTTTAAATAAATAACTTTTGTTATGTGATTTTTTAACCATATCAATTTGGTTATAACAAACATTAAATTATTTACTTTTTTTAATCTTACAATGAACGTAACACGAAAATAAGAAAAGATAAAAAGAACTTTTTATAACAATGTTTTTTAAACTTTTGTTGAATCATATATAGAATTGTCTTGCTTTTGAAAGATTAATTTTAAAAACAAAACATAAAATCAACGTTTCACTAAAAATGTTTTAGACATGATTTGCCTGGGTTCCTTTTCTCGTAGTAAATTCAAAAAATCGTAACAAGGTGATTACATAAATTTATAAGATTAAGATTTATCTAAATTAATTTGGCGTGTAGAAAGCTAAAAGTATTAAAAGATTGCATTGTCATCCAATTCTAGGCTATTCTGAAAGTTTCAGAGCTCTAGCTAATCGAGAAGTCAGTTAAAAATCGATTGCAAGATTTGTGCTGCACAAACCCACAGACAGACAAGAAAGCAACTTAATAAAAACATTATAACATTGTAAAATAGGTAGCATTGGTTAAAGATTTTCTTGCTGATATGGTTGAAAAATCACATAACAAAAGTTATTTATTTATAATTTACACATTTATTTTTTCAACGGCACTAGTTATATATTTCTAACGTTTAATTTTCATTTAAAAATTGTATACAAAACTTTCACTTGCAAATTACAATTAGTACTGAAAACGCATAGAGACATCGAGCTGTTATATTTTTATATATGCTATTTGCCACCAGAAATCCATTCCAATCGTCAATTCTAAAACGAAATTCTCGCATAAATGCGAATGACTCACCGTATTAAAAAATGCTATGGCGGATTTTTGCGAAACTAAATTTGACAAATGCGAGTGCGCAACTATAGCAGTCATGCCCTAAACAAACTCGACGAGCAATACGCGCGTATTTACGCGCGTAAAAGTAAAATCAATGGAATAATAGTGGACGCGCGTAGTTTACGTAAAAGTAGAAATCATTTCTACTTTTACGTTGTTTCGCTTCGAAATGTTAGTTTTATATAAAACATAAATTAGTGGTAGATTTTTAAATATTTTAGCTGTGCTCCCACCAAAAATATTTAAAAATCTAATAGTTGAAACTAAATAAAAGATATCGAAAAAAGTTTCATAACATAAATTAGTTAGTGCATGTATGTATTGACAAAACAATAAAAGGATAGGTAAAATGATATAGTTAACAAGATAAAAGGATATAGTTAAGTATATAACGTAAAATGTAAGTTTTTTTGTATTTTAACACTATAAGCTTAAAGTTTGGAAATGCTAAAACGCGCGTCGAGTTTGAATGGAAATTTTTTTTATTTGTGCTTTCGCGTCTTCGACACATAGACGCGTATTACGCGCGTATTGTGTTATTTGTGCGTCGAGTTTGTTTAGGGCATAATATGACAAATATATATATAGTGGATACTATATTTATTTAAACCGCGTGTTACTTTTCACAGAAATAATTAATGCGCCATAAAATAAGTTTTGCGTGAGACTAACACATTTACATATTTTATTTGTATAATTCAATGCTATGAACATAGCTACAATTTACATTTTAATAAGGCATATCCCACACTGTTGAATGGGATTACATATTTATGTTAATGATTTTAATTCAATTTTAATATATGTTGTATAATAACCGACACCCCTTCTCAACATATAGTCAAATTGAAAACTCAAAATAATCCGACTGATTTAGAATGCTTAGTCAGTCTTTGTCCGTCTAGCGGTTTGGTTAACATATCAGCGATCATATGTTCAGTTGCACAATATGTAGCAATTACTTTCTTTGCACTTATGTGGTCCTGTGCAAATTTGTATTTTATGTCGATGTGTTTTACACGTTGATGACAAGTTTTGTCGTTGAGTAGTTTGATGCAACCTTGATTATCTTCAAACATTTTAATTGGTGTTTCAATTGTTTGATCAAAATCCATTATTATGCGTTCTATCCAAATGAGATCACGCAATGCTTCAGCAAATGCAATAAATTCGGCTTCGGTTGAAGATAAAGATATTGATGTTTGTTTCTTACTGACCCACGAAATTAATGCTCCATTAAAAATGAAACAATAGCCTGTATTGGACTTTCTATCAATATGATCCCCTGCCCAATCAGCATCGACATAGCAGTTGAGAATACCATCGTTTTGTCCATTTCCTAATTTTAGTTTTGATGATTTTGTACCTCTCAGGTATCTGAACACCCTTTTAAGTTCATTCCAGTCACACATTTTTGGATCACTAACACGTCTTGCTAAAATTGATGTTGCGATGGCTATATCCGGTCGTGTATTAGTGGATAAATATAGTAGCGATCCTATAGCACTACGGTATGTTTCCTGTGATTCGAATGGTTCTTGATTCGTCTTTTGGCTTAGATAACCAAGATTTATTGGTGTAGATGATGATTTAGCGTCTTCTAAATTGAACTCAAGTAATTTGCTCAAAATGTACTTTTCCTGATTCATGTAAAATATGCCATTTTTATCCCTATCGAACTGAATACCAAGATAGAATTGTAGTGAACCAAGATTTTTCATAGTGAATTCTATATTCATTTGTTGTTCAAAAATATCTATAAGTCTAATATTTGTTGCAGCTGCAACAATATCATCAACATGATTTGTTATGTATATATCTTCCGTACCGATCTTCTTTTTATATAAACATAGGTCGTTTAGGCTTTGAGTATAACCGTTCCTCTTCATAACCGTGTCAAATTTCTTATTCCACTCTTTTGCACCTTGTTTAAGACCATACAGATTCTTCATGAGCCTACATACCTGATTTTTGTCATTTGATGTAAACCCTTTCGGTTGTTTCATAAATACTTCATGTGATAGATCTCCGTTTAAGTATGCTGTTTGTATGTCAAAATGCTTGACTTCCATTTTTCTTTTTCCAGCTATAGTTAGAAGTATTTTTAATGTTGCTGGGTTTCCAACGGGTGCAAAAACTTCGTCATAATCGCGACCATACTTTTGCGAAAACCCCTGAGCTACAAGCGAGCTTTAAACTTTACGATGTTCCCGTCTTGGTCATTTTTTGTTTTATAGACCCATTTACACCCAATTGGACTGGAACCTGGTGGTAATTTAGTTAATTCCCATGTACCAAAACTGTGAAGGGATTCGATTTCGTCCTTCATAGCCATCAACCATTTTTGAGAATTTGGCCCATTTATGGCTTCTTCATATGTCATGGGGTCTGTGTTCATTTCTGTAGTTACCTTATTTATTTCCGTAATTAACCTTTTCGATGGTACACCTTTGTTTTGTCTTGTTGATCTTCTCATGGGTAGGACTTCACCCTCTTCTGAATCTGTATCGTATGTTTCGGCATTATGTTCGGGTGTGATATTTTGTTGCACGTTGTCTTCATCAGCCGGATCTGCCTGCTCACCTTGGGTCTCAAAAACAGTTTGATCGTTTATTTTGGTTTCGATAAATTTGACATCACGACTTATCTTAACTTTATGTGTATTAACGTCAAGAAGTCGATAACCTTTCGTGCCAAGCTCGTATCCCACGAATATCAGTCTTTCTGCTGTATCGTCCAATTTTTTGCGCTGATCTTTAGGAACATGCGAATATACAGGTGTTCCAAAAATATGGAAATAATTTACATCAGGCTGTTTCCCATGCCAGAGTTCGTATGGGGTTGATTTTAAATTTTTAGTAGGAAGGCGATTAATTATATGGTTCGCTGTAGTCACTGCTTCGCCCCAAAACTGTTTATGTATACCTGAACTCGTTAACATACAACGTGTCATTTCAATTAACGTTCGGTTTTTACGTTCAGAAACCCCGTTTTGTTGTGGCGTTTTAGGTACTGTCAATTGGGTTTTAACTCCTTTCGATTTAAAATAGTTCCGTAGTTGAATATCCATGTATTCCCCGCCTCTATCTGATCGTATTACTTTTGGTGTTTTACTGTATTGAGTATTCATCATTTCAATGAACTCGATCATTTTATCACGCACATCCGATTTTTGTTTCATTAAATATATAAAAGTATACCTGGTATAATCATCAGTTAACGTGAGTATATATTTATTACCTCTGGGCGTCGCTACTTGTAATGGTCCGCATACATCAGTGTGTATCAAATCTAATTTTTCAGTTGACTTAGTAAAAGATTCTTGTGGAAAAGGATCTCTGGTTTTCTTGCATTGAAGGCATGTTTCACAAACGTCATTATGATCACAACTCGAAATTTTCATATTGTTAGCCATTTTCATCATTTTTCGTATGTCGATCAAATTGCGATGACCCAATACCTGATGCCATTCATGAATGCATTTCGACTTACACAAATTAGTTACGTTGAAAATTTGATGGTCTACTTTGTATATATCGTTTCTGGATTTCACTACCATTAATATTTTCCCTTATTTTTCTACTTGACATTTATCGCCCTTGAATATAACGTTGCAACCATTTTTGGCTAACTTGCCAACTGATAATAAATTACATTTCAGTCCAGGAACAAATTGTACATCGTTTAATCTGAATTTACTGATCGAATTTTTGAATTCAATAGTGCCGATACCTTTTATTGGTACATTACTACCATCAGCTAATGTGACCGAATTATTATCACATTTGTCCAAATATTTGAAAAATGACTCATTGCTACACATATGTGCCGATGCACCGGAGTCGACACACCATTCGGGTATAATTACTTCATTCCGACGGTTGACCATTAAACATACGGATGTGTCTTCATTAACATGTTTACTTTGAACTACGTTGGCTTGTTTTATTCCATTGCTTTCGTTTTCTTTCTTCTTTTTCCATGTTGTGAATTTACGGCATTCACTTTTTCGATGACCTTTCTTTCGACAGAAGAAACAAATTTCTTTAGATTTGTTAGCAACATTTACATCTCTATTGACTTTGAGGGCCTTCTCACCACTTGCATTAACGGATTCAATTTCCTGTCTTCTTTTATATTCCTCTAAAAGTTTGTTTTTCACCATAGATTTTGTTAAATCGGTCTCTGGACGTGATTCAAGAGCCGTTATTAAGACACTGTAACTTTCAGATAGACTTGACAAATATAATGCGACCGAAAGAGCCTCCGCTATTGATTCACCTAATGTGGTTAATTCATCCATACATTCGTCCATTGCGTTTAAATGTGTTTGCATGTTTCCACCTTCGGGTAATATCATTCGACATAATCGCCTTAAGATTCGAACTTTGTTAGATAAAGTTGACTTTTGATGATACTCCTTTAATGCGTCCCACATTGTTTTTGCCGTAACTTTATTTTTCACATGTATTATTTGGTTGTCTTCTATTGATAGTCCTATGAGTGCCCGTGCTTTACCGTCGCGTTTATTCCATGCGGCTAATTGAGTTGCATCGTCTGATGCTTTCTCATCAATTGTTGTCCATAGATCTTCTTTAATCAATAGGAGTTCCATTTTATACTTCCAGACCAAATAATTGTCGTCATTTAATTTTGTAATCTGGATTTTTGTAATGTCCGACATTTTTTTTGAGGTTATGTATTTCCGAGCCGAATACAAAATTATTTATCTTGATGAAACACTTGAATTTTATAAACTATTTTATTTTATGGTTTCCTTTATGATTAATACTTCTTATGATGATAGTACGCCTGGGCCCATAACCTGACAAATATATATATAGTGGATACTATATTTATTTAAACCGCGTGTTACTTTTCACAGAAATAATTAATGCGCCATAAAATAAGTTTTGCGTGAGACTAACACATTTACATATTTTATTTGTATAATTCAATGCTATGAACATAGCTACAATTTACATTTTAATAAGGCATATCCCACACTGTTGAATGGGATTACATATTTATGTTAATGATTTTAATTCAATTTTAATATATGTTGTATAATAACCGACATAATATTCATCGTTTAATATATTATGTGAAAAATGTGAGTTTTTATTTTGATTGATTATAACTAGGCTTGCCACCTGTCCTCCTTTGTGGAGGACAGTCCTCCTTTCGTAAGAAATTGCCTCCATCCTCCACGAACGCAAAAATGTCCTCCACCAGAAAAATAAATATATTATTTTGTAGAGTGTGACTCTGGAATGTAAATAATAAAGAGAAGGACTGGAAAAGAACGACAGTATGGTGGTGAATGTGAACGAATAAAGATGGTCGAATGGTTATGTTAAAAGAAAATTAATAATAATAAAAAGAGAGGAAAGCATGTGAATAGAAGAGTATCGACAAGTAAACGCTATAATGGTGAAAGACCGATCTCCTTTAGCGATTATGGAACTTCAACGTTTATTCGAAGCTAATTATTTCACCGTTTTGGATTTATAATCAGGATGTTACCAGGTATAGCGATTTTTTTAAAATAGCGATATCTTTAAACGCAAGGTATAATTTTTAGGATATGAAGTGTAAGGATCGCAAGTTACACCCGAAAGATCAAAACAGCTATCGATGTAAATTTTCCACAGCCGAAGAACAGAACTCAGAAACGACTACAATGTATGCAAAACTTTGGAAGCTCAGTACCGCGTTTATATTCTAAATTAGGAAATCGCAAAACGTTAGCATTAAAAAGGAATAAAAGGACCCTAATTTAGAACATGAAATGGTTGCCGATGATTGATCGAAGGGTTATGTAGAATTTTGTTGCAAGTCAATCAGTATAAAAAAAGTTGCCCTATGGCCTATTTAAACAGACAGACCACCGAATGTGAACAAAAGTATGATTCATACGAATTGGAAGCCTTAGCCTTCGTCGCGATCATAACCGATTGTGCGTCATTACAAACTTGTTCAACAAAAAAAAATGTAATACCAAGAATTTCAATACGGTGGCTAAAATTAGCACATTACGATTTTGTCATGGAATATTGACCAGGAGTACAAATGAACCATGTGTTGGTGCTGAATTGGAATACAAACAGCGCGGAAGAACCGATGCATCTGGCCATTTTACTTGTTCGTAAGACTGACGCAGGACACATAAATAAGGTGTTCCTGGAATGATAAAGTGGAGATTCGCCTAACTAAATCGCGACTATATGGGATATGTGAAGCTTAGAATGCATTAAAGATGCTCCAGAAAAATAATTTTTTTTTGTTTCCAAGAATGAAAATGTATGGCAGCTTGTATCGAGTGGGGATATACAAAAGCACTATGAGGATAAAAGGAAGGGGAATTACATCCGGTTAATAAAATACTAATATCATTCAATATCGTGCATATCGACCAGCTTGAATCATTTCCTAATACGCTTATACGTGTAAGTTGTTCCAAAGCTATTTTGAAGACAATGATATAAAGCATGTGCTAAACGCAACCACAACGAAATAAATAAATGTTAAGAAAATGAATCGAGGACCGAGGGCAGATTTTTAATGAAAGTTTATTTTTATGAAACGTTTTTAACGCCGCTACGATGATTTTAACGTCGACCAAAATAGATTGAATTTTGTAACTACTCGAAAATTGAATTTAAAGAAATTTTTCGGCATATATCGACGAGATAGTTGTCTTTATTGCCCGCTATAGACAGAACTATAATTATTTGGGCAGCCTTTTCAAGATGTTTCATTAATGAAGATTTGCCAAAATGGATGCGTCGATGATTTGTTTGGACTTACAAAATGGTCGCTAGCAGTGTTTAAAACAAAAGTTTCACTGTCCTTTGGCATTTTCCAAAGCTGGCAAGCCTAATTATAACATAATTATTATATATATATATATATATATATATATATATATATATATATATATATATATATATATATATATATATATATATACACATATATATATATCCATTCCTCAATTTTGCAATTATCTTGAGGCAGTGCAAGCGTTTTTCTGTTATATAAAGATGGCCGTGTCATCAGGAAATATTGGTATTATTACTGTTTTAGTAATAGGGAGATCGGTTGTGTATAACAAGTACAACATTGGTCCTAGGACGCTGTCTTGTGAAACATTAGCACTAATATAATTTAGGACAGTGGTTGATTCATTTTGTTTTAGGATATATTGTCTTTGAAGAAGATAGATTTTTAGAAGTAAGTGAAAATTGTTTGGCAATAGTTATTTGATATATAAATTAATCCTTGATGCCACACTTTGTCAAACGCTTGTGTCTCATCCAGAGCGACAGCAGAACAATACTGCTTTTCCTCAACGAATATTGTTTTCCTCAAAGGATATTGTCGATATGAGGATATTTAATATGCTTAGAAAACGAACCATTAACCGTTTGCTCAGGTTACACAAATTTATTAGCAAATTGAGCAGCAAAATCAATTCTGTTTCTTCATTGCTTCTTGCCCAATTTCCGTTTGTCACTCTAATCGGTGAATATGAATTATCTAGCCTTTTTAAATTGTTCTTTGTCTTCCACTAAGAGTAATCTGTCCTATCTGTAACCGAGAATTCACTTAAATAATTCTGTAAACTCTGGTTTTGTTCTTTCTTCAATGTAATTCTTAGAGTCTTTCGATTAAGTTTCCACTTTAATAATGGGGGTTTGGATTGCTGTCCTTGCTTTCTTATTCTTCGCTTTTCTGAACAAGGTTCTGGATATCTCAATGCAATTTATTAATTTTCTCTCTAATATTGACGGTAGGTGTAGCATTTTTTGCTGTCCTCTTCAAAACTTTTATCATCTCTGCAGCCTCATCAATATCAGTTGGTGTTCTAAGTGAAATATCTAAACAAGTACCATGTTCAACAAGCCCTCTATATTGGTTTAGTTTGCTTGTTTGTAATGCGGATTGAATTTTCTGCCTTTAGAACATCGGTACTCAACATTATTATTACAGGTGTATGATCGGAGGCCAGCTCATTTTAGTTGGTTGCTTTAACATTTTTGTGTGCCTTTTTATGGCAATCAGGTGGTTTGGTCAGCTGATAAGTAATACAAACTCTGTTCCTCTATCGCTTCCAAAAGTTGTCTGGGTTTCGGTGATGTTAGTCTTGACCCCCAGTAAATATGTTTAGCATTGTAATTTCCCCCCGCAAATAATTTATTGCAAAACTGGTTTCTTCATAGCATGAAACATAGCAGTTTTTTCTACTCAGTTCCCAGACCATTCTTGCAGGCAGATGCTCAGATATTAACAATTTTTGAATTAAAATTTATTGACACCGATTACTATTCATTCCGGTTAGACATTTTTGTTTTGGAACCAAAGCTCTCCTTCAACTTCGTGTTTTTTTTTGAACGGTCTACTTTATACCGCGTCAGTCAAATCGATTCACTACATAGGTTCGTTTTTTATTATCCATCGGATTCAAGTGATTATCTTTCCACGATTGTGATTCAAGCCCTTTACAATTTAATTCATCAAAATTTCGTCGAATTTTTAATGTAGTGGCCAATTTCATAAATTGGGGGTATTTTTTATTTAAAAGAGTAAGTTCAGGGTATCCTGAGGGTACATAGTGGCAACTGTTAAAGCAATTGAGATCAATTGTAGTAGTGATAAAAGCGAATTTGACTAAAACAAATACTTGTTTTTAGCTGATTCTGCCATCTATATTGAGGATTTGTGAACTTTGATTTGAAAACACATACATTTTGCGATTAACAATTGTGCTGTAAGAAGGCACTTGGTTAAATCTCTTATGTAATTATTTTCACTTAAGCTTAACCTTACTCTTGTGGCTGAAACTCTAACCGTGCAATCGTAAGGGGAATGTCATTGGAGTGAGTTTAAAGCGAAACCTCCTCAAGAGAGAAACCTCCTCACTTGGTTTGTTCTGCAGTTCAGGATATTAACGGCCATTATATATATGGTTTCATTTAATGAAGAACAACGAGCAATTGGCGCAGTGGCTAAAGCTGCGGTGTTTGGAACGGTACCTACCGGGTTCGAATCCCAACGGAGAGGATTGCAAAAGGGAGTGATCCACTGATTACGATCAACTGATTACGATCGGTGATGACGATGAACACAACTATGACCCCCCGTTGGAGTGTAGAATCCATGGGCCGAACCATCGTCCATGTCAGTACAGGCTGGCATGGAGCAATGCATTGCGCAGATGGATATTCAAAATTGGCTCCAGAAATTGTAGGGATTAATGAAGAACCAGATTTTGAAGTGAAAGTAAATTGGGTAATGTTATAAAAGAGAATTAAAATACCTTTGTGGGGACATTATATTATAATATTGCGAGAACAATGGAAGGTGTAAAATTTTTGGAAATCCTTGTAGTTACTAATAAAATAAAGTTTGTGTGGAGGATTATCAATTATTGATATATATAATTGACATGAGTCAAAAAATTGTATGATAGATATCTAGGAAAGTAATCCAAAACCATCAAGTTTACGTACTCGAATTGAATTATCCTTTGGTTCAGTCTTACGGTCTGGTCTACATTACGCAAAACTCATCTAACTAATCCAACCACTAATAATTAACTATAGTTCCAGTTGAACAACTAAAAAAATTAGAAGTGCAAAAAAAAATTCGCACTAGGTGAGTTGCACAACTTTGTCAGATTTTGAGTTACGGGCACCCGGAAAACAAATTTTTGATCAGACAAATCAATTGGTAAGTCAAAGCCAAATAGAACATACTTTTCTTTTCGTAACAAGCTTAAACGGTATGCCATTGATTATTATCACTATTGTCGTGTCACCGGCCCTATAGTTAAGGTGTTTAATTAGTACGCTGTGGTCATGAATTCAATTCCAGCGAAAGATAATTTGAGGTTATGTCTGTGCTCCTGCAAAATAGGGAACAAAATATTTAAAAATTAATAATCATAAATGTACTTATAACGATAAACTAATAATTATATTACAAAGCTTGTAAAAATCACGAGAAGTCGTAGAACAAAAAACTAACTAATTTAAAAGTATATAGCTGATTAATGGGTGTAACGAATCTGCCACAAAATTCAAACTCTATCAATTGTTTTAATAAAAGTGCTCAGTTCTTGAGCTACAAGTTCACTAGTAAGTATGTTGACCCATAGATAGCGCTTATCTGCTAAATATTAGTAAAGCTTACAACCAAGAAAAAATTTCCAAAGTAATAAAAGGTCGTTTCAATGTGTTTTTTGATTTATATTTGAATATTTAGCTACATAAATTGAATAATTTTATTAATTAAATGCAATAAACATCATATAAATGTGTTTAGTATTTTTTACGGTGCCAAACGTTCGTATACCCAACCATCTTCACCCGTATGAATCATTTTTTCATCTGCGGTGTGCCCCACTTCATTTCCACGTCGGAACCTTATTCGATCGTGCAAACGATTAGTTTGTCCTTGCCAAAATTCAATTGTATGCGGTGTCAATAAATACCCACCCCAATTAGGCAAAGGTACAACACCATCGTCACCTAAACTTTCTTTAAGTTTACTTTCGACATCATCTAAAAATTCACGACTTGGTATCGGCTGACTTTGTGGACTCGCCACGGCGCCAATTTGACTTGCCCTCGGTCTTTGATGAAAGTACGCCTCAGATTCGGCACGCGATAATTTTTCGACTGTGCCCTCAATTCGAACCGACCGACGTAGTGGTAGCCAATAAACTGATATAGCTGCATTAGGATTTTCGTGTAGTTCACGAGCTTTACGACTATCGTAATTTGTGTAAAATGTAAATCCACGATTGTCGAAACTTTTTACTAAAATGTAGCGGGACGATGGGACACCATCTCTAAAAAAATTGTGAGTCACGTTTAATTCATTTGGTAACAAGATCAAAGTTCAAATGCTCTTACTTGTTTGCTGTTGCTAAATTCATTGCGTTTGGTTCAATGATTTCGGGTGTATCTAAGGCTTCTTGGAACCATTTGTTGAACAGGCTAAATGGCTCTTTTTTAGCGATACTAGTCTCAAGGAAGACATCCCTTTTCTCCAGGTATTTGATCCGAAGTGCTAAAAATACAATTAGGATAGATTATAAATAAAACTTATTCGTAAATCGATCAGTTTACCTGATACATCGACATTTGTCGTCATATTTCTGATAAATCGGAAATTTAAATTTTTTAATTGTCTAAATTTCATGAATTAAAATTGATTAATGAATGAAACCGATAAATGTCATTATTTGAGTACTACTATTTAACAGTGTAACTTTTATGGTGCGTTCACATTAGTTATATATTTATGGCGAATCAATTCAAAAGTTTAAAATTGCTGTGGTAATTAATTAAAATGCATATATAATCAAACAATATTAATCCTTTTAATACATATAGAAAAGCGCAGTATTTATATAAAATACAAAAACCTAAAAACTTTACTGAAAAAATTTTTTACGTTACATTTCCAAATGTCATCGAAATTTAAGTTCAGTGGCCATTGCTTTTCATTTGTCATTCTGCTGTTCATACGCAAATTCACATTAGTCAGCAAATAGACAGTAATCAAATAACTCATAAACAAAAAAGAAATTAAAATTTCACTTTAATAAATTCAATTAAAATAACGCAGCATTTTAAATTAAACTTATACAATTTTAATCAATAAATTACGTACGAGAATGGTTACCGTAATGAATATTACATCGGCTGGTAAGTTTTATTCGAAACTACAATGGATTGTGCATTGTCACTAAATAATTTTAGGTTATGTCGTGTAATTATATTGCGAAATTTTATTAAATTTTTAATATATTTTTATACTATAGCCGGAATTATTTCGCTGCTGGATGAACCGATGCCTGAGCTAAAAGTATTTGCTCTAAAGAAATTGGATGATATCGTGGATGAATTTTGGCCCGAAATTAGTGAGGCAATTGAAAAAATTGAAATTTTACATGAAGATAAAGGATTTTCGCAGCATGATTTAGCTGCTTTGGTTGCATCAAAGGTGTATTATCATCTTGGGTCGTTCGAAGATGCGCTTACATATGCTTTGGGTGCGGGAAGTTTATTCGATGTGAATGCACGCAATGAGTATGTCGATACAATAATTGCGAAATGTATTGATTTCTATATCCAGCAACGGGTAGCTTTGATTGAAAATCCATCTGAAGCCAAACCAATTGATTCTCGCCTTGAGGCTATCGTCAACCGAATGATCCAACGTTGTTTAGACGATGGACAATATCGTCAAGCTCTTGGAATTGCGCTCGAAACACGCAGAATGGATATTTTCGAATCGTCAATTATGCAATCCGATGATATTCCCGGAATGTTGTCATACGCATTCCAAGTTACAATGAGCTTAATACAAAATCGTGCATTCCGTAATAGTGTTTTACGTTCATTAGTTGGTTTATATCGTGGTCTTGGCATTCCCGATTACGTTAGTGTTTGCCAGTGTTTAATATTCTTGGAGGATCCATTGTCAGTAGCCGAAATTTTGGATAATTTAACAAAATCTTCAAACCATGACGTTTTAATGGCATATCAAATTGCTTTCGATTTATATGAATCGGCCACACAACAATTTTTGGGCCAAGTATTACAAGCGCTAAAGGCAACCGCACCTATTCCATCTGCATTAACATCAACACTAAAACCACAGGGAACCACAGCCGCTAAACCTGACGAAACAAAAACTGAAACAAAAATGGAAGAGGATGATGTTAAACCAGAACGAACGGTTGATAGTTTAAATGAAGCCGAAAAAGTTCATCAAGAAAATATTGAAAAATTAATCAGTATTCTATCGGGCGAAGTTTCAATCGATCTACAACTACAGTTCTTGATTCGTAGTAATCATGCTGATTTACAAATTTTACGTTCGACTAAAGAAGCCGTACGTATTTCGATTTGTCATACAGCGACCGTAATTGCAAATGCTTTTATGCACAGTGGTACAACAAGTGATCAATTTTTACGAGATAATTTGGATTGGTTATCACGTGCAACTAATTGGGCAAAACTAACAGCAACCGCATCGCTTGGTGTGATTCATCGTGGTCACGAAACTGAATCGTTAGCTTTGATGCAAAGTTATTTACCTAAAGAGGCTGGCCCAAGTTCAGGCTATTCTGAAGGTGGTGGTCTCTACGCTTTGGGTTTAATTCATGCTAATCATGGTTCAAATATCATTGATTATTTGTTGCAACAGTTGAAGGATGCACAAAATGAGGTATGATGGAGTGAAACGTGGTCACATCGCAATGAAATTATTTCATATAAATTTCTTTTTTATCATTACAGAATGTCCGACATGGTGGTTGTCTTGGACTAGGCTTATCAGCAATGGGTACTCATCGTCAAGATGTTTACGAACAGTTGAAATTTAATTTATACCAAGATGACGCAGTTACTGGTGAAGCTGCCGGTATTGCAATGGGTATGGTCATGTTGGGTTCTAAACATGCACCCGCTATTGAAGATATGGTCGCGGTAAGTGGAATTAAAATTTTAAAATAATTTTTTGAAGGGTGGTGGAAATTTTTTAATTATCTTTTGGTCGGATTCAATCGTACACAAGATTGGCTCAGTTATTCTGGCTCAACATTTTTGACTTTTTGTTTTTTTGAAATCAAGTTATATTATATTTCTAAATAGGTTAGCAGACATATATTCACCAAGCGTCTAAAGTATATTTAAAGCCGCATTAATGAGTAATAAAAACTCCAGTGGGGCCAGCCGAATTATTTCTGCCGTTCTTAATAAAGAAATTGCCTTTTTGCTTGCTCCCATTTTTATTCAGAGTGTATCTAGAGGTGTAGTCCCCGGTTATTTTAAATATTTTTTTTATCATGAAATCTAGTAATTTATCTAGTAATTCTTATGAAAAGAAACCTATCGGTTCATCCAAGCTCTTCCAGTACTTTAGTTTCAGTGAGGGGACCTCTAATTTTAAAGGCTTTGTTTTTAGGAGTTTTAGTCCAATGCGATCTATTAGGTTCTGCAGTTTCTTGCTGTCATGCTTGCTGCAGTCGCTTTACATGACTCCTGGCCAATTTTTGCATTACACCGCTCATATGCCCCATGTTCAAGTTTTGATCCCCAAAGCTGATTGCTATACGTGCAAATAGATTCAGTTCAGAGTTTCTCCCAATAACTCAGTGCATTATTCTAAATTTTTAATTTAGTTCTTGCTTTTCCTTTTTAAGTTGCGCTTTCCACCAGAGCTTATTGTTTAGCGTGAAACCGAGGTACTTAGCGTTATCAGAATATGGTTAACGAAATCAGTCTAATCGGAATATATTTTAATTTCTCATTTGCAAATTTTATATGTGTTGATTTCCTATTCTAACACTACCTTGTGGAACCTCTGCCAATATTTTCTTTAGTTTTGAGTATTCCTCTTCCTGTCGCACCCGGAAGTAACGATCATAAAACTAAAGCAATTCAAAATATGATTTTGGTGTATCTCGTTGGAGCTATTGATGACCGATCAATAGCTTGGGGGTCTTGGATGACCCGAGCCCGTTCGTTAGCTCGTAACACATAGTGAGTTTGACTTCGGGACGTTTTACGCGGGTGCGTCCTTCCAAGTGGATGTTTTTATGAGGAAAGAATGTGCTAGATTGTTGTTAACAAAGAGAGTGGCCTAAACGAAGTTTTGTCGTTATTCGGTTTATTAGGCTTAATTAGGAATCATTATGATTATGATTAATCATAATGATTAATCATTATGTTCCGACATAGTGAATCATTATGATTCACTATGTCGGAACATAACTTAGTGTAAAGATAGCATTGATTATGTGCTGCAGTTTTCTTGGTGCTTTTTTGGTAATGACTTTGATTATTTGCCCCGTTATCAAGTCATAACCTGGGACTTTTTTATCTGTGAAGTTTTTTACTTGTTTGGTTTCTTTCATAGTAACTGATAAAACATAATCCTCGTTTATTTTACTTATAGCTGTTAAATTTTTATTATTCGCTTGCCCAGTGTGTGTATTATCGCTGCGAGCCCAGATCCATCAAACATTTTAATGGGATTTTACTTGCATTTTAGGTCTTTACAAACCGTTGGTGGCCTTCCACGGGGAATAGTCTGTCTCAGGTTTGCCTGTCAGGTTACTAAGGAAGCTCGCACTTGTCTCATTTTTAACTTTATTTATTAGTAGTTTGTTTGTTGCACAAGTTGTTTAGGATTGTTTGGCCTTAAGAAACTCCAGTTCTCTGCCAAGTCTTACGAGCTTTTCTCTTTTCGTTAACCAACTTTCTCATTTTAACTGGATAGTTTATACTTTTTGTAGGCCACACTATGTACATTTTCAGTAAGGCTTTCCAGCACTTCTTCTATAATGTAAGCATTTAGGATCGGCACCTGTAAATTCACCCTTTCTTCGACTAGATGCCAAAAGTATTCCCAGTTTTCTTTGTTACTTCTTAGTCTTGGAGGGCTTGTTTTCTTATTACCGTGCAACTTTTTGTCATTAAAACTATAGAATGGTCTGCTGATAAAAAAGCTCTTTAAGCTCTTTTTTACTTTCGACTGCTAAGTAATTTTCGGAGATACCCCTTGATATATAGAAATCCAGAAGATCAATAATTTTTAGTAGGTTCCGGAGGTTAGTAGGTTGGCTACCTACTGGAAACTCACATTATGCTCTGCCTGTTTCAAATAGCCGTCTTCTTTTGGGAGTAGTTCTATTTGATCCCCAAAATATGTTTTTTGCGTTAGTCGCCTCCAATATTACAATTACTACCAAGCAATTTAAGTAGTTTAATGTAGTCGTCTTTTTTGGGTTATGTCTGGGTGGACAGTAGATTGTTGGTATACTATAGAACTTCTTATTTTTGGTTTCAATATAAAGAATAGCTTCCTCCTCTATGTTTAGTTCTTCATGATGTTCTAACTCTTTCTGCTGGATCTAGAGCTTAATAGCACTGGTATCCACGTATTTCGGCATACGAGGTTCTAGTAAAGTCACTTTCTAAGATTAGGCATATATCGATTTTATATACATTTTGTTGTGTTTACAAATACTTCTAAGTCTGAAATACGCTGCGCAAAGTCATTTGCATTCCAGGTAGCAATCCTTAAGTAGTGTGCCATTATTTTTTCTTGATAAAACAATCGTTTGGACTATAATTAAGGTAGTCAATAGGTTCTTTTACTTTGATGTTTTTTATAGAGCAGCTTTTTATTTGCAGCTCTTTGACTGCCTCGCAGCTTCTGTAATTTGCTGAGTGATTACTACATATATACATATAAATTTCACTGGTTCGTTCTTATTTTTGTTACAGCCTTCTGATAGATGTTTTCCAGTGCACTTTACATATCTAGGCTTCCTATTACAGTATTAGTGTATGTTGTTATACGACTGAAAGTTGATACACTGTCAATGCCCTCAGCATTGTCAAATGTTAGCATAAAAAGAGGAAGGTAATTTTGGTTGGTTCTCTTTCACCGTTTGCGTTTTTAGTGACCTTTTTCTTTAGTATGTTTTATAGCGTATAGGATTTTGAATCCTTTCTATCCACGATTTTGATTGGTCCATGACTGTGATTGGTCCTTGACTTTGATTGGTTGCACAGCTTTGTTTGAACCATTCGATGTTTTGAGCAGTGATTGGATTTGATATTTCTGAAGGTTTCGGGGTCCAGCGCATTCACTTTCCAAACGATAAATTCAGTGCCGTGACATTTAATGAAAATTAAATTAAATTTTATTTCATATTCACTAACATTAAGTAGGTTAATGGGTGAAGGTGGTATCTCTTTATGTATTTGTTGATTTTCCTGCAATTTTTGGTTAATTACGTTAGGTGTATTAACTAGTGGTCTTTCTTTCAGTTTCAGTAATAAGTTTTTATTTATAATCACTAGGTCCATGTATGACTGATCAGGTCGGTGAGGTTTTTGTTTTCTTACGCCCTGTGCTGATTGTTGAACCTCAGACGATGATTTTACTTTCCTTTTTTTGTTTTGAAGTTTAGTTTTAATTTGCCTTCGTATAAAACTCGTTTCATACACCAATTCATTTTCATCTGTTTCTATATAGCAGTTATATTTTTTCAAACCACATCCGCTAAAAAAAACAAAAAAAGGTATTCGCTTCCGCACTTGCAAAATAATTTAAATTCCGCATCCGCAAGATCGGAATGAAACAAATCGTTTACTATTCAAATCTTTATACGAATTATATCACAAGTATTGATTGCATACTAATCTTACCGCAAGGAAACCGCACTGACACCATCGCATCGAGGTTGCAACTTGCCTTGTAAACCTTTCAAACGTTTTGCCTCCATGAATCAGCTCCGTAAGCTTTAAAATCATACTGAACTTGTGAGAAAGACCACACGACAAACACACGGACCAGGTACGGAGAAGTGTGGGTTTGCATCATCATCTTCGACGGTCGGCGGAATTGCGGTGCGGGCGTAATGCGGCCATGTAAGCGATAAAATGAGAAAATTAAAATGCATTTATGATGTGGATGCATTTGCTCTCTATTGAGTTGTCATCATTTTTCTAGCGATGTCTTTAAATCTGCATTTTCTCTGGGGAGTTGGCTCCCCCAAGAATCTTTTTATTTTGGTGTGTTTTACATTGTATTGAAGTTAGCGTTTGGTCTGCGAATGTGTATTTTATTTCCTTCCTACCTTTTAAAATCCGTAGAATCTGATGAGCTTTCTCCGGTTCTGTCACCGCAGGGACGCGCTCTCTAGCGCTTAAATGTGCAAATGTTAACACTCTCTAGCAAATGTGCAAATGTTAATACTCTATTTAAAAAACACGACAGATTGAAATTAACGAACTGCCAGCCAATTTCCAAATTAACAAAAATTTTAAAAGTGTCAAAACTTGATGAAATGTCGTATGATATCTAAGGAAAGACTTAAGCACTAGAGCCGCTCTTTTATTCCTTAAAAAATGTAAAGTGTGCATTTTCTTAGCACTTCTAAGACTTTCACTACTGTCCATTGTGACATATTCAATTCAGAGGATCCATGTTTAACTCAAGCTAAAATAGTATTTATAGAACATA
The DNA here is from genome assembly GCA_963556175.1 of Tipula confusa. Lineage (NCBI taxonomy): Eukaryota > Metazoa > Arthropoda > Insecta > Diptera > Tipulidae > Tipula > Tipula confusa. Next base: position 67,790,673 of record OY744476.1, read on the forward strand.
CTTAAAGATATTTCCCGCAAACTTGGCTATAAAATTAAATGGGCTTAAACTGGTTTAAACCACTATACTTATTTACTTTTCTTTGAGTTTCTCAAGCCACGATAGTCATAAATGTAACTCGTTTTGGAAAAGAAATATGCGACCATATTCTTCGTAATGTTTCGTGTTGTACACGGATTTTGACGCCATGGTATTTTGTAATAATTTAGGCGTATTCATAGGCGTTGTTTCTTTATCGGTCAATTTATACGTGACCCGCATTACGCACATTGTCTACACCTAGCCAAATTTGTATGCAATATTTTATGTTGGCCAACTCTATGTGGCCACAATCTCACGTTATGTCACTTTACGAGTTTCGTCTATTAAATTTCACATCGCATCGTTGTGGTTTGTCTTTGAGTGAACGCCAACTTAAGAATAAAAGAAAACCATTTTGATTATTGAAGAGAAACGAGAGAAAATCAAATATGTAAATAGTTTTTTTTGTTATTCACTGTCATTATAACTCTGATTTTTCTCGAACAGACACCACACAGTTCAAGTCATATTTAATAATTTTGCTATAAATTTTATCCACACCAGTAGCTGTTCTTTACTAATTTTCTCAAGAAACCATATAATTTGACTTTATTTCTTTTTATAATCATTTTTGCACTACTAAACATGTAAATGATAAAAATTCTAATATTCTATAATCCAACATCTCAAATTATGAATTTCACATTTCAGTAAGTGTTTCAAGAATCACATAGTCGAACGCAAAATTGGAAAATTAAATTTTGTAAATTAAGTCGAGTTAAATTATGCCTCTTAAATTACTTATAAAATCAAAGTATCCACCTTCGGGTTGTCGTAAGAGGCAACTAAATCTAGGTTTGATCACTTAATTGAAATCCTGCATCCTTAAAAAACAGAATGCTAAAAACATCAACAAAAGAAAATATGGATAACGCTAAAATTTGAATTGAGCTTTGCTCACGATCACCGCCAGTCGCTAAGCAAACCAGGCTTGTTTATGATACATGAGTCATGACAGACTTTTGTTTGGTACTCGTTGCTTTCCAAGAAAATCGAAGGACAGTGAATTTATCTGAAGGCTATACGTTGCTTTCCAGTGGAGATAACCTCGGCAATCTTGGTGTTGGATTTCTTCTTGGGCTCCAGATGAAAAATACTGTTTTAGATTTCAAATCCGTCGTTAAATGTATGTTTAAATTTCCTTCTACAACAATTTGGAAGATTTGTTAGGATCCACATCTTAGATCTAGATCTGGCAAAAATCAGACTGGCTTATGTGAAAATATAGGACGCGATGTAAAAGGAGGAAAAGCTGTAACTACTGGATCCATTTGTACGTTTTTCGGCTTCCGTTGGTTTTAAAATCAATGAGTTCAAAATAAAATATATGGTTACTGGTATTAGAGCCCAATACACAATGGATCCTATAGTAGTCTACCCCACATTCGTGTTTTTAAGGATTGACGGGTATCCGATACCTCAGATCCCTAGTCAGTAATGGTAATTGTTTGGGAAAAAATATAAAAGCTTTAAACGGCTGATGCAGCAATCTCTGTATGATAAGAAGAGCAAGTATAAGATAAGAAGTAGGATAAGAAGGCAGGCCACAGGTTGTTGTCCGCAACGATGGCTCCTCGGGATAGCGAACGACCTAGCTTCTACAAGTTGTCTAGAACAGCTAACTCGAGATCGAATCCGATGGAGCCAGGTACGGACCAGCAATGGCTTGTAACGGGTGAGCCATTTAAAAGTTTAAATTTAAAAATGCAATGAAACAAAAACGATTTGAAATTTTGCCAAATTTATTTTTTTGTTGTAAGTACAATTGTTCCGGTTAGAGATAGAATATTTTTTTATTAATATAGCTTCCGCGGCTGGCCTCACAGTACCCCATTCGATCGGACCAATTTTCAAGCACTTTTTCAAAAATTGAGTGTATGGGGTCGTATTTTGGCAATGGCATCACGAATGTTGGCCTTCAAATGCTCAATTGTCTCTAGTTTGTCGGAATAACACTTGTCTTTAACTCGCAATTCGTGTTACATCGCAGCTTCTTGCCGGTCGATTGACATCACCATTCCGGCTAATTAAACGGCAATCAAACGTTTGACGCAATAAATCGATTGTGGCATGAGATGTGTGGCAAGTTGCACCATCCTGTTGAAAGCAAACATCGTTCACATCAATACCATGAAGAGCGGGCGCAAAAAAATCAGTCATCATGGTGCGATAGGTGTCTTCATTGACTGTAATGGTTGCGCCGTCCTTATTTTCAAAGAAATGTGGGCCAATGATGCCTTCGCTCCACAAGCCGCACCAAACAGTCACTCGTAATAGGTGCATTGGCTTCTGTAAGACCACGTGTGGGTTTTCTGAGTCCCAAATACGGCAATTTTGCTTATTAACTTACCCACGAAGATGAAAATGAGCTTCATCCGAAAAGATGATTTTTTTGGCAAAATCGACATCATGGTGCAGTTTCTCGTTGGTCCATCTAGCGAAGTGAAAACGAAGCGGATGGTCATACGGCTTCAATTCTTGAACTAATTGAACTTTGTAAGGCGTCATACTGAGATCTTTTCGCAAAATTCGACGTAAACTGGTTCGTGAAATGTTCAATTCTTAAGAACGACAACGAGTTGATGTTGATGGCTTCTCACGCACACTCTCAGCCACACCTTCGATATTTTCGGATCTACGCACTGTACGAGCACGCTCACGTCTTGGCGCATCATACAATGAAACCAGTTTCACGAATTTTAACAATAAATTTGCGTATACCGGCCATTGTTGGTCCTTCTCTGTCTTTGTTTTGGAAATAAATTTCCAATAAATGCCAACGTTGCTCAAGCGTAAATCGATTCGTTTCGTTCAGTGGAGGTAATATACTGAATTTTGTGACAGAATAGAATTACATAAGTATTGCCAGATTCGAAATAACCGGTGGTTCAAATTTTAACCGATAGATGGCCCACCTTTTAAAAACCGTTTTATTATAATTATTATAATATTATATTTTAAAAGAATTGGGAAAACTATTCACAATTATTTTATGTATTTAAAAGTTGAACTAAATCATGCATTCACAAAAATGTGAGCATCAGTTTACAGATAATTTACAGAATTGCTCTTATAGCTTCGTACACAAAATGAATGATAAATGCGTTGAAAGTTTTGCAGAAAATTTTCTCTTATTATTGTAATTCATTATTTCAATATATTTTTTTGCTGCGGTTTAAGACAAACTTTAATCAAACCTTAATCAAGTTTGACATTTTTTTTTGTTTTTAATGAAACTAAGTTCTTAAAATTAAGTTTTTTACTTCTGCAAAAATATCTGCCATTTGTTGTTCATGACTTTAGTTTTCTAAATATTGAATTCTATCATGGAAATTATTTATACACAAGATAATTTTCGAGAAAAATTAAATTAAAATCAAAATATTAAATTTCAGTGAAAATATTTTAATTTTATTTGTTGTTGTATCATCTTTGATTATTTACTATTGTCTTTTTATTATATGTATTTAAATATCTAACACAAAATTGTTAAAACCCACGACAAAAGAACAACAAAAAATATTAGATGCGTGTGATGAATTGATAATAAGGTTTTAGCTATGTCAGACAAAAAAAAAAATTATAACAAATTTAATTCAGTAGAGGCATAGTTTCCTATTCCCATTTTAATAACGTTGTTGAAATAATTAAATTTTGTTGTCCCTATCGTAATTAGATTTAATTTTAAAATACGATCTTTAACGATGATAAACATGTGTCTCAGTCGCAAACAAAATAAAATAAAATGTTGTTTAATTGCTTAGTAAAAATCACGTAAAATCCGTTACCGTTCCGCTGAATTTTCCAAATTGAATTTTATTAATTTTTTTATTTTAATATACATCGCTAGGTTTGACTAAGACAAAAATATATAATATCTATATTTATCCCTAACTCTGTACATATTTAGAAAAAAAAACTTCATAATTATTTATTAGCATATCATTTAAGAAACTAAAAAAAAAGAACAAAAATTAATGTTTAAATAACTTAGATGAGAAACATCGGAAAACATGCGAAATAACACCAGCTGTGCGCCACTACTCGAACCATTTTCCAAATTAAATAAAAAACTTTACTATGACAAAACTTAATTTGGTTGTTATATTTTAGGAAATATTTCAACCTATCCAAACCCAATTTTTACGCGATTTTCTTTTACGTTTTAATCGCTTTGCTTATTCACAAGACGGTTAATGTTGCTTTTTGTTTTTTTTTTGTTTTAAGTGAAATCTTCAATTTAAATAATGAGACAAAAATATGTACATGGTGGTATATGAAAGAAAAAGTTTTTGAATAATGGACGTGGATATATAGTAAATGTGCGTGTTAAAAGATGGTGAACTTGGTAATATATTTATTTTTAGCAAATAAATAAAAACATTTTATGTTTAGCTGGTGGCAAAGATTAAAATTTATACAAAAAAATATGATTCGTTCATTTAAAAGATTTAAATATTTGGTAACTTTAAAATATATTTGGCTGTTTTCTCTAAAGATTCCGCTTTTAGCCCAGATGTGTTTATTTGGTTTTAAAGATGTAGAACACTGGCTCAATTATTTTAAAATCAAATTCAGTTTTAAAATTCATTGCTAAAATGTGGATATCTTGCGGCCTTTGACTAAACAATTTTATGTGGACTGCAAGTTAAATTTAGTTCAAAGTATATTTCAGGCCAAGAAGTAAATGGTAGCAAAGAGTGAACTGGTATTTTCCAGTAGTAAAACTAGGATTTTAATTTTTATTATTTTTATGGCCGTTATTTGTCTTGTTGTATCCCAATCCTTAGCTCATGAGGAGTACAAGTATTAATACCCGAATCAAATCCAGTAATTATTCCTGCTTTTATCCCATTTTTATCGAAATGGTTGTGAGTTAGATTCAAAGTCATTTGTGGTAAATGATGAGTCAAAATTGGACGTACTAAATTAAAGCTAGTTCTATGGATAATGTATTACGGTGCAAATATAATTTCCATCATCAATATTCATGAGCCATTTAATAAAATCTAGATCACTCATATTAATTGTTCTCATATTTTCTTTTAACATTAATACAGCAAAACTTTATGATTGAATTACGTTTTTCTCTTCTAACAAAAGGTTTTACTTGCCAAAAATCTGATGCTCAACCAAACAATAGATTTTTTTCCATTATATCTTAAATCAATTCACTGCCTACTTTATGAGCTAAGGCTCATAATGTCCCGGAGTGTTATTTTTAATCCAACATACCAACAGATCGTGTTTTTAGAGATTTACAAGTAAGGGCTTAAACATCCGATTTGGTGAAGCGTTGAAGCAGAATAAAAAAATTACATGATCTGTGGCTATATACTTTAAATCTACATATATCCAACACAGCGTTAGTTTCCAGACAAGCTTTTTCCAACTACAATCCATACCTGATCTGGATTACACACAAATTATTTTAGCCTACAGTTTTGTAAGAAATTATTTATATGCCGGCTGACGAAAGTTCCTGTTTCATCTTTAATTTTAATGTTATGACGCGGGTGTCTTTATAGAAAACCTGTCATTAAACTTGTACTGGCAGAAAATTCATATTGCTTACGTTTCTGGCCTAATGTTTGCAGGTCTTTTTCTTTCATTTGATTTTATACAATCTGAATTCCATCTGCTTAATGGTATTTTCGTCAACTGATATTTTCTGTTTTACAAAACCCTTCTCCAATTTCACAATGTCTTTTGTGTACAGTGTTACCACATGTTTCAAAATAAAAGCTTCATATTTATAAAAAAAACTTCCAGGAAAATAACTTGACTAGAAATTCAAAATATGCAAATACATCAACTCGGTTTGGGTTGTTTTGTATAAAATTATAAATATCACGGCCGGTTCCTTCGACAAATTTTAGTAAAATTCTGTAAGCATGGTTAGCAGATAATGCAAAAGAATGACATGTACATTTAAGTAGGACTATATTGGGATAGTTATTTTTTTAATAATCTGACGAAATAGTTTGCTCCTGTAATAACATTTGCTTCATTCGTGGCAAATACCATCATCATTTTTTTTTGTGATTATTGGATCATTCAGTGCAAGTGTTCACAATTACTTGACAAATTCCTGACGCATTGCAATTTTCCACTTTAATGAGCAAAAAATAAATCGTGGATCTTGTTGTTGATGCACGTATTCGAACCACTATACTAAGAACTCTAGTATATTAGTTATGTCTATGAATTCGTCTACTCAATAGAAAACGGCGGGTTTTAGATTGGTTTGTTTCGTTTCTCCAATAACCTTTTTTTTCTACCACGGATGTGGTTTTTGTTCTCGCACAAGAAATGGATTTTACAATTGCGGAATAATAAATTGTTGCTTTTAGCATGGGTAGTAAGTGATCCATAGTTTAAAAAAAATATTCTGCCCTGCACAAAAAATACTTAATTGAATTTCGGCCATACACACTTTCTTACTATGAGCAGTGAAATCGTTAATGTTTTAGAAATTTATGGGACTATTTAATGCTGCACTATATGGTTGATGTACGTCTTAGTTTTGCTGTGTGTGTATAAATCTCGAATTCGCCTTTAATTCAGAATAGCAAGAAAAACTTGATTTAGGTATGAAAAACGTGAAATCCTTTTTTCGGTAAAAAAAAGTTAAAAACAAAGATAAAACTTGGCAACGCTGCTTGTGTATGATGGATGAAGTAAGAGCTCTTAATTTTGTTCCAGCAATCTTAGATTGTCTAATATATTTTAAATAATTTTTTATCGTTCTTACGAAAGATTCTTTCAAATTCAAATGTTTCCCTACAAAAAGGGAAAATAAATTTATAGGGACCAGTGCAGATCATTTCCATATTTTTTTAAACATTAACACAGCAAAATGTATGATTGAAGCACGTTTTTCTCTTCTAAGTTCTTCCTTTTCTAGGTGCTAACCAATCAAATCAACACATCTTAACCATGTAACAAGATTTACTAATCAAATCATCAAAAAAAAAAAAAAAAAAAAAAAAAAAAACAATAAGAATAAAAACAAAGTGAAAACTGAGTAAAAAATGTTTTTACTCTGTTTTTACATTTTATTTATTTTTGTTTCGCAAACGAGTGATTTGATTGGTAAATCTTGTCACATGGTTTAGATGTGTTGATTTGATTGGTTTGCATGCGGCTGATATGCTACGCGCACGAGCCGCATACGTGCAGCCGCCTTTAATGTAAGAGATTTGCTGCTATTCCTGTCCATTCAAGTAATAAAGTAATTAAAAGTTAAATTTTGCTTGATCGCATCCTCGTTTCTGAATTGAGAATCGTTTGGAGAATTTTCCATGAACCATGCAAATGGTTATTCAAATCCCCACATGGTCCATGTTTATTATGCTTAAGGAGTCCATCATAAAGAAGCGGATTTTCAATTCAATCAGGAATTTCAGCTGATGTTGTATTGCCAATATCCCGGGCTGGCAAATTTAAAACATTTTTGTTTAAAACAATAGATAAAACATGATAAAAACAAATGATTTAGTTTAAAAGTTAAAAACATTAAACAAAATTGTATAAATTCAAACGAATAGGATTCTAATTGAGCGGGATTTAAGCTCAATCTCTGAAACTGGTCTGCTATATTGGCAATGATGTGAGACGGAGTGTGTGCTTCTTGTAGTCTTTTGTTGCAAGCTTGTAAATCGGATACTGAACATTAAGTGATTTTATCGATGTTTTTGGCAAGCTGAATCCACAACTCGCCGATTGTGCAATTGTCTTTTTAAGCTTGATCAAGAGCAACGGTAACTCATTTTAGTTTTGTTAGAAAATACTCCGCCATTATCTTCATGGCCGAATTATTTATTTTAGATGAAATTGCAGCGTCGATCCAACAGGTGGATTAAAAACTTTTATTAAAATTTGTCAAATTTTATGGCTAAATAATTCGTTGCATGATTCGATACAAACATCTAAAGTGTTTCAGCGCACATCACTTGGTAATTCAAAAGTTTTACCACCTACTTGCTTATACTTCGCAGCTGGATAATGATGATTTTTAAAATATTTTATTATCTGTTTTACGTCTCTATCTTTTTTAATGTCATTGTGGCCAAACAAGTTAGCGGCTTTTATCCGCAGTGTCAAAAGAATTAATCACGTTCGTTCGTTAACAGGGCAAATTACGCAGGAAAGAAAGAACTAGCATTTTCAGTGAAATTTTTTTTATGTATAAATGTACTGTCATACTACAGATATTCATCTTAGCTAGAAAAAATGACTTTTGAGGAAATTGAAGTTTATATTTACAAACTTGTTTTGCATAAAATTGTTAAATAAATAAATCATGTAATTGTTTTTTAATATTAACAATTATAATATGTACAACAATTTGGCCGCATAAAAATTAAAAATAATGTTTTTTATGAAAAAATAAACAAAATAGTGTTTTGTCTATAATATTAAAATTTTCTTTTAAACATTGTAATAATTTAGTTAGATACGGGTTTTTTTTCTGATGATAAGTTAGCTTTGTTTAAATCCACCAATGGGAAATATCACTTAGGCCAGTTTTGTAAAATAGTCAATTTGCCTTAAGTACAATTTATACTAGTGCGAACTAAGTAATTAAGACTTAACTAACACATTTGAAATAAATACGCCTTATCTGAAAATTATATAGATAAGGTGTTTATGCTTAAAATGCTTTAGTTAAGTTATTCTGGATTAGACCAAGCTTCGTTTTTTGTTAGCATGAAATATATTTTGGTTAATTATACATTTTCTAAATATATATTTTTAATTTTTTTTATAAATTGCAATGATCATAAAGCATATAGAAATATCTTTCGATTTGCATTTATAACTCAATTTAGCTAAAAATGTAGATAAGGTGAACATCTGTAGTACGGCAGTGTAGTTCTTAAGTAAGTCCCATATTATACTGTATTTTCATATGATAATGTAATATGGCCCTTATATAATTGTATCTTTTAGTCAAAAATAGACCAACGACTATTTTCTAGCGAAATTGGAATTCCCAAAAATCATTATAAAAGAAATGTAGTATATCAGAACCAACAACAATGTTTTTTTTTTGGTTTTGAGTGTGTACTTTATTTTAAATAGTATTATATATTTATATGAATGAGCGAGGTTTTTATTATAAAGCGTTGCTGATAATTGTGGGTTTATGCTTATATAAAAGAAGAGGAAATTTAAAACTCAAATTGTTTAACATGGAGATCCTCACTTTCAATTACGATTGAGTTAAACCATTAATTTTCGAACAGTTTGCTAGTGGACACACGCAATACCATCAAACTGTTATAATTATTTTGACATTTCTTCGAAATCGAAAGGGCGTCATTTTCTTTTTAGTGTGATTCGTGTCAACAGATATTGTGATTAATTTTTGTTCTAATTAATGTTGTGAAATTTGCGTTTTATCCCAAGAGCAATTTTAAATTGTTTATTTTTTGATAACTTTTAAAAAAAAACGTTCAAATGTGAAATGTATGGTAAGATTACTATACTAGACACCACTTTGAAAATCTTCTTACCATATATTTTAATGGTAATTGTATATAATCATGTTAGGTGGGGACTCAAGGGAAGACAGCTTTTAATTATACTTGACTCCGATTAATTTATTAATCCTACCAATCATTTTCGAACAATAATATTCGTTAAACTGTCGGGGTTTTAATAATATGTCGGTCAAATTTTGGCTGATTTAAATTATATTTGGCCCACTCTACGGAGGTCATTTAGACAAGTTAATTGGGGAAAAACTAAAGAAGAAGCTAAATCGTACGATATGGCTGCCCCAAGAGAAAGCTTCTTGCATAATTTTGTGCTTTTTCCTGCGGCAATCAATATTCTTTGTTGCTTTGAAATAAAAATAAGGAATATATGATTGAGTATATGTGCCGCAAGGTATGAGCATTGCACCAGTTTCGAATCATAAGCTAATGCTATAAAGGATATTTAATCCGCTTTAAGGATAATACTATTTACTCTAGAGTATTTCAACCTACCTAATGCTGCAAACGGATAGCTAATATTTACTAAGTCCAATTCAATTTTTAAAAAGAGAATCAGATATTCAGATAACCGATAGTAGTATCTCTTTTTTTTACCCCATGCACTCAATTGTACCTTAAAAATTTATTTATGCAACTGAAAATAAAAACAGAAAATATAATAATTGATACTATCTATAATAATTGATTGTTACAACTTGGAGCTGGAACATTTTTTTCGGGGACGACTTACCACCCGAAACTATTGAAATTAAATTAAATTTGTGATGATGACTTGGTGACAGAATCTTTTGCAAAGACACAGATAAATTAATCAATCCTTAGCTGGGTTTCTTAAGGGAAATGAGTATAAGTTACGAAAAACTGTTAAATTAATTCAAGGGATTCTTATAAAATATTATCTGTTTCTTTCAAGTACATTTGTATTTTTCTGACAAAATTTTATTTATTTTTTGATTACAATAATCACATTTGTTTTAAGTTACTGGTTTCCGAATATGCAGATACCTAACTAATTCTATTAATTTATTATATAGTATATTGTGGAACGGTATATATACATAATTCTATTAGTACATGGTATACATATAATAATATGTGAGTACCAATTATTTCATATACATATATTTAATGTTCGTATAATTTAATTTTAATAATTTATTTTTAACATTATAAAAATAACTCGATACAAAGGTTTTCGGTTTTTTAAAAGCTTGCTTGGTTTAAAAATAGATTTATCATTTTATTCTATACAATTTCTATGAAACATAGGAGTTTTTGTTTAAACGGAAGCCGATATATTTAGATATTGTTAAAGACAATTTTCAGAATTATTATCAAAGCCATATACAGCTATAAATGAAGACATTGAGTGAACAAAGGTGAAAAGTTAATTCATAGTAATTGAATTGTCAAAAATTGTTATATTTATAAATACTTGACGAGTTATCAAGAATTATCATTCTGAGTGATCTAAATCTTCGTGTTAAGTGTTCTCGCACAAGTACTTCAAGCAGGTTTCATATATAGTTTTGATTGTAATTGTTTTGTGTTTTCTCAATGTTTTCCATTTATTAAATAGATATTGACTAGATTAAAAAGATAGTGATGATATAAAAAGCTAGGCACCAGAGCTGAGCTATAAGCTATAAATAAAATAGAACATTCAACGGTATTGGAATATCTGATCTAAGTATACTGGATAAAAGCTTAATACTAATTCTTGGGAACTTTTGAGTGTAAATTCATATAATTGGAAGTTATTTTTAGTTTAACTTCGAATTTCCCTTGTACACTTAGCCTAACAACAATTTAACGATGTAAGTTAGGGTTGTTAATTAGTCTTGTCATAATCTATCAACAGCTTTTTCCATTTTTTATGAAATGCTAAATCAGATAATTTATTTTGCTGACTATCTGTATATAAGTTGCTGAATTAGTAATATCTGGTTACCGTCGGTTGTACATAGGGAAGGTTAAAATACTTGCTTATACGACGCCGAGAAATAAAACAAATGTTTGTTGAATTGCCCATCTACAAGATTTGCCAATTCTTAATGCCATAATTTAGTTTAGTAGTATGTAGTGAAATAGGTCGCTAAAAAACCGGTAAAAAAATAAGCTAAGAAACATATTCAAACATGTTAAACTCGCGGCGGAAATCGTGATGGGCCCAAGATTTAGTTTTGCGTAAATAAATCTCTGAAAGCATTATTTGAAATTGAAAATAAGCCGATACGACAACGGCAGGGAGCCAGGAAATACTTTATTGAAAAAGAAAATCGCAAAATAATGGTCAGAAAAAGTAGTAAGTTTTAAAAACATTTAAAAAATTTTTAAAAAATAACCAAAACATAGAACAATAAAATAACCACCGTTAAAGCAAGAAAACGAAAACCCATTTCTAACGCTAAAAACACAAATTTACTAGATATAATTTTAACAAAACACTTAATTCATTATAACCTAATTTAGCAAGTACGACATCCTTGCACATGATTCATCTGAATTTGCAAATGAAAATATCGAAACTTCCAAATCAACTGAAATTAGTAACTCAAATCAAAATGGTTTCAAAAACTTAATTTTACTGATTAAATACTTTTTGTCTCTTGCTTTAACATTTATAATCCTTCCTAAAAGCGCAAACTTTATTATTTCGTGTAGGCTCTTAACGGTTTATTCTACATTTGCCCTTTATGTGAGACCCAACCGTCTGTCTCTATCCATTTTGTCTGAAATAAAAGAAAAGTTCTGTGGCTGTTGTAGTTCTTCAATAGGGTTTTCAAGAACGCATTTCTCAGCACTTTTCGTTGGAAAATAACACATGGCTCGTGGTATTTTTCTCTTTTACTGATAAGAGGAATGCATAAATGTTTGCTCAACCCTTGCAAAAATTGCCGTCGTCGACCAGTTTTGAAGGGTTGAGTGCTTGATGGATTGTTGGTCGTAAATATAATATAAGCACAAGCCATGCGGTATCAATTATATTTGAAAAAATTGCTAGCAGCCAGAATCTTGTCCATGGTATAGACTGCTCATTTAGTTTTGTTATAATAGTGTATTATGTCAGGCTTGTGTTTTGAACATTAGGTTTTATCGTCATTCTTTTGTGTCGAAATTAAAACTAAAGCTCTGATGTTTCTCTCCAATACCAATATTTGTTGATAAATCAACCCGAGTTTTTGAAACTTTGAATTCAGCAGAAGAGCATCGTTTGTTTTTTCATGGTACGTATACTATTGAAAGTTTTCAACTAAATGACTGCTTCGCTAGGGAAATTAGCGTAAAAAACAACTCTCTTACCGAGCTACCAAGTTTACCGGTATAAATCTGTCCGTTTAATGGGTACGTATAGATCTTACTCATGAAACGGTTTCCAGGCCATAGGCTTTTATTTGAATTTTTATTTTTTAGCCTTCCACCAATATAGCGACAAATTAAATGTTCCATCGATGTATTGAGCAAAACGCAAAATACATCTACGTTATTTAACAGTTTCGTGCTTGGTTTTGAACCCACAAAAAATGATTCGCGAAAAATATTACGGCTTTGTAATAATTTAGTTGGTTGATATTTAATCCAATACCAACAACAGCTGTATTTATTTTATCTGCATTTCCTGCACTTGTTTCAATTAAAATACCACCCAACTTTTTGCTTAAATAGTAAATTAATATAGTAATATTTTCTGCATATACAAGAAACATAAAAATACCGGAAATTAATTTGTATCTAAATCATTTCCATATAAAGTATAAGCGATTTCCAATTCTACACCGCGGTAATTTTCAAGATTAAAGATTTGTGCCGACAAAGTCAAGTTTAACAAACTAAAAGATGACTTAAACGCACTCATTTAATGCCATCTAATGCTTCTCATTTAATGTGAAATGTTTAGCATATTCATAAATGAATGAAGCGTTAAAGCGCTTTAATGTAACCATATCGTCTAATTAAATATTTAAAGAGAGGTGGTTAGAACATTCATTACTATTCCTTAACTTTACCTTCTTAATTTACTAATCCTTTCTTCTTCCTTTCAGTCGGTTATGAATTTGGATTTTCAGTCACCGTTTCTTTCATTTTATATAAAAATTTTTGGAACTGGTGTGAGTTTTACATCTTCGCAAACCGTCTATCATACTTTACAGTTTCTTACCGGTTGACCTTCAACATTCAGCTGTATTATCAAAAACAATCCATAATAAATTTGGTTTGGGACTAAATAATTTATTGGAGGCTCAATTTATAGGGTTTCTTAAATTCAACCATTGTCTTGAAATGTTTTTTTACCGTTTTGGATTAGTTTTTTAAGGTTTTGTTAGCTTACAAACATATAACTGCCAAACAAAAAATTGTCTGCGATCATTGTTGGAGATACTTTAACCACTATATCGAGTATCGTGTACTCTGAAGTCATTATAAGGTGTCTCTATTATTATTTGTGTCTCTATTACATTTTTGTCCACAACATATCTCCGCAACACTTTCTGAACAATGTTTGTTATCTCAAACAATGATGATTGAGATTATAGTGTTATAGTTGTTCGAAATCAGTTAATGAGGCCTTTTTTGTGAATACGAGTGTTACTTTTTATATTTCAGGACTAGAGTACAAATATTTATCGAAATTTGCTTTATTTTTTTCTTCAAAATATTGCAAAATCCAAACCATGCATTTTGGACGCATTAACACCTTCTTCAGGCGAAAAACGTTGACCTAACAATTTATTTTTGTAGGAATAAAAATAAGTAATTTAGTCCCAAAGGAGGACTATATCACGAATGAGCCAATAATTCGATGTTTTGGCCGCCTTAATATTTATTTATTTGTATCAATGTGTGACAGAGTTCGCATTGTCGTGGTGGAGGAAGACGCGCCGTCAGTATTTGGTATTTCTTATTTCGCTCAAAACTTCTCGCAAAGAAATGAGTGTTTACTACTCAGAATTGACTATTCTACATTGCACCAATAGTACGGTTGGCTCATAAACTACGTCGAAAGTTATAAAAATAATCGCACAAAAATCATCACGACTTTCGAACTCGGTACCTCCCGACCCAAACATCGCAGCTTTAACCATTCCATTTTACCATGTTCGGTAAAATCCTTTATGTGGATCAAAATAATTCTATTTAGCTTATTAGCTCGGCTGTATTATCTAAAGCAACGGTTTTACATTTTTAGTTATCACACTTAAAAGTAGTGGCGCAAAAAAGTATAATGAGTTGCTTTTCGATGGCAAATCAGTAAAATGCATGTTTCTCATATTTTCCAATATGACTTTTTTTAATAGATGTGAAAAAGGTTGACGTATACGAAATATAACTGTTAACATAAAAGTTATTGTGTACGTCATCTTTTTTCAATATTTCGACTTTTTTTTTAATATTAATACCTATATGTTTCACATTTATTTTGTGACAGTTGCTTTAATAATATATCAAGAAATACGAAAGCACAAACAAAAATGGAAACTAAATTATTTATTATAATTTTTTTTACTTCCTTTTGCGACACTTGTAAGGTACATGCAAGTACTTGAAATATTTATAATGGAAAGTGTCTAATGTTAAACTAAAACTCTTCATCAACTATTAAATTTTTTCGACTAAATTGTCGATTTTTCTGAATGATTAACTGAATCATGATTAATAACAAATCACAAGTTGATTCGTATATAAAATGTGACATGTACTTTAAAACCTATAACAAGTACTCAAAAATATATTATTGAGCCTATCAGGGATTATCATTTCTACAATCTTTAACAACTGTTAACAAGTCGAAATATTCAGTTATTTCAAAGTGGGAAAAGGTAGAGATAGAAATCACACAAAATCAGTTATCTACGGAAACCGTGCGTGTTATAAGCTAAAACCATATAAATTAAAGTTCTGTTAACAAAAAACAAAATTATTGCATGAGTTTTCTAAAGTCTAATCTTTTAACCATATCTTTATTTTTGTTGGTTGCTTAATTTACTAAAAAAGTAATTTGACTTATCTTTTGGTTTTCTGAATTGCTCTTCTTAAATGTTGAGTTAAACTGTTCAAATTAGTTTTATACTGGGAAGCTCGTCATTTTATAAAAGTAAATTTCTTTAGTTAATTTTTACTAAAGTTCTCGATTCTAGTTTAGTTATAATTCAAAGATAAGTTATTAAATGTAAATGGATCAATAAGCTCTGGTGTTTTGATTAGACCAGTTGACTACGTTGCTTTTTCAGTTGACAAGGTGTTAGTACCGTATTTTCTTAAAAGTTTTAGAGTTCTTTATCTTTATCGATAAAAAGACCACGACATCTGAAGTTTTTGTTGAAGATAAGACCCTTAGTCCCTTGCCAAAAAATGGCATAAATTCTATACTGCTGGAATGCAGGATATTATAGGATGTATGCCGTTTTTTTGTGTAGCAACTCTTTCTGTTTTAGGTTATCTTTGAATGTTTCGGGGTTTCTTCTGGTTTGTTTACTTTTATTTTTAATGCGTTAGAATTCAATAACATCAATGCTTGAGTCTTTAAGTAGATTAAAATATTGGGCTGACAAGAATAAAATTATATCTGAGTCTTAATATGGTTTCAGAAAATCGAAAAGTACGAGATTGCTTGGCCATTCTGACAACAGATATTAACATATAATTTTGTTGGAGGAGGAAATATTAGCTTGTTTCTAGGACGTATCTGGAGGGTATGACAATGTTCAGATTGATATTTTATGTAAGAAACTCGATACTCTGGGCATTTCATCCAAGATAGTAAACTTTCTTTGGCCACTCTTTTAAGAAAAGAGAGCTAAATTTCGATTACAATAATCAGTTTCAACTTCAAAGAATCGGCTATCAAGGCTTGCCGCTAATCTATCGTTAAATATATTAGTAAATTGGTACAATGGTCTGGGTTTAAGTCTTAATGTTAGAAAAACTCAAATAATCGTTTTCTTGAGAAAACACGTCATCAACAGGTGCAACAATAGTCTAGATACCACCCCGGAGGTACATATAGATGAAGCAAAATATTTAGGATTTATTTTTCAGCGAAAGTTAAACTGGCCCCTCACATTAAAATACTGAAGTCAAAATGTTAAAGAGGAATGAATCTACTGAAATGTCTATCAGGTATAAAAAGGCGCGCACCCAGATTCTCTTCTCACTCTATATAAATGATTTATTCGATCCGTAATATAATAAGGTTGTATAAGTGTTTTCGTAATTCCGCAAACTCAGTTTAAAATAAAAAAAATTAAGTGAACAGTGAAATCTGTTTACGAATCTGTTTTGGTTTGATGCGTTTAACACATACGTTAACTCTTGAGATTCTGGGTGGCACAATGTCTATAGATTTACGGTGGTATTTGCGCATTTATAGATTTTTACTCTGTCTTCGATTTAAGTACCAATATCCGTTAAATGCAAAGCTTCCAAGACTAAATGCAGTAACAAACACAACAAAAGTCCTAAAAGTTTTCATGATTGTATGCGAAGCGTCCACTGCCTCTTTACTACCATTCAAAACTCATAGAGTCAGTAAGAGGAATGATACTGAGAAACAATGATTCAGACGAAATACGAACAACAAGCTTTACATTAAACAAGCTTTCCTTTCGAGTATTAAAGGATACGAAAGCAGCAATAATATTTATACAGATGGTTCGCGACAGAACGATTCCTATGAAATTAAAATCTTTAGTGACACATCTATCAGTGTAAAGAATAAGCTGTACCGAATCGTACGGAGAAGATTATATCGATATGACATGCGACGATTGACATACTCAATCTTTCCGAGAGTGTCTAACAAACATCTGTCGAAGGGATTGATAGGAAACCGAAAGGAAATTGTAGTAGTGAAAATTTCGTGAATTACGTCTACGCACTGCTGCTTCAAATCTCATCTTCAAAAAGTTAACATCGTCAACGACACCATGTCGCAGTCATAATTATTTGTGTCACGCAAAAATTGTATAATGTATCCTGCAAAAGTTAAAATTTGGGCCAAAAACTTAAACAATTATATTTTATAGTTATTGATGTTTCGTTTAGTCAGTGTCCGAAATCCATGACAAATATTTGTGAATACAAATTTTTGACATTAATTTGATAAAAACGAAGACACCACAAATTATCAGTTGGTCAGTTGCTATATAATTTTTGACAAATACCAAAACTTTATATAATAAAACCAAACTAATCTACTTGGTGTTGTAGTACCATTCAAAAACCGCATAAGAAAAATTTAAGCTTTTTCGTTGCTATGACAATTTCAAAATTACAAAATTAAATGTAATTTTACATCATAGGTTTTATACCTCATAAAAATTAATTTACAAATAAATAAGGCGGGGAAATATTTCAATCAATTATTATACTGAATATTTTTTAAATAAATGTCAAAAATAGTGTTCCCAAATATTTATCATGGGTTTCGGACACAGTCTTAGATAACAAAAAATTAAAAAATTTTTATAATTCATATAAATAAAATCAAAAAACAAATGGACAAAATTATAAGTGTCTCATATTTTTGGGACAAAATTATTTGTACCTCATCACAAAGTTGTCTAAAAACTACAAAATCAAGTCTAATTTATTCACTTTTCCCCATAAACTCAGTAGAATGTACTACCACCATTGTTGTTAACAACTTCTTGAAGGCGATGCGGCATGATATTGGGCCAGGTTTTCTATCATTTCTTTCGGGATTTGATCCCATAGGCATTTTATTTCGCCAAACATTTCATAAGGCGTTCTTCCAATAGTTGTTGCTATTTTTTAACAACAGCATTGTGAGATCTCCTACGCCATTATAGCTAAAACTACCCAAATCATTACTTTGCCTCCTCCGCTGCTCCGAGTTGGCATTGTTATGTTACGAAACTTTCTTTTTTGAAGTGTCGAATAAAAATATTAATCTACGTAGCTTTAATCTAAAGAGAAGCATGATTTCTCGGTCCATAATATTTTGCGCCAGAACTCGACAGGTTTCGCTAAATAGGTACGAGCAAAGTTTAGCTGTTTTTTTCTGTTCATCTGGCGTATAAATTACTAATGTACAACATTTTTTTTTGTTTTCCTTTATTTTACAAATCTATCTGCTTAAGAGACATTCAGTGTCTGTTTTTTTTTGATATCGGAGAAATCGGAGAGATAAATTTACTGTCAAATTTTCAGATATGCGTTTTTTTTTAATATCCGAGAGAAAAATTATCTCTCTGTGTCGTTTTTTTTTACGCTCCAATAATTATCGGATACGATCTTTTTACTCTGAAAAAATGTACAGATTATTTTATATTTTTTAGTAAATTCTAAAATGGCAACTCCGATTAATGTTGAGCTATCAGGTGACAAATAAAACTTTAATTTAGGGAGTTTAATGATGAAATTCATAAAATGATTTATTATTTTTGGTACTAAAAAATAACACAAAAAATATTTTTTTCGATCTGATAGATAAAAATCGGAGAAAAAAATTATCAGATATATCCGATAAATAATCTCTCTGATCTCTCCGATTTCTCCGATATCAAAAAAAAACACGGCCTCAGTAAATTTTTTGTTTTTTTACATTGTCATGATTAGAGTATTTTTATCCATTGATAAAATCTTACTTACATATAATTAGTATAAATTGATACAACACATAAATTTCACTATTATTGATTCGATTCATTAAAAGTTTTAAAAAGTAGAATTTATAGTTAAGAGGATTTAACTTCCTCTGTATCACAGATTTCACTTCAAAGATAGAAAACTTTGTGATTTTATGATTCATTTGCAATGGCAATTCCAAATGCATTTACATGTTGTTGTCCTCTTCGTCCGTAGTTTCTGAAGGGTATGGTTGAAATACTCTCGAAATGATCTGTTGTATGTTCATCGGTTTCAAATTGTTTTTATTTTGATAAAACCTAATAATCATTGTTTTTTAAGGCGCCTTACGATTTCAGACTAAAAACCAAATAATTTAAATTTAATCATTAACCAATAAAATTACTGAAATAACTTTTTGCTGGTTTATAATTTATATTGGTGGATCAGGGCGCCGCAGTGATGCCAGATTGCAAAATTTAGTTTTTTTTTCTCATTGAGAAAGATATAAAGATTTTGCTTAAAATAAAATGTTATTTTATATCTCAATGCGAAGTTCTCATTACCTACAAAATATCAATATAATTTTCAATATCAATCAATTATATTTTGCAAAGATGTCCGAAATCCAAATTTATATTCTATATAGAATTTTCATAGAGCAATATTACTTGTTTGTTTACTGTGAAATAATAGTTATTTATATAAATACATAAAATGATGGAAGAAATGTCCAAATTGTTTGAAAAATTACGTCGGATATAATCATCAAACAGCATATGTTTATTAAATCTACTAAATTGGAAAATACTTGAGATTAATAATTGAATAATAATTTAAAAATAATTTAATACTTTGGAACTATCGGAAATATCTTATAGAGCTATCGGAAATTTTACATCAGTAGCTGTAAGCAGTGGATCTATTTGGCGCCTCGAGTTGGCAATTTGTTCAGCATTCACACAAGTTTGGGATATCTACAGCATCTGAAAAATTATTTAATTTGCGTATCATTTTGTCACGAATTTTGATAGATATTGATTGTGTAATTACTCCCCCCATTGGACACAATAGTGTTCAATTACTTGGAAGTTGAACGATTTTACTGACTGGCCTCTTCAACGTTGATTTCACAGTACGAATTGTAACTACACGAACTAAACCATCGTTGCCTGGATGAACCTTAATGATTTTACCCTTTAACCATTCACACGGTGGTAAGTTATCTTCCTTTATCAATACGATGTCATCAATTTGTAGATTGGCTTGTTTGTGCTGCCATTTGCTTCTTTGTTGAAGCGTATGCAAGTAGTCTCGAGAGTATTGCTTCCAAAAACTATTCATCCTTTTGATTACTTGTTCCCATCGTGAAAGCCGATTGTCAGGTGTGGCTTCTAAACCCAGTTCTGGAAGTGATGTTAGAGGAGCTATTATTAAAAAATGACCTGGAGTCAATACATTTATGTTGCTTGAATCATCTGATTTGATTCAACACAATGGTCGTGAATTCAAGATGGAATCAATTTGACATGTCAACGTAGTCATCTCCTCGAAAGTTAAGTTAGAAGGACCGGTCGCTCGAATCAAATGAGTCTTTACTGGTTTCACAGCTGCTTCCCAGATTCCGGCAAAATTTGAGCTGGCTGGAGGAATAAACTTCCAAATTATACCATTATCACTAAGGTAATCTGAAATTGTATTTGTTTTATTAATTTTGTCAACAATCGATTTAAAATGTTTTAGTTTTTTATCAGCCCCAACAAAGTTAGTGCCATTATCAAAATTAATTTCTGATGGTAACCCTCTTCTAGAAATAAACCGTTTTAAAGCTACCAGAAATGCATCGGAAGTTAGATCTGACACAACCTCTACATGAATCGCCTTGGTAGTCATGCATACAAAGATTGATATATATGCCTTAATGTGCCTTGCTCCTCTTCCCTTTTTGGTGGCCATTGTAATTGGTCCACAATAATCTATGCCTACTTGACTAAAGGGCCTGGCTACAGTTACTCGGGATGTTGGTAGTGTACCCATTAGTGCCGTACGCAAACTTGGCACCTGTGAGCAATTCCTCGTTTCATGCTCCTACACTGAGAGAACAGTTTTAGTTGTGACAAACGATTTTTGCGCCTCTTGAATTTGGCTGTTGCCGCAACTATATTAATTCATTTGGACTAATATCAATTTTTGTTTGTAAGACCTAATTTGAAGTTATTATAAATCAATTTTCGATTGATTCAAATATTATTGTTTTGCCACAATCGCTTATTAGTATTTACAACTAAATAATTTCAAAAGAGAAAACAACATATTTTTGCTGTTATAAAATTTCATTCAAAGTGAACTCTAAGTTTATTTGTACCTAATAAGATTTAACTATTACAACCGAATAATTTCTTAATGATAAACGATTTTCTTTCTAAGCAACAAAATACACGTTCAGTGTAATAATGATTATGTTTATTATAACTAAATATTTTATTGATTCAGCTGATAATTTAGTTGGAATAATCGAATTGAATTGTGATTCTACTAATTTAAGTTTGACTTAAATGCGAATTTATTTGTAACACCCGTATTTCACTTGGGTTTATCGCATTTTAAAAACAATTGTTTGTCACAAGCGTACAATATGTTGTCTCAAAGCTGTCGAGCAGGATTATATACTGGGCTTAATACTTAAAAGTATTATATACCTTTTTTAAAAGTTACACTTTTTTTTTTAAAAGTAACACACAAATTTAATATGCGCATGGCAAATATACCAATGTACTTCTTATGAAGGAGTACTTCTTATAAATGAAGCTTTCTATAATTTTTTGTGAGTTCTATAAATTTACAACAAAATTAAGATTTTATCATTCAATACGTATAGTTATTATACTCAGGGGAAGAATAAAACATAAATGCAAATATTTTAAAACAATTTATTTTGATTAAATAATTTCAAATTTTTACAGTAGTTTTACCAGTGTAAGTTTTATTGAGTTTTTAATATTTACTTTAATTTACTTTAATAATCCTATATAAAACTTTTCATTGTTGGAATATTTAATTATATAAGATGTATGGTCACATTTTAAAGATTCTATATCTCTTAACACAGCATTAATTTGCTGTTTGATCAAATAAGCGAAGTAATAGATATCAAAACATAAAGTTTCAATAGATTGTAAACAAATGTAAACTTTTTCTTCGTGGCTCACAACTAGTTGTTCAAGACCAAATATTTGTTCACCGATTAGAACTGTGACTTTTAACTTTTTTAATTGTTTTATAAAAAAACACGTTCGCTCTCTTTTTGTGTCTGCACAATTCTGATTTATATTCCCGTAGGCTGCTAAAGGTTTCATAATTTATTATACAGACAAACGATAAAATATTGCAACAAATAAATTTTCTTTATTATAACAAAATTATTTTTGTGTCGGTTGGGATAAACGAAATTCAGTTTTCTAAAACAATATGTAACTAATAATTATTATAGCAACATATTTATTTTTGCCGTAACTAATATATTTGTTGGAAGATTATTTAAGGATAGTTGTTACAACTAACATATTTTAGCTCTAGCTTTCAAACGAATCGATTATTATTTAATTTTGCTTCAAATAATTTTCCTTTGTTAAAATAAATATTTTGTATCTAGAATATAATTTCATTTATAGTAAATGAATTTTATTTGATACAAAAAATATGTATTAAGGCAAACGAAATATATTTAATACAAGAGTGAGCCAACAAATTATTTTTCTCAGTGTACCATTCACGATCCAAAATTTGTGTTTGAGAAGGGACGATAGTAAAGAGGGTCCGGGATAGAGATATTTTCGATGGTATGGGGTTGCTATCAATTTGCTCAGGATATGGGAATTTAGCAAAATGATAGGATGTTTTAGTTCATTTGTACATTCAGCATTCTGCAATCTACCACCAACTCTGAGAATGCCTTCTCCTCCTATAAATGGAGCGAGTGCAGATAATTTGCCTTTTTTATCTAAATTTGCCATTTCTTCAGCCTCTTTTTCTTTTTCTCTTTCATTTGTTTTGACTGAAAGATGTGCCGGTCCTGTTTGTTGAATTTGGATCACATGATCATTCGATTCAATCGCTTTGGCTTTTGGTGGTGTTTTGATTGTAAGAACACCATCCGATGAAAGTGTTGAGACCACATCTTTTACATCAAACTCCTCTGATAATTGATAGTGTCCGATAAAATGACGATCAATGTCACCGTGATCGTCTTCTTTTTCCTCGTGCTTACCTTCAACCACAACCGTATTATCAACTATTTTACTGTTATTTCATTGGGTTGAAAATATTGCACGTCTCCGCTGAAATGAGGTATGTTAAGTTTTGGTAGTCTTACCTCATTGTGGTCATTGTTTCCTGATGTAAAACTGTTTGATAACGTTTCCAAATAACCACGTTGTTGTTCCGCAAATAATAACATCGAGTTGTGAAATTGTTGGTGAAGGTCCTTGAATACGGTATTTCTTCCAGTGGCAGCTGTGCGTAGCTTGGATTTAATCGCAAAATAGCGTTCCTCAATGATGTCTAACTCAGATGTCTGTTTAGAATAAGCAGACATCTAACAGATGTCTGTTAACGACACAATTTTATTATCATGTTCTTTAAAATCTAAATAAGCCCGTTCTAATGCTTCTAACCGAATATTTACGTCTTCTAGTGTATGTGATGCATTAAGATCACCAAAGAATTTTTTAATGCGTGTGATAGTCGCCTTGGCTTGACCTCGACGGCTAACACTGTCTTTTAATTTCGATTGATCAGCGTCAGTTAACACCATGATTAAATGAATTCACACAACCTTTAACTGAGATAGATAAACTGTTCAATATGTTTCACTATTAGGTTTATAACTACCTGCATATACTGATATTATAGTTTATTTAACTAGATTTTAACACAACTGTCAATAGACAATAATTTTATTATAATTAACGAATTGTACTATGTATATGTACCACTATTCACTTTACAAATCAGCGTTTATGACGTTACTCAAACAACGATATGATACCGTATGACGCACCACTTTTTTTCTTTAATATAAAATATTAAATATTAAATGTTCACAGCTGTTTATTCGGTTATGCCACACATAAATTTAACCACCGGTTTCAGTTATGCTTGTATAATGATATCAATGTCCAAATATTATACAATCAATATCCATCAAAATTCGTGCCAAAACGATACGCAAATTAAATAATTTTTCAGATGCTGTAGATATCCCAAACTTGTGTGAATGCTGAACGAATTGCCAACTCGAGGCGCCAAATAGATCCACTGCTTACAGTTACTGATGTAAAATTTCGTTTTAGTTAAATCCGGCTCGAAGGACCATGTTCCGATAGCTCTATTGTATATAATAAAGATTTGGTGATCCAGGTGGTTTGTTATTCAAATAAATATGTATATCAATGAAACTTCAAACCACAGTTATATTTATCACAGTATATTTATTATTAATTGTTTCCAATGTATGGTTAATAGAACAGAGAGATTTTTATAACAAAATTTGATTATTTATACAAAACCAATTATAATTTCCGCAGCTTACATAACTATACATTTCTGTACTAAAATACTTTATGGCTACTAGTCAAGTATCTAACCCTAGTTTATTAAGATTGGAACAATTAATAGTGCCATCTATAGATTCAACTTCCCAGTATATTTATTTGATAATGAATATTTGGTGCAGTGGATAAACTATCTAGTATATAAATTATAAACAGATTAAATTATACTTATGACATATATAAATGACATATAAATTCTTAATACATAATATTCGGTTTTACTTTCAACAATTCCAGACAAAGTGCCTTTATCTACTTTATTGCCAACATAAATTATATAAATTAATGCAACAACCACGAGAAATTTTAAAATCATATGATATGGTAGAAACACGTGTGAAATTTGTTACTATAACCTTTAACATAATTTATCCGATGCGTATCTTTGTTACCTGGTTGTTACCACTTGTAGTAATTCTTTTGAAATATTAACCAAGATGTTCAAGTTTTACACTTATGATTCACACCCAAACAGGTAACATCAAACAGCCGATTAGATGATTTATAAAGTTTTATATATTTATATTATTTGCCTCCTTCAACAATGTTCCAGACTTATTATGACATACATGACGATATTAATTTCTTGTGAAAATGGAATAGCCAACAAAAATTTGTAATGTGGTTGTGGGTTGGTAATATTAAGACTATTTTTAATAAGTGGAAAATCTTTTATTTTGATTAATATAAAATAAATACAAGAAAATATTGCTTTAGTGTGGATAAGATATTTTTCATAAAAATTATGCGCTTAAACATGAAAAAATCATATAATACGTAGGACGTATACACGTGGCATATAATGTGAAACATAAAATTTATCATTGTATCGGATTGTGTCTGCAAAGATTAATAATTTATTTTTTTTGGTGGTGTTTTCTGTTAAACATTTATTTAAGGCCCTACATAATATAATTTTGGGACAATAAACAGATAATTTAAGAAAATTGTTTGCAATTCAAATTTTATGCATTATGGCTATGTACAACCAACCGTCTTTTCTAGATAAATATAAATATTTAATGTTCTCAATTTAAATAAAATGTATTTTATTTAAATGAGGGGGAAGTTAGATAATTTGAGACAGAATTTGACTAAAGAAAAGTGGAAATGAACTTTTTGTTGTTGCTGTTGTTGTTGTTGTTGTTGTTGTTGTTGTACTATAGACGTTAATTTTTATAAAAAAAAAATATTGAGTCAAATATCTGTCATTCAATTAAATTCTAAATAAATATACCAATCGGGTCATTCGTTATTTAATATCGAAAATGTATAGTAAATTTGTTATGACATAGAAAGATTTGATTTTTATATTAAATATAATATTATTGTATTGAATTTGACAAGAGGACTATGGCCTGGTTTTTTTTTCGGTTGGAAACATAATAAAAGTGTAATTATGTTACAAATGTATACATGAGGATTATGGTTTAGTTCTTATGTAAAATATTATAAATATACACACAATATTGATTTTATATATGTTATAGTATATATTATGTACATTTATATTCATATAAAATATTAAATAGTATATATACGAGTATATTATTATATATTTTATATTAAAATGTCAAAAGAGAAGAAAATTCAACATTTAAAAGATTGATTGCAGAAAAAGTGAAAAGCTTTTTATTATTATTGTATTTTAATTACTTAATTCTGTGAATGAAATTAATTATTCATTTTTTGTATACTTTTCAAGAAAAGTATATTAAAATTTATGTACTTTTCGGTAGAAGTACGCATATTTGTTTATATTATACCAGAATAATGAGGTGTTATTATAGAATACAATTCGAATGAATGAATATTATTATTCTATCGTTTATATTTGAGTTTTAAAAAAAAATATATAAACAAGTATATTTTAGGTATTGTGCCAGAATTAGGTTTCAATTATAATAATACAATCTAATTAGACTAAATTACTAGGTAGGCAAGAAATTTTTAAACAGTATCGATTGGAAAATTAAACGTTTCAAACGCAATGTGACGCATATCAGGTATAATGTTAGGGTGTCGTTTTACCCGGGTTATATAACTTCTCGGGAAACGAGAGAATTCTCGGGATTTTTAAAAATTTTTAAAAAAGTGTACAAATGAAATTGTCGTTAACAAATCTAAAAGATTTTGAATGTTTGTAATATTTTCGCTACTTTCATATATTAATTCGTTTTGCTTATTTTCTGCTTGGTTGATTATAGCTGCTTTAGTAATTTTACCGAGAACGACGCAGAGTCTGATTTGCTTAATTTTTTCGGGCTAATATTTAATCTACTGTGTGTTGCATTTATATTTGTTAGACACTTCATTATAGAATTGAGTTAATTTTAATTTTTATTTTATAATTTAATTAATTATTAAGAAGTTTTATTTGGTATATAATTTATAAAAAATTCTTAGGATTTACATATAAAAAAATGAATTTAATCTGTTGCAAAAGTATTTGTGTTGGGACATTTTGTTTATTTTATTCAAATTTAATATTTAGTCTACCCACCTTTAATAAATACGACCCCATTTAGTCTTCTGGAGATGTTGTCAAAAAAAATTAGAAATCCTATGGATTTTTTACTCCACACATCTACAATCTCATCCCATAACTCTTGCTTCGTCCAACTTTATATGGTAAAATTAATTTTAAATAAGCCATTACATTTTTTATTATGTTCAAATCCGGACTACGGACGACGTTAGTTTACCCTTTCTGGCTCCATATAACAATACTAAAGATTCGTCAGTAAACGCGCTTCCGAACGTGATCCTAAATAATATTTTTATGTCACATGCGGTTTTTCGACCGTTTTTCAGCTGAGATTCCCAAATTATTTTCAGCCGCAATTGCAGTTCGAATTTCAACACACAGTTCGCAGACTAAATATTAAATTTCACTAACATAAAAAAATTAAACCAAATTACTAAGTATTTTATTAAATCTGTCCCAACACAAATATTTTAACAACAGTAATCTGTAACACAAATACTTTTGCAACAGAGTAAATTAATTTTTTTATATGTAAACCCTATGAGAATTGTTTATAAATTGTATACCAAATGAAACATTATTTAATAATTAATTAAATTGAAATTAATTCAATTTTTTATAATTGACATAACTAAAGTAATTTTTAATGAGCACAAATATTAATGGAACACATAGTATCTTGTCCATGAAACTTTTAATAATTTAAAATGTATATTTTAATATCGAACAGGAAATCAACCTGATTCCATGGTTTTTAGATACAGATTTTCCTACTCACGCAAAGACACATTTTTAAACGAGTCTCATGAAGTTTAAGCTCGCATCAGATCAAGAGATGGGCATAATGCCTGTCTAGCGTTTCAACAGCTATATTCAGATTCTCATCTGCATAAGTTTGCAATTTAGATTGTTCAAAACAAAATGAATTTGCTCGACATTTTTTTATAACTCCATCTCGTTTTACAGTCTTAACAATAAATTTATTTCACTCCCGTGAATTTAATTATGATGCTGTTGTAAAATTGAATTTATAACCGGAAAGGACGAACAAATTTGTATGAGATTTTTTAAATTTTTTAACGATGCATTAATATTATTATGACATACTATAAAATGTTCGTTCTGTTGCTCATTTTTATCTTTATCTGATTCCATCTCTGAGCCATTGAGACTATTATTTACAAGGTTCTTAATCTTGATCACAATTATCCAAATAAAATTAAATATAAAAATCGAAGAAAAATGTATGCATTTTTTATTTGTTATCTGACTTGGTGTCGCCAATAAGGAGCGTCAATTTGCTATTATAAATAATTCCAAAATAGACGTGTATAATAGTTTTACGAGAAATTTTTATGTAAAATTTTGGCTACATAATAATGTTGAAATATAATAAAAATTATAGTAAAAAGTAGGAACCCTGAAAATAACCCTTTTTTAGAAGTATATTTATGCTGTGTGCCTCAATCGACTTTTTAAACTAAACTTCAAATTGTTCAAACTTCCGCTATTGCCTCATAGGTACATTTTCGAGGTAACTTTTCGATGACTTTTCACAAAAAATATAAAATAATTATAATATTTTTAAACTGTTAATAAACTATAATACTTTTTGGTTTAGTTTAGTTTCAAGTTGAGGCACAGTAAGTGACTTTTATCGTATGGCACTATAGTTCCATATCTATATATAGCATAAACTAACTCTTTTTAATTTAGTTTAGTTAGTTTAGTCGATTAAGGCACACAACATTAGTATTATTTCATACTGCTGAGGTATATTTTAATTTACAATAGGATCAGAAGTATAGAAGCGTATAGTTCAGTAAATAAATTGAAGTTTTGGTGCGATATAAGAGCTCTAGTATAGAAGTGATCAGCAGATATTCCGCTGCACTTCTATATTAGTAAAATCTTATACAGTAAACGAAGCAGTTCGCTTGAATTTTTTAAGAACCTTGAAAATAATGTGAGCAAATGGAGAAATAAAGAAGTAATAATGTTGTGCTATCGGTAAGATACCATTATCCATAAATGTTTCAATGTAAGCTTTCGTAAAGGTGCATACATTGCTGGTGTTCCACGATGGCTGATTAAATTATCTACAATCAATGTAGTTTTTCTGTTGTCATCAATTATTGTAGAAAAATCCAATCGATAGCATTAATAATGCAAATCTTCAAGGTGACTTTATATTGTTTCATTACCAGCCATATCGACGGTGTTAAAAATCATAAATTTGAGTTGTTTATTTAACTATGTTGTCCTATTAAAAAATACATTAAGCAAAGATGTTAAATAGTCGTTTATAATTTTAAAATTAAGAACCAATGCAAATATGTATGACTCTAGAGTTAGGTATTTCCCTAGGAAATCTCAGTCTCGAGATTCAGGATTCCCCGTAATGATGAAAGTTTGAACTCTCAAGATTCGGGATACTCTGAAAACAATTCGCGAGACATCGAGAAAAAAAGCCCTTATTACACAATTGTGTAGGTTTGAATACGATTATGACAAAGCAAATCGTAAAGTCAACAGTTGATTAATGTTCGAATATAAGTCCAACCTACACATCTGCACAAATTAATTTTCTCCAAAAACGTAACCATATAGTTCAAGTGGCACAATCGTGTAGGTTCATTTCAAGACATCGGAAATTTCAGGGAAATTAAATGTTAACTAATTTTGATGAAATTTTGAGTTATGATTCAGAATTATTTTAATAATCAGAAAATCAAATCAATTTGAAAATAATAAATATTTTTAAGTATGGAAAATTAAAAAAAAAAATTTAAATGTTAAGATTATTAACACAAAACGTGAATTGGTGAATTTTACTTGCTTACAAGATGAAATTATTTAAAACAATTTTTTTAGGAGGATACGCATATAAAAACATTAAATTTATTGGCATTGACAACGAGTTTGATATTTGCAACTTTTCAATCTGCAACTTCTAGCGGTTCTTATACATATTCAAATTTTGTCCAGTGTTCGTATTCTTCGTATCTCTTTGTGCTACATGACCACCGTCTCATCTATCTTACTACAATTTGTTTTCTATGTCGATGGACATTTGAAAATAATTCATTAGCTCAATAAGTCCCGAGACTAACTACTAAAACAACATTTTTCTGGCAAAATGCTTCTTTATTCATCAACATATTCTCCTGTAACTGCAATCATAATCAACGCTTTACCAACTTTCCTTTACCATGTGTGTATAACAATTATCTCTGGCCTTAAAACAACCCTAAGTTGCAACGATGAATTCATCACTAGACCCAAACCTCTTTTCCTGGAGCATTTTTTTTAAGTCTATAAATAGTCTATAAATGGGGAAGTAATTCGAAGCAATTTTTTTTAGTTTGGCCATCGTTTTCAACGAGTTGTGCCACGGTGCATGGTCTTGTTGATTTCGTCTTTTAAACGCACCCATAAAGCTTGGTTTCCACGACGGCGAAAGAATTAGACAAACTAAACACGTTCTCGTTATGTCTCCGAATTATTATTTAAAAACAATTAAAAATTCGAATTAAAATCCATTTTCATTTTGAAAATTACTTTTATTTTTAATTAGTCGTCCAATTTCGGAGTGTGAATTACAATATTAAAACTAAACGTCCAAATTTGTATGTCAAAACTGTATTTTGCTCTAATGATGAATTTTTGCAAACAGTGCACACTGTAATCAAGCAATGGCTTGGCTTAAATGATTGTATACATGGGTCTACTTATTTTTTAAAACTTCCTAGTTGTGTATTACACATAGATTAGCAATTGAATATTTAAAGTCAGAGCTTAGCTAAATAACCGATTACTTTTAACAGCTGTTTGACTATACACAATCAAGTGGCAATAAAAGTGATTGGTATTTGCGCTCTTTTGAATTATGTATAGTGATCATGTCACTGCATTATGACGAGAATAGTTGTTCAACTAAAATTTTTGCAGTGTTTTGGCGAGATAGCTTAAATTTAAATGCATTTTCCACTATTGCAGTAGATATTGATGGTATTTCAGCAAAGATACCAATGGTAAATAATACCTTATTTTTAAACAACTGTATTAGATGTTTAGATATATAGCTTTTTAACTTTTAACTTTTTAACTTTTTAGATCTATACACAATGTTTACACAAGATTTCCCAGACTTGGGTTTAGATATTATTTTTACAATTATTCAGTTTTGTGGAAAATAGCTTAATTTTAAACAGGAATTATTAAAAGTATGCAAGAAATACTATTGCTTTCCGGCGTAAATTCTTTATGAGTTGGTTATTCATAGTCTAGTAGACCCGGTGATTTTTTAACTTTCAGCTTATATATGTGTGTATATGTTTCTCGGGGTGTCGTATTCATGATTTCACTAGTCCGTATTTGGCCGCCTTTGAAATTCATTTTTCTATTCAGAACGATTTATCTTTGATTATTAGTTGATATTATAATCGGTTCAAATACACCAGAATCAGATAGACACTAAGCAAACTCTGTCAGTTAGAAGCCAGTTGCAGAAATTGTTAATAAGGAATTTTCTTATCTTTTGTTTCTGACAATTAAAATTTATATTATATACTTTTTGTTATCTCATTTACTTTGGGTTTTAAGTATTAATACCTGGAACGCTGCAATTGACGCCTTCTAGTGTTTCGAAATATTAACAGTAATTTGACTGCAAAGTGATTCATAACTAGGGTGGTTTGTGCAAAGAGGTACTGATGCCTTTTCAGAATAAAAATAGTGTTATTAAAAAACTGAAGTTGTGTAGCGAGAAGGTCTGATATTAACGAGTTTTTAGAAGAACATCTAATGTTAAATTTTAAGAATAGTATGAAGGATTTTTGGAATGTAAGATAATGAAGTTATTTGAGGACATAATATCAAAAAGTGGGCCTTGCATGATTCACTTCTATTCGGTAGTGCTTAAATATAATTTTTGAACAGATTAAGTTTACCTGGATAATATGCTGCTATAATTGTGTTGTTCATAGATGATATATGTAGATTTACCCAAATCGCTTTATTATTTGTAAATTGAATAAAGATAGTAAGGAATGTGCGGATGCTTTTCTTGATTATTGTGCATACCCCATCACACCTACGATTTTTTATATCACGCCGATATATGTTCTATATAGTGATAAAAGTTATATATTATGATTATGGGGTTTAAGAAATGTACTAACGCAACATCAGTACTGCATTTTGTTAGATAATTAAAAAAATTAACTGTTTTATTTATAATATATCTGGCATTCCAGATGACTGCTTTTGTATGATTCATTTTTCTCCATATAAATATTTAACTGATAGTTGTGTTATCACGGTAAATTGTTCTACCTTCGTTTTGCATGTTGACAAGTTATGAATTAAATTGCTTACTAGAATATTAATTTCATCCAGCGAAAATAAATTTTTCATTTCCTGGTTCAGTTGAATTTATCGTAGAAGGGTTACTACAGACTTACTACAGTCTGGGCAAGTTGTATAAATGCCCCGATTTACAAAATGTAAAAAATCTGTATCTGTAACTTTTACATACATTGCTTACAGAGAAAAAGTTACAGTGTACCAAAAATTAGTATTCACAAATTGTAAAATTTTCGCCACTGTAACTATGCACTTTGTTGATAAATTCGCCGCTGTAAAATAAAAGCTAAGAGTGTCTCTTTACTAAATTTGAAATACTCGTAACTGCTCTTACTATTTTGCTTTCAAGAATAGCTCTATATGTAAAATGTTCAGCTTTATAAGCAGTTACTTAACTGTTTAACTAAGTTGTAAATGTTTAGCATCATTCACTATAATTTTAATTCCAACACTAATAATTTTAATTTGATGCTGCTTAATCCCATTGGGTTCAAACAGACTTTTTATGATATTGTATGGCATGCCCTTGCACAACCATAGGTGGTATACATTCTTTTTTACTTTTGTATGTCATAATGTGTCGTTTAGAGTCATCATATGTAGATAAACATTCAAAACGGTTTGGTGTTATCATTTAGTATCCGCAGTACATCGGTACTTGTGACTACATTTTTTCGTATGGTTTAATTATTTAAGTCAAGGTTTAATGTTTTTTGACTTCGGAGTGGTTGGATACCATTCAGTATTATCAACGGCATTTAAATTTGTCGCCTTAATACTTTATTTATACTTTCTATACTGACTATTCTTAACGAAACTTTTAAACACTTTTTATTTTTTTATTAAACCATTAATTGCTAACACTGTTTTTAATTATTGGTATATTTTCTTTTTAAAATAAATTTACTTTTATTACTCATACATATAAATTGGCGTGTTATCCTCATACTTAATATAACTTGTAATTTTATTGCACAGATAAGGTGCAATAAAATTACAAGTTATATTAAGTTATATTAAGAACGTGTGTTTGGACTTAATATTATATTAAGTCCAAACACACGTTCTTGTTTAACTGCCGGTGTCACACAATTATTAGCATATCTTAAGTTATAGTCAGTTACTTTGATATTTCGATTTCCACTTCTAGTAAAAAACAGTTTTAAAATTTTATAAATGTAGAAATTACAAAGTTAAGGAATATTTGATTTATATAATAAAGAGAACGAGGGCGACAAACGAGACCTAGAGTGAATACTCCTCAAATAGTGCTTTTGGCCAATCACCAAGTTTTTGATATTCAAAAAATAAGTTAAACACCAGCACACTACCCCATATACTGAATACGGGATTGTACCATCGGTTGATATTTGAAGCACTAATCGAGGACAAAAACTACGCAGTTGATATAATTTTCGAATGGAAATTAACATTTGTTTATTAATGTTCTTAACGTGCGTTTACCAACAACAACACTGCTGTTAATATTTAAACCCAGATATTTGAAATTTTGCGTATGATTAATTTTGACACAATTATGATTGCAGCAAATAAGTTTGTTAAATTTTGCGCTGTGAAAGGAGAAATTATTCGTAGGAGTGTAGTCATCGGCTGCATTGAAAAACATTAATTTTGTTTTGGAGCAAATGACCATATAATGGGCATCAATTCATTGCCGTAGTATTTTTAAGTCAACTAGGATTTTTTTTTATCTCCAAGTAACTCGTAACAGAATATAAGATCGTAGTATCATGCGCAAAAGCTATTAAAACTCCACGTATACTTCGAAAAAATTGAGTTTACATAGATGAGAAAAAAAGTAGACACAACATCGAACCCTGGGGGACAACTGAGTTCATCACTCTCTCGAAGCTAAATTTATCATTAATTTTCACTCTCTGACGCCTATTCATTAAAGATAATTGAAACCATTTTAAAACGATTCCGCGGAAACCAATCATTTCGAGCTTATGCAGTAGGATTTAATGGTTAACTGTGTCGAATGGTTTTGTAATATTGATAAATAGTGATGCAACCTTTCTGAAACTTTTCCAAAGATATAAGAGCATCCTCAGTAGAACGCACAGGCATAAAACCAAAATGATTAGAGCTTCACAATTTTAATTTTCCGGATACGCAAACATTCGCTTTTTGACAATCAATTTTTTAAATTTTGGATATCCTCGACAGAAGGCATATCAAAGGGTAGTTATTAGTGTCAAGAGTTGACCCGTATGGCTATTTTAAATTTATTAGGAAAATACCTGTGTTAAAGCTAAGATTTAAAATGTGCGATAGAAGTTTACGAATGTAGTTACTGAATTATTTGGTAACCAAGTAGCTTAGGCCATCAATGACAAAGGATTTTTTTATTCTTGAGCTGGCAAATAGAGATTTTATACTTCATTAATATCTGTGGGATAGAAGAAGCTTTTATTAGAATTTAAAGAAGTCGTTATAAGATTATCATAGTATAGTTAATAGTTCTACGAGGTGTAATATTGGATGTTAATTTAAGAGGTATATCTATTAATCATTTATTTAACTCATCGCAGATTATTTTTTCTTCGGTGATTTTGGTATTATCAAGAATTAAAATCCTCTCACAATTATTTACAGCCTTATTCAAAACTGAATCAACAAATCTCCTTTGGGCTTTTGCATTACCAAGATGCAAATTGAAATTAAATTTAAAGTAATTGGTTTTGGCTTCTTTAACCATTCTTTTACATTTTTTGATAATTTACCAAAATATTTCTTCAATTTTGCATTTGTTGGATATTTCGATAACATCTTACCCACGGTTTGTTTAGTTTTAAAAAAAATTAAAAGTGAATCTACTGGTATTAGGTCTACTACTCCGTCTTATAGTTTCATCAAGAATTAAACTAAACGATTCATAGGCAGCTTTCGGATCCATAAAATAAACGCTATCCCAAGATACGTTGTCCAAACGCATAAGACACTTATAATCACTATAGTGGAGTTTGATTTGGCTTTAATTTCGCGATCTTTCACAAAACGATTACAAGTTATTTTTAATGATAATTATGATCACACATTACATTTCTGTTAGTCGTTGACGTTATTAGATTTTCTGACGGATCCTCGACCCAAAAAATATGTGGTCGATATCCAAGATCTTTGCATGCCCATAATTCTATATTGGGGGAATTAATAAGAGACGCGAGACTGAAAGACGACATTAGCATAAGTATTATTCGTATCGAGAAGATTAATCTCAAAGTCTCCTAACAAAACTAAGTATTTAGCCACAAAAAAGAGATCGAAATATCATTAACCGAAATATCAGTAACAAGTGATATTATTCACGTTAACTGATCCATCGATATACATTTTCCGTTGAACGATTTTTGCCATTGCAATTTGCATAAAAACTATATTTCTCAATATTATAATTACCGGTTTCGTTTAGGTTGATCCATATCTCGGCAATAAAACACAATAAGGGCTTGATCTCAAAGTTTTGAAGATATGATATGAATTGATCAAAATTTGAATGTAGTATTTTGTAGAATGATGTATTTAGATTCTAAAAAAAAGAACTTAAAATTATGATATATATTATAAGATGTTGGAGAAGTGCGGTTTCAAGATCAAAGGGATATTGTTTAGGTTAAAAGATGACATGTTTTTTAAGGTTAAATAATTGTTTCCAAATCTTTCTTTGATCAACATGGTATTCCCATTCCACGTCCATAAAAACTTGAAATTCTTTGATTTCTTTACCACGTTCGCTTGAAATAGTAATGAGCGGCGGAAAATTGTGAGATCTTCATTGATAAAAATATCCCCATCGTTTAACTGCTTTAGTTTTTTAAAATTACTTGATTTTGCTTTTAGAATTCCATCGATAATAACTATTGTTAAACTTGATCAGCAATGGTGGTAACTTTGTATCGGATTACAATATTGTGATTCCAATATTGTAAATATGTTGATTGATCAACAACTCGCACAAAACTAGTCAATAAACAAAGGAATGTTATTTAACAATCGAATTTTATTTTATAAATTGAACACCATTTATTTTTTAATATTTGTCTGATGGTTTAGAATTGACCATAGTTTGTAAAATCAACACGCATTTTACATTTTTGTGAAAGTGATCGCACATTTATCTTTTTAATTTTACGTTGCAAAAAACGTATTCATTAGTGGCAAAAAACTTACAGATTTGGTCTGCGGCCTTAACTTTAATAGCGCTAGTGTTTCGATAAAATAAAAAATTTGTTGGTTACCAAATATATTTTAATTGGTTGTAGCCACAAGTATGTATGTTGTTTTTGCACTAAATATTGTTATAGTTTAATAATCCATTTAAAGTTTTAAACAAAAAATTAAATTGGCTTAATTCCATTATTAGTTTTTTATTTAAATATTATTTCTGCTTTCCATTGAACTATCAAAATTAATCCTTCAGTAAATAGAAAATTTTTGATTATTTAAATTGGATTAATTACAAATTCGTGGTTTGGAATTATTTTAGTTTAATTTTAAATATCGTTAGAGTGATGTTCTATCTTTAAATGGATTATAAACTTTTAATAATTTTTTTTTGATTCTTAATTTGAAATCCCTTTTCTGACTTAGACATACATATATGTTAAGCCTTGATTGAAATGATAAGTTAAATTCATTCCACACAATTTATAAAATAGGAGTAGTAACAAACATTTTATGGAAGTTAACCTTAAATATTGTAAAATTTGAATTTTATTTCTATTTATTTGTGTTGCTCATTTCCAAGAGTTTAGGCCATTTTTAAATTTTAATTTGTATATTTAGTGAAGTCAAGTATTAAATTTAATTTTTTGGTATACCAGTAGCTAAAATAATTGAAATATTCTAATTCTAGAGAACACGCTTTCTATGTCAAACCATTTGTTTTGTTGATATTAGCCAACATTAATATTTTCAGTAGATTTATTTTCAATCAATTATTGGTAAAATAACCTCGTTCAGTTCCAAGAATTACTGGAAGTTTCACTGGAATTTAGGTTTATTATTACAAATTGCATAGTACCGTATAATTTGGTAAATTTTCTTGTTTATTGCTTATCATATTTTATAAGACTTATGAGATTTACATAGTTGAATTCCTATGAGGAATTCACAATGGCCCTGCATAAACTAAAAAAGAAATCGTACTCCTGGAGTTGATTGCATTAATTCCGAACTCTTTGTATTCGGAAGGGATACTTTGTGGAGTAGTGGTTTTTACCTTATTCGATTAATGTGGCAAACCGAAGATATGCCTCATGAATGGAAAGTGGCCTTATCTTTAAGAAATAAGATCGCTTAAAATGCGGAAACTATCATGAAAGAGCTCACCTTTGCACGGCATATAAAGTTATAGTTTCTTGATTTGCATTTTAAATTTCTATTCCGAAAATATCGTAATAATAATTGTTTGCCTCACTTTTGTCCTAATTTCATCTGGATAAGTTAAAATTGATTTTAAATTTAAAAATTGATTGAGGTTGAATTTACTAAATTTAAGAATTACAAATGTAAAATATTGTGACATATAAAAGAATTTTAACATTTTGAACGAACACTCGATTTTTTAGATCCTTTTTACTGATTCAATTTGCAAATCATTTGTGTGATTTATTCAGATAGCCGTTGCTTTGTCATGTCGATTTTTTATTTATTGTTTTGTGAGTTCACATTTAAATTTAATCAATATTTATTTGTTTCGGTATAAAAATTAACATTTTTGCCGTAACCTAGCATGAAAGCATAAAAAATACATTTCTTTAAAACATTTTTATAAAATTTCTTTTTTTTTATGAACACTTTTTATACCGGTAATCAATCGAAATTGTGTCATTCTACTTTTTTTTTTCAAGAACCTAATGTAATTTATCTTATCAAATAGGGTATTATATTAGTGTAGGTAAAACTAGTTCTAGAGGTCGTGAGACGATCATAATTAATAATGTCATATTCTTATTACACAAAGGAATTTTTACAGTACATATTTCTAATATTTTTATTTTCATTTTTATTAAAATAAAAGTTGAATTAATACAAGTTATTTAGTAGTAGGTAGATAGGATATATATATATATATATATATATATATATATATATATATATATATATAAATATATATATATATATATATATATATATAAATATATATGTATATATATATATATATATATATATATATATATATATATATATATATATATATACATATATAATCATTTATATATATATATATATATATAAATATATATATATATATATATATATATATATATATATATATTTATATATATATATATATATATATATATATATATATATATATATAAATATATATATATTTATATATACATCAATATAATTTTTTTTGTCTCGTAATAAGTACATAATGGAAAATGTCATGTGATGAAAAACCACTAGCAATTTTTATGTGGTATATTCATCTTACCTACCTTTTATTATTTTATTTTTAATCTTACAGAACGATAAATTCTAGGTATATTATGAACGTTAAAATTGTGTTGTTACTACATCATGGTACTACCTACTAAACATATACGATGTACCTAATATATATCGTATGATAAGTACCTGGCCTCGACAAAAAGAAAAAAGATTTAACAAAGTATCCTTTTTAGTTCGTTTAGCTTAGTTTTATGTTTTTCGAATCGCTTCTGAATGACAGACATTTCCAATTTTGGAAACCACAGTTTTAAAAAATGTAGACATTTTGGCTAAATTTAAACTTTTTACCAAAAAAGGCATAGGAAAAAAGTTGGTCTTTTTTCGTTGTTAAAGTTTGCGTTTCTTATGATTTCTCGAGGTGTTTGGTTTACTGGAATGTATTGAAGTTATATCCAGGAGTTTAAGTTATATTACGAGCAGTTGTGATTCACATTGAGGAAATCTTTATTATTAACTATAGCATTATGGCACCATCATTTGTCGAAGTTTGGTACTTATTATATAACCCTCGTATATATTCATATACATATTATGAAAGTATGTGTATACGTACTGTGTATTTGCTTTATGTTTAAATGATAATTAATTATTTAAATTTTAATTTTAAAATAATAAAGTTAATTATGAATAAAAAAATGAAATGATAATTAAAATATATATTTTTTTATTTTATATATGCATAATAAAAAAGTTACAGAACATTTTTTTTAGGTTTTTTTTATAAAAAAAAAAATTAAATTTAAAAGTCATTAAATATTTAAAATTGTTTAAAAATTAGTTTATGTAATATACAATTGATCAAGATAAATATTGTTGGCGTCGAAAAGTTTTTTTTATTGATAATTTGACATTTTCCAAATAAATATAATATAATTATATTTTAATTTAAAATATTTTGCAATTAAATTTTTAAATACTAATTTGTCAAATATATTTATAAAATAAATATATTTTTTTATAAATAAGGTTAATGTATCAAAAAAAAAAAAAAAAAACGAAAAATTGTACATTATTTTATTCGTCAAAAATGATAATCATTCATACCGAAATAAAATGTGGGGGTCTGCACATAAATGCGAGAAAATTGTTTTTTTATATTCATTGCTTGGGGCATATTGAAATTATATACTCGTCGTCCTTTCTTCTAGTCTTGTGCGTACTGTTCTCGATATTTTTACAATTTCACAATTTTTTTTTATTATAACAGTAGGATTTAAAACATATTTGTCATTATATAAAAATATTTTTATTTTTGTGTGTAAGACAATTTTCGTAGAGCCTTATGATTGATAGAAAATTAGATTTAATATTCACAATTGTATATTGTTAATAATTTGTGAAAAGATATACGTTTTCAAGTTGATTGTTTTATCATTAGTAATTTATTAAAGGTGTTTAAATTTGTTGTAATTTAATTTGAATTATTGTGCAAAAGAAACTGAATTATTATTATAATGGGCTATAAAGGTAAAGAGGAAAATTTTTCTTTGTTAAAAAGTGGTCTAACCTTTAAAATTACACGTTTGTTTTCTTTGTGTCTCACAACGCCTAAAATCATGATTACAATTTACAATATTAGATGTTCCATTTAAGATTTTCTTTGCTTATAAAAAAAAATGGTTTAGAATAAGGGTAAAGTCTCAAGTTTGATCCTTGCAAAGTTAATTTAATATATAAGAATGAACAAACAATTCAAATAGTAATTTGATTATGAATAAGGCGTAGAGTACTACTTTTACAGTCCCCAATCAAATATATACTAGATTTTTAGAATGACACCTCTCAATAGCTTAACGAACTATTTGAGTCTAAAATAAACCATTCAAGGTTTATACTTTATACCAAGCATCGTACGCAAATTTTCATTGGAAATAACACTAAAAATTAAAGGTAGGCAGTCATATTGAAGAAATGTTATGAATGTCATGTCTATTGATTCATTGATATTTTTTCTAGTTTACTATGACATATTATATGTAACATATAACTATGATAGTTTGATACAAAGTTTCCACTAATTTAAAAATAGTGTGGCAATAATTATTCCTGTATACCTGCGATTAGAATATACCGGGAATTTAGTTAAATAAATCAAAACAAGTCAAACACAAAAAAATAATAATGCAAATATATGTATAACAACATAACGACTAATAAAAAGATCGTGAATGGTAATAAAATAAACAAACAAACTTGAGTTCAGATAGAACGTGAATATTACTGAGACAGCAATAAACTTACCCAGTGACTTGTGGTAAAGTGCTAAAAAGTGTTGTAAATCGAGTAAAATATATTTGTAAAGATCAAACAAATATTCGAGCGTTTTATTTGCAAAATCCTTAACGGATCTGAGATGTGTTTAGAATCCATGAACCGTAGCAATATATTCGATTGAATTAACTTATAATTTGAAGAAAAGGGAAAATGTAGTGGGAGTATTAAAACAATTTTTGCTGGTTTTTAATAACCAAAAATGTAATTTTTTTCATCCAATGGTAATGTTTTAATACAAAATATTTTTATGTTAAGGAATAACTTTTATCGTTCTAATGTGTGGATTCCAAGTATATATAATTTTACATATTTTGAGCAAGTTGATTTATCCATTTTTTGTTTGATGTTTTTATATATTGTAAAGCGCTTAAACGAAAGGCCATTTTTATTGCCGTATATAGATAGTATCAGAACGAGCAGTTCCTGGTAAATTAGGTCGAGGAGGAAAATTTTCTAATATTAGTTTATATTGATGATATGTTCATGATAAACAGTAGTAGTCATTCGGAAAACCAATAGAATATAACATGATTAAAGCAATTTTAAAAAATTTATTCACACTCCCAATAATTCAATTCTATATAGAGATAATCGAGTTTTATCTATGTTTTTCCACAAAATACAATTTATAAATGTTTTATGTTCTTTCTAATGATAGCGACATGACATTCAAAATTCTTAATATCTCAAACATAATTATTATTTATATAATAAAACAAGAATAAATAAAAAATTCTTATAATTTAAAAATTTGTAATTATTCTTACGTATTAATTATGTGGGTTTCAATAATTTTTCATTGGTTTTGATATTATATTGGGTAACAATTATATTAGATAATTTTTAAGGGTGAACGAACACCTTCGAAGAAAGAAAGTTACATGATAATAAATTGCAAACAAACGGAATGGTCGAATAAATATACAAGATTTGATTTCATTTGTTCGTAATATATTACTGAGTTTCTTAACAATTTCATAATTTATTGTAAAAAGCTTTTGAAATATTTTAAATTATTTTAAGCTAATTTATAGGTAATCTTTTGAACTTAAATTATGATTTGATCAGTTAATAGTTAATACTGTGCGTTAATAACCATAAACTTTCCCTACTAAATTGGTAATGAGATATTTCGTCGTCTAAAAATGTAAGTTTTGTTATTTTAAAATACAAAACGTGGTTGGACTTAATATATATTATATAAATCAATAAATGGAATAATAGTTTAAATAAAAACTGAACCCATTATAACGATTTAACGGGATTTAATTATTACTATATAAAATGAAAGTGAAGGGATTACAAAAAGTCAATCACCACCTAAATACAATAAAACTTCAAAATGTCATAAATATAATACATTCTTATAATATGTTATGTAATCTCAAATTTTAGCCAGAACGAACATTTGTTAATCTTGTTAAATGACAAGTCATAGATAAAATAACATATTCGGATTTAAATAAAATCTCAACATGAGATATTGATAGTAACTTGAAGAAAGGATTATCGGTATATAAATTGAAAACTGGATTTTAGTTCGATTGTAATGACCAAATTCGGGTGTTTCTTATTATAAAATATATATTTATTGAACTAAAGTGGTTACAATTCTTTTGATGAACATATTTTTTGATGAAAAAACATGTAATATTGCAGCGATGACTTTAATTAGTAAAACCTAATAATATAACTGATCATACATTTAGTTAAGCCTGTAATTTATGACATTATTTCTGTAATTAGCGTACAAACTAAACTTTTTTAGATGACCTGGGCCCCTATTCTTGAATTTTGATCGAAAAAAATCACCGGTTAATATCTGTCAAATTACGTCATTTAGGTCGAAAATTTATTTTGCAAAAAGTGAACGAATTTTTTCGTCTAGTATAAAACCTGTGAATTTGATTTTCGCGTACGTTTATCTGTCATTCTTTCAAATGTATTCAAAGTGTTTATGTTCTGTGTTTTTACCGTGTAAAATAAAAGCGTGTTTTAATTTAATAATAGTTTTAATAGTATCCAAAATTGAAAATAATTATTAATAATTAATAAAAATATAAAGTCAAAATTATTGTTTACGTATTATATAATTTTCAATTTATTGTATTGACAATTATTTTTTTTTTATATTTTTCCATAATAAACATATTAGAAATTAAATTTCCATCATTAGTATTTTTTACTTAACTCGTTTTATAAACAATTATTTTAGTAGATGTCTTAATGTTTTATTTCGTAAAATATCAACTCACAATGGTTTGTTGAATCCATCTTCCTGCATTCAAAAGAGAATTCGTTGTAGTACTGCTGCTTCATTCGTCGTGTAAATTTTCGTCATAAGTAAACATACCGTCCAACAAATCATCATTTTCTTTCTTACAGCATAGATTTAATTTTTATACCACACTTAAAGCAATGGTTCTCGAACAATCTGGCAAATGTGGTTCAATTGAATTAATTAGCTCAACAACCTTATATAGGTTTATAAACTTTTTATCTGACAACTCAAATCAATTTTGGCGTTCTCTTATATAAATC
Organism: Tipula confusa; assembly: GCA_963556175.1. NCBI lineage: Eukaryota > Metazoa > Arthropoda > Insecta > Diptera > Tipulidae > Tipula > Tipula confusa. Next base: position 67,834,616 of record OY744476.1, read on the forward strand.
GTCTAATTTCCATTTTTTCTGCTTGTTCTATAGCAGAACGAGACAAAACTATTCCGAGTTCATCTAATCCAGCCATTATAATCATTTAATTAATATTATTCAATCACAAAAACCAAAACAATATTTTTTTTCATAATTTATAAACTGAAACAAAACATAAAATTTGACGTAAATTTATTTGAATTTTGACATAAATTTATTGACCACTGTGTGAAGTTGGTTAGAATTGGAGAAAGAGGAATATAAAATCCGCCTGAATTCAAGAATACGTCTTTGCATGCGCGTGAAATTTTCAGTGAATTTTTTAGGCAAAAAAAAATCACGGGTGAATTTTTTCGATCAAAGTTCAAGAATACGAACCCTGGCGCTAACTTACGAGTGAAAAATTTCGTCTTAAAATGACCACAAAGGGTTGTTATTTTATTTGCAATAAGTCAACAATTAAACCAAAGCCATCTTAATTAATATAAGCCTCCATGTTCAAATGAAGCTTTATTTAGAGTGACAAGAAACATAAAAAAAAGTTTGTTTTTCATATGTTTTATATGGAAAAACATGGTTTAGATTTTACAAAATTTTAGATTAAAATTTATCTTGAATTTAAGATTTGTTTATACCAATTTATGCAATAAAGATTGTTTTCCATCTGATATGAAAGATTTTTTTGTAGGGTTTTCTATTTCGCCGTAATAATTAAAATAAATTAACTCATTTTACTAAATAAGAAAGCTCAAACCCAAAAGATAAAGAGACAGACATGAGACAGACATATTTGTATGATCGGAGAATAAAAATATTTTATTTACATGTAAAACAACAACAAAAACCAATTAACAAAATTTAAGAGAAGAGAATTATTTTTTTACGTGTAAAACCAAAACCAACACTATTGTATATTATACAAGCCATGAAGCTTGGCTAAGTAAAACATATTATGACTACTATTTGGTGTATGTGTTAGTGAATTTGACTACAGTAAAAATCGAAACAAAAAATTATATTTCGCACTGTCCATACTCCTCTAAATTCAAAGTACATAACATTTCTACAAAAAAAACGAAACAAAAATTATATTTTGCGACTGTCCACTCTGCTTTAAATTATTAGTATATAGTATAATATATAATGAAGTAAATAATAATAACAATACTTCTCTCTCTCGTTAAATAATAAATTTGTTTTTTGCTTTGTCTTAAAGATCGCAAGATACTGTTGTTCCATCATTCGTATTCATTTTTTATTTACATCAAAGCATATAATAAAAGTATATACAAATTATACTACGTCACAACACTAATACTTAGGTATAGTAGTCACTTTTTGGCATGAGTATCGCAACTTCATGGCTTGTATATACATTTGTGTTGGTTTTGGTAAAACCCAAAACCCTCTTTACTACAAGCCGTATTGTTTGCATACTCATGCTATATAAAAATATATACTTTGATTGTATTGTAAGTATAAAATCGTGTCGGGATATGATAGCGAATATTGTGTAAAAGAAATAAACAATAAAATCAAATAATGCGCATGCGTTTACAATTTTTATATTAATTTTATATGAAGTTTTGATATTTACCAATACATCTAAAGTATATATTTTCACTAATACATTTTAAAAATACATGATGATGTGTGTCAAAGAAAGTTTCAAGACGGCTTGTAGTAAAGAGGATTTTGGTAAAACCACAAAAAACGTAAACAAAGCAAAATAAAAAATCACATTTCAAAAAAGTGAAACACATGTATGTGCTTTATAATAATATTATAGACAACGAAACGAGACAACAATATTAATAAATGTGTCATGTCAATTTGTTAAAAAAAACATATGGGGTCTGTTTTTTTTTGATATCGGAGAAATCGGAGAGATAAATTTACTGTCAAATTTTCAGATATGCGTTTTTTTTTAATATCCGAGAAAAAAATTATCTCTCTGTGTCGTTTTTTTTTACGCTCCGATAATTATCGGATACGATCTTTTTACTCTGAAAAAATGTACAGATTATTTTATATTTTTTAGTAAATTCTAAAATGGCGTCTCCGATTAATGGTGAGCTATCAGTTGACAAATAAAACTTTAATTTAGGGAGTTTAATGCTGAAATTCATAAAATAATTTATTATTTTTGGTACTAAAAAATAACACAAAAAATATTTTTTTCGATCTGATAGATAAAAATCGGAGAAAAAAATTATCAGATATATCCGATAAATAATCTCTCTAATCTCTCCGATTTCTCCGATATCAAAAAAAAACACGGCCATGATCGTAAAAAAAAATCTGCCGATGCTAAAATCGAGAACTATTTTAGGAACAAATTTTTTTATTTTTCATATTTGACATTTTGACAACTAAAATCAAAATAAACAATACAAAATACAACACAAAATTTCATGTTAGATTCCATAAATAAGTGAAGATGAATGATTCATGTTTAAAGTGTAATATGTATCCAAAATGTAAAATTTTGTTTCACACAGTTGATTATTTCTTACTCACATGTAATTTTAACATGCAATTGTGTGGAATGGTGCGATGCAAAATTCATGTTTTCGTTTTAGGTTTCCAGTTTGATCATACAAAATTAATTAGAACTGTGCATATTAATTAGAAGTGTGAGGTATAAATATATTACTGTGTATTTATTCATTTAATTCTAATCATTTTATTAATTATTATAATGAATCACATTTTAACTCAATATTTTTTTTTGTTTATGTTTGGAAGTGACATATGGTTAGAGTGAATCCAACATATTTAAAGAGAAGATTAGACCAAATAAAATATATCATTAAAGCACATCATACATAAAGAGAATTAGAATGAATCGGACATATAAACAAACACAAAATTATTCATAATCTTAAAATATTATGATTAGATTTACAATTATTGATTAATTAAAAAAAAATTACTCTTTTAATTTATTGAAAATGTTTTGTAAATTAATAATCTAATGCATGCATCTTTTACGTAGATGTAAAAATAAAAATACGTTATAGATTTTGTGATCTCCTTGTACAAGAAAATCTATTCGTCCCTTTTTTTCAATATAATATTTTATTTAGAGCTTTAACCAAAAATAAAATACACTATTTTCATTTAAATAATACAGTAATATGAAAAATCAAACGGAAAAACCATTTAAATCACATGTAAATCAAAGTTTATACTTTCAATTGTTAGAAACATAATTTTGTGTCGATTTAATTCTCTGTCATAAATTTTCAAACAAATGAAGTCATGTCTCTCCATATAAAACATATGAAAAACGATTATTTTTCAACGTTTTTTGTCACTCTAAATAAAGCTCTCCAAAAATATCGTCCATCATGGAGGCTTCTTTATTAAGATGGCTTTGATTAAACCATAAATGAACCACAGTTGGAACTTTATAGGCGGGTTATATAAATGAAACGAAAGACGAAAGAAGTATAGTAACAAAGACGAATAGTTGAAAACTGATTTTGCATCACGGCTAGCAGACATTTTATTAATATAATTTCATGTTTTTCAAATCAGTGTTTTTATATTTCAAAGTAAAAATTTGACATTATTCAATTTGACATTATTTTTAGTTAGGATTACAAGAAAATAACAAACCGATGTGTATAATCGGAAAAACAAAGCGAACGGAACGAAATATTGTTTTTAATCAATTTTTCCGTTTGTTTTCATATTATATATAGTTTTGTGTATACAGCGTGACTCTTGTAGGACACTAATCTAAACCAAAAGTTATATGATGGGGCATATCCTCCTTTGATTGCAAGTAAATAATTTGCATCGTGCAAAAATGGCGGATTTCCGACAGCTGAAATTGCGATTGTAAATCGACATCTTCGATAATGATCGCAAATTTGTAATTCATTATTTTGCTGAGTACAATTTGCTTTTGTTATTTATGTCATATCACATAATTTTTTGATTTTTATTTTGTTCATATTTTCCTGTGATATTCAATAATTGTTTTTGATATACAATAAATAGTAAATATTAGCAAAAATTAAAGAAATAAAGTTAAAAAAGCCCAAGATTTTCAGGAAATCATCTAATATTATTATGTAACTAAAAATATTAGAGAAAAAAGCATAATATGGTTTTTGGGGTAGATGCCTGTGTCCTATCTATTAGACCAATTACATTTAGGAAGCCGTATGTGTTCAAAAATCCTAGTTTTATTTTAGCTTGTCCACTTAATTTCTTGGAAATTTTTTAAATTTTTTTGTTTTAAAAATTAAAGCCAACAAAAATTCACCAAAAATCTTACATTTTAAATCTTTTTTTAATGGCAGACTGTCTTAAATTGTAGTAAACAATTTGTTCACTCACAAATTAGAAATTTCCAGTTCCCAATATATTAAGAGATGTTAAAAAATGTAATCATTCCAAATAGATATAAAATGTAAGGAAAAATGTAGGTCGATCTTTTTAAATGAATATATTGAATATATTCATCTATAATGACAAAGCGGAACTTTTCGTAAAGAGATATAGGGCAAAAAATCTATTATCATCACAATCAAAAGGATCCTCACGATCACAAAATATCTTCCTTTGAATCCACACGTTTCTTCTGCGCCGTTGCATTAACTTCATTTATAATTATCATAATCATTGTAATGTTAAAATTTGAAAGTCGGAATTATTTTAAAATTTATTTAAAATAAAAAATCTAACGTGTCAAAATTTTAAAAAGTTTAAGGTTATATACTGTGTTAAATAGATTTACTATATAGAAATCGGGGTCGCAAAAAAATACGAAAAATTTAACAAGTTGCCACTGTCATTTTTATCGTGGATGTTGATTTTATGATTCAGCGGTGTTAAGTTACTTAAGACGCTTGCGACTGAATGGAGGATATACCCCGATATCACATATCCTACCTGCAACCGGTTTAGAGATAATCAAGATTCTACTGTAAAATTAGGGTACTTTGGTTTTCGCTCATAATTTAAAAACTACTATTTACAAAAATCAAGATTTCCTTAAATAATTCATTATTAACGTATTTCTTTAGACGTTTTATAGCTATAAGTCGTGTACTGCTCAGTTACATATTTTCAGTAAAAATGTAATTATACATTAATTTTCAATAGTTCTATAAGCTTTTTTTTATTTTTTATTTTATAACTAGATTTGTCATACATTTAGTTTACTTAATAGTATGCTAACTTGTAGCTTGCCAATTCCCCTGAATTTATGATTCATAATTGATTACTTGAATTTGATACATTGTTTTATTAATTTATATATTATTTGCGTTTATCATACATTTTGGTATACAGATTTATTAAAATTTTAATCAAATTTGTTTGTCTTGGATGTTTTTGGTAAATGATGAGATCAGTTTGTATTATTTTGTGGTATTTCTCCTTTGTATCTAATGTTTTGTCTGGTTATCTGTGGTGGGTATTATTATTTTCCAGATTTTGGGATTTGAATGTGTTTCTACTACGATAAAGAGTTTGACTGTTTAGTCTCTTACCGAAATTTATAATGAACGAAATATTTTTTATGTTACAAGTTCAATTTCGAAATTTGTATATTTGATTAGTTCAATGTTGCCGTAATAATAGTTGTTGAGTTTTATTTGGATTTATTTTTTTTTCTAATTGTTGTAATAATGTTCTTAGATCGAAATGTCGATTTAATCTACCTGTGCACTCCTTGAAGTAATCTAATGTACTGTATATTATATATATTATATATATATATATATATATATATATATATATATATATATATATATATATATATATATATAAGGTGAATCAAACAGGATCTAGAATAGAACCTTGTGCTACTCTATATTTGATAGTCCTTGGTGTAGAGAAACTATTTTTTACGACAACTGTGATTTTTCGTTCTAAATCAATTAAAAGTAAGATTTAATTGATTTAATGAGATAGTTACGAATTTAATATTTCAATTATTTAAAAAAGCAGTCCCGTTTGTCAAAATGTATCAAACGCTTTTTTGTTATCCAGAAGGACCATAAACGTAACCAGTTTTTAAATAAATTTCGTCGTATTTCAGTAACTGTCCAAACTGTTCATTTTGAATTATAGATTCATTGAATGACTCTTATAGTCTATTTAAAATAATTCTTTCAGTAATTTTACTAATAGGTCTTAGATTTTCTGGTTGATCCGGAGGTTTTCCTAATTTTGGAATGGGAATAACATGAGTGCTGCTTTAGAAGACACTGGAAAATATCCCAGTTTAATAATCGAATTTATGAGATCAACTAGAATTTAAAGTGCAGTATTAAGAATTTTGTCTGGTCTTGGAGGTTTAAAATGTTTACGGTTTATGGTATATATTACTTCCTCCGTGTTAGTAACATATATTTCTTCAGTACTGAGTCCATCTAACGAATTATTTTCTCTGTTTAGTATAAGACTATCGCGTATTTAATTACCTATATCGGAATTTAGATTATGATTTTTTATGATAAGTATCAGCTATTGCATTAGCTTTATATCAGATTGATTTGAAATAATTTGAAGAACTTGCGATTTTTTAATTTTTAAAGGTGGAATTACATTAATTTTTTTACAAATACGTTTGATGAATGGGAATACATCTCGATTGTTTAGCTTAAACTTACTTAATTTCCTTTCCCATTTTTCGTTTTTAAAATTTAAAATATCATCGCGAATAGTTTTCTCGAGAGCGTTTAGAGTTTTTAACACTAGAGTTTTCTAAGTAAAATGAAAGTAAAAATGAGAATCACGAAAAAAAAATTTAATGTTCGAATAAATTAAAAATAAGTTAGAAAACTAGTTTAACAGCAATTTTAGCACGAACTAAAAAGTTTGTACGGAAATCACGAATTATTATTGTCAAATAAGGTTTAAATATCATTTAAAATTTTTTTACATCTCTAGTTAGTTTTAGAATTTGATGATGGGCTTAGAATGTAGGATAACAAATTTAAATATTGTTTTTTTGTAGCAGTTATTCACTTTTAATAATTTTTTTTGGGGAAATGGAGGGAAATTTAAAAAATGTTATCTGAAAATTTAAGGTAGTTTTCATTCATAACTTAAAATCGTCAAAAATGCAGTTGCAAGGCACATTTATAGCAAAAGGTACCCAAATGGCGGGTTATCCAATATTCGGACCTTTATGAGAATCCTTCACGTAATTAGGGTTCCTTTAAACGGAGAAGTGTGGCAGGAAGGTCAGAAACATCTAGAAAACATGCACTAAAGGAAACAGTTCTCAATAAAATAGAAGATCAACGACTACAAGAAAAATAACTCGTGAACTTAACGTGAGTCAAAAGTTAATCTAGTAAATTTTGAGTGTAGAACACACCCCTATATCATATTTAAAATGTTCAGAAACTGTTGAGTATTGCCACGTGATTTTCCAAAACGATTTAATTTTTGTCAATGAATTCAAAAATATTTTTTAAGATAACAGCATTTTATGGGTAAGGTGCTTTTTACTGATGAGGTAAATTTTAGAAAAGCCGGCAGCATGAATTTCCATAATTACCATATTTAGTGTAAGAAAAACTCCAGAGCAATAAAGCAAAATAATTTCCATCATAAATTTTACCTAAATGTGTGTATGTGTTGGTCTTGTGTTTCTTCTTGCGAGACTTGATCATTTAGAAATTCTCTTGAAGATGATCTACCTATCTTGTTAGTTTATGTATCATTTTTGATCATAAATATATTATGGTTGATGCATGATTTTTCTTTAGCTCGCTTCAGCACAATAGCTCGCGAGCTTTTGATTTAAGTAGTTTGAGACTACTTTATCAATTTAAAAAGCGAGTTAAATGTTGTATTATGAATGGAGGTGATCATTAGATTTAATTTAATTATATAATTTTTTACGTTAATAATGCATTTTTAAAGAAATCTTAAAAAAATCAAAGATTTCCACACCTTTTTAATGGTGTGAAGTGTATTTATTATCAATTTATCTTATTATTGCCCTTTTTGATAAACTGATTAATTTGTTATAAGATTACAAAGTGTCTAATATTTTAGAGCAAAATCATGATCATCGCTTTAACGATGTGCTATAATTTTGTGTTCAGATTAGTGTGTCTTCTTAATTTATTGTACTTTCCATGAGCCACCCTTTAGGCCTGGTATGTTTTCATATTCATTTCATTCGTTTTATTTCACTCCATTTCGTTTTCGTCTACATCACTAGTCTATTAATTCTGTTACCGTCTATTAATGAAAGGTAAACTAATCAACGGTTTAGTTTAGTCGGTAATTTAGTTCAAATATTGTATGTTGGGTACAAAACTTGAGTAAAAAAAAGTCCCATTAGACTTTATTCGATTTATCATAAAATAAAAATGTTATATATATATATATATATATATATATATATATATATATATATATATATATATATATATATATATATATATATATATATATATATATATATATATATATATATATAATATATATTAGAATATTACACATATTGTTACGCAGCAACATATGCTCAGATTTATTAATTTTTTGTAAATGATTTACATTCTTGTCTTTAACAAGCAAATTTTTATGTTCCTCCTAGTTTTTAATTTTGTTAAAATGTTTTAAAAATCAAGGTGTACTAAACTATTTTTCATATTTTACTTTTTCACAAAAATATTTTTATGTATGAGTACTCTTTTCATTTCTTTGTCAATATTTGAAATTATTTTTGGGAAATGTCTGAAACGGTAAATATACATTTTTTTATTTTGGTATAGAGACAATGTTCGTTTGAAGATATGTTCAATGCTATACATAGTTTGCTATAAACAATTTGATAATGCATTCTGAAAATAACTTAACTATATTTTCACATTTTCAATTTAGAAAAATATATTTATTTAGTTTATACATATATTCGTGGTTGTTTCACTTATAAGATCATTTAACTTTTGGCATGTGAAGTACATATCTAAATAAAAAAAAATTAATCTATACCATAAAAAAATATATCAGTATTAAATTTTTATTTATTTCTAATAAAAAAGAGACATGGTTTAAAGTTGAGTTCCTTAGTGCAATATGTATAAAAAGTAATTCTATATGTACATATGTACTAAAATTTTTTTTAACTGCTATATTTATGCTTTTATGTACTTGTTTATGTATCATTATTTACAAAATAAATTTTTGAATTTTTCCGCTTGTATATACATATGTATTTTATACAATGTACTCGTATTTACAATATTTACATTCATTTCATACACATAATATATCAACCCTGTTTTGAAAACATAATATTATATATGTTTTGTGAAAATATTTGGAGATATTAAAATTTCAGGTTCAAAAAGGTTAGACATCACTGATTTGAAAAAATAATAATAAAAAAAAAAAATAAATAAAAGAAAATATTTCAACGGTAAAAGGAAAACACGAAAATTATTCTCTTTTAAATACTAGACTGTTATAAATTCAGCAATCAATTTTCACAACAATAAAACCAAAAACAGCACAATATATTTATATACAGAAATGAAATATTGCTATAAAAAATAAAAATCAATAAATAATAAAACGTATCAAACAATAAAAAGAAAATTAAAATTTTACTAGTTCGAGTATCAATTGAGAAAATTCATGTGTTTAGCAGAATCTGCCATCATATATGCATGCAAAAACTATCTAGTATATATGTTTATTTGGTTTTTATTATTGTACGATATGAAAAATGAATAATTGTTGTAACCAATTTATTAGTTTTGAGTTATGGCGTATTCAACGTCTGTTTTGTCGGGGGATGTTTCAATCATTTGTTATACTTAATGTATATATATCGGTATGTATATTCTCATATGTGTTTACATATATAAGTAGGAGGGTTTGGCTGAACAAATAAAGAAAGCAAAAGAACAGAAAAAACGAGAAATTGAAGTAAAAGTGATAATTTAATAATTTTTACATATTCACTGAATTTGATTATTATTTTTCTACGATGTGTCGATAAAATAAATTAAATTATATAAAATATATTTTCAAATGGATTAAACAATTATCCCATACCATGTTTGAATGGAAATTAATATAAATGTTGTATGTATATGCGGTTAAGTCTAAACCGTACACGTTTAACTTAAAGAAAATGTGGTAGATGCGTATCTATATTAAAACATAATATATGTACTGTGTGTGCAATTAAGCTTAAGATTGTTAAAATTACATTTTATAGATATTTTTTTGTCATCATCTATATTTGTGAGAATTTACATGGACATTTTTGATTTGATCATTTAGTCAAATTTACTTTAATTTTATTAAAACTTTTAATAAAAGTATTTGTCCTAAGTAAATATAATAATATTTTTCTTTTTCTTATATATTTCTGATATTTACCTCATGCCAAAAATTTCGTTATCTCATGCATATTTTTTTTCGAAAAACCCAGTTTTTTCCATTTCGCCTACTCGTGAGGTTGCTTTTCGTTTTCAGATGTGTGCCTTAGAAAACTAAACATATACCAAGAAGGAACTAAACTTTTCAAACTTTATTTTATTGAATGACGGCCTTACTCTGTTTTCGTTGTAATTTTATTTGTTTTATGTAGGTATAATTTATAAATTTAATTCAATATGTTCTATATATTACGAACACAAATTTTGTTTTATATACATTATAAGTAAAGACTGGATCGCATAGGCATTTTTAACAACCGAAAGCATATTCATTTTGCCTATAAAATATGCATTTTTAGTTTATTGTAATTCCTTTAGTTTTTTGTAATACTGAACCATTTTATATATACTCACATCTAAAATTAGGGTGAAAAATAATAATGTTTTTGATCTCAAAAACAATTTTTAAAATTACAATGAAATTACAACATATAATTTTAAATTTTCCTATTTTAAATTTAATCTCTTATCCGATAGTATATTTTTATATTCTGAAAAGCTTCTTTCAACATTAAAGGAGAAGGTTGGTGCGTACTTAAAATGTGCCGCATTTATTAATCCAGTTTGCTTCGGTTCATTCCATAGTACTTTGTTAATTTCTTTTAATTTTTAAAAACCTAAATTTTTTTGAAAAATTATTTTTATTTTTGATATGATTTATTCATTAGTTGATCCCGGTACATTTTCAATATTGTTAAAAACTTCTTCAATTATTGTCTCTCTGATCGAGAGACAATGTTTTGTTTGGAAGAATATTTGGAAGAATATTTTGTTTGCATAATTTTGTTTGGAAGAAATCGATAGTTTGCAGTAATAAAATTAATATCATTGCGCAACTCAATTTTTGCAATAAGATGTGCAATTGACGCAGCATACTTTTCCAATTCCACCAAAACCATTGGTAATAAATGAAAATTATTTTGAACAATATACTAATGCTCGGAGGCATGTTCCCCGTCGTGTAACAATAGGTTGTGGTAGTAGCGATAAATTTATCGCCAATCTTTTGAAAACTCCTATTTTGTAAGGTGATTTTAAGAATATTTTTTTTAAGATGTTGATGAAAGTATCAACATCAGGGCAAATAGATCGGATATACTCTGCAAGTCTATGCAACCCATGTGCAAGGCATGTTACATGAGTTAAATTGGGATACAAAATAGATAGATATGAACACATCATCACCTTAGCAAGAGACCATCCAGTAGTTTAAATGCGTAGTCAAAAGCACGAGCCATTGTTGTAGCATTGGATTTACCTACAAATTGACATTCTAATAAATACACTGAATTAATATTATCCAAATCCGTTCGTAAAATTTCAACTAGTTTAGTAATTGTATTTAAAATTTCAACTATTTTAGTAAATACAATGCGTAGCAAGAACTTAGGGTCTATTCCAATCACCGATTTATTTAATTAGTCAGACTTATTTGAATAAGCCTGCTAGCGAGGTGACTTATTTTCCATCTTTGTTCCAAAAAAACTTATTTGATATCAAATATCAGGTAAACATCGTATAAAAAACATATTTGGTATCCATATTATATAATCAATAATATAAATGTTCGTTGGTTGTACATTGTAATTAATTTTTGCGCTAATTTTTTTAGTATTCAACTAGTAGATTGTAAAAATATATTTATTTTTCAATGGAGATGTCAAAATAAGTCAGCAAAATAAATTGAGATCGACTTATTCAAGATGGCGTCAAATAAGTCAATAAGTCTGAAATAAGTCGGTTATTAGGGCAAACCCTTAGATAGTTTTTTCGAATGGTGGATTCACTAGGGATTACTTCTCTCGTATATTTCTCTACAGGAAAGACCTTTTGAAATAAAATTTAAATGACGATTGGAAAGTTAAATTAATATATCAATATCTCACTTGAGAGCCACATTTTCTAACTTCTAAAAAGGTATGTTTGTAGCAACCATCATGTTACATAAACCTAAACAAAAATTTTTGTTGAAAGACATTTTTTCAGATTGAGTCGAATATGCTTCAACTTTCTTAAATGTTGTTGAATTAGGTATTTTTTAATTTAACTTCACATTGACATATTGAGCATACTAGTTTTCCGTCAATAGTTTCAATACCTTCAGGGCCAAACTCTTTTAAATATTTTGCTATCAATTTTCCCGACATTACTAAAGATTGTTTCGCACAAGCCAATGTGTTTATTCCAACTATAAATCTTTTATTTTGCAAAGCATGCATATTCAAAAAAAAAAAAAAAAAAAACTAAATATGCATAGCATTAAATTGAAAATGTTTGCTTATGTAAAATATGCAAAATATGCAAAAATGCAAAAACCATTTTTGTGGTAGTCAATTTTTGATGACACTCGAATCATAGTGTTCCAAAAATGAAACATCTCACTATAATTGGTGAAATAGGCATTTTATTCAAAATCCGGTCTTTAATTATAAGTAATAAGTTTATTGAAGCCATAATAAAATTTAAACATTATAATTAACTGTACATTAGAACCCGAGTATCGACACCAAATATTTAGAAATTTCACAGAAAAGTACTAGAAATAATTCCTGGAACACGTTTAACTCAAAATTATAACCTTGATCAGAATGAAGTTCCAAATCTACTGATCCAATTGTTTTTAAAAATGTGTCTGCGATTGTTCGATCTTTTATTTATCACCGGATGCGCTTCGACCCATTTGCTGAAGTAATCGATACACACGAGTATGTATCGGTTTCCATCTTTTGTTGTGGGATATGGCCCAGCAATATACATAGCGATCCGCTCAAATGGTACTCCGACATTTTAATGCTTCATCCTTCCTATCGTTTTCGTTTGGGGACCTTTACGGGCAGCAATATTTCACACTTCGAGCACCACTCATCTATATTCCTTTGGCAATTAACCCAATAGAACCGAGACCTTATCGTGTCCAATGTCTTATTGATGTCTAAATGTGCTCCAGATTCCCTTGTGAATCTCGTGCAGAACTTCTTACTTGAGAGCATGATTTACTGATTTATGTCCTTACTATTGGCCAGTTTCCGGCGTTTTAACAGCAATCTATCCTCTATTGTTAATGATTGCCACTGAGCCCAATAACTCTTCACCGTAGCACTTTCCGTCGCGATTTCATTCCACTGTGGTTTTGTACCTTTCCCCATCCACTTATGATCATTGGTGCGATAGACGCGTCATGTCGCTACTCCTTCACTAGCTGCTCTCTGGTCCAGCGCTCGTCTGCATCGACTCTGAGGACATCTTACATTGAGCATTACAAGGCGTCCTGGACATATGCGTTGTTATGTAATAATCCTCGTCTATTTTCTGTTTTGAACGTGTAAGCCTGCAGCGTTTCGATCCATCTTGCAACTTATGTTCTTGGTTCTTTGGATTGTATTAACCATTTCAGGACTGTATGGTCCGTTCGAAGAAGAAACTCTTCTTCGCTCATATAGGTACTTATGGAAATGCTTCACTCCATCCCACTTCTGACACCAATTGTTACGAATTTCGCTTCTGGATTCGTAATGAATTTTGCAATAACAAAACACCGTATTTACTGGATTGATTTTTATTTCACTATAACCACTATGTAACACTTTACTGTACACTTCGCTTTAATCGTATACTTAAAAAAAATTCAAAATTTATTCAATTCAAACAGAATCACATCTGCATGAAAATGAGGCAAAATAAATGTTTTCAAAAAGTCTTAATTTGGTGCTTAGACATTTAGAGGTGGACCATAACATTCTTAGCAGGAAACCACTCTATTTTCGTTCTTTTGGTTTACAAAATTTGTATATTTACAAATCATCTGCAAATAAATGATACAGGCAATGTACAATTTTATAGGGAAGGTCATTGCTTTACTTCATAAATAAGAATTGACATACGACTGATCCGTGCAGAACACCACAATAATTACTGCAAGTGTTAGATTTAGAGCTTCAATAATGCTATACTATATTACTTGCGATTGAAGAATTCTTTCAAACACTTTTGATAAAATCGGCAATAAGCAGATTAGTCGATAATCAGATAAAACTGTAGGATTTTTCATATTAGGAATAGGAATAATTAAAGAGTGTTTCCAACATTAAAAACTATTAAATGCATGCAGTATATGTACAAATCTATATGTGGTAATATATGAAATTTATCAACACCTGTGGCATAGAACTTAATGGCCTCAAACGACTTGCACAAATCCACGACGTCAATGTTTTTAAAACTAAAGCAACAACTTTCAGATTCAGGATTAATTATATTATCAACATTGAATTCGCCTTTAGCATAACCATTAGTCGATGAAAAATAATTTACAAATTTGTTTGGTGAAAATAAAAGGGGTGAATTTTCTTGAGCATTTGAAAAACCACCTACCGATTTTGTATTTTTCCAAAATACTTTTAATGGCAATTTTAGATTCAAAATAGTTGATAAATATTTTCTCTTCGCATATTTGATAAGATTGTTATAGTTTTATTTCTAGCGATTTTGTTTTCGTCGAACAATGCAGCATTTTTTGTGTGCTTAAATCGGCGCAAAATAAAGTCATTTAAACTAATCATGTTACACATTGTGTCATTAAAACAGGTAACAAAATGATTCTTAATGGAACGCATTAAGTTTCATACAAATATTTAATTAATGAAGTTAGAAAATCAACTGTTTTCGAAGGATCTGACATTGAATACAGTAGATTCCGGTTGAACCTCCTGCATTGCATTAGCATTGCGAGGTATTAATATTACCAAAGTAACGAAATGTAATTTTTGAGCATGCTTTTTTTACTTTGTAGTCGTATGAAAAGAAAATAAAGTCGTGATCTGTAAAACCCACGGAAATTTGGTTGAGTCCAATAACGATACAGCGTTTGTAAAATACATAGGCTCACTATGAAATATTTTAACACACAATTTCCTCGATAAACTTTTTAGTTCCTTTGACTAAGATTTCTTCGCAATGACGTCACATCTGCTAAACCCAGTTAAAGTCTTCTTCGAAAGTTTATAGACTACAACTAATCTATTTTTTAAAATTTCGAATGCAAGTTCTATAAGAATGAGCTCCAAATTAGGTTGACAGTGTAAATGACGCGAAAATTATTATAAGATTTTATATAAACACAAACTCCACCACCTCGTTTAAGGAATATTAAGTTTCCGATCTAATCTCACCACATGAAATCTAGGAATAGCAATTTGAATGTCCAAAATACAGTCATGAAGAAAGCTTTCAGCAAATCAAAGAATGTCAAAATTGACACCAAATACAAAATAAAATAATGAAGTGTTAAATGAGGTTTTAAATATTCGAATTAGCTTGTGTTGGGCATTATTTTGACGGTTGAGGATAATAGGTTTTTATTAATTAAAGTGATGAAAAACTATTGGACTAGTATGGAGAATAAATGGAAGGGTTTGAAACACAAAATAAGGGCTTCAATTGCTAAACCAATAAATACTCTGAGTGCATAGTGCGCACTGTATGAGTGTACTGTGTTTAAGGTGAATATACTTTGATCGAAAAAATACTACGGGATACACTACATGCCCCGTGCCAATTTTCGAGTTACATAGCATTAAGAATTAACATTTCATAAATTTTCATTTAAATTTTTACAAATAATTAAAATTTTTCCCTTTAAATAAAAAAAAGGTTAAAACGTTATTAAATTTATGTATGTTTTTTATCTACATACCAATAAAATCGGTTATAACATGTCAATTACTTTGTTTTACGATTAATTAAAATTTGAATGACATAATAAATAAAAGAGTTTTGTAATGTAAAATATTTATCTATTGTATAATTCAGATAGCGAGCGAATACAACCCTTATTTTAATCTTTTATGAGAGTTTTGAACAACTTGTTACGAATGTGCACGTTTTATAGATGGTCATTTCATATTATTATAAAATTATTTTTATGGACACAGGCGGAATCTAAACTCAGAGGCGAAACATAATTCACAGTCAACAAAAGTTACGATTAATTGAAACTGTAATGAATAATTAAAAATTTCGTTGATTGTGCTATATTTTATCTTACACATCTCACCATTGCTATCTGTTGTTCCAATTTCAGAATAATATATTTGTTTTTCAATTATTCCTTAATTTGGATGTGTTTGGTCCACCAGACCCAAATTATTTGATGACCGGTCGTATAGTGATGGCTAAGGTGTTGGCTTATTGACTATGGTGTGTAAAATCATTTGTTGGGTTGACCGCACCTACAACGATCACCAATTGTAAAAATATGATCTGAAAGATCTCCTCAGTAAAGGGTCAACTTTAGTCTGTAATGCTGTTGATTGGTCCACCAAATCTACGATATTTAACGTCAGATAATTTTATTACAATTAAATTCGAAAATAAAGTTGATAAATTTAACTAAAATATTTTTTTTTCTCACATTTTAAGGTAAATTTTAACACTTGAATTTTTTCCATTTTAAGTTTTTTTTTTTGCAAAACACTGCTTTTCTAAATTTCGATTTTTAAATTACACATTCACACAGTAATAAATAATCAAATCAAAATGTTTTTAATTTGATTGAAATTTAATAAATTTTTTCGTTTGCAAAATTTAAGCAAATATTGAAATCATATCAAATTTTAGAGAGTAAAATCGGAGTTATAGAGTTTTTTTTTGAATGATCAACTTAACTCGTTTCTTTTGACACAACTATCAAAGCTCCGCATGGCGTTCCCCGACTACCACATTTAAACGTCAGTACCATACTTAAACACTATTTTTTGTTTTTGGGAAATAATCCGTTCTGAGTTCCGTTTTAAATAATTTTTGTCAATATAAATTAACTTCATGTTTCGGAACAAAGGCAATAACGGAAATGTTACTGAATTTCCATACAGTTTTTTATCCCAAACTTTTGTATTTTACGCCTTAAATGAACTTTTTTTTTATTTTTTTATTTTTTATTATTTAAGTTATTTTATTTAGCCGGAGCATTACTGCTCATATCACTAATTTTTTTTAGTACATTTTACCATCTGCGCATTACATAGCTCTATGTCACACTGTACCACGATGACATGGAATATAGATCGGCCCATGATTTCTGCACACCAATAGGGGGTCATAGTTGTGTTTGACAATATCACCGATCGTAATCTTTGTGAGAAAAATTTCCTTTTGCAATCTGCCTCTCTGTTGGGATTCGAACACTTTACCTTCCGCTCCAAGCGGCACAGCGGTAACCACTGAGCCACTCGCTCGGTTAAAAATTTACTTAAAATAAAACCAGCATCCCTTGCCATTTGCAGTTCTCAAATATTTCGCTCGAAGAGTTACATTTCGCTATTTGGATGGTTAAGTCGGAATCCTCTGGTTTAGATAATATCAGTTTAAAATTCGTAAAACGAGTTTTCCCTTCGTTTCAAAGTACTTGTTACATATTTTTAATTGTATCCTTACGTCCTCTTCCTTTCCTGACCAGTGGAAGCTTAGTAAAATTATTCCTATCCCAAAGATTAGCAATCCTTCTGAACTATCTCATTTTCGACCAATAAGTATGTTAAGTTCCCTTTCTAAAGCCTGTGAGATAGTTGTTAAGAATCAAATTCAGGTACACCTTAATAACAATAGTTTAGTTAGCTGTGTTCAATCTGGGTTTAGAAAATATTATAGTACTACCACTGCGTTATTAAACGTATGTGACGATATTTGGTGTAATATGAGTAATAGGGAGTTGACCTTTTTAACTTTGTTAGACTTTTCCAAGGCTTTCGATTCTATTAATCACGGTATTTTATTCAATAGGCTTATTTCTCAATTTAGATTTTCGTTTTCCGCCGCCAAATTAGTTCTCAATTACTTTTCTAATCGTTCTCAGGCAGTTTATTTCGGTGATAGCTTATCTGTTTTCCTCCCAGTTACTTCCGGCGTACCTCAGGGTTCAGTGCTAGGTCCCTTATTGTCTATGTATATTAATGACATAGAATCCTCTAAATATATAGCTAAGAATATACTGAAATCCGAGTCCATGATATGGAAATTTCTAGAGAATCCCTTGCAAATTCCGTTAACAAACAATCATGCTGAACGGCAGATCCGACATTATGTGGTATATCGTAAGAATTCTTACTTCACCCAATTTAATAGCGGCAGTCAGTACCTTACACACATGTAGCTGGTAGTGCTCAGGAGCGTGCGGAAGAATTCATGCAATTGATAGATAATCCGCATGTTGATGGCTTAATGGCTACCATTGGTGGATCCAACTCAGCAAGCATCCTACTTTATTTTGATTACCACAAAATTGCAAAAGCCCGGAAACCAGTCATAGGCTATAGCAATATTAATGCCATACAGCTGGCCATACTTGCCAAATGCCATTTGACTAGTTTTTATGGACCAACAGTTGTACCCACATTCGGAAAATGGCCAAAGGTATTGCCAGACACATGCGCAAGCTTTCAACAAGCATTAAGGGGTACTTCCTATATGATCAAGCCTTTCCAAATATATAGAAACAGTCGTTTAGATCAAGACTCTGTAGTTAGGAATATTTCTCTGATAAATGATGATTTATGTAGTATAGTTGATTGGTCGGTATTGAATGGGCTTAGATTAAATGCGAGTAAATTTCAGTCAATTATAATTTATAAGAAACCTCTTGATACTTCATCCTTTCCTGAAATTTATCTAAGCGATTCTTTTATTCCGTTTTCAAATACTATTAGAGATTTAGGGTTAGTTTTCAATAAATCTCTTACATGGGGTGACCACTTAGTTAATATTAGTAGAAAGGTGTTTGGCATGCTTAATTGTTTGTACAAAGTGGTAGGGTTTACGGATAGTCATTTTAAGAAAAGAATGTTTATGTCTTATATTCTCCCTCAGTTTATTTATGGTGATGTAGTTTTGTTTGGATTACTTCAGGAGAATATGAGTATTCTCCAAAGATGTTTCAATGCTTGTACTAGGTTTATTTTTAGTATTAGGAAATTCGATCATATTTCTCCTTATTCTAATGTTTTAGGAATTAGTATATCTACCTTTTTTGAACTTCGCGTTTGTCTTTTTATTTTCAAACTTCTTAAAACTAAGCAGCCAATTTATTTGTATAGGAAGTTGTTGTTTAGTAGGTTTCATTCGGCTAACTTACGATTACTTGCGCCAAAAAATTTGTGTAGATCGTTAAACAAATCCTTTTTCGTTAGGGGAATTTCTCTCTGGAATTCAATTCCACTTGTAATTAAAAGACTAGGTTCATCTAAATTATTTAAGTCAACATTTTTAGAGTGGCGTGGCTGATTGACAATACGTAGTTTTTTTTTTTTTTTTTTTTTAAACATTTTTATGTTACTTGTTATTTTATTATTATTATTATTATTACTTCATCTCGATCGCATTTTATTATAAATGAGCTCTAGCTCAAAATGAGGTGTGCTGTATGGGGTGAATTTGTTTTGAAAAAATTTAGGAGGTTTTAATGCCTTGGATGTATCCCTTTCTTCATTAGAGATTTAAATTTGTCTTTTAGCACAAGCCCAACTAAACGTTTTTTTCTTGTGCCTTTCAAAATAATAAAAAAACCATTACCATTAACTTTGTTTTGGCCTTTATTCAGTTGAAATAAAATTGAACACATTTTGAATTCAAGTTTTAGGCCATATTTTAAATTTTAACCGTTGACTATCCATTATATTTTTACATTTTAATTTAACTTAATGATTGATTTTTAAAAAAATTGTATTCTTTTAAAAAATTTTTTTTGTTTTACACAAAATAGAAAACGAAGCAGTTTAACAGTATTTAAAGTCGTAGCAATTTTAAATAATTATACTCATTTGTAATCCTTTGATAAAAACAGCTAGCTATGTTTTACCCAGAAACAAATTAGTTCATAATTCTTAAGTATTTCACCTTCTCTGTATATAGATATAACCTTTTTTATATACATATATACTAAATACATACTTTAATATATAAACTGTTTACCGAATAAATTGTTTCAATTGCCGCCATATACATTTGGGAATGATTGTTTCAGGTAGATTTGGGTTAAAGGTTATATTAATGTAACTTGTTTTTTTACTGTGTAAAATTAAAACAGGATATAGATAAGATAACAAAAAGCTAAAAAAATTTTTTGTTTTGTTAAATTATTTGATTTTCCTGAAAAAGATTTTTTGTTTTGTGTAGTTGTCGAGAAAATTCTATAAAATATATACGACTTTAGAAAATTTCGGTTACAAATTATTAGTTTTTTTTTTACTTGTGTTCGATGTTGTTCTTGATACCAAGCCAATGAATTTAACTTTACGGCTGAATTCGTTGGTATTATACCTTCAAAATGATAAATAATTTACAGACGAATAATTTAACGAAATTAAAAAAAATATAATTTAGGAATTTCTTATATTTATATATATATTTATTTTTATGTTTCTTAATAAGCAATAACTCGCTTTTTTGTAACATAATTTTGCAATATTTTTATAAGTCGAATATTATATATTTTTTTAATTTGGTATATTTTGTGGTAATAAAAGAAATGTACGAATTTCAACATGTTGAATTTCCTAAAACTTTTATTCTTTTTATTTTATTATATTTTCTGATTCCGAAGGAACGACTACTTCCCATCACCTGTATCGATACGATTTTGTATATTCAACAACTTTTTAAAATGCTTTGATTTATATTCCGTTAGATAAAACAAGGAGTAAATTTCATTAACTAAATTTAATAAAAGCATTGAGCGAGGAACGATAACGGGAATACACATCTTCATCGACATTAAATGTGTAATATTACAAATAAACAATTCCGCTTTGATAAGCTTCCTTATAAAATTAATGTTTAGTTACTTATGATCCTGTGCTTGCCGTTTCATTACTGTCCAGTTCATTTTTATAATCTGGTTTTAAGGTTTCACCAGTTTTATATTTTTTGGATATAAATACAACTATAGTATATGATAATTTAGTTTTCGAGATTAATTGGATCTTTATCATAGTTTTACATAATCTGATGTTTCAAAAATTGAAAATTAAGAATTAAGAATAATCAACTTGTAGTTTTATCTCTAGTGCGGCCAACTTTGACTTATGACATGAATTTTTGCACAATTTCGAAAAGCTGTCAATTTAAATGAAACTTTTGTCAAGAGCCAAACTTCTTTCATGGTTAATTTTTATGGTCCTTTCAATGCTTTATTACCAGCAAAATCGAGAATGGATAGTACCATCAATTCTGATACTTAGCTCTATTTGAATCATATTTAATTTAATCACGTTCAATTCCCAAAACAACAAAAGTTGTGATTTATTTCTCTTTATTTGCAATACTATTCAATATTGCCAATTTAGTTTTCAACAACTTGTTGATCGATTTTCTTATTGTTTTGTTTACATTTAATTGACTGCTTTTCTTTAGCTAATTTTGTCAATTATGAGCCAATCAGTATTTAATATTTTGTTTAATGATGCATATCGATTTAATATAAAGGGTGCCTCATTAAATTATCTTGATTTGTACAGATTGTTTTAACAGTAAATGTTGCGAAATGTGATTTTGAAATCTTAAAAATAAATTTAATAATATAACTATCACATTTGAATGCTGAATATTTTACACAACTGGAATTACGTAAAGTTTTTTTTATGTTTCCTACTATACCGCACACAAAGACACTGGTTATATAAAGAAATCAAAGGTATATTAATTAAATTTTATGGACCGTAACCAAGGATTGAAATATAAAAATCGCAAAAAAAAAAAAATAAGAAAATTCGTTTTTCTGAATTTCGATTATTTCGTGTCGTCGTATAAAGTTGTACATTATTTTTTTTTACTTTAAATTTAAATTTTCTACGCGAAAAATATGGTTATTGTTATTGTGGTGTGCGTGTGTATGTATATAAGTCGATGACTGTGCTATAAAATTCGCTTTTGGAATATAAATTTTCCTGGTTTTGGTATTAATATTTTTCCAAGCAATAAAATATCGGTGTTTTATTTATAATATACGAGTATATACTCTAAATTTATCGTAAAGAATATGCGTAATTTTATTTTTTAGTTTTATATATAAGAAATACAAATTGGGTAATTTTGTTCGACTCTCGATCTTAATG
Source organism: Tipula confusa (assembly GCA_963556175.1). Lineage (NCBI taxonomy): Eukaryota > Metazoa > Arthropoda > Insecta > Diptera > Tipulidae > Tipula > Tipula confusa. Next base: position 67,857,135 of record OY744476.1, read on the forward strand.
CATCTTATATCATATTTTATATTACCGATTTTTTAAATTATATTTGCTTATTTTTTTTTTATTTTTATTATTTTCAGTATGCACAAGAAACTCAACATGAAAAAATTTTACGTGGTCTAGCAGTTGGTATTGCGCTTACCATGTATGCCAGACTTGAAGAGGCCGATCCTTTGGTGACAAGTTTATCGACAGATAAAGATCCCGTATTACGTCGGTCCGGTATGTACACGCTTGGTATGGCATATTGTGGCACTGGAAGTAATAAGGCCATAAGAAAATTACTACACGTTGCGGTAAGTCAAACTTATATTTTTTTTATATTCTGATAATGTTGTCATATCTTAGATATAGACAACAGCGCGAAGTTCATTTTTTTTAGTTCTAGTTAATTTTTGTATGTTTATTTAATGCTCGTTATATATATTTTTTAGGTATCTGATGTGAACGATGATGTTCGACGTGCAGCTGTTACATCTATTGGCTTCATATTATTCCGGTAAGTAATTTTAATATTTTTTCTCATAAATAAATTGTGCTACTATCGTTAATTTTTCGCGATAGTGATATTCGTCATCGACGTCGTTGTATTAAATACTTTGCTCAAATTCATAATACCTTTATACAGAGTATGTATATATAATTTATATAAAGCTTAGTATACATACACTTTTTATGATGATTTCGTCGAATTTGAATTGCATACATTTTAAAAGCTGCATGCTAGTTTTTTATGATATTTTCGTAGAATTTTATATTTTCATGGAAATAGAATTTTAAAGATTGGTTTTATTGATTACACAATGAAGCATTGTGTTTTTTTTCTCCACACAACATTTTATTATTTTGTTATTTTACTTTGTTCGATAACGAAAAAAAAAGTAAATTCAATTGAATTTATATAAGAGACCTTCTTCACCTAATAAATTTTGATAAAATAATAATAATTCATCCTAAAATAAAAGTAAAACTCTGTAAAAAACGAAACTAAAAGAGAAAAAAAAAATATTTTTACTTTTATTAGCCTTAAAGCAGAGATGTGAATCTTTTATCATTATATTTTTTCTGTTGACTCAAAAGCTTTATTTCTTAAGCTAAAAGTATAAATCGATTAGATTATGTGTATACGCTTTTATATAATTTAATGGTGGCATATCCTTAGTCTTGCTACATCTGGATATTTTGTGACAAATCTATTCAAAGTTTAATAATATTTGTAAAGTTTTTGAAAAAATTTATGAGGTAATATTTCAGAGAAACAACATTTTTCTTGTTGGTAAACGTGGTCATAAACGGAAAATTTTAAATGAACCAGCTTTTCTTTCGGCCTTATAAAAAGTAGAACCAATTTTTTTTTATATAAATAGTTTTTTCATATTATATTTATAGCTGATGGACCAAATTAGTTCAATAAATTGATGGAAGTGAATTAATTTATTGTATCAGAAAGGAAAATGATTTTCTATAGACAATTTGTTTTGCGTTTTGGTTAGAATATAAATAGAATTCCATTAGCATTATGCACATTTTAAGTGCTTAAAACATATTAGTAATCGACGATATCAAATATGAACTTAAAAATTTTGATAACATAGTTTTTCCATTTGAAAAGTTTGACAAAATGTTGACTATACAAAATATCTTGAATCCATTTTTTTATCTCGCCAAAGTTATGAGCAAGCATCACATAATATACGTATAAATGGCTCAAGTTTCTAAATTAGATCAAAATTACAAACCAAATATAGATGCCAAACAGGAATATTGTAAAGGATGTACATATTTATATTACAAACTAAAATATTTCAAAGTTATAGGAAATTACCTATTTTTATAATTTAAGTGTTTCCTGCACCATGTTCAAACTTTTTATTTTGATAAAGTTTCAAATAGAATAAATTATATAGTTTTACTTTGGCTTTATTTTATATTTAAAAATAATTCGGTTTGCAATATAATAAAACATATTATGTAAATAATTAAAAAAAAAAAATAGTTGCCGATATGTTTTTAAAACGAGCGTGCGATAATATATGTGGCAATTTAAATTGTTTACATGAGAAAGGAAAACTTTTCCATTTTCAATTTAATAATTAAAAAATTATATCGTTCAATACGCTGCTCGAGTTTTTTGTTAAATGAAACTGCACTCTGGTAATTTCATTATTGCTGAACTGTGTATGTTTCCATGATAAAAAGTTCTCATTTAACTTTAATTTATTTTAATGTATATGTCCCTAGATAACACTAAAACTAAGTTGTTAAACGAAAAAAAAAAACATTTAGTAAAAATTTTTCCAATGTATACAACGGGTCTAATCAACATCAAGTTTAAGTTTAGTTTGTTCAAATTTGCCAGTTATTCAGATTTTAGTAGTAAGGGATTTAAAAATTGGTTACCAGCAGCCAAACGTTCTTAGATCTTGCTATGTGTATATTTGTGTTGGTACTTATTATGTTATATTTGCTTCATAAGAGGCATCAGATCTAAGTAATTGAATTTTTGTATTGAAAAAACTATTCAAATTGACTACGAACAATTTCGAGATTAGCTTCTTCAAAATTTCATTCAAAATATCTATCTGCACAAAAATATTAACCTTAATTTGATGTTTTACTCGTATTAAAATAGAAATTTGCAACCTAAAAATATAAATTCAATTTTTTTTGTATAAAAAACTAACTTATACGAGTGATTTTTTGTGTATACAGATTTCTCGTACGTCTAGAAATTTGGTTATAGAAATATTGTACGGCTTTAACAATTAAACTACCATAGAATATTCAATTTCTGTTTCCAAAAATCAATTCAAATTTCAGTTTTTCGTTTTTTAATTAAAAATCGAAAAAAATTTGGTCAATATTTGTTTTTTTTCCAATGTGTGTAGCTAAAGGTTTAACATTTTTCACAAACACACAATAGTTATTATTATTTTCTATTATAAACATCTGCACTTGACAGGGATAGTAAAAGAAATACCCTAACAATAAATTACTTTATAGTTTGACCTTTAAGATAAAAAAAAAGTTATTGATCAAATAATGTTTTATTATATACACTTTTGTGTAACATTCAATTTATAACACTGGTGCGGTGTTTATACATTTACATTACACGTTTACACCGTATATATAATTTTAGATGGCGTATTATGCAATAATATTGGCCACCATAAAATGCTTAAATTATTTATTAGAAACAAATCATTAGAAACAAAACTTTTCTTTTTAAAAATTGCCTTGTATATTTTTATAAAATTGATTGGAAGCAGATCAATTTTTTTGTTATTAATTTATTCAAATTTAGTAAAAAAATATCAGGACCATTAAGTTAAATGTTATTTAATTATACACATATATCGTAGAAAATATACGAATGAATAACCCTTCACATTTTTCAAGAATATACATGGATAATTTTCCAAATTTTCGGAATATACAAAATATTATTCATATAATATATAAAAAATATATATATTAGAGGGTTAGAAAATAATTATGTAATGATGATGGTTTGGTTATTTAGAATTGCGTTTTAAGAATATTAATAGTATTAGATTTTTATATATAAAACCATACTGCTTATAGGCTACGCTACATATGTATACGTTCTAGATTTATTACTTTATTTAATGGATTTTTCTACGGTTGATAGATTTCTTCGATCTGGATTTTTATGGTATAAGTTTTCAAGGATTTTATTTTATTTACTGTCATAACTCTCAATTCACCATATTTCATCAAGTTTGTGTGTGTGTGGTGTTAGAATAAAGTTTTTTGTTTCGGTTGTGTGTGTGTTGTCTTGAACATAAGAAATTCTTGGACAAAGTTTCGTTTTTGATTGTTTATTAATTTTTTTTTTTTTCAAATTTGAAGTGTATCAATACTTGTTGTTTCGGAAGTTGAAAAAGATGTAAAAGACGTCACGTTTTTCCCCAAGTAATTCCTTTGAATTACGTCATTTAGGATTTTTTTTTCTATTCACTTTTTGAATCATCTGTTTATGACAATTAATGTATAATTAAATTATCACTAAAGGACGGTAGTAAAAAGATGAATAAAACGAATTGGCAATAACATTCTAATCGCTATAAAAATGAAGAAAATTTTACCAAGTAAAAGTCGCGAGATGAAAGTGAAGTATTTTTTAAATATATAGCTTATTCAATACTAATTTAACATCAAAATAGTAATCATTTATTACATGAAGTGTATAGTCAATAGCCCTTGTCTCGAACATTTTGTAATTTTGTATTTCGTCTTTTTGACGTTTTTCCTAATTTGAAATTATTTAACAACAACAACACAAAATTATTCACAAATGTTCAAAATAAACACGCTCACAGAGTATTTATTTATAACATTTGTGTATTTGGCATTGATGGGAATGGTTTTAAAATTAGGAAAAGAAAAACGCTTAGAGAAATGTAAAATGGATTGCAAATAAAAAATTGAATTTTCAGTTCCTGTAATTTACCTGTACGTACGTACCTCAAATGTTTTGTCATTCAAAGAATGTTCATTCTTCAATGTTCTCTGTATTTTCTTCAGACAGATGTTGTACAAAATACAGCACACCTTATTTCAAGTACATGAAAATTTATAACTATCCCCATTTGACATTTAAATTTTTAAACTTTTAAATTTTTACTTTTTTAAAACTTGTACCAAAACTTGTACTATATACCAAGTGTTCAATTCAAGATACTTACTAAAATACTTATAAAAATCAGCTCTTTTCTGTTTGCGGCTTTCGCTCCTTGCGCAAAGCGGTTGTTAATAAGTATGCAGAATTAGCAGCAATCCATTGATCTCCCGTTAAAAATGTCTGCAATTTAATCGCATATAATTTTATATTGAAAAATACAAATTTAAATCAAGCAGAAATATCCAATGCAATATGAAAGTTTCTCAATGTATCGGTATATATAATATATATCATTCATTTATCATGTATTGGTCATTTTAAATAATTTTGTTTAATTGGCAATATACCTTTAAAAATTAGCTCTTTTATTTTTTGCAAGGTGACCTTCATTACCAATTTCGAATGATTTTCCAATTTTTCCTCTTGATTAATTGTCTTCGTTTGACCTCAAACGAAATAAAACTAAAACTAGTCGACAAAATGGCGGAAATTGTAGCTCTGAAAGCAACCGTGAAACACTTAATTTTCTTAATAAAATCCAAAATTGGATTAAATTGGTCTCTGGTCATCCGAACAATCATTCCAACATTTTAAAACATTTTTATAAAAATAAAATTACCAGAAGTTTCGAAAAATGTAGTTTCAAATATAGCATCAAAGACAATTTTTTATTAATTTACTTTTACTGGCACGTTCCATTTCTAGTAACTATAATTTTACACAAAAACCTTTTATACGATGCCAAAAATATATCGACAAATGTCACAAATAAATAGATTGTGAGCGTGTTTATTTTTGACATTTGTGAATAATTTTGTATTATTGTTAAATAATTTTAACCAATTAGGAAAGATATCAAAATAAGAAATACTCCTGTACTAATATCCTTTTTATAAGATTTTATATAACTGAACAAATTTTATCTAGATGCTTAATAGAGTATCGCCCCATTTAAGGATATTTTATCTATGACATTATCATATAATCCTTTCAATGTCGAGACGTTTTATAAAATGTTTGTTGGGAAAGTTCTGGAATAAGGCCAGTAAGGTTCCATACTTGAATATTTGTAAGGAGAAAAATAGAATTTTCCTTCCACTTAATGTTTTTTTTTTTAATTGTATAATTAAATTTGAATTTAAAACCTTTTTTGGGAAAACCTCTGAAATATGGCCAGTAAGGTTCCATACTCGAATAATTTTAAGCAGAGAGATAGAATTTTCCTTCACTTATTTTCACATTTTCATCCTACATATCGAATTTCATCATATTCGGTTAAGAACTCGCCGAGTTCCTTCCCTATTGGCCATATTCCAGAACTTTCTCAAAAAATCATTTTAAAATCCCATTCCCATCCTACATATAGAATTTCATCATAATCGGATAAGAACTCACCGAGTTCCTTCCTAATTGGCCATATTCCAGAACTTACCCAAAAAATCATTTGTAAACCTCATTCCCATCCTACATATAGAATTTTATCATAATCGGTTAAGAACTCACAGAGTTCCTCCCTAATTGGCCATATTCAAGAACTTTGCCAAAAAATAATTTTAAAATCCCATTTTCATCCTACGTATCGAATTTCATCATAATCGGTTAAGAACTTGCCGAGTTCCTTCCTAATTGGCCATATACCAGAACATTCCTAAAACATCATTTTAAGTTTAAATCACATGTCGAAATATCCTGTTTTGAAATATCCAGTTTTGTACCATGTCTCGTTTTGTACCTTATCTCGTTTTAAAATATCCAGTTTTGAATTATCCTGTTTCGTCAAATCCAGTTGTAAAATATCCAGTTTCGACCGGTACCCTCTAAACACATAGTAGAATATACTTTTCAAGTATTGAAATTGGCGCTTACAGCGTTTAAATTACAGCGTTTAAATTACAGCGTTTTCATATTACAATTTTTACTATAATTTCTACTATTTTTATTTAGTATTTTACTAAAGCACACAATTATATATAGAATATTGAATATTTAGTTCCAATTATTTTGTGTTTCTCTTGAGAAGGTTCTCCTGCAAACTGTGAATATCAAAAGTAAATTGCTTTTGTATGTGAGTCGTTCAAAACAAGGTTCTGTTATCGGTGATGTCAAGTTACATGTGACCCAGTCTTTTCGACTATCCAAATATATCGAATAAGTAAGAGCCGTGGACAATTCCTAGGTTTGGTGTTTTCGAATGAACGCTTATTCTCATCGTTCATCATGTCATACTCCAATAATAATCAATATTTTTTATGATACAAAGCGTCAGTATTCGAATATTTAAAAGTCAATATTCAGAATTGGAATAGAAAGATGTGTTCCGTTAACTAAATCCAAACAGGTCTTTTGTGTACAAATAGAAATATTGTAATGGTACAATAGTGATGAGAAACGTCGCAATAATACATTATTCAGGATTCAGGTGCTGCATATTATTCCGCTTTTGCTTGTGCTCGCAGGGAATCTAAAAACCTCAATTTGTTCCTTTAATAAATATATATTGCACAATGAGGAGCGCTTAACATGAAACCTGAATATGATCCGGAGGTTTTAAAATGGTACAAAACAGTTTCTGTTTTATAGCTTATAGGGAATTAAGAAAGAAAGATTTTTCAGTTGCTGAACCGATTTTACTGGCCGCGATTCATTGTTTCTAAAATTGTTGATGATTACCGTTGCATGAACTAAATCGTGGCTTACATTTACGATGAACCAGTTGTTATGGCTGGATAGCTAACAGATCAACTAGCTCGAAATAAAACATTTTTATCTCGATACAGTTACAGGAATAAACTAGTATTTAAGGCTCAGTTTGGGTCTCTCTCGGTCGGTATTAAAGATTAAGGGCTTTAAATCTTTCTTTTATCACTATCCGGCATTATAGCAACTTTTTAAAAATGTATATCCAAACGAACAAATGATTTCATTTAAGAACAAATCCCTGCTTCTACTCCTGCTAAAAAGTAGTATAGTAAGAGAGATTTTCAATATGTTGGACACTCCTTTTGATTTGGAATGTGAAACCACAATTTTGTTTTTGTATATCTTAAATATTTTAAAATCAATGTTTTTTTAACGGAAACTTCCTTTATTTGAATATGGTTAATAAGGATAAATAAAATCCAAAAATATAACTCAGCTTGCCCAAATATAAACTTCAAGCCTCGCCTATGTATAATTGTGTAATAAAACTTACTAATATTATTATTATTAGTATTATTTTAGCTATTTGCTCAGATTGCTATTGCACGATTTTTGCCATATCGACAACTTTGTTGGCAATTTTGATTTAGATTCGACTTTCGCATTGTCCTCTTTGCCATCGTCTCCCATGTTGCATATTGTTATCAAACATTAATAACAGACCACGGGTATATGACCCACTGGATTGGTTATGTTTTATTATTTAAATTTTTAATTTTTAATTTTAAGCAATAAGAGTTTATTATAGAAATATTCGTTATGGAATGTACTGCCCGGGCTCAAAATTAACTGTGTGTTAATGACAATGAATTTTTTAATTTTTAATTTTTTTTGTAACAATTTGTTATTTAAATATTTTGGGTTGGTTAAACTACTATACAGTTAGTTTTATCAAAAATTAGTATAGTAAACTAGGAACTATTATTCAATAGAAAACTTATTATTTAGGCTGAATTGAGCACTATAGTTGAAAACTGTTAACTGCATTTTACGAACGTTTGCAATGGCTTAAAAACGTATTAATGTTAAAAATAAAGGAAAAAATAAATAATTGAGTGGAAATATTTTTAACAATAAATTTAAATTTGATGTGTGAAATTAAATTTGCTGTTAAAATTTTGACTGCTATAAATCGTACAAATATAAATGAATCGTATCGGTAACAATATACGCCAACTATGATTATAATTTTATTATTTTATAACTATAACCACTGTGATTTTGTCAAAAATGAGTTTATGTTTTTTTTTTAAAAATTACTTGTCAAAATTTATAGACGGTCTCTATTTAGTTAAAAGTTGGTTTGGGAATTTTACAACAACTACAATGAAATTTGCATAGAGTTTATTATAAAACTATAACAACAATATAATAATAAAGAGGTATCATAAAACTAAATTGTTTACTGTTGTTTTGGAAAAATTTAATTCCGTTAAATCCACTAAATTTTTCTTTTCAAAGCAATTTGATTTAGAATGTACGGCCAAGCATTGAGCAGGATAACCCGGAAAACGCTGGGCCCACTGTACACCAATTTTAACATATACTTGGAAGGATAAGGCATGATATTAGTTAAATTATTGCGATCGACCCGGTTACAGCCACCGTGGCGGTCAATAATAAGTAATATTTTGTTGGGGTAGAGAAAGGAAAGGTATGTCAATAATGACAGAATTGGTCCGATTTCCCGGTAGCCAATATTCAAGCTACTGTTAGCATAAGACAGTCACAATGATAATTAACTGCTCTGCATTCCGTCATCTCTTATCAGCGTCTCCAGTGTGCCACTCTTCAACTGTAATCTGCAATGTTTCTCTGAAAAAAAAAACACCTATTAATGGGCTAATTTCTCAGACATAGGCTGTAATAAACTGAATTAATTTTCATCTGAAACTATAAATCAATTACTTCATAATTATTTATAACAAATGCGTTTAAATCTTTCTTTCCAAAGCGACACAACTAAAACATTTTTTGTGGTAAATAAACAAATTTTTAGCTTTACCTGTAAAATTTTCATTTTTAACATGTTTTTAACACATTCGCAAAGACGCTAAACAATAAACTTTTATTTAAAATTTTTAATTTAAAAATTTTATTTTAAATTATAAATTTACTTGAATTCATTGTAAAATATTTAATTTTTAAATTGTTACTGTAAAAATAATTGTAGTTACAGGAACTGTCACAATAAGTCAGCAAAATTAATTAAGACGGCTAGCTAGATCGACTTATTCACGATGGTCAAATAATTCTGAAAAAGACGGTGATTGGGACAGACTCTAAGAGTAAATATAATTCTATGTGATCAACATAAGTGACATAAGGTACCTTAAAGTTAGTTTGTCCATAAAGTTATTTCGAAAGAATGCAAATCGTAACTTTAAATGAGTAATTTAAAGGAACAAAATCAACAGTTTTAAGAAAATTTCTAATTACCAATAATTATTTATGGAATTTCGAAATTTCAAAAAATATAAATAGTTGTTGTGGCTAGGTAGTCTAGACTATCTTAGTTTTTGTATCGTCAATATTTTGTATGCTTGCTTTTACTAAAGTTTTTAAAGATAAGTAAAATGACTCGAATTCGATTAACAATATCATGGTAATTGAATCATACATATATGTATTTACATATTTTATAATTTTATAAAATAAAATGACGGCTTTACTGCCTGTGTAATTCTATATAATCATCAGCTTATTTTATGAAATTGGGTTATGAACTCATGCTACTTAAAAAACAAACTCGACACTTCTAAGGGTAGAACAACAATTAAATATTTTATACCTGATCTTTTGCTATTTTAACATTTAAGCTTTAGCTTTTTAAATTACGTTTTGTTTTCACCAAATAAAATACACGAGGAAAAATTAGTTTTTTTCTTTAAATGTGTTTTTTCACCTCTACTTTGTCTATCTCTAATTGTTAAGGCCATTAGTTTACAATGTAATATCAATTCGATTTCCGACTGGCAACTTCAAATAAAGTTAATGTGGAAGCCGTTCTATTCTTGAAACTTCTTAAAATTTTAAATTTTATTTTATTTTAGCGGTGAATTTTAGATTTGGCTAAAATTGTAGAATTTCGTTAAGGTATCAATTTCAAACCACAATATTTCGAATTATAAAAAAAATAATTAATTTAATTTATATATATCGATAAGCTTTTTTGAAAACAACAAGAAATTACTATGGTCTAGATATTTAGGTTGTTTCTAATTTTGTTTTTGCACAGTAATGATATTTTTATATGGCAAAACCAACAACAAAATTTTTGAATTTGAAAACAACACCGAAAACAACGCCAATAATAATCATGTAAATGAGGACTTATGATGAAAAAATCGTTTTTAGTGACGATGTGAATTTACACCTGTACGGATGTGTTAACAAACAAAATTGTTAGGAGTTTGGTGTGGTTTTTCATTTGGTAGGGTCGTAATTGCGGTTCATTATGAAAATATGGCAATTCGGTTAAAGTACCTACCAAAATATAATTATATTTTTTTTTTTTATATATTTCAATTCGCAGAAAGTTTTACTAAAATATATTGCGGTACAAAATACATTTTACTAAGTGTAAGTAAAGTTTACTTTTCAAAGTTGTAACGACACATTACAAATAACCAATAATCGTGTTAAGTATTTTTATGCCCCTGAATAGTTTTTGTTCTTGAAATACATTTTGTTTTAAAACTATACAGTAATTGTAATATAACTTCAATTCTTTTTTGTAAAGTTGATAAAACTATATAATGCATACTATAAAATATACAAAGTATGTTTGTACATACTAAACATTCGTTAACATTAAATACTTGAAGTAAAAGTTTTTTTTATTTATTCATAGGTTATATTACCACCGCTTTTCTTTCTAGTATAGTGTATTGTAGTTATATATATATATATATATATATATATATATATATATATATATATATATATATATATATATATATAATATATATATATATATATATATATATATATATATATATATATATATATATATATATATATATATATATATATTTATTTATATATATGTGTACAACTATATTCTATAATAGTTGTATATTATTTATTTAAAAGTTTAAAAATATTGAAAGCGAGTAAATTTGCTAATTGCTTACATATAGATACATATGCATGAGTACATAAGTACGAATGAAAATCGATAGAAATGTTTCTAATTATTATGATTATTTTTAAATATTGATATACAATTTTTATGTATTTTTTATTAATATTTATGAACTTATGTATATATATATATATATATATATATATATATATATATATATATATATATATATATATATAATATATATATATATATATAATACTATATATATATACTATATATTATGTGTTTCTTGAAGGACAGCTGTTTCAAAAGGAAATAAAATAATTATATAGTGCTTGAACTATAAATAAAAAGAAAATAATATTGCCCTTGCAACTATACAAATGATGCATTGTGTCAAATCGATAATACAATAAATTTTTTATGTATGTGTATGTTGTACCTTGATTACACCACTAATGGTGTTCACCAGGGACAAAATTGCTTAGTAACGTGGGTAGTAACTAAATTATTTTATAACGTAAAGCTTTCATTTTAGCTTAACAACCAATTCCTAATTAATCGGTTTACATAGAAACAAAACCTTAACCAAGATAAATCTTATTAAAATGGAGAAAAAATTGGTTTATCTCTAATATTTTGTTATAATTAAAATGACATTTTAAAACTTTATCAAACGGTGATTAAACATTTAAAACTTTTTTTGATGTATATTTATAACAATATCTCTTATTTTACAAGATTTCCATTAATTAGAAAATGAACTTGCTATCTTTAGATTCAAGGCTGTCTTGAATTTTAGCTGTAGTTTAAAAGTTACTTACAAAAAATTTAAATGGCTTACCGATAATTTTAAGTAAATACAATAAAAGCAAAACCTAAATTCTTTACAAGTTTAAACCATTTTTTATCATTGGTGTTATCCTGTTTTTTTTATCGAACATAGTAAATGCATTTAAAAAATTGGAAAATATGTTATTTATAATATTCCTAACTTTAGTCGTATTTTATTTGTTTTTTTACAACAAAAATCCCATATATCGAATTCTTTTTTGGAATTGGTTGAAATCTTTTTCTATTGATGGTATTGTAATTCCAATACTTCTTTTTAGTTAGTATCTCGAGTACCAGGTGCGCAACATCTCATATTTTGATTTCTATAAGTTGCTCATTGTTGTTATTTTATTATTTTGACATTCATTTTGAGTTAACGATATTTTGAATGTGATTATTTAATCAGTATTTTAGTACTTAAACTATTTAGTATTGGAAAGTGAAATCATTTAGATAATTGAAATGAATCAAGATGAACTTTTAATAGTACAGACCATTGCCCTCTTGAGGAACTGTAATTATCAAATTTGTATTTAACAAATTTTGATTGTACGTTATTAAACCTAAGCCGAAAATGACGATTTAAATAATACTCACTATGGTTTTCTTATAACATGATTTATCTTTTCTCCGTTGCTTGAAATTATAATTAATTAAAATATTAATAAAAAATATTATGTTGGTAAAAATTTAAAATTTTCGATGATTACCAAAAGAAACCATTTGAAAATTCAAATGTAAAAATATACAACATACCAACCTTTAAAAATAATATCCAATTCCAAAAAAAAATTAAAACCTATTTTATTTGAATTCCAAATCCAATTCCAATACCAAAATCAAATAAAATACGACTTTTATAATATTCAGATTATAATGACACTACTGTTTAAAGCCGCACAGTTGAAACTGATTTGCATAGATCCATTATGGTACTCACGATCAAAAAATCTGCTAGAATTGTACAAATTTGATTATTGGAATCACAATTTATACATTTAGATATTATTAGGATATTTAACTAACCCATTTATAGCACAACAGCAAATCCAGGACCATAAAGTTATGAATACAATGAAATATTCAAATAATTTATAGATTTTTTATATAAGATTATTTTATTAGTTATAACTTTTGTCAGGACATATCTTTTAATCAATACATTTTTACTTCTTGTAATAGTATTTCAAAAACACAAGCGCTTGAAGTGCTTGTCTGCAAAACGCGGTCTTATTTTAGTGCAAAACTTAGTTCATACCGAAAATACACGTTTAACATCTATAGATGTTGGTTTAATGAATTTCAATAATTGAACAATTTTTGCATATTTTCTGTATATTGTTGACCAGTAAGTATTTTGGAGAAGTTAAAATTCCGATTTGAGCTACTTGAAATTTGACCCTCTCAGAATTGTACTGACGATTTATATTTTTGAAGCAGCATGTCTATCTTGCAGCAAAATTTTAATTTTCATCAGTATTCGGCGACTGTTGAACTATATCGTCTACCTCTAAATCGATGGCACAAAACTGCGGATTGCAAACATTTTATGACATTCTTCGTTTCTTTCGGTTATCTACACGAATTTTGAAATTTTCCATGATCTTATTACTAATGTTGCTGTTATTGTTAGAAAGCTTCTTAAACATAAATTGAACAATTTTTTTTGAGCGCTCATTAACGTTGCATCCTCATGATTAAGATTCACGGGCTCCATTGCCTCGATAATTATTTTTAGAGCAGAAAAGTCAAATGTCTCTATCTCATCAACTTTAATATCTCGATAATTGTTGTTTACCTCTTGACTATATTGGCTCATTCATCACCGCGTTCTTTTTAACATCTATTTTTTACATCAAGCTATCAAAGATTTGATCACCACCGTCTTCTTCAAATCTTTTCGTATGCAACGAGTCGACCACTCTGGTCGAAAGTGATGGGCATAATTTAAACAGAGCTGCTCGATGACATCGCTGTGTCGAATATATTTTTTATTCACTGCAGCACCATCCTGCGTTGATCGAACGATATGCTTGTCTATAGCGATGCCAGAATTGGCTAAATGTCATTCAATTGCTCTCATCATATTCAAAAAAAGTATATGAACCAAGAATCTTGTTATTCCTCTTTTCATCATAATCATCATGCACCAATTTTATTACATTACGTTCCTTATCGGGAAGCTTCTTTCCATCACTGATCACGAGATCACTGATGATTTCTTTGAGTCTTTTTCAATTGAGAAATTCTGCTTTAAGTTTTTTTTTTGGTTGCTCCACCTTTAGAAATTGTACTTTAAGCATACTGATCGATATAAATGCCATAGTCTTAAAATTTCCTGGAAATTTGATTATTTTGATGCATTGTCTACATTGAACTTTCATAATAGGTACAATGAATATTTTAATTGCAGACATTTTGTGAAACAAAATTTGCAAAAACAGTAAAAGCAGTTAAGAAAAAACAGCGATTTTAGACAAAAAATAGTTGTGTTTTAGGGTTAGTGTTAAACAGTTTTGAAAACTCTAATTCTGACTTGTGTGGTTTTATGTGTAGTGAACAACATCTCATCAGTGAGAAGACTCTGGTTTTCCTTAGGAAAAGAATTGGTTTTTTATATAAAAATTTTGTTTTTGTTAGAGCCTAGCTCTCTTCGGATAAAAAGCGGAATGCGTTAGTGTCCTCTACATTTGCTTAATGTTTACAGTTGAGCTTTTATTTAGTGTTGTAAATGCATGCTATAAACTAGTATTGAGAACAATATATATCCAACTACAATGTACATTTTGAGCTGAATTCACCTCTTAATTATAAGATAAATTGAATAATAAGAATTTGCACTGTTGGAAAGATCTTAATACATTTTTCAAAATTAAAAAGAACATAAAACTTTCCACATACTGCAGAGTGTTTATAGACGGTAGAGTAAATGAGAAAATATTGAGTGAACATATTAAGACTAAATGGCGAATTATTGGTAGATCCGGTGAATAAAAATTGTGTGCTCGAGGTAAAATAAAATATGGACAGTATTGATGAACGAACTTTACATGTTATACTCATGAAGGCCAGGGAATTAACTTCAAAACTAACTAAAAATACGAAACTACTGTAAAAAATCCTTTTTCTCCTATTCCTACTCTTGAGGAAAACCAGAATCAACCCACGGTATAGTTATTGTATTCCAAAGTTAAGAGCCTGATCAGAGGATTGTTATCCCAGAGTTTGAATATTAATTTTGAGATTAACGTGTTTATGAAGAAAATAATACAAGTTCCAAGTATCTTTGCTTTTTTACTCTAAATTATTGTGCTATGTTTACTTTTATTTCAAGATTGAAATACTTACATTAATGCTAAACAATACTAGGAATTAAACGTTTATAAACTAAACAAAATTGTCATCAATAATTTTGATTTTATTTTGTATGACTGTGAATTTTTTTTGTGATTCAAGTACGAGTTTGAAATCTTATATAGTAGAGATAGGAATATATTTATGGTAAATTTTAATTTTTTTTTTATATTATCACAAAACTAAATCTGTTTATGGTGCTTTTGCCTGAAGTTTTTCAATGTAAATTATATCTCCTAATTTTGTCATTTGTCAGGAATGTTCTGTAAACAATTATAAAAGCGTTTTTGAGGGAGGAAAAATGAAACAAATTTACAAATTTTATAATTATATTTAATTTTGTTTTTGTTTTTGTTTTTCTTATTTACATGTGAAAATAATAAATTAATTTCTTTTGAATTTTTTTTGCTTGCTTGTTGCTACTCTATTATCACCAAAATATTATATAGTAATTTATATATATATATATATATATATATATATATATATATATATATATATATATATATATATATATATATATATATACATATACATATACATTTATATATTATTTGCCTCATATAAATTTTAAACAAAAAAATACACATGATATGTGATATAATATTCCTATCAATTTTGTTATTACAGTTTTGTTAAAAAAAATTATACATGATAATATTGATTGTGTCAATTTGTACTTAAAATTAATTTTATTCTTAAAAAAACAAAAACCTGTCAATTTAAAATGAGTATTAATTTCTTTTTATTACAAATCCTTATATTATTATTTTCTAAATGTTTTATTCTTTTATATAATTTGTTGATATATAAGACTTCCGTTTGCTAAGCTATATATAAATTGCCATTGATTTTTTATACACCTAAAATATATATAAATGTGTTTTTTTCCCAACCTGAAGAATTCATTTCGTTTTTATTTTCCAGATTCTGCCATTCAGAATTATAACATTATTTTAAATATAAATTTATAAAAAAAAAAAAAAAAAAAAAAATTACAGTATTCTAAAATTTCCTAATATTTTTTTATTTTAAAAAGATTGATTATTTATTTTAATTTTTAAATCAGCCTTCGTAAGTTTAGATATATTTAATATTTTCTATTATAGATTTATAGTTTTAAAAAATATAGTTTTTAGTAATTGTTTTAAATTAAATCAGACATCATGATATAAATAGATCTAAACAAATAAATCGTCGGATTAGGATAATGGATATACACAGTTTTCAATTGACACCAAAATAGCATTCCATTTAATTTATTCGAACTTCAAATTTTTTTCATTGCCGTTTGCTGCTATCTGTGCGGCCGCCAATTCGACTTTCTACGATATTTGCACATTAATACTTTTTTAAAGGCTTGTCGAAATACTTTATTAAATATTGTGTAAAAAATTGGATTAACCATTGAACTAGCATAACCTAACCATGTTACAATGTCGAAAACACTTTGGCCTATTTTTGCTTCACATTCTTGACACACCGAAGGCAGTAAATTTAATATAAAAAATGGTGCCCATAATATTACAAATGTAAAAAATACAACACCTAAAACTTTGGTTGCTTTTTGTTCTAGGCGTATGATGCGACCGTGTCGCGATGAATTTCGTGACACAACACTCGAGTTCCGCGAATGATGTGATCGTATTGTTGTACTACGCTGTAATAGACATGGTGATGATGGAATTTTTAACCCTTTATCGAATACACCATCATCTTTTATCGTACTATTGTGATATTTTAATGTGGCCGATCGGCGCAACGGTGATGATGTATTCTGCATTTGTGCTTTTGACGGTGTTAATAACGATGTTTTGGTACCACCAAAACTCGACCCTCGTCGCTGTTGATAGCGTCGTGAATCCCACGTAACAATCGAATTTGTTTTTGAATAACTTAATTTTCTAATTGGTGAAGTTGTCGGTAGCAATGATAAACTTTTTGACGATGACGTATTTGTTATGGTCGAATTTGATGAAACTGATATTGATAACCGTTGATTCGTATCATTACTATTGTTTAGGCACGTCGAATGACGAAAACTTGCCGATGTTTGTATAATTTTAACTTCAGTTGGACGCGTCGCCATATTTAAATGATTAGTTTTATCACCAAAATAAGGACATGTACATGGTGGTGGTAGTATTAAAGTATCCGATGTAGTTTTGGTCGCTCGGTTATCTTTAATTTGATTGATCATATCGTCTACGCGTTCAGATGATATATTTGTTGTCGGTGGTAAACTACTAAACCTACGCCTCGGCAACGATAGCTCATTTGTTTTAATTGGCCAGTACTCGCACGATGCTCGTCGTTTTCTATGATTAATTTCGCACATCGAATGTGTTGGTGAACTATAATATTATAATGGGTTAAAAACAATAAATTAATTAAAATATGTGTGTGTGAGTGTGTGTTAAAAATTCTGCTGACCTCTGTTCAATTGTTTTACTATTATTACTACAATTAACTAATGAATTAATGATTCGAATCTCTGGTTGATTGTCTGATGACGATGTTCGGTGATGATGATGATGGTGGTGATGATGTACATGATGGTGGTGTGGCGATAAAAAATCAGATTTTGGTTCAGACACCACATTTTCAAGTCCGCGAGATAATTTTAGCATTTCCGCCCCAAATTGATGTAAAGCTGTCATTTTATTTGATGGTTGTTCTGGTATGCTATAAATAATTAAAATTAAAATACATAAAAAAAAAAACTTATCGTTATTTCTACATCACATAAAAAAGTTTTACGATGGAAATTTTATTCAATATAAAACGTAATTATTGATTTCCTGTTCATAATGTTATTAAACTTAACTAAATTATAAAAAAAAAAATTGTATGTTTACCTAGAATCGGGTAGCCACAAGTCATGTGTATCAAGAGTCGATAATTCTGTGTCAGTCGATGCTCCTGAATGCGGATGATTTGGAATTAGCGATGTACTTGTTTTTAATAGTTTTTTCCAGGTACACCTCCTTTCTGTAATAATAATTAAATTTTTAATATCCTAAATCAATGAGGATTTGTATTATTTTATTACCTAATGCGGGAGCATGACCTAACCATCCACTGGCCCAACCGCCAGTATGCGGTGGGCCTCCTAAATTTTGACGTTGTCTTGCCAACAATCGAATTGTCAAATAATAAGTTAGTAACATTACGCCTAACGGTATATAAAAACATACTATTGAACCTACTAATTTATATACAGGATCAGGTATTTGACATGTCCCATCGACTAGAACTGACGCGTGGTCCTAACAATAAATGAACAAAAAAAAAAACATTATAGAAGATTATTGAAACAAAAAAATGGATGAACAAAAAAAATTAATCTATTTAAAGGATTTTTTTTTAAGGATTATGTACGTAAGGTGTCTAAAAACAAGGAACAAGCAAATGAAAAAAATATCTGCTTAGAATTTTAATGAGAAAGAATTTACCTTTGAATACATTAAACTTAAAGGCAAACTCATTGCAATGGATAGCAGCCATACGAATACGATTTTTAATGTGACACGTCGCCTTGTTTTATTACGCCCAAATCGCATTGGATAACGTAGTGATAAATAACGATCAACTGATATGGTACATAAATGCATAATACTTGCAGTACAAAATAATACATCCAAACATATCCAAACCAAACAGTGTTCTGATTGAAGTGGAAAATAACCTGTAACAATATAAAATAGATGATGGTCTTTTGGTTTATTTAATTATGTAAAAGTATGATAATTTATGAAAAAATATGGTTAGCAAATTTTTTTTAAATTTTTTCTAAAATGATTAATGTTTAGAGAAAAAAAATTTGAGATTATAAGAAAATCGCGTATTATAAACGAAAAAAAAAAAGGTTGATTATTGTTAAGTACCGGCATCATGATAAGGTAGGACTATTTCTAAATGCGTAACTAAGTCGAAATATTGAAAATAAATTTACAAAAAAGTTTGTTATGTTAGTCGGTAGTCCATCTTTTTTTATCATATTTTATGATTAATTTACCTCCCTGTACACATGCTACATTTATTTTATGGTTTCCAAATTTATCATTCATAATTTATTCAAATTTAAAAAATAAAAAATAAAATAAAATAATTCCTTATAAAATTAATTTTATGATACTTTTTTAGTATTATATATTTGTATACATATTTTTATATCAAAGTAAATAATCTTTTTAATCCTTTTAGGTTGAAAGGTTGAAAGATTTGAATTTGATGCATGTGAATATTAATTTAATTTTGAGTTTTTATTACAATATTCTTTTATTTAAATTATAAATATTAAAGATTTGTATTTTCATAAAATTAAATAGTGTGCACTCGTGTGAATGGCGGTCCAATAATTTTATACTTATATGTAATTCTATTCTTTTGTTTGTTAGCCCTCCCGTTGTTGATGTTGCGGAAAAACAAAATATTGCTTTAATTTTGTTATAAACATAATCTCATATAGACATGAAATTTAAAGCAATTTAATTTTTAAAACAAAATATAAGTTTATGAAAATGAAAAACCATTTGGTATGTCCTCATTATAATTCAAGTATGTATTTATAATATATAAAGGCTTTTCTTGTATATAATTATTTGTGGCAGGGTAATTATTTTTTATATGTTTAAAGAATTTGTTCTGTTTGTATACTTACAAAATATTTATATACTACTTTGAAACTAATATAATGTTATATAATTAAAATTAAAAGGTTCCACCGCATAATTTTTTTTTCGTCGATTCTGTTGTACGGGTATTTACAAGAAAATTGGTAAACAACTTTCCTTCCTTAGTATATTATAAAATATCACTTTTTTCCATCATTACTCGGCTATAGAAAATAAGGATGTTGTCAAATCCAGGAATATATCTATATTATGTACTTCTTTATTCGTATAGAAAAATAAATTGTGTTTATTTTAATATTTTTTAATATGTTAGGGATAGTTTTACGATGATTTGCGGTCGTATAGTTAGCAGATCTCTATATTTTATTTTTATATTTATGATATGTTTTTTTTTTTTAGAATATAATTCTTGGTCTTTATTGGGTATATTTCTACTCGTATGTAATATATTTACTCGCTCGTAAACAAATATATTCGGGATAATTTCACCCAGGGTATAATTTGTATGGTATAATAAAAAAAATGTTCTTCATTTATTTTGATTTAATAGAAAGCTCTATATCGTTTTTAATGTCGATGCGGTGTAGTCTAAACCAAAGCCTCAGTGTCACATTTATTTTGGGTAAAGTTTATATAAGCTGCTTTTGTTCTTCTTACATACTTTCTTTAAATACAAGTAGAATAAATAATAATAATAATTAATACGGTTTACAAAAATATTTTTTCCTGAGTTGTTTGTTTTTATATGAGAAGTTACCTTTTTTTTCTGTTTCAAAGTTAAAAAAAAAAGGATGGTTTGCTAAAAATGTCAACCCCTTGATTTTTTTTTGTTTGTTGCCGCACAAAATGAAATGTTTTGGTCTGTCATTAGAAAATATAATTTTTTTAAAAAGTAAAATTTTTAAAAATAAATTTTAGGAATGAGGGAAAAGAAAGCATAAAAGTTTTATGGAATAATAAGAACAAAACTCAGGTGTTTTTTAAGTTTTAAAATTAAGTTATATCTATAAATTGTTGATAATTCGTTTTAATGTGCGCGAAAATAATTTATGATGGTTCTTGGTAAAAATAATTTTTTTCTTTCGCCATTATGGTTTAACAACAACAACAACAATACCAAGATATTCTGATTTTAATAAGAACATTATATACGTATATAAAAAATCAATTTTTAAGGAAATTATTTGCCTATATAAAGTGTTTATTGAAATTCAATTCTCCTGGGGCATTTTATTCATTGAACGCAACAGACAAAAGAAGAATATGTAAATTTAAGAATTGGCAGAGAGACCCTTTTCAACATTTTTTTTATATAATTTTCTTGAAAGAAATTGATTACCTGAAATAGTAGTTTTGTATTTTTCGTTTTCTTATTTGTGATGTATGGAAAAATTATCTTTGGTTTAAAAATGCCAATAATACTGGTATTAATCATAATATATATATATGCTATACCGCATGTATTATATTTGTGGCTAATGACTTTTATTGTGTGGGTGTGTGTCGAAATGATTTATTTACAAATATAGATAAAAGTCCAAAATTTAACGAGTTATTCTCATATCCCCAAACGAATAAGAGTTCGACAAGGCTGATTTAAATAGTACCGCACACACACACAAAACATGTAAATTCAAGAGCATATATAAATAATGTGTGTGTATATCTTTCAGGAACCAACATTTATATTATTCTATATATGTATACATACTTTTTAATATGCGTGAAATGACTTGTATCTAATGTATCTAAAGGAAAATGTGATGTTTATATATATATATATATATATATATATATATATATATATATATATATATATATATATATATATATATATATATATATATATATATATATATATATATATATATATATATATATATATATATATATATATATAGATTTGTGTGGATATAATTTATATAACACACATGACAAATACTTAAAAAAATAACAATTTTCCGAATTAATGTTCCACAAAAAATAACTTGACATGATATATAAAAGCGAAAACACAACATATAATGCGTGTCTTAGACAAAATACACCAGTTAATTTTATTTTTAAATATTTAGAACTGTCATAAAAAAGGATAATATTAAAAACCAACACGTTCTAATAAAATACCAAACATAAAAATATAATTGAAACATTTAGGATACTCGTTCATATAATGGTATAATGTATTAAATTAACCGGATTGACCAAATACACAATTCGTTAAGTGATTATATATTACTATACCCAAAGATCATATTAAATTTATAGTTTAATTAAAAATACATAAAATAGTAGTAATTGTTTTTTTTATATGTTTTAGAGACAGGGTTTTATATTTATACACAATATGCATTGCAATCATGTCACGTTGAGCGTGAGAAAATTTCGTTGACATGAGTATATAAAGTACATAATGTTTCACACGTAACTTAAGTGTTTTACCATTTAACAAAATATAATAATATGTACTGAATTATATATAAACAAGCGAAGCGTTCGTACAAGAAGTGGTCAACTGCACTAAATAATCAACATTTGAATTTAGAAAGTAGAATGTCTTTAAATAATTAAGATTGGTCCTTTCGTCAGAACGATATAGATGTCAGAGTCCAACTCTCACTCAGCTTGAATAACTTCAGCTTTTTGGCAATTGCAAGGTATTTCGACTTTTACAGTAGACGTAAAGCATACAAAAAACGGTTACAGCAGCGGCAAAACGCGCTTTAATAACACCTCCTACACATTTATCATGAGTAGCAAGAGACCCCAGGTACCGGAAACGTATCACTTCTTCAAATGTGTGGTTACCACTACTAAAATCCATTGCGTCTTGGTCTCTAAAACAAGTGGTCGTATATTTTGTTTTATTGATTTTGAGACCAACGGAAGCTGAGAATCGTACGAGTGAATCCAGTAGTTCTAGGGCCCCGTTGCCATAGAACAGCATTTATCGTTTATTTTCCAAAGTGCTTATTATATAGCTAGTATTGTCAGTAGTGTTACAATTCGATCCAAACAAGTATCGCACCGGTCTAGTTAAAGATATTTTTGAAAAGTGGACGACTAATTTAGCAACAACCGCATATGGCCACATGCAGAAAAAATTGAAGTAGAATAACAGTTTAACGATTGGCTATAGATAAAGTCAATTTTCGAACGAGCACGTAATGTGGTTCCCGATACACTGTCTCGGATACCAATTACGAAACTTCAGCTGTCGACAACATGAATCACGACAACATGAATCAATTCGCTAAATCACAAAAAAACGGACACGGAAAACAACAAAACATACATTCTGGTTTCCTAAAGCAATCAAGTTCCACCTGGAAACTAGAATGCCTAAATATGCTGAATTATCGACTTACTGCGAAATTGCACCGACTAACGCATTGAATTCGAGCTCTAAAATACTATAGTAGGTAGCTAGGTTTTTGTGTAGATCATCAACTTTTAAATAGAAATGTGATTGAAATCGTAGATACGATCAGGTTTAATCATCAAAAACGTTCACAAAAACGCGTGAATTTGGTTAATCCTTACTAGATCCACATTTCACTCAATAAAGTTTTAATTAATTTTTTTAATAAAAATTATATACTTTCATAAATAAAAAGTAGCGGTAAAGGTAGGATTATCGATGAATAAAGGTTTTCCGATGAACTCTTAAAGGCTTTATTATATATTTCTAGTTGGCTTCAATGGCCCAGATAGTATTCATATAGCTGAAATGGGAATGAACATGATCGAAATAAAGCATTTTAAATCGATAAATGGTCGGATCCGTTTAATTACGAATATCACTGGTGAAACTTTTTTTAATATATGTGCTATGATTTTGCGAGAATCAATGATTACCCAAGAAATTTTACATCTGAAACTTCTTTAATTTTAGTATTATTAAATAAAAAGTAATTTGGCAAAAGAAGTGGTCCGTCATCTGATTTAATTTTAGACTGAAACATATATAATTGGTTTTAGATTGGTTAATACTGAGGTGATAAGCTATTAAGAAATTATTAATAATAATCAGATCGAAAGTCATATATTCAAGTAACGCTAAACGAGAGAGTGATTAAGATATAATTATAGCATCATCTGCATACATTTGCATACATCTGCAGCGCTTCATGCAGTGGTAAATTAAATATGTCATTAATATAGAAATTAAAAAGTAAAAGCCCCAGTATAGATAGAGCCTTGCGGTACTCCTGCAAGCAAAATATTATTATTACTATGAGAATCTTCTATTGACGTAAATTCATTCCTGTCCATAAGATAGCTTTTAAAAGTAGAAAAAGTTTTGAAATTTGGGTTTAACAGATTGTGTACTCGAATTTTCTTTACAACCAAATTGATTTTTAAATTCTCTTTAAAACAGTTCAGCAATCTAGCAAGCAAGACTGACTCAAAAAGTTTAGAAAACGCTTTTAAAATCGATATAGGTCCAAAATTTTCCATATTTGTTTTATTTCCTTGTTTATTGTGATATGTATTATTTTAGCAATTTTAAGGCAGTCTGGAAAACTTCCTGCTGTAAGGTCATTATTAATAAGCGTTACCAAAACTGGGATTAATTTAACTTTAAATTTCTTAATTAAATTCATGGAAATGCGATCATATCCAGCAGCCACATTCTTATTTAGTTTATCAACAATCAAGACTAATTCTACACGATGAGTATGTTTAAAAATAAATTGTTAAACATTAACAGTAAGATTTTTATAAGTTTTGGTCATGCTTATTAAATGCTTGTGAAATATCAGTATTGAGTGATAAGTTTGTAAAAAAATTATTAAATGCATCAGCAATTAAAAAAGGTTATTTAATAATAGAATTATTCACTTCAATAGCTGCCATTTTTTTGTTTTCCGATTTAATTTTATTATAAATGAATTTATTAATAATTTTCCATGAATATTTAAGATTATTTTCATGCTTACGTAAGTCATCTGAAATATACTTATATTTAATTTTTTTTATTTAATTATCCGGATATTTACGTTGCAATTCACTAGATTTATCACGGGCCCTCATTTTATTGATAAGAGTTTGATTAACCCACGTTTTGTAAAAAGGCTTTAGAATTGTAGTAGAGTGGTCTGAAATTAAATTTTCCTATGGTTTTAATTAATTCTTCAAAACACTCGATTGGTTTAACTAAAAAATGAAAAATAAAATCTGGGTAATCAAAATTAACTACACTAAATGTAATTTTTTCGCGAATTGGATTTAGGAAAACGGTTGCAATCTAAAACTGACATTTGATGATCGGAAAGTGATATATTTAAAATTGTGAGCTTATATTTAAAGAAAATCAAATATTTCAAAACTTTTAATTTTGTTAACTTAACAAAATTATAGCGACTCGGTGTGTACCGAGACTTAATTTCATTATTTAGTCTCAAAAATATTATGCAAAGAGGCCCATGAACAATTTTTCCGCCACTAATAGCATTTTTAATTACTTGTCTGGCTGGAGCTAGTCGAAATCAATAAACAAAAATTAACAAGTTGGTTTATTACTAATTCACTAGTCTACTTATCATATTATCTGTAATAAAAGCTTTCGATAATTTCCGTAAAGGCTTGACAAGTTATATAACTGCGATTCGCTGATTAGGCCATAAGCCATAAATGCCAATAAAACTACGAACGTTTTTTTTTTATTTTTAAATATATTCTTGGTATATATTTATTTCACTTATCTATCTGAGTTAAAAATAAACTATTACATATTTGACACCAACTACGCATACAAAATGAGTTTAAATCAGAACAAACATAACAAATCGTTTTTGTTCGGTTAAATTTAAATGGTATAAAGCGTTCGGTAACGACAAAAATTATACCCTTGAAAATAAAAAATTGATAATTTTAAATTAAATTAATAATATATTAAAGTTATCGTAATTTATCAATTAAATATTGTAACTTGTATCGTTTTTCCTTAATTTAAATTTATAAAATTTATACTTTTACAAGTATCAAGCTTCAAATTAAAATTGGCGTTAAATATTTTTGAATGTCGTTCGAGTTTTATGAATTTTTATGTTTAATTCTAAATTTTGGAGTTTTTAAATGAAAAATTAGATTATAAATTAAACGGAATTTTATTTAATAATCCGGTTATATTTTAATGTAGGAAGCAATTCTATGGATTGCAAATTTTCTTAGAACAACATTTATAAAAACTTTTCCGTATAACAGTTTTCTGTGAATTATCTAACCAAACTTCTTTATATATTCTACAATTAATTTGCTACCGAACGAATTGGTGCAGTGGTTGATGTTGTGGTGGTTGGTTAGAAGGGTATCGGATTCGAATCCCAATGAAGGGATATTTATATATAGATGTATACTTTCGTATAAATATCTACATATGTACGGTTGTATACAAATAGTTTCATCTAACTATATAGTTTTTCACGAAAAATCTCAACGTTCTATCTTCTTGAAGTATACAGTTCAATTCACCAATAAAATTAGTATATTTTGTTTAATTTAATCAAGATGGTGGGGTGGTAAACAAAAAATGAAATAGAGGAAAGTAATAAAATTGAAAAAGCTGAATAAAATTGTGAATATAAACAAACATTCTATCAAAGTTTTGTATTGTTGTTTTATTCTTCAATATATATATAACTTTGACCTTAGTTCAATATTTGCTCAAGAAAGGATCATCAAGAGTTTTATTTATTTATTTTTTATTAATATTTTTTGTTTTGTTTTATTTCTATTCTTTTTAAAAGTTTTTCTTCATATGAAGAAGGATATTATGTATATACATATTATATTAAATTCAAAATTAGTTATACAAAATAGATACGAGTAGAATATAATTTGAAATAAAAATAAAATTTTAGTTTCCGGACGTGTGTTGGTTGATTTGTGGGTAAAACAAATTTTTTTTTCCAATTATTTCTAATTGTATATGTTTAATTTTCTCGGATTTACTTATGTCATATGATACTTTGAATGGGCATACCTAATAGTCTAGAAAAATTATATATAATTTCATTTTAAATTTTGATAAAAAGATGGTGGGAGGTTTTTTTTTTTGTTACGTATCTTTTTGCGTGTAATGATTTATTTTGGGTGGTGATTCAATCCATTGAAATTCAAATTTTATATTTTGTGCCAAAAAAAAAAAAAAAGGATAAACAAATTTGAAGACACGTAATCGCAATATATAACAAAACGATTTTGAATTTTCCTTTAGGCTGATAAAACCCACACTCTTTTATAATATGAATGACAATTGTTGAATTAGCTCTGCTGGTATATATATATTTATATATGGCAAGACGACAATATCATTGATAATGACGTTGTGTTAATAAAATCTAATCAATGAATTAAAATTTTATAAGGCGTTTAAATCATCTTTCGATATTTATGTACTATGCCATACCATAGTAATTTTGTAAAAGAAATAATCCGATTTTCCACTCCTATTTCATTGTACAGTTAAGTAAATGGAAAACGGATAAATAATTAATATATTATATGAAACGTTAAGTGTTTCTTGCTTATTCAATTTATTTACGTTTGAAAACGACGATGAACAACATATGTGTTTGCAATATAAACCAAAAAATGATAAATACATAAAAAATTTATTGAGAGGGAGAGAAAAAAGAAAAAAGGTTTATATATAATATATTTTGAACAATCGGTTAAGAAAATTTTTAAGGAAATTGAAAATTTAACATTAATATCCGGTATGTGCGCACGTCTAAGACGAAAAACCTATCAACATATAAAATACATATGTGGATATTAAAAATAAATTTTTTTACAAAAAAATATTACTTCGTATAATAAGTTAAAATAAATTATTGTATTTCGGGAAATGTGTGAATCTTTTTTATTATGTGATTAAATCTTAAAAACAAACTTGGTACATAAAAGTGTGTACATATTTAAATTCATCAGTCAGTAGTTCTATTAGATTCGACCAATTCAAAATTAACACACTTTCAACTGAATCTTTCGATTCAGTTTAAAAAACAGTTGTGATTGTTTTCTATTTTCTCTTGTGTTTATAATACAAATTTAAAATGTACCAGATTTCGTCTACATATCATTCATTTACCAGTGAATATGTACAGATGTCACATTTTATAATGTGAATGGTGACTGTCACTTTGTTAAAATTAAAAATTGATGATAGTGACAATTTAAGGTTTTTATAGTTATTTTCGTTACCTCTATTTTATTATTACTATATAAAGCTGAGTATATATTAAAGGAAGAATAATGCTAAAAAATTAAACATTACAGTTGATTGTGTAAATAATGATGTTTCTCGATTTCATAAAATAAATCTGATTGGATAAAATATATAGCTTCTAACTGATTTTGTTAACAGCTCTTTATTTTTCATGATTTTTAAGTGTTTAAAAAAAAAAAAAGAAAAACGATACAAGTACAAAGCTAATAATATAATACAATAACAATAGCCTTGAGAAATGTAAACACTTCCATCGTGTGGCATATGAAAAAATACAGGTCGTGAAACACAGGCAATAATAAAAATTGTGTAGTAAGACGATTTTCTTAGATTTGCATTTGTTATTTCCCAAGATAAGGTTTTATGTCGAGATAATATCTCGTCGTCATTTTCCATTACTCACTGTACATAATATATAATATATATATATATACAATTTAATTGTTTTTTTTTTATTTAAGAAGGAAATGTTCGTTGTGTGCGAAACGTTTCGTCGTTATACGCTAATAAAGAATTTTTAATTAGATAACGTCATTAAATTGATTTAATATAAATAAAGAAAATTAATAATAATTTTATGCCTTGTCATTGGAAAACAACAAAAAATACACATAATAAATTCTATGATGAAAATTCACATGGAAATTTTCGTTGAGCGTAAAAAAAAGGATATATATGTAAGCTATTAAATTTTGCTGTGTATACAGGGTAGGTGTACATTTTTCAAATTGATAAATAAATATCCAAAGTTTCATTAATGCTTTTTTATGTTACATATGGAATTAATTATTACAAATATTTACAGATAGATACAGCAACAAAAAACTGTGCTCTTATAAATAGAAAAGTCAAAATTTATTTTATATGTTAAAAATCTGACATCATATATCTTTATCGCAGTATTGTGATGTTTGGAAACACATTTTCGATTTTAGCCTTTTTTTGCTTCCCTTGTATAAATTGTGATTGTGTATATAATGCGTTGTATATAGAAATACAATTGTCCTAAAAAACAGTATCATTTTGAGTGTTTCAATTGTGCTGTAGAAGGATACTCATATGACAAAATGTATACAAAATGAATTAAATTCCTCAAGAGAAAAATTACGTATTTGGTTCAGTTAATTTTTAATATAAATAATATTCGAGTTGAATTTCAATACAAACGTACTTGAGCGAATCCTTTCGGTTGGTTGTGGTTTTTAATTTGGTTTTGTAAATTTATTTAGTGGGGTAGTATAATTCTTTTGTTATATTCGTGTTTTATAACAATTAATATTTCATAAAAAAAAAAATTAATTAGATTCACCGCCTCAAATGGAATAAATTTTATTCTTGTTATACACCCACTCACCCACAAAATAGAATGCTAAATTCACCATAAAATTATTTAGATTTCCTAGGAACCAATCTATCCAAAATAAAACTGAGTGTGTGCGTGTGTTTGTATGTTTGTCGATTTAGAAAAAAAAAAATAAAATAAAATAGAGATTAACTTCTTATAAAATCTTCATGTGTGTTTGTTTAACTTTTTGAACTACATTTTCTAAGAAATCAATTTACCCGGAACATACATATATAATTTTTTTTTTGTGTGAAATGTTTCAACTGAAATACAACAGAATAATTTAAAAGATTATTGATACATTATAGATGTCCGTTAATTGAAGCTTTAATAAATCAAAATTTAGGGGCGAGTTCGTAATGATTAGCGCGGATAAATTTAATTAAACTCTTCGACCTCATGTTATATAATTCGGTTATAAAATAATAACTAATTTACACCATTTAATATCCGGTATGCGGTTACAGTTGAATGAATACAAAACAACATCAACAAAACAACAAAAAAAAATATTGTTTTACTTTGCGGAAAAATGTCTGTGAATGGTTTGATGTAAAAACGGAAGTTTGAGGAAATAAAAAAAACATTAAAAAAAAATTTTGTTTTGTTTTGTGTGCGCGCTGAGAAAATGTGAAAAGCATAACAAAACGCATTTTTTTCAAACAAACAAAATGTAAATCGCTGGTTTTAGCGTTAAATTCATTTATGTTGTACAAAGAGTTTAATTAGTGTTCTATGTGCATAAGCACTGTTTTGGTCGGTAGAAAGTTAAAGGTATTGATGTATATCATAGTACTACTTATATACACTCTTGTTCAACATAGCTTAGTGCCAAGTATTTTTTTTTTGAGTTATATTACCGTTTTTACTGCGAAATCTGATTTTGAAATATAATAAAAGGGGTGAAAATTTTACTTTGAAATCAAATACCGTTCGTTATGTTATTATTTTCAATTTTTTTCTTTCAAATTTTCACGTTTGCGTCCAGAGTCTCACAATCCTAATGTGAATTTTAAGTAGCATTGCGTTAATGCGGGAGAGTTAAGAGAGGCAACGATTTCTTAGATTTGAATAAATCTATTTTTAGAGCATGTTTAATCTTCCCACCAAGAAGAGTAATGGGGTATGACAACTCTTCAAATCATAATAGTAAAATTTCTATTTATTTTCTTGTGTAAGAAAACTTCTTTTTTCCAATTATTTTTTTATTTATGAGAACCCTTTGCATAGTTGAAATGTTGGTTTACAAGTATTGTGACATGATCTGTGTTTCTTTGTTAGTAACATACACATAGTGGGAAAATTCACATTATTTTCTTTTTACTTTTTTATAAATAAATATCACCAATACCAGTGAATTGCTAGGACAGTCATCATCGTTTAACTATTAATTTAATATTAATTTTAATTTATTATTGAACTTTTAATCATCAATAACCATACTCAAGAAAATGGGATCCCACACTATATGTGTTAAGTGTTACATTTTTTTCAATTGCACCAACTGCAGATACACAGAGAGCTAATACAATTTAAGATAACTTTAAATATTTGTGTCTAAAACTATATAAAACTATGCAAACCTAACATAAAAAAAATTCAAGCAAGAATCTTCAAATACTCAATGTTCTATCCAACACATAAAGTGAGCATTATGATTGTATATTTACAAAAAGTGAGTGCTTCCTCGAATTAATTATGTTTGTATTTTTGTATACAATACATCAAACTGCAATTAGACTAGCAACTTGATCTCTTCGTACCGGGCTAAGTTGCCATAAACGATACCAATATATAAGGTCGAATTTTTTGAAATCGCGCAAAGTGTTAAATGGTTAAATCGGGATTCGCTAAGCAGCCTTTAAGCCATCAAACATAGAAGCAAAAATGTAATCATAATTCAATTCGAAGTTATGTAGTGGCCAAGGGAAATGCGAATGCAGTTGTCAAAAATTTTGATTATTATCTCGAGCCTGGAGAAAAGTTGAAGGAAGGAA
The DNA here is from genome assembly GCA_963556175.1 of Tipula confusa. Lineage (NCBI taxonomy): Eukaryota > Metazoa > Arthropoda > Insecta > Diptera > Tipulidae > Tipula > Tipula confusa. The sequence goes on from OY744476.1 coordinate 67,888,973, forward strand.
ATTGTGCTAACCAAACAGGACAAATTCGTTTAACTAATGGCCATGTATTAGACGAACTTCCCAAAAAATTATGCAAACAGTATAAACCAAGCTAACATTGGTTCTATTAAAACATAAATAATAACTAAACGATCTAGTTTAGTTAAATCTAGGCTGACCTAGATTATCTTTTCCAAAAATTACAAGTTAAAATTACGAGAGACGAGTAAACTACGAAATGAAAGAAACATATTTTCACTGAAATTTTCGATTCAAAAACATGATCCAGAAGTTAACCTTGACTTACAACATACACAATGTTATGTAATCAGAATTGGTAATAAAAATGTGATTATAATTCAATAAATACTTGGCCTTAAACTGGTGGTCAGGTTGTGTATAAATCGTATTAAGTTCGATCTAGTGGCATAAATCGTGTGATTATGAATTCCCACTTTGCTTGATGATACGAATACCGCAGTTACATTTCAACTCTTATCAATAATTTCACCTGCATAATTTGAACAGTGTTGTAAATTGATTTTATAATAAATTTATTTTTAATAATTGAATGTTTGTTTTTTGGTAAATGTAAAAATGTTTACCTGCATCATTTAAGCTCTGAGTCACTGTAAATATATTTATGTACATAAACCATTTTTGTTTATACACTATAACGAAACAAAATCATCAATATTTTGTTTTATATGTAATCCCGAGGTGAAAAATTCACTTAAAAATAATTTGCCTCGCCATGTATGTAGTGTGTAATTAAGAGCGAACACAAACAAGGTATACAAATTAAAATTTCTGTTATCAAACACATACGGGTATTTTTAATTTTTTGCCAAGTCAAATCCTTTTAAGGGAAAATACATTTTAAAAGCGAAAATTTTACATTTTTTTTTTTATTTTATATGCCGGATGACTTGTAAAATAATTTTCTTTTATGTTGTGTTGTATGTTGTATACAATATTTTAATAAAGCATATACATACATTATTTTTAACATTTAATAGGTGGTAATAGTATAAATAGATATTCAAATATAATTAAGAATCTCATACCACATAAAAATCCTTTATTATTTCGTAATTACTTGTTTTTATTTCGTAAAATAGCCTTAAATTGTATTATACTCCTCATTCCGGCTTTCCGATAGCCCAATTCTATAATACTTTTTTTTTTTTTATTCTTTGACTAAATTAATTATTCAATCAAAAATGAAATAATCATTTGATTTTAGGAAAATTATATATATATTTGGGCGTTTATGAATTTTATGTGTATATACACTAACAAATTATATAGAGTTTTGTATTATAAAATGTTTGGATTCTAATCGGTATTTTTATTTATTGTACGTGGTTATGGTATGGTTATTTAGACGCGCATGAGTTATGTTTGAAATGTAGGTGTGTGTGTGTAAATGTAAATCGAGCGAGAAAGATAGAAAAGTGGTAAATTGTTTCCGCTTTCTAACAAGAGAGTTACTGTTTTTATAAAAACGTGCGATATCTTAATTGCTTTTCTCATATATGGTAATTATTTTGCAGCTAAATATAGTTGTTGTTATTAATTAAGAGTTTCTTGTTTTGTTTTACTAGACAGAAAAGTTAAAGCTTTAAACATAATGATTTGTGATGTATATAATTATGGTAAAATAACTTTAGATGTTTGATTTCTTTAACCTTAGGTATGGCTTAATTGAACGATAAATTTGCCTGGTTGCAAATCTAAAGTTCACAAAACGTAAATTCTTTTATGAAAAGAAACTGAACTTTAACTAAAGTCTGTAAAAAGAAGACGATAATATTATTACCGAAATATTTAATTCACGGAAACTCAATATTCTTTTGATTAGTACCTAGAATTAACGTATCTATCTAGTTATCTACCTAGACATTTGGTAATTTTGGTGTTTTATATTTAGAAAAGTTTTAAAAATAATTTTCATCAGAATTCATAAAATTATAAGAAAGTCAGGTAGAGAATCTTAATATATTAAAGTAGTATTTTTTTTTAACTTTAAAGTCAATTGTAATTGTTTAATTTCAACTTATAAGCATAAATTGTGAAATTAACATACAATAAAAAAAAATTTATCAATTAAATGCCGGTTTCTAAGAATATAATTTACGCAAATATTTACTTTATAATAATTATTAAAAATTAAAATCGTACAGTTCAATTTGTTGTTTAATTGGGTGGTAATAAGTATACCAAATAGAAGTAGAAAATTTACAATACTTTTGAATTAAAAATGAAAAGAATAAATAAGTGATTATTAATTTAATGATTTTTGATGAAGTCTAAATTAGAAGAAAAAAAAAACAATCTAATTAAATATCATTCTTACCTCTAACAAGTGTTAAAATACCAAGTGGCATAACTAATATTGCAACCATTAAATCCGTCATTGCCAATGACATTAAAAAATAATTTGTAACATTTTGTAACCGGCGCTCCCATGCAATCGCCAAGCATACAAGTATGTTTCCGGCTGCTGTAAAAAATACCAGTAGTAATGCTAACAATGCCCAATAATTATTATATTCCTTAACATTTATAACATTATCATTATGATTGTGATTATTTAGATTATGTATATCACTGTATTGATGAAATTCGGTTGTTGTTATAATATTATAGTATCGTGTTGTTGTATTAAGTATAACTCCTTCAGAATTTGTTGTTATATTATTCCATTTGAAATTTGGAGAAATATTCAAATAAATTCTATCATCATCCATTGTTTTTTGTATTATTATTTAATTATTGTATATTTATATATTTATTAGTTATTTTTTATTATTTATACTTAAATTTTTTGTTTATTGTTAATTTGCATTTTGTATTTATTCATTTTTTGTTTTAGTAAATATTTTTTTTTGTTTTAAATACAAAAAAAAAAATATAAACAACACAATGCACTTGTTACATATTATAAAAACATATTTTTTTTTTTGGTTTTTTTTATTTGCCTGCCGGCCAATTTTTTTTTTCACATAACATTATTCCAACGATATATTATTGCTTTAAAATGAATAAAAGAAATAAAATAAAATTTGATATTGATTAAAATTTTGTTTAAAATATTTCTTATCGAAAAATAATACACACTAAGCATACAGGTGTAATATGCGGTATGAGGTTATATGTGGTTGATATTTGAGAATTTATGTAGATTAACTTGAGCAATATAAATCTTAAAATGTGTGCTGATGTATGTATTAAAGGATTTATTTTCTTGATAGATTAAAAAAAAATTACAACATACAAAATGTGTTATAATTTTTTTTTTTTTTTTTTAAATTACAACTTTAAATAAATTAAATAAATTTAGATATTGGCTTAAAATTAATTGTAAATCATAATATGTTATTATCCGGCCAAATTATATATCATCATGGTTGTGAGCACACGGTTTAAAGTTATCTAAATAAAATTTCGACTTAAAGCTCTTGATATACAATTCAATCAATCACTGTTCGTATATTATATTATGTGTATTGTAAGGACCTGTAGAATATATATATCTTAATACATACGTTATGTATAAATACACAAGAAAAGCTAAGTAGAAAGAAAATAAAGTGAAAATCTAATATTTTATTTGATTTGAGATTAATTCATTTTGAAGAATGTTACATTAAGATAATAATGTCATGTTGAAAAGACATAATGTTATCATAACTTTAGTATATATATTTTATTTTTATTTTTTTTTATACATTATACACAAATCCCTACAAGTAATTTTCAACAAACTTTTTTTTTCTTCCTGATTGTACCGCATACATATTTATTAATGAAACAAACAAAAAATATTAGCTAAGCGGTTTTAAAACTTTTAATTCAAAGTGTATAGAACGAACCAAAACAAATTTGTAAGATTGTGATTATTTTTCCAAAACTAATCTTTTCAAAAGAAAATTTAAATGTTTTCCCATTTCTCTATACGTATAGTAATAAAAATTTTAAGAACGAATTTTAACAATTGATTAAACGTGAACACACACACCAAGAAGTATATAATATTTAATACGGGTATAAGAAGAAGAATATTAGTAATTCTTATAAAACTAAAAAAAAAAAAAATAACAGATTCATAATTTTATTAAACGCTTTTTATACGTGCACATATAATAAGTACACGACATAAAAACGACTGCATCAATTGCGGATTAAAAAAAATATAGTGTAGCATAAAAAGTTTTATTTATTTTTAAAACCAATAAATATTATAAGGTAAATAGATTTATGTCTTAATTATTGATTTTTTTTTATGTACATAATAATTAATTAATCAGTTTGAAATATTAATGATGTTTTATTTTTATTACTAACAACTAAAATATTAAGTAAATATTAAACAAAACCACAACAGTAATATTATTTTATTATTATTATTACCATTATTATTTTTATAATAACGTAAAAGCACACACAAACAAATTTTAATTATTTAAAGTAAAATCTTTTCTATAATACCTCTCTATACACTTTTATATATTAGGTATATTATAACAGAATTCACCGTAACAAAAGAAAAAGTTTAGAACAGAAAAGCTTGAAATCATAAAAAAAAAGAAAAATTATTATTTATAAAAAATTATTTTTTTTTAAATATATTTTCCCCGACAAAAGCACTACTGTGTATAGTGCTTTGACTAATCGTAGACTAAATAATTTTTCCCTTTTTGGATGTTTTGTGTATTGTGGAAATATATGTGCGAGATACGAACAGTTTGGCGGTCAATGCGGAGCATGCGCACGATTTTATTTTATATAGACTTCCACAGTTTCTGGCATCCTACACGAAACAAAATTCATACGAGTAATGTTTGTTAAGATAAAAAAAAAGGGAAAATTTTGGTTTTCTTTTTTTGTTTTGCTTAGCCTACAGGTTATATCACCTAATTTAAAGTCGAGTTGCAATTTAATTTTCATTTGATTGTTATTATTAATTTTTACTTTGTTTTTAATTTAAAAATAATTAGAATCGAAAATAAGGGGATATTCAAATTTTATACAAATTGTTATAAATATCCTATCGATTTTTAGGTTATGACTATATTATTTATTATTAAAATAAGTTCGATTCAAAATTAGAATTTTGTAATTTTGGTAATTGTATAGTACGAGGTGTTAAAAAATTGTTAGTAAAATCGAAAATAATTATAAAAAGCCAATAAATATAGTTTAAATATAGAATCAATAGTAAAAAAAATTAAACGAAAATTAATTTAAATACCTACGCCAGATGTGGGCAACATTTTTCATGTTTTCGGTCATCAAATAAGTCTTTGAGCTTTACACGGTACACAATCAAAATGTATAATTGAAGTACATGCCCATCAGTCAATTTAGTTGTCAACTTGTTTCTTGTGAATTTCTGTTTTGGAAAAAATGCCGCAGCTATATGAATGGACTGCCGAAAATCAATGAAATTTGTTTTACATGAATTGTTAATGGTGAAGAAACCTGGTAAAGTTTAATTTTGAAATTTATTTCTACAGTTATTTGTGGACATTTTTTGGTATGAAGTTTACTTCCACATTAAACGAAGAGTATTATTTTGATAGCTTCTACCGTTGTTGTTAAACCCTTGTTGGAATTTAAAAATATGCTAGTGCTATGATTGCGGTGTTCTGAGAATTTGAAAATGGTCCTAGTTTTACTTGTCAAGTTAAATTGTCAAGTTAAAACTTGTCAAGTTAAACCTATAATCTACAAAACAAGCAAAGCGTAAAAAGAAATTCTTAGCAGTGTGCCCCGACTGAGTCAGCAAACATTCAGAAGTATAACTGGTCACCGTAATGATTTTCTGTTTCCAATTAATTTCCTTAATTTATTTTGCCACCACATTCAATACTGCATAGCTATAGCACGTGTATTTTTGTAACCGAGCTTTCGTTTTCCAAAGCTCAATTTAAGTTTGTGACGTTTTAGTCCTTCCTGTTTTGCCTAATTAACTTACTGAAATTCTTGATGTTTTGTCTCGTATTGTGGTTTGATGTTGAATTCGTTATTTACAGAAACACTTTGACGGCATGTTAGACATGTGTTATTACTGCGATGTTTCACAAAAAAGGCATTCGATATCAATATTTTTTCATGCATTTTGTTGCCATTGGGATTAACAAGGAATGAATAATTAAAACTTGAATAAAATGTCGATGTTCGTCTATATTTTACATAAATAACATAATTTATCCGCGGGCCGTGTATATATACAGGGTGTCCTAGAAACAATGGAGAAGCCTGAAACAGCTCATAGTAGAACTATTGGGTGTACCAAAAAAAATACAAAAAAAAATGTTTTTAAGTAGTACCTGATTTGTTTCACAGTACTTTGCGTTTCTGTACACCATGGCTACAAGACAATGAAATCCATCGGATTTTCGGCACTATAATATTTTTCATGGACCATACCAACAGATATGCAGCAAATCATATGAGTACTGTTGTACTTTCTGGAAACAATAGTTTCAATTTCAATTTTAACTTTAATCATGAAATGTGACAAATATTTTTTTTTGTAAAAGCGTTCATGATGAAAAAAATATGTCATTCAAGTAGGCACGGATGCCTACTTTATTGTGCACAGGACACCAATCATTAAGGAATAGGATTCTCTTACTTCTTCGGGCACCTCTTTAAATAAATTGGGCAAATGACCAGATAAGTTGCCGGGTAGTTCAAATGTGTCATTCTGTTTAATGTGCTAGTCCAATAATTTAATTTGAACTGGTACTGGGATCTGTTTTCTCGCATTAAATGTGGATTCGTAAGTTGTCAGCAGTGCGTGTTGAAGTATCTATCATTCTTCAGCGTTCAGTCATCACTCTGCATAATATTTTTAAAGAATTGTGGATCTGCTTCTATTTTTACAAGCATCTGTTAGCAGAAAAACAATCTTGCGTTGTAGTCTGTCGATTGGAAAGATTGCACGTATGGAATGTGATTGAGATGGAAGTTATTTGTGGCATTTTGACAAACAAACTCCAAATCAGTATACAAAAAGAATAGTCCAATCAAATAACTAAATGAAACACATGCGATGTCGAAAAAGGCGACTGACGCACTAAATACTGACATTTCTCACTCGCTCATACTTAACTAATACAAACTCTCCTTGCATCGCATGATCAAGCGATGGAAAAAAAAGATTATCACTGTGATTGTTGTTTTTGCTGAATTTTTAATTTTTTTTTATTTAGTCAAATTTATTTCATCCACATATTAATAGTAATACCCTCGTAATTACATTAGATAAAACGATGTATTATACCATTTTGAAATACGATGGATTCCATTTATTTGTAGCCATGGTTTACAGCAACGCAAAGTAGTTTAAAAAAAAATATTTAAAAAAAACTGCATTATCTCAGGTATTAACTGGAAAATATTTTTTTGCTGCACCCAATAGTTCTACTTTGAAGTGTTTCAGGCTTATCCATTCTTTCTGGGACACCCTGTATATGATATTTCGGATCCGCGGGCTGGAAAATTTTAGATTGCCGATCACGCTATTTTACGGGATATATAAATATAATATGCTGATTTAAAAATATACATATTTATTCAATACTGCTGTTCATGCTAGGTTGATAAATTGAATATTTATTGTATGCGAAAAACATTTTTACAAAAACAAAATAGAAAATAAAAAAAAAGTTTTGTTTGATTTTTCCGCATTATAATATATTCTTGATACTATAGTTTTTACGATATAATCCTAAAAATATATGTTCAACCGGATTAATGTAGATAAGAAAGAGAAAATTGCAATTTTCTAGATTTTCTACAGTACATAAAAAAATGTGAAATATACTAGTAACTTTTGTTATAGTACATTATATTAATAAGGACTTACATATGATATTTTAATTAAAGATTAGTTGGTACATATAGCTGAATACTTTTCTGCATCAAGAATATGTAGGATTTATTTCGTATTTAAGACATATTGAACGTCTTTAGTAAATTGTAAAATAATACAGATTAAAGTTTTTTTTTGTTTAGTGGTTATTCTATGCAATCTATTCTTGTTCTGGTGCCAAGCTCTTCCAACTCTTTCGCGGTTAACTTAACGTCCTAGTTTACGCCATTACTAGTCAAATCGATTACACGCGAATACAAGTTCGCCTTTTAAATATCAATCTGTACATTGCATTGCTCTAGCTATAACTTGTACTGGCATGGACGATGGTTCGGTTCATCGATTCTGCACTCTAACAGGGGGTCATAGTTGTGTTCATAGTCATCACCGATTGTAATTAAGTGATGAAAAATCCCTGTTGCAACCCTCCCCCGTTGGGATTCGAACCCATTACCTCCCGTTTTAAACGGGAGCTTTAACATCGAGCGCAAATTGCTCGGTAAATTAAAGTTTAATAAAACTTTAATAAACGTTTAATAAAAGTTTATTTTAACTAAAGACACATCGGTTTATCTTTATTAAAATTAAGTCGATGCTTCAACGAGATTTATGTATTCTTGGTAAGTTATTTTATATCGACTTGTTGTCAGAGACAAATCTCGAGTCACGCTTTTTAGAATAGTTAACCATTTAGCCAATTTCAACAATTTAAAATACCACAGTAATCATTCATGCAGTATTCATTCTTGTATTGGGAAATATTTGTTGGCACTCGATGCGCAGATGAAGTGGATCTTTCTCTTCAACACATTGTCAGAAAACCCAAATTGCCCAATTGTTATTTTAAAAATATGTACATTTACTTGTGGAATCAATTATAATGTTAGTCATATGCAGTTGAGGTGCGGTATCTACTTTACACATACAGAATATTTCTAAATAATCTTCTAAGCTGCTGCTTTTAAGGATTTTAAGTTTTTGAAATATTATCTACTTTACATTTTAAGAGACTTTAGTTAGGTGTATGTAAATGGGATTTTTCTTGTTAAAATCAAAATTGTTCTGTAACGAATTGCATATTGAAGAATCATATAAGCTTCATTTTGTTAAGGGTTTACTTCGATAGAATCGAGATTGTAGTCGTAGGTTTTCAATATGATTTGGAAACTATACAAGTTAGGAGTACTTCAAACAAAAAATTAGCTTTAAAATATTTGACGCATACGAGAAGCTTTTTTTAAGCAAGAGTTATGTTTTTTTATTTAAACTTTAAATCGATTTTTATTTTCCAAGACTTGGGAATAACAACAAATTTATGCTAAAAAATATATTTTTAGAATTCCGTTTAATGTTGTTTTAAGGGGGCTATATTGCAATTGAACCATTTTTTTATATAAATCAATTAGTAATTACACAAATCGTTACCAACACATTTTTTGTAGAATTATTTTTCTAATACAAGAGTCTGTTGACTAACAACTCCTTTTCTATCCTACTCGAAATATTTTGTTTGCCCTCCTACGCTTTTTTTAAATATTAATAAGGACCAATTAATTAGTTTATAATTATGGTTTAAATAATATTACTTTTAAATAAGTGTCTGAATGGTAGTGTGTTGCATATGTCTTTAAATAAGTGCTCAGCTGAACGTTCCTGTATAATCAGTTCATTTTAAAATAAATAAAAGTCGAGGTAAAAGTCTTAAATCTCTGTGTGTTTTATATCTATACTCATTCAAATTATAAAAGTATGCTTAGTAACAAATTTTCAATGATTTGTTTATGTATTTATATAATACAATTTATTATATGTATATATGAATTTTATGTGGGTTTACATTGAATTGAAAATTAGATTTTCGATTGCAGCAGCACAAAAAAAAAAAAAAAAACGAATCCTTGTACCGGTTTCCATATGATGTTCATTTCATATTTTAAATTCGTTTACACCACGCATAGTCGATATCTCGACTCGGTCGTTGTTGTCTTCTAAGGGAATTTTTTTTTTGTTGCTCAACATACTCGCGGAAATAAAATTTAGAAAAAAAATCTATGTTGTTTTATATTGTGTTAAAAGCTTTAACAAAAAAAAAATTATTTTATTATTGAATTTATAAGAAAAACGGATTATAATTTCACAATTTTATAAACATAAATATATTTTTTATGTATCATCATGCCGCGCTTTTATATATTAACTATATGTGTGCACACGAGAGTTTCCCTAGAGATTATACATTTAACACCGAAAAAATAAGAAAAATTTGAAAAAAATCAACATCTTTAAGTACATTTATGGTTAAAAGCAAAAAGCGTTAAATAGAATAGAAAATGAATCTTAGTTTAATATTACGTACGATTTAATTTTTAGAATCATAATATATCCATATCACACACTTGAAACTGATAGCTCAATAAATTTAAATTCGTGTATATTGGGTGTATCTCTATATATATTAGGCGGATATATTAATTACGAAATTCTTTCATATTATATATTAGCATACCTACATGTATGTAAATTTTGATCTAAAATTTATACTTGCATTAATAATATTTGATTTAAATGAGGACGAAATGTTAAAGGTTAATTTTTGTTGTATTTTATGGTAATAAAATTTTATGATAGTATAATATTTCAGTTAGCTTTAAATTATTTAAAATGTCAATTCACAATAATTTAGAATTTTTATTGAAAATTTAACTAATTTCTACTTACTCGTGTAGTATGTATATCCGCACGTACATTATAGATTTACGATTTAAAATTTTATACGTGTTGCTAGTGGAAAATTGATTAAAGTTTTTATTCTGCTTTAAAATCTTCTGCTTATACATATTCGTATATATTGAATTACATATAACAAAAAAATATTTTATTAGAAAAATTAAGGATACTTAAACTTTTGGTATCAAATGTTCACCTTCTAGATTTTTTTTAAAAGGTATATAAGTTAGATACTATATACAGAACATTGCTGGTGTACATTACTAAAATACAATGTATGGTTGTTAGAAAATCAAGATAATAATTATATGTGAAAAGTTAGTAGAGTCAGGAGCTTTTTTACGTTAAGCATAATACTAGTATTCATTGTCCGAGGTATACATTTTTTACAGTTGATTAAACTTATTTTTCCAAAGTAGATAAATTATAGTAAATTATATTATAATCATACATTATTTAATTATATTAAGATTATTAAAAATATATTTTTTTCTTTACAGGTAAGCTTGCTCAATACATGAATGGGCTTTAAAGTTAACTAAATATGCATTAAATTATTTAAAAAAACAAAATCGAAATATTTGCTTAGTAACATAAAAGATTTTTCCCGTCATAAAATCAAGTTACTAAATCAACAGCTGCTGAAAAAAAAATTTGTTCACTTGTTTTTTTGTTTTGTATCACTTAGTTCCTTGAGGACTCGACCCATTTTAATAATAAATCTTTTCACGAAATTTTTCTCTTAACTCACCAAGAATATTGTTATAATTTGGGGTACGATTGAATCTAAATTCGTGGAACTGTATATCGATTCACAAACATATTATTAAAATTAATTGATTTTTTTCCATGTAATATGCTCGTTATGCACTTATGCACAAATGAATATTAAAACGAACTATAATAGTTATGTTACATTAGTCAAATCGATTGGTGTAAGTGTTATTAATTTTAATAAGTTTATGCAGTAAAAATTTATTGATTATGAAAATTCAGTTAAAATTACAAATGTATATGCAGATTTAGCGTCACATTTCTATATAAAATAGGAGAGTAAGGGCACGTAAAATTAGTTTTGTATTTTAGTAGTAGGCTTCTAAAGTAGTATAAGTTCATTTAAAAAATAATTAAACAAATCATTTAGTGTTCGAATTTGTTCTTATCGATTTTCTGTCATACTTAATGGACCACTTGTTTCTATTATGCGTGTTTATTTTATAAAGCAGATTACCACAGAGTCTAAGTTTAGAGTCCGATTTATATCTTCTGAGGTCGTGTTGATTATGGAGGTAAGCGAGTAACATTTGTTGGCTGTGTAGACGTTAGCTTTACGATCAATTTTCATTGCTTCCAGTTATAGCCTTCCGCACACTGTGGTGCTCTAGACCACACTGGTGTCACTGATGGCTGAAACTTCCACGTGCGTCATAATTGTGATAATCGTCATTACCGATCGGAATCAATTGTTGGAACTTTTGCTTGTCACCTACATTTGGGTTCAAATCCAATTATACCTGATGTAAACACCGTAGCTACACTTAATAATTTAGATTGCAAGTCTTATTTATATAAGGTTAGGTTGCAAATGGAATCAATAAAATTTCAAGGTGTACTGGGGAAAACTAGAGGAATGGGACGAGTGATCCATGAGCCGAACTAGCGCCAACGCCAGTACAGGATGGCTGGAGCAATGCAATGTGCAGATGGTATATTAAAAGCGAATCTGTATTCGCGCGTCCTCGATTTGATTGATGATGGCGTAGAGTAGGGCGTGAAAAACTAACCGCGAAAGTGATGGTTTAGTTTCGCCCCAGAACAGATTGTATGGAGTAAAAACTGAAAAAAAAACAAAAAAAATTAGTCAATTTTTTGTTTTATTTTGAAGGTTGGAGTCTCCGATTTAATAATAAAAGAAAGCCATTTTGAGAGTCCAGTTGTCAAGAACTTTCGACAATTTTGGCGCCTACCTCTTCAAATAATATTGGCAAAGTTATGCTTTAAAGCTGGAATTGTCTCTGTATTATCGGCATAACCCTATCCTTAACTGACAAAAAAATCAACATCATTACAGGCCAAAGTGAGATCTTTTACAAGATCTTTAAGAACATATTTTAACAATTTTTGATTGTTGTAGGTTGTCAGCACAACGAACGATTATACACAGATTTGATCGAGGCGTTGTGGTCAGCGGTGGAGATCGATAATGGGGTTTCCAGTAGCGTTTTCGGGCAAAACTGGTCCAATTATGCCACTTTCAAAATCCACACCAAACTGTTACTCTTGGTGTATGCATTGGCTTTTCTATGATCACGTGTGGCTGTTCTGATCCCCAAATCCAGCAGTCCTGCTAGTTTACATACCTCTCGAGATGGAAATGTGCTCGTCTGAAAAGTTGATTTTTTAACCTGAGTCGACGTCATTATCAAGCTGGTCTATTGCACGTGCAGAAAACTGATATCAAACTGGATGATCATTTGCTTTCAACATTTAAGTCATCTTGACCTTTTAAGATAATAATCCTAGGTATTTCTGCAATATTCTCCTCAGGTTGATGCGACTAATAGCCAGTGGATGCGACCAGTGTCAAGTTAAGGTCGATGAATTCTGCCCTACATTACGGGTTACAGTCGAAATATTCTTGGTCGTGCACGCTCTCTAAGCCCGGGACTACTTCTGTTATCCAATAGCAAGCCTTTCTTATGAACTTTTTTCACCAATTTCACTGCAGTAGTTCCGCTTTGTACACTTGTATGACCCATATTCCTTTTTAAAATTTGCACGGGTTCGGCTACACAACAATTACTACATTGAAAATAAGTTTCTATTATTTCGAAACGCTCTTTAAGCGAAAACATAATGGTTTCGTCCCGGAAAACATCAGACTGAGGAGCTGTCAAAATTTCAAGCGTTGCCACAGTAAAAATGTCATAACTTATCATTTAAAAACTAACCAATAGATGACCCACCCTCTATAGTGAGGTTACTCATCAATTTCATGTTTGAATCTATACTATTTCCAAAATGAATTAAATTTAATTTTAGTTTCGAATTGGTAACATTATAATTCAGTTGTAACAATTTTTACTTTAACTCAATATTAAATTTTGTAGTTGACACTAAAAAACTATTTTGAAACTATAATATTTTTTCTCAAAATCAAGATAACACGTACATTCGTAACATTCATGGTTACGAATAATCTGGAAGATTTGTGAATTATGTGGTCTACAGAAAATAATGATATATGTAATTGCTATTTGGGCGAATATACATTGATACAGAAAAGCATTTTGATTTTATTACAATCGTTACCTAATGGCGTTAAATTTAATATGCATTATACCGGTATATATACATAGTGAAATGATATATAATTCCCGCATACGGATAAAATCCAACTTTTTATTGTATAAAAATAATACAATCAAATCATAATATATTCCATAAATTTCCCATCAAGAAACGCTTTTAGGCATTCATAGTGGTTTTGTTGTGTATAAGAATGTCTTTTTAAATTTACATTGGATTGTTTATGGAATAATTTTCGTGTTTCCTTTTATATTTTTATTATCTTAACAATAATCGCTCAAAAAAAAAAAACTAAATTATTGTTATTATTGCTGTGATTACATAAAATATATACAAATAGCGACGTGGAAACTAAAAAGTTTATGCTATGTTTATGCCGATGTACGAGTAAATTTATGCAATATTTACAACAGCAACAAAAAACATCTCTCAATTTGAACAACAATCAAATTTGTTCAAAATAATATTGGAAACTGTGCGCGCTCTAGGATGGATATATGAAAAAAAAACTTATTTTAACTATATACTGGGTATATAGTACATATGTATATGAATATGATTTTATGGATCCATAAAAAAATGATGTTGAATACGTATGAGCAAATTTCCATGATTCTAATAAAATTATAAACCGTAATATTACCATGAATATTTTATCACAAAATCTAAATAGTATTTTATGTAATGTTTCAGGATGAAGTAATTGTTTTATTTCCAATATAATATGTAGAGAGTACATATACGTTCCTATATGTGTATAGGCAAAAAACAATATCGTGTCTTATGCACGAAGCAAGATCAATAAATTTAAGTAAATATTTGCTTAACTCGTTTACACAAAACAATGTTTCTATGTATCATGATGACCGGAACTGTCAATTATTTTCTACTATTTATAGTACCTTATATACAAACCCGTATTTACATTGTTGAATAAAAAGAAAAACAAGTTTAAGTGGCTGTAAATAAATGATTTTATCCCAATTTGGTTTTATATTGATTTCATAAATCCAGTGGGATTTTTCTATTTCTACTTCATGTCCAATGGATCTAACCACATCCGCATTGAACGTAAACATGTTCTTTTCAATAATGCGACTAACACGGGCGAAGTTGGAAAGAGATACGATTTTAAAAAAAGATTTTCTTTTTATTTTTATCAATTGTGTATTTTATCAATGCTATTGTATGAGACTAACCAAAGGGGAAATATATGCAAAAAAAAATCTAGATAAAAACATATCTCTTTTCCACGAATAATAAAATATTTGAACCAACTGCTCTTAAGGCAGTTATCAACAATTTGTTCATTTTACCACAGTCGCAATAAATTGGTCGTTGATACATTATCCAAGGGTTTCCATGACTTCGGCAAAGAAAAAATATGTAAAACCGGGTTTTACAAAGAATGTGGATTAAAGTAAAACTAATATGTTGTATGCTTTTTTGATTGGTTACTGTCTTAAATTCGCCATTTTATCAGTTAAAAAAGATTTGATTTATTTAACGTAATAAATAATAATCGTATTCGACCTTGCAACACTTTAATTCAAAACGTAGATTAGTTGAAAATTTAACCAAATCTTAAATTACTTATAATTAGCAATTTGGTATAAATCATATTTTTATATACTTACCAACTCGAGAAAATGTATTTTTTTTTGGAATTTCATTAAAATTTATTTTCATCGTTCGTTAATTTTTCGGAGAATTTAAAAATAAACAAAAACATTAAGTTAGTTAAATTTTTTAGTATTGTAGTACATATTTCACAAAATTTATATATAATCCCTTGACACAAAGCTATTTTTATTTTATTTAAAATTTCGAAAGTCGTTCAACAAATTTTAAATTTTAAATTAAATATTTTGGTGGAATTTCATTTTTAATTTTACTTATATTTTATTTCAATTTCACTCGAATTTATTTCCAATTAACAACATAATTTGATTTGTTTTTAATAAAAACATGATTTATAAAAATTTGAAGTTTTTATTACGTGGTACTGTTTACTTTTCGTTTTTTTTTTTTAAATTTATTCTGAGTTTTACAAAATTTTTGTTTTTGATAGGTTACTTAACTCAACAAGATTGTTGGTAGTTGAGAACAATCATTTAGAGTATGCATTTCTCACGGTAAAGTAACTTTTATGTCGTTTTTGTTTGATTTTGTACTCCTCTCTGTTCAAGTGCACTCATACCAAGCGAACATGCGTGTATTGGAATAAATATTTATGGGAAAAATCATTCCCAATTAACAAACTGAAAAAAAAGAAGATAACAATTTTTAAAATGGCGTCATTTCAATAAATAAATATATTTAAATAAATAGTTTTAGAATTTTTTTTTTTATTAAATATTGTTACTTATATTTATTATTCAGCAGAAATTCAAATAAAAGCGAAAAAAAGTTTTAGCAGTTTCTTTTATTAATACTAGATTATAATTTCTTAATTTATAATACATTACCTAAATTTTACTTTCCCAATTGACCTGAAAACAATTTTGAAATATTGAATAAAAATTGTGAAAAATAGAGGTGGAAATAACTCCTCGGGAATTTCAGTAATACAGCCACTGATAAATTGTAAACTATATGAAGAATATAATGTGAATAACTACTAAAAGATGGGAATAAAATGTAAAACTAAAACAATAAATTTATTTGTTGTTAAATTTTTTTACCTTATAAACATACCAACTACTAAAATATTGGTAGGTTGCGTTTGAATAAGTTTCAAAGTATATTTTATTATTTTGCTTGTGACAGCTCATCTTCTATCATAATTATTTTATCTACTATCATTGCGTCAACTTTTACTAGCATTTTTAATAAACTTGTCCCCTTAAATTAAGGGGCCTATCTTTCTGAAATCCAAAACGCATACATATATATGAAACGCAGTACCTCGCATTTCTAAAAACACCGTCACTTTTTGGGTTCCAACTTTCAAAACGAACCCATAAATGAGAATGTCTTCATTTGCATTCTAGATTTATTCTCGGTCAAGAAGCCAAATAAAAAAACAAATGAAAAAACTCCACATAAGCATTAGTAGCGGGTATATGTAAGGCGATTTTAACCCACAAATTCGAGTTTTGTAATCTATGTATTTAATTTTAAAATGGTCAAATACTTGCACCGACCGATCACCAGGATCTAATTCTTTATTCCATTTGCGCCTTATTTGTTCTGTGCAACATATATTTACCCGCCTAATTTATATCCTTATTTATATTTATATTTATATCAAATAACTCGTCATTGATTTCTATAATTAGTTGTGTCCTTGAGGATAGTCCTCGAGATCTGGTATCGCCGTCGGATAGTGACACATCATCCTTTTCTATTGTTTATGGTACCGTGGAATATTGTTGCTTGACTATATGCACAAAATGTTAATTCAGCCATATCATTTTCTCAAAACTCCTCAGGATTTTTGTACATTTATCAATACTGAGAAACTACGACTTGTTAATTCTATAATAAAAATTAAATTTGTCTCGAAACTCGTATAAAACTACTACGAAAATGGAGAGCGTACATACCTACTCAAACACTTTTACTGCGTACGCGACAAACGCGTATGAATGATCACTTTAAGTAAATATACCTTTACCAGAGGCTGTAACAGCCATGGTTGTGCTGATATAACTTAACATACCAGAAAAAGGAACTCCAATGAAAATTTTAACTATATGGTATCCTTCATAATGTGAGTATAGACAAGTACGGCAAGCTAAGCTACTGACAGTTGCGGTTTTCACTTCTGTGCATTCAAGAAGATCCTCGTGGTAAACTTTTCAAATTTTCTTCCCACTCATTTTCTTCGCTAAAAGTTTTTAGTTATTTGAAACAACATTCACAAATTATTTTAACCAATCCAATACATTGTTTAAGGATAATTTTATTTTTTCATGAAATATTTAATTCATTAAATATTTATCCGCTGTAGTGCATGGGTTCTGCTGAAGCTGGTACTCCGGATTGATCGAACTTCACTTGGACTGCCATGGCAATCTGTACAACCACAGTTAACATCACTATCATTGTCTTCTCCTATGTCAGTTACCTCTTTAGCTAACATATAATTCAGCTTAAAATATTGAAATAAAATCAATTAGAAACAAACCACATAGTAACGTTAACTTCATTATGCACTTTTTGCCTATTACTATTATTGGTCATACGACTGGTTTTTCGATTTGTTGTAATACTTAAAATCGGCCAGTTCAAACATGGAAATGTCAAGGTCGCAGGTGTTATTTTATGTTTAACTCCCTTGCTCATAATATGTTAGATTCTTTAAAGTGACAAATTAGAAATCTTTTCGGGAAAACTTTACCTATTTTTACTTGAACTAATAATTTTTTGAGCACACCACTATGGTTAATACCTCTCGTCGTTAGTTTTTTTCCCTTATTTGATAACAACTATGATATTTTTTTTTATTAACAAACGCCTCAGAATATCGGACACTGTAATTCTGATTTTTTGATAATTTTAATTACACTTTTAAAGTACGACCACAAAAAAAAAAAAAAAAAAAACCAAATAATCAAACATATAAAACACATCGCCGTCCATGTAGCTTACGTATCTTTACCATTCTCTTTCAATCTTTTTAGTTGTAAACAATTTGAAGGGTTGCAATCTTTCGGAACAATTTCAATTTTACTCTTTTTGATAAAAAAGTATCTCTTTTCCACGAATAATAAAATATTCGAACCATTCTTAAGAGCAGTTATCAACAATTTGTTCATTTTACCATAAAGCCACTGTAAATTGGTATTTGATACATCACCCAAGTGTATTCCCATGACTTGGGTAAAAAAAAACAATTTTTCCAATATTAGCTTAGCGTACTGATAGAATGCCAAATCGAACCAAAAAATTATTTCTGAGATAATTAAAATTAATTTTACATAAACGCCAAACAACCTTTCAAAAACAAAAACAGAAGCGCTTATATCTCGTTCACTTTTAGCCTACCCCTACAGTAAATTTGGTTTTTCAAAATAATTAGGTTTTGGGTTGGTTTGGTGGTTATAGGACTCGTAGTAATATTTAGGTTGCCATTCGCTACCTTCCAAGATAAATTAAGGCAGCCAACACACATTTATAACTCATAATGTAGCGGCAAATTATTTTTGGGACAACGCTTGGTTTTTAGGTTTGAGTGTGGTTTTAAGTGTGTTTTGTCTGTGGGTGCTGATTTTCCGTTGAATACTCACATTGCGTAATTCGGATCGACTTGTTATTTTTTTACTGCATATGTTTATCATTTTCTCCGAAATTTGCTATCTTGTAGTTGAAATATTTTGCCAGAGGTTCTTCATTTTGTTTAGATTTTTTGGTAGCATATTTTATTTATTATTTTGCGATTATCTAGTTATTTTAAGGACATTTTTGTAACTAAAATTCAAATGTGGAATTTGTATATATAACATTATTTAAATTCGGGGAATTCTCTTATTCAAAAAGCAACTGCATTTTACTTAAGCCATATTTCACGATTCTAAAGTTAATGTTACATGTAAGGATCTTGTTTATATTTTTGAGTGCCATATAACCACATTTTATATCAGATTTAATTAATGTATTTTTTTAATAAACGTTAAACAAGTTTTAACATTTAAATCAATCTCGCTTCACGTCTTGTTTAAAAAAAAAAGCATCATCATAATAGTGCTAAAATATCCTAAGAACTGTATCTGCAATGGGACACATTTAGTTGTTGAGGAGCTTGTGCGAATTTTTATTAAATCAAACAACTATTGCAACAAATTAAGTATAATTTTCGTTTCTAGCATTGATTTGTCTTCGAGGTCTCTTCCGTTTATCATAGGAAGACGGTAATTTTCAATCATCCAGGCTACATTACTCTGCGTTTATATTTAATATTAATAAGTCGCTCAGTTAACCCTTTTACCATGAAGAAATACCATTTCATTCGGTGTTTTCTAACATTGACAACTATATGTCGCTCTCTCTCTCGTTCAAGAAACTCCCATCAAGTCAAAGTATAAATTAAACCTAACAGTCTCTATTCATGCAAGGATCTCTATTCATTGCTTAAAGATAATCTTCCATCTACGCGCTAAGTCGTATTCTGAAGTTCTTGAATACATTTTTTTCATACTGAAATTTTTTTGATTAATGGTTTCTGTATGCAATTGAAGAAGTTTTGAAGTTTAGATGAATAAACATTATTCGGATCAAAACCTAGGATACTCATTATAAGACCAAAATAAACCGCAAGGCGGTCAGTGGTTTTGCCCTAGTATATTATATCTATAATGTACACAAATTGTGTGTAAGCAATGGCCAATTATGATCTCTAAATCTTAATCTATTTTAATAATTTGAAAACTAATTAAATTGTATATAGTTAAAGAGTCTAGTCAATTAAATTTGTTCTATAAATAAATATTTCTCCCACAACCATCGTAAAATTGTGTGGGTTTTCATAGCATAACTTACATAATTTAATTGGTGAAAAATAAAATCCTAGATTTACGTAATTTTTAGCAAATTAATTTGAAGTACCACAAATCACCTTTAAATTTTACATTCATTAAAATATTTTAGTACCTATTCCACAAATTGAATTAGAAATTAAAAAATTTAAAATATATTTGATTCGTAATATATTTAGTTCGCATTTAAAAAATCACTATTTTTAATAAATAATTTAGTTCTTTAGTAGCACATACCCAAAAACTTGTAACAGATACTATGTATTTTTTAAAAACATACATAATCGTCGTATATGATATAATTGACCATAGTCTCACATCCTTGAACATGTTCCAGGTAATTTGTGTAAATGACATGTACCTACCTTTCAAAACATGGGTATATATGAAATACGAAACATTTTTCTTGTGTTTTGTATACATTTTCTTGTTGTTTTTCCACAATAATATCAACAAAATAACATATACATTTTCCTTTTGAATTAAATTCACCAAAAACTTAATTTAAAGTACTTTTTCTACCGAAATGTTGAATAAAATGAAAGGAACTTTTTTACATTACCGCCTTTATCGTTCTAATTCGCCTATTATATTGTGTAATATTAGACATGATAATAGGAATTTTTATTCAAAATATAAAAGATAATATTAAGGAAATTCACCTGAGTATTAAAATACTACAATACAAAGTTATACGTTTAGTAATTTTCGTTCTGAATACTATTTGTTTTAATAATCTCCCTTTTTTAATACGCATCCCAATAATAACACTTTAAAAAATAATATTCTTAAATGCCAATTAAATTACCATCGTTATACAACCGTCGAATTAATACTGTACAATTTCTTCTAGTATTGCTTTCCTTTTTTCAAAATTATAGTATTAATTTTATCATTTCCCCATTTTACATTTGCAAATAGTTTACATTCACCCACATGTTGAATTTACAAAAAAATTATTATATGATCAATAATAAGTCAGTTAATATCACATATTATATCAAATTAATATTAAACGTGTATCGTTGAAAATTTGCCAGAACAAAAACAATTTTTAAATTATTCGACACACGAAGGAAATTTATTTTAATTTTTGATTGATTTTCTTCGCTTTAAAGTGTAATGTAATACATACATAACAAATGCGAGTAAAATATCGATGAAACGCTTGATGAAAATTGAAGGTATAGCATGCAGTCGATTGGAAAATAATTGTGCGGAAATATTAAACAAGATAAATTTTTCATACAATATAAAAATAAAATGTCGTTTTGAACTTTGTTCCTAGATCTAAGAGCGTACCGTCAAAAATATAAAATATAAAAGGAGTTTAAATATTCAATATATACTAGGGATTGATTTTTTTTTCTCTTGCGATGCTTCATTAAATCTGCGACTATGTATAGTTTCGCTTGTTTTATAAAGATATGAATTGAATGGATGTTCTCTATAGTAGCTATGTATACATATATGTATATAATAAGGAATATACTATTTCGTTAAAATAGAACGACTATGAATAAAATATTAGGTATTCACCTTTACATATTATTTTGTAAGATTCTAGATTGAGATAATAAAACACAATGCCCATTTATGCTCAACTGCTTGGATGATAAGGATGAATAATAATGTGAAGTGTCAAATAGTAAAATCAATATATTTAATTAGAAAAAAAAATTATGTTTTTTGTTGAAAATATATAACGAGACAATTTACATTTTTTGTTATTTTTATTTCTCAATCTATCGGATACGGAATAAAGTTACTTGATGAAGGATAGTTTTGTTTTTTATCAGAACATTAATCTTTTCACTATATACATATATATTCACACACATTTTCCATATAAATTACTGAAGTGAAAATAATAGAGATTCTATTAATTTTTGTATAATGATGATCATGATAAATACTACTATTTATTTTTTAAGCTATATATACATATACCTAATTATAGTCTAGACCAGTATCATAGAACTCACAGTAGAGAAAATTAATATGATATATTTATTTGAAATATATTGAGATATATTTTATGATTTTTGATTTAAACGATGTCAATAGTGTTATTTTTGAAGATTTAAAAAAAAAAAACTGAAATTCTATTTCAACATATAAAAAATTATTAAGTTCGTAAGTTTTAGTATGTTTACCTATATAACACACTTAAAATTTTTACATATTCAGTAGTCTATTTCCACTCGCTTGATCGAGGTTGATTTATTTAATCGCTTGCTTATTGTATAAATTTGTTTCGAGTTTTAAAAACTTGATTATATAATTGGTCTGGCCACCTTTAATTACCAGGGAGGTTTTACATAACCATGGCATTTTAAAATATTTTCGATTTTGATCGTTGCAAAATTGTCAATTTGAGGATTTCGGTAAATGATAATATTATTACATTGTCCGTTACTATGGTTAATCGATGTTTGCCATCATTGTTATATACATTTTAAGAAAACAATTTTCCAGAATAGAGTCAGAACACTTGTCTGAAAATGTCTAATTTTGAATATTATATTAGTTCTAATAAATACACTTGATATTTCAATTAATCTGTTTAATATCACATTTGGGCAGTTTAACCCTAATAAAACTAAGGAGCACTATCGGTATCGTGAATTTAATCACAGGTTTTTGTTAAACCTTAATCTATGAATTGCAAATTATTGTAAACCAAGTGGCAGTTAGACGGACTTACAGATTTCAGCTGTTGTAAGTGATGTGATCATACTTTTCTACCTGGTCTTATTGACAAACACTGCAGATGCTCAGGTACCGCATAATTTCTAACAATGTGTGCAGTTAACGCATAATTTCTAAATAAGAGTAGGTTAGTGGTTCCGCCTCAAACGGTTTCTGTTTAATGCGTGCAGCAGTGGTTAAAGTGAAATAGTTGCTTGGTATTTCTTTATTTTTTTTGTTGTTCAATTTCTCAATGAAAACTGATCACTTTACAGATATATTTCTGCGTCAAAATCTCTTAAAAAAATGCAGATACGAGTTAAAGTCGAGCTGGCAATACTCTTTTATTTTCAAGGAATATATTATAATATTTTTAAGGTTCTCTTGATAGCATTGAATATACTTGTTAACGTTTTAATTTGTCGAGTTGGTTAAAACTACAAAACAAACGGTTCAATTAACAAAATAAACTGTCTTCCCATTTGCTGAGAGTTCGCTGAAATAATTCGAAACGCTTTATTTTCGTACCGCAATGATGTAAAGTTCCAATTGTAATAGAGTTGATTTTAGTCTATAAGCTTACTTATATTCAAAAGCTTTGTTTTTTGAATCCCGCTTTTACTTAAAAATTAAAATCCTACATTTTAATCCCGCTTTTTAATATTTTTTAAAATTATTTTTAATAGTAAAGGTAAAATAAAAGATATAATAGTTGTATTACTTTGGGAAAGAAAGATTTAGCGGATTTATATTTTCCCAAAACAACAGCAAAAAAATTTAGTTTTATGATATCTCTACATTGTTATAGTGTTATAATATCTCTTTATTGTTACCAAACTAATAATAAAAATAACAAATCAAGTGGTGAGCATTATAACTAAAAATTGGAATTAACAAGCAAACCCAAAACAATTTTGTATTTAGCTAATTCCGCTTTGGATTTAACATAAATCTGCTTTAGATTGTTGCTGTAAAATACGTTGTTGTAAAATTTCTTAAGCGACATAGCTAATATGCATCTAATTACTAGTTTGCTCTAAATATTTGTATTATCATTATTATTAAATAAATAGAATTAAAACATAAAAGTAAAATTATTGCCTATTACTAAGTAACTTCTGCTTTCCATTTTTTGATCCGAAGTTTGACAATTATCATAATAAAGAAAAAATATGAAGTTTGCCTACCACAATTTTATAGCGAAAAATTTGTGTTCTCGGAAAATTTTAAGTTTCCGTCTCGGAGACTCTCTAAAAATCTGGAGTATTCTGCGACTTTGACAGTTTTATTGGTATCTGATTTGCCTTTTTAAATAGTTTTTTTAAAATCATTTTCCAATGCGACAGGCATCCCGTTCTGGAAATCCTTTATAGTGGGCTGCTAGAAAACATGTTTTGGCTGCCTAAACGCAGGCTTTTTTAAAATTTGAGACAGTTCGAATTGGATTTAGTGTATTATTAAAAACGCAGGCACTTTTACAGAGCTTCAAAAACATTACTTCATATGTCTTTTAGATTTTGAGCTCTTCACACAAAATATAAGCAATTCCATTTCCGATTTTACCGTGGATGGAAAAAAGATGTTTCAATTTACTCGAAACAACTTCGAATGTACCGCTTATCAGTCAGTTTCTTGATTTGGATAGTCGTTTAGGTTTGATCGAGTATCTTACAGAATATTTGTATCCATCCCAAAATCTGTAAATATACTCGGCTGGATCGCAGTCTTACAAACTTTTCTTGTTATTTAAGATGAACGTAGACCGGAAACTTTTGTCAGATTTTCAACTTTTGCGTTAGTCTGCATAAAAATCGTGGCTATTAGAAGGACATTTTTCTAATTGTTTGCCTTTCGTAAATATGAATTGTACCTTCCCTTTGCATAATTTATTTTTACGCTCAGCGCAACACCACCGAAACTTATTATTTTGACAATTTTTCTCCAAATAATAGAAAATACCGTTATATACATATTTAAGTATGTATTTGCTTCATTCAATAAACAATACTTTAAAATAATAGAAATTTTTATAAGCGCATTTGTAAGCAATAACTGGTAGTAACATACTACTTTTCGGATTCCTCAAAATAAAAAAAGTAACTTGTGCCCGAATTAATAAAAATAATTTTGGTGTAAAGCGGGATTTTAAGCAAAGAAATTTTAAAATCTATAAGATTTTGAAAAGTGGGTTTTTGAAAAGCAGGGCATTAATAAGTGGGATTTTAAAAACCCGGCAAACATATATCCACCCGTTCTTTTCATGTAACCTACAGTACCCGACCTGCTAAATTGACGATGATGTTTCATTCTGTACTATGTACTGACGAATGTAATACATTTTGACCTATAACTTATATAAATTAGAAATTTAGAAATAAAATTTTCCATGGAAATGCTGATCGGAAACAGTTTTACACATACAGTCTATAATCTTATCAAAAATCCCAAACCCTTTATCTTTACCTATTCGATAATTAAAAAGTTTACCTGCAAATTTGTTTATTTTGCAATATCGACCATGCAAGGTCGATTATAATTTTAAAGAAACTTTTAAGGCCGTGTGCGAATCGGTAATTTCTCGGTTTTTTTTATCGGTTATCTAGTAATTTTTTTTATCTATACTTACATGATGCTCAAAACGTCAAAGGAACTGATTTGAAAATATGACGTTTTGATCAAAGGAAAATATGATTAAAATTTTTAACTGCACCGTGACCAGTTAAACATTTTGTGGTAAATAAAAAGTTTAAATTTTAACTTTCTAACTTTTTACGTGTTTTATTTCGTTTCGCACACAGATTAAATGAAACTGAATAAAGTGAACAGATGGATCAACGTTCACAACTCCCGCTTCCCGTTCATATTATTGATGTAAAGTAACCGGCTTCCTCTTTCTATTGAATTATTATAATTGCTCCATTGTTGGATAAGCTTTCGTATCTGGTTTTTTATCGTGTTTAGCTGTTTATTTATAATAACTTGTTTACTCAATTTACTTCACAACAAAATAATGTTCTTTTAATGTACTTTTAAATAAATTTTTTAAAATTTTATTAAATAAACAATTTAATAAAAATTAAGAAAAATAAGAATCCTTTATGAGCTCTGTATATACCCTAGTAATCAATCTCCTATAACATAGCGATGTCAATAACATTGCTGTTTTCTCGGGAATATATTATAAATCCACATAATAAAATAATTTATAATTCACTCAATATTATAAATTTACTAAGAAAGTACTCGCATAACCGCTAACTTGAGTTAGTATAAAGGCAATCGAAATTAATCCAATTTACATACAATATTTTTTAAACAAGTGGATAATGAATTCTAAGAATTTAGTATGATCTCAAGGTAATTTAATTTTAATACATTTTTTCTGAAAAAAGTAACTCCTGTTTGTGCACAAATTTTGTGTTACATATTTAAAAAAATGCTTTACAATTATAATATGCTTGCCTTATAATAATGTGATGTAAACGTAATTTATGGTTTATCATTATTTTTTTCGACGTCTTTAGTTATCTAGTATACAAATTGTGTTAAAATTTTAACTATATACCTCAAATTATCTATAATTTCAAATACTTTTTGTACTAATTAAAATAATATCTCATTGTCATATTCTAAATTAGTTGATTGATTGAATAGAGTGTCAAGGACGAACCAGGAACTCCCGGAATGCCGAGCACCACCGTACACCCGTGTTAAATATAACAAAACCGAAGGATTGGAAGGAACTACAGGACCGACAGACTCGACCCGGTTACTGACACCTAAGCGATCGATAGTTAGTATTTTTGTGGTGTAAGGAAGGGAAAGGTTTGTTAGCAATGACAGAATTGGTCCGATTACCCGGTAGCCAATATTCAAACTACTGTTAGCACAAGACAATCACAATTTTAATAAACTGCTCTGTTTCCTGTCGTCTCGTAACAGCAACATTAATATCAACAATGCACCATTCAACTGTAATTTGGAAAGGTTCCCTGAAAACAAAATCTATTAAAGAACTAATTGCTCTTAGTCGTAGGCTGTAATAAATTGAATTAATTTTCATCTACCATTATAAATTAATTAATTCAATATATAATAATATAATTTCTGCAAGCTGTAAGCTGAAATAAACTGGATTGGTTTTACAAAATTTTATTTAAACTCCATGTTGCTAAAATTTATTAAGTGAGCTCCTATTTATATTCACTTAAATAGAAATAATATTACCGAAATTAATTTAAATAAAATTTAAATAAGAAGATTAAACGCTCAAATTCGATTGAGTTAACTGTTTTATAACGAATACCTCTCATGGTCATATTCTAAATACATTTAAATTAGTAATTCTTAAAAATTACATGACTTCAGGCAAAACCAACACTATTGTATATTATACAAGCCATGAACCTTGCCTAAGTAAAACATATTATGACTACTATTTGGTGTATGTGTTAGTGAATTTGACTACAGTAAAAATCGAAACAAAAAATTATATTTCGCACTGTCCATACTCCTCTAAATTCAAAGTACATAACATTTCTACAAAAAAAACGAAACAAAAATTATATTTTGCACTGTCCATTCTGCTCTAAATTCATAGTATATAGTATAGTATATAATGAAGTAAATAATAATAACAATACTTCTCTCTCTCTCGTTAAATAATAAATTTGTTTTTTGCTTTGTCATAAAGAGCGCAACATACTGTTGTTCCATCATTCGTATTCATTTTTTATTTACATCAAAGCATATAATAAAAGTATATACAAATTATACTACGTCACAACACTTATACTTAGGTATAGTAGTCACTTTTTGGCATGAGTATCGCAACTTCATGGCTTGTATATACATTTGTGTTGGTTTTGCTTCAGGTTATGTTATATTTTTTTAAAGTAATTATTCTTCTATCAAAGTTAAGGACGATTGGAATTAGAGCTAAAATCTCAATTGGTTGGAATGTTCTTCTAAAAATCGTTTTCAATATGTAAAAATTAGCAATAAACTAAGTTCCTCCTGTATTTTAAAAGGTTATTTAAGTTACGACAATGAACAGACTTAAGGCCTCAAGTTCATCTTTCTGTTTTGAGATTGTTAATGTTTAGAATTTAACTAATTGAGTCTTCTAGTAGACACAATGGTAAATTAGAATTTTCATCTGGGTAAAACTCTTGCATATTCAATTAAAATCCAAATATCTTCATTAGGTTTTGCTGTACTAACGAAAAATGTAGATTTCATTAATTACTTGAAAATTTATAACGAGTATAACATTAAAATTTGATTTGACTCAATTAAATGTGAACTCGTTTGCAATTTAACTACACATATTCAACCAAATTAAAATACAATTTTGCATATTTCATAAATTTGCCTAATTTTCTTAGGAAAATGATTTTTATGTCAAAGAATTTTTTTTTAAAAACAATTTTCTGTGAACATTCTTAATACATTTTTGAATTATATAACAGTATAATTACACATTGTCGGAATACTCCTACTGTTGTCAAAAAAAAATAAATAAAGTTTATTTCTTAAAGTATGCTTTATTAGAAAAGTTGTTATGAATTAAATTATTATCTTTTCTTGCAATCTGCCCTAATAGGCTTCAATCGGCCCTTATATCATGTGTCTTACTAGATTTTTGGACGTACTTGTTGTAATTTGTGTGTGAATTTTGTAGATCAGTCTATGAAATGCGTACACACACGCATGTTATAGTTAAAAGTTACACTAATACACGTATAAGCAAGTATATTTGGCATTATGATTTTCATACTAGTTTGCGGAATTGGTTAGAGTTGTTCTTCAACTGAAGATGATTACACGCTAATTGAAATCGATTTTAAATTATAAGCATTTTAGGAGTAATTTTAAATTGTATGTAATTTTGACGTAATTCGAACAAGTATAATCTTTAGTTATTTATCAAAAAATGATCAAAATCGGGTCTAAGCAACTGTTAGATAACTTTTAACGTAGTACGAACTATAACTATTTTAGAAGTATTCAAAACGTATGTACCAAACACTAGTTACCTTACCATTTGTCGAAAATAATTTGTGCTTAATTTTTTTTTCTTCAAAATTGAGCGACATAAACAGTTTCGAGATTGTTAGAATTATGGGGATTTTTAACACCTGATGATATACACACTAATCGTGCCCTACATATTTTATCATACAGACTTAGTTTCGTGATAAATCTAGGATTATTTAAGGTTTAAAATTAACAAACTTTCAATTTTATTTATCAACTTTATGTTTTGAAACTTTTTTGTCTTGATTTAAAGTTTAAGATAACCACAGTTAGATACATTTTTACAGAAATAATTAAATCAAACCAAATTTGAACCAAAATATAGTTTTTTTGCGGTTAATTAATTTTCTTGCCTGGAAAATATTTTTTTATCACAACTTAATGATTTTTTTATTCTTGGTCATTATTTAGAAAATTATAGAACTCTTTATTTCGAGCTAATATTTTATTTTCAACCGGCAGTGTTTCTAATTAAAAAAAAAACAAGTTCATTGATAGTGGCCTCAGTTGTAAGCTTTTGATTATAATATTTTTCTAAACAACGAAAAACTTTTTCATTCATACTATAATACATCTTTTACAATAACAATAAATCGATCATAATTTAGAGTTTGATATTTAGAGACTTAAGTACCAGGATTTGAACTTAGATTTTCTTTATACATTTTTCGAAAAATAACTTAAATTTTCAGTTAAAATATTCTAAAATTACAGTAATTATTATTAATTTAAATTGTTTCAAAATTTGTAGACATTTTTTGCGTATATGGTTTGTAATCAAATCTTTTGGTTTGTATAGAACTATTATGTTTGTTTTAGTTTGTTTTTTTTTTGTTTCTGAACTCTGCAATCTGTTCTGGGGCCGAAGCTCGGCCAACTCTTTTGCAGTTAATTTTTAACGTCCTACCTTACGCCGTCACCAGCCAAATTGAGGACGCACGAATACAGGTTCGATTTTAAATCCATCTGCACATTGCATTGCTCCAGCCAGCCTGCACTGACATGGACGATGGTTCGGCCCATGGATTCTGCACTCCAACAGGGGGTCATAGTTGTGTTCATCGTCATCACCGATCGAAATCAGGTGATGAAAAATCCTTTTTGCAACCCTCCCCCGTTAGGATTCGAACCCGGTTGAAATTTTAGAATATTTAGCAAAACTTTAAATTAAATTTCAATAAATTTAGTAATTTTATCTTTGGAATGAAAATTAATTTTTAAATAAATATTAAATTAATTTTAATAGGTCTGTAAAATTTAAAATCTTCTGAAAATTAAAAATTAAAATTTAGTTGGATACCGAGTGAGAGTGCTGTGCACTCATCAAATATAAATTGGTAGCTGCCTCTATTTATAATTGCCGTTTCAAACCAAACGGAACAAACTCATTTTTACATAAATTTTAAAATTTTTTAAATTTGCTGTACAACTGTAACGATAGAAATTAATTCCTAGCTCTTATATAAAATAAATAGGCCACACAAAAATTAATGGTACAATTCAAAATAAAATTCATTATCCCCGAAAAAAAATATTGTCAATTAAATTAGCTTAATAAGCCCTCTAATGAAAATCTTTCAAATTGAACTATGGCCTCTAAGCGTTCGATATGGTTAACCACAAAGTGTTATTTCAGTAATTACTTTTTGCTGGAGATAGAGGCGATTCTGCAATGAATTAAATCGTACTTGTTGAACTGATCTCAGTCAGTAAAAATTAAAAATTATATCAGTACAATCCAAATTATTAATGAGGGTGTTCTTAAGGGCTCCGTATTTTGGTACGCCTTTATTATTTTTAATTTAGATAAACTCTATTTTGAATGTTGATTTCAGAGCACACGTAGTTGATTTACTAAATTATTGGTGCGCTTCTTTTTTTAATTTTAGAATTATGATAAACAATTTTTATTAATTTTTTATATGATTTTTCTTATGTTTTATAATTTTTTCAATTTATTATAATGTTTGGAAATATTTTGTGTCAGAATATTTTTACGATATGATATGCAATCAATACTGGGTTCTCTAATCCACAGGTTGCATTGTTTTAATTAAATAAATAAAATAAAAAATATAAAATAAATAATAAATTTTGGTTAAAAGAAAATTAAATGGTAAGATCACTGTAAAATCTTCAAAAAATTTCCACCACCATTTATTATTGTAACTTCATCCAATAGCAACGATCTATTCTCGATTTCGAGTTGTTTCTAAAGTTTTTAAAACTCTTTATCCAAATAAAGCAGCTGGATCTGATAGAGTCTTAAATAACTGTCATTTATCTCTACCTAAACCTCTTAGCAAATTTTTTTCAAATGTTCAATATTTTCGCTCGATTTGGAAAAATTCTAATATTTAACCGGTTTATAAAATAGGCTATACAATTTCTCCTTCCAACGACCCAATGATTTGCATTAATGACATATTTTACATCAACCTGTTTACTGATGATTCTAAATTGTTATAACATTTAGCTTCTATTTATTATAACAAACTTGCTCTCGAGAACTTTTGAATGATTTGCCAAGGTGATTGACCGCAACAAATCTAGGCTATATTTTATTCCACAAAAATTCTAAGCTTGTCTGTTTTTAGTTTTTACATACTGCAGATCAAAATTATGTTCCACCATTAAAGGTGTTTATAATGGTGTTTTAATAGGTCCACTCTTAGATTTTTGAGATAAGAGATTTTGAGTGATAATTTAAAAGAAAAAGTTAATTGTCTCAAAAGAATTCAAAATATAGTCATTTATATGATAAACAACAAAAACATTGCTTTATCTACCAACTTTTTAGACCACATACGCCAAGTGGGTACTCTCCCTATTTTACTGGTATTATTTTGGTCACTGTTCATACGAAATACAACTTTAGCAGTCAGTTCCCTGAGGAATCAAATAGAGGCATCGTTTTTTCAAGAGATATCTAAAAGGCTTCTTGAAGAAAGAAACAAGTAGCTTGAGAAGCTTGAAATTTTTTTGTTCTATTCACTTGTAATATTTTCTCGTTGAGGAATTTATATAAATTGTTTTTCCTGACCATTAGTGTTAGTCCTGCCGTTTTATTTGTGTGTGCGTTTGTCCTGCTACTAAA
This sequence comes from Tipula confusa, assembly GCA_963556175.1. Taxonomy (NCBI): domain Eukaryota; kingdom Metazoa; phylum Arthropoda; class Insecta; order Diptera; family Tipulidae; genus Tipula; species Tipula confusa. Next base: position 67,921,182 of record OY744476.1, read on the forward strand.
ATCAAAATCAATGTATTAAAGAAATCTGAGAAATCTGAAATCGGCGTTCGTGATTAAAATATACCCCCGTAAATTATTAAACTTTCTCAGAATTTATGTTAAAGTTAATAAAGATTATTCCACACAAAAATATTGTTATGGTTCTTGTCCTAGCTAAATTATGTATTCATAGTATGAATACATAATTTAGCTATTACGTAAAATTTGTTCACTTAGTGGATTAGTTTATTAATTATACAATCCTTAATTGTTTCTCCAGGACAAACTTATTAAAAAAATAAATACAAATTTAAAATACAATCCGTATAAATTAAACATTTGTTCAATCAACCATTTAGCCAAGAAACACTCATATACTTAAAATTAATTGCGGTTGTTAGTAATACAATTTTCAGTATGTATTGGGCAAATGCAAATTGAAAAGAGGCCCATTAAGAAATTTAATTCGTATGCCTAGCTCAAAATCCCAAGTTAATTGTCTCAAAAGAATATAGTCATCTATATGATAAACAACAAAAAGATTGCTTTAGCTAACTCATTAGACCACAGACACCAAGTAGGTACTCTTGCTATTTTACAAGTATTATTTTGGTCACTGTACGTACGAAATAAATCTTTAACACTTACTTCCCTGTGGAATCAAATAGATTCATCGGTTTTCCAAGCGATATCTAAAAGACTTCTTGAAGAAACAAGTAGCCTGAAAAGATTGAACATTTTTTGTTCTATTCACTTGTAAAATTTTCTCGTTGAGGGAATTATATAAAAGCGTTTGTCTCGCTAAAATCAAAATAAATGTGTTACAGAAATCAGCATAGGAATTAAGCACGACTTTTAGTGATTAAAAAAAATCCATATAATTTCTTGTAATTTGCTAGAAACACGTATGTCTAAAAACACTACGAAATAATTTCTTGTACTTTGCTAGAAAAACGTATGTCTAAAAACACTTTTGTTTATTGTTTGTATGCTTCTTTTTGACATTTACATATGTTGTTGTCAATATAAAAATAATTATTTTTTGCTTTGCTAAAAATTTAAATTTGATATATTTATTTGCCTTTAAATATTAAAAATATACAAAAATAAATATAATATAATAACATCTAAATATTTAAATTTTGTTATTTTATTCTCTATGTTGTATAAAACCATAAATTTTTTTGTAACAGACTATGTGATAGACGATTTACGTTTATCACATAGTCTATTACAAAAAGAAATTTAGTTTTCCGTTTTTTAAATATTGTTCGGCGGTTATGTACAAATTTATTGATCAAATTCATTTTTAGTCGGCAAAGTTCATATATTATATACAATAAATAAATGAAAATAAAATAAAACATTGTATGATATGTATTTGTAATTCATAATATCTTTTATTTATTTTAAATATTGCATATTTGTTATCAATTCTATAATGATTTTTTTTTATCGACTGGTATGGATGTACTCATAAAATAAATTTTGTGTAGTGATTTTTTTTTTGGTATCATGTAAATCCTCCGTGTTTTGAGTTGGTATCATGTAACCTTATTGTAGTAGTTTTAATAATTATTTTTCGTTAGTGATTTTTTTTAATCACTAAAAGTCGTGCTTAATTCCTATGCTGATAAAATTAATTGAAATCGGGTTTCGTGATTAAAATGTACCCAAGTAAATTATTAAATTGACTAAGAATTTATGTTAAAGTTAATAAAGGGGCCTTGATAGTCGATTTGTATTAAAATTCTAACAGATTTAAAATTAACTAACATAATATATTACGTATTATAACCTACATAAACTATCATAAATATTATATGGATCAAATTTAATGTTGTATTAACCACATTTTCATTAAAATTGTGTATTCCACACAAAAACATCGTTATGGTTCTAGTCCTTGCTAAATTATGTATTCATAGTAATTACGTAAAATTAGTTCACTTAGTAGATTAGTTTATTAATTATGCAATCCTTAATGGTTTTCCAAGGACAAACTTATTAAAAAAATAAATACGATCCGTATAAATTAACATTTGTTCAATCAACCATTTAGCCGAGAAACATTCATATACTTAAAATTAATTGCGGTCATCATTAATTTTCAGTATGATGAATTAGGCAAGAACAAGCCCTAATTAAATCTTAGTAAATTCTAAAATTTTCAGTTGGTACAATTTTTATCGAGTATTTAAGATAAAGTTTATAGAGTTGAAAATTCTTTATTTTATAATAGTAGCAACAGTATAATTGTTTCGTGCAACATTTTTTTGTTGCATCGAGTTGCATATGGTATTGCAGTATTGCATTGTGTTTTGTTTATTTATTTTTTACAAATTTACACAGTTTTGATTGGTTTAAAAGTTATTAAACTTTAAATCTTATCTCTTATCAACTAAATTCATTAAAGTTGGTATAAACAAATGCCGAAAATTAAATTAAATTAAATTATAGTATGTAGACGGATTTATAGATAAATCAAATGCTTTTGATCAAATTGATTATGTTAAGACATCACAATAGAAATAAATCGACACAGTTGTATATTTATGTCGTGGAAATTTATAAATTTTTGGCAATAATTCAATTTTCTTTTTATTATTGTTTCGATTATAAAAAAAAACTCATATGTATACAACATTTTATAGAATTGTTGTATTCGAATGATATAGATAAATAAAAAAAAAGCTTAGTAAGATATATACATATCTAAATTTTGTAAATTGATTTGGGATTGGTATATGTGTATATGCGGTTCAATTCGATAACCAAATGTGCCAACAAATTTATAATTTGTAACACAATTTTTCATGAAAAGTACATTTTTCACAGATTTAGTTGTTTTATATTTTGTTTATACATTTTTTTTGTCTTTATTTATATATTTATAAACGAGCATAGAATGTGTATGCTTTTAACAGTTTTTGTTGTTGCTCGTGTTCTTATTATTTTCAATGTCATAGCAATTTGGTTCCGACTATTATGTTTTAATTAACAAAATCTGCGTTATTTTTTTTTATATTTGAAAATATTATTTATTATTATTTTGAACATAAAACTTATTTTTATTTTTTTGTTTTAAACTTATCTATATAGGTATATAGGTATATATACTATTAATAATTAATTTTAATTTTATTGACATTTTTATTTTATATTATTCCTACAGGTAATAATGCTTATATGTATAAATATATTATTGATCTATTTATGTATAATGTGAATTTTTTAAATTTTTTTTTTTGAAAATATATTATAATATATTATTGCTATTTTTTCAAAATCTATATTTATAAATTTATGACATAATTAATTTTTAGCATTCGTCGTCTGTTATTGTGTAACTACCGCGAAAATCATTTAACGGTGTTACATGTGTTGACGGGGAGGTCAATAATGGTGCCCCCTGTAACGATATAGCTAATGGAAGCGCTGATGGAGCACATAAACTAACTGCGCCACGTGTTTCTGTTACCGATCTGTAACGTGGCGGTCGACCTGACCTAAAAAAAAAAATTATGTTAGATATTTGTTTAATAAATTTAGCTGGATACTTAGATACTACTCACTTTTCACAATCACATTTGAGTAATCTAATAAACGCAGCTCGAAATGTCTTATTGAATATTGTATAAATAATTGGATTTATTGTTGACGATACGTATCCTAACCATAAACATATATGAACAATTGAATCGGGAACATGAAAAGTTGGCCATGCCGCAAAAATAATGTTAAGTATAAAAAATGGAGACCAGCAGAATACGAATGTAAAAAATACTAATCCTAATACCTGTACGAAAAAAAAAATTACAAAAAATTAGTTGGTGTATACAAAAATTAGTATATAATATTTACTTTGGTTGCTTTTTGTTCCGTTGCAACAGCGTTCGCGGATAAACTTGGTCGCTTACTTTTTGTGCTTAAAAAACGTAGATTAATATTAAGAGGTGGTGTAACACTATTTAGCTTAAATTTAAACGGTTTAATTTTACATCGTCGTGTTTCTTTCGCAATATTTATAGGGGTTTGTGTACCCTGATCACATTTTTGTTGTTCACCGCGTGCACTCGATGTCCTCGATCCACCATTACTATAGTTTAAATGTGGATGCGAAACACTTGATTGTATACTTGAACTTCGTTCGATAATTGGTGAAGAATTTGAACCACGATTTCGCCACGGTAATGATTGTTGTGAATGTGAATGTGCTAAATTTGTCTCATTTGTTTTACCACTATTAATTATACTACAATGTGTCTGCGATCCTTGTTGTATGGAATGATGATGATGATGATGATGTAAATGATGTGGTTTTTGATTTGGTTTAAGAGCGAATCGCCCACCAAGTCTGAAAATATTTATAACATATCATAAATTATCTTCATATATTTATAAACATCATATATATAAATTCCAAACAACTATTATAACAGAAAAACTATTTAATAATACATTAAGAAAAATATATATTAGAAAAATGCTTATTTTAATGGCACATAATACTATTATGTATTGTTATAAATGAATATCTCGAATGACGTAATGCAGTTTAACATTTCACAAAAACATGTATGTGGTATATACACACACGCGTTATATATCTCTTATTCGATTTTTTTTTTACTCATAAAAGTTTTGTTTACATGTGGTTTTGTAAATTATTTATAAAGCGGCATATAAATGTAATGGATATTACCTACGAAATATTTCACTTTCGGGGTGCTCCAATGCAAATCGCGCCTTTTTACGCAGTAGCTGCACTGTTAATGCATACGTTATGACCATCATGACCATGGGCACATAAAATGCAACAAGTGAACCAAAAACAAAAAATACTCGATTATTTATAACGCATACATTATTTTCGGGCATTATGTTTTGTCGATTTGTTATTCCTGCAAATATACGATTACATTAAAAAAAAAAAAATTATATTAAACGATTAAAAATTTAAATTTTTGTTTACCTAATACGGTGATTGAACTGGATACTATCATAGCCATTAACCACACGAGAGCAATTTTCATTCCAACTAGACGTTTCGTTGAATGGTGCCGCGAACCGAGTGGATTTCGAATACCAAGATATCGGCCTAAACTGATGAAACACATATGTAAAATACTTGCTGAACAAGCCAGCACATCACATGTTACATATATATTGCACCACGTAATTCCAAATGGCCAGTAGCCTATAATTAAACGTAACAAAAAAAAATTAATTTTTTTTTTGTAATTATTTTCAAGCTATTTCCATATAAAAACGATGCGATAATAATTATCGATAAAAATTTTGATAAACATAACAAACACAAATTTTGATTGCCATTTGATTGATTGGCCTTTGAATTGCATTTGCGCGTATAAATTGTTTGTATGTATATATTTATTAAAATAATGATTGATGATGGAACTCCTGTTTAGAATACTAAAACGATGTCTATTTAATGTAAAACATATGTGTGTACTGTTTTCATATATAAGGTAAGCACGACTCATATGAAAAAAATTTATCTTGATTAATCGCATCTATATTCATTATTCGTTCGGTCTCGTAAATAGATTTAACTGTTGAATCCTAATCCCCTAGACTTTAAATCGTATTTACATTTTTAATTCATTATGTCGAAATTTTTTACCTGCGATATACAATATTTCAATTGGACATTCCTTAAGGACTTAAAAATTTTTTTGTTTTGTAAATAAAAATCACGTAGATTTATGATATTTATTTGCATTTATTTAAGAATAGATCGTTTAATTAAAAAAGTTTTACAAAAATTATGGTTTCGTAAAATACGTTTCGTAATGATAAAATCTTTATGTCGATTGGAATTTATAAAATATGGTTATACACTCGATTAATTTAAGTTCTATCATAAGTATAATAAACGATTATTTATGAATTAAATTAGATGTGTGATATTATGATGTACGAGGATATCCACCTTTGCTATCAAAAAATCAAATTTAACCTCAATTAAGGCTAAAATTTCACTGTGTTAAAAGGTGGAGTATACACCGTTTATGATAAATTTAATTTTCATGGTTAAAAATTTTCAACAAAAAATTTAGTCTTAAATTACGTTGATATGTATATTTTATATATAATAAAACCATTTACTATACTGACGTTTCTGATACATATATCAAATGTCGTACAATATTTAATTTTGTTATCAACTCAAAATCTGTTCATCAAACTATTGATATAGTCGTCACATTTGATGAATTCTAATTATTGATTAGTATACGGAAAATTGGGTGCTCTTACACAAATCGATAAATTATTAAATTGATACAAGCTCTATATGTGGAGATAAAAATGTTGGTTTACGTTAAATATCGATTGTAAAAATTCAGATTGAATACTAATTTTCGAAAAAATATTTCCTAATCAATGTATGAATAAAACCGATTTAATTATTGGTTTGATTTAATTTTCCTTAAATTATCCCATTGCATAAAACAAGTGGATCAGTTACAAAATATAAGTTATCATAATTTGATAAGTTAAAATTAGTAACAAAAAGTATTTAAAGTTATGATTGGTGTTCAATTAATCGTAAACTGTGTAAATTTGGAAATTTAATTTATATTTTAATTGCTAATTTTTATTTAAAATTATAAAATGTTATTACAACAAATCTAATTAATTCTTAATTAGTAATTTAGGAATTACGTTTAGTTGTTTAATAGTATACCATTTTCATTGGATTATTTATTTATTTTTAAATGCTACAAAACATTAAAAGTGATAAAATTTTTAGATGGATTTGTAACATTCGGCCGTGAGAAAAAAATCGAATAATCATAAAAAAAATAATGACCGTCTGTATACAAAAAAAAAATGTTGCTGTGTTGCACTTTAAATAAATAATAAAAGGGAAGATACATGCCATAGTGCCACTTAGCTCAGTCTTTAGGGGTATATTTTGGTCGTGGTTCATCAATTCAACACAGCTATACCATGACATGTATTATTACATCATCGACATCAACTCATGCTCAACTCACCTCTCCGTGTTTATTTCGTTTACCTAGCCGCTCATTGCCCTCTCAGTTATAAACCACAATAAACACCCAGGAAAATTTAAGTATAACTTTTTAAAACAAATTTAATTCAATTAGAGAAATAAAAAATATAATCTACTCAACATTTATAAATTTAATTTGATAACAATAAAACTAAAATTCATTATCTAATACTAAAGTTAATTATAATAAAAAAAAATGTATAAGTAACAATAAATCAAAAAAAAATAAAAACGCACATACCTGGCATAATCGCATTCGTTGAAAGCGCTTCCAAAGGCAACGATCCTGCTAAAATATTTAAACGAAAGAGAAAAGAAAAAAAAAAAAAAACCCGAACCCAAACAAAAGGAAACTAATTAACTTTAGCTTAATAAGATAAAATAAGAAAATTTAGTTAATCTTTATACAAGAAAAAAATCAAAGAAAAAAAATTATGTAGATATAACTAATAAAATAATAATAATAATAAAAAAAACAACTCCACAATGGAAAATTCCCTCTCGATCGTTGCTTGTGGTGGCCGGAATCACGTGATTGTCATGACGTTGCAGTATGACAAATTCGGTTAAATGATGCTTCCCAAATTAACCGTAGCAATTATTATTTTTTTTAAATAACCGTTAACTAATTCTTCATATTTTGTAATTTGGAGCAGCGTCTATTTTAATTTAAACTTTTAGCTTATTTTTAGCTAGACTTAATTATTCTAACTAATTAATTCAATGTTGTATTAATATATATACTGTTAATTTATTTATTTAAGCACAGTTAGTTTTAGTCAAACATTTTCTTTAGAATTATATTTAAAGATTTATATATACTATATATATATATATATATATAGTCTGTACACTTAGTTCAATCATAACCAATATCACAACTTTTACTTTTAGAAAAATAATTATAACTTTTTATTTTATTTTTTTTTATTTAGAAAAAAATAACTCAATTTAGTACCATCCGTATGCTACCATCCACCACGACTCACTCTCCTATCATCTTTTTTTTTTTTCGTTGTGTCGACTTAAAATCCGCAATCAAAAAAATACCGTATTAAAAAAACAAATCATACTGGTTAGTCAAGCACCCAATAATTCCCGCCAAAAAAAAACATGATATCATTAAAAAACTAGTTTAGAGAATTAGAATTAATGTATTATCTTGATACAGTAGTATCGTGATAATTGATAACATTCACGGACGAGTGAATGTTACAAACGTGGGGACGTACCCATCGACCACTGAGTGTCTCATCCAGCCGGGCACAAGACAATCACCTAGTATAACAGATTTCATAAGAAGAAGCATAATACATAATATGCATAGCTATGTCCGAATATCCTTCAGGTGATATATGCCAAGAGATTTCCCATCTCTGCGGGCCAGTTCGTAAGCTACATCTCCTATTTTCCGTATCACATTAGTTGCAACAAATTTTGGACCCAACTTAGCAGAATAGTTCTTGATAGCATCGCTCAATGTGAAATTGCGTACATACACTGTTTGCCCCAGTTGCAATTCTCGCTGACGACTTCTTAAATTGTAACTGTGCGCGTTTCTTTTGTAAGCTTCCAAAAGATGAGATAAAACAGTCTGTTGACATAAACTCAAACGATTAGCCTTATTTTGCAATACGATATCTCCATTATCGATTAGATTCAACTCACGCAATAATCTGTAATCATTCCCATGTCCTATAAAATGTTGACCGAACATAAGAAAATGCGGTGAAAATTTGGTTGCATCGTGGATCACATTACGTAGTGCTGAAGAAATCGAGTGCAAATGTTGATCCCATGTTCGATGGTCCTCCTTGATATAAGCACGGATAGCGGCCAAAATTGAACGATTAACGCGCTCTGATGCGTTACACTGCGGTGAATATTTTGGCGTGAAAATATGTTTAACCCCATATTTTGTTAAAAGTGTTCGAAGGCAAAGAGAATTAAACTGTGTTGCATTATCTGAGGTCAATGTTTCCGGTACCGAAAACACTGAAAAGATGTCTTTTTCTAAGAAGGTACATACTGCAGTTGCTAATGCTTGTTTTAGAGGTTTAAAAAATATATATTTAGAATACAAGTCCAATACTACCAACAAATATGAGTTTCCAGATTTTGACCTAGGGTAGGGACCCAAAAAATCTATAAACAATCGCTGCATTGGCCTCACAGCAATGATTTGCTTACCCATCATTGGTTGGGTGACTACACTTGGACTCTTTATCTGTTTACATGTATGACATCTTGCAACATACTCTTTCACATCTCTCGACATTCGAGGCCAAAAGTAATTCCGCTGCAGGCGATTCAAAGTTTTTGACACACCAAAATGTGAAGACGAAGGTGGGTTGTGGGCTTGGGCGACTAGTTGCCCCGTTAACGTCTGTGGAACATAAAGCTTCCATCGAGGAATATCTGTAAAACTCTCATTGTAATTGCAGGAAGGATTAATGTACAATCTCTCATTAACAATACGAATATTTGAATATTCGGACCCAGTTTCTCTGACTTTCTTAAGGAGTTGCAAATATTCATTTTCAACAAACCCATTGGAATCCAAATCCACATTAAGCACCTCCTCTTCGTTTCCTAGTGTAACAGATTCTATAAATGCACGTGATAAGGCATCAGGCACTACATTAAGACTTCCTTTTCGATGCTCTATATCGAATTTAAACCCTTGCAATTTAAGCGACCACCTTGCCAATCGACCAGACAAGTCATTTTGACTCATGAGCCATTTCAAGCTTGCATGATCAGTAATGATGGTAAACGGACACCCCTCGATATATGCTCTAAACTTCTTCACGCTCAACACTGCTGCAAAACACTCCAATTCCGTGATAGAATAATTGCGCTGTGCGGCGTTAAGCTTCTGAGACATATAAGCGATGGGATGCTCGCCACCATCATCACCGATCTGAAATAGCACACTGCCTACACCAGTAGAGCTAGCGTCACATTGTACATAAAATTTTCGTAAAAAATTAGGATGTACCAACACTGGTGCTGTTGATAGGGCATGTTTCAAATCGTCAAATGCACTCTGACATTTATTGTTCCAGTTAAACTTCTGTTCTTTCTTTAAGAGATCCGATAGTGGAGCTGCTAAGGTGGCGTAAGAGGATATGAATCTACGATACCACCCTGACATACCCAGAAATCGACGAACCTTCTTTACCGAGTTCGGGACAGGAAAGGATAATATAGCACTCACTTTATCTTGGTCCACCCGCAAACATCCATCTCCGACAACATAGCCCAAATATTTAATCTCTCTCAACAAAAACTTGCTTTTCGCTAGATTCACCGTTAAACCGGCATTCTTCAACAACGTCGCCACCAAGGATAAAAGTTGAATATGATCGTCGAAATTCCCCGATGTGATGAGGAGATCATCTAGATAGACAAAGACTTGCTCGTGTAACTGATGTGGTATCACCCGGTGCATCAACCTACACATCGTTTGTGGGGCGTTACAAAGCCCGAACGGCATGACCGTAAACTGATACAAGGGACGACCAGGTACAGTGAATGCAGTTTTATCGCGGGACTCAGGAGCCAACGGAATCTGCCAAAACGCATCCTTCAAATCGATGCTTGAAATGTATCTGGTCTGATCCAGTCGGCTCAAAAGTCCGTCGATAATTGGCAATGGATATGCGTCCCTGACCGTCACCTCGTTCAGCCTACGAGCATCTAGGCACATTCGGACCTTGCCGGTTGATTTTCGAACCAATGTCACCGGGGAACTCCAGGAGCTATGAGACTCCTCTATCACACCGAGGGATATCATTCGATCCAACTCCTGATAAAGAGATTTTTGAATCACAGGAGAAACTGCGTAATGACGTTGTTTTATGGGCTTTGCATCACTCACATTTATATCATGGATAACAAGATTTGTACGCCCCAAACCGAATTGCTCAAACGAAGGAAATTTCGCTACAACTGCATCCAAATGTTCAATCTGAGCGGGGTTTAATTCATGGCGCAAGCATTCATCTCCCTCGGGTTCCACCACCGGATTCTCAATCTCAGAGATGGAAGGAGTGAAAATTTGTATATTGAAAGCCTTCCAGAAATCAATGCCCAGATACAAAGGTTGCTTCAGACTCGGAATAATAAAAACTTTTAACACCTTCTGTACTCCATTATATGTAATATTAGCGTACAAATATCCAAACACTCTTTCGCTATGACCTGACGCCACCTTTACTTTTGTAGGAAGATTAATAATCTTGTATTGTGGATTATTGAGATAACTTCCACTACCTGCTCCTAAAGCGGTGATGGTAGCTCCACTATCAAGCAAGCCCTTATACTTGTGTCCATCTAGATCTACTTTGGCATATGGTCGGTTGTCAACACCACTATCAAAGCGCGTCTCAGAAACAATTGCCCGGAGAATGCGTTTATTGCGCCAATAATTACGTACCCTATCTGATTTCAATACGGCGGAATGTGTGACTGTAGATATGGAAGAGATGTTATTTTTAATTGAGTGAATAGGTTTATAGAGATTTACTTCCGCTGAGGCAACGGAACCAAACCTGGAATGCTGGTTGGCATCGTATTGACTCTGGGAAGAGATGAGGGTGTCGAATTTGCCGTCATTCGAGCCCTCGGAGCTAAGTTTCCCGAACATCGAAAACAATTTGGTTTTACTATTCCCGAGCGACCGCAGCCGAAACAAAATATCTTAGCAGGGCTTGGACAGTCGATGAATATGTGACCTATGTCTTGACAATTCCAACAAATTGCATTAGACTCACGGTTTGCCTGACTAGTAGCATCTCTTGTATGAGCTGATGAATAATCCCTACCTTGCCGAGAGCTAAGTTCATGCACCTGCATCGCCGGTTCTTCTTTTTGCGTAACCTCGACTTTTTCGATATGTCTGATTGCACGTGGTTTTTCTGGTTGGAATTCAACGCCTTCCCACAAATTTTCGTTTTGAGGCAGATCAACTTCCTCGATGTGTCTGCGTGCACACAGTTTTTCCGGTTCATATCCCGTGCGTTTCCACGTATCTTCTAATGCTAGACATCGTCTTACTAAAACTCCAATTGACGGAATCTCTTGATCTGCGAGTGTATTTTGGAATCCTGAACGCATATTACGTCGAACAATATGTAAAAGTTCCGAGTCTGGAAGAGGGTCTCGAAACTGTAAAGAGAGCGCGATAACATCATTATAAAATGTACGGAAGCTTTCATTAGACTTCTGCTTCCTTGATTCGAGATTTCTTCTTATATCGTGGTCTGTGCGTCGGTCCTGAAATCGTTCAATTATCTCAACCTTCAACTCTTTCCATGTTACAGTCGGATTGCGCTCGATATGACACCAGTACCAATTTAAGGCGGCTCCCTTCAATAAAGTGCCTAGCTGATGTACTAGGTCCGAGTTAGAAATACCAAAACTTCCGTCAATAAACTTCAAAAAAAAAATCCGCGTAAAAGATAATTCAATTCTAAATATCAATTTGTAACTAACTTCAATAAAAGTGTATCAAAAAAATATATATATATATATAAAAAAAACAATAACAAATATATGTATGTATATATAATACAAATTCTATGTAGGTAATTAATAAAAAAAAATATAATAGGAAAACAAATTAAATTGTTTATGATACTGCAACAGTTTATATGTTATCTATGTATAATATGAAAGTACCACGGAGTAAATGAGTTGAGCGAGCCGATAATGAGTAATTCTGCAAAAATATAAAAAAAAAAAATGGAAAAAAAAACAAAATCATTACGAATTGCGTTTCACCTAAAATAACTAATCTACCTGACGGGTAATAACTCAGTTGGAACGCAATGTTGTTATACAGTACACAAAAAAAATTAAAGTTCTACAATGTATAGGGTATGAGAAAATGAGAAATTTCCTTTTTATAACAGGTAGTCGATCAACAAAACGTAATCTTGGCGAATACTGATAAAGAAGGAAAATAACACATTGAGAGATTCACACTCGGGTCCATAATGTTATTGATTGAATAGTGGATGATCAACATTCATGTTATAAAAACCTCATATCAACAAATTTGTGGAAAAGAGGGACAACATGAATTGGACATTCAAAATCAAATACAATAATTCTAAAATTTATCGAATGCTCACAATCAGAGAAAAAAAATTGAGAAAGAAAAAAAATTATTCATAGGCATGGATTACAGTACTTAGATAAATTCTGTTATATTTTGGAAATTATCAACAAAACAAAAAAAAAAAAAAAAAAAAAAAGAGAGAAATGAAAATGTTTGCTTGCTGTATGAATAAAGTAATCAACAAAAGATCGAAACCGTAAAATCAATCCAGGTTTGGAGAAGTACGAATCATCAATCGGTACTAAATCTACAACGGTAGCGCAACATTCAAAACTTCACTTTTCATGTTGCCAAATAAAATAAATCCATGTGCTCGTTAGAGCCGTGCCAAAACGCTTGGGCGCCATTTGTAACATTCGGCCGTGAGAAAAAAATCGAATAATCATAAAAAAAATAATGACCGTCTGTATACAAAAAAAAAATGTTGCTGTGTTGCACTTTAAATAAATAATAAAAGGGAAGATACATGCCATAGTGCCACTTAGCTCAGTCTTTAGGGGTATATTTTGGTCGTGGTTCATCAATTCAACACAGCTATACCATGACATGTATTATTACATCATCGACATCAACTCATGCTCAACTCACCTCTCCGTGTTTATTTCGTTTACCTAGCCGCTCATTGCCCTCTCAGTTATAAACCACAATAAACACCCAGGAAAATTTAAGTATAACTTTTTAAAACAAATTTAATTCAATTAGAGAAATAAAAAATATAATCTACTCAACATTTATAAATTTAATTTGATAACAATAAAACTAAAATTCATTATCTAATACTAAAGTTAATTATAATAAAAAAAAATGTATAAGTAACAATAAATCAAAAAAAAATAAAAACGCACATACCTGGCATAATCGCATTCGTTGAAAGCGCTTCCAAAGGCAACGATCCTGCTAAAATATTTAAACGAAAGAGAAAAGAAAAAAAAAAAAAAACCCGAACCCAAACAAAAGGAAACTAATTAACTTTAGCTTAATAAGATAAAATAAGAAAATTTAGTTAATCTTTATACAAGAAAAAAATCAAAGAAAAAAAATTATGTAGATATAACTAATAAAATAATAATAATAATAAAAAAAACAACTCCACAATGGAAAATTCCCTCTCGATCGTTGCTTGTGGTGGCCGGAATCACGTGATTGTCATGACGTTGCAGTATGACAAATTCGGTTAAATGATGCTTCCCAAATTAACCGTAGCAATTATTATTTTTTTTAAATAACCGTTAACTAATTCTTCATATTTTGTAATTTGGAGCAGCGTCTATTTTAATTTAAACTTTTAGCTTATTTTTAGCTAGACTTAATTATTCTAACTAATTAATTCAATGTTGTATTAATATATATACTGTTAATTTATTTATTTAAGCACAGTTAGTTTTAGTCAAACATTTTCTTTAGAATTATATTTAAAGATTTATATATACTATATATATATATATATATATAGTCTGTACACTTAGTTCAATCATAACCAATATCACAACTTTTACTTTTAGAAAAATAATTATAACTTTTTATTTTATTTTTTTTTATTTAGAAAAAAATAACTCAATTTAGTACCATCCGTATGCTACCATCCACCACGACTCACTCTCCTATCATCTTTTTTTTTTTTCGTTGTGTCGACTTAAAATCCGCAATCAAAAAAATACCGTATTAAAAAAACAAATCATACTGGTTAGTCAAGCACCCAATAATTCCCGCCAAAAAAAAACATGATATCATTAAAAAACTAGTTTAGAGAATTAGAATTAATGTATTATCTTGATACAGTAGTATCGTGATAATTGATAACATTCACGGACGAGTGAATGTTACAGATTCATGAACTTGATTTTCAATTTTTAAAATCGAATAAAATGGTTGATGTGTGATTTTCAAACTTTTTTATGATTTTCCATCAAACTGAAATAAAATTTCGATGAATGTTGTTAAAATAAATTATTGATTTACGTTTAATATTGATTGTAAAAAGTCACCAAGTCGACACTTTTTATTTATTTATTTGTGGTGTTTTGTAATGTTATTTTTACTGTAAAGGGTTGTACAATAATATGATTTACAACATTTGGTACTTTTCCTACCTGTGTGATTGCTATTAAACAAAATCGAAAAATATTTAAATATCGTCAGTACTAGCCACACGTAAGCATGGTAAATGTAAAGACTTAGACCACCGAAGTTATATTAAGCTTGCTGATTAGGCTTTAAAACACTTTAAAATTAATCCTAATTTAGACAACAGATGAAGTTCAATTTTGGTTAATATTGATTATCGAATTGTACGCTAGTTTCCGAATTAACTTATTGCAAAAAAGGCAAGAAATGCTAGTTTTTAAAAAAAGGTCTCTTAAGTTGTTATCACAAATAGAAACAACTCATAAAATAAAATGGCTGCTTAAACATTTTTGAATAATTTACGAATTAAGAACTACAACATACTATAATACAAATATTTTCCATCAATTCCGATATTGTTTCCAAATAATAAATGATAATAAAATTTTATAATTTCACTAGCATGTACGATATGAACAATGAATTATTGCATACTAATTTTTATTACAATTATGGTTTCCTACATTTTTAAAAACACACGATACCGTATCGTTCTGTCTATTTTAATTTATAAAAAAAAAAAAAATCCAACTATGATACCACATTATAATAGTTTCTGTGCTTTAATTTTTGTATAGATTCGTTCTCGAAAAATTTCATTTAAAAACATTAGTTCTAATTTGTTTTTACAATATTTTCAAAGTAAAATATTTTGCCATATCTAAATTTAATGCAACCGAAAACTTTTTTTTATATACATATATAGCTATATATATATTATATATAAACTTCCATTCCTAAATTTTACCGGCGGATTATTGCCGCCCACCAAAACAATATAAATTACACTAGACTTATATAAAATGCAGAAAACAAAAATTCTTGGAAAATTAATGAGCGTCTATTAATTATATGCCATACTTTAAATAAATAAATGTTCCTGGTATTTTTAAATAATGATGCAAAATTTATTTATTGCATAAAAAAAAAAAACAAATATGCATATACCTATACATAAAATTAATCCGCGATAAAATTAAATCACGTGAACAACCCCAGACCCACCCTTCGTTTGAACAACATTTATTTATAGAAATCAAATTAAATTTTAATTTTTTTGTGTAAAAAATTGTGAAATTGCATTTCAAAAAAAGAAAATGCACGTATGCAATATTTTGCGTGTGATGTGATGTTTTTACAATTTTACGGTAATTAACAAAACATATTAAAAATTTATTAAAAAATAAAAAAAAAATTGTCTCGTGTTTTCTTACCTAAAAATCCTGGTACGGCTCCTAATGGCATAACAAATAAACTAACAAGTAAATCGGCGATCGCTAACGATAATAAAAAATAATTTGTAACATTTTGTAATTTACGATCGAGAGCGACCGCCAAACAAACAAGTATATTGCCTAATCCACCGGCAAATATAAATATTATAACAAATAGAAAACTCCAATCATACGTTAAAGTTGCTTTATCACCACCACTATTCAAATATGTTAATCCACCTCCGATACCGTCTCCGGGCGAGAATGTTTGATTGCCATCGAAATTATTGTTAATTTGTAATAAACATTGTAGTGGTTCAAAATATGTTGTATTAATTAAATCATAGGTATTATAGTTATTTTCATAAAACGATGAATTTTTGGTTATAGTATCACAATTTAATATTTGTTCTAAATTATAATTAAAACTATTTAAATTATTATTATTATTATTATTATTATTATGATTAGTACTAGCGTCATCATTTATAAACAAATCAAATTTTGGTAACACAAAAGTTAATTCTGATACAGGACTTAAGACATTTTTTGCTATAACGGTTAAATTTTTTAAATAATCACTAAAATTTTGTGTTTTACAATAGTATAGTATTTCTGAATAATTACTATGATAATTATTAATTAACGTTTTATTAATTATTTCACATTCATATTTTTCATATGTTAAACTATTATTAATTAATAAACTATTATCTAATGGAATTCCGGTCGAATTAATTATTGCTAAATCATTATTATTATTCTTATTATTATTGACTATAAAATCATCGGCGATTGTGGTTTTACATAATATATCGGGACCCCAAAATTTTTCCCATTCCCTAGATTTTGGGGTACACGACAATAATATTGATATGATTTTTTTGGTTATTTGATGAAATGATGAAGTATAATTAGGATTAGTGATTGTTGTGGTTGATGTTGTGGTGATACTTGTTCCTGGTCCTTGCCCGGTAAATATAGAAAAATCCATTTCATTCCACACAGAATTTTGGTGGAAATTATTTTTTCCGATTTTAATTTTTACACACACTTTTCAATTTTCAACATTTAAATACACATTTTTATAACTTTAATTTATTTTCGACACAAAAACCACACAACTAATTACAAATTTTTTCCAAACTTTTATTTTTATTTTTTTATTTCACTAAAATCATTTTTCTTTGAACATGATTTTGAAAATTCACTTTTCTTTTTTTTTGGAAACCATCTGTTTTATTAGTATAATACTAGATATACATTTAATAGATTGATTCAAACTTTAATACCACACAAAAAAAAAAAAAAAAAAGTGCTCAAAAGCCACAAAATTTAATTATTATTTTTGATTTGTTGTTGTACACATGGTTTAACATTAATTAACTAATTCACTTTATGTATTGTAATCCAATTTTTATATTTTTATATTCCATTATATATTTAATAATCCATATGCTTAATCCGATAAAGATAATCCGATTTGTAATTAACATAATAATTCAAATTATTATGATTCACACAACACATTAAATTTATTCAACAGAGTCAAGAAGTACATAATTTCAACGACAACATAAGAAAAACGTGCAACGCGTATTACATCGTATGAACGACTGAAAAATTACTATAAAATGAGAAATGAAAAATGTTGAATGTAGACTAAAATCAAGAAAATAATATTCTGTAATGTGAAAAACATGAGTGGTAAACTGGTTTTGTTGTACTAAAAAATTGAGGTGAACATAAATTTCCCCTTGATATTTATATATTTTTCTATTTGTACAATTTTCTTCATTTGTATGTATCATTATAGGACTACTAAACAGTCTATATATTAAATACATTTAGCGCGCGCGAGTATATTATATATTACTTAAGTACGTTCTTAAGTTATTAAATGTTATTTAACCCGGATAACCATCGTTCTTAAAAACGTCAAGGTTAAAATTGTATATAAAAAAGTTCCTAAAAATTATCATGACCTTAAAATTTACACCAGCAGTGTTTAAAAATATTCGTTGAAACGGTTGAAGTTGAAAGACTTAAATATGAAATAGTTGAAAAGGTCATTTAATATTTTCTATCAATTGATGATTTGCAATTTTGCCAATATAAATCACTAAAAAATAGATTCATGTGTGTATTAGATGGTGATTAGTGTTTCTACTATCGTATATAGAATTAAAATCTAATTAGCTTATATGTGCGCATAGTGTTTTATAATTTATTCTTGTTATCTCAAAATAATTTAGTGTGATTTTAAAGAGCATAATGTTACATAGTGGTTTCACTTTTTTTTTATAAAACGTAAGTTTTCCTTATCACCAAAATATTAAATCAAAAGTGTAGTGCGAAATTGAAATTTAATTATTTATACAGCAATACTAAATTTTGAGTTTATCGACAAGTGTGGGAGACTTTTATTCCCCTTAGAGGAATGAGATTGTCAATATATGGATAACCCGATAATATGTAAATCAAAATTAATTTGCGTATGATAGATCTTATCAGGAAAATACATAAATTATGAATTTTGATAATAAAGTTATGTAAATATTATTTTTGAATCTATATAGTATTGGCAACGTCATTTAATATAATATTACTGACCTTCTAATAAATTAGTTACATTAACTATATTTTGTTATAGTTCTTTTAATTTGATTTAATTAAATTTGATTTGCCGTAGAGGTGCCGTGTATATTGATTTTATGTGTGTTATAATTCAAAGTGTTATAGAAGTGGATTTGCTAATACAACGTTTTCATATACAAATTTTATAAATTATTGATATATTTTGAAAGAGTTTAGTGTTTTTCTGAAGAAATTGGTACTAAAGACATATTTTATATTGCATCTTGTTTTCGATAAAAATTTTGCTTAAACAAAACTTTGCCATCCAAATACAATTTTTCTTTTAAGGAATTTTTTTACATAAGAAATGTAATAACAAAACAAAATTTATTTGGTTTCACTTCTTTGGAGTTTGGCTTTTTGTCATTCTAAGAAATTTTTATAAATATATTTAACATTATTTTGAATTTGTATCTGTTTAACAATTTTGAAGCCTATTAAAATAATGCTTTTTTACAAATTTAATTTGTTTACAAATTTTTGTTTTTGATTACTAAAATGCTATTAGAATTAAAAATACAAAAATATGTTTAATTAAAATAATAATTAATTTGATTTGTAATAATCTTCTATTTTTATTTTTTTAAAATTACTAAATTACTTTTAATCTAATTACTAAAGAGTTTTGGTGGTAAAACAAAATTTTTAATTTTTTTAAACTTCGTCCTAAACATAAGTTGAAATTACGTTTTATATTTGTCTCAAATTTCTTACAAATTTATTGAATTTTCTTTTGTTTTACATCAAAATTCTTCATCATAATATAGATCTAACAATGAAAAAAGGGTTAAATTATATTTACAATCCATAAATGTTATGTCGAAACTGTCGCATGCTTTATAAGCTACCCACATAATACATATAGATTTCTTTTATTTAATTTATAATTATTTCACATATTTTCGCCGAATTTCCATTATTTTACTGAGACTTAATTTTCTTTTGAAATTAATTTGAAACTTTAATTTTTTCTCTTGAAGTGAAATTTATTTTCTTTATATAAATTCAAATTTTTCTCTGTAGAATTAATTTTAGATATAATTCGTCAGTCATTCATAATAATATATGATTTTTTTTTACATGAGGCCAATGCTAGCCCGTACCGAATCAACAATACGACTCCATCGTTTTCGGTATCAGACCTGCTTTACGATGTCTGTGAAGCTAGCACGAAAAGTTAGCACGAAAAAAACTATGGTAACACTAATGGTGTGGATCTTAGATAACCCATTTTTAGTACAAACTAGCACGAAAAATACTTCAAATAACATATGAAAATAAAAGTTAGCACGAAAAAAAAGATAATTACATTTAAATAAAATGAAATCAGTTTTATATCCGACAAATGATTGGAAGGGTCTAACACGAAGTGTTAGTACTCCTCTCTGACCCATACGAATATTTTGATAGTTTTGTGATAAGTTCGCTGTAGATTCTACTCTCATATAAAAATGTTTTCATATCTGACAAATGATTGGAAGGGTCTAGCACGAAGTGTTAGTATTCCTCTCTGACCAATACGAATATTTTGATATTTCTGTGATAAGTTCGCTGTAGATTCTACTCTCATATAAAACTGATTTCATATCCGACAAATGATTGAAAGGGTCTAGCACGAAGTGTTAGTACTTCTCTCTGACCCATACGAATATTTTGATATTTTTGTGATAAGTTTGATGTAGATTATACTCTCATATAAAACTGATTCCATGCCCGACAAATGTTTGGAAGTGTCCAGCGCGAATCGTTAGTCATTAGATTTTTACTAAAATTTTGTTAATGCTTATTAATTTTGTTAATTTCGATATAAGTATTTATATTTTATTTTTTATAAATTACAATTAAAACGTTATTTTAGTGCTCATCAGTGAATCGTTTGTAAAAATTATGCAAATCGCATATTGCTGTTCTGTTTTTTTATTAGTTTTAATTTCCATTTATAATATTTATGATTTTTTTTTCGTGCTATCTCTATCTAATACTCCAACCAACATTTTTTAGTACACAGAATTAAATGCATATTTAATTATTATGATTAAACAAATTATTTAAACTTTTAATTGAATTAGTAAAGTTTAATAATAAACATCAAAAAGCTTTACATTTTTTAATTATTTGCCAACAATTCGATTTGATTAAATTGTTAATGCCATAAACTATAAATATTGGTTTAAATCTTTGATAAAAGTATTACCTTATGTACAATTTTAAAATAATCGTGCTAACTTTTCGTGCTAGCTTCACATCGTTTGCTTTACGTGTTGTTCTAATCGAATAAATGAAGCCAAGTCATTTTCTATCCAAGAAGACATCGTAGCCGACAGCGACCTCGGTGCCTGCCAAATGATGACTCTCTTATCAGGGATCGCTAGACCATTCATTTTGGATCGGTTAGCGGAAGGGACCGAGCCTTCATGAACGACATCAGTAATTTTCGAAACATCAGTTTAGCGCCGTATTACTTTAGCAACATTGGTTTTGTCTTGCTAATACTGCTTTTCCTCTAACGTGTAAGCAAAACAGAAGCCGGTGTTCAGGAATATCTTAATCATCTACTTGTGTCATACAGCACACTCACACTACTATTTTGAGAATCCTTAATATTGCAAATGTTGAAGTCGATAATAAGTTTTGTAATTTTTCATGGAACTTTGATTAAATATTGTATAATTTTTTATTTCATTGTGAAAAAAAAAACTTTGTTATTATACAATTGCAGTGTATCCGAGTATTGAGCTTTATTTTCTTTAGTTCGATCAACAATTTCAGCTTTTAGTTTTTTACTCAAATAAAAGTAATTTTTTGATGATTCGTTCAACATAAACTTGAGCGTCACATCTGCAGTCAAAACTTTACCGTCCTCACAACATACAGTTTCTATTAGTTTAAATCAATTCTTAAATCAATTAAACTTTTTTATTATACAGTCGCTTATTTCATAAAAGCATTCTAACATATAATTTAGACCAGTGATCCAAACTATTTTGGTCGTGGAACCCCAAAATTTTTTGCCAATGATCGCAGAACCCTTAAAAAATCAACGACTTTTCAAAATTTAACGAGATATTAAATGATACAAGTATTATTTTGGTACTTCAGATCTTATTGAATTAAACAAAACTGTAAAAAGTCAATTCATCATTATAG
Source organism: Tipula confusa (assembly GCA_963556175.1). NCBI lineage: Eukaryota > Metazoa > Arthropoda > Insecta > Diptera > Tipulidae > Tipula > Tipula confusa. The sequence goes on from OY744476.1 coordinate 67,943,455, forward strand.
AAATAATTAATAAAAATACTAAACATAAACTAAAATATATAAAAAAACTTTAATGTGAAGAATGCACCTGCGCTTCTTTGATTCCACGAATCTCTTAAAATTGGGTGTGATGTTTGATAACTGAACTTGCATATCTGGTGCAGCATCGAATTTGTTACGATATTTGATTTTTGTCGCAACATATTTTAAAAACCCATCTTTACACAAATAAGTGTTTGCAAACGGTAATAGAATTCGAATAGCCTGTTTTTAAATATGGATATTCATCGAATATCTCAGACCAGAATATTGTTAACGAAACTGTTCTAAATTTGGCTAAATCAAATTTTCATAATCTGTGGGACGAAATTTTTTTGGTTTTTGTTTTATTTTGAAAGGAATTTGCACCCAGTAATTATGTTGGTTCTCTAGGTTTGGAAAGTAATCACTAAATGATGATCTGGACAGATGTGTGTTTATATATGCTTTGAAACACTCAAAGTTATTTTGCTCCACAGCTGAAACCCAATATTGCATTTTCCTTGCAGAGCCAAACATGATTCGTTCGATTTTCCAAATATCTCAGCAAGTATGCAAGTGTAGATAGCAAAGTCATATTATTTAATATGTCTGATAATTCAAATTTATGACCAATAAAATACGCCAACAGGTCCTTCCGCAATTCAAATATTCGCACAAGATTTTTACCACGCGATAACCATCTAACTTTCGTATGAATAAGTAAATTGGTGTGAGGACTACCCATATCTTCACACATGGCTGTGAAAATACGTGATTGCAATGGCCAAATTTTACTTAAATTAATAATCTTTACTGATTCGTTCATAAGAGATTTAAGTGTAACTGAAATCCTCTTGTTACTAATGCATATATGTGAAGAATGCAATAAGTAAACTGTTACAGTTTTGTGCAACATTTTTAATCCATGCTACAGCACCACTCACTTTTCCTGACATTGCTTTTGCTCCATCGCTGCATACTTCAATACATTTCCTCAGTTAATTTCATGCGTTGTCATACAATTATCACTGGAGTTAAATATATTCTCCCCCGTGGTGGTTATTTTCACACTTTCACATAAAAGCAAATCTTCAATTTTTTTATTAAAATCATATCTTAATCCAGCAAAGTATACTCATCTAGTTGCAATACGTAAGCGTCAAACGCCTGCACCCGTGAATAAGTTCTATTTTAATGTCATCGGCAATATCTTTAATACGCCTTGATATAGCATTGTTAGAAAGAGACATATTTTCAACTTGTTTACTATACTATTCGCCCAATACACACGGAACGATATCTTGAACGCAACGTTTAATAAGTGATTCACCAATAACATGTTGCCAAATGGACCGGCATATTGCACAAAAAAATCACATACATTTTGGTGAAGTTCGAATTGCTACCGATGCTTGTGTTTTCAAACGCCTTGTTTAACAATTTTAAATTTAATTTGGTGGTCTATTGCAAACTTTCTGAGGAAAATGTGAATATATTAAACACCATTCTTATTTTTTTTAATGAAATAAAATAGGTCACGCGGAACCCCTAATTTTTTCGTGGAACCCCAGGGTTCCGAGGAACACAATTTGGAAACCGTGGAGTTAGCCTATTCCATCCAATTTGCGTATTCTCCCCCAAAACATGTTGTTCTTCGTTAGTGGTATTTCTCTTTGGAACTCAATTCCACTTGATTTCACTAGAGGTCAGGTTTAGCGAAATTATTTGAATTGAGGTTTTTGAAGTGGCGTTAAAATGACAATATCCGTGATTTTTTACGTTTTTGTTGTTTAATATTATTATTTTACCTATTGTTGCATATTTTATCATAAATGAGCACGTGCTCAAGAGGAAAAGTGTAACAAGGGTATAACTGTTTTGAAAGACTTTAGAGGTTTTTATGTCAAATGGAAGCAAACTTGTTTTATTAATTGCTTCCATATTTGCTTTTCCTATTTAGATTAAATAAATAAATGAAGTATATCTGGTAACGATAAAACGGGTATTGCAATCCTTAATTCTATCCAAAGCGAGAACTTGCCTTTTTATCTAATTCTATTTGATTATTTTTTCCATTTTGTAAGAGGTTCCGTTTCTGGAATAGTCAATATAAACCAATTATAAATAGTGATGATAAAACCTCTAATATTACTTTTACCGTCATTTCGAACTTCAAATTTGATTTTGAAAATTGTTTTATATATTTTGTAAATTGCTTAAGTTGGATCATTCTAAATTTAAATTTAAACACAATAATTCTCTATTTTATAGAGCTATCTTGAAAAATATCTCAATAAATACTTTATGTTGTATCTTTTTTATATATGTATATTTTGTAACGGTGTTTGTAGACGCTTCGTCTTAGCGGATGTCATAATAAATCAGTCTAGAAAAATAATAAAAATAAGGCTATATCAAGTTTGTTTAATTTTAACTTTGAGCAATTGGCTTATCGATTTTAATACATGCGTGTTTATTTTAGAAGGAAGAATTTTAGAATTTCTTTCTTGCTACTTCTAAAACCTATTTGGAAAAATTGGCGCTAATATTAAATGCATATTATATTTAAGATTTGACGTATATAGAATACGTTCTATTCAAGCATACTTGTGTAGTAAAAAGTTTTATCTTCGATCATTTAAATCACTAAATGATGATTAAATGCCACATTTGAACCGAAACTAATGAAGATAGTATAATAATGACATGATCACATCTATAGCTTTGTAATAAATCGTTTAATTAAGTTATATCTATATTCGTTGTAATAAAACTTATTACAAATATGTAAATATTATTGTTTAACGATCTCCAATGCCAAAGAATACCGCTGTTGTATATATATTACTCGTGCATATATAATTTTGAAGTAATTTTAATTTCTTTAGCTGTCTTTTAATTTCTAACATCACCACTTGAATAAATAGTTATTACAAGTTGTTGACACAAGTTGTGTCAATAAGCACAACTTAATAAATAAATCAATTATAAAGTGACATTTAAGACCAAATAGTGATATGAACTGTTGATTAATGCAATATTTTAATTAAATCTGTTTAATTGGTATTTTTTTTTCTTTAAGTTTTTTTTAAATTTTTTTAATTTACTTAGCAGCTTTCTTATAGCAAAAGTATACTGTGGCCGAAAGCTATATAATTCAAAGGTATAAAATATAATAATTTTATAATTCAATATACAAGATATAAACTAAACTATGTACTTACAAAATAGAAATGAAATTAAAAAACAGGAAAATTAATGTATACATATATACACACATTCCCTACATCAGAGTACAAAATATTGCTCTAGGTATCAGTGCAGCAGTCTAGTCAATGATACATTTTTTTCAAAAATTCTTTAAATGGTTGCATTCTTGCAGATTTAATTAATGTTGGCAAATGATGTCCAATAAGAGTTCTAGGGGTTACTATGAAGAAGTGGGATGTTTTTCGAGTGTAGTATTCATGTATATTGCTTACTTGTTATGTAACTTAATATTACACTTAATAAATAGAAATACTCATATGAGCGTAATGCAACGAGTGATAAAATATTTAAGTAATAAATTTGTTTGGTTCTGGTTAAAGGTGGCAACATTTTAATGGTCTTCATTATTTTGTTCTGACATCTAGCTAATTCCCCAAGTATGTCATTAGCGGCCGATGACCAAATTACTATTATGTAGCTTAATTGGCACTGTATGTTCGAAAAAAGAAGCATCCATGTAGTTTTCAGAGAAATGTATTGCCTTATGCGTTTCAATGCAAAATTGAAAGAGGATAGCCTACATTTTATCGAATGGATATGAGCTTTTTAATTTAGTTTTTCTCCGATCAAAAGGACTAAATACATAACTTTTAATACCTGCGGAATTTTTATATAGTTATCGGGAAATTAATTGGGCAATCCTGTTTTAGGCAGCTTGGTCTTAAATATATTTTTTTTTTTTATTTTACATAAATTGAGTTTATTGGAAGGTTCTGCATTGTTGATATTTTTAATTTTTTTGGTTGCTTTCTAAAGTGACAAAGTGAATAATCAGTCCTGCCATTAATTAGTTTTTTTAGACAGTTACTGATAGACTCATCTTTTACTTTTTAGATTTCCCTTCTTAACTGTTGAGTGAAATTGTTTAAGTTAGTTTTATATTGAGGAGATCTTGTTTGCTGTCAATTCTTCTTGCTCTCCTTTTTTCTGCCAAGAGTTCTCTAATTTCTTAAGGGTAGTTGTTTCCTTTTATTTTATATTTAATTTTTGAGGTACTTACCCAGGCTGAGTGTTGTATATCAACAATTTATAAATTGTTGAACTTCGTTTTCTAATTGCTCCTCACTTTTTAATGGAACTCACTTTTTAATTTTTTCTTCTGTTGGTCTTAAATATAAGATAATTTAGTTTAGAGAGTTTTATTGTGGGGTAGTTTTCCGCCATCTAATTCATAATATTTAACAAATCATTTTCCATCATAACGTGTAGGTTCGTCAGATTTTTAGATGTATATATAATGATAGCATCATCTTTATTAAGCTATAATATTCAGATTTAGATTAAATAAGTCATTAATATAACAAATAAAAATTCAAGTCTCAATATGGAGGCCTGAGTAACACCAGCAATTAAAGTAATTTTACGATTATGAAAATAACTATTTAAAAGCAGTTGCGTTAGGTGTAAATGACAAATTTTGTTTAACAGAATGGAATGATTAACGCTGTCAAAAGCATTTTGAATGTCAATAAACAAAACAGAAACAAAATATTTTTCAATATTTCACAACACTTCGTTCATTGCATTTGCAACAGCTGACTAAGTTGACGACCCTTATATAAATCCAATCTGATTTGTGTGTTTAACAGAGTTATCTTTTAATTTCAAATATTTTTGAGATTGCAGCCAAAATAGGCCTATATAATCGATAAATTCCATTTATCTCGTTTTTTAAAAATTGATGTAATTCTCTCTATCTTTGTAGAGATGTCCGGAAAATCTCCAAATTTAATTGAATAATTGATAATATTAGCTAAAAATGGTATTAATATAGTTTTGAATTGCAAGATACATTTTAACGATATGTTATCAAACCCCGTCGCACCATTTTTGTTAATTAAGTTTAAAATTTTCATAATTTCGGCTTCAAAAATTGAAGAAGTTTTTTTACAAACTGTAAGTAGGAGGTAAAATGTGGATTAATAGCTGTTAAGTTTTGTTGAATTGGTTGTAGGTTAGTAAAGAACAAACATTACTAAAGAATTCATTAAATATGTTCGCTATATAACTGGAAGAAGTGATTGTTTGATTATTGTAGCGTGTTTGTTTCTTCTATAGATTAATTGTTTTCGTATGTTCGTTTTTTTTTTTTTTGATGTACCTTTGGTTTTAGCTTTTATAATAATAATCGAATTTTAATCTAATACGAAGTCTGTTTACTATATTTCTGAATACTAGAAACCGTGTTTTATTATTATATAGAAACTAATATTTCATATATATGACTCATAAAGTAAAGCCGACCGATCCTTGGTGTATATAAAATGTATTAAAATAAATTTTAAATTTTCTTTTCAATTGAAAAACAAGCGAAAAACATCAAACGATTACGATTTTACGTAAATATTATGTATCGAAAAAAGTTGCAATGTGACGGGAATTTAACAGGTGTGTTTAGAAATAAAAATATTATTTCAATACATTTAACAAAACATTAACAGATTTAATATGAAAACTTGCAAGATTAATCGCACGAAAAATGCTTTTAGTTGTCCAAAGAAAACTATTTTACGTATTATACTCGTATTATTCTTATAAAAATATGGAATGGTTTGAATTTTTATAAAGTACATACAGCTTCCGGAGAAAAGTTTCCTAATTTATAAATTTGTGTTTACTTATCTGTGTTGTCTTCTTAATCATAACCAACCTTTAAGTTTCTTGAAATGTATCTATATATATTTGCTATTGTATCATCGTTTGCAACATATTTTAAATAGCTAGAAGAATTTTTCCTTAAACAAAAGCTATTTTGTGGTAGTTTTACTTTATACTTGTTGTATAGAGTTTTCCAATTAGAATATTTATTATAGTTATCAGCATCAACTTTTTCACCAAGTAAAAGAAAAAGTCATTACTTACAAGCTTTATGACCTGGTTCCGATTTTTTCCTAAATCATTTTTTTTTCTTAATATGATTTGTGACTCTGTTGGATGAATTCGATGTCAAATTTACTTTGTTAATTACACAATTTTCAATTTTACACAGCTGCATGAAGATTAATTTATTATGTTGATTTTCCATATAAACCTAAATCTATTAACCAATAGTTTTTTTTGTTTTATACCTCAAAACACTCTTTAAGTAAATTGACCAATAATTTAATAGCATGTGTCTATAAGAGTTTGGAAAGTTGATATTTTTGTATCTGAACTTATTGGGACAAATTCTTATTTTATTTATTGATAATCCGGTTTGTGCTGATATTACACTTACAAACAGTTTTTCTCAATACTTGTTACAGTTTCAAAAAAATGTTTGCTATAGTGATTTTAACTTTAATATGATAATTAGCAATAAACTAGGTACTTGTTTGAGCTAATATGATTTTATTTTTACTTTTCATACCTATTGGGATGGATGGATTGGCAATATCAGTATAATATTGTTTCTTTTGGACAGTTTGCGGTTCCTGCTATTTCTAACCATTTAATAAAGGCAAGCGATTTGATTTAAAATAATTTTGATATGATTTTTTTTTAAATCACATATTTTAAATAATTATTAAAAATATTTTTCAAAGCTTTTGAGGGTTAAAAAAATTATTAGCAAGTAGTTTTGTCCCTATTATCTCCATTTATGGTGTTTGTTCAGTAAAAAAGTGTTATGAGTCTTCAAGCAATTGTATTTTCATGACACCCACCTATAGGTGGACCTATGCATTACAGGGAAAATTTATTCATCTTTTCTAAAGAAATGTTTATGAAATTTCGAGTATCATTATTTACTCGAAATTTCATAAACATTTCTTTAGAAAAGATGAATAAATTTTCTCTGTAATGCATATAGGTCCGCCTATAGGTTGGTGTTACAAAAATACAATTGCTTTAGGACTAACATATTGTATATTCTGATTTAATAGGATATTTATAGGACTACTAACAAATTTGCACAGAAAACGGATATTTAGCTGATGAATTGCTCGTTAAAATCGAGTGATTCGGTGTTAAGTGGGCAGATTTTTTATTTTTTTATTTGGGCCATGTGGGCGTAATAGCCGGTAGCACCGACGACCTTAAAGATCTTTTGTGCTTAAATTCTTATTAATCAACCGTCTAGTCAATATTCAGGCTATTGATAAACTCGACAATATCTCTGGACGCTACATGAATCATTTGTTAAGGGGACTATTATTCTTCTACCTAAATGTTGCAGTTGTTGGCGAAAAATTGCTGCGCATTGGCACAGTACATGTTCCTCTGATTTCACTTCCATATTACAGAAGCGACAAGCCTCCATCGCACTTAGACCCATATTCTTAAGATGATATCTTAGAGGAGCATATGGACTATAAGGAAGCCATTTAGTAGCCTCAACTTAGGTTTGTCAAGTACAAGAAGTTCTTTAACTCGATTTGACGAAGGTGAAATAAACCCCTTCGCCTGTCGTAGTCCTGGAATTCTGCGCCAAAAAGAAGACCTTTCAATATCTTCCCAGAGTTGCTGTTCTAAGGTGTGCCTTAGTGACATCGCAAAAGGATTCTGGCACAGTAAATGAAGAACCAGAACCCACTCAGGCATAGCCATCGGCAGCCTCATTTCGCTTGATTCCAGTATGTCCTGGCACCCACACAAGTGTTACCTAATTCGTGGTTGCCAGTTTTTTAACTGCGTTAAAACCAACGTTAAGTGGGGAGATAGTTGAACGGTATACTCTAAGTAGTATGTCGAAAAGGCTTATGGAGTTGACATTTCATCAGGATTAGACCACCTGTATATAGTTGGGCCAGTAGGGGGTGATTGTCATACCATATTTGCGAAGTGTGGTTTTTTTACCTCATTCACGTAGCAGTTGTAATGTAAGTGCCTACTTATACATCCTGTACCATCCAGATTAAATCCAAACCAACAAAAAATTGACCTATCAAAATTTCAGACTAAAGTGCTTAAATCACTTTGTTTAAACAGAATAATGACAGGGATGAGAAATGTTTGGCCTCCATCTAATGCATCTAAAAGCATAGCTTCCCCAAAACCAGCTAAACGAATATAGCTTTCAACTATTGATGTACAATATATTTAAGTATAGGTCATTGGGGCATTTTTCCTGAACAATTAGGCAATCGGCAATTTACAATTCCAAAATGTAATTCTAAAACCCAAATATTTTTTGTCAAATGTAATTTTAGTTTATGGAACTTATCTAATAAAACTTGGCGTCTGAGTTCCAAAAAAAAAAAAAAAATACCAATGTGGGTTGCTAACCGTCCTATATTATTTTTGAACGAAATATACTGCTTTACTTTGTCTCGTGAATAAATGAAATTAGATTTTAATAATTTATTTTATTTCGTCTTAATGCACAGGACCGCCTAAAGCCGGACATTCATTTTTCACATATAGCTGGATGGATTGGCCTCTAAATTTGTCATATAAATACACAATTTTAACCTAATGAAAAATGTTTGCATTAGAGGGTTAATAGAAATAATTTTGATTAGTTTTTAAATTTTAATTTATTTCTTGAAAACCATAATAAGATGGTTTTTACAGGTCATTGCTGGCCCATACCATATCAACATTCTGGCTTCTTCGGATTCGATCCCGAGCTTGTTCTTCGTATTGTTCTACACAACCCGAAGAAGACAAGTCGTTCTCTACCCCAAGGAGCAATCGTCGCCGACAGTAACCTCTGGGTCTGCCAAATGGCGGCTCTCCCCTCAGAGATCGCTGAACCATTCGTTTGTACAAAATTAAGAAAAAAATAAGTTTTACAATAAAAGTAGAAAAGGTTTCATATAGTATTTTGCAATTAAAATCTTTTTACTAAGTTCAACTTAAACAACAAAAATTTTCAATAACCAATGTTATATCCCTAGGACACATTACTTCATAAATCCGCTGTGGCTTAGTAAAAACCTTATAGGCCGATCATTATCGTGCATAAAAACAAATCCACAACCAATTTGTTGTTTCATGGGAAGGACATGAATATTTTAATGATATTAAAGATAATGATATTTAGATTTTAAAGTACAGAGAATATAATATTATTACCAAGTTACTTTTAAAATTCCTAGAAATTCTCACTCAAACTTAGAATTTAAACGTTTTGCCGGAGCCCGTAATCTCTGCATCAGTAGTCTGATGAATATAAACTAAAGCGTTTTTTATCCGAACAAAACATTAATCATTTTTTCAATAAATTTTGTTTTTAAAAATCGTTGGCAGCGCTTGCTGTATGTATGGCTTGTAGGACCATCTTGTTGAAACCAAATTTCATTGATATATTGATGTTTTCCATGTTTTCAATCAAACAATCACTAATTATCGATCTCTAACCTTCTCGATTAACGGTGACATTGCTCATTTCGGAAAAAATTCTGCAATTTTATTTGTTGTCATATATAGCCGTTTAAGCCGTTTGAAATATAGCTGTTTAACCAGAAATGAGCCTCATCAATACAAAAAATGTCCAGTAAAAATGTACATGTTCCAGTTTGCCGTAAGGCAAAATCAGCAAATTAACGACGCTCATATGATGGTCCAATAGCTTCAGTTCTTGAACTTGTTGGATGTTCATCTTGTTGGATATCTTGTTGGATGTCTTTAATCCGCAGTCTTTACAAAAAATATGCCATGTTGTGACATATGACAGACCTTATTGTTGTGAACGTCGTGGAATTGATAAATGTTGATTCTCTCGTACACTCTTTTATATGTACTCGTTTCTAATAGTGCGTCCAAGAACACGATTATGTATACCATAATTAACACGAAGTGAATAATAAGTGAACAGAACCCTGATTTTGATAAGTTTTAATAATTTCAAAAAGGTGTAATGTGTATCGCTCCATTTTACCAAATATCTAACCCTACTAAACAGGAATGACAATGGCAACGGTCTAAAATAATATTCAATATGGCCGTAATCGGCAATTAGGCCACTCTATTGGATTATAAGTAAAATAAAATAAAAATTTGAATAATGGTAATCTCTAATTATATTAAATCTTTGGTTTTTATAAATGATTTGTATCTAAAACGTTGTGTCTTTAGGTGATCCAGACAACTCAGTTCGCTCACTATAAATTCAGTTGTTTTGAGTTCGTTTCGGATTTGTTATAAGCTTGTTATCTAAGAGTTTTAACAAAGAGCTGCGCTCTGCTAAGAATAAAGTGAATCGTTTACATAATAAAATCAAGCATGATGGAATTTTTTTAAAGCTTTTTTTTGGTTTTAAAACCGATAATATCACGGCGATATTTTAAAAAATTGCATAGATTAAAGTTTCGTCGTTTCATCAATGGGGTAGAAGATGGAATCAAGAACGTTTCTAAACAGTTTTGGTCTTTTTTAATTTCAAGAGAGGAACTTCTGGATATTTGGATGCGGCTAAGTCGGATTGTACTAGTTTTATTTGCGAAATAGACTGCAGTTTTTAAGTATATTTCCAATCTAAAGACAAATCAAATCCTGGCCATGATGTAGTTCCTGCAATTATTTTTCGTGAATGCGATCATTTCCATTTGAGCATTTATTAAATATCTCTCTTGCACTCTGTTATATTCTTGATTGTTGGAAAATCTAATTTGTCATTTCTGTATACAAACGTGGTAATCAATCTTTAATAAAAAATTACAGCCCTATTTGCATACTGTCTCCTACACCGAAAGTATTTGAATGTATGGTCTGCGATATTATGAGCAAAGAGTTTTGTAGAATGATTATTACACAGCAGCATGGTTGTCCCCCTGATAAAATCGAAAAATGAAAACAAGTTAGAAATATCGGAGATCAATTTAATAAACTTTTTAAAACTACTAAATTTATACGATATTAGTTTTTGGTCATATTTTTAGCTCAATATTAATTAAACATGTTTCTGTTATAATTAATAACAGAACTAAAATGAAATTTTCAAGAATATTGTGTGTCTATAATTAACTAAAGAAAAAAGATCGGTTAAAACTATTTTAGCAGCAATTTTTTGAAACATCCAATTTTTTTTCTTCTAAAATCTTTATTTATAAAATGGGTCACAATATGTTTTTACTACAACCACATAAGTACGTATTTACCCATTTTCGAAATGTTTTCTATTATTTTCATCATTGATACCAAAATTTTACTACCCCAGCTCATTAGTTATATTTTTATTTACTAAATTTAATAAGTGGTTTAGTCGTCTCAACATTTAAAACGTAAAAATAAATTCATACTTTTAGAGGAAAGATACTATTATTTTTGAGGACTGCTCTTATTACTTGTACATATATATTTGTCAAAATTAAAATAGTATTGCTTCTAAAATAGGATTTAAAATAGTTAAAAGATAAGTAATTTCTCTTTCCATAAATTTCCAAATAATATATTACTTTTATTTGTAATATAAAACTATAACTGAACCTAACAGTAACACTATAGTTATCTTAAATTTGTTTTTTAAAATTAATCTGCAAAACCTTACATTTATACAAATTAAATTTGCCTGATTTATACACTTAGTTTAGGTTTAGATGTATTTTATTGTAAAATAATAAAATATATATGTCTACGAATTAATAATACCTTTCCTAGAGCTACGTCTCATTTTTCTCAAAGAACTTAAATTAAATTATAAAAAATATTGGTGATACCATACCATTTCTTGTCGGATGATAAACTAAAAATGTTTGAGTCAAATATATTTTTCTCTTCTATCGTATCTACGTCAAACCAATAATTTTTACACGTTAAAATGCATAATTATTTAAAAAAAAAAAAAATATTTATTATTAATATTTACACAAATCATCAACTAATAAAATTTTGGAAAACCTTCACTTTTCAATTCATAATTCACAAAATACAAATTGAACAACGAAACAAAATTATCGAATTGTTAACATGTTGTAACAATTTATAAGAGGTAGTTATTATAATAAAATGTATAAGATGTACGTTTGTTTTATTTTATTGCATTTGTTGATTGAGTATAACTAGTAATAAAGTTTTATTTTGTATAAATGTTTTTATGACGATAATTAATTAGATAAATGTTATTTACATTTCAGAACTCCAGAACAATGTCCATCAGTTGTGTCATTATTGGCTGAATCATATAATCCACATGTACGATATGGTGCTGCAATGGCATTAGGTATCGCTTGTGCTGGTACTGGACTTCGTGAAGCTATAGCGCTTCTTGAACCAATGGCCAAATTTGATCCAGTCAATTTTGTGCGACAAGGTGCTTTGGTAAGCTAAATTATAAAAAAAATATTTTTTTTTTGGTAAAACGTTATAAAGTGTAATTTCAAAATTTAGATTGCCTCCGCCATGATTTTAATTCAACAAACTGATCAAACATGTCCAAAAGCTACATTCTTCCGACAACTTTATTCGTCTGTTATTACGAATAAACACGAAGATGTTATGGCTAAATTTGGTGCAATTTTGGCTCAAGGTATTATTGACGCGGGTGGTCGAAATGTTAGTGTATCACTACAAAGTCGTACAGGTCATACTAATTTACAAGCGGTAGTTGGTATGCTTGTGTTTACACAATATTGGTATTGGTTTCCACTTGCTCATTGTCTTTCATTGGCATTTAGTCCAACATGTTTGATTGGACTTAATTCCGATTTAAAAATGCCAAAAATTGAATACCGATCAGCTGCTAAACCTTCACTTTATGCGTATCCCGCCCCGTTAGAGGAAAAGAAACGCGAAGAACGTGAAAAAGTGACAACAGCAGTACTTTCGATTGCGGCACGTCAAAAGAGACGTGAAACTTCTGAAAAAAAGAATAAGGACGAAAAAATGGACGTCGATGAAGAAGTATTAAAAGATTCGACCGGTATTACAAAAGATGAAACTGGTATTACAAGTTCGTCACCAAAAGTAGTTTTATCGACCGCAAGAGAAAAGGATCCTAAAGAAAAAGAAACTGTTAAAGAAGAGAAAAAAGAAAAAGATCCAGAAAAGAAATCAAGCGATAAACCGGTTGACAAAAAAGATGGTGAAGAAGTAAAAGAACCACCGAAAGAAAAAAAAGAACCAGAACCAAATTTTGAAATTCTTCAAAATCCAGCTCGAATTATGCGTCAACAACTTAAAGTTATCAGTATGGCTGATGCTCAGTCATATAAACCATTGAAAGAAGTTGGTATCGGTGGCATCATTATGATGGAGTACACGTCAAAAACTGAACAAATTTTGGTCGAACCAGTTGCAGCATACGGACCCAAAAACGACGATGCTAAAGAACCGGAAGCTCCTGAACCATTCGAATATGTCGAAGAATAATTTATAATACACAGTTTTTCATTATTATTAATGGCTTTTTATGATTTTCCCATGAAAATCACATTAAAACTTAATTTGCAAATTTAATAAATGTATTGCAGTTTTTAGCTCAGAAAAATGTTTTATTTATAGAAATCCATAAAAATCCTTCGAGACCGCAAAAGTTTTCTCTTAATTTGAAAACTAAAATCTGAATATACATATATTATAGTACTATACATTTTTAAAATTATAAAACTTTTGGTTATCCAACTCTCGAAAATTGGTCTAAAAAATAACAAAAAATCAACAATAAAAAAAAAGAATTAAAGTTGAACGTCTATGATAAACGTTACGAGTATAACTTATATTTTGTTCTATATAAGTTTTATTATTACTGTAAGTCCTTTATATTACATTTATCGTATAATCGGATAGAAATGCCAATTGCAATTAAACGATATATTCTGAACGCTAGAAAACACCATTAAAAATTAATTTAAAGTATATTATATAAATTGTTTTTGTTCTTGTCCTCCGTTTCTAATTTCTTAGAATATTGTTTGTTTTTATTTTTATTATTTTTTCAATGTTATTTCAAAACGACGTCTTGATCAATATGTTGTTACTCGTAATACCACTGTTAATAAAAATTTTAAAACGTGTTCGGTCGTCAAATTAAATTAATTAAAGTTTGGGTGGTATACGACAATGGTTGTTTATTGATACTCGTAACAAACCAATGAACTTCTAAAAAAACAAACACAGAACACAGCTGGAAAAAAACTCAGCGTAAACGGTAGGTTATTGAATAAAAAAAAATAAAATTTTTAATTACAAAAAAATAATACAACATCTTTTTGTTGTGGAGGTAACTATTGTTATGTTTTTCCAAGAAAATTTAATTCATCATCGGGTTAATTATATAAAAATTGTTAAGTTAATTAAACAAAATAAAATGAAATAAATAAATTAATAAGATAACAATGGAAAATAATATGTATATACATAAACATTGAAATCGATTATGTTTTAGGACTTGGTTAAAAATTTGGTTTTATTATATAAAAGGATTATGATTTAAGATTTAAGGGTGAGAATTAAAAAAATGTGCGGTAATGTGGTTTTCCACAATAATATTTTCATTGTTAAGTATTATAGCACGTTAATTCAAAATTTATTTCTAACCAGTTACATATTTGATTTTACGTAATTTTAATGGGTACCGGTCGAAACTGGATATTTTACAACTGGATTTGACGAAACAGGATAATCCAAAACTGGATATTTTAAAACGAGATAAGGTACAAAACGAGATATGGTACAAAAGTGGATATTGCAAAACAGGATATTTCGACATGTGATTTAACTTAAAATGATTTTTTAGAAAAGTTCTGGAATATGGCCAATTAGAAGGAACTCGGCGAGCTTAACCGATTATTATGAAATTCGATATGTAAGATGAAATTGAAATTCTATATGTAGGGTGGGAATTGTAGGTTGTAACTGTGGTATCGAACAGTTAAAAACAGAAATTTCCAAATCGTAAATAATTACTTTTTTTAAGTGGTCAAGATTTGAATTTTTCTATCGCTACAAAATAACAATATATATGTATTATATTATGTACATGATTTTTAATGTAATGTTCATTATAGAGCTCGATCTTGTTTATATTAAATAATCAAATAATCTCGCTTTTAACTGACAATGATTTTATAATTTATTTTATTTTTCTTTAATTTTTTAATTAATTTTTCTCACATAGATTCTCTAAAGTGAAGAAAAGTTTTATTAAGTAGAAGAATAAAAAGTAGATGAAGTTAAATTTTACTGACAGTAAACTCGATCAAATCAATGATTGTTTTAAAATTATTCAAGTATGAAACCTCACTGGCCATATTCTAGAGGTTTCCAGAAAGGTTTTAAAATCAAATTTAATTATACAATTAAAGAAAAAAACATTAAGTGAAGGAAAATTCTATTTCTCTCCTTAGAAATGTTCAAGTATTGAACCTTAGAGGCCTTATTCCAGAACTTTCTCAAAAAATCATTTTAAAATCCCCTTTTTAATCCTATAAATATCGAATTTCATCATAATCGGTTCAAAACTCGCCGAGTTCCTTCCTAACTGGCCATATTCCAGAACTTTCCCAAAATTCATTTTCAAATCCCATTTTCATCCTACATTTCGAATTTCATCATAATCGGTTAAGAACTCGCCGAGTTCCGTCCTAACTGGCTATATTCCAGGACTTTCCTAAAAAATCATTTTCAGTTTAAATCACATGTCAAAATATCCTGTTTTGAAATATCCTCTTTTGTACCATATCTCGTTTTGTACCTTAATCTCGTATTGAAATATCCAATTTTGAAATATTCAGTTTTGTACCTTATCTGGTTTTGTCAAATCCTATTTTGAAATATCCAGTTTTAAAATGTCCAGTTCTGGGCGGTTCCCAATTTTAATATACTGTATGTAGCTTTAGAAAGAATGTCTTGTATTTATCCGTGTCCTATTTATTTCAGTTTTGTGCACTATAATATACATTTTTGTAATATTTATAATTTTTATTTTTTTTTATTTCATTTATTATTTCTTTTTTAATTACAATATAGTCTAATAAGCAATATTATTAAATAAACTTAAACTACTACATTTTACTGAAATTTAAGAGATTATCCATCGATGTACTCCTTAGTTTTGATATTTATTATTTGATAATGTTCCATGTTCCTCTGCTTGGTACATTTCCACAGGTGTACACCATAAGTCTAAACATTATTCAATATTTGCTGATAAAGCAGAAGCTTATTAGGGATTGAATCATTGATAGATGAGAGTTGCTTCCCAGCAACCAATACATTTTTATTGTATTTTAATCTCAAATCGTCTCTTTTTTTTTACATGAGATTTCCAGCCAAGCTTAGAATGTCATACCAAGATATTTAGCAGTGTTTCAATGTGTTATTTCTTGATTATTACTGGTTTGTGTGCTTATCTCTTATTCGTCAGGTCGACATATAAAGATTTAGTTTCATTTAATTTATGCGCTATTTTTTTGTCCAGTTGTGTACCTACTTGCACCATTGAGCAACTCAGATACAAAAGAAATTACCAACCATTGCGGTTGGTAATTTCTTTTGTATCTGAGTTGTTATCACCTACTGCCATCATATGTGTGTCATCGGGAAAAGTGGCTATCAAGTTGTTTTGTGAGATTAGAACTTCTCGGGTGTATAGTAAATACAGAAGTGGCCGAAGTACACTTCCTTGTGGGACTCCGGCTCTTATTTTCTTAAGCTCAGAATATTCATTTTTTTGCTTAACCCTGAAATATCTTTCCGCTATATATGATCGGCAGTATTATGCTGTACTGTTTAGGTAGGATTAATTTGAGTTTGTAGATTATATCTTCGTGTCAAACTTTGTCAAAGGCCTGCGCTACGTCGAGGAATACTGCGAAACAAATTTTTTCTCTCTTTTAAGTCTTCTCAATTATATAGGTAATTCAATTCTACTTGATCAATAGTTGAGTGCTCACTGCAAAAACCAAATTGGTGATTCGGAATTAGGTTATTTTTTCAATTATAATCTTTTTAATAGTAACTTTTCAAAGTGTTTAGACATTATCGGCAGCAGCGATATAGGTCTATATGATGTTATTAAATGTGGCTGATTAGCTGGTTTTGGCATCATGTTAACCTCACCCACTTTCCAAAGTGTTGGCACATATTTTAACGTGAATGCAGCGTTTATGATTTTAGTTAACTTTACCGTAGCTTTTCTCGGTAGCTGCTGCATTATTTCTTCGGTAATCAAGTCAAACCTTTCTTTAAATTTAAATTGTTTTTAATTTCGTTTGCTACTTTAGTGTGTGGCTGTGCCACATCTTCGCGAATTTATCTTATGTTTTCATCCAGTATTCCTCTTAATTGACATTCATCAGGTGGAAATATATTTTCAAAGTGATTAGCAAATCCATTCATTTTTCTGATACGATGAATCGGCATTATTAGCTTTTATAGAGTTTTAGTGGCTTTCCAGAGCGAATAATCCGTATAATTGTCCTTATTCGTCAACTTGCTTAAGTAGAAATTAACAGTCTCATTTTTTAATTTCTCTTGTTAATTGCTGAGTAAGACTGTTTAGTCTTTTTTTGTCTTGTGGATGGAGCTCTAGTTTGGTGCCACTTTTTTCTGGATTTGGGTTTATCCCTAAGGAAATTTCTAATTTCTAGTGAATAGTTGTTTCTTTTTAGCCTTAATTTGATTTCTGGAAAACTTTCCCATGCTGATTGTTAAATATCCGTAATGAACTTTTCTACTTCTATGTTCAGTTGGTTCATAGTTTTTAAACGAACTTTCAAAAGTATTCTTAGTTCAAGGTGTACTTTGCAACTTTCCCAGTCCATATATTTGTCAGTTAATACTGGATTATCTCCTTTGTGGATGATATACTCGCTTAGAGCCAGGACTATTGAACAATGATCTGAGTTCGTATCTTGAGTTTAAATTAATATTATTAAAAATATTTGTGATTATAAAAAAATCGATCAGGTCAGGTATTTTTCCTGGTTCAGTTGGCCAATATGATGATTTTCCTGTTGAAATGGATTCTCATCCATTTTCTTTAAAATCAATCGCTAATTCTTTTCCTTTAGCTGTAATTAATCTAAGACCCCAATGAGTATTCTTCTCATTGTAGTCACCTCCTATTATGAACCTTTTTATCAGACGCTTGTAGAACTCTGAGTATTGTTTGTAGTGTTTGTATTTAATAGAATGTCTTGGTTAATGATGACTGCACTTCCTCCTCGGGTTGAATTATTTGGATCAATGTAGGATTGCTTAGTAAAATGTGTTTCCGAAATAAGATACACATCTATATTCTCAATGTTGAGGAATTCTTGTAGTTCTTGCTGATGCCGGATCAAACCATTAGCATTCCATGAAATGATTTTCATTGTTCTGTTCATTTCTGTGTGGATTTGGGTTTAGCTCCCAATGCTCTATCTTCTAATTTTTGTAGCCTCTCATTAAATTTTTTTAATTTCATGAGTATATCTTGTCAATTATCTATCTATCAAATTTTGCTGGGGCTTATTATCTCCGCCTCTCGTTGCTTCGGCATATGTAACACCTTAAATTCTTAGTTGGCGGGCATATGGTTGCTGATTGTCTTGTTTTGTCTGCCTCTCGTATTGATTTGCCTGACCATACTTTAGATGAACTTGCAGACTGTCGCATTCTCCAGTTAGGTGGTGTCGGCACATTTAACACACCTTGAAAGTTTGATACATTATATTTGCGTGTGTCCATATGCTTGACATATTTTTGCATTGCGGAATTAATTAAGACTTTCTAAGTGGAATTTCCACATTTAGTGATCTTATAAATGTTAGTTATATTTTCGTTACGCTGAATGTTAGTATGAATATTTGTAGCATCTTTTTGTTTATTACGCTGATTATTTTAAATTGTTTGGATGATAATTTATGTTTAATTCGTTCTGGGCTATATGTATGATGTAAGTTCCTTGCCATGATTCTGATTAGTCTTTCCTGTTTATTTTCATACGTGTGAAAGACAAATGAGCGTTCGCTCAAAGTTTTCAGTACACTTCTATATGCATCACCACTATTTACGTTGATGCTTGTTTTATTTTGATTTATTAATTTAGTGATGAATGATTCTTATGAAACACTCGCCAATTATATCATAGTATGCTTGATAATTTTTACATCTACTATGATAGTGGTGGGAGAGTATTTTTTAATCTTTTTTGACGTTTGTCTCAACCATTTGAGGGTCAGTATTTTGATTCTGTATCATTCGTGATTCGGTTTGTCATTCACCATTGTTGACATTAAATTTGGTATTTTGGTTCTGCTTCATTGATGGTTTAGCTTGAGTTGTATGCTGCTTTAATTGCATCATTTCTTTTTTATTAGTTCGTCAATTTGTTGTTGTAAATTAAAAATAGTAATGCTTTGCTGATTTTTCTGAACAGTTACTTTTGCCATTGTTTGTATAACATTCGCTCTTTTTCTGAAGCACTACATTCAAGAACAGATGTTTCACTATAGTTATATGAGGGTGTTATATCTGCTTGTTGGTGTGCCGCTGTTGCGCCCATATTATTATGGAATTGCTCCATGTTAAGATTTTCATATTGGAGATTAGAAGTATTCTCAGGAGATCTAGTAATTCTCCCTCACCTTTGGAACGGGCTGCTTATTATTTCCATATTCTTGTTGTTTTGTGTATCCAAGGTCTCATCTAAGTGATGTTTCCATTGGAGTACCACCTGGACTATTGCTTCCTTCTGTTTTAATCATTGATATTTGAAAATGGCATAACCACAGTGAAAACGTCTAAACGTAACTAGATACTAAAAGTACTGTTTAATGTACAACCTAACCAATTTACAGCCTAACCGAACTAAATATAATTGAAAAATATTTTCAGTTCGGTAAAGTGGTGACATATTTACTTTCATTTTATTGCATTAGCCATTTTATAGTTCAGCGATGGTTTTTATCTATGCTTGTTTGTAGCTTTAGTGTAGCATCTTCAAAATTATTCCCTGTTGTCATAGCAGTAAATGTAGCCAGTATGTTTTGCTTCTTCCATTGGTTTTGGTATATATCATAAGTAAATAATAAGTACAAAAGCGACCCTTAAAAACTTGCTTGAAGAATTCCAGCCATTATTGTTTTTAATTTAGAATATTCTTGCTGTTGTTTTATTCTAAAATATCTTTATCGTAGTGCTTTGGTAGTAAAAGCCGCAACTTATAGTTCGGACCCTCACGCCATACTTTATCAAAAGCTTGTGCGACATCAATGATACTGTGGAGTAGACCTTCTTTTTTCGAGTGCTTTCTCAATAACATTAGTGATCCTACGCACCTGGTCGATAGTGGAGTGCTTAGTTCTGAATTCAAAATGATGATTCGGAATTCATCCTTTCTTCCTAACTTTTGTCAGAAGAATTTTAAGAAGTAACATCAAATATTTTAGAAATTACTGGCAAAAGTGATACTGATCGGTACGATATTTTTCCTGTAGTGGCACGATATTTTTTCCAGGTTTGAAAACTATGATGACTTCAGTCATCGTCCATAATTTGATATCGTATCAAATTATGATATGATATCGTCAATTTGTTTAAATGTAATTTAAGTGACGATTAGGCTGACGATTATACTTGTTTCTGTTTGCTGTGTTTTTCCTGCTAATTTTTTTTTGT
The DNA here is from genome assembly GCA_963556175.1 of Tipula confusa. NCBI lineage: Eukaryota > Metazoa > Arthropoda > Insecta > Diptera > Tipulidae > Tipula > Tipula confusa. The sequence goes on from OY744476.1 coordinate 67,964,188, forward strand.
CTTTAATTCTCTGCCATTCAATAGCTACTCTGCAGCCTCTATAACTTGCTGGATGATTATCTCTGTAGTGTACATATGTTGCCAATAGTGTTATCAAGATATTTTTCACATTGCGGTTTTCTGTTGCAGTAAGCTTGGGTATGTCCATATATGATTTGACACTTATCACATTGTGGAATGAGTTTTCCTCAGTGGTTGTATAATAACTTTGCAGCCTTAAATGTTATATATTTTTCAATATTTTCTTCCGAACTGAAAGTATATTTAGCCGATCATTTTTGCATATTTCCATTTTAATTAATGATTCAGTCGCCATGTGCTTTTAGATCATCAATTATTTTTTTTCATTTGGTTGTTAAATATTTTTAGCCACTCTTTAAAAATAATGCTTGTCATCAAAGTTTTTGAATTGAAATTCTACATTACTGGTAGCTGATCTACACTAACACCCCTGAATGATCTTGGTTTTTGGGTTTTGTTAATTACAAGTGGTTTAAGCCTTTATCCTTGGATACTAGCGCATAACTTTAATGCTACGCGTTGTGTGTTGGATTTGGTTAACTATCTATTAGTAGACCCCTTAACATCTCTACATTAAACTTGTTGGCATTTTGTATCGCATCACTTGTTGTGTTTTGTTATCGTGTTGGGATCGTAAAAAAGTGTTCCATTTAGGGAGATGGTTTCATTGAAAAGAAGGTCGCATTAGGAGGTTTGACAATAACAATTTACTTATATGAACATTTAAATTAATTACCTAAAGGGCGCGAGCTGAAAAAAATTAAAAAGAGTTATAAATTATATTTATAACTCTTTTATGTATTGACTTTTATGTATGGGGATATTTGAAAGGAGAAGTCTACAAAATAAACATTCAGACTAGGGAGCAGTTGGTTACTCGAATCAATAATGCCGGCAACAAACTAAAATTTAAAAAATTTCAACATGGTTGCTGCCATTAAAAGACGACTCTAAAGGTATAAACAGAACCAGAGCGTCAACGACGAGCGTCAACGAATAAATATATATTTCGCCAGCGATATCGCTGTAGTAAACATAACTAACAAAAGCGTCAGCGTATCGCGATATAAAAATAACAAGAACAATTTTAAAACATGGCTGCTGTATTATGCTTCTTTATTAAAAAAGCCTTAAAAAATAAAAAACAGTTGGCAACATTGTTTCGCCGGCGATAAAATTAGAAATAGACTCTAAATTTATTTCAACGAAAAAATCGTCGTCGCCATTTTCGATGTTTCTGTTAGCATACTATGCTTTTAGTGTATTTTAATTTGACAGGCGTCGACGCTCGTTTATAGCATAACTATGCTTGTTACAAAATGGAAATCATTTTGAAATTTGTTTGTGAAGTTGAAAACTTAGAGATTCATACACAAAATTTTTTACTTGAACAAGTACTAAATTGAAATGTTAATATCTCGAAAACTATGCGTGATTAGATAAAAATCATTTAGACCATTTTTTTAGTAAATCGTCTATTAAATCTAAATATGAAATAAAAAAAAAATTTAAGTGATTTTTTCGAGAAAATTTTTTTTTGATTCCACCGTTTTTTTTATGGAAACGCAATTCATGATATTCTTACTTCCAGTGCCTTTAAAATTATAGAAAAATAATTGAGTTATTTTAATTTTTAGTAGAGTTATTGGCATTTAGATGATTCAAGGTATTATGCCGTGCTAAACATTTTGAAATGCAATCCAAGTAGGTAACGGTTCATTTCCGGGCGTGGTGGAATTTTTTTCATGGTATTGATCCAGCTACACGCCCTATTCGTTTTGACTCGTCCCAATGGGACACTCTTTATAACACATGAAATTGTTTGAATCAATTTCAATTAATTATTTCGGAAGCCAATAATTTTTAATAAAGCGTCAGTCATTCAAGGTTTAACTTAAATCTTTTCCTCTAGATAAGTTTGAACCATTTAAGAAAATTCTTCATTTTAAGGAGTTCAAAAAAATCTCAAAACAAGTTAATGCACTTTCCACTGGACTTTCGAAGTTCGTTTAGCTTGTCATAGTTTATCTTTTTTATCGTTTTACAGACTACGCGTTGCATACACATGCAGATTACCAAACAAAAACCCACACGTCACATGTTAGAATAAGCTTAGAAGATAGTTTTAATCGAGTAAAAATATGATTTGATTGTAGTTGCGCAGTCCTAGTTAGGCTAGTTGGTACATTGACAATAGGTTCTGACCCAAACGAGACATCAGTAATACATATTTTTTCACTAAATCACATTCCAAAATTTTGGAAAGATTTATGTTGAAATTGACCTATACAAATTAATTCTTAGTATGAACTGAGAACAAATAATTAGAAAATTTAGCAAGTCAAAGTTAAATAACAGTAAGCAAAACCGTTTGCTTATTATGAACCGTCTGATTAATGGTCAAAATATCACTTCCTATAATTACGCTCCGTATAGAACGCTCCGTATTTTCCAAAAGTATTGATTTGGCATCAGTGCCATCTCTCTTCCTGAGAAGAATCAATAAAAGATGAGTTTGAGGTTGATGACAAATCAGGGCACAGCAGTGCATCCAGTATTGAGTTCAAACACATCGTATGTGATTTCAGTACACTGTGGTGAAATTAGTTACGACATCAACCTCCGGTGAGGTTTTTTTATGACACTTTTTAAAATTTCCAGCTATTGGCGCCAAGATTAAAAATATAATAACAACAAATGTCACAATAATTTTATCACTAAGTTTGTACTTATATTTAACAAAACTTTCTTTAGTAAAAGCGTAATTCATCCAATACTTATGCTGTAACATTCCTCTACTTTTGCTGCAAGGTATAAAAACATATAAAAAATATAAGATTAATAGTAATGTGCGTGATTTATTGAAAAAATTTAGTTAAGAAAGTGGAGATTACTTTAGTTAAAAAGTAGCATATTGTGTTGAAATGTTATACCAAAGGTTATAAATTGAAAAGAGTTTAGGAAGTTTAGAAAGTACAAAATCTGTACAAAATTAGCCTCTAAATTATTATGTCTAGAAGTTGATTGATGATTGTTGATTTTTTGGATACAATTTTATAGTATCTTTTATCAAAGCAATCTATTATTTCCAGTTATTACAATATAAAAGCTTTTCGTAAATTTTGAATTTTCCTATCGTTAGTTGCAGAAATTTGCTAAAACTGCTAAATCCAGTAATTCATTAATTAAGTCATTCTAAAACACAAATTGGATTATTTAAAAATCATATATTAGTTAATTATGCCTGTCTTTTTTACAAAGTGCATTTCAGTTTATATAATTAAAAAAGTTTTTTTGGATTCAATACAAAAAAAAATTAACAAGATAAGAAGCGGCTTCTAAGATCTTAGATAGGTTATTAGAGCACTGCAGTTTGGAAATGTGGTGCATATAATATTTGTATGTGTGCTGAATTTTGCTCATTCTGGAAAATTTTTAAAAAGCTACACCAATGATTGTGCCAGTTTTATTAAGGTCCAGTTTTATAAAAGTTATGCTCAATGGCTAGTTCATTCTTAATTAAAAATGAAGAAAGTTAATTAAATTGTGCAACTCAATTGTTTTTAAGGAAATGTTAATCGTGTTTCCCGTCGCGTATTTCCATAAATTACTCTAAGCTATTGAAATCACATATTTAACCTACCAAAAGATATTTCGTAGGTTAAATATGTGATTTCAATAGCTTAGAGTAATTTATGGTTTACACATTTTTAACAAAATTATTACAATTTACTCATTATATTGGTGACCCCGACTTAATATGCAACACTCAAGAATGTTCTTCGGAATAATTATTTTTTAGCGATTAGGTATGGTCGCTACAGTATATTATTAGAGCTACTCAAGCCATAAGCAAAACATTTTACATATATCAAAAGAAGATGAACTAAACATGTTGTATCATTCGTTAGCACTATCTAGTAGTTAAATCCAAACATCTGGCAATATTTTCTGTTGCTTCGATAATCAGTCAAATTTTATTTCCTTTACACTTTGTTAACATTTATTTAGGAAATTATATTTGTATTAAAATAATTTTTACGAATTATTATAATACTAGGAATTATTTCTCCCGAGCATTTCTTTAGGAAACAACTTTGTAAATTTAATTTAAAAGTTGTTTAAGAAATTAAAAGAATGTTAATGTTTCTACATGACCACCAAAAATTAATATTTAATCCGATTCGTAAAATTTCTACAACTGTTTTTTTATTAAATGTTATCTATTTTTGGGCCAGAACACCACATCCAATTTATTCGTATTTTCCTTTTACGTCCTATGTGCCAAATGATGATCTAAACGCTTTGGATACTTCGAGTACTGCTTCATAATTAATTATAATTTTTTTTATTATAAATTATGGGCCAATCAGTGACTCAGTAACAACTTTAAATAAGAATACGATAGATCGAGTTGGCATGTTACTGACCTGTGAAGTCTTTATCAGCACTGAGCGAAAATTACGGAACCAATTGTAGGAAATGTTAAATTATTTTATACTCAAGTTCAAACCAATACAACTTGTTAAATTGGCCATAAGAAATAACATTCGTTCAACTTCGTAATGTTTTATACGGATTTCTTAAGAACTCGTTGGTTAGCCTATTACTCTTTCTATAGAGTCATATGTGATTATGTTGACACAATCATATTTCCACTAAATATTTCTAAGCAAAAAATGTAGTTAAAACGAGCAGAATGTGAATAATCCACATTATTCGAATTATATATCTTCACGGCCATTGATGCTGTCTTGTTGGAAAACATTAAAGGTACATTTAAGCAAACAGCATGACCACTTAATGATCACGGCTGATGACATTCTTCATTTGATCGAAAGACGATGCTTTATTTGGTCGCGTAAATCGTCGTTGACTTCAACTTTTAACAAGTTGGTAAATAGAACTTTGCTTTAGGCACCAAGTAAGAGAAATATATAACATTTATCTGTTCTTGAACTGTACGTCGTTTCTTATTAAAATTGCTTGTCATTACAAGCGTATACAATTAGCCAATTGAAACAAACACAAAATCCAGACATTTCAAATATAAAATCTTATATTATGAAAACCTCAATGACAAATTCTTCTAATTTGTGAATGGTACACAAGTACTATAATATTTTTATAATTTCTTTAAGAATGGGAATGTTGATTTGTGCAACAGTTAGCAGAGCCCAAAACGAATAAATCATTCACTTAATTTGGGGTTTTATATAAATGAACCTAAATATGTTCGATACAACATATTTGGGTTGAATTAGATTTTTTTAATGGAAATCCTAAACAATAAAAGTCAAATTGTGAAATTATGGCAAGCTTTTTTTTGTCAAATTTAAAACAAAGTTTGGAAAATTATGATTTGTGCTCTTGTAATGTTGAGTTAAAAAAAGGTTTTTGGTAAAATTCTCGTTTGAATCGATATTAAAGAAACTAAGTATAGGATTTTAATATTGTGAGACGATTACTAATCAAGGAAAGTTTGAACTGTATGATAAAGTTTTGATTCTAATTTAGATATTTTACAGATATGTTTCCAGAAATAAGTAATTTAGAAAGTAGTGATTATATGCTGGCATTAAAAGACAAAAAATGGACAATGGTCATGGTTTTAAAAGCTATATAGTTGGATACAGACAGTAGTCAGACTTTTAGGAAACCGAAAACCAGGCTAAGACAATTACAATTTAAAAAATCAGATACACATTAAATACTATAAACTTAAGGAAAATTTTAACAAAAAATTTGCATTACCTAAAGTATTACTATACATTGTCGAAATAAGAGAGTCACATTCTATAAACTATAAGAATTCATTTTGTAATACAAACTGTAATACTAATTCAAACTTTTAAAATTATTTTAAAAGTCAAAAATGGTATCGGCAAAGTCGAGACTTTTTGCTGTTTTATTTTCTACTGACAAGTTAGTTGACAGTTTTTAAAAAATACTTAAAATTTTCTTCCGCTTCATTTATAGCATCAAATATTGGTCGACTTTTCTTATGTCGCATAATTTAAATATTGGGTCAGTATTTAATTCTAACGCAACCTCGTTGGTTTTATTCAAAAAAAGCGTGAAACCAGATTCTCTACTATATTAAAAAAAAAAAAATGATTACAATTCTTTTATAAGTTTTATAAACAAATCTATTTGCTTCCTCGAGATTTGCAATATTTTACTGACGAAATCAACTGCTTACAAGGCAATGCTTACAAGGAACTCATAAGAAGCAACTGGTTATATATATATATATATATATATTTAAAAATTTTACTGTCAATAAAATTGTATTTAAAACGGTATTTCCAAGTTCAGTCAAATCATTTAAAATATTTGGAAATTGTAGATATAAATATCTTTGACACTGTCATTATGGCATTCCAATCTGGTATATAAATGTTTTTGTTTTACAAAGAGTTTTCATCGTGCTGTTGAAGCAGAAAATGTGGTAAACACTTTCTGAAATATACAAAAAAAAAAGAAAGTTTAGCAAAAGATTTAGCTACATCACCGAGTAACAAATTTAAATTATGACAAGCACATGGCAATAATGCCTTTTAGTCCTAAGCGAAGTTAAAGTTTTTTGTCGAACTTTATTGTCTATTAAATTAACTAATTCGTTTTGAATGGAATGCGATAAATAAGTATTGCTTCGTTTTTGCTGTTGATTTTATAAGTGTTACTTGATAAATGGGCTTTAAAGACTGGGTCGGACTTAGCAATAAGTCCAATTATTCCCAGGAAGTTTCCATTATTTTTAGCAAATAGTGAAACATAGCTTTCTCTTAATGCTAAATCGTGTTTCTCTAAACACAATATAGCTGTAATAATTATCCAAGTAGAATTCTAAGAATTACGAATTAAGTGTATTATATCTGCGCTAGTTTCGACATAGTACATAGGGTTGCCAACTATTTGAGATTGAAAAAGCGGACATTTTCAAAAAAAAAAAAAATTTGACCCAATATATGCCATATTTTCCGAATTATAAAAAATAACAGTTTTTTATTTTCAATTTCTTAATAAAAATTAAATGAAAACAATATTATAATATAAAGCATTTCACAAATTAAGTAATATACATAAAAAAATTATTATTAACTATATTAATAATTCAATAATTATAATATTCAGTAAAAATATAAATAAATATACTTATAGTATTTTTATAAGCGTAGTTGTACAAAATAAAAAAAATAATATAATTAAAACAAAATAATAATCAATTGATTATGGCTTAAATGTGTATTTCTTGTTTGATTTTGCTGCTTCTAATAACATTTTATTTTCTTTCTTGAAAATGAAACTAGAAAATTCCGATAGTTGAATTTTATCATTAATTCCGCTTTAACCATTTCCGTTGTTAAACGATTTCTTTCATCAGTCCATATATTCCCCATAACACTGAATATTCGTTCCACATAACAACTGTTGGATGGACAACAAAATATACACTGGCAAATTTTCAATAAATTTAATGAATTATTACTATTCGTAAAATATTTTATCCATGTAGATATAGGATCCGAATTACTTGAAATTGCAGGAAGTACCTTATTAAATAATGAAATTTCCGTAAATAAATCATCACCATCAAAATCAATTTTCAGGAATGTAGCCAATTTAGTTATTTCTTCAATTTCTAATTCCTTCTCTAAATTTAGTGCACTACACAATTTGTAAAAAGAATTTTCTCCAAAATCAAACCATTTGGTGAGGTAGTCAAGCATTCTTCTGTCAAACTAACTCTGCGTCAATTATAAACTTCTCTTGTTCTTGCTTAGACAAATTTTTTAGTGCTTGGTTCACTTTAAACCCATAAAATTGTTTTTCAATTAGGTTTTGTAATTCTATTTGAATTTCTTCAAAAATTTGAAATAGTGAAGTTGCTTGAAATGTATTGCTTTCTAATAATTTGATTTTTTTGTTGAAATAGTGCATTAAGTTGTGAATAAAATTTATATACAATTCCGGAAGTGATATATCCAATGTTATTTCATGTTCATTGCGATGAGCCACAAAAGTCCAATTTTTTGGACTTTTATTGACATTCTCTTTACCTTTACTTAAGAAGTAAGATCATCAATTGCTTCAAATAATGATAGAAATCTTGTAGGAACATGACGTAGAATGGTGGAATATTCTGCGTTTATAAATTCGAAAAATGATTTTAAATTTTTAACTTCTTTCGCTGACGAGGAAAATTCGGAATAAACTTTCAACACTAAGTTCTCGACGTCATAGTTTAAAAGTTTCATGCCAAACTTAACTGTATTGTGTAATATATGCACATGACATCGACCTGCAACGAGTTTTGGTAAATTCAGTTTGTTCTTTAAATAAACAAACACAGATTTATTTTTTTCGAAATTTACGGAAGCATTATCGGCTCCGTAGGATACTAATTTATTAGAATCCACCTCACATTTTTTAATATCAGCAATTAATTTCTCTTAAATAGCCTCTAAGGTTTCATCAGCGTCTTCATAAAAATCTATTATCTATTGGGATGGAAAAAGCGAATTTCTATAGGAAACATTTTTTTATTTCCTTTGTTAAACCCGTATGTGCATATGGAAAATGGACTATTTCCTAACTCTTGTAATAAAATTTGCAGCGAATGTGGTGCTTATACTTGCTCAACAAGAGCTTCAATTTTTGTTCTACCACAGCTAATCTCTTGTGCTTTTTTCGATTCCTTAAATAATATTTTGATTATTTTATTACCACAATCCTGAGAAAGGTAACTATGGTGGTGTTGTAAACCATGATATGTGAACACTAATTCTGCTGCGATTCCATTTTCATTTTGATTGCCTTTACGAAAAAATTTCGACACTGTCTATAAAAATAATAAAATATAAACGAGAATACAATGACGAAAAATGAAATATAATTTGAAAGTATATACCTGAGATAACTCAATACTGCGAGAATTTTGAATATGCTTTTTACTTTCTGAATGTTCTTTTAGAGCTCCTATGCCCCGATATGTTATATTTAGTCCTAAGCCAAATTTTACATTTTCATCCTCTAACCATTTACTGTTAAATTTGCAAACGCGCTGTTTTGCAATTTTTTTCTTTGGGGTAGTTTATTGTAATTTTTGTCATCATATGATGATTCTGTATTTGTTCCAGACATGTCATAAATTACAATACAGTAATTTTTAAATATTTATATATATCGAATAAACATTTTATAACGGTAATGTTTGCCGAATATTTTGTTGGAACAAACATAACTTTAATTCTCAAAATCAACTTACTTGAAAATTTAAATCTATTTGGATAACTATTAAAATATTAAAATTAGTTTCAACGACATACACACACACACAAATTAATTATTATTATTAATTCCATTCCCACTGCACTTGCACAATGTATAAATCAAATCTTTTCACTCTATATAACTAAACTTCTTTTTTTATTCACATTTGGGAAGTACCAAACCAAATTCAGCCGCTGTACTAATTTAGGTTAAATATGCATGTACTAAAAAAATAAATTTGAATTTTTTTTTTTGATATTATTACGTACGATGTAAAAAAGCGTACATTTTAATATATATCAAAAAAGCAAACCGTACAGCGGACACATCAAAAATTGAACTCGAAAAGCGTACTGTCCGCGCCAAAAGCGTACGGGTGGCAACCCTAAGTACAATATAAATTAAAGTTCTTCTTTTTGTATACTACTGCATGGTGCTTTAGGTAATCCAGTATGTATAGCATTGAACATACGTCGATCCAATGTACAAACATTATCTTTTCTAGCTTTCGTTGAGCTAATGCCTCTAACGTATAGATACAATTCGTAACAAAAATATTTGTGACAATATTTATTATCTCTTTCAAAAATATTCAGACAATCATTCTTTTTAATTTCGTTATTGAGCTTTACTTTCTGATTCGTTCACGTTAAAATAGTTTTTAATCCAATTTACAACGTTCTAGCTTTCATAGATAAAATTTTTTAAATTAATAAATATTTCGATATCGATTTGGCAGCATTTGGTGTGTTTTAACTTGTGTTAAATTATCACTACAAAATACGATATAGTAACGAATACAATATTGTATCGACATAAATAATTAATCAAATTTTTATTAAAATAAAAATTTGTAAATATGTTTTAAATTTATGTATCTACTATGTTTCTTGCTCATCTGGTATGATACAAGATATATAGTTTGGATTTTATTTATGTATTGTACAATTTAAATTGAATTTTTAATTGGCTATCGCAGAGACCGTCAACTATAATGTTTTTCGTAAACCAATTTTTTTTTACTCCAATTTGGCGAGTATTCAGTACCCCGATTTTGTTCGTTTTTTTATTCATTCTAACGCAAGAGAATTGAAAATTTCGTGTACGTATATAGTGTATAATATACACAATTATTATTGTGTGATCCAATTTTATTTTAATGTGTCAGTTTCATTCTCATGTAAATTACGCCTAAATGTTGTTACAATAAAGCCTAAAAGTCGAAGCGGTTGAAATCGGTTACCGCATGAGTATTATTTTCCCAACCTTTCGATGTGACGATAGATGGCTTATACATATAAAATCAAAAATCAAATGTCGTTTTGTATTTTCATTCAAAGAAAAATATTATTGACGGAACTATAAACTATTTTGATCGAAAATCGAACAGGGAATACAATTTATGTTTCAAAATGGTAAGTGGTCACAATTTTAAGTTTCAAAATGAAAAATCAAATCACAAAATCAAGTTTCGAAATGTCATCATTCATCAACAAAAAAATGTAAACAACATGCGCAAATACACTGCGCATATACAATACCACGAACACAAACACCAATATTAATACGTTCCGGTTTAACAATTCGTACGCATGAGAATTACAAAAAAACGAACAAAATCGGGGTACAGAGCTAAATGTTATAAAACGATTTTGATTTTAGAACTGTATATCTTGAAAGTGGATCTAATGATTCTCATATATCATGAATCTAGTAATCTAGTTACGCAGATTTGATTGCATACTGTTTTCAAATAAATATATAATTAAGCATATTTTCAGGTTCCAATTTTCTTATATACTTAAAAAGTACCTGCACAATTTTAATTTCGTCAAACAGACCAACACCATTTATGTCAAATCCACTTCTTTGTGCGTTGCACAGTCTCAAGTGTTAATCTCTGCAGTTGTGCAGTAACGACTCGTCTGACTATTCTCCTATATTGTAAATGAATCGAAACTTATCATTTTTTCAAAGTCATTTGAATCTTTCGGAAATAACGCTAAGGTCAGACGATTTGAGTATATACACAAATTTCATTTGTACATAACATACACAAAATATACACAAATTTGTATATAAATGTGATTTGTGCATGCCACAAATATTGGTGGTTCAGACGTTTTGTTTATTGTGGTCACAAATACTCAAATTTTATTTGTGTAGGCCCTTACACAAATATGGCATACACAAATCAATTTGTGTATGCAGATTAGTGTGTTCAGATGATTTGTGTATATCTACACAAATTTAATTTGTGTATTATGTCAAATAAGTTTTTATTCGATCGCGGGTTCCCGTATGTTCAATATTCAACGAAATTAATTAAATAAATGCACAATTTCACCATTCAAATTCAATTCGTTTTACTGTGAAAATGTAAAAAAAAGGTTCAAGAAAAAATGTATTGCGATCATTTTAGCCGCGTTTTTACTCGACAGTGACGATAAAGACGAAAGCCAACAAAATGTAGTTGAATTACTATGCAAGCGCCGCACTTGTTGGAGAAAGCAATGGCTTAGCCACGGCGAGATGGAAGTATTTTGTGCAAAACTTCAACATAGGACGGTTGGGAAGTCATATCGCAGCAATTCAACGAGTTATTCCCCAACTGCATCGGTGTTGTCGTGGAAATCACGTCGTAATGGTCGCGCATCCAAAGAGGGTAGCTTCTTTTATAATTATAAAGGCATGCATAGCATCATAATAATGGGTATTGCGGATGCCAATTATAAATTGCTTTACGTCGACGTTGGCCGCAACGGTCGATTTTCTGATGGTGGCGTGTTTAATCGCTTCACTTTTGCACAAGTGATCGACAGCCATCAGTTTTATTTGCCACCACCGAAAGCACTGCCCGGTCTTGAAGCACCTGTTCCGTACGTTCTCGTCGCAGACGATGCATTTGCTCTTCGTTCGAACATGTTGAAGCCGTCCAGCCAACGTGGTCTCACAATGATACAGCGCATCTTCAATTACCGCCTTTGCACGTCACATAATCGAAAACGTCTTCGGCATTATGTCGGCACGTTTTCGCGTTCTGCGGAAGCCAATCAATTTGGACGCAGAAAAAAAAAGAAAGTGGCGCTCTCAAAAAATAAAAATAATATCCTCACTAATAAAGCAGAATTCAATAAAAAAAATTATTTAATTTAAATCAAAACAACAAAGCGTGCGAACTACAAGATATTTAATATTCAGCTGAACTATCAAAACCATTTGTGTATGTGCACGAAATTTGTGTATGGACTAATTTCATGAATTCACAAATGATGTGACATACACAAATGTTACACAAATAGTCACAAATTCATTTGTGTGTCCGATCAAACGATTTGTGTATTAACGATTTGTGTACAATACACAAATGATACACAAATCATTTGTGTATGCCATTTGTGGTCAAAAAGTTTGTAGTTCAAACGATTTGAGTATTTTTATGTCAAAAATAAATCAACAAATTTATACACAAATTTTTGTGTATACACAAATCGTCTGAACTTAGCTTAAATGTGAATGCTTAGTACAAAATGCAAAAATAAAATGCGTTTTTCGATCAAAGATTAGTTCATCTATATGCTTTTATAATTGAAATTCCGGTTTTTCAATTTGTTCTTTTTAATTTGGTCTTTTCTTACCATATAGCATGAAAAGTAGGTTCCACGCCCAATTCATTAGCTATAGGTCATTTGCAACTTCAATAATTTCTTCAAACTCGTTATCGCTTCTACGTTTGGTCTACAAATTGGTTAAGATGCCTTTAACGAAGAAAAGCATCCTTTGAGATTTCTTATATTTACATTATAAACCACACTTTTTCCATGTCTAGTTAAGATTAACGACCAATTCTGCCATCTGAAAAGCCACAATGTCAGATTGGATCGCCCAACATTTGGTAGCAAAAATAATAAACGTAATTATTGGAAATAGAGTACACATGTCAATCTGGGAGTACTTATTCCCCATTTGGCATTTGCCGATAATAATAGTTTTTTTTAAAGTTTTCTTCCATATTCGGACGTCGAAAAATCTAAATTTTTAACTTTATTTGGTATTTTTTCGATTATGATTCAAGCACTGAAAGTATTTATTTTTATGGGCCACACACCTGGATCATCCGAAATTTATTTATTAAAAAATCAGAATTTTCTTTTGCTGTATTTCTTTGGGGCAAAATTATATTACAATTATTTTAGCATTCATCACAATTATCTATAGTCGTGTATGATCATCCTTCACCGTATTGTTGTTACCGGTAATAAAATTATTACTTTCATAAGTGGTGCTGATTTATTAAACTGTGCATCGTCCTCAAAAGATTGGAAAGAGCAGTTTATTTTCAACATTTGTTTATTTTCAATTTTCAATAGGTAAATATAGTTTTTGGCCGCCTTTTGAAATAGGCCGCCTGTGTGCGATAAACATATTGCACACATACTAGACACAACCCTGCAGTTACAAGCCTTGTTTAATAAATAAATAAATCCATTCTGTAATTCGTTGGGTAACTCCGGAGGTAGTTGGTAGTTCTAGTGGCGGTAGTTTGGTCGTATTGTTCGAGAGCAACATTTAAACGTGGCCAATATTAAGCTGGAACCTACCACAAATTCTAATGCGGTAGGTGCATCAGGTTTACAATACATTCGCCGATTTATTTCAATCCAGCAGAAAGGTGTCTAACTTAAAAGATTTGGTAATATAGTTTTGCATTTTGTTTAAGGACGTACACATTAAGGTCCTATTTTGTCTAATCCAAGTGTCAAAACATCCGATTACATTTTATCTAAAGCTATTACTTGACCTTCAGTTAGTAAGGATTCAAATATTAAACATATTTAGCTTGTCAGAAATCTAATGTTTAACAACAATTTAAGCAAAGTCAGAACTTGTCAATTATAACATTTCAATGAAATCCGATCTGCACCACGATTCGAGAAAAGAGCTGAAAAATATTTATCAGTGCAAATTTAATTTTGTTTTCGCACTTTTTTGGTTGCACCGATTTTTCACGAAAATCTTTTAATTTTCTTACACCAGTTCAATGTTTAAATCCTGCTATTTTGAAAAGCAGTGCAATGCTTGACACTGTTGACAACAAAATTTATTTTCTGTTAATTTACCATGACAATTAAGTTCTTACTAGATTCGGACGCCCGTGTAAACCAATAAATATACTAGCCTCATATCTCTACATATTCGATTATTCAATCATCTTTAAAAAAAGTTAAACTTTACGAAGTTATGGAAAAGTTACACTTTACAAGCCTTCAAAGAGAATACGAGCAAAAACTTGTTGCCTTCTTTAATTCATTGATTTTGAACACAACCTAATTCAAAATTATGCCTAAAATTATAATGTAAAGGGTGTTTCATTTCAAGATATAGCACTTTGTATTTAAATAAAAAACAACAAAATAATTTTAACGGCCTGGATTGTGACTTTATTTGAAATATAATTTAATTCCATTAATATGCGAATATATGAGTTCTGACATGTGGCAGCGATGGCTGGTGATACATGGCGTAATCTTGACGTCGAATTTTCCATCACTATTCGCAGCAGTTCTGGTCGTGTTTTGATAATAATTTGTCGAATGTTGGATCTCAATTTTTCAATGGTCTCTGACTTATCAGCGTATGGACAAGTGACATCACATACCCCGACCAAAATAGTCCAGCGGTGTTAAATTAGACGAACGCGGCGGCCAGTTGACAGGTCATTTTCTCGATATTAATGTTTTAAACGTTTCTTTCAGTAAATTATTGTATCGTGCAATGTAAAGAATAAGGCTCCTTCTTGTTGGAACATCATGTCTCTGATGTCGATACCATCTATTAGGGGTTAAAAAAAAAAATTAGTAATCATGTGTCTATTTACCAGCATCATTTTTGAACACATATAGTTCGATGATTCCTTTGCCCCACAAAGCACACCCATGGCTCGTGAATTATCTTCATTCTGTCGGCAGTTTCTTGTAAGTAATTATTGATGTTCGAGTGATGTAATTTGGATAAGAGTTGGACACATAAAGCTGAGATCTTGATCTTGTCGCGTCGCTTTCTCGAATATTTTGCTTCTAAACGTGATGCTGGTAAATTTTATCGCCTTGTTTTGAATTATTTGTATATCCGTTATTTTGGTTTTGTTCACAGGATAGATAGTCTCCATACAGAAACCCCATAGATTAAATTTCTATGTAAAAGCGCATAAAATATCATTCTTCTTACGTTATCATTTATGTAATTAGCAATTTTTTTAGGAAACCCCTGGAGAGCCCTCTTTCAACAGCATCAGATCAAATGTTGAATTTCATTTTTCTATAAAAAATAATGCCAAAATACACAAATGAGTCAACTTGCTTTATCCGATAACCATTACCATAGATATTAGAATCAGACTCTTGTAAAACAACATATATTTCGTTTTTCTGATATTTAAAGCAAGTCTGTTGTTTTTTAACCAGTTAGATCACATGACCATATCTGTATTTATTGCTGCTTCCATAGTACCACTATAGAGGTCTCACACATAGTACCATAGTACCACTATAGAGGTCTCACACAGTAAGGCTATGTCATCTGCAAATTAATACGGTGTTGATGACAATCAGAAATAATAAAGGTCCGGGGATGCTGCCTCGCGAAAATCCATTGCAACGCACGCCATCAAAGCAATACCTTTTAATTTTTTGATTAATACAGCTATGTTAACTAAATCGAAGGCCTTTGGCAGGTCAAGAAACTTTTCAGCGGTTTTATATATCCGAAAAATGCTGGATTGATTGGCTGAAAACAAATCCTACAGTGCAAGGGCTAAAGAACAAGTTAGCTTTGAAGTTGAGATTTAAAGGCTGATTCAATGATTTTTGATATAACTGAACAAATAGCAATCGAGCAGCGATAATTGGATATATTTTATTTTCGCAGACTCATTTTAATTTTATCTGTTGAAAAACCGATGGAAAATTTATTTTATTCTAAATTATGATATATGTATTCCAACATCTGATTAACTAATGATTAAGTTTAAAAATACCATCAAACTTATTATTTTAGGTGCATTGAATATACAGTTAACGGGACCATATTCAAAAAACAAACACAAAAACATGCGATGAGTCTTATAGACTCTCTATATATTTTAAATGTAAACAAGGAAGTTTTAGCGAATTTACACATAGAGGTCGGACAAACAATTCGGTCGGACGGTCGATTTTAACTCCACATGGAATCCGAAAATGTCGGTCGCTAAATGACGTCACAGGAAAGTATACATTAAAAAAGTGACATTTGGCTTGGAGAAAAAATAATTATGTCAAGATTAGAGTAAGGAAACCAACAGACGACATTGATATTCGTTGTTTCATCGGTTTGTTGATTAACGCTTGTGTCAACAAACAATGAGTTTCGGATCTACGAGAATTTTGGCATTCCTTGCTTGGTAGTTTTTGTTTAGAGCAAGCATGACATGTAATAGATTCATGCTTCTTTTTTTCAATACTTGAGATTTGTTGGTGAATAAACCAGATCACTCAATCACGATGATTCCTTCAATCGAGACAAATTTGCCCCATTTCGTGAAAATTGTTACACAGTAAACACAAATTTGGTAAATTTGATACATTTCTAGCAGCTATTACCGTTTCGTGGCAGGATTTTAAACAGTTCATTCCTTCTAAACCGGCCAAATATGGAATGATAATCTGGTGGATTTTTGATAGTGCAAATAGCTAACTATTGAAAGAAGTACATTATTTAGAAAAGGAGGGACTTCAAAGAGGAGCAAATTTGGCATCGAATATTGTATATGAACTTTGCACACCATTTTTCAACAGCCATAAGAACGTGGCATTTGACAACTTTAGTTTTAGATTGAATTTTAGTTTATTACCAAAAATTTACATATGAGTCCGTGCTAAACTAACCCATGCTGATTAGGGTTAAGTACTGTATAAGTTATATAAATATTTAAGTTATCAAAATTCTTATTCCTATAAGTAATTACATTTGGGGTTAGGATATTTTGATCAGCAATGTTCTTTTTTGCGGACCAAAATATTTCATTCTCTTACCCAAACGAATCCTATTTAAGTTTTTGATTTTTCTTTTCCTTTGCTCTAGCAAGTAAAAATAGCGAAGTTCTCTTTAGTTCGTGATTGACATAATTATAATGGACGATGCTCAATTTGTTGGTTATCAAGAATTTCAGTGCTCGATTGCATCAATTTTCCGATGTTTTTTAATGAAATTTACTTGAGCGGTAGCTTATTGATGACAGTAATAATCCGGTGAATACTTCCAAATGTTTTTTTATTAGGATTTGGCTTGGTAGATTTTAATTATGTTATTTTCTTTAATTTTAGCTCCAACTTTCGAACTAAGAGTAGTGTCAATTCAGTAAGATTTTCTTCGGGTGTTTTCTGTATACCTAATTGTGCTCAATAAAGTTTGACCTAAAATTGATATAATCAAAATGTAAAGTTAATTTTCTATTTTCATTTCTTAATTCGTTGACATTACGTTTCCAGAACCCACTGAAGATGAAGATTCATTTTGTCATAATTATTGGTTGATTAGCCACTTTTTTACACGTCATGTTAGAACAAGCTACACCATTTGTTCACTATGAGCACTATAAGCCACGAAATTACTATCATTGATCTTTGCATATTGCTTATGAAAATGTGTTTTACA
Organism: Tipula confusa; assembly: GCA_963556175.1. Classification (NCBI taxonomy): domain Eukaryota; kingdom Metazoa; phylum Arthropoda; class Insecta; order Diptera; family Tipulidae; genus Tipula; species Tipula confusa. Next base: position 67,982,179 of record OY744476.1, read on the forward strand.
TTTAGAAGTGTAGGGTTTATAAACTACACTTCTTTCTTTAATTAGAATCTCAATTATTTCTTTGCACGAGCCGTACGTTTTATCAGTATTGGTTGCCGCCATGATGTTTTTTTTACTCATTCATAGAATTGGCGGCGCGAACGATGGTCATATGGTTTTAATTCCTGACCAAGCTGAATCTTGTCCAAGATTCTAACGTAAGATTCTAAACCAAGATTCTAACGCAAAATTTTCCATAATGATGTTGGATCAAGTCCTAATTGTTGTGCACGATGACGAATTGATTCATTTCCATTTTCTTCTTTTCTACGCACTACTGCTTTCACCGCCTGCTCGAGACGCGCCATATGGTGTCTTACGGGACGCGTATTATTATTTAGTATAAACGTGGTGCGAAAGCGATTTAAAGTTAATTGTAATACTCGTAACTGCTCGTAAACTTCTAGAGTAATGATGGATCCCTTGTTCCTTTATTCTGATCGACATCATGCTGGTAACATCATACAAAGCAAAAATCAAAAAACATCGCAGATTTAAAAGTTATAGTCCTGTTGTATTAATAATATTTTACAACTTTACAGCTATTTTTCGAATTTCGGATTAAGTCTTTCTACCGTATACTACCTGACTGTGCTTTTAAAAGTTTTATTTGTGACATAATTAAACAAAACTTTTGAAAATGATTAGAACATATGGTTTCCCAAATCTGACAGGTTCGCTCTTGAATTTTAAAAAGTTTTTTGTTTTCAAATTTTTCGTCCTGGTCATAAATTGTTGATTATACCTTGGAGACATCTTTTTGGAACCGCTTTATAGTCGAACGTTTTTCCAAAAATTTACCAGGTGCAGAATATTCGGTTGTTATATGGTTCAATCTCAATGACACCGCACCGCTCTGTTTCGTTAAAATGTCAAAGTAAAAAAATGAATAGCCCCATATAATTTATCTGAGAAATATAAAAAGGTAATCACAATGAACGGCGCGACGTGTTGCGGAAGGAAACGATAGATACACTTTTTACTTTTCGGGCAACATAACCTTAAAATTCAGTTGACAACTAAATCTTTTTTTTAATTTTTCGCGTCAAGTAAAATACTTTAAAACTAAAATTAATTCGATAAAAATAAAACATGATTTTGAAAAATTTAAAATTGAAAAATCCGAAAAGTCAGCAACACACGGTGAGAAACGGTGCGGTGACACCTGTCATTGAGATTGAACCTTTACACTTCATGAAATTTGTTGGCCTTTTTGTTTAACCTACATTATGATCCCCAAATCGTTTTCTAGTATTGCTTTGATTTGCGTTTAGCAGTGAGATTTCTCCGTATCTGCATCTTTTCAATTAACTCCTTACGGTTTTGTAAGAAATGCGGGTAGAGTCGCAGAGTAAATAATTAATGGATTTCATTAAAGTGTAATATTTAAAATTTAGTGGTTAGTCGTACTATCGAATTTCGTTAGGTTTATTATCATCTGGTCAGATATTTTAGCACTTCATGATGGAAGCAGCTTTTGATGATGTTTTGTATGGTTTGGCTAACATCGACTTTTATTGTTGTTGCTTTCGGACTATTGACCAAGTTGCCGTTCGACCGTTATAATATAAATGAAACGTGTCTTCTCGCAACTTAAGAGGTAATTTAAATTCACAAAATAATTTATGTAATGTAATTAAAGTTATTGTGAAGTATATGCTTAACGTTGTAATCAATTACTATAGGCTTATGCTGGCTCATTTTCAAATCAACAATCTGTTTCATAATTAATGATGCCTGGCTTGATCATACTGGATGTCGGTGAGCTCTGACTTATTTTTTTAACTTAATTTTATTCGTCTTATCTAGCATTCCAACCATGTAGTCTCCGCCTAGGATAACCAAATATTTTACGAGTCATATTAATTCCTCCGACCACGCTGGCCTTCGAATATGACTAATTGATAAAAATCAAGCAGCATGTGTTTTTCTATGTTGTCTACGTACCCGTACAAGCATGAAAAGAAAAAAAAATTCAATGATTAAATTGTTTATCGGTCATATATTTTCCAATAAATCAATTAATAAATTACCTTAGGTTTTTTGATCAATTATATATTTTTTATTATGACATTGAATTGGGCTGTAAATGTAAAAGAATTATTCGTTATAAATATAAATAAAAAAAAAACAAATTTTGTACCAACTATTTTTAGAAATCGCATATAAATTTTAATTAAAGTTATGTAGGTAGGTATATTTGCGGGGATTAAACATATTGTGCACGTACACGTATAAATCGCGAATCGAATCTATACTTATTTGCTATAGTCGTATAATAAATCAAATCAATCATTTTTAAAAGAAATTTTTTAGTTTTTTCAATGTAAAGAGTTTTCCATTTAGGCTGAAAAATGCTTATAACTAATATTGATGTTCAAATGACATTGAATGACTTTTAAACAAGTTTATCATCCAAGTAGGAAAGTTGTTTCTTGCTATCTTAATTAATTCACATTTGTTGGGATAAAGCCCAATAGTTAGTCCCAAAGATAAATATTATTATTTATTTAAATAAAATTTTGCTATAATACGGTATTATTTTGGTTTGCAATCACTAGATTCATTGGTTTGGTTCTTTGTAGGCATGTCTTATTGCCATCTGACAGTCCAGTACACGACGCATCTCGGTATTCTTATGTTGTTGAAGGCGTGAATCTTGTTTGGCAACATAAGCTGCAATTACTTCATTGATGTCTTTCATCTTTAAGTCTCGGTGCAGGTGGTCATTTTCAATATACCACGGGGCAATTAAGAAGGTTTTTTCGGATTAAAATTTTTTTATTGCCTCTTTTAACTCACGGAGCGTTACAGTTTATTAAATCTCATTTGATCTGTGAACACAATTAACAATTTCAATCTCAGATTGTCTGGGTGTGGTTGAAATGTTTCTACGAGGTGTCTCGCAAACAGGTCCGCTTTTTGCTGACTGCTGCGAGCCCAGGTAACTTTATCATTTGTAATAGGTGCTGTCAACTTTTTAGTCTCTTGATCGATTTTGTTGCTTTCCATAGGGAGTATTCAGTTTCTTTTCGACCAGTAAGTGAAAATAAATATGATTCTATTGCTTCATTTTTAACTTTCCTGATAAGAGATTTCAGTTTTTTATATAGGTTATTCCGCTGCAATTTTATTTGCTGCAATTCGATGTATTTGCCAGAACTTACGTGCTTTACGTTTCTTAGCGACCAGTTACTTCAAGTGGATACTTTTTACCTCTGATATTGTTTATAGGTCCGAGTGGAGTGCTCTGCCACGCTTCTTGTTGTCAACCTCCTCTTCACTGTGGATTTTCTTATTGGCACTTGAAAATTGATAGTTTTATTGATCAACTCACGAAAAAGGTTCCAATTGGTATTCTTGTTGTAAAATCTTGGCGATTATTCTTTTTTAATAATAGTTTAGCTTAATGTTATAATATCAGGAGAGTGATGTGATGTAAGCTCCGCATTGTTTTCCATTCATTTGTAGTGGTCGGATATTCCTTTTGTTTCATTGAAATCTATAAGATCAGGAGTTTTGTTTAAATCTGGTGGCCAGTAAGTAGTTGCGCCACCATTGGATTGAAAGTTGCATTTTTATTTTTTGGCTGCTTTAAATGGTTCTCAATAATGAACCATCGTCCCAAGAAGTGAAAAAGTTCTTAGAATTCTTTTTTTAAGTTATAGTGCGATGGACAGTATATAGATGAGATATACATTACATCTTTGTTCTTAGTTTGAATTGTAATTATTGTCACTTGCATGGACTCAGTTTCAAGGATTCAGTTCTTCATGGTGTTTTATATTATCTCTAATGAAAATGGTTTAATAGCATGGAGATACTGTACTCACGTATTTTGCAATATGAAGATCTAATAAAGTGGCTTTTAGGGATTAAACATATGTCAGGTTTTTGCGTGTTAAGGAATACTTCTATAGCTAAGGAATATGATGGACTAGCTCATTTGCATCCCATATTACTATTCTCATCGTTTCAAAATTAATTTTTATTTTTATTCTTTTTAGAATACTCCGATGACAGAGTTTTATTTCAGGTTGCTTGTCAAGTTTTTTTATTTAAAGCATCTACCGTTTTGATGAGATCTTTTTGAACTTGCCCAGTATTATTTACCTCGTAGATTGTATATTGTCCCTTATTAATTGGTTGGTTGGTTGTCCAAGGGTTTCTTTGATTTTGCTCAGAATTCCTTCCATGGTTTCAAATTTTTTGCAATTCTGTAGCAACTTTACAACCCCGGTAATTTGCAGGCTATTACCTTTTACAATTGATGCATGTTGCAGCAGTGTTTTTTTCTAATGTACACTTGCTTGTAATTTCATTGCCATCACATTTGACACATCTTTGCCTGCAATATTTCTGGGTATGATTCTAACTATGATTCAATGTTTTCACAGGTATGGAATAGCACTCAAGCTATAACCTTAAGTGGTCTAGCTTGCTTATCTTCATAAGTATACCATTGAAACTTATCAGCGTTAAGTTTAATGGTTGGTGCACGATATTTTTCTGAGACAGCTACAATTACCTTTTAGACATCGTTGTTTAATGCTACTAGCTTGTAATCCTTATCCGTGATAGTTTCCATGAAGGCAATGATAGTAGGGTAGTCTTTAACACCAATTATATTAATAGGCGATGGCTAGATAAATCTTCTGTGGTTTAGGATCTTTATTGCACTAAGTTGTTGCATTACCTGATACAGCTGGCCGGGTTACTTGATCAATATTGTATGGTTGCTTTTGGTTTTCACTATGCTGAATTTTTCCTGCTTGTCCAATATATTCTGGCGATGATTCTACTTTTATTTTCTTTGTGGACTTGCTTTTTTCAATCTCCAAGCAGTTTCTCATGGTGATTCGTTTTCGTCAGTGGGATATTCGATGTTATCCTTATTGTTCAGATTTCAACCAGCTTGAACTATGCGTTTCAGTTCTTCATTTTTATTTTTTGATAAGTTAACTTCGTTATTCAGCTTTGACACCATTTCTTTTAGATTCTTTAGATTTACATAAAGATTCCTGTTTTCACTCTATGAGGTAGTTTTATCTTTACTCTCTTTTCTGAATGGATACGAAATAATCTTTCAAAAATTCTCTATCGCATTGGCTTTTTTAATTCTTGGAGATCCCAATATTTTGTTACCCCTCAAAAATGGGTTCTCATTTTCCCTTGTATAATTTACAATTACTGCAGCCAAATTTGCCACAGCCTGCTTGCGCACTGTCTCCAGACGCCGGCATTGTATCTCTGTTCCCTGCACCATACGTTTTTTACTTGCTTATTTTCTCCATTTTGTTCTGGGTTTTCCACCCATATACCGATGACAAAAGTAAATTTGCCCATGCATTCAGTCATGCGCTCTTCATCTCCAGTTACGATGCCTGGGTTATTCCGTTAGGAATTAGCCAATCAGTGCCTACCATGCCGATCAGTGGTTACACTTTTGGCGTTACCCACGATGCAGCGAGATGAGCTTGTACAACCGATGCACCCCTAAAAAACGTATTACTTGTAAAAGTTTGTATGTGACTTATTCAAAACTGCTTTTTTCCTCTATTTCCATCTGACTCTATTGGGAAAAAGTGCTTTTATTTCCACCCATTATTTGCCAAGTTCTTTTGCTTCTGTCTTTACTTTTCTCTTGCGGGTTCCAGTCCAATGATGTGTTATTGCACTTGGGGGTTTTCTTAATGCATGATGCATCTCCATTTCTGTTTCTCTAGATATTTCGGTCTAAATGTCTACATGGTCTCCGAATTGCAGTTCGGTAAAAAATGATTATAATACGATATTTTTATTTGTGTTGAGGGGAAGGTACCTGGCCAGTTTTTAAATTCACTTAGATATCCTTTTTTGGGGATCGTAATTGTCAAACATTCGAACCATTTTTGTGGTTTATGTCAGATTTTTATGCTTTTTGTATTAATGATGTTTACAAGTTGTCGATGTATTGACTTTCAATATTTCGATGGTTATGCTGTCTATTCAAGCAGTTTGATTGATCTTTATTTTCCCTATGACACCTTTAACATCCTGTCCTGTTGGTAAATAGATCTGAGTTCTTTCGCTATTGGTGCCGAAACTAAAGTTACTATGCGCTTCTATGAAACTAAAGTTACTATCCCTATAGATGGTATGTTGGTAATTTGGCTAGTGACGCAATAACCCAAATATAAATATATATTTGCATTTTAGGTCTTTGTTGTTGGGCTTCAGGATATAATTGTATAAAAGTCTAAAAGCTGTTTTATAATTAATTTCTGAAGAATCTCGTCTTCAAAAGATTCAGCAGTAAGCTTTTGTGTCATTTTTGAATTCTATTTTTCAGGTTGAAATTTCTTAGTTCATTGAGCTAAAATAAAATTGGTCATTTAAGCAATTTCTGCCACAATATTCTAAATCATTCCTTTGTTTTAATGGTTGTTTACTGTTTTGTAGATGCATAATTCATCATATGTTAATTTTAACCTTTGGCACGTGCGTTACACATTGTTTTTATTGTTAGATAATGCCAAAATGAAATGTCAAAGATCGCGTGCTCCATTTGGAAAATTCTTTATATACTCGTATGTTGTGTCTATAATCTATACGAGGCCTAAAATCTCAAAAAGAAATTAATCTTATCATAACTGAAAAAAAATAAATTTCGTATACTGTTTGAAGTTGATGATAGTATGGGTGGTGGAAACGGATAAAATATTTACGAAGATAACGCTTTAACTAACCGCACATGATACGACGAAATAGAGATAAGTTTCATTTCACAGATTAATGTTTTTTCTTATAATTTTGATATTTTTGGGATACAAACACTAATAACGTTAAGGAAGGCGGTTTTCATCCCTTGTTTTCATGTTTGCATTTAATTTATATATACATCATATATACGAATATAATGTTTTATACTCGAATAGGTTACCCTCTGCCGTAAACCAAATAAAATAATTAAAAAATCTTAATTTGTCAGTCAAACTGATTAATAGGTTTTCCATTACAACAGTTACAGTGATTGGGACATTTATTTTATTTTTCTGGTTGGCAATATACTTATACCTATACACATAATGACAAAAGTAAATGGTTAGAGGATATTTATTTCGTCGTTCGTATATATATGATAAGATTGTTGTTTGAATGTTTACGATGCTGTTAAATTTGATATGCTGAAAATGACACAATTAGGTGTTATTATAATATTATGTGTATATGTCTTAAGATCGGGGGCGTAGTAGTTCTTTACCTATTATAGCTTATAATAAGTGGATAGTAAGACATATCTAGAATGGACCAGGATTAAAAAAATGGTTTGATTGATTGGTTAATTGGACTGTAGGGCCAAGCTCTAGAGTCTAGACCAATCTCTCGAATAATGCTGGCCCCAGTCCTACAACAGTTTTACATTAAACAATAGGTAAGTAAGGGAATGGTATTATTTAAATACATCCATAGGTTTGCAGACGCAGCAGCATTCACATAAACCAACAAACACGTATATTTATGAATATTTATGTGTACGTACATATATATTGAGTGATGCAAATGTAAGTACGTATAGGTCCACCTACCCACACACATATGTCCGTATAGATAAAAAACTATCCGGTGACCGACTCCTTGACGATTGTACGGCATATGACAACACAACTGTATAAACTACCTGCACTGCCTCTTTGCAAAAGTATCAGGATATTTCCTTAAATATCAATTATCAATTAATAAATTATACAAATTATTATTATTTTAAAGTAAATAAGATTACAACTTTTTATTCTACTTGAATGTATCACTTCTTAAGAGTACCACCAACGAACGTGGAACAGAGTTATCGTTTACTTATAGTCATTTGTTTAGAACCACGCATATTGACATAAATAATCGGCTTTACCTGTGCATTCAACTACCTCCTTCTAAATTAAGGGTGATACTGTTCTAAAACAATCTGATTAAAATAATAATTAATCTAACCAAACTCCAATGTAAGTCAATATCCAAAAATTTCTATCAAAACCAAATATATTAAAATTGTATGTTATTAATATCTCAAAGCCGTAAGCTAAAACAAATTAAATTTAGTTATCATCTGACATTTTTACTGTCACTAAGTAGTTTTAGGAATTAAAAAATATTAAAAATTAAAAAAATGAAATTTGAAAGATTAAATAAATCAACTCTGATCTCTTAAAAAATGCGTGAGTCCCAAATCCCCAATGCACACAAAATACTAAAATTAAAAGAAACAACCGTTAAACTGACAAAATAGTCAGTGTAATTACAAGAAAATCTAATAGATTTTATCTACTAATCCACTTAGGTGCATTATTGCTAACACTATTCTTATATGATGTTCTAAAGTGAAGCTTTTTTTTCGTTGAACTGAACCTCGGTTATATTAGTTTTTGGTCCCATTGACCTTTTTTTTATAAAATTAACAGAACCTCTAAAACAAAATAATTGATGGCTCTATAAATTTATTGCATATCAAAGTTAAAATAATACACAAATAAAATCTTATTAAAAAATCTTTTTTCTAGAATTACCCTTGTTGCAATATTCAAAACAATTAATTTTTAATAATAAAAGATGGATTACATTCTATAAGTCTACTGTCACTAATGCAACTTTCCCCGAATTGCAGAAAACTATGTAAGAAATATCAGAAAATCTGAGAGGTAATGAAATTTCACATCAGTTGCTTCAAAATGATGTTGATAAAATGAGAACCGATTTAAAATTGACTATAGGATCTAATATTATTTTTGAGTCTCGGCTAATGATTGTTCAAAATGAATTTAGATGTATACAAAATAAAAGTGATTGAAATGTACATTAAGAGGAAAGTCAATTAATTATACGAACTCTTAAGTTTCTTCTTTTCTCCTGCGCAAAATTCTATTAAACATTCGAGTTCATCCGATGCTAGTTTAGGATCTGTTGATGCAACTATAGCACTGGATTTTACATCAGGCTTTAAATCTGCTCAACCCGTATTACTTTAAGCTGAGTTAAATATTATTAATTTGTCTTAAGTTGACAATCAACCTAATAATTTAATCAGTGATACTAATAAAAAGATCACCCCAATCCATCAAATTTTAGAGATAATCCAAAGTAATAGAACGCCAATTCCCCTGTTCTAAAAATGAAGTACATAGAACGGGATAACGGGCCATTTATTAAACGAGTAAAGTTTAATTATCAACTTACCAGAATTATTTTTGGGTGCCAGGTCGTTGCCGATTTTTGAAATTCTAAAACGGTTGGTTCTCAATTTTGGCTTCATTTATCCAGATTTAGTCTTTCAACTATACTGAAGATGATATTTTGGGTATCGCGAAAAATTGTGTGGGTATTTTAAATACATTTGCTTTAAATTGGGTATAAATAACCAACTTCGCGTAAAAGCTCCAAATACAGAAACATGGCTTCCATAACCGAAATGTCTATCCAGTGGCTTCAATTGTTACGTAAATACTATTTACGTAAAATTCATGATATAGATTTTTAGTAATTATTTTAATTTTCATTATTTTTTTTTATTAAATAATTTAAATCATATTTAGGGATACAAAATTATATGCGAGCTTATATGAATTTTGTTACGTAAAATGTATGTTAACTTATTAAATACCGCGTTTTGACAATACAAAACCATACGTTTTTTACAGGCCACTGGCCGGAATAAATATTCTGGCTTCTAAATAATTATAATAAGACGGGTTTAAAAAGTGATTGCTGGCCCGTACCGTATCAACATTCTGGCTCCATTAGATTCGATCCCAAGCTTGTTATTCGTATTATTCTAAACAGCTCGAAGAAGACATGCCGTTCTCTACCCCGAAGAGCTATCGACTCCAACAGCGTTCTCTGTGCCTGCCAAAACACGGCTCTTCTCTCAGAGATCGCCATTCGTTTAGGATCGGCCGCAGAACGTGACCGAGCCAGCGTACTCATTGTCATTTTATTTTATGAACGAGATCAGGAATTTTCATTAAATTTCTGTTCTCGTGGTTGATTCGTTAAATAAGGCGTATAATAAGCCGTATAGTAAGCCGTTTCCAACATTACCCAAGAGGTAGGCTTCAATGCGTTTTTTTAATGAGGTTCCCCAAAAAATTAGGCCTAATCCCCGTTTTTTAAATTAGATTTAGACTTCAAATTAAATAAATATCTAATTTTAAAACAATATCACAAAAATTTAATAGCCTTATATATTTTGTAATCAAAGTTAAATTAAAATAAATAAAAATTAACAGCAATTTAATTCACAGCCAAAAAATGAATAATTAAAAAAATAATAAAAAATATAACTTTGAAACAAATTTAGACCATCAAACAAAAAAAAATATAATATATAATTTTAAAAGTAAATAAATAAAATTAATCATAAATAAAAATTCAGCCTTTTGAAAACCCTAAAATAAAAAAAAAATTCAACTTAACAATAAACCAGCCCACCCTATTTATGATCGCTAAAGTTTATGATTGGTAAATATATTTAGCTATTTATTTAAAGTTTTATTTGAATTTTGAAAAGTTTGAAGTTTACGTTTTTTATCGGACTCTACGTTATTGTTCTCTTGTTTTGAAAAATTATTAAGTAAAATATTTAAAAAAATTGACAAAATTGTATAATAAATATTTTTGTGAGTTTTACCGCAAGTGCAAGAGTCATCAAAATCAATTGTTAAATCATCCATCATGAGGGATTGGACGGTTAAAAAAGACAAACATTTTTTATGATTTAAAGCAGAATTTAAAAAAATTAATTTAAATGAATTATTATTACAAATATAATTGAAAACCGCACCCATATGAATTAATATAACTAAAACTATTTCTGTAGGGTCGCTTAAGCCACCTTTATTAAGCATATTAAAGTAATCTTCATCAGAAGCGACACCCTTTCCAATTCTAATTAATTTCTGGCACTCTATACATGAAACTTGTTTAGAAATGGAATGGGCCGCATATCCACAGATATAAAGTGCCGTGGAACGATCAAATTTCTTCTCATATTCCTTCAAATAATTTGATCTAAATAATTCCGCAAACTGCTTAGTATCAACTGAAAAGAAATTATATTGCTCTGATTTTGATAATTCGTAGTTAATTGTCTCAGACTTTATACAATTTTTCAGCCTTAACTTTATTTCTGATTCGATTACTTCAGTATACGAAACGTGAAAAGTGCACCCGCTTAATCGGCGATACCAAGAAAATCTTCTTTCAAGGTTATCAGTTTGGAATTTACCGAACATTACGTAATCAACATCATTGATATAAGTGTTGGCAATTTCCAGCAGAACACTTACACTTTGATGGATTGCTTTAAAAGTAGTCATGGTTAAACCACTTTGAAAGATGTCGGTAGTCATTCACTTTTCTATTCAGGATAACAAATTTTTAAGGAACAAAATGCCTGCATCATCTAACGTATAGATATAGGCAATCGGTGCGGCTCGCGTTTCTTTATACCTTCAACCACTGATTTGCAATTAACAATATTCCACTAACGTTTTATAATTTTAAGAAACTCTACAGTGCCTTCGACTTCTTTAAGATCGCTAGTTGTTTCAAGTGCGACAATTGTAGACTCATGAAAAACATTTGCAACACACTGCACATTCTGCCGTTCAATTGTACTGGCCGATTTCTAATACCGATTTCTTATTTAATATATACGCTTTTCTTACTAGTTGCGCTGTTCTTCATTTTTATATAGATCGCGAATATCTTTAAAACATGCAATTTTAATAGATTTATCTTCAAAATCCGGATAGTAAAACGATTTTTCGCCGTCTTTTTTATTGATCCAGTTGTTCCGAATGTTTTTAAAAATATGAACTGATTCATATTTTGATTAATCTTATGGTTATCTGTTACAATTGAAATTACTTCTAAATCTAATGAATGTATTAATTTTAAAATATTTAAAGTTAACTTATGAACATCATCACCTGAAGGGTTACTTACTGGATGTAAGGCAACTATTTCTTTGGAATTACCAAACGCGGAACTAACTAAAAATGCAATTACCGTTTTTGCGACGTTTGAATTATTCTGGGCATAGTCAGTTATTTTTTGAGATTTATAGGTTTTTTGCGCCTTTAAATAAATTCCATCTATTTGAATTATGACTTTGCGTTGCATATGCTTTAAATGTTCGGCTTGCTTAAAGAGATAACTTTTATTACCTTCAAAATTTGTAGGGCTTACGTTTTGATGGCCTGATAGTCGCTGTAGAGTACTTTTACTTGGATAAATTAAAAAATGTTGATCTCTAATTAGATGGTAAGTTACGGGTGATTGAAGATATATTAAAAACGACTTGACTAGGGTATTTTCCGAATACCGTTTTTTACCAATCATAAGGTTTAGCTGATCATTAATCATTTTAAGTGCCCCTATATATTTAAATTCAATTTCACTTGCAACAATTAACAATTCAGCAATTTTCTAACATATTTCATTTAAAAGTTCCCCTTTTCTAACAGCGGGGGACTTTTCGGACGTTCTTTAAAAAAGAATTGGAACGCGCGTTTAAATTGAGACCAACACTGATATTGTTGATCAGATTTTTGTATAAATACTGACTCACGATAAAAATTAAAAATCTTTATTTACTCGTATATATTGAGAAATGGTAAAGTTTTTTAAGTTAATTTTATAAATAAAAGCTTCTTCAACATTGAGTTTGATTTCAACATCCAAATCGCTTTCGTGGCTAGTCAAAAGAGATTTAAAGTTATCAAATGACCCGATTAAATCAGCTTTCATTTTAAAATGATCATCCTTCAATACAGTTTCATGAGATCTAGCCAAAACCTCACGTTCCCTATCTGACGGGCATTTTATGATATTCGGCTTGGATTTTGAATAATATGTCGGTCAATCTAGGAAAATATTAGGAACTACATTAGGTATTAACTGCGGACATTTCAAAGGAATTATTAAGCTCCCGTGCTTATTTTCAAATTTAATTTCATTTACGTTAAAATATTTTATACATACAAATGAGAATTTTCTCGGTACAAAATCTTTACGTGGAATTGCGTTTAACAAAACCAGTCGTTTGAGTTTACACTGCGGAAAACTAAAAAAAGACACGTGCCCTTGTTCGCTTTTAGAAGAATTGGACATGCATCCCGGCACACAACAAGTTTTGGGCATCTTAAAATCTAAACACTAACACACAATAATTATTTACACAAATTATTTAAAATATATTTGGGCAAATATAATCAACCTTAAGAATTTAATAACCGCGGTGATTTTACTAAAACTGTGAATTTATAATGAAGTAATTTTATTTTAATTAATATATATGTATGTATTAATACTTATATTTACCCAACTGTATTTTAATTTAATTAATTTAAATTCATGCAACTTACTACATGTATTTACCCGCCTAAATTTTTATAATATGTGCTGTCACAACAAAACATTCGAATTACACGTAAAAACTATACTAAACGTAAATGTACCAACATTGTATTATTAAATCAAAAAACGGACGAATCAAACACCTCGCACAAAACCAACACAAATGTATATACAAGCCATGAAGTTGCGATACTCATGCCAAAAAGTGACTACTATACCTAAGTATTAGTGTTGTGACGTAGTATAATTTGTATATACTTTTATTATATACTTTGATGTAAATAAAAAATGAATACGAATGATGGAACAACAGTATGTTGCGCTCTTTAAGACAAAGCAAAAAACAAATTTATTATTTAACGAGAGAGAGAAGTATTGTTATTATTATTTACTTCATTATATACTATACTATATACTAATAATTTAGAGCAGAGTGGACAGTCGCAAAATATAACTTTTGTTTCGTTTTTTTTGTAGAAATGTTATGTACTTTGAATTTAGAGGAGTATGGACAGTGCGAAATATAATTTTTTGTTTCGATTTTTACTGTAGCCAAATTCACTAACACATACACCCAATAGTAGTCATAATATGTTTTACTTAGACAAGCTTCATGGCTTGTATAATATACAATAGTGTTGGTTTTGCCTCGCAGCATTGTATAATTGTATATGTAAAACCAAAAGTTAAAAATTATCTTTATGGAAATTTCAATGCGCAAGAGTTAAGTTATACAAAACGCTAATGTACATTTGGTATAGTTTTTTAAAAATTATGAATGAAAAATCAAATTCCTCGATTTTTTTTTTGAAATGCCAAATACTAATTAATTTAATATGAAACATGTACAAACAAATTTATCAATATTCAAAAACAGTTTTGGCATGTGATTTTCATAGAAGGTCGTAGGGCTGTTACGTTCCTTGTTTTAAAGTTATGTTGAAGTATAATCCGATCCATCCTAAAAATTCATATACAACCAAAATACTACTATGAACGTTTTTGTTTACTATACATTTACTAATACATAGGATCCGCCATTTTTTTCAATTTTATACGGCCTGTACTATAGTGGTATTGTACAAATTATACTACGTCACAACACTTATTCTTAAGGAATAGTAGTCACTTTTTTGCATAAGTATCGCAACTTCATGGCTTGTATATACATTTGTGTTGGTTTTGTTGGTTACAAAAAGATAAAACTTTTCATCTTGTAAAAAACAAGATTTTTATAACAGTTTTGGGTTTGAATCTCGGGTTTCATCTTTTTATTTTTATAAGAAATTTTTTCTCGGTTTGGCTTGCATAATTTTTCAATCTAGTGTCTCGGTTTTTTTCAAGTTGACAAATTTGTTGAATGTAAATTGGCTATCAAACTCGATATCTTGTCTTAAAGAGATTCAGGATTGTCAGTATTATTTCAATCTAAATTTGGCAATAGAGGCGACTGTGCACTATTTGTGTAAGGGAACCAACTGATTATTCTTTCAAGTAAAATTTCATTGATCATCAAAAAAAAATTAATTGAAATTTGTTTTACAAGAGAAAAGGCTTCGGTCTTTAAGCCAAAAAAGTTAATCTAAAAAGTATCAAAAATAAAATTAAAGATCGTATAATTCCAAAAAGCGCTAACACATGCTAACATATTCCTAACATTAATAAACATTAGAAGAACTGTTATTTATAGCAAACCCTTAATTTTGACTCCGAAGCCAACCTGGAATCAGACAACACTTGATTAAGCAATATGTCTTCTACATATGTCCCTCATACTCTAAAAAATTGCATTATCATTTGGGCCAGATGACAATCGATTTCCAATGCAAAACATTATATTTTATGCTGACTTACAAAATCATTTCGTTTTTTCTTATCTTGAAATATAAGTTATGTTTAGTTAGGCTGAGTAAAAAAACACCAACATTCTCATTTTCTCTCTTTGTCAAGGCTTAATGAGCATATGCATAATCCAATACAATTATATTTTACAATAGCCATTTTATATCGGGAAAATGTAATGTAAGTGAAACCGAGCATTACACAAACGAATAGTAAGAGTTCATAATGAATATGGAATCCCAAGTCAGTGTCTCTTGTTCTTAGAATTAAAACTGCACATCAGATAAACCAGCAATGTGTCAACCGCAAAACCGTACAACAGAAATACTTGACACATTTTTACATGCCAACGATTGTAACACAACACATTTAGGTCAAGTTTTGTTCTCATATATTCTAATAAAGTATACATCCTAGAAAATGTTCAATATTCCTACGGGAATTTACATTATGAAGATGCACAACATTATTATGGTTTTTATTGTAAATTTGTGAAACATAAAATTCGTAGTTATGCTACGTTATGCACTATCATGATTGAAGTTATAGCTATATTTTTTTGTAAGCTAAAAATAAAATTTACGTTATAGACTTTCAATTTTATGTTAACGTATAAAATTCACCAGACATACTTCGAAGAAGGCCAGCACTCATAAAAATTTGACGATAAACTATGATAACATTTAATGTATTCTACATTTATATATATATATATATATATATATATATATATATATATATATATATATATATATATATATATATATATATATATATATATATATATATATATATATATATCAATATATATATCAATATATATATATATATATATATATATATATATATATATATATATATATATATATTTATATATATATATAGTAATATTTTGTACAAGGCATGTTTAAGTTTAAATTATACGATTTTCCGGCAGGCGCCATATTAGGTTGTTATTTGGTTTACGGACGCATTTTGTGTTCATTCGACTTCAAATTATTTTATTGATAAAGTTTCAAAAAACATTTTATTTTAGTACTTCAGGTTCGATATATTTTTATTATTATTTGCCTAATGGCGACTTACAGTTTTAAATAAAATATGATTTCGTTAAATTTTCGGCTATTGTAATGCTCATTGTATAAAATAATTGAAGCATTATACTGATTACGATTTGGTTGGTTTCATTTTTAATCACTGCTAAATATTTTTGGGCCAAGCACTTGTTCCTAATTTTTGTTTTTCATCCTGTGACTGATATTTACAGACAACACTATTTATGTCATTTTGTTGTATATTCATTATTTTCCTGTTGTAAAATGTTTTTTTTTCGAGTTATCTTTCCTCGAAAATTTATACTACTATACCAGGTAAGAAACCAGTCGCCTCTTACATGAGGAACATACGCCTTTTGAAGCCACATCTTCTGGTGATCAGACGCTTTTCGCAAGATTTTATGAGGGAGTGTTATTTAATTGTTCACCTCTCTATCCGCTACCTAAGGCCGTGCCCGATTATCTTGGTCTGAATATTTATTATCTGGTTAAAAATAATCAAAAAACAGATTCCAAAAATACCGGAAAATGTGAAGTACAAAAATTTCCCGTAACAATATGTGGGCTCTCATAATATTTTGGTAAAATGCGGTTTTGCACAATTTTTTATATTTTTTCTTGTGTATTTTCCGATAACAAAAATTCGAAGCCAAAAAATTTATTAATTATTATATTAATAAATAAATTTTTTCAAGATATAAATTTTTTGTTGGTTGTTTTCATGGTAAACAATAAATATTATCTTAAGATTTTTTTTATTTAAGTTATTTTTTATTTTATTTCAATAAATAGTCTCGCTCGTGTTCGATCTGATCAAATAAAATTTCGAAATAAACATAAATCAAATCATCATTACTTAAGATTATTTTTTTGTGGTTTCTCGATTAGGTTTATCGATTTATCTGTCTGTTTTCAATTTTCTTCTTTTTCCATAATTTTTTTTTTTTGCTTTTCATTTTGTATTGTATTGTACGTACGCACTCTTACCGTATGTATTTATTTATGTATGTAGATCTGAAAATGTATAAATTTTATTTACATTTTCTTGCAATTATGGCTTAAATTTTGGTTATTTGTTGTTAGTGTATAGTTCGTAAAGAAAACGAATAAAATAAAGATGTTGGGTTTATATATTATTTTTGGATGTAACAGATGTTAAAAAGATAAATGGGTTTTTAAGGTTTTGGTATATACGTAAAAAAAACAAAGGAAAATAAATAAAATTGATTTTCCATATAAAGATAAAATACAATCGGTAACGTATCTGGCCCGCATCTAATTAATAATGTAAAAATACCGTTAAATCAAAATTACCACGAAACAACGAAACAAATTGAATTTTGCCTTAATATGATATAGTAGTAGTAAAAAGCTTGAAACGCCACCGTTGGCCTATACTGTATCGACAATTTGACATTTTAAAACATGAAGTTTATACCACAATTCGTAAATTTTAATGGATTGGCTTGCTTGATAAATTTAAGTGAGCAAGGTTCCTTTAGATGATATATCTTGTTTTGATTGATTGAGGTGTCTAACATCACCATCGCTTTTATTGCTTATTTTGTTCCACTCATTGCTGAAAAGAGCATTTTACTTATCTGTCCGTTTCTTTGCTTAATGGGAGCTTGGTTCAAGTACGCCTCTCAAACACAATATGTTGCCGGATGTGTATATATCCATTAAAAGATGGGCTTGCATGTCTTTCCGCCTCTTACTATTTTATGACTTGCCACTAATTTGCAATACTTTAAGGAATGCTCGATTTTGTAGACCAACAAAGTCATTGGCTTTAAGCTTGAGGCCAATTATACAATTTTCTAAGATAAATTAAGGTTTATCGCAAAAATTATCTTCCATTATCGTTTTTAATGGAGGGTCTAATAAAACAACATAATATTTAACCAAGATGCCCAATTGTTTATTTAGCAGTTAATCTCGTCTTTTAGCGAGTATTACGTCTTTTAATCGGCTGTAGTAGTCAGTGATTACTAAGAGATAATGCTCTAAAGGAAGAGGACCATTTTCCTCATTTTCATGGGCTCAAGAATATGAACAGACTTAACTAGGATGCAACCATGACTATTGTTCACGTAATCATTTATATCACCTTGTATTTTCGTCCACTATACCTTTCGTCTCATAAGTATTTTCTACTCCTGTATATCCTTAAATTTTAAGCTTTCTGTAAGAGAAACAACTGTTGTTCCTCTTAGTATTACGTTTTCATTAAATCTCCATGATATACATTATAATTTTTTTAATTTTTTTAAATTATTAATTGTAGCTTAGCCCCAAAATCGAGGAATATTGCCTAATAAACTCATACAAAACCTTTTACATACCCATTTGCAATAATTCAGTCATATTTCTAGCATTAATAAGGAAATCGAACTGTTTGACATTTGTTAATCAAAGGTTCAATGTCCTCCACAACCAAACAACTTTCGCATAAATCATCCTCAACCAAACGACGTTTCCTTACACACTCTTTCCAATTGCCATGATTCTATCTCACTCGCTCCATTGTTTGTATTATTACAGTGCCTCGTTTGATTCCTTTAAAAAATGGAGGACAACACAACTCGGAGTACTTTTTGTATTTCTCCCGTCATTTCTCAATAAATTTACTCTCCTATTTTCTCCAAAGATTCATCTGACCCATACGAAGTACGCCTTTAGCATTCAATTCATATTCAATTCATATTCCGCACAATCCCTTTTCGCAATCATATCGGCTCTTTTGTTCCCTTCAATTTGTAATTGAAGGACCACTTCACTCCCACAAGATTTACAAAGTATTCATACACCAGTTCCAAGCTTTAAACCACTCAGAGAGTCAGAGAGTAAAACTATTCTCCTCCTCCCTTCATCCATGGTCAACTTGATACCTTCCAAAATCGCAAATCACTCAGCTTTCATTATACAGGTGTCATCAGCTAGTCACATCATTCTCCTCTTATTTCATTTTGGTCTCCAAAGTTCAAACATACAACAAGATTGCTTGGAGTAATTTTCGGCCCCACTTGTCTAATTTTGGAAAATATTTCCATATTTTCCAAAATTATTGTGGTTCTTTGTGTTTTTTATAAATATTATCTTTCGCACAGTCCCTCGCACGATGATCCAGTCCCTCGTGTAACTAAGAGGTGAATCACCCATATTAGACCCTATAGTGTGTACTGGGGTTGAATTTATCGCTCCCAATACCAACTCTAACACATACGTACTTTCATCAATTTCGAATTAATACCCGCAAATTTAAATTGCTAAATTCTTCCATTAACTGATTTACGCATTTTTGAGCTCGCCTTGATCACTTCCTTTTCCAATGGTGACAAAGCCATCAGCAAATTGTAGAATGTCTAAAAATACCGCCACAATATATTTATTTTCCTTTCTTACATCCCATATACATTTTTCAACACATTTATTAGCCGAGTGATTACGTCGGAACCCGAAATGAAGTTACCGGCAATAAACTATTTTCATTCACAAACCTTTCAATTTTGCCTTCCACCATGCCATTTACAAGTTTTACAAAAACATTTAACATACATATACCTCTGTAGTTTATTGCTCGATTCCTATATTTCTATCTCTCTTAGGAATCCGAACCACTCTGCTTTGCTTTCATTTTTCCGGTATTTCCCCACTCATCCATATTGAGAATTCGAAGCAATGTTTTCTTTGCTTCAAAACCCAACAAAGCAATTATTTTACTCGATCTGTTGGGTTTGTAGATTTTGAAGGATCCAAAATCTTCAAGAACTTCTCCCTTTTAAATTCTACATATATTTCATTCAATCTTTAATCAACATTTGCAGGTAATCCACATTCGTAATTATTACCTATATTATTCATGACATTCGTCATCATTTGTATGAATTGACCACCGATCTTTGGTTCATTTAAAACAAAATTTCGTTTATCTTTCCTTTTCCCTCTCACTCTATTAAATTTGTTCCAAACATCTTTTGTTGTAGACCTGTGTGTCATTGCTGTCATTTCCGTTGTGTATATCGATCTTCGGGTGTTGCAGCAGTTCTGGAAGTAAAAGCTTGCAGGTTTTACTTGATCCCTATTTTAGTTGCAGGTTTTAAATCGTCCATCTCGCTCTTCAAATGTTTCAACAGTTAGACTGGCTGACAGTTGCCGAAATAAATGTATTTATTTCGTACAATATACAAAACATGCAAAATTTTCACTTAATAATTAAAAAAAAAACTTACGAAACATATTTTGAAAATGTTACTTGTATTTTTAATTTATATACGTAATGTACTGCACTGAACATTAACTGCAGTGGAATATATATGTAATTTAGTTAACGGTGTCGAATTCTATTAATATCGATAGATACTCGATAGGTTGGTTATACCACAATATATCCCTATTAGTTGCGGTGGTATCTTAATTGAAAAGATTTTATGGTTTTGGATATTTATATACCAATTGATCCAATATCCAATATGATCGCAAAAGTTTCAACCGTGTGTAGGAAATTTTTTAACGAGCAGCAACGCGGGCTTTCAGATCTGCCGGTAAAATCATTTTTCAATGTTATAGTTGACTCAACATATTTAAAGTGTTCCAGGCTCCTGTAGTCATGGTTAACAGTTTTAAATTTGTCCTGAAGATGCTGCTATAGATATAATCAAGTACTTAGTCTTGTGTTTGTTGATTTTTAGTCCGAATCATTTAGCATTTTGGTCCAGCGGTATGAGCTTATTAATGATATGATTCGGTCTTTGACCGAACAGAATTATATCACTTACATAGCCAAATATTTGCCTAGCTTTATTTAAAACGCATTTCTGAGTCTCAATATAACTGAAAGTCTGTGATTCATTGATCGTTTCAGTGAAAGGTATGACTCTAATGAATATAAAGTTAGCAAATACTTTGTATGTATTGTTTAAGAAGGCTATATACCGTAATAATTACTACAATTAAGATCGTTTTTTATGTAGTGGACATAAAGCTCCTATTTTCTAATCTTGAAGTAGCTCTTTTTGATATCAGATTGGAAAATTAGATCATAAAGAGCTGAGTGACAAGGGTTGCTCTACCGTCCATTAACGAGCTCTGCGGGAGTTCAATCGAAATCCATGGCTTTCCCGATATTTAACTTATCGATAGCTGCTTGTACTTTTTCTACTGTGTGGTGTCTCCACACTTGACGTCGTAATACTTATGGTAGAAATTACATCGTCATACCTAATTAGTAAGATTTTAAAGTAAACTGTCAAAGAAATTTGTCGGTTTATTTTCTTTCCGAGTAAGCCAATTTTCTTGCTGTTTCTGTTTATTTGCAACGCTAACATGGTACTGATCATCATATCATTCTTTATTTTGAACCCTTGTTGGTCGTTTTACGATGGTCTTTTATGCTGAGGTTGTAAGGGCAGACTGTAAAATTTGCCAATGCTGCTGGATGTTGAACGGATCTTCAAGCTGAGCTTGACATTCTAGGTTTTCTGTAACAGCCGTGTGGTTGCTGATGTTCTGCTAGGGCACAGTCTTGCTTGCTTGTCTATTTAATTTTGATTACATTTTGCGCTTATATCTGAAAACGACAATCATTTGATGATACTGTCACTGTCAGCATGTTTAAAAGATAGAACTACAGTAATGCTTGTAGAGTGTCTTTTTGAAATTACGATGTAATCGATTTGATTTTCAATTCTTCCATTTTTCGATCTTCAAGTTACTTTGTGAATTCTTTTATGAGGTCAAAATTTGTTTGAGATGACTAGATTGTGCATCAAAGCAAGCTCAACGGCGCGAAATCCGTTATTGTTACTTCCTTGAAGCTGTTTGGGCCGATAATCTAAGTTGTATACTCCTATACCGATTTGAACATTGAAATCGCGTTTGACAACATTTTAATGTAATGGCGCGGGATCTTATTGATGACGCCTTTTAGCTAAACATAGAACAAATCTTTGACAAAATCTGATTTGTTTTTGTTGGGTGCATACATTAATCGTTATGTGGATTTTATTGGAGCAAAGTCGAATTGCGCAAATTCGCATAATGATTGGGCAGATGTCAATGATATGTTGATTCACGAGGCGATGTAAATTCTCAGAAATTAGGATGGCCAAAGTAGTATAGAGTGTAACCATATTAATGGTATCATAGATGTCACTTTCCAACCATCATAGTACTTGGAGAGTCAATACGTCGAGTGAGCAATTATGCTACTTCTAAACTTACCTTTAGGTAATCGGAAGTCAGACAGCTGTTTAACCTTAGAGAATAATATTAGATCATTTTCATCATTGTCCGATGTTATTGAGGCTTAAGGAGATTATAGTGATATTCTTAAGAATAATCGGTGAGTCAATGTTACCAAGCAGCACATTACCTAACAGACTGACATTAAGTTGTTGTCGCCGGTTTTCGAGTGTGGCAATTTTATATTTCTTGCAGGGTTCAGAATAAGGAGAGAGAAGAGCATGGTTTTCGTAGAATGGTTTGGTATGGTCGTAATTTCATTTCGTTTTTTCTTGATATAAAGGAAAATGAGTTTTCAGATACCTTCTATACTGTTATGGACAGCATAACTGGTATCTTATGTAAGTAAAGCAGAGAGCATCATGTTTTGTTCTTTATACGTCTTCTCATTAGGTAATAGCAGGACCATTTCACAAAAATTAAAGATACCTCGAAATTGTCGAAGTTCATTAATATTCGTATGTGATCAATAGAGTCAAAAGCCTTTAGAAAGTCGTTCTAAATAATATCAATTTGGTCATGGTTTTCAACAGACTTTACAGTTATGTGCTCGTAAATTCCACCCGATTAGTTCGACGATCTTCCAGACAAAAATTCATTTTGATTAAACGAGATTTTCATTCAATTGTGTGTGATTGATGTTACTTCTTGTAGAGAAGAGTAGAGCATCTGTTGATTTACTTGTATTGAAATTAGTATGCTTGACTATTGCAAGCTGTGGAGAATTGGTGAATCCCAAACATTTTTTTCCTTGAACTCAAATTCTTTAATTAAAATTCCTTTCCGCATCGAAGTGGAAACTAATTGCCCCTAGCCTGGAGGTCAAATTCGCCATCTTTCTTGGAAATCATTGGCAATCAGAATTTACGTATGGAAAATTGGTTCGTTCGTTTTCCATAGATACCAACATTTTGACTCTTGTTGACGAAGCTTGGCTTTATTTAACTTTCCTTCAGATATATTGTTCAGCTTGCCATAGTCTTCACAAAACTTTCTATTTATATTTTGAGCAAAGACCGCACTTCTATTATTTTAGTGATGATTTTAGCACTGTATATTATTTTAGCGTTTGTTCGCTTAGAACATGCACAAAGGATGCCGTAGGCCCAGATCGGCTTGAGAGATTGCCGATATAGTCTCAGCTTGTTGTGGATTGTAAGCTCAAAGCCATCCAAGATTTCTGAACTTTATGATAAGTTCTTCTTTTTGTTTTTATACATGCTAAAATTAATATGAGTGGGTTTTGTCTCATTAAACTTGATACTCTGAAGCTTTGTACAGTTAAGAAACCGCATTGGTTATCATCGGGAGTAGACACGTTGCAACGGTGACATTACTTGCAATGGCCATAGTGTCATCTGCAAAGGTGGCTTTAGTTCTTTATTATTTTGTAGTTGGTATGTTTAGTAAATACAAGATTGTTCTCAAAACACTTCTCTGAGGCACACCGGTAGACATTTTTTTAGTTCTGAGTTTTAATCATCATATTTCAAATGAATGTATCTAGCTGAATCTTGTATTATAGACGCTTGTATTAAACTATATCAAATGCTTAAGCAACATCCAGGAAGATACTTGAGCATACTTTTTGTAATCTTACATACTTTCAACTACTATGTTTGTGATTTAATGTGTTCACAGGAACTCGATTTCTGTCCTCAAATATTGGTTTAAGTCGTAATTATTTTATCATTAATTTTTTGAAAAGTTTAGACATCATTGGCAGCAACAAAATACGCCTTTACGATTTTTTACCGTTTGGTGGCCTATTCGTTTTTGCTACTATGATTACTTCGGCCTTCCATTAGAGCGGGACGTATTTCAACCGAAAGGTCGCTTTGATAATGCTCTCTTCCATTATATAGATAGGTTATGTAAAGCACACTTTTATTTTGTAAACTGACATTCTAAAATTTAATAGGAATTTTTTAAGATTGATCGTCCCTAGTGGAATCCCCTTTAACCATTTTTTTAACCAAAAAATAAACAACAGAATTTTAAAAAATTCGTTAATTATTTTTGTTGTTGTTGAATGTGATGATAATGTGCGAGCATCACCCACCATTTAACTAATTATCTTTATCAATATTTACCCAATATTTATCTAGAAAATCTAATAAAATTCGATTTTGATAAAACTTAACCAGACTTAACTTATAGAATTTGTGGATTTTCATTAGTTTCAAGAAATTAATCAAAAACAACAAAACAAAAATTTCCACGACATCAAAACAACAAAACATTGACTGTGAAGGAAAATTGGTATTTTGTGTTTTTGGGTTTTTTTGTGTTTGGTTTTTTTTTTACGATGGATGTTTATTTTTTGTGTGTGGTTTGTTTGTTTGTTTACCATATTTTAATATTAATTAATTTTATTTATATCTATGGTTATTTTGTTAGTTTTATGATAATCGAATTGTTATCGTATATACAATACGATATAGCTGTACGATATACAAACTATAAAAAAAAACGATATTAGAACAATTTTTGGTGTTTTTTTCTGCCTTGCCTTGCTCGTGCAAAATCATATAAATCACTAAGACCCCACTATGATGGTGTTCTTTGTATAAGCGTACGAGATAGTAAACTAAACATTGAATCTAATCGAAGCGTGTATGTATAATAAACATAAGTGGTAATTACTATAGTATAAAGACGATGCGGTTTGTGTTTTTATTCAATCGGTAATTAATTTTAGACTTTTAGTACGTTTGGTGGTTTGTTATGACAGTTAACAGCACACAGGATGACTTTGTTGTTTTATTTTATGTTACATATTGGATTATGATAAATTTCCGCCTATAAATCGTTTTTTTTTTTTTTTGATAAGTGATTTGATGGAATAGGTGTTAAATTTATAAACAATATACATATACCGTGATCTTGCGTGATAGAACACGGTTCTATATGGATCTCAAAACATTACAGTATAATGTTTATAGCTGTTGAATGTATGTTTATTATTTAATTTTTTTTAGGATCTTATCACTTTTCACTCATTTCTCAGTACACTACTCAGCACACTATATATCTCAGCACACTACTTTGTGGTATGGCTGTAGGAATTATTTTTGGATTAAACGAAGTACTTCTATATTGTACTTGAACATCTCGCTCCTTGATATTAGATTTTAGAATTTAGTCAAACTATTAAGATGGTGCAAAATATCGTAGTAAGCTTGAGCTCCCTCTATGAAGATACAGAAACATTCCCAAGTGCATTTTCGGTAATTCCGGTTAAACTTGTTCATATAAACTTGCTTTATTGTAGATTGTATTTCTCGTAACCATTACACAGTTGAATCAAAGTTTTATGTGCACTACGACATACCAAAAAAAAATCGGTTCGTGTTAGTGATGTTAACGATTACTTAAGCAAACACGTGCCAAAATAAAGTTACCAAATAATGATCTTCGATTAGTCTATTAATTTGTATAAAAATAAACATTTATTACAATCTTGCATTCAAATGTTTAATGGGTATATAATTATAAAAATTTAGACATAATAAATTAATAGCGAATTCTTTCATAATTGCATTATAATTATGTACTTTATATAAATAAATAATGCATCGTATCGTATTTGTGTGAGCTGAGTGCGAGTTAAAAAAAAAAAAATCAAAATTAAATTTTTATTTTTAGGCGGATAAACAAACCTCGCTCGGTCGGGTTTTGATTTATATAAAGAGTTTTCCATTTTTATTGTCATAGCTTTGCTTAATTGAGCCTCCCAAAATCTGCAATTTGCATCTCCTTTTGTTATAGTTTTCTTATTGGGGTGTTTGGTCACCTATTAAAAATGTACATGGTTCGTTACTTTATATTATTGTTGATGTGATTCAAGATTTAAAATATTACTATAAAAATCTATTGTATCTTTGTCTCTAAGGTTCAGAGACTTTTTTGTCATGGGTGATCAACTATACTAATCGAATAAAGAACAATCACTAAAATTTCCTAAGTTCTATGTTCCTCTCGGAACATTACTCTGTTATCCAAATCTATGTAGTCCTTAAAATTTTAATATTTACCCGTTGTTGTTAGGAAATAATTCCAAAAAGTAATCAGAAAAATTGTTTTTTTTTGTAAGTGAGTTGCTTTAGGCGCAAAACGCGCTTTTATATCCCCTCCCCCACACAATTATCGTGAGTGACTATAAGGGTTTGAGGAATCGGGAACCAATTAGTCCTCAAATGTGTGGTCACCACTACAAAAATTCTTTGAATCTTGGTATTTAATACTTGAAATCTATATTTTTGTTTGAGAATGTGGCTCATTGATTTTGAGACGGACGGATGCTGTAAAATCGAAAAAAGTTGTTAAGTGACCTACTGCACATTTTTAGAGATATAATTCATTAATTTAGCTACATGCTTCTTAGACATTAAGAGCGAAAAGACATTGCCACAAAATATCTTCTCAGAATATCAAGACCTTGGAATTAATGCAACCAACCTCCGGAGAACGATTTTTTTGTATAGTCTCTGCTTTGCGAGTGAATTCTTCCAAAGATGAGTCCTCTATGCACATTTCTCCAGTCTTTATTTAACAACTATCAAATATAGTATTTGAGTATTTCACACTAGTTGGACATTGCGTAAATCAGAGAAATGTTTCGCCAAGTGTCGAGTACTGCATCGATGTTATAAAAATATCGACGAGAAACCAGTTTTATAAAAGCACGAATTCCGGGATGTGCTAATGAGTGGAGAGAGTCAAACACTGATTTTCTTAAATCTTTTGGCATAAATGAACGCTTACAATGAAGTTTCACACCATAATGTTTCATCAGGATGCAAATTCATCAACAAATCCATCAACTCTACATCACTATCTTGAGTTTTTAATAAAACTAGATGATGAAGGGTATTAGTATCTAACGGGAGCTCTTCCCATCGCCTTCAAAAAAATATCGGAAGTGCTTCAGAGCCAGGTAAACTCCTAACAGTTCTCTGCTGAAAGCTGAGTACTTCAACTCTGCCGAAACAAGTTTCGTCGATAAGAATACAATTGGTTCCCAGGCTCCGTTACTAAACTGTTTTAATACGGAACCAACAGCCCAACTTGATACGTCAATAATTTTACTTAAAATTGCAGCATCATTAGGATATACTAAAATAACCGATCACGTCAGAGAATATTTGGCTTTGTTGAAAGACTGTTCACAATCTTCTGGCCACGAGAATGTGTCAGCTTTATTTTTAAGTGTTACCAAAGAAGCCAAGTAGCAATGCAATAGTGAGAGACGTACTGCAACAAACCTTAGCTTGTGTTAGCTTGTATAGCTAACAAACCTACAATCTTGCCGGTAAACTGCTGTAGCTGTTTAATCGAAAATGGGGAAGGAAAATTACAGATCATTTCAATTCAATTAGCATCTGGTAAGATTTCATTTTTCGAAATTGTGTGTGCTAATAAATTAAGACTTCCTGTACTAAAAACACATTTGGAGGTTTGAAGGTTAACACCAAATTCAGCTAGTGTCATGGCAGAGCAGTCTTAAATATCGTTTGTGCTGTTTGACGCCCTCGCTGGACAACCACTATGTCAATATATATATATATATATATATATATATATATATATATATATATATATATATATATATATATATATATATATATATATATATAATCAGGCGGTGCGAACTCTATACTTTCGTACAAACACATAATACGTCTCAAGTGTCTTGGGAACAAAAATGTTCTATTTTGTTGTACGACTTTAATTAGGAATAAGGTTACTATAAAGTAGGATTCTTGACGAAAAATTCTCCAAATAGTTTAAGAGTTTGCCCATATATCAACCCAGCTGTTAAGCACCTCAGGTCTTCCTTTACTGGGGCTCTGATACGAAGAAGTATAATTGGTACCTCAGAACTTCAATTAATAGTATTATGTCTGGCCATAACAGCAGCTTTAAGCTAGCAGTGGATGCGTTACACTCTCCCATTCACTTGAGGATGATATGCAGTTGTACGTATCCGATGGCTTCCGAGGAGCTTTTTAAGCTCATATAAAAGTTTCGACTCGAACTTTAGTTCCCTTGATCAGTTGTAATCTCCAGTGGTAATCCAAATCGTGGTACGTAATTATTAAAAAAAAGTAGTGGCAATAGTTGCAGCTGACAAATTGTCATGCAAGGCAACATGGAGCCTATTACATGAGGGAAGGGGCCCTACAACCTCTAAACGAATGTGATCAAATCGATCAGATGTATTTTTAAATTGACCTTGTCGTTAAACAGTATGACGGGCCAGACTAGGCCATAAATATTGAAAAGTAATTAATTTAAGTGTTGCTGAGGTTCCACGATGTGCAATTTTATGTAAGGTAAGAAAGACATTTTTACAGACAAATTCTAGCCCAGAAAG
Organism: Tipula confusa; assembly: GCA_963556175.1. NCBI lineage: Eukaryota > Metazoa > Arthropoda > Insecta > Diptera > Tipulidae > Tipula > Tipula confusa. Next base: position 68,011,126 of record OY744476.1, read on the forward strand.
ATTTAAAAGCTATGACTTCGTGTTTGAAGCGAAAGGACAAACATAACCAGATAATAAATTCTACAGTTTTAAGTCCAGTTTTATGCACTTTTGTGGATTCCTTTCAGTTCTGGAAAGAAAGGCCCTAGTAAACGGTTTGAGATCAGTGAAAACTGTAAACTAACGACTCTCAATAAAATATATAAAGTGCAGGATTGCTTGATAAATAGCCAACAATTTTCTATCGAATGCCGTTTATTTCTTTAGACCATCCGAAAGCTTCTTATAAAAGAACTATACCAGCTCCCAGCGTTCATTATTAATGAATACAATCCGAAGTGTTCGTGGTAGTACTATAAGTGGATAATTGTCCAACGGATGATGTAAAAGCATAACTGTGGCCACCATATGTTTAATTGACGTGAATGTTAAGCCGTCTAACCAAGAAAAATATTCTGCGTTCTTGGGCTCACGCGATATTACAGCAATGTGATATCCAAGTGTGTCATCTGATTTAGGAATAAATCTGTGGTAATAATTAACTATACTGATGAATCGCTGTATATGCTTAATGCTAGTTGAAACGGAGAAATCTCTAATGGCATTAATTAGATCTTGATATGGCAGAATACCATTAGAACCAATTGACAGATGAACCGAAAGTGCATTTAGCAATATTAATTTTATATGATGTTTATGTTCTTCCTCAGTTTTCGAGTAAATTCTAATAATCCGAAAGGAGTTTAATTGCGGTCTTATGAATTTATGAAGGAGCTATTAGTATTAGATATCCGTTATATTGCCGGTTGAAAAAAAGGATACGTGTCGGAGCATCAACACATATTGAAGTAGCATTGGTAGACAGCTGAATCGTTGAAACCATCACCCTTTTATATGTTTCAAATCGACTAATAGTCCGAATTTTACTAGAAAATCAGCGCCAATAATAGAACGGCTCACATTAGCAATTATAAATGCATGAGTGCATTTTGCTCAATATTAATATTCAAAAGTTTGGTTCCATGGATAAAAATAATTCCATTGGCAGCTGATAACATTAAATACTGAATGATAGTTCCAAGATCGCAATTAGGATCGGAATACACGATGATTCGAAGTTCAGATAAATTACATGGCGACCTACAATTTCCGAGTCGTGTCTCTGTCCAGCAGTAGTATGTCTCATCTAGTTTTGATCTAAATGGTTGCTTAGATAAGAAAATCAGCTAGTTGATGAAATGCGGCGACTTACAGAAGCGACCCAATGATTTTGCTGTGTTTGATAAAAGTGTGTCTGAGAGATTCTGATAATCTCCGGCAGATGACGTATCCATAGGGATGAGGTTTGGGTCTTTAAACTTTTTTCGGTTAGTTTTCGGATTATCGTTGCCTGACTCGGTTTCCGAAAGTAACTTCTCTAATTTTGCCTCATCCGAAATAGTTAGCATCTAACAGTAGCTGAAGAAATCTGTAAGACACTTGCTTAATCACGACTGATATTTTTTTCTACTGTTGTCCCGTTGTTTCTCTAACTCGGTGATGTCGTTGATTATTTTTCGTGGATTTAAAATAATTGAAATAAATGTGGACATAAATTAGAAAATGGTCCTGTACGTGTTTGTTTGGTTTATGTTGCCAAGAAAAGTGTCCATTTCAATCGGTTTAGCTGCTTGTTAAATTTGAAAGTAATCAGAAGATGAATGAGGTTGCTACTTTATAGTACTAAAAGAATAAACAAAGATAATGAAATCGTCCGACTGAGATCCAAGTTGTATAGATATTAAATTAACTGCACAGCTAGAGAAACTGAAACTATGCCTCAGTTTGTGTAGCTTTATAGAGAAATGGAATAAAACAAGAACTGCAGCTTTCCCATTATATAAACGCTTCTGCATGTACTTTTAAAGCGCAGTAGTGCGGTTGAATGACATTTACAAAATCCTGTATAAGCGAGCTTAGCAATTTATTTAGATCCAAAATTTTTACCTGTGACTTAAACCAAGCTCGATATTTTTTATTACTGGATCTAAATTTCCCCAGAGAGACTTGAATATTGTACAAGACATTTATTCAAACACTCAATTTGATCATCAACATATCCGATTAGTTCTTTGAACATCAGCAAACAGCTCTGCAGAGATCATCATCAATTGTTTGTGGTTTATTCGCAAAGACCTGTGATTTAAGATAGCCAGACAGAAAAAAGTTTAAGGCTCTTCAATCACACGATCTCAGTAGACACGTCACGTCGTATTAAATTTGCTCGTTCAAAATGTCCATCCTGGTATGTGCTGCATGCCATGGAACTAAATGTCGACGATATCCATAACATTCAATTTTGGTCACAGGAAGTTGCTTATCATCGATTTGTAGCGCTATAGCCGTTCACGGATGTGGCGATGTAAGGTTTCGTTTTTAAAATAACATTTGGGGATTTGCACATGTTGTAATTCAACGCTATAACTTTTAATGGTGATAAACACTACTAAACAATTCACAACTAATTTGACAGCTGTTTCTTTAACAACATGACTGTTTTAATGCATAATTGAACATCAGGCTGACGATAAAACGTCCCAAGCAACATTTTTCAAACACTGAATAAAAAAATTAATTAAAAAATACTGCATATGTGAGCACAGCGCAAATAAATACACAGTCTTCCCTGAGTTATCCATTTTACAGTCATTATAGACAAAAGTGTACTCATCAATTTGAGGTTCATAATCCATATGGCATGACTGCAGCCAAATTCCTTTGTATCGATTCGAATTTTTTATTTCTGTTCGAATTTTTATTACAAATTTGTATAATTGTTTTAAAGTAAGTAGTACGATATCTGGCTCAGCTGAGACTTATATATACTAACCATATGTATTCTTGCATAACTCCGTTTTTTTTCTTTATTATTTTGCGATAATTTTTATTCGATATTTTCCTGCTCACATGGAATTTACAAAACGTGTCTACGATTATATACCATGTGCTATGTATACAGTCGTTAAAATAATTTTAGTTAATTTTACAATAATATAATTTTGTACGCTAATTACACACGCACAAACACACACACACACACACACACACACACACACACACACACACACTCATATATTAAATATTTGTATTCACATATAAGATGTGTGTGCGTGGTTTGTATTTAAAAATGTTGAAAATTGGTACGTTTTGCGTGCAAAGTACAATTATTGCTTATAGTTAGTCGCGTATTGATTAATTTTATTGGCTCAAGCAATTTTTATTAAAATTCGAGACAGTCATTTATATTTATGATGCGATGAATAAATCTTCTTAATTTTATCTCTTCATATTTGATGGGAATTAAATGTTAGCAGTTGACACGAAATTAGCTAAAGCGCATAAAAATTGTCATTAACGTCACGTGCTTAAACATTCGAATCGAAAATTATTTCTTTAACAACGTTATGCCAATAAAATATGGGACTGCTATATAAACGTAGCGCGATAGTGATGAATTTTTCAAATTTCATAGCTTTGAATCATTCATATATAAATATATAAAATCGACGTATATACATGTGTAAATATATTAATAATTAGAAAAAAAATTTTTGCAATCCAAAATTGGTAATTAGTAGATATAGGTAGGCATTATCATGAGCAAGCCATTAAGAACAACTGGCAATGGAGATAAATTCAAAAAATTCTAATTTAATTTCATAAATTTCGAGCTAAGTGACAATCAAATTACATTCCTCCTGAAAACGCTAAGTTTTCGAATCGAACTGTCTCAAGATAAAAAAAAATAAATTTTTAGAATTAGGGCTATTACAGTTCTAATAAATAATAAATAAATTTCACAGTTTTAATTGGCTATCATCATGCGTTTTCTGGAGTTTGAAAATATTTTATGTATGCCTAAAATTTACAGTTTTAACTAACTAAACTGTAAGATTACTGACATAAATAAAAAAATTCCTAAATCAAGACATGAATATAGCCATGATCATGGCTATTAAAACAGTGAAAATCATGACATAAATTAAAATTTCCAAAATCCATAAAAAGCATGATGGTTAGCCATCAAAACTGTTAAATTTATAACATAAATAAAAAATTTCCAAAATCAAGAAAATGCATGGATGGTTAGCCTATCAAAACTTGCAAATTTATAACATAAACAAAAATTTGCAAAATCTAGAAAATGCTTGAAGGAAAATGCCTATCTAACAAAACTGTAAAATTTATGACATAATTTAAAAATTTTCAAAATGCATGATGGTTAGCCTATCAAAATTGTGAAAATTATGATATAAATAAAAAACTTCCAGATTCAAGAAAATAGATGATGGTTAGCCTATCATATCTGTAAAATGTATGTAAAAATTTGGAAGTAACCTTGAAGTAATAGTTGTTCGACAAGAAATTATTCGGACCTCCCTCTTTATAATTTGAGGGTGCATTGTTAAAAATTATAAAATATAAACCCAATCTGGCTAGAATTTCATATTTTTGAACGGAACCTGATTACAAAATATTGCAAAACATGTTGCATTTTTTGTTTTATTATTATATGTACCGTAAACATACCATTAAAACGATACGAAGAACATTGATAATATTATCAGCTATTCCACACACCACTAAATTCTCGTTCACATGAATTCAACGAGCAAAATTATTACGTGCAATTAACCTAAATTATTTTAATGATTAGAAATAAAGTGCACTCAAGGTTACAACAAAATTCAACAACATAATGTTACATAAAATATGTATGTACTCTTATATATGTATCTACATATAACACATAAAACATGTATGCAAATATGAAAGGTAGAAAATAACAAAAAAAAAAAAAAAAAAAAAAAAAAATGCTTCATTCAAGAGTATACGAAAAGTGAGTTTAAATAAGATTCACATGGAGGATGCTGACTTATTCAATATGTACCTAGCCATAGATCATATATGTATATTTTAATTATTATAATGCTCTTCTGTAATTATGAAAACCATCATTAAATGTCTTCATACGTTGCTTTACCACAAGGTTACAAGTATTATCTTCCAGGAAGTTTCTTAGTTATCAAATCTACAATTATATTTGAGAAATTTTAAACTAACAACTTTCATTCATATAATATCATGCTGTAAACAATACACTAAAATTTAATTTTTTATTTGTACGTCACCGCTTGGAATTGAACTTCACACGTTTAAATTCATAAATAGTTTCTACAAAAACATAGTGTAACGTGTAGCATCGATAAAGAGTTCATCAATAAGAATGCTCGAACTATATAAATAAATAGCTTCATACTCATATGTTACCGTTCATATTATTAAAAATTAAAAAAATCCAGTTTTTGTAAGCCCTTGTCTCCCGTAACAAATTAACAAATTGCTTATCGTATTGCTAATGTTTTTTCATTTAAACTGTTTTTCTAAAATGTATATATATTTTAACGAAGTATTTGTTCTGATGACCAGAGCTTTTGATTAAGGTATCGTTCATCAAAATCGGGCTACATTTTCGTGGTGTATTGAATATACAAAAAAATTCGTAAATTAGCAAAGGCTAACCCATTTGCTAATTTTAAATTTTTGGCATAAAAGTTTTTTGTTGAAATGAACATATATTTTAACGAAGTATTTGTTCTGATGACCAGAGCTATTGATTAAGGTTTCATTTATCGAAATCGGGCTACTATTTCGTGGTGTATTGAATATACAATAAAATTCGTAAATCAGCAAAGGCTAACCCCTTTGCTAATTTTAAATTTTTGGCATACAAGTTTTTTGTTGAAATGTACAAATATTTTAATGAAGTATTTGTTCTGATGACCAGAGCTTTTGATTGAGGTATCATTCATCAAAATCGGGCTACTATTTCGTGATGTATTGAATATACAAAAAAAATTGTAAATTAGCAAAGGCTAACCCCTTTGCTAATTTTAAATTTTTGGCATACAAATTTTTTGTTGAAATGTACACATATTTTAACAAAGTATTTGTTCTGATGACCAGCGCTTTTGATTAAGGTATCGTTCATCAAAATCTAGCTACTATTTCGTGGTGTATTGAATATATCATGAAATTTGTAAATTAGCAAAGGCTAACCCCTTTGCTAATTTTAAATTTTTGGCATACAAATTTTTTGTTGAAATGTACATATATTTTAACGAAGTATTTGTTCTGATGACCAGAGCTAGTAATTAAGGTATCATTCATCAAAATCGGACTACTATTTCGTGGTGTATTGAATATATAATAAAATTCGTAAATTAGCAAAGGCTAACCCCTTTGCTAATTTTAAAGTTTTGGCAAATTTTTTTGTTGAAATGTACATATATTTTAACGAAGTATTTGTTCTGATGACCAGAGCTATTAATTAAGGTATCATTCATCAAAATCGGGCTACTATTTCGTGATGTATTGAATATACAATGAAATTCGTAAATTAGCAAAGCCTAACCCCTTTGCTAATTTTAAATTTTTGGCATACAAATTTTTTGTTGAAATGTACTTTTATTTTAACGAAGTATTTGTTCTGATGACCAGAGCTATTGATTAAGGTATCATTCATCAAAATCGGGCAACTATTTCGTGGTGTGTTGAATATACAAAAAAAATTCGTAAATTAGCAAAGGTTAACAACCCCTTTGCTAATTTTAAATTTTTGGCATAAAAACTTTTTTTTGAAATGTACATATATTTTAACGAAGTATTTGTTCTGATGACCAGAGCTATTGATTAAGGTATCATTCATCGAAATCGGGCTACTCTTTCGTGAAGTATTGAATATACAATAAAATTCGTAAATTAGCAAAGGCTAACCCCTTTGCTAATTTTAAATTTTTGGCATAAAAGTTTTTTGTTGAAATGAACATAAATTTAAACGAAGTATTAGTTCTGATGACCAGAGCTATTGATTAAAGTTTCATTTATCAAAATCGGGCTACATTTTCGTGGTGTATTGAATATACAAAAAAATTCGTAAATTAGCAAAGGCTAACCCCTTTGCTAATTTTAAATTTTTGGCATACAAGTTTTTTAATGAAATGTACATATATTTTAACGAAGTACTTGTTCTGATGACCAGAGCTATTGATTAAGGTATCATTCATCAAAATCGGGCTACTATTTCGAGGTGTATTGAATATACAAAAAAAATTGTAAATTAGCAAAGGCTAACCCCTTTGCTAATTTTAAATTTTTGGCATACAAATTTTTTGTTGAAATGTACAAATATTTTAATGACTATTTCGTCAAATTGTAAATTGGTATGCCAAAAATTTAAAATTAGCAATGGGGTTAGTCTTTGCTAATTTACGAATTTAATTGTATATTCAGTACATCACGAAATAGTAGCTCGATTTTGATGAATGATACCTCAATCAAAAGCTCTGGTCATCAGAACAAATACTTCGTTAAATATATGTACATTATATATGTACATTTCAACAAAAAACTTGTATGCCAAAAATTTAAAATTAGCAAAGGGGTTAGCCTTTGCTAATTTACGAATTTTATTGTATATTCAATACTTCACGAAATAGTAGCCCGATTTTAATGAATGATACCTCAATCAATAGCTCTGGTCATCAGAACAAATACTTCGTTAAAATATATGTACATTTCAATAAAAAATTTGTATGCCAAAAATTTAAAATTAGCAAAGGGGTTAGCCTAACGAATTTTATGCATATTCAATACACCATGAAATAGTAGCCTGATTTTGATGAATGATACCTTAATCAATAGCTCTGGTCATCAGAACAAATACTTCGTTAAAATATATGTACATTTCAACAAAAAATTTGTATGCCAAAAATTTAAAATTAGCAAAGGGGTTAGCCTTTGCTAATTTACAAATTTCATGATATATTCAATACACCATGAAATAGTAGCCCGATTTTGATGAATGATACCTTAATCAAAAGCTCCGGCCATCAGAACAAATACTTCGTTAAAATATATGTACATTTCAACAAAAAATTTGTATGCCAAAAATTTAAAATTAGCAAAGGGGTTAGCCTTTGCTAATTTACGAATTTCATTGTATATTCAACACACCACTAAATAGTAGCCCGATTTTCGTTAAAATATGTGTACATTTCAATAAAAAATTTGTATGCCAAAAATTTAAAATTAGCAAAGGGGTTAGCCTTTGCTGATTTACGAATTTTATTGTATATTCAATACACCACGAAATAGTAGCCCGATTTCGATGAATGATACCTTAATCAATAGCTCTGGTCATCAGAACAAATACTTCGTTAAAATATATGTACATTTCAATAAAAAATTTGTATGCCAAAAATTTAAAATTAGCAAAGGGGTTAGGCTTTGCTAATTTACGAATTTCATTGTATATTCAATACATCACGAAATAGTAGCCCGATTTTGATGAATGATACCTTAATCAAAAGCTCCGGCCATCAGAACAAATACTTCGTTAAAATATATGTACATTTCAACAAAAAATTTGTATGCCAAAAATTTAAAATTAGCAAAGGGGTTAGCCTTTGCTAATTTACAAATTTCATTGTTTTTTCAATACACCACGAAATAGTAGCCCGATTTTGATGAACGGTACCTTAATCAAAAGCTCTGGTCATCAGAACAAATACTTCGTTGAAATATCTGTACATTTCAACAAACAATTTGTATGCCAAAAATTTAAAATTAGCAAAGGGGTTAGCCTTTGCTAATTTACAAATTTCATTGTTTTTTCAATACACCACGAAATAGTAGCCCGATTTTGATGAACGATACCTTAATCAAAATCTCTGGTCATCAGAACAAATACTACGTTAAAATATGTGTTATTTCAATAAAAAATTTGTTTAGCAAAGGGGTTAGCCTTTGCTAATTTACAAATTTCATGGAATATTCAAAACACCACGAAATAGTAGCCGATTTTGATAAATGATAACTTAATCAATAGCTCTGGTCATCAGAACAAATACTTCGTTAAAATGTATGTACATTTCAACAAAAAATGTGTATGGCAAAAATTTAAAATTAGCAAAGGGGTTAGGCTTTGCTAATTTACGAATTTCATTGTATATTCAATACATCACGAAATAGTAGCCCGATTTTGATGAATGATACCTTAATCAAAAGCTCCGGCCATCAGAAAAAATACTTCGTTAAAATATATGTACATTTCAACATAAAATTTGTATGCCAAAAATTTAAAATTAGCAAAGGGGTTAGTCTTTGCTAATTTACAAATTTCATTGTATATTCAATACACCACGAAATAGTAGCCCGATTTTGATGAACGATACCTAAATCAAAAGCTCTGGTCATCAGAACAAATACTTCGTTAAAACATGTGTACATTTCAACAAAAAAATTTTATGCCAAAAATTTAAAATTAGCAAAGGGGTTAGCCTTTGCTAATTTACAAATTTCATGGTATATTCAATACACCACGAAATAGTAACCGATTTTGATAAATGATACCTTAATCAATAGCTCTGGTCATCAGAACAAATACTTCGTTAAAATATATGTACATTTCAACAAAAAATGTGTATGGCAAATATTTAAAATTAGCAAAGGGGTTAGCCTTTGCTAATTTACGAATTTTATTGTATATTCAATACACCATGGAATAGTAGCCCAATTTTGATGAATGATACTTTAATCAATAGCTCTGGTCAATAGCTCTGGTCATCAGAACAAATACTTCGTTAAAATATATGTACATTTCTACAAAAAATTTGTATGCCAAAATTTAAAATTAGCAAAGGGGTTAGCCTTTGCTAATTTACGAATTTTATTGAATATTCAATACACCACGAAATAGTAGCCCGATTTTGATGAATGATACCTTAATAAAAAGCTCTGGTCACTAGAACAAATACTTCGTTAAAATATATGTACATTTCGACAAAAAATTTGATTGCCAAAAATTTAAAATTAGCAAAGGGGTTAGCCTTTGCTAATTTACAAATTTCATTAGTTTTTCAATACACCACGAAATAGTAGCCCGATTTTAATGAATGATACCTTAATCAAAAGCTCTGATCATCAGAACAAATACTTCGTTAAAATATGTGTACATTTCAACAAAAAATTTGTATGCCAAAAATTTAAAATTAGCAAAGGGGTTAGCCTTTGCTAATTTACAAATTTCATTGTTTTTCAATACACCACGAAATAGTAGCCCGATTTTGATGAACGATACCTTAATCAATAGCTCTGGTCATCAGAACAAATACTTCGTTAAAATATATGTACATTTCAATAAAAAAATTGTATGCCAAAAATTTAAAATTAGCAAAGGGGTTAGCCTTTGCTAATTTACGAATTTTATTGTTTTTTCAATACACCACGAAATAGTAGCCCGATTTTGATGAACGATACCTTAATCAATAGCTCTGGTCATCAGAACAAATACTTCGTTAAAATATGTGTACATTTCAACAAAAAATTTGTATGCCAAAAATTTAAAATTATCAAAGGGGTTAGCCTTTGCTAATTTACGAATTTTATTGTATATTCAATACACCACGAAATAGTAGCCCGATGTTGATGAATGATACCTTAATCAAAAGCTCTGGTCATCAGAACAAATACTTCGTTAAAATATATGTACATTTCAACAAAAAATTTGTATGCCAAAAATTTAAAATTAGCAAAGGGGTTAGCCTTTGCTAATTTACAAATTTCATGGTATATTCAATACACCACGAAATAGTAGCCCGATTTTGATGAACGATACCTTAATCAAAAGCTCTGGTCATCAGAACAAATACTTGTTTAAAAAATATGTACATTTAAAATATGTAAGAAGTTAGCCTTTGCTAATTTACCAATTATATTGTATATTCAATACACCACGAAACAGCCCGATCTTGATGAACGATACCTTAATCAAAAGTACTGGTCATCAGAACAAATACTTCGTTAAAATATATGAACATTTCAACAAAAAATTTGTATGCTAAAAATTTAAAATTAGCAAAGGGGTTAGCCTTTGCTAAATTACAAATTTCATGATATATTCAATACACCACGAAATAGTAGCCCGATGTTGATGAATGATACCTTAATCAAAAGCTCTGGTCATCAGAACAAATACTACGTTAAAATATGTGTTCATTTCAATAAAAAATTTGTTTGCCAAAAATTTAAAATTAGCAAAGGGGTTAGTTAGCCTTTGCTAATTTACGAATTTTATTGTATATTCAATATACCACGAAATATTAGCCCGAATGTGATGAACGATACCTTAATCAATAGCTCTGGTCATCAGAACAAAAACTTTGTTAAAATATGTGTACATTTCAACAAAAAATGTGAATGCCAAAAATTTAAAATTAGCAAAGGGGTTAGCCTTTGGTATTTTACGAATTTTATTGTATAATCAATTCTCCACGAAATAGTAGCCCGTTTTTAATGAATGATTCCTTAATCAAAAACTCTGGTCAACAGTATAGATACTTCGTAATTATATACAGGATTTCCTTAAAATGATTGACACGAATAGTACCGTTGGATTCCTTGATCAAAGCGAACATGACTTTACTTTTACCACTTTTATTTCCTTTACTTATTACCTTTACTTCTATTTTCTAGACATCCTCTTCGTTAGTATTATTTATAACGACGATTTCCAGTTAGTTCTGTTGCAGTGGTTGTTCAGCTACTTCTATAATAAAACGAATATGAAATTAATTATGTATTTAATGTTTTTTAGTGGTTTTACGAGGAAGTTGGATCTGTAGTTGGGGGTTACTGCCAGGAGTGAGTTGCATTGTTTCGTCGGGGTGGTTTAATGGGATTTTGTTTTGTATTGTTGGAGAGGGTTCAATAACGGGGCTTCGAACTTATCCGGTTGTAGTTCAGAGGGACTGTTTTGGATGGCCGGTTAAGGTTGGTTTACGGTTCTATGGTTCTGTAACTGAAGCGGTTCTTTTGGTTTTGCTTGGTGGAGTGGGTGTTGATGGATGGTATTAGTTGACACTTGTTAGTGTTGCGGCTGGATTAAGTGAACGAGGTTTTCGGATTACGAATAAAATGAATTAATTAAATAATTTATAAATTTCAGCTGAAAATTAATTTAATTTACTACAGCCTACGGCTTGGAAAAGTTAGTCCATTAAAACATTTTTTTCAGAGAAAAGTTACAGATTATAGGAAAATGGTTGCATGCTGGAATGGCTGATTAAAGATTGCAGAGTAGTTCATTATAAATTCAAATACTGCAAATGGTAGTTAAAATAGAGTCACTGCACCAAACGCTGCGTAACAAATTAATTTTCAATTATTTTAGTTATGATTTACTTATAAATATTTAAATTAAAAATATTCTTCTAACCTATTTTCAGAAGTCAACCATTATTTGTACATAGCATATTGTGGGACTACCCTGCCTCATCTTTATACAACAATATAATCTTTGGATGTACCGTGAACACCATAATGTATTATTAATTAAAAATTACTATTTCTTAGAATTTCTAACCTATTTTTTTTATTATATATATATATATATATATATATATATATATATATATATATATATATATATATATATATATATATATATATATATATTATGATACATGCGCTACATATCTCTTCCGCTTCCTTCCATATTTCATTTTAAGTTATTTTCATCCACGAGAAACATTTTTTATGGATTTTTAATCATCATTTGTTAACCCTCGCATTTTTATAAAAATATTTTTCAATATTTCCCTACATCAGGGTTTCTTTATATCTCGAACTATGGACTTTTATAGTTGAATTCTCTACGTAAACGGTTAAACTTTGAATTATAAAATTACAAAAATAATAAAGTGATAAAAAGCTAAAGTAATAAAAGTGGTAAAAAAATCGAATTATATTTAAAGGAGTTATTGTGCACGATCGTTTAATAAATCCCACCATTAACCCAAAGATGGTGCCTTTAATAGATCTTTATGATTTTTAGAACGAAGCAACATTCAACCGATATGCGTCAAAATTTCCTGACAATCACTGAGTGTCAGGAAATGATCTTGTTGATCTGAGTGACGTGACTTTTGCAATTCTAAAAACAGTATTAAAAAGAGTCGTTTGAAGACGAAAACTAGTTTTGTAAAAAGAAAAACCACGTCCAAACTCAGCAATGGCTTGGAAAGTATTATCGAACTCTGTTTCGTGCAAACCCACCATTTTTCGATGGTGTGCTGATATTAAACGTGGCCATACACAAAAAAAATTAGAACAGTTTATTTATCTAATAAAACCAATTCTTAGAGGTATCGTTGAACATTATATTGATCACTATTACAGATTTTGGCATTTTTGAATTTTAGACCACTCGCACCACTCAAATGGATACAATTTGGTCTTCGCAGCTTAGCAAAAATTAAACGATTTTGATAAAATTTGGTGCTGGTTATCTACTCAACAAAACCTATTCTTAGAGGAATGATTGTGCCCAATCAGACCACTATTACAGGTTTTGGCATTTTTGATTTGTAAATCACTCGCATTTAAGTAAAAATGGTGACAATTTTGTCTTCGACAAATCCTATTACAAAAATTTCACATTATAATAGAATTTTGTTTAACATATTACTGCTGCTAATCAATTCGGAAGGCCAGTCAACTGGCAATATTACATTTTAATTTGATTTTGTACAATATAATTTGTACAGATCAGCATAATAACTAACCGATACCTTGTAATCCAGACTCCACCAATATGACCGATGCACGAATTGATCATTTTTTTTAGAGATTTATCGACAAATTGTGTTTAATTATTTAATACAAATTATATAATTTGAGCACCAAAGCAAACCGCCTGACCAGAACGAAAATCACCTTGCGAATTGGAAACACATGTTTACCGCAATTTAAATATTTTGTATTCGTTTTGTTGCTCTTTTTGCTACCGTTTAATTGCGCCATAAAAAAAATTAATACAATTTTCTTTTTTTTCTTAAGTAATAAAATAAAAATATTTGAGTTTTCTTTTTATAAAATGGAAAATTAAAAATATTTAAATTATGTAGGTACTTATAATTTAAGTGTGATGCGTATTACTAAATATATTTTTATTCGTTAGAAGAGTACAAGTTATTGGGTTTTGATGTTGCCATCATATTTTAATGTAATTTGCCCAGAGAGATTATTTTAACTAAGCTAATGGGTTTTATGTGAAGGACTAAAATGATCGGTATAAAATAAAGTCGTTATATACATCGTGCAAAATACTTCGGTAAACCGCGCTTAAACAAGAAGTAATAGTATTTCTATTTTTTAGATCTTTCTTTCTCATTTTCTCTTATACCTCATACATGTTTCCAAAAACCTGTATTTAAAGTGTGGTTGCTTAAGAAAAAAAACGACTTTGTTTGCGGTTGCAGATCTAAATGGTTCCAAGAATACAAACTTCGTAATATGATCAAGCAAAATTAGGAGGTACGTATTACCAGTTGTGCTACTCGGATATGGTCCTAAAAAAATCAATAAATAATCATTGAAATAGTTGATGTACCTCGCGATAATTTCCTATTTCTGGAGAAGGTATACTTGCCCCACCATAACTAGCCCTATTAGATGTAAGAAGAGCTTTAAGATGAATTCTGGAGAGAGCGTCGTGGACAACGTTTAAATATACTTTACGATTCTCAATATTAAAATTAAAACCTTGAGGCTTCACGCTTCATCTTGCAAGGCTCCCAGGGAAGTTTTTCTGGTCCATCAACCAACGTAGGCTTGAATGGTCGGTCGTTATGGTAAAAGAATATTCGTCCACGTATAGTCTAAACTTCTTGACACCCATCACGGACGATAAGCACTCAAGCTCAGTAACTCATAGTATTTGCGTTGTGCAAAGTTTATTTTATGTGAATAATTTATGGAAATCCAGAGCAGTTATCATATCGCTGAAAAAGAACACTGCCAACGGCACAATTATACAAGCATTGAATATAAAAAATACCGTGAGAAATCAGCGTTACGTAATACGAGAGCAAAGGCCTGTTGAGCTTTCCATTCCAGGATAATTAATGCGTCAATAAATCCGTGAGAGGTAAGCAAATTAAAGCCAAATTTGAAATTTTCCAAGAAATTTGCGAAGCTGACGCGTATCTAGTTTTAGGAGTGGGATATTCTATTATGGATTTAACTTTATCTGCGTTCATTCGGATGATCCCATTACCAATCACGTAACCAAGGTATTTTGTTTCTTTCAAAACCAATTTACTTTTATCAACGTTTTGTCAAGTTTGCAGATTTAAGTAACTTAGCTACTTCCTTTAAAAGAAAAAAGTGATCTTTAAGATCAACGGAAACTCGAAGTAAATCGCCTAGAATACCCGGTCATGCAAATTACAAGGAATCACTAGATGCGTTAATCTGCATAATGTGGGGCATTGCACACGCCGAATGGTAAAACAATGAATTGATAAAGGGCATCCTGAAACCGTAAATTCGGTTTTTTCTCTCGATTCGCGATCCAACGGGATTTTCCAGAATGAATTTTAACGGTCTATACTCGATATAAACCTCGTTTGATCTAAGCAACATAGTATACCTTCTATTAGAGGTACAGGATTTGTGTCTTTTACTGTTACCGCATTTACTTTCGGGGCGTTCCGCTTACCCTTACAAACAATGGTTACTGGTGAGGACCATGAACATAGTTTATGTTTCCTGGTTTAACTTTTTTTTTACTAAAATGACCCTCGTCTAGAGAACGATATGGAACTTTTTGTTCGATATGGAAAAAGATTAGGTAAGTACTGTAAGTTCGGAATGTGTTGTTTATAGTTAAAAAAAATACTTAGGTTTATCTTCGTATAAGTTCGAAGTATTGGAACAAGTCTGAGGAGTTAGCATTTCTTGGGCAAAATGAACACCAGGTTATTTTATTAACCTCTGTTGGTTTTCCGCACTCATTAGATTAAAGTTATAATTTCGACAATTGGGTTTTACAATATTAGGTGGGCTGCATCCATAACAGTATTTATTAGGATTTGAACGAGAAACATCTTCATATTGAGGCATAGGAAATTGTTGTTGCGAATAAGTATTTGGTAAACCAGAATAATTGGTTTTATTATGTGACATTGCGTTGACGGACTTTTATTTCGTTCCATTCATAATATGAGTTACGATCATGCACAACATCAACCCTTGACGAATTACCATAAAAAGAGGATGTTGCGTAATTAATAGATGATGAGAAGAGTACCCTCTTCTCATCATCTATTAATTGCAATTCAGGTATTTTTGATGAGTCTGATGATCTTGTTTTACTCGTTGCCAGGTATCCTCAATATCGATATATTGAGTAATTAATTCCGGAATTGAGTTTATTCCCTTCCAGTTATTTCCAATTTTAATGCCGAACTTATATTCTGATGTAATATCAATAAAAACTCAGGTTTAGGGCCAATGCAGATTCGAATATTTCCGAGAAAAATTCTGACCTCAAAATCTTTTGTACGGTCTTGAAACCTTATTATCATATAATTAGTCAATGAATTTCCATTCAACTAAACCTATGCGTGCTAAATAAAACCAATACCACTCCAAAGTGGGTTTTCGTAGAATATAGGAAAATCATTATCTAATTTTAAAAATGCAGTCGCATGATCATGCAGTCGCAAGAAATAAGAGTACAAAAGCTTTCTGACTGGAGCTTATATAAAGCACTACTCGGGTCAGAAATGCCTGAAGTATTGGGGAAAATAGAGTCCCCAGAAGGGCTGTAGTTCAGTTAAAATCAACTGCACAACTCCATTCACTCAGCCTTTGAGAACAGTGGCCCTGTGAAGCAAAGAGAGTTAATTTAAATCGTCACTTGGTGGAACAGGATACTGGGAAAACAGGAAAAATCGAGATGTTTATTTAACAAGGCCAAACGCGCCAGTGAATGGAGCGATTATAAAAAGGCCTTGACAGAGTATAATCTTCAGAGAAGGTCAAAGAGGGCAGCTTGGTGAAGTTTTTGCGAGGGAATAAACGCATTCCCCTTTGCAACTGGGCTCCAAAATGTCCTTGCAAAGGGCATTTAAAATGGCATAGGCTTTCTTCAAAAGAGAACTGGATGGAAACAAAAGCTTTCTTTTAAAAATCCACTTTCTAGAATCAATGGTAGCGGAACCGCTTGAAGACGCTTACGAAGGCTCTGGTTGAGGCAGTCTATACCCCTCATAACAGGACATGGAGCCTCTCAACCAGGATAATCACGCCTAACAGGGCTGATAGCTCATTTAAGCCCTTCAAATCCGCTGGAGGCGATGGAGTGTTATCCGCTCTCCTGAAGAAAGGTATTGAAGAGATTCTTCCTAACTTGGTCCAGATCATTCGGGCCAGCTATGCATTTAACTATATTCCATAACTGAGGTGGAAAGTAAATGTAGTCTCACGTAGTTTCTGTAAAAAAAATGGTAAAAGTTTTGGATGACCATATAAGATGTAAGGCTCTAAAATGAACCCACTTGGTCGAAATCAGTTTGCTTATCATGCTGGCAAATCTACTGTGAGAGCTCGTAGTAGTCTGATCACTAAAACTGAAAGCACTTTTAATGTTAATCACCCTTTGCACCTTTGTTGACATTGAAGGTGCTTTTGACAATACCTCCTATGAGTCAATAGAGCGGTCAGCATGCGAAAACAGAATTGAGCTTCTAACAGTTACGTTGATTGGTTTGAAGCTGAAATATAGAAGGACAACAGATGAATTAGGTAGTGAATCAGTAACCATCAAAGCTGTAAAGGGCTGTCCCCAGGAAGAGGTATTATTTCTATTACTATGGTCAATGTTTTGATGGACTTCTCACCATTCTAAGTAGCCATGGACTTGATATTCAAGGCTACGCGGATAACTTGACTGTAACAGTTAGAAGAAAATTTGACATTATCATTTCCGACCTTATGGAGAATGCACTTGGGCTGATATGACAATGGTATGTTCAGGAAGGACTTAGTGCCAATCTGAATAAAACGGTTATTGTGCTCTTTATCAAGAGAAGAAAGCTTGCGCTTGCAGCTCTCTCGTTAAATGGTGTTACTGTTAACTTTTCCAGTTAGGTTAAATATCTAGAGGTTATTCTAGATCAAAAACTAAACTGGTAACAACACATACTAAAGGTTCAGAGTAGAGCCATTAAAGCACTCTGGGCCTGTCAGAGGCTCTAAGGACGAACCTGGGGTTTATAACCAAAAGTAATCTATGGTGGCCTAAAACTGAGGAGAAGGCAACACAAACATTATTTATTAAGGTTCAACGTTTGGCTTGCCTCGGTATTACGGGGGCAATAAGAAAATGCCTAAATGCTGCAATGGAGATGCTCCTAGGACTGGCTCCATTGCACCTGCATGTCAACAAGGAAACCGCAATTGCGGCCTTGAAGCAGAAGAAAATTGTTAACCGTAGGTAATATGGTTAGCCACTTGGAAATTTTTCGAGATTTTCAGGCAAACCATTCGATTAGAATGCCTTCCGACAGTATGCCAGCCAAACTGGATTTCGATAAGCCCTTCTGTGTTTTTTGCCGGGTAGAGACAGAGGGCCATCCTTTGAAAGAACTTTGTGCTAGAATAGGCATAGAAATGGGCCTAAATAGCACTAAGGTCTTTATTGTTTCGGACGTTCAAGCGGCCTTAAAGGCTTTTACGTCCCACACCATTGTATCAAAACTAGTGTAGGATCGTCTTAACGCAGTTAAAAAACTACTACCACAAATAAAGTAGGACGTACTGGAATCGAGGGAAGCGAGGAGGCAGATGGCCTTGCTCGAGCGGGTTTTGATTCTCCATTTATTGGGCCAAAACCCTTCTGTGGTGTCACTAAGGCATACCTTAGAACAGCGACGAAATGCTGGGAAGACATTGAAAGGTCCTTTTTTTGGAGATATTGTATAGTTTATCAAGAGCCTGAATATTACCTGGACGGTTGATTAGATCGCGGTGCTGGTGGCTACAATGCCTACATGACCAAAAAACCACATAGTTTAGTCTGTATCGCAAACCTACCGTCATTTTGTCAAAGCTCATTGACTATTTCGAAACTTTTAAAAAGATCCAGCCAATTATCTTACAAACACTTTTTTTCAATATGAAAATATTTTGACAAACCCAACAATACCATTATCAAACTATTTTAAACTATATGTACTTAAATATTATTAATTTCATTTTAGTTTTTCAATTTTTAAATGACTATTTATTTAGTATACAATAGTTCATAAAACTATTGAGATTTTTTTTCCTGTTTTATCAATAATAAATACAATTATAAAAAAAAATATTTCAGTAAAGAAGAGGAACAAATATTTTTATATATATTTGGAATTCTTCCAATAAATAAAAATAAATATTGTTTCAAATAGTTATTGTTAAAACTTTTAAAATAGATCGAATTGTTTGTTTGGAGTCAATAAATACAATACGATATAAACCAATAAGTTTTAGCTTTGCTTTTAGAACTACCTATATTAAACTATTTATCAAATAAATTAGTTTTAAACGGATTAAAACAAATGAATTTAAAGCAAAACTGTTTTTTTTTGTATATTTTTTGTATAGTAAAACAGTCGATTTTAACGGTAGTAAATTTTAAGTGCTTTTGATTTAAATGTATACAGTCTTGTAAATTAATTAATCAATTAATTAATTAATAATTTACAGCCTTGTAAATTTTACGGTTTTCAACTTCATGACAAACTAATTTTAATTTGAGTTTTCTACTTAATTTTTTTATACTATCTAAAGCTAATCAACTTACCACAATTTTTAAACCTGCAGCGTTTTGAATCGACAAGCACCGATAGTAACGAAGAACATAATCATCGCCCAAGCCAGAACTGGATGACAGAAACAATATAATGTACAGAAGTTAACGTGATCTGGTAATCATGCGCCCTCAATTTGTGTGCGGCTATGCCGTAATGGAGGACCTGAAAAAGAAAATTAACAGTGAAAATATTAGAGTGAATACTTAGGTCCTATAAAAAAGTGCACATAATAAAACATAAAAAAATACTTTATAAAAAATTTTAAGTTTGGTAAAACCTTACACTATTTTACAGCTAAACTACTTTATGGACGTGCTTTGTCATAAAAACGGTTAATTCTAATATTTAATCAATTTTTGTAATAATATTATAATATTATAATATATTAATCATATTAATCATATTAATCATATTATTATATTATTATATTATTATATTATTATATTATTATATTATTATATTATTATATTATTATATTATTATATTATTATATTATTATATTATTATATTATTATATTATTATATTATTATATTATTATATTATTATATTATTATATTATTATATTATTATATTATTATATTATTATATTATTATATTATTATATTATTATATTATTATATTATTATATTATTATATTATTATATTATTATATTATTATATTATTATATTATTATATTATTATATTATTATATTATTATATTATTATATTATTATATTATTATATTATTATATTATTATATTATTATATTATTATATTATTATATTATTATATTATTATATTATTATATTATTATATTATTATATTATTATATTATTATATTATTATATTATTATATTATTATATTATTATATTATTATATTATTATATTATTATATTATTATATTATTATATTATTATATTATTATATTATTATATTATTATATTATTATATTATTATATTATTATATTATTATATTATTATATTATTATATTATTATATTATTATATTATTATATTATTATATTATTATATTATTATATTATTATATTATTATATTATTATATTATTATATTATTATATTATTATATTATTATATTATTATATTATTATATTATTATATTATTATATTATTATATTATTATATTATTATATTATTATATTATTATATTATTATATTATTATATTATTATATTATTATATTATTATATTATTATATTATTATATTATTATATTATTATATTATTATATTATTATATTATTATATTATTATATTATTATATTATTATATTATTATATTATTATATTATTATATTATTATATTATTATATTATTATATTATTATATTATTATATTATTATATTATTATATTATTATATTATTATATTATTATATTATTATATTATTATATTATTATATTATTATATTATTATATTATTATATTATTATATTATTATATTATTATATTATTATATTATTATATTATTATATTATTATATTATTATATTATTATATTATTATATTATTATATTATTATATTATTATATTATTATATTATTATATTATTATATTATTATATTATTATATTATTATATTATTATATTATTATATTATTATATTATTATATTATTATATTATTATATTATTATATTATTATATTATTATATTATTATATTATTATATTATTATATTATTATATTATTATATTATTATATTATTATATTATTATATTATTATATTATTATATTATTATATTATTATATTATTATATTATTATATTATTATATTAT
This sequence comes from Tipula confusa, assembly GCA_963556175.1. NCBI lineage: Eukaryota > Metazoa > Arthropoda > Insecta > Diptera > Tipulidae > Tipula > Tipula confusa. The sequence continues at coordinate 68,032,615 of OY744476.1, forward strand.
TATATTATTATATTATTATATTATTATATTATTATATTATTATATTATTATATTATTATATTATTATATTATTATATTATTATATTATTATATTATTATATTATTATATTATTATATTATTATATTATTATATTATTATATTATTATATTATTATATTATTATATTATTATATTATTATATTATTATATTATTATATTATTATATTATTATATTATTATATTATTATATTATTATATTATTATATTATTATATTATTATATTATTATATTATTATATTATTATATTATTATATTATTATATTATTATATTATTATATTATTATATTATTATATTATTATATTATTATATTATTATATTATTATATTATTATATTATTATATTATTATATTATTATATTATTATATTATTATATTATTATATTATTATATTATTATATTATTATATTATTATATTATTATATTATTATATTATTATATTATTATATTATTATATTATTATATTATTATATTATTATATTATTATATTATTATATTATTATATTATTATATTATTATATTATTATATTATTATATTATTATATTATTATATTATTATATTATTATATTATTATATTATTATATTATTATATTATTATATTATTATATTATTATATTATTATATTATTATATTATTATATTATTATATTATTATATTATTATATTATTATATTATTATATTATTATATTATTATATTATTATATTATTATATTATTATATTATTATATTATTATATTATTATATTATTATATTATTATATTATTATATTATTATATTATTATATTATTATATTATTATATTATTATATTATTATATTATTATATTATTATATTATTATATTATTATATTATTATATTATTATATTATTATATTATTATATTATTATATTATTATATTATTATATTATTATATTATTATATTATTATATTATTATATTATTATATTATTATATTATTATATTATTATATTATTATATTATTATATTATTATATTATTATATTATTATATTATTATATTATTATATTATTATATTATTATATTATTATATTATTATATTATTATATTATTATATTATTATATTATTATATTATTATATTATTATATTATTATATTATTATATTATTATATTATTATATTATTATATTATTATATTATTATATTATTATATTATTATATTATTATATTATTATATTATTATATTATTATATTATTATATTATTATATTATTATATTATTATATTATTATATTATTATATTATTATATTATTATATTATTATATTATTATATTATTATATTATTATATTATTATATTATTATATTATTATATTATTATATTATTATATTATTATATTATTATATTATTATATTATCAAATAAAGCAATTTTCATGGATATTAAAACATTTTTCTGTTTTGTTTCAATTTCTGTCAGCCATACATTTTTTGGAAAGCGATAGTTTTATTAGCATTCGCTTCGCTTTTTTAATATATCATTACCAGGTGAGTCAGTAGGGAACGTAACGTGAGTTGATTTACTTTTTTTTACTTTTATTTGGCATGTCTTTATCCAATCCTCAAATTTACTCAAACAATTTTGCAATTTTATTGATACATCAATAAGGCTGTATCATCCGCCAATGTTGATGTTATAACTTCGTTGGTAACAGTTAAGTCGGTTGTGTGTAAAAAGTAGTAAAGTAGGCTTGTGAGTAGAAGCCTTTTCTGCGGCTGATTCCAGTTCTATGTAAAACATACTTTTTTAATAAAAAAGGCACGTTTCTGTAATAGTCTTTCATAATAAAAAAAACACATGTAAAAGGCTTTAATGAACAGATATTTATAGTTTTCCAACTTTTTGTATTGAACAAAATTTGAAACTTGAAGTATAACCGTAACCTGCCGGCTCATAACATTGTACCTCACTTATCTTTATATTTAACCAGGTACAACGAACATAAAATTTTCAGGCAGGATAGTAAAGGCAAATTTTTTATGATGCCGTTTCCAACGAGTATTTAAAGTTAATATTCAGCTTTGTAGAAGTCGATCCTAGTTTTCTAATATTCAAAACTTTAAACCTTAGTTGTATTAATTGATACTTGTCATACAAAAACTGATAAACTTTATTACCTCAAATTTAACAAAATTCTTACCGTGTTTCCTTTTAAAATCATTGCTCACTCAATTAAATTATATAAGCTGATAAACCTAATTAATCGTATTTCTTATCAACCGTACAATCTTAGCACAACAAAATATTATATCGACACAATACATCGGCGTATTATAGAAAGAGGGATGGTGGTAGTAAAAACACCGTATTTCAATTCGCATGATAAATCCTAATTTGATACCAATTTCTTACGGTGTACCTACATTTAACGAACGCTAAAACTTAATTTATTATCCAAAATAAATTATGAAATATTTTATTTCAATTTAAACGGTAATTATCTAATTGGATTAAAACAATATTTTTGCCGTTTCAACATTAATTACTTAATTAAATTTTATGACTTTTGATTATTTATAAATGCGCGATGGCAGATTATATAAAATATTTAAAATAAGAAACGAATACTTTTTGTTGGAGGTGGAAATTTTTTAAAATTATTTTTCTCGAATATTTTCATTTCTGAATTATTTAATTTACCTGTCACACCATAATAAAAAAAATAAATATCTATACAAGGTGTCCATCTAGTAGCTGGACGATCAAAGCAATGGTGACATCCCTTGTATCACACTGCACGTGTTAGTCTTTCTGTCAAGTTATAAAGTTTTAAAAAGAAGTCTTCCGAAGTAGCAGCTTGTGAAACTATCTGTAATATCTCGGAAAGTAGCTATTTTACACTCTAATCATTCACTAACTTGAAGAAACCACAGGTTTGTCGATTTCTCGTCGATCTTTGGAATGAGACATTCCACAAACGACAATACACCGTATTTTGCATAGAGACTTAGGTCTTAAGGCTTTTAAAGTTCAGTTAACACAATATTTTTTTAGATTTTTTTCTTTCAGGCCACGTGAAAGATAAGGTCAATGCCAATGTTCTACAATTGATTCAAGACCTTAAAGATGGAATTCGTGAAGTTATCGAGAACATACAGCCGCAAATGTGCAAATTGGTCATGGAAAATTTCATGAATAGGATAAAGTAAATAGACATTCATTGATTTCTCTTAAAAAATTATACGTTTTTTAAAAATCAAAATGAAACCTCCTGGAAAATCCGTTATGTCATTCAAGTAAGCACCATCTGTTCTTTTATGGTGCAGCACTATATCTCAGGCACCCCTTTAATTAAATTTGGCAGATGATCAGATAAGTTCCCGGGCAGTTAAAATGGGCCAATTGTCATTCTGTTTAATATGCCATTCCAATAATGTAATTTGAACTGGTACTGGGATCTGTTTTCTCACAATAAATGCGGGTTCGAAAGTTGCCAGTAGTGCATGTTGAAGTATCCATCTCTATTCAGCGTTAAGTCGCCACTCCACATAATATTTTAAAAGAATTGTAGATCGCTTCTATTTTCACAAGCAGCTGTGGGCAGAAAAACAATGTTGCGTTGTAGTCTCCCGGTTGCAGAGTTTGTACGCTATAAAGTAGGGTCGAAACTTATTTTTTTTGAATGCACATTGCACGCTCGATTTTGCGATCTCAGTGCATCCAGCTACTGCTCCTGCAGAGGTATACGGATCTCGTTCAATTTCCTTAAGCATCGTGTCTTAGGTGTCAGTATTAGCAGGTTTTACAGTGCTGTTACCACAAACAAGGCTCCCAGGTAGCCTTCCCCCGAGTAACACCCGTGGACTCTGATAAATATGCAATAATCCGGGTAACTCACGTTAGGGTATCTTTCCCTATAAAGGGCTGCAGATATATTTACAATTCTTCTGCACTCACATTCTTTCTGACGCACCCTGTATATGCGGTAATAAAGATTTGACCATCGCAACGCAAGAGATTTAACCAAAGAGATAAGTAAAGTCGGAATGGATGCAATCAGGGGTATTAGAGATTTAATTATCTCTTTAAAGGTCTAACGAATATGACTTGCAATCAAGCATTTAGCTGGTAAGTAATTTACACTTTGCGAGTTCAAACTTGAATAGACGAGTCAATTTCCAATAAGGAACTGCCTTACTCGAAATGTTAAACCTAGTGAACGGGTTGACATCCGAAAACATCGATCAGAGATTTTGGCTAGCAAAACAGCACCGGAAATGATCCCGCAAAATAATTGGGACTTCAAATAATTCATTAGTTTCTGTAGCTTTACATTAGTTTTATGCGATGGAGCGGAAGTTTGAAGGAAATAAAGAATTTGGCAACCCGCGTAGAAATAATTTATGGCGGAGATAAATCACTATCATCACCATGATAAAACATGGAACAGGACAAGTAAATAAAACCTATCCCATCATAACGTATTAATAAAGGGTACTACCACGATCAATCTCAGAGTCGTATTTGATCCGTCTGCCACAGCGTCCAGCGAACTATCTCTTAAACGATGTTTTAATGACTGGCCCATCTATCCACTACCACTCATTGAAATATTATTACGAATCATTCAAATAATTCATGCTATGCGAAGATATCGAGAATATGTGCCTATGGATGCAGAGTTCGAACTGGGATGATAAACTGCCACCAAATATAATAAAATCACGGCTAGAAATTCGAAGCGACATTTTATCGGCATCCTGTATTAAAATTTTAATATGACTAATGACATGCAACCAACTGAGGTAGGTTTAAGTGGCTCGAGTAAACATGCTTATGCAGGACCACATTTGAGTATTTCAGCAACTTTGTACCTTTGCTGGGATATCGTTCAGAAGATTTCTTCCTCTTAAGTTTTTTTCACACTTTAACGAAATGGTGCAGATTCTTAAAGGTCTTCTTAAAATATCATATATTGTGTGTCACAAGTAGTTCACTCTAACTTAAGAGCTACTACACTAGTCTACTGCTTCATTAAAGGAGTAATAGGATAATTTTCCCTGCCAGTCATGAATAAAGATCTAAACATTAGCTAATTGTTGCTAGAATATATATTAAACATTAAAAGGTGAAGTTGTAAATATAGAGATAGTGGAGCCAACCAAAATAGTTTGTATCGGAGACGGAATATTATAAGATGCAATCTTAGTGAAATGTCTGCCAAAAAAAATGATAATAATTATGCGCCTGACAATTAAGCTTTATCTCGGAAGGTGACGAAACTGGAGTTGAACTAAGTAAATAGTAAGAATTATTACTCGATTATTAGGAGCCAAAATGCAAGGACGGTAAAAAATCTAAACTTTGTATAGTATTAATAGCGTTACTGGTAGTGGTTGATGACATAAATATCTGTATAGACTAAAGTTTTTCTTCTTAACAAACACAAAGCTCTGGAGTGGTTAATTGCGTTCAAAGGACTAGAGGGACAAGTAGCAAGCTGGATTTAAATACTACAGGCTTACATATTAGTATTAAGTAAAGCACAGGGGGAAATATGGGAAACCATAAGAAGTAGAATCCTGTAGAGATTACATAAATGAGAATCGAGGTTGATCGTTAACAGATTCCGGAGCACTATCCCAAAAATGTCACAGAAACTACTTCTGTGAAAAAAATAAAGCACACCGCATTAAAACCAGTGCTTCAAGAAATTCATGATGGTAAATTTGGAGCATATTTGGGCATCAACACAACATTAAAAGTTAAAACTGATTAAAATGAGTCAAGTACCAAAAAACGGTGGAAAAAAAGTGTTACAAATGTTAGAAAAGTAAAGTAAAATGTAGGTGATATGAATCATTTCAAAACCCATGCAAAATGACATTGGTTACTCGAGCTTATAATCCAATAATATTTTCTTTCAGTCATGGTCGGAGGAATAAGGTTTGAACATAAACTAAAATTAAAACTATTGAAATACGAATGACTCCTGAAATATGTGCGAATATATTTAAAATTGTCAATGTTTGCTACTGTGCCCTATAAATGTTCATGTTACTATTTTTGGCTTCGACTTTGGTCTTTGGTATATATATCTTCTTCCACTGCACTAGATTGCTAGAGTAGACTCATTATTTCATCACTCCTACTTACCGAGTGACCCTCTCGGAATGCCATTGACCATTTAAAAATTGCGTACTAGTTCTCTGATCATTACGAAATACCAAGACGCGCAAAAAGGCACATTTAATTTTTAAATTGCTCATATATGAAACCACCACAATTCAATCAAACATAACTTTTCCTAACATTTTTTTACCATTTATTTCATCGATTATTCTAAATATACAATCCAAAAATCAATAATTTAATTTAATTTAGAAGTGAACAAAATGGATAATTCACATTCGGCAATGGTAGATCTTATACCACAAAATATTTTAAAATAACCATTAAATTTGATAAACTTGGGAATCTATTTTGATGTATATTCCCATATCACTTTAAATATCTAACTAATATATGTACATATACATAAAACATAGGAGGAAAACACTACCCCACCGCCCACCATCACGGGAGTAAAACAATAAACCATTAACCTGAATATCGTTTATATAGAAAAAAAAAGAGATTATATGGGAGGTTTTCCATCTGCACTATCCATATATTATATGGACCATATATATATAGAACAATACATATAGAGGTGTAATGGAATTATTATTTTTAATTGATTGTTTATATTATAATCGTATTTTAGTATAAAACTAATTAAAATTTTACGTACTAATTAATCCGCGATTATAATTTTATTTTTATTCTTTGTTAAATTATTTGGTTATATTTTTTAACCAATCAGATTATAATTTTCAAAAATGTTTGATATTTTTGTTGATGTTTGTTAATTATAATCAACTTTGTTGTGTGAATTGAAAATTTTTACCAAATTATTATGCCATAACTAAGATTTTGTTCGCGCATATAATACAACGTCGCAATAAAAACTTCTGATGTCATAAATAATATTAGAAGAGGTTAAAAAGCTCAAAATTGACAAATTAAATGATAAATAATCATAATTGGGATGGCTGGAAAATGCAAATGAAAGGCATTTTGATACACCAAGAATTATGGCCTTACACAAATAATAAATTTAAAAAGCCAGAGGAACATGAAAACTGGAAAAATAAAGATTCCAAAGCATTGGCGTTAATTACGCTTCACATGAAACCAGAGCAGGTAATACATATTCGAAAATGTGGAACGTTATCCGAAGCGTGGTTAAAATTAGAAGGTATATACCAACTTAAGGGACCGGTTCGTAAAGTTTCGTTATTCAAAGAACTAATCCATACAAAAATGGAAAGCGATCGATCGATTAAAAGTCACGTGTGCCCTTTTTTCAACGTGAAAGAAAAATTAGAAAATTAGAACGTGAAAGAAAAATTGTGGCAATTGAATCCAAGGACGAACTACTAAAATTAAATACGGTAAAAATCAAGATTTTAGAAGAAGACCCCAACAGGTTATGGGCCAATATTTTGGAAGAAGCACAACGACAAGGTGAAAAAGATAATCGAGGCGTCGAGCAGCACGTGTTAGCAGTAAAGTCAAAGACGAAACATTTGACCAAAAACCGGTGGTTTATATGTTTTAACTGCGGTAAGCGCGGCCATTTTGCTAACAGTTGTGTACAGAAAAAGATGAATGAACAATGAGTGATGTTTGGATAGCGGTCAACATCGCATATGCCATGTGATAGAAATTATTTTATTGAATTAAAAACTGTGAAGTTGGCATCTGATAAGTTGGTGGAATAGGCATTGTTAAATTTACAATAAACGGTAGAGAAATCACGTTGCATAATGTTTTATATGTACCGGAGCTTCGTGGAAATTTTATATCAGTTAGCAAAGGGTCTCTATGAGTAATAATGTACAGTTTTATAATGATTATGCTGATATTGTGAATTCGAGGAATGAAGTAATTTCGAAAGCCGAACAACGAAATGATTTATTCATAATTTCGATACAACAACCAATTAAAGAAATTACAATAAACGGAAATTTAATTGAAAATTAAGCAGAAAATAATCTTTAAAAATGGCACCAGAGGTACGGCCACTTAAATGTCAAATCAATGCTTCAGTTGTATGAAAATGATATGGTTATTGGCTTGAATTTGAAAAATGCTCCAAATTCTTTAAATTGTGTCAAGTGCCTTAAGTCAAAAATCAAAGTTAAGCCGTTTCCAAAACAATAATTATCAAGAGGTCCTATATCTGTTTCATACAGATATATACGGCCCTATGCATGAGATATGTATTTCACGAAAAATACATGTCTATTTTATGAAAATACGAGATGAAATTTTTTCGGTGTTTGTGAATTCAAGAATCGTGTGGAACTACAAACGGGACACAAATTAAAAATGCTTAGAAGTAACAACGGAAAAGAATATTTGAGCAATTAGTTTACCAAATATTTGAAGGAAAACGGAATTCAACGGCAACTGTCAGTTGAGTATACTCAACAAAACGGCGCGCCTGAGCGTGCTAACAGAACGATTGTTGAGATGCGTTGGGCAGAAGTTTTTAGCACAGCAGTATATATTTGGAATCGCTCACCTACTAAAATATTAAATAATATAACGCCATATGAACTGTGGTTAAAACGAAAGCCGGTGGTGAATTTCATGAGAGTTTTCGGTAGTAAAACGGCTGTACTCAACAAACAATCTGGTCACTGAAAGTTTATGCCAAAGGGAGAAGAGTGTGTTATGGTTGGCTAGAAAGAAGAGTCAAAGGCCTACCGTTTATACAAGCCAGGAACTAGGATAATAATCAAAAGACAGGATTTTATATTCATGGAGCAGGTAAATAAAGAATAAGATGTTGGTTTTACTAATCGTAATATTGTAGAACTTAAGGAAACAGAGCCAGAGGCTAAGCCTGCACAAGTTGAAGTTCCAGTGGTACCAGTAGAGGAGAAAGGCAAACATGAAAACACAAATGAAACCTTGAACAATGACAGTGCCACATTGAACAATGAAATGGTAGTAACTACAAAATCGTTAAGAAGTGGCAAAGAATACCCACGAATGTTATTGCATCGTTAAAACAATACGGTGATCCAGTAATGGTCACAGATGCTTTGTCTCACTCGGATGCTAATAAATGGCGAGAGTCAATGCAGCAAGAGTATGATGCATTAATCCGTAATGGTACGTGAGACTTGGTAGACTTACTTGGTGTGTTAGTTTTGAAATTATGAATCGGATAAACCAACATTTGCAAGAACAATTCGAAATAGTGGACAAGGGAAAAACTCACTTTTGCCTTGGCATCGAAATAGATAGAGAAGGCGAACGAGGTGCAATTAGTATCCATCAGACAAAACAGACAATGCAATTGTTGAACAAGATGGATATGCTGAAATGTCGAAATTATTATACTCTTTTGGATCCCCGTAACAAACTGGTGGAATGTGACAAGGAAAGTTGTGCAAAAAATCAATGAAAGTTATTATTAATCATTAGTCGAATCACTTATGTATTTAGCAATATCAACTAGACCTGATCGTAGTGCTGATTGCACTAAGTCAGCAAATTGTCGCAATTTAATAAATCACCTCATATTGAACACATGGTTGCAGCGAAGTATTTTTTATATTATTTGAAGTACTCCAGCAATTCAAAATTGATGTACAAATGTACTGGCGAACCACTGTATGGGTACGTCCATGCTGATTGGGGAGCAAATATTGATGTTCGAAAATCATACTCCGGATACGTTTTTTACATTGCTGGATCTGCATTTTCATGGGAAAGCAAGAAACAAACATCAGTGGCATTCAGCTCTACCGATGCCGAGTATATGACTCTATCGCAGTCTTGCAAGGAAGCAACATATCTTCGAGGATTACTAACGGAAATGGGATTCCATGGTAGATAATAAGATAATATTGTACAATGACAATTTAACCGCCCAACAATTGGTAAAAAATCCTGTCTACCACCAACGAAGTAAGCACATAGATATCCGAAAAAACTTATACAAACCAAAGCACCAAAGGTTTTGCAACCTCCTTGGTATGAAGACATAATAAGTTGGAGATTTTGTTAAGGGGGAATGTTGGAAGAGTTTTTATAAATTAGATATTGTGAATTGTCCTATTTCTATTTTATACTTTATACAACTTTGTATGTATTTAGTTATATTTTGATCTATATATGTATAAATGGTAGAAACGTTTTTGTGTAAATGAATAGTTGTAATGGTTTTTACTATTTTTTTGGTCATTGCGTTACCAACTGTTGTGAAATACAAATGTGTTTACATTCTTATAATAAAATTAAAACGTGTTTTTATTAAGTTTATTAACTTATCAGTACTCAACAAGTTAACACCGTTAACTAGTTATGTTGTAACACCACATAATATAACATCAAATCACACTATACCATTAATATGAAAGAACATGCCCATTTGTTTACATTAAGGGCCAAATACACGAAAAATGAAAAAATGCTCGAAGTTAGTGTAGCTTTTTGGACAAATTAGTGATTGTTTCGGCCCCAACTAAATTTTAAAATATTCTTTAGGATTTAACTTTAATAAACACGGTTGGTTTTCCAAATTTTCCGCTTAGAATTTCTGCTATTTGATTGTAATTATGATACATTTTTAATAAATTATGAAAAAATGTAGCTTTTCTCAATTATTAGCCGAAAAAACTATGACTATAATACATATAAATGCGAAAGATAAGAATCTGGATTTAATCACGGTGGCTTTTTTGAAATTTTTATGTATTAATCGAAATAATTGCAAAAAATTAATTAAATCAATTAAATAATTGATTTGACACATGTGTCTATGATAATATTAAGCCAAGATTTTCTTAAATTATTTAGTTCTTACAACCAATTAATAGATGGCAGTTTAAATTATAAACCATAATCATCTCAAATATGCACATTTTTGTTGTAGATAGATATGTGAATATTTAAAATATTTTTCGAGACTTGAAATGTGAAAAATAATTTGTTTTGAAAAACTACAACGATTAGAGTGGACAATAAAAAAATACATGTAAAGCAATTTTTTTTTAGTGAAAGTTGTGTTGTGTAGGACTATAACATAAGTATTCGGTTCAGTGTTTTATTGTATACTACTACTTTTTATATTGGATATATTTTTAATAGTACATAATAATAATAAACGGATTTTACAGGCCATTATACTGTTTCGTACAGAATCAACAATCTGGCTCCACGGATTCGATTCCGAGATATTCTTACTATTCTAGACAACCCGAAGAGGTCAAGTATTAATCTACTTCAAAGTGCGATCGTCGCCAACAGTGGATTATGCGTTTCTGGCTCTCCTCTCAGAGATCACTGCACCTTCCGCTTAGGAGTGGCAGTGGAGAACGTGACCGAGCCAGCGTACTCACTATTCTTTTATTTCATGAACGAAATCAAGCATTTTCATTAAATTCCTGATCTAGTTATTGAATAAAACTCGCTAAGTGTCGTCATAATCGCGTTTAAGGCCATATATCATGAGCATGATAATTATCTCAAACGTCATTAACCATATTCCCCACACACAATTATCATGAGTAACAAGGGACACACTGGACCCAACAATGGTGGTCAACACTGCTAAAATCCATTGCGTCTTGGTCTCTAAAACCAGTGATCATATATTTTGTTTTGGATTTAATGATTTTGAGACCAACGGCAGATAAGAATCTTATACAAGGAGCTCCAATAGTTCTCTGGCACCGTTGCCTTTCAATCCAATTGAATAGATATCATTATTGAATATGCCAGAGTCTGGTTGGACTGATGGTACAAGATGTTTTCCTGAGGTGGTTCACATTTACGAAAGGTAAGTTCAATTATGAAAATAAAGAGTATCGGAAACTGGGCACCTCTTTGTCATATCACGAAGCTAATTTCAAAACTCCCTGATAGCTTGCTCTCAACTTTGACAGATCATTGTGACTTCATTACTGTCATTTTCCATAAACAAACAGATTTGTCAGGTATTCCTAGACATCGTAATGCAAACCATAAGCTAGATTGATGGATTGAGTGATGGCTTGTTGGAAATTCAATAACACCTGATTTACGTCACGAGATTTTTCGTATTATTTAGAAAGAATCATCGTCAACGAAAAATCCTTTTCAGAGATTGACCGATTCAGATAAAAATCTTCTTGTTAAACTGTTTAAACTGTAAAGCAATGTATAGCCATGGTCTCCACTTTTGGGCTATCGAGTTTCTTGGAGAGCGCAATGAGTTCCAAGTGATACTCTTTCATGGCTGATACAGTACCATCAAATTTGCCTGGTTTTCTTAATTACTGCAAGTGCCACGTATACCAATCTTAAACTGCGATCCGTTAACATAAAAGCTGAGATCGGGCTAAGGTTTGGCTGTACCCATATTTTCTTTTGTTGATCTTTTTAACAATGAAGTTTTTAAGAATGCTAGTATTCAGCACTGCAATCCAACCTTTGTTTAGATGCCTCATACGACAAGCCAAGAAGGATATGGTAGAATTCCTCGTTTCCAAATCCTTATTCTTAGAATGATAACCTGCTCATTTAGAAGTCTTTTGTGAGACATGGGAGTTCTCTCCCATCCGTAGGGGTGGTAAAAAACAATTAAAATTATAATAAAGAACAAAGAAGTCAAAATTGTGTTTTAAAACAAATAAAGCATACAAATTAGCAAGTGACACGATCTAAGTAAGCACAGTTAGTGCTTACTTAGATCTTTATACACAAATACGCATATCACGCAACGAAAACTATTAGAAAATCCAATTAATATGTTAATACAACTATTCAACTTTGGTACCACTATAGTTGTACCAAAAACGTACTCTGCGCAATTAGAAAAACAGAATTTTCTAAAAAATCCGCATTCCGAGAAAGTAATCTCCGGTTAGATTAGATTGATGGTAAACGATGGAATAATCGAAGTGAAATGTCCTCATAATTCAAATGGTTTACATTCACTAGATGCAGTGAAATCAAAATTAATTAAATTTCTTGTGCATGAAAAATGCACCGAAAACGGTACAATTAAATAAAATCACCCATATTACTATACCAGATACAATGGCAATTAGAAACAACGGATCGAGATTATGCTTCTTTATAGTTTGGAATATGGATGCCAAAAGGACTTATATAACGCACACTCCGAAATGCAGAATTACCAATACATGCTGCAGAAACGTTTAAGCTTTTATTTTAATTCTTTACTCAAAGAAATAATAGATGGTAGTCTTCAAAGGAGTATGGCAGTCAGAGAGCTTCCAGGCAATCCAGACACGGATCAGTAACGTTTTTATTTAAATATTTTAACGAACATTTACGGTGGAGTAACTCGAAATTCAAATCAAGACAATTCGTAATTAGCTCATCAAGGTGATTGTTAACCTTTATAATTTGTCCTTCAAAATATAGAACATATAATTTATTTATTTAAATATTTATTTATTTTTTTTATTATACGCTTATAATCTGAAAAATTTTAATATCAAAATGATAATGAACGAATTTTAGCACTTTTTAATTTGTTTTCGTTATTAATTCGTTATGAAAAAATAAAACAATAAAAACTGTACGCAGAAATACGTCATTTCATGTATTTGGCCCTGACGTGTTTTGTCTGTTTAACGGTTATTTCATTTGGTTTTGGTGTTGAATTTTTTTTTATGTACATTTTTCAATTATTCTCAGACAATGCAAACCTTAAGCTATCCCATATGTTGACATTACACGGTTCTATATTTCTGCTTAAGTCTGTCTAAATTTTAAAGGTTACCAACCATTTTTTTGGCATCGTTATTAGACGTAATCATTGGGTTGGCTTACTTCCATGGGTACGTGCATTCAAATTTTTGACAAATTCGATAACATAATGATTGATAAAGTAAATCATTTCGTAACAATCATTTGAAGTCACATTTTACATACATTGTCCAGTAATGTAGTATTATGACTACCAAGGTCATCATAACTTTAAAGGAACAGATAAATCCTGTACATGGGATGTAACCTCGTTCGCCTGTTAAAAGTTTTAATTTATAAATTTCAAATAGACGTAAACTGTATTTGATTTAATTAAACAAAAAAATATTTGTGATTCGCTAAAATTTAAGTTATGCACTTTGAAAAGTGTAATCAACTGTAAACATAAAACGAACAAACTTTGCTAGTGAGATGCTGTTATGCTTCTATATACATAAAACATACAGACATTATGTGTATATAAAAACTTAGTTAGCAAATCAAAACCATAAATTTTATTTTAACTTTATTTTTTTGTTTTGCTTCTCGCGTTGCATCTCGCCTCTCGACCATCTACACAACACAGTGGCTATACAGTAAACGAAATTCGAACAAATCATTAATCAAAAATTTTATTACAGTGCGTGATTCCAAATTTATAAGATATAATTAGATGATTTAGTAAATAGTTTTTTTTATTTGGTATACTAATGTTCTATGTTGCATAACTGCTAGCTACTACCATGTCACATTAATTTTATATCATTATATACAAACAAACAAAAAAATGTTAACTTCTTTCTAACATGAACACTTATTTGCACAGCAGCGGTTTGCATGTTAATCGCACGTTTCCATTATATGGTTTTTGGTTTATTATTAATTATTAAGTTATGAAATATAACAAATAATAAAACTATAACATGAATTATTAAACTTTCAATAATACAGAAGTGTAATGCAGGATTGTGATTATTTGATTGTTGGTCACGGAATGTTGTAATGTTTACACTATATGGAATAAAGAAACACTAAAAATTAAATCAAATTATCGCACTAAAGTATAATTTAAAATGGTTTGATAAGAAAACATACCTTGGTCATTTCGTGTACTGTACATAGTAGATTCTGTACCAGTTGGATGTGAAGGAAGACACACAATTCTTTTTTCGTTTGGTATCGATTTTTTTTTCTTGGTTTTCGAGAAAACGATTTTTTGTTATAAATTTTTAATTATCTGACCATTTGCCATATTTTCATCGTATGCTTTTTAAGTTCTATATAGAGATGTACAAATACAAACGAATTAAGAACGGATCAAAAACTATTGCAGTGTAAAATTTTATTTAAGAATTGCGAATGATAGAAACTTACGTGTTTTATTATTGTAAGTTTTGTGAAGTAATATTGCGAGATAAAATTACAATTTTTTCTTGAAGTTTTGTCTGCAACTACTATCATCAAAGAAAATAACCTTCAGTTTGATTAAAGCATGATAATATAGATAAAATAACTAACAGTGAGTTTTTATATTATAATGCTCATGACTCGGTAATGACGTTTTAGTTTTATCTAGGTCATATTAGGGTAGATAATCATGATGAAATATGATATCACCTACAAGTTTAAAGTCATGTGGTTATCGCGCTTTTAGGTGGACATTTAGTTTAATTTGGTCGAAATTTCTGCATTTAACAAATTATGACTCTCATTTCAAAGATCATAAAACTATTGGTTTACGATCGTATTGCAAAACGAGACCAAGCCAGCATGCTTACTTTCCTGTAACTTCGTGAAATATAGATATTATCAACATATATGCCAAGACCTAGTTATACTGTCGGTTAAAGATGTTGTCCTGCAAAGAATGAGTTTTTCCGATAGATATAGAGTTGCAGAAATGGTAGACATTATAAATGGATTATGTGACTGATCGAATTGGACTAAATGTGCTAGGATCGTCACCTACTATTTTTTCCGCTTGAAGAGTGATTCTTTCGAGTAACATTTAATAGTTTTAATATTTTGAGTAATCTTCTAACAACATAATGAAGCCACTGCTTAATCATGGCCAATTAACAATTAAACCTTCCAAATGCGAATTCGGTGTATAGCTTCTATCAATTTTCACAGCCATGAAATCACTAAAGATGGTATTAAGCCATCTGCAGATCGAATCATGGTAATCAAAACGTTTTCGCAACCCAAGTTTTTTCACCAGGTGCAGCGATTTGTGGGCATGATCAACTACTACCATCGCTTTATCCCTCATTTAACCGAACATCTTGCTGTATTGGAACAACTGCATAAAATAAGTTGGAAACCATTATCTTTTTCCTTCAAAAAGCTTTCTCGACCCGAGCAGAAATACTCTACCTTTGATAGAGAACATCTAGCTATTTATATATGGTGTCATTTAAAATTTAAGATGTTTCGTCGAAAGTAGAATACTTTCCATCAATACTAATCATAAGCCACTGACTACGGCGATCGCATCAAAGTTGTAACCTAGTCCAAGACAAAGTTACCGACTCGATTACAGTTCACAACTTACTACATAGGTATATACGTTATGTCAAAGGCGCGAAAGCAACGTTGTAGCAGACTCTTTGTCTCTTTCGGAAAAAATTAGATGAATTCAATATTACAACCTGGTATCGATTTAACAAAATTCATTACTTTACAAGAATCTAATTCCGAACTAAATACTCTTAGTTTTTGGTCCAAAACATGAATTCCTTGGCAAAAGTCGAAAGTTAATCTACATACTCGTTCGGAACACGGCCATTTTGATAACCCAAAGGGCAGATTTGATGTCAGTATAGGCTGACTGGAGCAATGCAATGTGCAGATGGATTTAAAATCGAACCTATATTCGTGTATCCTCGATTTGGCTGGTAACAGCGTAAGGTAGGACGTTAAAAATTAACCGCGAAAGAGTTGGGAGAGCTTCGGCCCCAGAGAAGATTGCAGGGTTCAAAAACAAACAAACAAACAAAAAATAAAGAACTGAATTCAAAAATTACGATTATACCAAATGAGAAATCTATCGTAAATTCTTTTATCTATGATAATACTTTTATAATAAAATATAAAATAATATAACAAAACAAATATTAATTAATGAAAATATATATTTTTCTAAATTGAAAATACCTAAATCTAAAAAATTATCTGTCAAATTATTACAAAACTGATAATCAAGTCATAATAGGGTAATTCGAGACGGATCGAATTTTTCTGTTAACCGTAAAAATCCGAGTCTGATAAATTTCATAATAAATCCCCAAGCTACAAAAGATAGATTTTCCATTCGGAGAATTACTCAGTCTAGATTCATTCGCCAATTCCTTTTAGGTAAAGGTTATAAATGGCAAAAAAAGCCTACTAGTAATATGGGATGCATTCACAGAGGCTACGAGAAAGATAAAAATGTATTGTAGCCCTTTTCTTCGAAAATGCAATTGTAGTAAAACTCCATGAATAAGTCAGTATAATTGATTGATTGATTAGAGTGTAAGGCCAAGGACGAACCAGGAACTCCCGGAATGGTGGGCACCACCGTACACCGGTGTTTCATTTAACAAAACCGAAGAAGTGGATGGAATGTTAGTTATAATAGACTCGACCCGGTTGCAGACACCTAAGCGATCGATAATTAGTATATTTTTGATGAGGTAAGCCAGTTATGACAGAATTAATCCAGTTTCCCGGTAGCCAATATTCAAACTACTGTTAGTTAGCACAATACAATCACAATTATAATGAACTGCTCTGCATTTTGCCATATCTTATCAGGAACTCCAATCTGCAACCATTTTTCTGTAATCTTGCAGTGTTTCTCTGAAAAAAATATATATTAATGGGCTAATTTCTACAAGCCGCAGGCTGTAATAAATTGAATTAGTTTCCGCTTGAAATTTACAATTAAAATAAAAAAATATAGAAAATATAACAAAATATAATAAATTTAAAAATATAAAAATATAAAAAATATAAAATATATAAAATATATAAAATATATAAAATATATAAAATATATAAAATATATAAAATATATAAAATATATAAAATATATAAAATATATAAAATATATAAAATATATAAAATATATAAAATATATAAAATATATAAAATATATAAAATATATAAAATATATAAAATATATAAAATATATAAAATATATAAAATATATAAAATATATAAAATATATAATATATATAAAATATATAAAATATATAAAATATATAAAATATATAAAATATATAAAATATATAAAATATATAAAATATATAAAATATATAAAATATATAAAATATATAAAATATATAAAATATATAAAATATATAAAATATATAAAATATATAAAATATATAAAATATATAAAATATATAAAATATATAAAATATATAAAATATATAAAATATATAAAATATATAAAATATATAAAATATATAAAATATATAAAATATATAAAATATATAAAATATATAAAATATATAAAATATATAAAATATATAAAATATATAAAATATATAAAATATATAAAATATATAAAATATATAGAAAATATAAAAATACACAAAATATATAAAATATATAAAATATATAAAATATATAAAATATATAAAATATATAAAATATATAAAATATATAAAATATATAAAATATATAAAATATATAAAATATATAAAATATATAAAATATATAAAATATATAAAATATATAAAATATATAAAATATATAAAATATATAAAATATATAAAATATATAAAATATATAAAATATATAAAATATATAAAATATATAAAATATATAAAATATATAAAATATATAAAATATATAAAATATATAAAATATATAAAATATATAAAATATATAAAATATATAAAATATATAAAATATATAAAATATATAAAATATATAAAATATATAAAATATATAAAATATATAAAATATATAAAATATATAAAATATATAAAATATATAAAATATATAAAATATATAAAATATATAAAATATATAAAATATATAAAATATATAAAATATATAAAATATATAAAATATATAAAATATATAAAATATATAAAATATATAAAATATATAAAATATATAAAATATATAAAATATATAAAATATATAAAATATATAAAATATATAAAATATATAAAATATATAAAATATATAAAATATATAAAATATATAAAATATATAAAATATATAAAATATATAAAATATATAAAATATATAAAATATATAAAATATATAAAATATATAAAATATATAAAATATATAAAATATATAAAATATATAAAATATATAAAATATATAAAATATATAAAATATATAAAATATATAAAATATATAAAATATATAAAATATATAAAATATATAAAATATATAAAATATATAAAATATATAAAATATATAAAATATATAAAATATATAAAATATATAAAATATATAAAATATATAAAATATATAAAATATATAAAATATATAAAATATATAAAATATATAAAATATATAAAATATATAAAATATATAAAATATATAAAATATATAAAATATATAAAATATATAAAATATATAAAATATATAAAATATATAAAATATATAAAATATATAAAATATATAAAATATATAAAAAATATAGAAAATATAAAAATACAAAAAATATAAAAAGTATAAAAATATAACAAATATAAAAAATATAAAAACATAAAAAATGTAAAAATATGAAAAATATAAAAATACAAAAATATAAAAAATTTTAAAAAACATTAAAAATACAAAACATACAAAAATTATAAAAATAATTATACATTTTAACATTTACATCCCCCCCCCCCCTCCCGCGGAAATATACCAAAGTCATTCCAATCCACAACCCAACAAATCATCCCTACTGCGTCCAGTCATAGATAAGTCAGCCAGCCTCCACGTCCAGAAAAAATCTCGAATGAACCATTCTCAACAAAAGGAATAATTGGCATTTTCGTAATGTAGAAAGAATATGCCAAAATTCCAAACGTTTCCAATATCCACGACATCCAAACGACTCAAATCCGAAGACCCATCCTAACCACAGACAAACAACGCTAACAAAACACACTATTCCGATTACGAATATCTTCTCCACGAATAAGCCAGTGTAATGGTAAAATATAGATAAGAATGTCTAGCAGAAATACAATTAAAAATAAATCACGATCTTCATCTGGCCATTTGTGACATATTTTTTAATGCCAGAAATGAATAAAATGATGATATAAATATAAAAAGAGACATTGAAAATAATAACGATCAGCAAGATTTTGATGACTATGACTAAGAAATATTTCTTCGTTTCGGTGAAGATGTTTCTGAAACATTTCCAACCGACACATTTAAACAAAGTGCGACCTTGTAGTTAATTTTTACAATTCAACAGTTCGCAACGATATTATGCAAACAAATCTAAAAATAAAACTCGAGGTCATGAATTCAAATAGGAACACGATGTGATATTTTAAAGATCATGACAACCATAATATAAATACACATAGTACTAGTACATCATAAGGAAAAAACGGTTTACCCATTGATGTTCAAGATGTCGGGTCGATAGAAAATCGTCAACATTTAGTATAAATATATGAAAATGCATATAGGCGAATGCACATATATAATATTTTGATTATTTTGAAACGATACCAGTAGCGACATCTAACACGTCAATGGGCTAACATACCATGGTAGTACTATGTGTATTTATTTTATGTGACAACGAAAAAACAAGTGCGCCACTTGAATTGTAATCACTTTCATTTTGACCCCGTTCTAAGTACGACATATTTATTTATAGTGACACAAAATTATTACTAATATATAGTTTGGACTTGTAAATAGCTAATGTTTAGGTCTTTCTTGAATACCAGTAAATTATGCAATTCCATACTGCAAGAAAAACCGACGAACCTTTCCAGAGATTTAATTTCAGATAAACTTTTCTTTTCAGAGAAGTATTTACTTTTGGACGGTGCTCTAATGGGTTTAAATAAAAGATGCAATTGACTTTGCTTTTGTTTTGTATATGTTAAATTTTAAATTCGAAATAGAGTAAATTCAGGTTAAATTTTGGAGCTTAATCCTAGGGAGAACACCTTAATAACAAATGAAATCAGCTCCATAATGTAGCTGACAGTTCAAGGTAATTATAAGTGGATCTTATGAAAGAAAAACGAATTTTTAATAATGAGCAATATTTTAAAAGTAATAAGGATTAGGCCAGATCTCGCCATTTTTGTACAAATATGATCGGAATACTTCTTAAACTTCATCAAGAGAATGGCACTGTTAAGAGGCCATGAAGATCAGTTTGGTACCATGGCCAAGAGTTGGACATTTCGAGAAGCTTTCTTAAGCGTCTAACTTCTTACAAAGTTCAATGTACTCAACAACTAGAGCCTACTGATTAAGTACGGTGAAAAATTATTTTCATTGATAAAGCTCATTTTCTCTTGATAACTTGGTAATATTCAATACGGTCGTATTCCAGGTTTATAAAATCCACAAAATGACTGTCAAAAAACAAATGCATGTTTGGTGTGAATTTTTGGCTGGAGACATTAATTTGCACCGTCACCCATATTCAACCATACAATTATGCAAAATGGAAAATTTAATTTACAGACCATTATATACGACAGTCCATTATATACGACCCAATAATATAACCCATAACCCTATAGTTTATATTTTATTTTTTCGTTTACTGTTCAAAATCCTACTGTTCACTATTATTATAATATTTTAATTTTAATTTAAAGACTGCTACAGAGCTCGTACATACCTGACAGCAACGATGACTTCAACGTTGCTAAGCTTCATGTTTCCTGGCATAGCTACATTTCGGATCATACACACCTCTTCTATAAAGTTTATTTGCCCTGTACACTTGTTGTTTTTACAATTTTTATTATATTTCTGTTATATTCCTGTTATATTTTTATTATATTCCTCCTTATTGCTCGTTCCCTTATTTGATCCAAACAAGTACTTAATTTGTTAGAATCCTTAAATGAATACCCTGCAAAAAGACAAAGAAACTATCATCAAAGTCTCTATATCTCAAAATTATGATAGCGAGATTCGATAGATGTGGTTCTTCAACTGAATAAATCATTATATAGTGCATGCGCGAATTATCCTGTTTTAAAATAAATTTCCTGCTAAGCTTACCTTAAAAGCATCGCTATGCTAATTAATCCTAATTTTAAAGCTTTAAAAATGTCCTCCAGTATTGAAAAGTGTTATCCTGCGAGTGACTATTGCGAACATAATATCGTCTATGTACATCACCATCACTTTACCTTCCTCAGTTAGTTAAGCGAATACCAAACCAACGAATTCTTATTGGGCTGTTAGTTTCACAATAGGCGTAAATTTAATAGATTTTTCGGTTACTTTAATATGATGGAATACATATCCTTTAAGTCGAGTGTAGAGAAATATTTTATTCTTCTTAAGCCACTTAAATGATCTTCTTTAAGTGAGATCGTAAATCTATCTTTTACAGTGATTTTATTTATCCCTATGCAATCGATACAAAGTCGACTTCACAACCATAACAACCATCCTTCACGAGTTTCGGTTTAGTACATTTTGGACTTATGTGATCATTAGCGTCACAATTGTAATATTTATGTTGCCGCTTTAATATGTCATAATCTGATTACGTTTCACATTAACCGATGATCCTTTTGATTATAAATGCACCACCAAGTTTGTATCGTGCACTTTTCGGTATTCTAACAATTTTTACTCTGATGATGTCTCAATTTTGTTCATTTTATTCTGTGACTGACGAATAGGACAATTTAATCCGTAATCATGCAATTAATAATTTTCTGTCCCCTTTAATCCAAATTCTTTTATTGAAATTCTCCTTTTTGTAAAACGATTTTATTTAATTCCAAAAATACGTTGTTAATTCGGCATATCAAATCCCAATGGGATTAGAATTCCCAATGTTATCGTTCTTTCATAAAACTTTCCAGCTAAAATCATCTTCATTCGGTTCTCAATCATTCCGTACACATACATTACTGTTTTCACTTGAAATAGAAACAAAAAAAATATCCTATTCACTATCTCCACAGAATTTCGGAACTAATGTTGAAATTGCTTAATTTATTACATGGTTACCCTGGGCACCCTGTCTCAAAGCATATACTACTGCATCAATGTGCATTGCTTTATTCATTCCTTTACCACCATAGATGATAATGTGCCTTATTTTCGATTTTTCATCAGCAATTTTTACCTGTATTTTCCTGTTATTCATTTTGAAATAATTGACGAGATAAAGCGTGATTTCCTTAAACTTTGATATATGTATGAATAAACTGTAACGTTTCGTTACAGGCCGCTTGCCGTAAAAAATAATGAAATATAATTTATTTACCTAAAGATTCGCTGTTTCTGAGATACGATAACCAATAATACAATAATCTCCTTCTCGATGTTTATTTCGTTATGGCACGGTTGATTTAATGTTAATGTCATGGATATACTTATACAATAATTGAAAAACGGTTATGAGGATTCGACAATATTTTTATCGCTACATTTTCCTCACGATCTCCATTTATTTGCTCCACTTTTCCGTCACAGTATTGTTCACTTTTACGCCACATCAAATATTCCAAAAAAACTAATTTGTTTTTTTTTTCTGTATGATTGTTGACAGCACAAAGCCTACTTTTTTTTGTTGAGAAAATAATTTTTGAAAACACTTAAGTAGTTTTTAATTTATTTAATGTCTCTTTGATATCTTTTGATCGTCAATACTCATCGGTTAGTCCAACGCAACGAATTGAATTAAAATTGATTAAACGGCTGATTGATTTTAAATCTGACTTGATAAGCATTTTTTTTTGCAAAATTTGCTTTAACTTATTTATAAAACGATGGCCCACGTACATATTTTGTTAAATTTATATTATTGGGCTATTTGGTTAGCCTGACAAAAAAAAAAGTTGTGGTGTTTCCTCAACTTCAAAACAAAACCGAAACGAAAACAAAAAAAATAAAAATAAAAATAAAATGAAAAAAGGTTGAATTCAATTTGAACACAAAAACGTGCTTAATTGTCAAAATGTTTTTAAGGCACATTTTCGAAACAACAACTTTTTTAGGATTTTATATTATTTGTGGTAAACATGACATAACCTTTTTAATTACTAACCGCAACAAAAATTTATTTTGTTTATAAAAATTAATTTGTGTTGACTCAATATTCCATATTATAAAATATGCCGGCAAGTTTATATAGATAGTAATTTTTGCAACTGTAATCAATGTAGCAAATTATTACTCATAGTCACTTTACGCAGATACGTTTTCATCAGTTGAACTAATATATCTGCCAACATCTATCTATCAGCACCGAAGACTAAGTAAACAAAAAAAAAATCATGGTGTTGCTAATTATATAGCTTCACGAACGCAAATTTCTATTAGGATTTATTAGTTTGAGAAATTACCCCCCTTCCCGAAAAAAAAGTAAAAAAAAAAAAAATTTTCTAATTAATTAGAATTATTTTCAAATAAATTAAGCAATATACATGCTATTAAATTCATTCCATAGTTAATAATTATTAATTTGAACAAACAAGTAGATTTTCTTTTTGTGAAAATTCTACCGTTTAACAAAGTAACGGAAGTATATGGAATAGAAACGATTTTCTGTGTGTTTACAATAAAAATTTATTGGTACAACATTGGAAAATTAGAATCCAAATCGAAACTAGTCGAAAAAAAATCAATAAGTTATATTATTCTTGGCAGTTTAAATGCATTTTTAATGTAAACAATTCGGTGTATGTGTTGCGTGTTAAACTAAACATTAGCTATACTCGCGGCAAACACAAAATCGTGTATGGTAATGACGGATATTATGTTGTTGATCTTTTTGCTTTTCATTTTTTTTGTCTATAATAATTTACTTTAGCCGTTGATATACGAAAAAAAAAAACAAAAAAATTTGTGGTAAATTTTTTTCTATTTTCGTATTCTGGGGCAATGAACGAAAATGCATGGTGAATATTTCATCAATTTTTGATTGATATTGAAAAGTATTTTTTTGTTAATTAAATTGCTAGGTCACGGTTTAAATTTAGATTTGTGTGACGTTAATGTAGTGCTTTATGGTTAGAGATGTATTACAGAAGAACGAGAAATTTTTATTTAGATTCGTTTAAAGCTGTGAAATGAAAAAATGTCTATACCCATATTTGTCTATATGTCTAAATTTTTTTCGTCGTGTCCTTTGAATATACGAAGCGACATGAAAGAATGACGGTAATGTGAATGGGCATAATTTATATTATTAGAGTATTAGAGTGATATGAATCCTCAGTTGGTTTTTTTTTCTGTTGGCCGTCAAGATAAAACGAAAGTAAATAGCTACTCGGGCTGAAAAATGTTACCTTGGTAAATGGCATAGTTTTTTCTTATACATCCTTATATCAACAAAAAAGACCAATTCATTAGATACTTTTTGCAAGAACAATAGTATGTATGTCTTTATTTGGATATTGCACCTTCGCATTTTGGTTTTATATAAAATTATAAATTTTATAAGTTTTAAATAAATTTGTATATAATTTTAGGAAAATTTGATGACTGTTTAGAATGAAATGGTGGTCATTTTCAACATTTTTTAAAGCAAATTTTGTTTTTCTAATCACTTAAATTTTTATTAACTACAGAGGAGGCAATGAGGTATGGTTTAACTTTTAAGAGTACAATAAAAATAAGCTACATGCAGTGATGGGTACATACATTTATAACAACAAGAAACTGGGTGGGAACAACTTCATATAGAGAAGACGGAGCGTTCCAAACTAAAAAGAATCGTCGTGACAAGCTAGTATTACAGTCACAGTACCAAAGTTTCCATAATAGAGCCAATTAAGAAAATTATATCTAAATAAGTTTAATAAGATATTTAATAAAAAAATTAGTAATTAATTCGTCAAATACTTCGAAATTTTTCCAATTTAAATTTTCGAAAAGAAAGTATATCTTTATGCGGAACTTTTCAAACCGAAGGCACCTATGAATATTAAACAATCAGACAATCAGATTTTTTTAACTCAGAAACTTTTTGGATTGGATTTCATATCGCTATCAAATTAAATAGCAAATTTTCTAGCCAAAATTTAATCCGTCAACGAGAACTAAATGATCCTAGTAATTTTCTACATAAAAACAGGCCTGACGTAATACGTTTAAGATAAACATAATTTATCATTTCAAAGTTATTTAGTTAATAGAACAAATTCAACTGCCTAAAGAAAAAAAGGTACTGATATACTCATTAAAATAAACGGACCCAAAAGGATTTAATCAAAAAAATTGTACAGCTTTACTAGTTTATTAGTTCGTATTAGTTCGGCAGCTTATTAATTGAGGTGAAGAGAGTGGGTTTCGGACTTGGTGATAGTCAAGAATGTGTTAGACTTATTATTGTATATATTATGATAACATAAACATCGAATATTAACATCGGTTAATCCACGTTTTGGGGGTTGTTCTCACGAGTCTGTCATTTGGAGCCTGAGCGATAATCGAGTCAAGACTGGAGGCAAGATAATTCTTCATTGATTTTAAATAATTTGTAAAATTAAATTATATGTCATTTGTTAATAGTAAATATCTGATATTTACAAATGTTTAGGTGATTCTGGATATTCGTTGGAGCCTTGGATGATGACACCATTTAGAAATACCACAGAGGGTTCAGCTGAATCCAAATATAATACTTTGCATGCTAAAGCCCGCTCGATGATCAAGCCCGTGTTTGGCATTTTAAACGGTCGTTGGAGAAGTTTATTACACACTAGAGAACTTCATTACCAACCAGAGAAAGTAAACAAAATATTAAATGTTTGTTGTTTACTCCATAATTTGTGTGTGAAGTATAATGTTCCTTTAGATAAAACTTTAATTGTCTATGTACACACATAGACGAATACATCGGAAATCGGTTGCAAGACGCTTTTTTTGTTTTTTTTGTTTCTGAACTCTGCAATCTGTTCTGGGGCCCAACTCTTTCGCAGTTAATTTTTAACGTCCTACCTTACGCCGTCACCAGCCAAATTGAAGACGCACGAATACAGGTTCGATTTTAAATCCATCTGCACATTGCATTGCTCCAGCCAGCCTGTACTGACATGGACGATGGTTCGGCCCATGGATTCTGCACTCCAACAGGGGGTCATAGTTGTGTTGTTCATCGTCGTCACCGACCGAAATCAGGTGATGAAAAATCCCTTTTGCAACCCTCCCCCGTTGGGATTCGAACCCGGTACCTCCCCCGTCCCAAACACCGCAGCTTTAACCACTGCGCCAATTGCTCGGTTTGAAAGAAGCTAAGAAAGTTAGAGACGCAATAAAAATAGTTTATAAATTGAAAAATAAAAATACAATATAAATTAAAACAAAATGTTTTTATATAACGAATTCATTTATTTATTTTAATTCAGTCTCTTGTAATTGGATTTATTTATATATTTACATTAAACTATTTTAATAATTCTATTATATTATTTTATTTTTGGGCATCGAACTCTAGTTTTTTTAGTTCTAACTCTTTTTGCTTAATTTCTAATAATTCAGCCTTTTGTTTTATTTTTTCGAGATAAATAGCTTGTTTGGCTTTCCATTTGCCTTCCTCGAATGTTATTTTTTTCATTTTAAGAGCTAATATTTTTTCTTCCAAATTTCTAATGGCTCTTAACGTTTTGATTATTTCTTTCCTTTGTGATTGCTGTTTTTCAGCAAACTCCCTCTGTTTTAAATAAAACTGCTCCTGAATCTCCATTTGTTTTTTTATTAAATTTCTTGACATTTCTTTCTTTTTTTGTACTTTTTTGGAACTGTTACGATTTGTTGAATCCTGATTAGGTTGGTTAGTTGTATATTCAGGGCATTCTGGTATTATAACCGGAAGTTCATCATTTGATAATCCAATATTTAAAACTGTCTGAATTTGCTTGTTTGCAATTAATGAGTTATTTTCACTGTCACTGATTGAAGTGATGTTATTTCTAAAAATCTCAGTGCTTGTGGATTGAGTCTCGCACCCAAAACTTTTAGCATTTATGCTTCTTTATTCTGCACGGTCCGCCGCCAGTTCCAGAAATAGATTTCTTATTAGATCTTAATTTATTTTTAATATTAAATTTAAAATCTCTCCATACCTAAGAAAAAATGCATGTTAATAAATTATATTAGTTTGCTTCCTATTTAAATCTTACTTTCTTCCAACCTTCAGTAGTTTTTTCTGGTGGACCTGCAGCATTTAATTCGCTCCACAATTTATTTGTCGTATCGCGAAATTGACCAGCATTTAAAAAATTTTTAGCGATGCCTTCATTTTTAACCATGAAATCAACGAGAATTTCAAATTGTTCATGGCTGGTTGTAGTCCTATATGAAGAAAATTAAAGATAATTGAAGAAAAATTAATTCAAATTAATATCACAAACGTGATTTCTTATAAACACTATGAAAATTTAATTTAACATAACTCATATTTTAGTGTATATAACCAACGACAATCTTATAATTTTTTTAAATATTGTAAACAATTTTTTTACTAACACCTTTTATTCTAACACTAAATTTAAAATCACAAATTTTATTAATACTATTTTTATTAAAACTATTTTATTTATTAACTAAATTGTTTAACTAAATTGTTATAGTATATATAGATAAAAATAAACTAAAAATATTATTAATTAAAGAATAAAATTATTAATTAAGTTAAACCACAAATTTATAGATCGCTTTTTTAACACTCGTCACCTTAAGAGCTGTCGTAACATAATCGTCTTTATCTAAAAAAACGCGTCGTAAAATTTTTTTGTTTCATAATAGGAAAATTTTCGACATGGTCGAAAAATAAACGCGTCAAAAATTTTCAAAAAAAATTCGTCGAAAAAATCATAATAGACCTCCTGTTTTAGCCCTTATTTTGCTAATCGAAAGGATAAAATTAGAAGCTTATCTCATTCTTTACTGTTTATTTCATAGCTTTCCATGTTACTGAGGTAGTTCTGCACGGCGGTTGACTTTTTCCAATTTAGCTGTACATTCTTTTATTTACATTCTTTTATTTTTATTTTTTAGATTTAAAAACGAGGTATTTCAGTTGTTCTGAAACAAGCGAGACAAATAAATATACATTTTTTAAAGGAACAAACGTTCAGGGTTCCCCTGATTTTTTCCCATATACTTTGCAGAGTGGCACGATATATTGGTTTCACTTTTACTATGTCGTAATCTTCAAAAATACTCTCTACGCTGTTAATCCATGAAACATAGTGTAGAGGATTTTCGTGAAGGTTTTTTTTATAGTACTCCGAGCTTTGTGCACTTGAAACTAGTGGAATCTTGTGGCGTCGAATGACTCGTGTTATTCTATTTTGGCTATGAGCATTGATGCTTGCAAATGGCTTACTCGTGGCACGATCACAGTTGGGCGTGTAAATTACAAAATGTAATTTACTGAGTTTTTTACATGTAAAATGTATGTAAAATGTAAACGATTATTTTATACATACTGTAAAATATAAATCAACTTTTTCATTACAATTATCGCCATCTGTTATCAAATCTCTTAATTAAAGAAAAATTGACTATATACTACAGTGTATTTGTGTTTATTTATTGTGATATTTGTACATATGTATAAATGTAAAATAAAGTGCAACTTTCCTATGATAAGAAATATTTTGACAATGAAATCTTGACACCTGCTATCAATAAATGTAATTTGATGAACGCTTCGTTTTTCGTGAGAGGAGTTAGCATATGGAATCCCCCCTTATCTAGTATTAATTCTATGGTAAGGTTAGTATAATGGTATTGCTGCAAACTTAGGTTATGAAAAATTATTAATTGTAATTAGAGTAAGAAAAATTAAATTGAATTAATAAAATTCACTACAGTTCCACGCTTAAATTCGATAATCATATTCGCTACCTCTTTACTACACTGGACATCAAAGGCATAATGTATAGGCATTTTATCGAATGGATAGAATAGAGCTAGTAATTTCAGGCATACATTTATTTGATGAGGGTGAGACGGGTAGTGATAATTTGGTTGATTTTGTCCTGTTTGAAATTAATAAAGATTTAAATTTAAAAGCCAGTCAAACGTATAGATTCACTTCATTCATGTCACTGCAGAGAATTATTTTTTTATGATTAAACGTCAAATTGCAATTAGTTTTCCGCTACATATCGAAAGAAATATGCACTCTTAAAAATATTTTATTTTAGTTTATTCAAATGTAGCTAGATGGCACTATGTCACTAGTTTATTTTATCGAATATAAGAACTAGTTTAAGACGTAAACAGATGGCATTGTAGAAGGATAGGTGATTTTTATAGTCTCAATGTTGATAACTAAAAGTTGAAAATAATTATGATTAACCATTTAAATAAAATGTTTAATTGGATTGTCTAATGCAAGTTATTCTTATAAACAAATGTTTGTATCATTTATTCAATATTTTAAATTATTTCTGGACGGATTCTCGTTTTTTAAATATAATTTACATATTTTTGTAAAATACACATTTTTTTTTGTAATTTACGTTATTTACATGTAAAATGGAGAAAACGTTTTTTACATGCAAAACGCCCAACCCTGGGCACGATAATCGATCACTGTCACTTGTGGTGTATTTTTGTGTATATTTTAAACAGTACTATGTTCTTGTGGGTATAGCACTATTAGCACCTTGTTCTTACGGTTAAAATGCTCATTTGAAAAGTCTCGTAGTATTTTGTTCTCACGGGTAAAACACAAAATTTTTCGAAAATTTAATTTCACTTTTTCAATTTTCACAAACCAAAAATGTATACTAATTGAATCGACTGGTCTCTGTTTCGGCGCCAGTTAAAATTAAACTGTTATTTAATTTATAAACAAAACGTTTTTGGACACAGTCCACTTTAATCCAAACTTAACTTAACTTAATTACAAGTTTATTTTTATATATAATTTACAAATTACTGACTAACCCAGCTTTTACACCAAATAAATACAAAGTAAATATGTTTGATAACCTAGATATTATTAAAAAAGTAAAGTTGCTAACAAAATCTAAAGAAAAAATTAAGGTTACTATGTGAATCTATATATATATATGTATATATATATATATATATATATATATATATATATATATATATATATATATATATATATATATATATATATATATATATATATATATAAATGAATTCATATTTTCCTTGGTCACGCCATAATTTGAGAACGACTTTACCGATTTTATTCATCTTTTTTTTTAAGTTTCCTAATACTTTGTAGAAGGTTCTTACGGAATAAAAAAAGAAAATTAAACAGAAAATTGGAAAATTTCAGAAAACTAAACGACTAACTAAAACTACTTGCACCATTAAGGATAGTTTGGTATAAACTAAGTAGCCTGTGATTTACAATTCATAATGTATGAAAGCGCAGCAACTATAAAAAACAGTCATTCGCATCGTCGACATCTAGCGATCAAAAAATTCATTTTTTCATTTCTTAAAGACAGTCCATTCGATCGGAAAGTTTATCCAGTTTTCAGTTTGTTCAGCGATTTTTGGTTTATTTTGATATACTTACACGTGAGATACATGGTTATACAGAAGCACTAAGAGAGTAAATTTTTAATTTTCAGTTGAATTTTGGTTCTTCAAAATGTCACTAATTAGACGTACCAACTTATGCCGCAGAACTCGAAATGCTGCCAGGCAAAAATATATACGTGCAAGTCAAACTGACGAGCATCACGAAGCGTGAAATGAAGTTTAACGGAAACGTTGGAATCAATATCAATAAGGTAGAAATGTCGCGTTTAATCCCCATCGAGCTGCATTTAATTACAACGTGGCAATCGATTATAGTTCACTGCAAACCGTTGCTATTGGACCAATGAACGTTGTGTGTCCACATTGCATTTAAGTTTAAAAAAAGCCCCTAGATTATGTTGCTCCAGTGGTAAAGTCAAATTGACTCCATTGGTACCACCATCACAGCCACTACATTCATTGTTCTCTAGAAATGGGCCAGATTCTAAACATTTTTTGATTCATATCCAGCAAAACAATAATTGCTTTCAAATGACATCATTTGGCACAACAAAAGTTATTCGAGATAATTTTATGCCTACTTTCAAGTTAAGTATAATGGGAAACAATAAACTTTTACCACCATGTGGATGGTGTAAAATACGTTGGAAGCTTTCAATTGAAGTGGTGTAAAGTACCAAATCCAACCAGAAGTAAGTGAGTTTACAGAAGTTGATGAGCGATGGCAGTGCTACCAACGTATTTTGCTAGCCACATGGCGGTACAAACACTTTGCTATACAATCACCTATATTACATCTATTTACCCTTGCAGATTCATGGGGCAAATATATCGTCGAACAAGTCCCTTATTGCCAACATCGGATAGTGACACATTTTTGTAAATTTATTTTATGAGTGATTTAGCAAAACAAGTCGATCAGCGTTGTGTACACAACAATTCGGTGAAAATACCAACTGTGGAATAACGCCAAACTTTTTTCTATCAACATAACGAATTGGTTACATTATTCAAGACAACACGCAAGACGTTTTAATGCCCCAACAATTGATGAAGTCGCTATTGTCATCGTGGGCGAAAATTTAGGAAACCGAGACTTTGTTTTGCATCGACGGAACGATCAACTTCAGTATGTGTCTGAAACACATCAATTATATGATGCGTTACATCTTATTTTGGCAAAGTGACGACAAGTATTATTTTTCAATTAAGATGATAAATCCAGTTACAGATAAATGACTAATCTACTTTTACTACCATAAACTACACTGACAAAAAAGTCAGTACAATGAATTATTATTCATACCGACTGATGGTTCGGGAAAATGAGGAAAATAACATATCCAAATGTCGGCGTCTAATTCACTAATATGCTGTGGATACGTAAATCAATGTTGAAACTGAGCAATTGACATTTATCAGGTTGAACCAGACAAAACTTTGTCCCGAGGAATACATTCATCTTCGAGAGGCCATCAATGCAGATGACAATGCACAGAATGTTGGCAGAATGACAATTCTCTCAACAATATACGTCGGAAATCCATGACATATGCATGAATACGCTCGAGATGCTATGTCGTATGTATGTCATTATGGCACACCAGATTTGTTTTCACACTAGATTTTTGGATTTGTACTATTCACATTGGACAGAAATTTGCCAAGAATTATTTCCTGGCCAATCGAATGGTCTCTGTTTCGGCGCCATGACATCACGGCAAAGGTGTAAAAAAAATTAAAATCACTCATGGATTTTATTGTTGAATATCGCGTGTTCGATGAGACGTTGGATGTATTCAGTCGAGTGGCAAAAACGCGGATTGCCACATGCACATATCCTCATTTGGTTGTTTGAGAGAATAAGACCGAATGAAATCGATTATGTGATATCAGCAAAAATTCCCGCTAATGAAGAATATCCACTGTTACATGAGGTTGTTACCTCCAAATTATCCGGGTATGGCTGACGGAAAATGTTCAAAACGGTATCCAAGACAATTAGTAGCAGAAACTATTACTGAAAATTGTGGCTATCTACTTTATCACCACCGATCCACTGAAAACAATGGAAGGTCAACAATAGTCAAAGTGAATCAACAGGATACTGAAGTTAATAATCGTGCCGTTAATCTCCAAGACATTTAAAGCACACATAAATGTCGAATTTTGCAATTCTGTAAAATCTATCAAATACATTTGGAAATACGTAAACATGGTTGTAGTGACATGGCTGTGTTCGGAGTTCCTGCAGAAAATTCGAAAGATGAAATCACTCAATCCCAAATGGGCCGCCATGTTAGCAGTAACGAAGCGATATGGCGTTGTTTTTATTCGCTATACATGAAATACACCCCATTGTTGTTAACTTGGCCGTACATTTGGAAAATGGCCAAAGAGTGTTTTTTAAAGCGGATACCATAGTACAACGAGCTGAAAGGCCACCATCGACAACATTAACCAGCTTCTTTAAAATGTGCCAGAATGATGACTTTGCCAGAATGCTGCTTTACTCAGCATCTGCTTAATGCTTATACCAACAGAGGATTAACACAATTAGGAATGATAATGCCAAATGCACGACACATTTAACCAAGAGTTGAGACACGAAAACCAATACGACTCCGAAGCATTGAGAGAAACTATTCAAAGAAATTTTCCATTTTTAAATCAGCAACAAAACTATGCCTACGATAAGCTCATAAAAGTAGTGAACGATGGAACTGTTGGAATTTTTTTCTTAGATGTACCCGATGGAACTGGAAAAATGTTTTTAATGTCATTGATTTTGGCAACAATTCGATCGCAAAATGTAATTGCACTTGCACTTGCTTCATCTGGTATTGAAGCTACGCTTTTGGAAGGCGGTCAACAGCTCATTCAGCACTCACAAGTTACCGTTGAACATGCATACTAATGAAACTCTAACTTGCAACATTTCAAAGAATTCTGCGATAAACAAAGTGTTGCATCAAAGCAAATTGATCGTTTGGGATGAATGCAGGATGACACACAAAAATTTTTTGGAGGCAGTAGGCCGCACGATGCAAGATTTACGAAACAAACATAATCGGTTTGGTGGTGCGATGATTCTATTGGCAGGTGATTTTTGACAAATATTGCCATTGATTCCACCATCAAATTAAAAATGAACATGCGAGTCGAATTGCAGAACGACCAATCTGGAGAAGTTTTTACGAAACAATTGCTCGACATTGGTAATGGCAAAATTCCTGTTGACACATCATCCAAATACATTACATTCGCTGCAAATTTTATGCAAATGTCGATAAATAAATCTCAAGTGCAGTCGGTAAGTGTTTGAAGCATCAATCTTTAAAATCCATGTTTTTCACATGGCCAATTGTACGTCGCCTATTCCCATGTCGGAAAACCCATAATAAGAAAAAAACTGTTTATTCATTGATGTTCCAGATGTCGGGTCGATAGAATAATGATAAAATTTAGTATTATAAATATATGACATTTAGGCGATTATACATATAAAAATATTTTGGTTATTATAAAACGATACCAGTAGTGACATCTAATGATAAAAACATACCATGGTATTACTATGTGTATTTATATTATGGTGTATGTAATAGACTTTTAAAATGAAACAGACCAATTTTATGTTTTTTTTTAATCGATGTTATCGTCTATCAAATTCTTGGCCTTATTTAAATTTAATATGTTGAAGTTCATGTAAATAAACCATAAGATGTTTACAAGTTTATTTCAATTTGACCCAGATCGATGTTGATGAAAATAAACCGAACGTCGAATAAAACCTATCTATGTGTACTTACTCACTTACTTACTCGTAACTGTTGAGTAATATTAAAAAAAAATTTTGTTTTGTCTGGTTATCGATTAAATTCGTTTGTATATTACTTCAAATCATACTGTCGATGGTAATAAATCTTGATAGGGTATAAGGAAAATTCGAAAAATGCAAATCTCCAACTAATCCGTACAAGCTGTGTATCATTTTCAAATTTTTTATTTTTTAGAAATATTTTCATCTTATCGTTTACGGTTTAGAACAGTCTTCAAACACTAAATCGACGAGAAGTGAAAAAAATATTCGAAAAATGTTTCGTCTCTAAAAGATTATATAGTGTTTGTTGTTTTGTCGGAAATATTTTATCGTATACACATTTTAGTTTAAAACTATTTTTGATGCTGTAGTGCAGGAATCATAATATGAAAATATAAAATCAATTTTCGCTTATTCAAGGTAATTTTTTTTTGTCATGTACACATAGTTTATATACTATTTGTAATCCTCGTATTTATTTTGATACATAGAATTTGTCGTGGCTTGATTTTTTTTTTTATATTTGATAGTTTAGCTTTGATGTTTCTCGACATATTGTTCAGTACAAAAAAAAAAAAATAAAATTCTAAAATATCTGTTATACGTACTATAAAGTACATAGTTTTATAATGATTATGGTTGTGAAGCTGTTTTGTGTTGATGTATGTTTGTGTGTTTGAATCGCATAAATTTATATCCGATAGTTTAAAATAAATTTGCAAAGTGGTAAACAAATTTAACAATTTTCACGTTCAGCGATAGCAATTCAAGTAAAATAGTAAAATATCAATTTGATATGATTATAGAAATTAGCAGATGGTTGATAATGGAATTTCCATATACCATATACACATATAGATCAAACGATATGTATTACTTTCTACAAAGTAATTATTGTCTTTGAACCCAATTCCTAGCAATTTTTTCTTTTTGTGTAAATAACAAATTCTAATTGTTATTGTTATCGACGATCGATTGTCTGACGAAAATCCATATGTATAATTTTCGAACACGTTGACTATTTTTTTTTTTTTGGATATCTGACCATGATTTGAATTTAGACGTTATTCTCATATTATGTTTAAATAGTACCGCAGCAACGGCTGTTTTAAATAAAAAATCTTTAAATGCAAACAATTTAACAAGAGAACATATTAGTTTTACTAGTCTAAATATTATGTATTATGCATTTGGACCATGAGTTTGAGTTTCACCATCTTAAATAATCAGAAACAGCAATGGTGAGGCATTAATGGCCACACCCACGGAGAGTTGTATTTCGATTTTGTTGCTGAAAAGTGTTTATCTCCGATGATATAATTACGTTCTTTGCGCCTAAATTTATGTGTTTCGTGCGTTGCTTCATTGTATGTATTCTATATGTGTGTTGTGTGTATTCTGTCAATGTTAAATTTTAAAAGTGTTAAGTTTCAATTTTACCAAATAATACATAAATTTATATAAATTTGTGTATACAAAAAATCTATTTCAAATTTTGACATATATTTTATTTAAATATATAACACTGAACTGAAAATGTATAACAGTTTTCACTGACATCATGCGTAAAAGTTAAGAACTAATGTATTTTATTGATTTCGATGTTTTCGATGTTGATGATGAAAGAAACTGATAAAAGCAAATGAAAACTTGATGATATATTTTTTTTTCCATTATTATATCATCGAAACAGAATCGAACCACTGATAATTTAAATCCCAATTCGTATCCGTGTACGATATCCGCAAGAGCCACTATTTGGTTGTTTATCAAGTTTTTATTTTTAATTATTGCAGTATTCGTTACTGCGTGATCATTTTATTTTCAGATTAATGAATGATTGGTCCACTGAATCCTAGCCATGTACTTTTTTGTCTTTTATCTTTGACCATATAGCAGCTGTAAAGCACATAGTCCAAGCTGCGCTGTTTCGCTTATTTGAAAGCTTTTCAGGTAGGATGCTATTTTGCCATACCTCGTTATCATTAAAGTAAAAGGTGCGGTAAGCACATGTCTTTTTCCAAAATTCTCTGTAATGTTTTGTCGTAATCTGTAAGTTATCCTTCAATCTATTGAATACCACATCTATTTTCTACTGGTCGTGCTTATAATATTACGTGTCCGTAGCTTTCGTGTTGTCTTCCCTTAGTTTCAAATTTCAATCTTGCATTCCGCTCTAGCAAAAATATATCAATTGGTATTACGTCGGATAAGACAGCAGATGATTGATCGGATAAGACAGCAGATGATTATTAGGGTCCTACGGTGATGACAGTTCATGATTCTACATAAACCCAGGATGATAGGTCGTTTAGACAAACTAACTCTTATGACTGCTGAACTTTGTTGCGCATTCAAGAACTCTAGTTCTCGAGCTGAATCAACATCAACCAATAAAATCATGATCAACCTAACAATTGGCACAGTGGTTAAAGCTGCGGTGTTTGGGGCGGGAGGTACCGGGTTCGAATCCCAACGGGTGAGGGTTGCAAAAGAGATTTTTCATCACCTGATTTCGATCGGTGATGACGATGAACACTACTATGACCCCCTGTTGGAGTGCAGAATCCATGGGCCGAACCATCGTCCAGGTCAGGCAGGCTGGCTGGAGCAATGCAATGTGCAGATGGATTTAAAATCGAACCTGTATTCGTGCGTTCTCAATTTGGCTGGTGACGGCGTTAGGAAGGACGTTTAAAAATTAACTGCGAAAGAGTTGGGAGAGATTCGACCCCAGAACAGATGGCAGAGTTAAGAAACAAAAAAAAAAAAAAAAAAACAAAAAAAAAAAAAAATTATGATTAGTGTTACTACCATTATAAATTCGGTAAGATCGCAAAAAAATGAGTTTCCGGATATAAATTTTTTAACGAACAAAATCCTAAAACCGTTCCAAAAAAGTTTAAGTTAAAAATTGTACATAATTAAAAATTGTAATTGAGCAGACTTATTAGTCACTCCACTATACTTTTTGCAATGTTCACCATCAGCAACGACTTGCAAATTGTTTGCAGTGAATGACTCTCCAGTGTAAACTTTTCACACCAAAATTTTAAAATTAGGGTTTCGTGGATTTTCTAAAACATAAAAGTTTTCTAATTTACATTTAAGAGTACAAGATTTTGGATCCGTTAACGTCATTAAATGTCCAAGGTATGATTTTGTGCAAACTAAATCCTGAATTATCATTTATAGACAAATCGCAACTACATCCTCAAATTAAAAATTTACCTGTAAATTGTACTAAAACAAAATAGTCTCAGTCAAACTCATCGCTTAGATATCAACGGACGGTATCCTGTATCATGCAAAACTTGACGTTCAGTTTCAGATACATTATACGTATAGCTAAAGAAGAGTAAAGCCAGTGACAGTGCCTGGTACAACAGTCAACTGCATTTGGTGATAAAGAAATCACCGGACGGACACACCTAAGCTAACAATTACTGCTTCTTTCGGCCTTTTCGGATTTACAAAAATGACTTTTGGACTATGGAATGCAGCACAGACCTTTCAACAACTAATGCATTCAGTACTTTTGGGACTAAAATTTTTTATATTTTTATTAAAACGACGTTTTGTTGCATCAAAACTAATGGACAAACGTTTAGAAAACCTCAAAATTATTTTTCAATAATTTTCAGAGCCCCGACATTTCATTACCTCGGATAAATGAGTATTCGCGAAAATGGAAATCTTATTTTTAGTACACATGGTCACTGGACAAGGTATTCCACTAAATTAAAATCGCATCTAAATTATTAAAAATTGTAGACACCCAGAGACGGTTGATGAGCAGAGGAATCTTTATACTTGTTTTGAAACATGTAAGACCAAATTCTGCCGTACTAGATTGCTTGTTCACTCATCTTCATCCGAACTGCTCACCATCATGTTTAATGTCTCAGATTCTGCGCTTGGGGCTGTGATTCAATAGTTTGTCTCTGACGTTTGGCAACCATTCGATTTCTTCTCCGTACGTCTCACCGAGACACAAAAACGGTACAGTTCTTATATAACTGGGAGTTGTTTGCAGCTTTTTCTGGCAATAAACACTTTAAATATTTGATGGAAGGTCGTGAGTTCACTCTGTTCACCGATCACAAACCATTGATCTAAGAATTCCAACAAAACCCAAAAAAAGCACCAATGCCCAATGCGAACATCTAAATTTCATCGGTTAATTTTTCACCGATACCCAACTGATAAGAAACACACCCCCGATAAAAATGATGTCGTTGCAGATAATTTTATGCCCGAAGTATTGACTAAGTAACAACCAAATACCAATATACTAATTACGCAAATTCCCATTACGTTCAACTCAAACTAATCATTATTATGTGCCCACGTATCCACAGGTATGACCTAATCATTTATTCCAGCATCTTTTCAGATATCTGGTTTTGCTTCTTTTCACAATTTCGCACACCCAGGTGTTAAAGCCTCCGTCAAACTTTTGACTAAAAATGTATCTTGTCCTTCGATTTCTAAAGATTCAAAAATAATGGCTCAAAATTGGCCCACTCAATCTCATCTTAGCACTTTGTAAGATGCATCGCAACTTTTCACAGAAATAAATCTTGACATCATTGGTCCACTTATAATTTCCGGAAACAACCGATAATGTGTAACATTAATATATCGTTATTCGCTTTGGGCTCAAGTGGTTTCTGTACAGAATATAAATGCCGACACGATTGCGTTTGCAGTTTTTTCAAAATGGATAATTAGAATCGGCGTACCAGACTTTATTGTTACAGACACAATTAAAAACACAGCTTAACTTTTTCAGAATTGTCAAAACTACTAGGTTTCCAACAAAGACGCACTACAAGTTACAATCTAAAATGTAAGGATGTATGATACAAAGACGGCATCAAACTATCAAAGTCGCCATTATGAGCCACAATCGACATGATTGATTGGTCCAATATTCTACCAATTATTTTACTTGAACTTCGTACAACCACAGTTGGGCGTGTAAATTACACAATGTAATTTACTGGGTTTTTTACATGTAAAATGTATGTAAAATGTAAACGATTATTTTATACATACTGTAAAATATAAATCAACTTTTTCATTACAATTATCGCCATCTGTTACCAAATCTCTTAATTAACGAAAAATTGACTATATACTACAGTGTAGTGTATTTGTGTTTATTTATTGTGATATTTGTACATATGTATAAATGTAAAATAAAGTGCAACTTTCCTATGATAAGAAATATTTTGACAATGAAATCTTGACACCTGCTATCAATAAATGTAATTTGATGAACGCTTCATTTTTCGAGAGAGGAGTTAGCATATGGAATTCCTTGAATGGTAACTGCTGGGTTTCAAAAAGAATATTTTTCCCAAATTTAATTATTAATGTATTAATCAATTTATCTAGTATTAATTCTATTGTAAGGTTAGTATTATGGTATTGCTGCAAACTTAGGTTATGAAACATTATTAATTGTAATTAGAGTAAGAAAAATTAAATTGAATTAATACAATTCACTACAGTTCCACGCTTAAATTCGATAATCATATTCGCTACCTCTTTACTACACTGGACATTAAAGGCATAATGCATAGGCATTTTATCGAATGGATAGAATAGGGCTAGTAATTTCAGGCATACATTTATTTGATGAGGGTGAGACGGATAGTGATAATTAGGTTGATTTTGTCCTGTTTGAAATTAATAAAGATTTAAATTTAAAAGCCAGTCAAACGAGTATAGATTCACTTGATTCATTTCACTTCAGAGAATTATTTTATTTATGATTAAACGTCAAATTGCAATTAGTTTTCCGTTACATATCGAAAGAAATATGCACTCTTTAAAATATTTTATTTTAGTTTATTCAAATGTAGCTAGATGGCACTATGTCACTAGTTGTTTATTTTGTCGAATATAAGAACTAGTTTAAGACGTAAACAGATGGCATTGTAGAAGGATAGGTGATTTTTATAGTCTCAATGTAGATAACTAAAAGTTGAAAATAATTATGATTAATCATTTAAATAAAATGTTTAATTAGATTTTCTAATGCAAGTTATTCTTATAAACAAATGTTTGTATCATTTATTCAATATTTTAAATTATTTCTGGACGGATTCTCGTTTTTTAAATATAATTTACATATTTTTGTAAAATACACATTTTTTTTGTAATTTACGTTATTTACATGTAAAATGGAGAAAACGTTTTTTACATGTAAACCGCCCAACCCTGCGTACAACTTTTACAGTGAAGAATTTCACACCACACCTAGAGCTAGTATATATGGATGCTCTTTTGCAGTACCCGGTTAATTTTTGGACAAAACTTTAAACAATAAAATGTTTCAAAATGATTTCGTAAATAATTTAGAAAAACATTTTGAGGAAAAACGACCAACACTGGCTTCAAGGCATACCACTGAAAAAAATTCATTTTCAACAGAGGCCTTACGAAGAGCATTGAAACCATTATATGCCTGCCCTTTTAAAGTAATCTAAAGAGACGAGAAATCTTTTGACATTGAAGTTAAGGGCAAAAGGGTCTTTAAGTTTAATAGTTTAAAGTTTCTATTGACCGATTAAAACCATGTCATTCCCAAAATTTAACGATTTTTCTACTAACATTCAAGAACACTTATACTGAAATTCGATGCACCAGACAACAAAACAGAGTCATAACTCGAAAAGTATGTTTTGATTTTTACACTAATGTCGATTTCGATTGATTTTTTACCCCTCTCTGGTCGAGTACACTGATTTTTTCAATCAAACGAACATGAAAATTACTCTGACAGCTTTATGCATGTGTTTATGTGTTCTGTCAAAATATGTATTTTGTCAAAATCTATTGACTACCAAAAATTCTAATAAAAAATTAACATTAATTTACAGGAAATTAACAGAAAAATTAACAGAAACTTTAAACACAATTGAATAAAAATTACACACAAACCATAATGCAAAATTACATTTCAAATTTATGATTTTTTTATTTCAAATTAAATTATGTTTCAAATTTTCCGCTAAACAAATTAACCGTCATTGACAAATTAATTGTTGACAAATAAACAGAATATTTGTTGGTGTGTGTAAAGTAGGGGTTACTCGACCAAAAAACCTCGAGTAGCAAAACTTGCACTAGAGCTGTCAAATTAGCTGTCAGAGCAGTTTTTTTTCATCAATCGAACATAATCAGGGTAAATCGAGTACCCTTTTTGCACTCAGTGCAAGTTTTATTCTTCAATCGAAATCGACATTACCATTTTCGTGAATCATCGACTAATTCACTGGAGGGAATGTATTGTGGTAGCTTTTGTTTTTCACGCGTTATTTTTTCAAAATTTTAATGGTTTTTAGAGGATATTTGCTGGTAGATTCACTTTGGTAAATGGACTCAAAAGTTCTACAGATTTTTAAAACGTTTACGACCACAAGTTTCTTTAGCTACTTCTTACAGAATAAATATATCTTTTTTATTAATTTCTTTAGTAATTTTGACAAGTAACGTAATTTACCTATAGTCTCTCAACAACATCTTCATCAAATAATTTTGTTTGACCATGATAATTTTTACTTGATCATCGATCATTATAGTTCTGCTTGTTCCTTGCTCGCTAATGCTACTGCTGGCATTGCAATTTGCAACCCATACTGCTACTGCATAGAACAAGTTTCAATAGGATATTCAATATGATAATTATGATATTCTTGATTCTTAGAAACAATATTACTTAGTTACATATCCTGTTGAACGCAAAGACAATACACTGGCTAATCAAAACATCAAAAAAAAAACTTGGTTTCACTACACTTATCGAATATAAGTTCGAGCAAACAATGTCACATCTCACACCTGATATACCACCATCTCCTCTATTGGTAAGAAGCAGTCTGACTCCTTTTAAGACTTTGCTCATTGCTTTTCTCTTAAGACTTGTAACAACGTGTGTTGTGTTACAAGGTTTGATATCCCTGATTAATTTTTTTTTATTTACAACCGCAAGTTCCAAACTTGTTTAGAGATGGGAAGAGAGGGAGAGAAAATAACATACAGAAATTGTATCATGCTTAATTGTTATAAGCATTGCGATTTCCCGTTAATTATGCGGGTATGATATAAAAGACCGAAATTTTGCAAAACACGGGGCAGTAGTTTTTCTGAATTTGGATGTTAAATAACAATTAAACAAAAAAAAAAGAAAACAAACAAACAAACAAGCAAAAACAAAAAAAAAAAAAAAAAGAAATATTGAAAATTTGAAATAGTTTAACTAAATACGAAAGTAGTGAATTTATATTTAAACATAGTTTAAATATTTAAAAATAGTTTAAATAAATTTAAATACGTACATTTTATGAAAGTAGTGAATTTATATTTAGTAGTGAAAATAATTATGAGGCTATTTTTTTTAAACTTTATAAATAGTAAAAATTAAAACTTAAAAATTGATGATACAGTAGTATCAATAAATGGTGATATATAGTATCAGTGAATTGTGATATATAGTATTTATAAACTGTGATCGAATTTTAAAACTATTAGAAATTATATACCACGTGTTTTCTTTTCAACGGGTGGGTTATCCGTAACCTGTTCAGTTAGATTAAACGGACGATCTAAATAATAGCAATAGTTCCAGTAAATAATAATAATAATAATAATAATAATAATAATAACAAAAATAGTAATAATAATATTGCTAATGGTGATAATAACCGAAATACGCATAATAATAATTCTGGAAGCTTCCACACAAAAAAAAAAAAAATTTGTATACGATAATAAAAATAACAGTATACCAACATAACCAGAACAACATTGCAAAACAACAACAACCGCGTACAATATTAAAGCGCATGCTGGGTGGAGGGTACACGTAAGCTTTGTTTGTTTTATATAAATTTATAAAATTTTTTGTTGTTTATTTCTGTAAGTTTAATTAAGTTAGTTAAGTTTAGTTAAGTTTTAATTAAGTTTTTTTTTTGTTCTTTTGTAGTAATTAGTTCTGTTGTTAAGATACAAATTCACAAATTATATCATTTTTATATTTAAACTTTTCAAAAAAAAAAAAAGTTTGAGATTGTTTAGTTAATTAAAATTTTTTTTGTTTTGGTGAAATACAACATACGAAATATATCATACAACGTTATTTTCTCTTCTTTCTCTTTCTTCGCTTTCTCTTCTTGGGTTTTTCTTCTCTTGTGGGAGTGGATGTGTTATTCCTTCACTTGTATATGTAATAT
The DNA here is from genome assembly GCA_963556175.1 of Tipula confusa. Lineage (NCBI taxonomy): Eukaryota > Metazoa > Arthropoda > Insecta > Diptera > Tipulidae > Tipula > Tipula confusa. Next base: position 68,077,161 of record OY744476.1, read on the forward strand.
ATATGTAATGTGTGGTTAAATACAATAAGGAAAGAGGGGGTAAGTATCCGACACAGTTCATCATGGTAAGTTGATCCATGCCTTAATTCTTTCCTTTCTACTCCTTTCCCCGATTCTCCATGTTTTTCCTTCCCGCGGTCTAGCAAGGTTTCCTTATGTTTCGGTAAAGCCCACCCCTACGCTCCTGAGTCCTAGCTGGCTAAAATATGACCGCATCGAAACCTATGAGGAAACAAAACAATTCAGTAGCGGCTCTACCACTGGTTGAACCGTTACAGATGGCGCCCAAACCAACGTGAATTTATCGGACTTTGTTTAATATACCATGTATTTGAAATTGTAAAATCTATGGATTCCCGAGGAATTTTCACAGCCTTTTCACTTATAGTTCGATATTGCTTTTATGATACCTCGTTGATGTCCGGATGAGTAATTTCAAATCATGATGTAATCAGAATTTATTTTGAATTAAAGTTCTATTCCTCTTCCTAATTTATTATTACTGTTTAATATAACTGTTTCCTTTTATTTGGTTGGAATCCAACTGATTTCTGATCTGAGGATTTTATTTACGTCAATTTTCCCTTGTTAGCTAAACCATCATATTTTGTTTTAAATATTCGACATGGTTTGTTTTAACAAGGTAGATGATCTTGACTCGAAGAGTTCTCATAGAGTTCAGTCGCATTCCAAGCTGTTAAATCCCTATTCCTATTACCTTTTTTCTTAAGGCACGGATCCAATGTAGTGCAAGACATAATTAATCCTCGTGAACTGTGGACAGGGTCTTACCTCCTCGCTCTCTCTCAACAATAAAAATAAAATAAAAATTATTAGTACGCATTCCTTACTTTATACATTTGAACACACAATTATATTTATTTTGAATTTTGGTAGTGAAGTATTCAACCGGGTGGATATATTTTCTTTTGGGGGTTTTCATAGTACATTAACTAATTATTAAGATATTTCCAAGTTTTATGACATTATATTTTTCAATCATTTTGTATTTTCATTTACCTACAGATTAAAAGTTGGCTAACAGTTGTATTTAGTTTATTTTAATTCTGCGCGATCACCATATCCTAGTTTGGTGGTAAAGGTGAATTATCTTATTTAGATCCATAGTTATAAGTCTTATAAAATATTCGTAACATTTCATAATCTTTGATTATTAGTATTATTATATTTGTTTTTCTCCTCCTTTCATCATGGATGTTGGTATTCTCTTCCCAGACGAATTCGAAATTGAATGTGTGGTTCGAAAAATCGTCGGAGATCCACTAACTCGGTTAGCTTCTTTACAAGTAGCTATTGCCAACGAAGAGAAAAATCCGGTTTTAAAGCCTTTCCGAGCTCATGCAGCTGCTCGTTCTGCTCCTCAAAGGGAACTGCAGAAATGTGCCTTGAAAATCAAAGAACATCGGGAATGGGTAATTAGCATTCAACCGGAGCCACCGGTCGACGTGAACTTCTTGCGCAAAGCAGAAGTAAGGTTACTACACGTTCACGCTAGACTTGAAAGATTACTGTTTAGCACAAAAGCGTATAAAGCACAATGCCAAGAGTACCTATCCTTAGTTGGGTTAGTTTTAACGGGAGTTCAAACACTGATGCAAGGAAAAGATAACCTTGATGAAACCCTAGGTAAGATTAAAGCAGCTCAACAAGATAATCTAGATGACTTATCTACCTCAGAGGACGAAGAATCAAACGAAATTATCAAAGGTACCTCTAATCATTCCAAAGTAACTACTAGTCCATCTACTAAACAGAATGACTCAAACATTTCTAGATTATCGCAAATGCTATCCTCAACGGTAGTTGACAACCCAAGAAGTAGTGCACAGGATCAAGTATCTGGCCCTTCTTCACAGCCTTATGTCCTTTCCCTTATTAGTAAGTGGAAAATATCTTTTGACGGAGATTCCCATAGTTTACCAATTGAACGATTCCTCTTCCGGGTGGAACGCTTAGCCGACAATTCCGGGGTACAAAAACTAGTTTTAGTTAACCATTTAGGTTCTTTACTAAGCGGTGCCGCGTCAAACTGGTATTGGTGCCATATTGAAAGGTGTCCAAATATTACCTGGGAACAGTTAAAAATAGATTTATTAGATAGATTCCAGGATCGACGGACTGAACACGATATCAGACGGGCCATCGAATCTAGGAAACAACGTCCAAATGAATCTTTTAGATTTTTTTATAACGATATTTTGGCATTATCCCTCCAATTTAGAGAACCACCTGCAGATGCAGAAATTCTCCATCTTGTTAGACGCAACATGAGGCCCGGATTGCAAGTTGTTTTAGCGGATCAAGAAATACCTACCATCACAGTTCTGGTAAAGCGTTGTTTTGCCTTAGAGGATACTTGGAAGCGGACAGGGTATGAGCCCGAACGACTTTGTTCCCGTAAAAGCATGGAAGAAGTTTGCATAGATACCGGAGCTTCTGGATACTATGAGCCTTCCCTGTCGGAACACTTAAGCACAATACAAATGCGAGACTCTAACGAACGCGGAAATAACAGTTATTTAAGAACGAATCCTGCTTCTAGTAATTTCCGACAAACTGACGAGAATATGATTATATGCTGGAACTGTCAAGATATGGGACACAGATATACAGATTGTCCAAGCCCAGCAAAGATTTTTTGTTTTGGTTGTGGCCGCGCGGGAATCCTTAAGCCAAAATGTTTTCGATGTTCGGGAAACTCCGGGACGAGGTTTCAAATGCCTGGGAATTCGATACCTCGATCACCAACCCCTCCCAGATTCAGTATCTTGAAAGCTTCAACAAATGTCAACCAAGAGCAGCCACCGCTTCCTCGACTTCCACCTACACCTTAAGTTCTACAGCTTCTTCAAATGCTTCCGTTCCTCCTCGTAATCGCCTTTCTCAAGCAAAAACAATTGATTCCTCTTCATCTGTATTCACGCCATTTAGTCAAGCCACGCACTCACAAGGAACCAACCGCGTTCGGTACTATTGGAACAATAAGCAAGTGTTGCGAAACATCATCTCCGATGCTCTCTTTAGCGATTGTATAGACAATAGGCCGTATGCCGATGTTGTACTGAATGGGTCCCATTACAAAGGTTTGTTGGATAGTGGAGCTACAATAACTGCGTTGGGAGCTGGGAGTGAACGTTTTTTGGAAGACTCAACTACAAAACTATTTCATCTTCCAGCTAAAGTTCATATGGCGTCAGGGAGTTCTGAACGGGTATTTGGATTCATCCATGCAACTATCTCTTATAATAATGTCGAAAAGATTCTTAAGGTTTATATTATTCCTAAGTTAAAGCAACGCCTCTACCTTGGGATAGATTTTTGGAAGGCTTTTAATATTCAAATACTTTCACCTTCCATAGCAGAAATTGATAGTTCCAAAAATATTAATGCTGACGTTGAAAAATTTTTGCAGCATGACCTTAGCTCCAATCAAACTGCTACCCTGAATGCAACAATCAAAAGGTTCCCATCATCGGCTGAACTTGGTTTAGGGCGCACTCGCCTTATTACTCACGTGATAGATATTGAACCAGTAAAGCCGGTTAAGCAGCGTCATTACGCCGTCTCTCCTGTTATTCAGAAGGCAATGTATGAGGAGCTAGATAGAATGATATCTCTTGGGGTAATTGAGGAGTCGAGTAGTTCCTGGAGTTCCCCGGTGACACTGGTCCACAAATCAACCGGCAAAGTCCGAATGTGCCTAGATGCCCGTAGACTGAACGAGGTAACGGTTAGGGATGCGTATCCGCTGCCTATCATCGATGGACTTTTGAGTCGGTTAGAGCACACTAGGTTCATTTCAAGCATCGACTTGAAAGATGCCTTCTGGCAGATTCCGCTGGCACCGGAGTCCCGCGATAAGACAGCGTTCACTGTTCCTGGGCGTCCCTTGTATCAGTTAACGGTCATGCCATTCGGACTTTGCAACGCACCACAGACGTTGTGTAGGCTAATGCACCGGGTGATACCACACCAATTACACGAGCAAATATTTGTTTATCTGGATGATTTACTCATTACCTCAGCAACATTCGACGAGCATATTCACCTTTTAGATATAGTCGCAACCCTTTTAAGAAATGCGGGACTCACCGTAAACTTGAGTAAAAGTAAGTTCATGTTAAAAGAAATTAGATATTTGGGGTATGTGGTTGGAGACGGTTGCCTGCGCGTGGATAATGAGAAAATTAAAGCAATAGTCGCTTTTCCTGAACCAAACTCCGTTAAAAAGATCCGACGGTTTTTAGGTATGTCCGGGTGGTACCGAAGATTTATTCCTTCTTATGCTACTCTGGCAGCTCCACTGTCAGACTTGTTAAAAAAAGAACGAAAATTTAAGTGGAATGAGAAATGTCAACAGGCGTTTAGTAACCTGAAACAAGCACTGTCTACTGCACCTGTTTTAGTTCATCCTAACTTTTCCCGTCCATTTCTTATTCAGTGTGACGCGAGTTCTACTGGAGTGGGCAGCGTTTTGTGTCAGGTGGGTAATGATGGTTGCGAGCACCCCATCGCATATATGTCTCAAAAACTTAACGCCGCACAGCGGAATTATTCGATCACAGAATTAGAATGTTTGGCCGCAGTGTTGAGCGTAAAGAAGTTTAGAGCATATGTCGAGGGGTACCCGTTTACCATCATCACTGACCACGCCAGTCTTAAATGGCTTATGAGACAAAGTGACCTATCCGGCAGGTTAGCAAGGTGGTCTCTCAAACTACAGGCGTTCAAATTCCAGATTGAACATCGGAAAGGTGCACTTAATATCGTACCTGACACTTTGTCACGAGCTTTCGTGGACAGCATTCAGTTGGATGAAAAAGACAGGGTGCTACATATTGATTTGAACTCCGCAGCATTCCAAAGTAAAAACTATTTAGATCTAATCGAAAAGATACAGACCAGGCCTTCTGAATATGTTAATTTTCGGACGGTTAATAACAAACTGTATATTAATCCATCCAATTCAAATACTGACAGCTTTACAGACGTCCCACTATGGAAGCTATATGTACCGGATACGTTAACAAACCAGCTCATTCATCAAGCGCATTGTCCGCCAACCTCCGCGCATTTTGGAATATTAAAGACACTTGACCGTTTGCAACGCTACTACTACTGGCCAAAAATGTCAAAAGACGTAAGGCAGTTCGTGAGTAATTGTCTCACTTGTAAAGTGATAAAAGCTCCGAATTCGTCTATTCAACCAATGATGGGTAAGCAAATCCCGACAGAAAGACCAATGCAACGGCTATACATGGATTTCCTGGGGCCCTATCCAAGATCAAAGTCTGGTAATGCCTACATATTAGTGGTATTGGACTTATACTCCAAATACGTATTCATTAAACCATTGAAAGCTGCGTTGGCTGCGTCTGTTTGTTCATTTCTGGAAAAAGAAATATTTTCCGTATATTCCGTACCTGAGACGATAATCTCCGACAACGCCACGCAATTCAACGCTGTGTTGCTCAAGAACATGTTGGCCAGGTTTGGCGTTTATCATGTTTTTGTTCCCAAATATTCACCTCAATGCAATGCATCCGAACGCGTTAACCGGTCAATTCTCGCTGCTATTCGGGCATACATAAAAGAGGATCACCGCACTTGGGATCAACATCTTCATTTAATTAGCTCAGCTTTACGGAATGTAAGTCATAGCTCCACTGGATTCTCGCCACACTTTCTGATGTTCGGTCAACATTATATCGGGCATGGTAATGACTATAATTTGCTCCGCGAATTAGATCTAGTTGCTGATAAGGAAATTATGGTTCAAGATAAGGCGAATCGACTTAGTTTGTGTCAACAGTCAGTGTTGTCACATCTCGAGGAGGCATACCAGCGAAATGCTAAGCGATATAACTTGAGAAGTCATGCTAGGAATTTTGAAGTCGGACAACTCGTATTCGTGCGAAACTTTGCACAAAGTGACGCAATACGAAATTATTCCGCAAAACTAGCCCCAAAGTTTGTTAAAGCAAAAGTGATCCGCAGGGTGGGGCAAGTGGCGTACGAACTTTCCCGTGGGGATGATAAATCTGTAGGCATATATCATGCAAAAGACATCCGTACTTAATAGTGCCGAGTCATAGGGAATATATATTAGTTATTTCAGTGTTAAATTTTAGTTTTGCCCGGCTTTGAGACGCTCAGTGGTCGATGGGTCGTCCCCACGATTTGTAACAACGTGTGTTGTGTTACAAGGTTTGATATCCCTGATTAATTTTTTTTTATTTACAACCGCAAGTTCCAAACTTGTTTAGAGATGGGAAGAGAGGGAGAGAAAATAACATACAGAAATTGTATCATGCTTAATTGTTATAAGCATTGCGATTTCCCGTTAATTATGCGGGTATGATATAAAAGACCGAAATTTTGCAAAACACGGGGCAGTAGTTTTTCTGAATTTGGATGTTAAATAACAATTAAACAAAAAAAAAAGAAAACAAACAAACAAACAAGCAAAAACAAAAAAAAAAAAAAAAAGAAATATTGAAAATTTGAAATAGTTTAACTAAATACGAAAGTAGTGAATTTATATTTAAACATAGTTTAAATATTTAAAAATAGTTTAAATAAATTTAAATACGTACATTTTATGAAAGTAGTGAATTTATATTTAGTAGTGAAAATAATTATGAGGCTATTTTTTTTAAACTTTATAAATAGTAAAAATTAAAACTTAAAAATTGATGATACAGTAGTATCAATAAATGGTGATATATAGTATCAGTGAATTGTGATATATAGTATTTATAAACTGTGATCGAATTTTAAAACTATTAGAAATTATATACCACGTGTTTTCTTTTCAACGGGTGGGTTATCCGTAACCTGTTCAGTTAGATTAAACGGACGATCTAAATAATAGCAATAGTTCCAGTAAATAATAATAATAATAATAATAATAATAATAATAACAAAAATAGTAATAATAATATTGCTAATGGTGATAATAACCGAAATACGCATAATAATAATTCTGGAAGCTTCCACACAAAAAAAAAAAAAATTTGTATACGATAATAAAAATAACAGTATACCAACATAACCAGAACAACATTGCAAAACAACAACAACCGCGTACAATATTAAAGCGCATGCTGGGTGGAGGGTACACGTAAGCTTTGTTTGTTTTATATAAATTTATAAAATTTTTTGTTGTTTATTTCTGTAAGTTTAATTAAGTTAGTTAAGTTTAGTTAAGTTTTAATTAAGTTTTTTTTTTGTTCTTTTGTAGTAATTAGTTCTGTTGTTAAGATACAAATTCACAAATTATATCATTTTTATATTTAAACTTTTCAAAAAAAAAAAAAGTTTGAGATTGTTTAGTTAATTAAAATTTTTTTTGTTTTGGTGAAATACAACATACGAAATATATCATACAACGTTATTTTCTCTTCTTTCTCTTTCTTCGCTTTCTCTTCTTGGGTTTTTCTTCTCTTGTGGGAGTGGATGTGTTATTCCTTCACTTGTATATGTAATATATATGTAATGTGTGGTTAAATACAATAAGGAAAGAGGGGGTAAGTATCCGACACAGTTCATCATGGTAAGTTGATCCATGCCTTAATTCTTTCCTTTCTACTCCTTTCCCCGATTCTCCATGTTTTTCCTTCCCGCGGTCTAGCAAGGTTTCCTTATGTTTCGGTAAAGCCCACCCCTACGCTCCTGAGTCCTAGCTGGCTAAAATATGACCGCATCGAAACCTATGAGGAAACAAAACAATTCAGTAGCGGCTCTACCACTGGTTGAACCGTTACAGACTTTAGTTCTTCACTATTAACTCGCTTTTGGTTTACATATACAATTTGATCTACAATTTAATTTGTTTTGCGAAGGTTGTTTCTATGAAGACAAATCTTAATGCTTAACCTTTTCCCACCTTCGGTCTTATAAGGTTTTTTTATTTAAATTGTATCAACATATTTACAGAATGAATAACCTTTACGTCAACACCAAAGATTGAAAAAAAATTATTGATTATATTGTAATATCGTGAGCTAGGAGTTCCCAATTAACAACATACTTCAAACATTATACAATAATGTTATTAATTATAATATAAAATGTGAATTAAAATAAACAAGAATTAAAATGTATTAAAGAAATCTTTTCAAATCATTCAGAATTATACAATTTTTATAAATTTTCATTTTATTTTTTTTGCCATTACCATTCCAATTGATGCTTGTTCAAAATGAAAATCCGAAGCAACAGAAAAACAACAAAACATAAGATTAAATATTGTAATAAATTACAGATTATATAAAATAATAACATTTCATTTTTATGTTATTATAGATTTATAAGTTGATTCGATTTATTTATACAAAAAATAAAATTATATTTGTATTATTAATTTCAATTAAATTGTGTATCGATTAAATAAAACATAAAAATTCAACAAATAAAATTATTAAAGTAATGATTATTTTATTATAAGTTTATATATTTATATATATATATATATATATATATATATATATATATATATATATATATATATATATATATATATATATATATATATATATATATATTTATATACTATATATATATATATATATATATATATATATATATACATATATATATATATATATATATATATATATATATATATATATAATATATATATATATATATATATATATATATATATATATATATATATATATATATATATATATATATATATATATATATATATATATATATATATATATATATATATATATATATATATATATATATATATATATATATATATATATATATATATATATATATATTATATATATATATATATATATATATATATATATATATATATATATATATATATATATATATATATATATATATATATATATATATATATATATATATATATATATATATATATATATATATATATATATATATATATATATATATATATATATATATATATATATATATATAGAGTGTCCCAAAAATATGTATACAAAGTATAAAATATATAAGATAGATGTAGAATTTTATTAGTCAGCGCAAGTATTCAAATTGATGACCATTTTTATATAAACATTGCTGATAACGCGAAGCAATAGAATCGCAAACGTGGCGAATCATGTTAATAGGAATCTCACTGCATTCTCTTTTAATTTCCTCCTTCAATTGGTTGACTGTTGCTGGTTTTGGTAAATAAACCTTATCTTCGATGAGTCCCTACAAAAACAAATCTATCTGGAGGTCTGGAGAGCGCGGGGGCCATTCGATGGCACCTCTTCGTCCATTCCATTTGTTTGGCAATTTTTCTTTTAGGTAAGCTCTCACATCACGATTGTAGTGAAGCGTTGCTTCATCTTGCTGAAAATAAAAGTTTGTGCCATCCCCAACTGTTCAAGAATACATGGCACGACATTTTCCCGTAGCAAATTCAAATAAACGTCACTAGTCACAGTGTTATCAAAACAGAATGGCCCAATTAAACCCTGCTCTGACGATCCACACCACACTGTAACTCCTGGTAAATTTAAATTATGTTCCTCTGTAACGTGAGGATTCTCTGGTGCCCAGTAGCTGCAATTGTGGCGGTTGATCGAGCCGTTTAATTTAAATGAAGCCTCATCACTCCAAATAATTTTATGTGAAAACTCTACGTCCTCTGCACATTTCGCCAAAACCCATTCACAAAACTCTACTTTCCAATCAAAATCGTCTTAATTGAGGGCGTGAATTAATCTTGGAATATAACTCTTTCATCGTACGCGCTTCAAAATGCGATGGACACTTGATTTTGAAATCCCTACTTCATGTGCTGCTTGGCACACAGATTTTCTTGAAGTTTCGCGATATGTTTCAAGCAGTACTTCTTCTCTTGCGGTGCTTGTGGATGTCTGTGGTCTCCCAGAACGCTGTTTGTGGACATCTTGAATAGACCCGTCTCTTTCAAGTTTATCTCTGTTGCGAGTAATGGTGAGTCTTGTAGGTGGATCTATATGAAATTCCCTTCTAAACTGTCTTTGCCCTTCCACTATGTTTTCAAACTTAAGGTAGCACTTTAAAATAAATTGAGGTTCTAAGTCTAGTCTAATCTCCGACATGATTATAAATGTGTTTTAATCTAAAAAAATAATTATATTAGTTAGAATGAGGTATTAAAGTGTGTATACATTTTTTTGGAACACTCTGTATTTATATATATATATATATATATATAATATATATATATATATATATATATATATATATATATATATATATATATATATATATATATATATATATAAATATATATTATATATATATATATATATATATATAATATATATATATATATATATATATATATATATATATATATATATATATATAATATATATATACATATATATAAACATATATATATACAGTCAAATTTCCGTACTTCCAACTTCTATAATTCGAATTATTCTTCAAATCGAATAAAAAGAGTAACGAAAACGAACAATTTTTAATCCTGTAATTCGAATTTTTCATATTTTGGTGCTTTTGTTTTAGATATTTTGTTTTTTATTTTGTCTCTGCCTATCATTTTTAACAGAAAACCGAATACATACATACACGAAGCATTTCCAATTGGAAAATCGAATTTTTATTTTTTTATGTCTTATTCTCACTTGAGTATATCTTATGATGTACAATTATATGTATCTCATTTAGACATATGATCAGGATGACACATAAGACCAGGTAATAATTTAGGCTCTTTTTCCTGCTAGTGGCTTGTGAATTTATAAAATATTTTCATATGGATATCGAACGATTTAGGCTTACCATTTAAAAATTCTGATTACCGACGACAATTTTCTAAATAAAAAAATACTCATTAAAATGAAGACAAAAAATATAAAATTTATTACACAAATAATGGATTTACTCCAGCATATAGTTCAAGGCATGCTTATGACAGACGTGGCTGCAAAATTCGAAATTCCAAAAAGTAAAAACCCAAAAAAACCTATTGGAATTAGTACTTACAATTCAAATAAAACAAAAAATTGGCCAGTGCAAATATGAATAAATTAACAAAACGATCCTAGTGTAAGTGCAACATGTTCGCAATAAAAATGTATCTGTGGGTGGTCCATAAATAAGATAGAAAGCTCTTGAATTTACATTATCACTCCACCTTTCTGAGTTTAGTGTAGTGGGTGGTTAGAGAAATTTAAAATTCCTCATATTGTAGTTTTAAGAACATTCATTGGGGAAGTGTTTTACATAGCCAGCACTATTACTAGTGCAAATTAAAAAGATAACAACTTACTCGAGCTAATAAAAAACTGCAGTCTTAGGCTCAATTTTAGGCTCAATTTTGAGGGAGATAAATGCTTTGGTGGTAAACGTTGCAAAAATAGACTAACGTGTCTTTAATTATGTGTTGAATTATCCACAATTCCAACAATTTAGTATCATTTTCTTTAATTCGAATTTTCCCTAAATCGAAAAAAAAAAATGTTTGGTAAGTAGTGATGCTTTCCGCTGTAAAAATGTTATTGGGACCCTTAAATCTTCCGATTTTTTTCACATCATAACGGTCTTTATATTTTACCTACACAATCTCGTACGGTCCCAAATATTTTAACTGGATTTTTTAACAACCTCCAAATTGGGTTCGCTTAATTCTACAATTCTTAAGTCTAATTCTTAAGTCTCCAATTTTATACTGATACGCCTGTTGTCTTCGTCGCTTATAATCTCTCCTATGTGCATCTTGGTTTCGCAAAATACTTGGCTTTGCTTTATCTCGCAGGTGCTGTCGCTCTTCATTAAATATTATGGCCTCCTCTTGCTCGATTAATTCACAAAATCTTAAAAAGAAGACCATCGGCGTAATCATCGAACTCCCTTGATTTTAATAGCTCAAATATCGGTTTAAGTCGTCTTCACGCTTTGCAGCTCCGATTATTGTAACAATGGTGCATTGAAGAGTAAGTATCACAGGATTTCAACTTAAAGCGTCGACTTGCTGCATTTGATTTCTAAAACGATGCTCCAATTTAAAACTAAACTCTTGCAATTGAAGAACCCATCTGGCAATGCTGGAAGTCAGCTCCCGTTTCTTCATAGTTGCTTTAAATGCTGCACAATCAGTCGTGATAGTAAAGTGCAAGGACGAAATTTTTTCAGCCCCGCAATAATTGCCAGAACTTCCAGTTCATAACTACTCTAGTTCTCTTCCGCTTTAGTCATTTTTTTACTATAGTAGAAGACTGAATTGAATCTTTTGTCTTCGTCTGACTTCTGGAGCAAAATTGCTCCGATACTAGCATCCGAGTGTACCTCAGTTTCGGCCGCTACTGCTTAAATTCGTAATACAGGTTCTTCAAGTAAATTTTCTTTCAATTAGGCAAATGCCTGTTCTTCTTTATCCCAAAAGACAAAATTATTTCCCTTCCGTAGCATATCTGTTAGTGGTTTTGCAATAATGGCGTAACCCTCGACAAATTTCCGGAAACAGCTTGTTAAACCCAAAAAACACAACGCAAATTTTTCACATTAGCCGGCCTCGAAAATTTATTAATAGCCACCTTTTTCTTGTTGAAGGTTTAATAATGCAATTTCCCATCTCGAATCCCAAAAACTATTATTCGCTATGACATCCTTAACAAGTGCAACCTCTTGCAACGTTAACAAATAACTGCGAATATCTCGTTAGCTTATTTTTTCCGCTTAGTCATCTTCATATGTACCTTTGAACAGATCGTATCATTTTTAAATGCCTTTAGTAAAAATTGAGATAATTTCTCCTAAGTATACCAACATCTTTAGTTGTTCGCAAACTTTGTTTCGCCGTACCACTTAACAACTTTTTTACGTAATGACTTTCTGTGACTCGTTGCATCTTGCGCCAACCGTGGCTTTGTTTACATTAGCAATCCACTTCTTATAATCATCGTCATACCATTAAATGAATTAAGAGAATCTTAAATATCTCGAAAAAGGAATAATGATCCATTCGAAGTTGTAAGACAATTTCACTGGCGAATAAAAAGAAAACAGCTAAAAGGTTTAAAGGTAATGTCCTGAATAGTTAATGACAGATTTACCTGCAGAAGGTGTCAATCCAGCTCCACTATTTTATTACGTTGGCATAGACTATGCAGGATCGTTGTTCATCCATTATCGCTTTCGTGGAGACATTCTAACCAACACACACTTAACCGTTTTTGTATGTCTTATTACAAAAGCTCTACTAAATTCGCGTTTTATCACTCCATAATTACGACTGATAATATACAAATAATATACAAATATTAACACCTATCCATTTTCTCATTAGCCGATCTTTAACTTCTACACCTGAGCCAATCATAATAAAGCCTGATGACATAAATAATGCTAAGCGCTGGGAATTGGTGATTTTTTTCAATAAATAGTAGAATTAAAATATTAAGATATGATGCTTTGCTCCAATCAAAGATGTAGATGAACAACCAAAGGCGAGTTCTGTGACCAACTCTATACAAAACTAGCAATAACTAACAGAAACGACGTTCGAAAATTCAACGAGATTTTAATGAGAAAATTGGAACACACAACACTGAACTAAAAGCCATGATGTGTAAAATGTGGAATAACAATGGAGAAAAAATCGTCGACTTTGGTATCACAAATCAGCTATTTATAGGCAGCAGTGGGTTACTTCACAAAAATTACAAATACAGATTTATGTTCATTGAAAGACCAGGTAACGGTCAACGACTTACATCACTACAAATTGTCAGTACTATGAAGTACTACGAAGGGAGATCTGAGGACAGGGCTCTCCATTCCCTGGTGTAAATAATTGGGAAATCAATTCACTCGAAACAGGTATGATAGCTTTCCTCGATATAGAGGGTGCCTTTAACAATGTCAGGACGGACGCAGTTCAGGAAAGACTGTCTTTCATAGATGTGGACTACCCCTTTAGGAGGTTGGTAAATCAGATACAAGAATGCAGGATTGTTAACGCGAAGATAGGGGAATCCACCATTAGGAGGCGAGTTGTTAGAGGAACTCAGCAAGGTGGTGTCCTATCACCTCTTCTCTGGAACATAGTAATCAATGGATTACTTTTGGAACTGGAGAGGGAGGGAATAGGGATGATAGCGCATGCAGATGACGTAGCGATGATCGTGATCTCGGGTAGGTACCTAAGCATGATTAGTGCTGTAGGGTAGGTACCTAAGCTCGATTATTCTGATGTATGTGGTGAGTGTGTGGTGGCCAGCACTAGATAAGAAAACTTATTGCATGCTTATAAGCGGGGCACTGAGGACAACCCCTACACGTGCTCTGGCGGCTATGCTCTACCTTCTTCCTGTCGACATCTTTGGTAAGCAGAGAGCGACAGCTATGGCTGCACGACTCTATGCTGTGTTTGAGTGGAAATGTCTACAGACGGGCCACTCGACGATTAGCAGTTCTTGGCGAATATGACTTGGCGAATAGTGACTACACAATACCGATTGTATGCTTTGAAAAGAGCTTCCATACCCTTGTCCGCTCAAGGGAATCCTGGGAGAACAGGTCAACAACAGAAACTGAAAGTATACAATTCTACACTAACGGCTCCAAGCCAGACGGCAAAGTCGGAGCTGGAGTCTATTGTGACAAATTAAATGTGAATATAGTGTGTACCAGGCAGAGGTGGTAGCGATTGAGGAAGCGCTGAATTGGTTGATGCATAATGTCATATCCACAAGGGATATAACAATATATGTGGACAGTCAGGCGGGAATCAAGTCGCTGGAATCAGTTTCTCTGACGTCCGTGGTGGCATTGAAATGCCACTCATCTCTTAATGAGATGAGTGAGCATCTCAATGTCCAGATAGTCTGTTCACTCGATGTTCTAGGGAACTGCAGGGCTGACGAACTGGCAAGGAAAGGTACAACTCTCCAATTGAAACCGGAAAGGTCAAATCTTGGGAGGCCTATAGCAGCGCTTCGTATGGCGCTTAAAAATGAGGCGATAGCCTCGGCACAGAAGAGGTAGAATAACATGCAATATAGCGTGGCAAGTCTGGCCGAAACTGGACTTGAAGCTCTCCAAAACACTACTATCCCTACGTAGACCTGACTTAAGTACAGTCGTAGGGGTGTTCACAGGATACTGTCTCATTGGAGAGCATGCGAGGAGGGTAGTGTCAATAACGAATGACTTCTGTAGAATCTGTATGGATGAGGAGGAGGAAGAGGAAGACTGTGAACCATTTCCTCTGCTCATGCCCGGCGCTAGCTTACAGGAGGTACAAACATCTGGGCAAGTATTCTTTCGACGGTCTTATGGATCTCGAGAACTACAATGTGCGAGATATCTTACGCTACAGAAGTAGCTCTGAATGGTTCCAATGAAGGTGAAAGAGAAGTAGGTATCACAATGGACCGTCACCGGTCTAAGTGTGCGTTAGGAGCCACTCTAACCTAATCCTTTAACCTATGAAAGACCCATATGTTCACATCGATCGTCAACTTAGAATAGCACAGTTTCAAGGAAATTCAGCTAAAATTGGACATTTAAAAAAAAAATCTGAGAAGTTCTATTATTTGATTTCATTTTTAGAATTCTGAATTAAAAATTATGACAAAAATAATTCATAACATGTAGGCAACAGGATTTTATTGCATACCTAAAGAGTTCATGATTTTATTTATAGAATAGGATTTTATTGAAAATAGGATTAAGGTGAACCAAGAAGATTTATATAAAAGCAATAACAGAAGCCCATAAAAACTGACATGTAATTGAAAAATTGTAAAATTATTTTTATGTATCTAGAAAATTGAAAACGTCATTGCGTATATGTTAAATTGTTGATCCATGGTATATAAATAATGAAATATTAGAGACAAACCCGCGGGGGAGGAATCTTTTACAACACCATTCTATGTTTTAGATAGATGATGTTCACATATTTTACGGTCATGAAAATTAACCCAGACAGCAAATGAAAATTAAATAATTAAAATACTATATACCGGTAAAATGTTTTAAGGTCATGCAATTGTGTTTTACTCGTTTAAGATGAAAAATAATCTTTTGTAAGTAGAAAATGTAATTGTATCCGGATACATTTTTTTGACACATTTTACCTTGGCATTTTTTTTTTATATTTTTAACAAAACGAAAAATTGTATTTCCCCGTCGCCATAATGTAATATTAAATTGTTTCCACTTGGCGATGCGGTTACCTATGGATATATATATATATATATATATATATATATATATATATATATATATATATATATATATATATATATATATATATATATATATATATATAATAGATAATATTTAAATAATCGCGAGTATCATTTTTCAAGTTACGTATTGTCGGTCACATTTTAATACACTTTTTGGTTTTGGTTGTTATATAAACTGAAAATCGTTTAGATGAACAAAATACGGAAAATATGTAATATCAGATTTTTGTGGAAGATACCAGTTTCATAAATGATCATGCTGTGCACAAGAATATAAGAAGGGCATGGTAACTAACAGCACCAAAAATAATTTAATAGTGCCAAATCAATCTCAGGTGTTTGTTTGTTTTAAAACCAAAACAGCAAAAAATATCTTGCAAAATTTTTTCTTGTAACCTTTTTGGCGTATTGTTGTTATTGTGCTTTTGTCTTTTATCTCTTTGAACGATGTATTCGAACTTTATGCGACTATATATATATTATACGATACACAAGAACATTAGGTATGGTTGTTTACATATATATATATACAGGAGATCTGGTTATATTCGTTTTATATATCTACATAAAAACACCGGCAGATAAAAAATATCCATTGGAAAATGTTGTAAAGCATTTATTTTTGATTAAATTTTTGTCCTTACCATTTAAATGCGATACATTTTTGCAAACACATAAAGATGGCGAAAGACAATAAAAAGGAAAAATAAAGGAAAAGCGATGGGCAAAATACAGAAATAAAGCGGAAATTATATTTTCGTTTGAGATGAACTCGGGTACATAATATAATCACGACTAAAATATAAAACGTGTTACAAATTCTGGTTGTTTATTCGGTGTACTTTAAAAGTGTTTCGAATTGAGTTCGAATAAAATTCATCGTATTCGTACCGGTGACTAGTTGCACGTACATGTAATTTGTAATAACATATTTTCTTAACTGTGTTACACTTTAATGGTCATCAAAATTGTATTCGGTTTGATGAATTTACGAAAGTGGAATTTCTCATCCGTATCGATTTTTCGGTATAAAGTTTACCTTTCTAAGGTACTCCATATTTGTTCCTGCTGACCGAATTTTTTTTATTTTAAATTTATATTATGTAAACTTAGAGTAGCATAACACAATCTGTCCATTCTACTGCACTAATATTTTAGTCTTATATTGGGACGCCTGACTTAAAACTTTAAAGGAAATTTAGGGTATGAACAGTCAGGTTTAGGAATATTTTTAATGTATTTACTTGATGCCTTCAGTGATTACAATCGGCCATACTAAACTTAGGTTAAAGCATACAACAAAATTACATCGACTACAAAAAAAAATATTTAAAGCTACTGAACCAACAATTCGACTCCAACAATTGTCCTAGATAATCCGAAGAAGACAAGTCGTTTTCTACCACGAAGAGCGATCGTCGTCGCTGGCGGCTTTTATATCATAGATCGCTGCACCATCTGTTTACGATCACCCACCCAGAACGAGACCAAGCTACTCACCAATTTACACCAAATTTCTCCTTGGTAATAACCTAAATAATATTATGTAAGAAAGTAATTTGCATGCCGCGATAGTTTTGGTTGAAAAGATTGTGCTACAAATTATCTTATACGAAATTATCTTTTCTTTCTATTTAGTCTCTGCATGGCAGAGTAAACTTCTTGTAGAGTAAGGGACAACGATACACACCTCCGTAGTCTGTATTTGATAACACTAAATTGACTAATATAACAATGAGTTAACCAGAACAATGCTTCTTCCAATAGTTGAGTACTGCACCATAGTAACACGGATATTTCCATTCTAGTCCCAATAGCAAAATAATTAGGCCTGAAGGTAAGGTGTAGTCCGATCATTCCTTAAAAGTCGTTAAAAGAAGTGAAATCATTGCTGAGTTGTTGTACTCTTAAGACTTTAGCCTTCCATCAATCACGATTTTTTCGTCTACAAATTGGCTTGACGGTTATCAAAGCAAGGATTGCTTTGTTGTTATCCGTGATTGTTAAATGACCGAAAAACAACGGTCCTCACCAAATCAATCATTGGTGTTATATATTTTTACCATGTCTAGGGTCGAACTGACAACCGAAGTTTTCAATACCCCAGCAATCACATCCTCAGAACGGTGTTTGGTTTTCTTAATGCTGCTGCTAATAAAATTGTGTAAATGTGCGTTC
Source organism: Tipula confusa (assembly GCA_963556175.1). Taxonomy (NCBI): domain Eukaryota; kingdom Metazoa; phylum Arthropoda; class Insecta; order Diptera; family Tipulidae; genus Tipula; species Tipula confusa. The sequence continues at coordinate 68,095,583 of OY744476.1, forward strand.
TCATATTTGTTTATCAGACCATCACAATTGAAACGAAAGGTTATGAAAGTTAAACCAAGCCAGTGATATATAATTTAAAATAGTCCAAACAAAGCAGTCGTATAATGATGCCAAAGTTAAGAGGTCATTGAAATCATTACAAATTCTTTTTATTAAGCTCAGCATAATTTATGATATCAATACAATGGTGCTGGTGATAAATGGGGCGTCGGACGCAAAGATTAGCAATAGACTCGAATCGATCAACGTATTCACTGAACTGAAAAATATTCATGTTATTTTCGAAAACGGGACAGTTGACAAATTCAAACAGTTGACTACAGATTTAGTAAACAATGAAAATAGCAAAAGACCAACGAGACTACTCAGATGCACACCAGATGGCAAACGAAACAGTTTTGAGAAAGAGCTCAATATCGTTACAGATTGCCAGCAATCGAAGAAGTAGGAATAAAATGACAATCAAAACTCCCCAACTTGCTAATAAGAATAGAGTGATCAACCACATCAAAATATTTAAGCGAAGTTTGTGTAAATAACGACAAGCTACTTCCTGGAATTAAGCTTTCTTGTGATTAGAAGCAATCCATAAAGAAAATAGAAAGGCAAATGTGCTCTGATACAACATAGTTGGCGGTTTTCCGCTACATTTTTCTAGGAATATCAAGAACTCTTTGCTATAAATATTAACTCATTCTCGATTTGCACCAAGTTGTTAAAGAGGAACCGAATTATAGTCTTGAGTTCATTGCGAGCTCTAACAAAATTGGGCAATAATTCAAGCCATAAACAAGGTTTGAAGCTTGTTGTGTCGTTTTACGAGCAGCATCAACTCAGTAATATAACATTGCTTGTTACTGATGCAGTTTAATTGCATAGTCAATAATTATAAGACAATCTGATAAGAACGGCATTCACTTCGTTGAAAATAGAATTTTGCACGGCTGTCAAAACACTACCACTTCTGCAACTGGTGGCAAAATTGTATTTGTTTTGAGGAATGCCACAAATATAACTACTTCAAAAAATTTGGTGCCTTACCTTGGGCATCATCCCATAAAAGATCGACAAAGTAGAAAGATTACAAGATCGAGTACATAACCAAATGCATAACCAAAGGCCGCTTGTGCGGTTTAGTGAATCAATTACGCATACGATTATTTGGACGATGATGCATATTATAATAAGCGTACACTGCTAATACCAGCTAGTTATAGACAGAGACGACGACAAATCAAAGAGACCAATGATTTAAATGGCCCGCTAGGAAACTTCATTGCGCAACAGAAAACTTTTTACGAGAGTACTACAACACGACACGTGCGCCTTCCTAAAATACAAGGCCTACATCAAAATCATGTCACAACTGTTTGAAACCAGTACTCAGATTTTGGTTGTAAATTAAGAATTATGTCATTGGTTGATTGATTGATTGATTAGAGCGTACGGTCAAGGATGAACCAGGAACTCCCGAAATACTGGGCACCACCGTACACCCTTGTTATATATAACAAAACCGAAGGAGTGGATGGAATGTTAGTTATAACAGACTCGACCCGGTTACTGACACCTAAGCGATCGATAGTTAGTACTTTTTTAGTGGCGAAGGAAAAGAGTAAGTCAGTATTGCCGAATTAGTCCAGTTTACCGGTAGCCAATATTCAAACTACTGTTAGTTAGCATAAGACAATCACAATTATAATGATCTGCTCTGCATTTTGTCATATATTATCAGGAACTCCAATCTGCAACGATTTTTCTGTAATCTGGCAAAAAAAATCTATTAATGGGCTAATTTCTGCAAGCCGTAGAATAAGTTTTCGATTGAAATTTACAATTAAATATTAAAATATAAAAATACAACAAAATATAATAAATGTAAAAATATATAAAACATTCAAAATGACTGCAAGCTGTAGGCTGTAATAAATTGAATTAGTTTCCGTTTGAAATTTACAATTAAATTATAAAAATATAAAAAATATAACATAAATAAAAATATTAAAATAAAAATATAACAAAATATTATAAATTCAAAAATATAAAAAGTATAAAAATATAACAAATATAAAAAAATAAAAAATATAAAATTATATAAAAAAATACAAAACAAAAAATATAAAAAATATAAAATTTATAAAAATACAAAAAAAATTAAACATAAAAAATATAAAAAATATAAAAATAATAAAAAATATAAAAAATATAAAAAATATAAAAAATATAAAAAATATAAAAAATATAAAAAATATAAAAAATATAAAAAATATAAAAAATATAAAAAATATAAAAAATATAAAAAATATAAAAAATAAAAAAAATATAAAAAATATAAAAAATATAAAAAATATAAAAATATAAAATATATAAAAATTTAAAAAATATAAAAAATGTAATAAATATAAAAAATATAAAAAATTTAAAAAATATAAAAAATTTTAAAAAATATAAAAAATATAAAAAATACAAAAAATATAAAATTTATTAAAATAATTATATATTTTAACATTTACATCCCTCCTCTTGGAAAAAAAATTAGTGAAATTAGAAAATTTAAATTTACCAAAGCAACGTAGTGTTTTAATTTACATAAATTTATTTTATTTTTCAATTTAGGCTCTTTCGCTTGACATGAATAAACAAAATTAACTGAATTAACTGAATCAACTGAAGTGATTTGACTGTTCTATTCGGACCTGCCAATTCAGTTAAAAAAATTGAGCAACTAAATTAACTGAATGTGTATTTTGCTCGTGGAGTTAATTCACATAGGTTGTTGTTTTTGTTTTTATTTTTTTGAATTTTTTTTTGTTTCGCGTTTAATTTTTTTAAAAATTAGAATATATATATATATATATATATATATATATATATATATATAAATATATATATTTATATATATATATATATATATATATATATATATATATATATATATATATACACATATATATATATATATATATATATATATAAAATATAAAAAAAAATATATAATATAATAAAATATATATAATATATAAAATATAAAATATAGAATATATAGAAAATCGAATGTTAAAAGGCTTCCAAATTTTAAAAGCATCAAAGTTTGGTTAACTATGGTTGATTGATAGCTGGTTCGTGATCACATCTGATTTCAGCTGATTAACAACTTTTTTATACTTCTAGTGTAAACGGGTTAGAACTATAAAATAATTCCCGAGCCCTTTCACTGTGCCTGCCGGTGCTCAAAAAGAAAATATTTTGACTAAAATATTTTGCCAATTTGTTTAATTATACAAAAATCTGTAACCTGACGAACTAATGAAAACTAGACGTTACAGTAAAAAGTGATTACAGACCGTTCTTACTATTGAAATGTCTCTTCTGGCAAATTAAAAAGCAAACTTTTAATCGTTCTTTTTGAATTTAGATACGACAGGTGTGAAAAATTAGCCACGAAAGAATCGGGAGAGCTTTAGCCCCATAAAATGGTGCTGATCTATTTATTTTAATTTGCCTCTTCTAAATAAAAAAATTCTCTAAATATAAGTTACAGGCCCTGTTGATAATTTCGCCCTATAGGTCAGGCAAAAACTGTCCCCTTTAACAATTTTAAAAACCGGGCATTTTAATTATCAAATTAACTTTAAAAATTGACTTACCAGTTTTGGTATTGCAATCGTCACTATAATAAATAAAGTAGGTTCTCAGCATCCAACCTTAACTGAAAAAAAAAATTAAAATAGATGTTTGAGAACTGAGAAACAGTTAAAGTGATTCAGCTGCAGTACAATCAATTTAGATGCACTGATTTTGATAATAGATGTTTAATGTCCAAGAACATTGCTTGGAGCTTAAATAAATCTTTTATATATTAGGTGCAAATTGCTAACTAGTGAGATTCTAGATTTTACTGGAGCATCCTGAAGGTAATGACCTCAGAAATGATTTAAAAAGTATTATTTGGGCTTTGTTCCATTGAAACCAACCATTTGTCGTTGATTTGCTGATTTCAATCGTACATACATAAATGATGCTGAACACCCTCCAAATATTCAAATAGTTGTCCAAATTAAGCAATAATTCAAGAAAACATCAAGCAAGTCCAAAAAATCGTTAAAGCTCTTTTACTACTTTGGTATGTAGTAATGCATTCTATATTGCTCTCCGGAATCAAATTGGTAGTCAATTGATTGAAAAGCAGGTGGTGAAAGTCGTACAAAGCTTTTGAAATTGCAATAGTCTAACGGCAAGGTTATAACATCTGTATTTTGGAACACTTACGGCATAATGTTCATTGACTATCTTAAAACTGGAAAAACCATCAAATCGTGAATATTATTCGTGCCTAAAAATCGCTGAAAACCGGCCACAAATGAAAAAGCAAAAATATTATTCTTTATCTAGACACTGCACCAATGTTTTCTCCAGATCTGGCGCCAGTAATTATTAGTTGTTTGCAGACCTCATTAAATTATCCAGGGAAAGAAGTTCGAGTCTAACGATGAAATCATTAGGCGCCGCTTTTAAGAGGCCAAAGAAAGACGGATATATTTCTTCTGCAAGACCAACATGGGCTTAGTAGAAATGTCTGGCAGTAGAAATGTCACACTTCCTGTATCACCCTGACCTTGTTGACACCCGAGTGCAATCCGGATCTAATTTTGTGAATTTTCTGTAGAACCTACGGTATTCTGTTTTCTGGTAATACCGTCTACTCCATGATGTTTCTGCTGTCAAATAATTTCCAGGATCATATGAGCAATCCATCCTTTAGCCTTAATGATTACCACTGAGCCCAATAATTTTAGCTCCATCCATTGTACTTTTGGAGCATTCGACACATCATACCTTTATCTTCCCTTTACTGCTCCTTGGTTCCTCAACGTCAAGTATATACACGCAATTTTGACGGGGGTATTCTTTACTTCCTATTTGCTACACTGCTTACATAAGCCACAATGCCTTCTGGACATTCCATCTACATTATTTTGCAAGATTCGCCTGTATAAAAAATTAATAGCTCACCGCTTTCGGATATCAAAATTAGTGAACTACACAATTTTTTCTTTAGCTGTTTGAATGATTCCTGATTCTATTTTGCTTGGTTGAAGTTTTGATTCTTTTCAGTAAGACGATGTCGAATTTGGGTAACATCAGCGAAGTTAGAAACAAACCGTCGATAATAAGAGCACAGTCCCAGAAAGCTCCTCACTTCATGTATGTTACATGGGGTTAGTCATTCTTCTACTGCCACTCACTTCTGTTGATTAGTGCGCATTTCTTTAGTGGATACAATGTAACTATTCTTCCTATCATTTAACTTTGATCCGGCAGTATTAATGATTTGTAGGGCATGCCAAATATTATGTAAATTTGCTTGAAATATACGCCCTAAAACGATAATGTAGAAGGCAGCTTTTTTAATTTGGGTCCCGCAGATTATATTTCTTAATCGTTCAAATGTAGCAAGAGCATTGCATAACCTAAAAGGCATCACTAAATATTGGGGCAATGCATTGATTGTTGTAAATTGCGTTTTCCTTTTGTCTTTCGGATAAATCGTTATTTCCCAGTATCCAATTTTTAGATTTTATTCTGCTCTTTGACTGATACTTTGCGATGTAGTTAACCTCCTCGATATTACCAACTACTGTTCATTCTTTTTTAGCATTAGTTTTGTTCTATTATTCCGATCTTACTTTTCCCCAGGATATCGTCTATCCTAGCTCTAATTATCTTTTCGCACATGAGTGATACTTCCAGCCTTTCTTCGGTGATGACTCTCAATTCATTGTAATAGCTGCTATTTTTTTCTCTATCAGGGACCCTGTTTGTGCAATATCTTCATGGTCCAACTTCCGTAATTTGATAGAATCCTTAAACAAACTCACTTTGCAGTAATGTAAGCATCCACCGTCAATCCGTTTAAAACATCCGTGGAAACTTTGGTATTATTATACTTGTCGAGCTATATTTGTGACTCCCCGTTTCAGGTATCGAAGAGTTTTCCACGTTTTGTCGTTTGCTATAAAATAAATAATTGACATCAATAAAGTAGAATTTTGGATAATTCCATGACATTGGGCTGTCCATATCTCAACTCTATCTCCTTCATGAGCCCTTTGTAGCACATTCCTATGACGAATTTTGTTTGCCACACTTGTGGCAAGGATTTGTGCATTGAGTTATTCTTCGCTAGTCTATCCATTGTGTTGAGTCAAAGCTTGAAACTACTACTTAACATTTTCAAACGGTGTATCGCCATCGAATGTAAGAAGAGTTAAAAAAAATCCTTCTTTTAAAAAGGCTTTTGTGCATTTTGTTTATCTGATTCCATGTTTGTGGTCCTTTTTCACGCGTTTCATGTTTCCTAGCATTTTTTGTCCTGAGCCTCTCGAATCTGATCCATTTTAGCAGCTCAATATTCAGGTCTGACAACGTTTGGGTCAATGACCCCATCGAAGAGGCTGATGCGAGTGAGAATTCATTATCTAAATCTTGCCGCTTAGCCTGTTGTAATCTCGTAACCAATCCTACTTCCGGCACCAACTGACTAATAGTTTATTTTACTATACAATTCTACCATTCACTTTAAAACTTTACTTTGATCACTTTGACTTCAGAACTCATTAAGATTAAAATAAGATTTCCCAACGACGAATTCAGGCTGGAAGTATTAATCCAAAAGAATGTTGATACACATAACATAAAAAAGATTACTACAACTTGAAAATTTTATTGTTCGATGGATTCTTGCATTTCTTAAATTACATTTTCACTCTTTATACATGCACAGTATTTAGTTGCCTGTGTCATCATATTAGTAGACAATTCATTATAGTAGACAATTTTCTATGTCGCCGGAAATATTATCGCAGACACTTTACTATAAGCTGAGGAGCTATAAGTATTTTTGTAATATGCTTGAGAAATTAATAATCCAAGTTCAAATTTTGCCTTGATTATAGTACATACTGACCTTTTTTCAATTTTGATGAACGTATGACCTCATTAAATTTATTATATCCGATCGATATTGTTTCAAAGTGGAAGTCAAGCCTCATTTATCAAAATCTTTAATTTATCGACAAGTTTTATATGTATATAATTATGTTACAGAATGATAATCTTCGTTTACTAATTTTATAAAAATGATTGCCTATTAATCAAATTGCTTTTTTTTTATCTTATATAGTCAAATAAAGCTACATAAATATCCAATTAGTTATTGACTATATACGATGAAGTGTTAAAGTGTTAATTCATATAATAAGAAATGGGTTATTTGATATTTTGCTAAACACTAAGGCGTTTATATTTTCGTTTATATTCTTTTTATATACATACAGCATCTCTCCTCATAGCCAATATTATAATTTCGTTAACACGTACGTCTGTATCTTGTATATTGCCAACAATAACTTTTTTAATTGTCTTTATTGCAACACAATATTATTTTACAAATTCACCTTATCCACGTAAAGATACTATACAATTATAATAATACTGTGAAGAATATCAACACTGGCGCATCTGTTGTCGCAAATACGCGTTGCAGCTACATATTTTCATTTTAACTTTAATCACGATTTCGTTTATGGTATTTTTGTGTATGCTCTTATGGCCAAATTTTTTTTTATTAATCCTTTAAAATCATGTATGATTGCAGAAGAAAGTCTTACATTGAAAAATATGGTTTGAAAGTTTGTAGTGGTCAAATTATTTGATGTCGGTTAAAAATCGACTAGAATTTTTGACAATCAAAAATTGTAAACCAAACTGTATAAAATTGGCAGGAATATAAACCTTATTGCACCTATAAAGATCGTCTGAATTATCCTAATTATAACCCTCAATCTTTTATTAGAGACGTTAAGGCCGGTTTTCACGTAGAATAAAATTGCGATATAAAATTGTGTGACGTAATTATTGCTATTTCTTCTGTTTGCGCAATAAAAAAATTGATGAAAAAATGTTCAATATTTGAATAAAAATTGAGTATATTGCGCAATAATTTGAACGTGTGCATGTCAGTTCAATATAATTGTGCAAGTTCAGTATAAAAATGTCATTCGATAAAAAAAAGGTTACTATATAGTGTAACTTGCTGAAGTTCGAATAAAACAAACGAACAACGAAAAAATAAAATTGCGCAAAAAAATTGATCTTGTGTAAAATTGTACGTGTATACCGGCCATTAGGCAACTAATGAATATTATTTCCAAACGTTTGACTTCCTAGACTAGTCCACTACCACACGAAATTATAAAATCTGATCTTACTGGGACATGATCGATACATTCCAGCAAGCAAATTAGCAAATTGCCAGCTGAAAATGACAATAGTGCATTCTCGATCGATTTTGTGACCTACAAGCAAGTAAACAATTTAAAATATTTGAGACCAACTTTTTGAGCTCGCAAGTAAAAAAATCGACTAAAAATATGGAAAAAAATTTAGAATGACATTTGATAAATTTATGGTTTTGTCTACGCTATGCGCTTGGCAGTGTAAAATTGTAAGATCTATAAAAAGTAACATCGATGTTTAAAAAACAATTTTAAACGAGTCTTAATAAGATCAACGATTTAATTAGAAGACGGCAAAATAATATGGCTTGAAAAATGTTTCGAAACAGAGAAAACTCTTTCGAATTTGATGATGGCATTTTGCACAATAAATGAAAAATAAATTATTTTTTGGTACTCAAAACACAATTAAAATTGTTTTGTTTATGTCAAAATTGATTCAGCAGTGTGCTAAATAGTTTTGAATATGGCGAATTTGCTACATGTATCGAGAATGCCATGCCTACCAAATTAAAAATTGAATTGCAAATCCGCCATATTTAACAATCGCAATTTGCTAGCTTGCGATACTTACTAGAATCTACCCATTAGTTCATTATTAACGGAGTTACATTGGGTCTATTTTTTAGTTCAACACGAGCGAGCAGTGCGCTGTCAAAAATTTTCTCTGTATTTTTTATTTCAACCTGTGTATAATTTTACTCTATACACTGTGTTTTTTATTGAGTACTGAGCATATTCTGTGCTTACTCCGTTTAAAGTGAATTTAGTATTTCTTAAATTTAAATCTATGTTTTAACATATTTTTAATATGGAACGTGCAAGGATCCGATAGTAAGGATTTCATTAATAGTATTTTTTTTGTACCGGCTATAAAAACCACTGATAAACAAATTAATTGTTTTACATGATTTTTTTTGTTTCAGCTTGTAAATGGACTCATGAACAAACAGTTGGACTGTGACGACGAATACTTCATTTTATGTGATTTGTTTTTTTTTTCACCGTCCCAAGTGAAGGTTATGATGTTGAGTCATAATAATATTATGTGTAATGCAATGGTATAGTACATCAATAACAATATTTGTATGATTGTTCTTATATAAAATACCAGAACACCAATTTATTTTTCTTGGTGCGAATCGATGCGGTTGGTGGGTGGTGATCTTACGATCAATTGGGTATATAACTATTATATACTTATATATATATATATATATATATATATATATATATATATATATATATGTATATATATATATATATATATATATATATATATATATAGATTTTTTTTTTACCTAAATGAACGACGAGAGATTTTTTTTTTTTTGGAAAAGAGAAAAAAGGTTTGGATGATTGAAGGAAGGGTCAACATCAATTAGTAATTAAAATAAAGTAAAAATATGAAATTTATTTTGTGAAGATAGTTATTAAGAAAATTAAGATAATATTTGGAGAAACCTATAGTTTATAGTTAAAATAAAAACTAAGTGTTGAATTGTTAATATATATTTTAAGTGTAAAAGGATAAAAACTATATCACAGTGGATTATTACATTATCACGTTGGAGTGAACAAAACATTTTTTTTGTTAACAAATAAGAAATAACCATATGCAATTAAGATTTGTACTACAAATAGAAAGAAACGTGTAGTAAATTAGAGAACACTTAATTAAAAAAATTATTAATAAATTCATAAAAATAAAGAAAATAATACATAATACATAATATTATACATAATATATATATATATATATATATATATATATATATATATATATATATATATATATATATATATATATATATATATATATATATATATATATATATATATATATATATATATATATATATATATATATATATATAAATGATAAACATTGGTTGTATTCCTCGTACAATTTTCCTTTCCTGTGGTGTATTACTGATTTCTACATGATTCTGGATTCCACGACCCATTTCCCTGAGCCTAGCCGGCTAAACATCACCGCCCAGAAGCCTCTGCAGGGATAAATTCTGAAAATGACCCTCAACCTTCGCCATGCGGCTGTTGAGGATCGTTACAGTTGCGCCCAGACCTACTATCACAAGGTATCGTTATTTAACGGTTCAAGGACATTCACATGTCCAACAATTTTTTTTATTTTTCTATTGTTATTTACTTTTTAATTTTGTGGTCATTTGTATCCGAACATTTTTGTTTGTAGAGTCATTTTGAACCTCTTTAATTGATTAGATTAATTTTTTTTGTGTGTATTAATAACGTTCCATATAGGGGAGGATTTAATTAAACTGTATACAGTCGATACATTTCCGTATTTTCTTTTTCTATTACGTTTTGATTTTGTGAGATGTAACAGGTTCTTTCAAATCTGTCTAGCTGTTTGATTACCATTTATATTATCACATTGTTTCCCCATTACTGGGTTTGGACTACAAAGTGCAAGTAATGTGTATGGTGGTCGGAGAGTTATTATATATGTGTAACAACATTTTTTCTTTCTTTAGAAGACAGACACTAGTTTCCAGTGTAACTGTTTTGATTTAGTATTTTCCTTCTGAGAAATTTGTTTTTTTCACCTTTCCTTTTCCTAACGCAACCAGCTCTTTTCTCTATTCACGCACATTTATTTGAGGCTAAATACCTACTGTAAGTTCATCACGCTTTATTTTGTTTCATATTTTAATCAATTTAATTAATTTTTTTTTTTTTTTTTTTAAGGGTTTAATTTACGTTCTGATAAATAAAATACATATTAGCTTATTCGGTCCAAGTACTATCATAAATTAAAATTTGAATAACAATTTTTTGTTCTTTTGGACTACGATTATTTTATATAAGAACAATCATTCACTTGTGCCACGTATATTGGTACATTTAATAAATCATATCTAGATATATGTAGCTACTTGTTATTTTCACGTAGATTTTATTGCAACAACAACAACGTTTGGCTCGTTTTTTTTCTTTCAAATTTTGGAGTACAGCGGAAAAACAAATATTTTATATATCAAGATGAATCCCGATCATTTAAAGCATGATAAGTTTGAGTTAGAATGTGCGGTTCGTAATATTAATTTTTCCGATCCACTTGATAAACTGATTGAACTAAAAAAGCAATTAGAAAATGAAATATCTCATCCAGTGTTAGCTCTGAATAGACCGTCTCGCGCGGCACAGAAAAATTCCAGAGGTGAAGTGCACAAAATTTCTGTAAAGTTTAGGAAATTCATTTAGAAATTCAGAACGCACTTGGGAGTAAAAATAAAGCAAAGGCCAATCTGGCTATACTTTATTCTCGGTTACTACAGGTTGGTTGAAGGCTCATTAGATTGATTTATTCTAAAGCTGTGGCATCTTATTACTAAATATAAGTTCTTACTAGATTTTATTGGGAATTATGATGAGGCTAAAACTAATTTAAATGAATCTCTTACACAACTAGAACCTTTGAGCTTAAACAATGATGAGGAGGAAAGTAGTGCTAGTGACAGTAGCTCACTTTCCGAACATAGTACTACAGTTATTCAACATAAAGGTAATGAAAATGCACCAATCCAGCCAGCTTTTGTTCTTCCCACATCTTCAACCAGTCAACCACCTTTAATACCATTAACATCTGTTATGAATTCATTGCCAAACAAAAATTATAATGAACTATTCGGCCAACAACAAATTCCAAATTTTCCTTCTCTTATACAGTTTGGTGCGCACCAAACACCAAATCAGGCTTATTCTCTTCCAAAACAGTTTATCCCTATTCAACGGGATCCGACAAAATGGCAAATATCATTTGACGGGACGCAAAACGGAACACCGGTAAAAAGATTCATCCATATGCTGGAACACCTCGCCATGACAAACTATGTATCTATGCAGCAAATCACAAACGATATGAGCTACTTTTTAAAAGGTTCTGCTGCTGATTGGTCATTCAGCGATATGGAAATGTAGAATGGGTAACACTTAAAACGGAATTGATATAAAGATTTGGAGATAGACGAACAGATTTAGAAATAAGACGGGTAATAGACGCGAAAAAACAACGAACAAATGAAAAATTCATAGATTTTTATAACGCTGTTCTTGCCTTGTCTTTGCAAATGGAATGTCCTATGCCAGACTCCGAATTAATATACATCGTCAACCTAGCTTGATGAGCTCGAATTTATAAAGCAGCACCACAACGAAACGAGTGATAAAGCATCGAAAATATAAAAATCCAACGTTGGTGGTTTCCATGTTTGTATAGACGTACAATATTTTCAACCAAACGAAATAAGGTTAAAATTAAGAATAATTCCGTGGTGCTTGAAAACAAACATGAGGAGAAAGAATAAAAGCAAGGCCATGTTTTTCGTCATATTCTTGTGGACAACTACGATTATGGACGAGACAAAAAGGGCGAAAATTTAGTTAAGTTAAATGTTTTTATTTTATTTATAATATTATTATTTTTTTGTGTGTGTGCGTGTAAAATAAGTGTTAGTTAAGAATTGTAATTTTGTTGTCAAATTAATTAAGAATTAATTTTATTTTATTTTGTTAAATTATTTAAGTTTTCGTTTTTTTTCTCAAACTTGTTTAGTTTGTGTTTTTTTCCGTTTTTTTATTTAATTGTATTAAAGTAATTCTGATAATATGAATATTTTACTGTCGTTAAATTTTTTTTTTGGTGTGATGGTTACAAGCCTGGTTGCGTGCCGACTTGTTCAAGTGATCCCGCCTTCCCGTCTAATCCTTTCCTGCGGTTATTCCAGCTTCTAAGCATGCCTTGCAAACCCCACGCCCCACCCTGAGCCTAGCCGGCTAAAAATCACCGCCCAGAAGCCTCTGCAGAGATACATTTTGAAAATGACCCTCAACCTTCGCCATGCGGCTGTTGAGGATCGTTACAGAACTTATAAATTTAATCAATGATAATTACGAACCACTATCTTCATGTTCCTACCTCATCATGTTCTTCATCGTCAGATTCTGTAGAGTTTATTATTTCGCCATGGTCAGAATCGTATAGTTATTATTACTTATAATCGTATAAGTTTATAGATATCTATAATTATCCACGCCGTGGAATTAGCGCATCCAAACCGTTCTGCTATTGACCTGTAAAATAAATTCTGTTAATAAATTGTAATTGATATGCAATAATAAAGTCTTTACTTTATGGTTTCCCTGGTCTCCAAATACCACAATCCTATCATGACTGGTTTTTCAACGTTCGTTTCGTTCCGACCTCGTTGACAAATCCTAATCGTCAGGTCATGGATGACCTTGCACAAATGTTGAAACGTTGAAATTGGGTATCCTAAAATTTGCCTTAAATAGTGCATCTCTAAACGTTAGGATTATTTAACACAAAATCCTCCGATTTTCTCCACATTTTCCTCAACATCTCCATCATTACTCGAATCTGAGTCAAACATAAAGTTACCGCTGTTATTTAAAGTATTCAATAAAACATTCATTTCCTTTTATTAACAATTATATTATTATTACTTTATATTGTTTAATTCGATAGAAAAACGCACAAAAAGACAAGAAAACAATTTTTATAAAAAACAGTCATAAAATGATCAAACTCAAATGTCAAAACAAATTTTTATAATAACAGATTACTTATTTTAATTACCCATTTATTTTTATAAAAACATTTTTGCATTCCGTTTTGCCCGGTGTGAATTAAAAAAATAGACATAATTACTCTGTTTGCTAAGAGAAATTCGACACTTCTCTGTTCACACCGGACTCAAGTAAACTGGGTAACCTGCTCGCTCGGGTTGAATTAAAAAATAGATCCATTATTAATGGAGTAAGTTTTTACTAACAGAATGAACTGTATAAATTTGTTTTGTTTTTAAATGCCTCACGATCTTATGATGAATGTATGGTTACCAAAGATCGCCTAAATTATCCTTTGGAATAATTAAACTCACTCTAAACACACTATTAACGGATTTAAAATCATTTAAAATCAGATAAACACCGCAAAATAAAAACCAATATCTTACAAAATTTACCACGCTATTTACATCATAAATTCGGAATTTTTCGGAACTATAAAATCTTAAATGTTTTGTTTAGTCTATCGTTAAAATTTTAGCCTATTCCGATGATTAAAAAATTTACCATTAATCTATTGTTAACGGAGTTATAGACATTTGCCACAATGAAACCAAAAATAATAATTTCTACCATTTAAAGTTTACAACGGTATGGACTGCATAAATTTGAAATTTTTAGAAAACTCACGAATTTTTTACAAACCTGGCCTATCTGAAAATGTCTAAGCTAAACTATCGAATCAATAATAACTGAATTAAAGTCATTTGGAATGAGATCAAGAATAAATGAACTGAACAATATTAGATGTTTTTCGAAAGATTTGCGAAATTTATTTACGGGTCTTAAACTGTCTGAAATAACATATTGAACCATAAAAGTAGTCTCCAAACTACTATTAACGGGGTTACAGCCATTTTAAACCAAAATTGTAACCCAATAGCCTGTATAAATTTTGAATTTATTTCGTAAAACTCACAAATTTCGGAGTTCGGCTATCTAGAATCATCTCAAACTACGCTATTGAATAATAAAATACAAACATTTGCCACTTGTCTTTATGGCAAACGACAATAAGAGATAGTTTCAGATTGATTGGAAAATCAGACGAGCACAACTAAATAGAAGAAAAAATCAACACCATTACTGAGACCTTTTACAAGATCTTTTAGACTAGATTTATTCAAAATAAACTATGGTGCAAGAATAGGATACCTGGTCATCTTTGAAAGCGGGCTTACAGTCGTCGATATTTAGCTATCATTATATATTTTGTCTACACCACCGATTAGAAAAAAAAATGCTGCAGAGTTGATTCACTTTAACATAAATAAAGATATGACTTTAATCCTCATCGGACACAAACTGAAATATAAAGGAAAGCAAAGTTCTACTAAGCGTCGTATAAGATTTGCTCGTACTAGTAAAGTTAAATGGATATGTTAACTGATCACTGACTTTAGATTTATATACTGTAGTGAAAAATTACATTTTATAGGAAGAAACTTTTGAAGTAACAGTGGCCACAGAAATGCGGGTAACGCTGGAAAAAAGGTTCAAGGACTCAATAAGGCATTTTGGCCGTTAAGAAATAAAAATCGGTTACCGCTGAACTCAAGTGGCTGTGGTTAGTATTTCCAGTTGTCTGGTGGAATTATCTATATCATGAAGTTTAATTCCGGATAGATATGGAATTGTGTATCGTACGAGACCTCTTAAAAAAGTTGTAAAATATAAAAGCAACAACAAGCACTTTTTAGACGATTGGTAGTTAGCCATTGTAGAGTTATTTACTGGTAGTTTGCAAGAAAATTACGTTTCACAATCGAAACGCATCACTATACAAGTCGTAGAGATAATGTGTATTGTCGAAAGGCTTACTGCAATGTTCGGATGGAGCACAAAACTACCATTTAATTGAGCAAAATAAAATAATTTAGTGAGTTGTGCAAAGAACTTGATCAAAAGCCGTGAGGTCAACTTTTCTACTTGACCTGATTTAATTAGCAATATTATTACTTAGTTGCCCCCACAAAAGAATACATCCTAAAAAATGCAAAATATAATCTAAAAGCCTATCAAGTGGTTAAATTTTCTAAAAAGTTGGCGAATAGCGATAATACGGCACCAAAGGACAATAGTATGCTTGTTTGAAGCAAGATGAAAAAAGCTAAGATTGATGCTCTTACTAAAAGATAAAAATGAGGAAAATGAGGAAGGTGAGGAAGGTGAGGAAGTGAGGAAGCTGAAGAAGGTGAAGAAGGTGAAGAAGGTGAAGAAGGTGAAGAAGGTGAAGAAGGTGAGAAAGGTGAGAAAGGTGAAGAAAGAGAGGAAGGTGAGGAAGCTGAGGAAGGTGAAAATTTTGTGAAAACAATGTGAAAATTTTATTGGAGAAAACAAAAACAATGATTGGCTTTATGATTCGATCCAGCAAAACTTTTCGTGACATTTCTAAGTTCAAGTCAGTTTATTTTTTATCAGTAGGATTTCAATATGGATACTGTTCAGTCATATTATCTCCTTACTTGCGGTTAACCTTTCAGACCAAATGGAACATACTTAAGCTCGATATGCCAATTACTTTACCTTCAACCAGTTAGCATCAATATTGGGAAGTCTTGCATTTTAAAAACATTTGGTTGCCAAGCAAATTTAATTTTAATGGCGATCAAGTTTTTGAAAATTAATCCTTTATCTGATTTTATGAACAGCAATGCATGATATTATTTATTAAATTGGAAGCAGTTGAATGTTGTTATATTAGTTTGCCACTGAAAATATTTTTGTTAGAAGATATTAACGTTTTTCTGTACTTTGGTCATATATTGGATGTAATTAATATTGATATTCTATGATGTAAACAATAGAATAATTGACCACATAAGAAAGTGAGGAAGCTTTTGAATGCAACCTCACCCCCGTTGAAGCAGCGACTGATTGTCGATTTTTGTCAGACACAAATTTAAACATAAACAAAACAATTAAAAGCACATCAAACTGATGAATGAAGCAAGTTGACAGCTATTGTATAGTGAAAAATTACATTCGAATAAAAATTTGTAGTAGCCCCAACGATGGGAAAATTGCAAATAGCTCTAGTCTGTAATGACTCAAAATGCATGTTTAACGATAATAAAATAATGTTTGAGATCTTTGAAACTCTAGTGGTTTCGTTTGATATATCCGGATTGCATTAAATTACGGATTGATTGTACCATACGGAAGTTGAAAGGTCCATTTACAGTTACATTGCTGTTTCCACATAAAACTGAGCAATAAGAGGGACAATAAATAGAGAGAAAATGTGAGTTCAGGTTCATAAAAAGATCCAAGATGGATGAAATGTCTTAGGGAAGATATAGTGTCGTTTGAAATGCTAACCATGCTATATAGGAAGAGTTTAAAGTGCTTGAATTACTAGAAGAAATTACTAGAAACGAAAAACCTAGTGTAACAACTAAAATTGATATTATCTATAAATGAGTCAAAATCAGGTAGAATTATCAGCATGTAAGTCACAGATATAATAAGAATTGTCAAATAATCTACTGGAATGTTCGGTTGGTGCTTAAAACCGCCATTATTCTGGTCGGAATTCTTGCGTCATAAGCTTGGTTTCAGTTGTTACAGGTGCAAGTCACCTTAATGGCTCAAAAAGTTTTGCTCTATTTAAAAGGAGGCTGCGCTTGATAGATTTTTCAATATAAGACGTAGATAGTGGATGACATTAAACCCAAAAATGAAATTAAAGTATCTGCTGCTGGATTCTAGTGTATTCCAAAAGTTGTAATAGTGTCGTCAAGTTTAAACTCCAATGGATTTTGATTTCTTAGATGAACTTGTATGGGCTATAAAAGAAAATAGTGGGTTGTTGTCAATTTTCTTAAGTTAATCCACAATAGTTTAATATTTTAATGTTTTGGTTTTGGACAAATCAGGCTTCTTACTTGGCTAGACTCCTTGGGATAGCTTCATTTTTCATTTCACGTAGCTGCATTTTAATCAAAAACAATTCATCTGACAATTTTTCGCTGTCATCTATATATAAGGACGTATAATTATGTTACCATTTCCCTTACAGAATGTTTAATAATATCCTGTCGAAAAAGATGATAATAACCAGTTTTACTAGTTGCATAAACATCTTTTTTGTAAAGATGTTTACACTTAAATTATTTCTTTGGTAAATGTTTGTTTACGGAGCTTCTCTTCTGTATCTCAGAAGTTTTTAATTGATTATGTAGTTCAACTGCTTTTGTAGCTATGGATTGTTCCACTATTGAATTATGACAATTGACTGAGGTACTGTCGTTTAAATATTCAGACTTTTTTGGTTTGTTGGGCAATCGGTTCTCCATATAAAGCTTTTGCTTATAGTATATTTATTTTTAATTGTTTACTTTGATTGCAAAGTTGGTCCTTTGAAAGTGTATTTTAAAGCAGCATTCTGAGTGGTAGTTCATCACAATATTGTTTTATTATTCCGCCAGCTTCTTGCTTTAGTATTTTATAGGTTTAAACTGGTTCGTTAATCTCCTGGTTTGTATCTATATATGCAAAGCTTTTAATATGGATACCGTACCGTTACAATACCGTTATTGTAGCAATATGATGGATAACTTATTCTTTCAATGCGATATAAAATCCTTATAACAAAATTAATTGACTTATATCCGGAAAAATATTACTCACTTCCATCAAATGTATACATATACAATCAACAAAAAATTTCCTAAATCACGGTAACGAATAATTAGGTCCCGTCATATTTCCGAATTTATGATACTGACAATGACAGTACCATCGCACCACTTTACCCTCTTCATATCTATTTGCCAAAGAGATATACAATACGAAAAATATTTTACCTTTTTCTTCAGAAAATCAAAAAACTCGGGAGGGTAAAAAACGCAAATCTGTCACCAAAATATTAAAATATCAAACCAAAATCAAAATATTTATTTATAATAACGCCAACAAAATAAGGGGGTACACGATATCGAATACGAAAAGGATACGCAAATAAATCAAATAAAAAGGAAAATCATAATTTGGTATTTTTTTTTTACAAGCGACCACCTTTAGAATGAAAAATTTATTTCGTGTTTTATTATAGAATAATTTTCCAGTTTAATGAACGCACAAAAAATACAAAATATTTTTAAATAAAATCAAACCAATTTCATTATTTATTTATTTAATTTAATTATATCGTTTATTTATTTATGTAATAACAAAAAAAAAATAAAAATTAAATTAAATGATTTAATTTAATTATTTTATCAATTTTAATTGTTGAATTCAAGTCAATCAATTAAATATATAATTACGAACACACATACGCGCATCGTAATTTTGTAATGTGATTGACGTGAAACGCCAATTTATCTGCTGCCAATTTTACTCATCATCATCATCGACGAATGGGATTCACGACAGTATTATATACCACATACACGTACAAAGTTAATAATTTTCATGTAAACATTGAAATCGCATAAAGCGTGTTGAAAAATTGCGCATGGTGTTTAATTTTAAATTCATTTAAATTTTTGGCTTAATTAAATTTATGTTTATTTAATTTTAATGTTTTTTATCGGTTTAGGAGGCAGATTATAATTAATTTGTGAATTTAAAACGATTGGTATCGTCGACACTCGCTATTATGCTCAATTCAATTTAAATCAATTTATCGACAATATTTTGTGAGCTGTATGTGATTTAAGCAGCACTACATAGTTGATGAGTATCTGGCAAAAATCGAAAATTTAACGGACATTATTAAATTTAACGTATACAGAAAGGCTACATCGCTGATCAGATGATGTGAATTCAAAAGAATATGAAGATAATGAACAAATTTGGTGTAATTTGCATTTTTTTTGTCGCTGGATTAGATGAAATTACATCAAAATCTTAAGTTTCTTTTTCAAATAACAAAAACGGTTGGGAATTTCACTACAAAATGGAATTCGAAAACTCTTTACACGTTTGATGAAAAGTGATTTTCAATTAAAATGTTTTGGAATATTCTATTGGTTGGATTTCCAGATAAAACATGTCCGAACATGTTATTTTTTCGTGATGCAGAACACTACCAATCTCGAGTTTTAGCGTGGTCACCTACTGTACTCAAACCTCGTAGAACCTACTTCATCTGCCGTATTATGTGCTGAGTCTATAATGACCTTATATTTGAAGCAGTTGCCCTTGACATTTTTGGAATGCTTAGTAATTTCCGAATGAACGCATCAAATATTGCCATTTTGCTATCATATCGATGGTCCAAATGCTTCACAACTATTGCATAGTTTGCATCAGTGATTGGAAGATGACGAACTAGCGTAGCGGCGACAAATACCGCTTAAGCAATTTAAACTTTTGTGATTGTTTACAAAATTCGGCATTATGGACCGCAGCGTTAAATATAGGGCTCTAAAGCTTTGGTACTCTGAAACTCTACTCTGAATGGGTCACTAAAACTAACGTGGTAACGTTTGATTTTGTCTTAATGCTGAATTGAGCTTCGATACCACTTTTAGATACTCGTCTTCAAATTTACTAACCTATGCCATTCCAGTCACGGTCTCGAGTATCACCGCTTCAATTGTAAGAAACCTTTTCCTTTGCGAATGAAAAAGAAATGATAAAAAATTTCAGCTAGATTGAGGCGTGACTTCATATCATATGAGTGATTTAATTGGGTTAAGAGCATGAATACATTCTAGGATATCCATCTGATGTTATGAATGCATCTTAAAACACTTTTGATCCCATCTATCAAAACAGCGCCTAATTTAAAATATAAAAAAAAACTGTAAATTGGATAATTGTGATGAATATATGCATGTAACAGATTCGTTCGTCAGTCAACTTACAAAATGTAACAGAAACGTTTAAATAAATTTCATTAAAAAGATATGATAGAAAAGTACTTCGGAGCTGTATTCGAAGTAATTATCATCGTTAAGCACCGGGACAATAGCGCTGTTGCAATCGCCTGCTCTACTAGATGATCAACGAAGCATGATAATTGGAAACGCAGATTGACGAGTTGATGCAGTTCGAAATTCGATTCTGGTTGTGTTTTCTTTATACAGTTCTTCGATAACAGCTATGCCTGTAAACCAATCAAATTAAGGCTTTTAAAAATTTGGTCATGTGACACTTGTGTATATGGCCATTGAATAACTTATTAAATCCGTTGTATTTGTAGGAAATTTATACGGTATATATAGCATAAAATACTCAATCAATCTTGTATTAATCTCAGACTCCGAACCTTGCGAGATGGAAAAACTTAAACGCATCTAGATATACCATCAGGGATGCGAGTAACCAGCAAACCCAACAACGAAAATTATGAAGCAGGTAAAAAACAAACTATCAGTGCTAGGATGAACAATAGAACCCTTCAAAAAGGTTACGAGGTAACCTTAGAGTGGTGTCCCTAAAGCGATTAACGCTCTACCGTTGATAAGATTCAGATTTTCTTCACGACGAACAAGCTAAGATGAAGAAAGCCTAGCGACATCTTTGCAACACTATCATAATTAAAAATTAAGCAAATGCGTTTTAGTATCTTGAAAAATAGAATATTCGAGATACAATGTGTTTTTGATATAAAAACGGGGTGTTGTCGTTCGTTGAGATCAGTTGTAATATAAGCATGGTGTTTAATTTTAAATTCATTTAAATTGCAAATTTTAATTAATTTGTGAATTTAAAACGAATGGTACCGTCGACACTCGCTATTATGGTCGATTTAATTTAAATCAAATAATCGATAATGTTTTGTGAGCTGTTTGTGATTTAAGTAGTATTATTTAGTTAATGAATCTCTGGCAAAAATCGAAAATTTGACGGACACTACTATACAGATAACGTGTATTAGAAAGAAAGAAAAGGTCATGAAGAAATTTGGTGTAATTTGCATTTCTTCTTTTGTCGCTGGATCAGCTACAGATAGGGTTTCTCGGTCGGTTTTTACCGTCGGTAAAAACCGGTAATTTCGATATTTTTAAATTACCGATTATCGGTAAAAAACACATGAAAATCGGTAAAGTTTTCATATTCATGAAAACTGCCCTAAAATAAAACGTTTATTTGAGTTGTTGCTAGATTGTAATTTGTAAAACAAGATTGAGTGGTATTAATTTTATGGTGGGTAGATTTTTAAAATTGGCAGATGCCATTCGAGGAAGGCTTGCTGATTTAAATTTTGAGCTTTTGTTGGTGGATATTAATATCCAGCTGTCACAAAGTGAAAGGGATATATTGCTCCCGTAAGACAAATATATCGAGGCACTCAGTATAGGAAAGATGACTATTTTTTTCTCACAGATTAATTTCTCGGTAAAATAAAAAAATTAGTTTTCTTTAACCGGATTTGCAAAGCCCCATCCAATTTAAATAAAACCATCGTTTGCAATATTTAATCACGTCTGATCAATTGGATATTCTACAAGGAAAAATAACCTGAAACTAGTCTAGATGATTCAAAGGAGAAAAACCAACATTACCTGAAGTACAAAAACTCTATGTTATTACCGCTATTTGAAGTTAAGGGTAACATAATCAAAAATTTGGACAAATTACTTTACGCACTGAAAACTGTTAAGCCTACTTTTATTGATAGCGAGCGAACATTCATTGGCAGTTTCTGCACTATAATTAAATTATGGCTTTCGGATTATATATTTAAAATTGTAATATTCTATTAAATAACCGGTAAATACCGGGTTTACCGGTTTTACCGGTTTTTTCATTACTTGAAGTTTTTAAAAAATCGGTAAAACTATAATCCTTAGCTATAGCTACATTCATGAATAACCGCATGCATAAACAATTTATATCTGCTGTTGAGTTTTTCGTTCATCTTAGATTTTCCCTCTCGGAGTACCAATTATGTTGGTGATAATGATGATCATAGAGACCGAGTATTCAGAACTGACTCAATTTCAACTTGAAACGTGGCGAATTCTTCAATAGTAATAATTTGTTCTTCGACAGTGCGATGTAGTTGGATTTTGACTTTGCAAACAGCTAACTCCCTTAGCATCTCCATATGAGATGCACCAGGTGAGTTGAATTCAAACTGAAATCTTTCATCCAGCAATTTTGTGGTTATTTGTGATTGTTAGTCGGTAGGTTTTAGGAACTGTTGCATGTCTTGCAGGAAATTTGCTACGCTAAAAAAGCTGGTCTCATTATCACAAAATATAGCGTGACACAACCCAGCCACGTCTGCCAACAAATTTTTTTAATACTACAGGAAAGAATTTGGTTGTTAGTTGCAAACCTAATTGTTAGTTGGCCCAGTCCATCGTAATCTTGATTCTACAACTCCTCTAGAGATATTCTACAACTATCGCAATCTGTTGGGTTGAATTTCGAAGAAATGTGGCGAAATCAACTTGGAGATTTCATAAAGTAACGACATATTCAATGTATTTTATATGTCTTTGAAGAAACCTAGACTTTTCTAAATTTACATTCAATCTAGGTAATATCTTTGAGTATAGTTTTGCAAATAGTTGTATGTACATTCTACAAAGGTTTTTGAGATGAGGAGAAGGTCAACCAGGTACATAAATAACCGATCATGTAACTCGTTGAAGATCCTTGTTTGAGGTCCTTTGAAGGTCATTACACAATACAAATAGCATCAGTAAATTCTTAGAGTAGATGGCCAGGAACCATACAGTATCAGGTCCTGGCACTATCACGTATGGCGTTATAAAACGGAAAGACCCAGGTGGTGTGCTTACGTGAATTTTGTTTAATAAAATCCAGGAGTTGAAGAAAATTTCCTCACTGTGGAGGAAATCAAAAACTTACCTCTTCCATAAAAAAGGACCAGCGCATGATCTTAGCAAGTTGATATCATAATCATGTGTCGCACATATTTTGAGCGGTAGTGTCATGAAAAGGATATTATAAGCGATGTTCACATAGGGTTTTTGCCCCATGAAAAATGTAAGAAGCACAACTTTTTGGTTTAGTCTATCAGAGAAAATACCCAGAAACATTTTATGTACAATAATGGGCTACTCATCTTACCAAGGACAGAAAAATTGCTGAAATATTGAGTTATCCAAAAATCAAATATTCCGTGAATTTCACCAGTGGTGCTAGTACAAAAGAAGATCGGTATGGTATGTGGTCATGTGTCTATTATCGTAAGTTTAATGAATGTCGTTACGAAGAAAGGTAGTTAAACCCAATACCCAGGTTTGACGATAGCTTGATCGCAAGAAGACAGCGTTCAGGGTAAGTAACGAGTTATGCCAAAACAACATTATGTCGCATTTAGATTCTGTAACTCCCCAACGACATTTAAACGACTAATGGAGCGCGTACTGAAATAACTCCACTGAAAGTCCACCTTAGTATATTTGGACGATATCATAATCAATGGAACATACTTAGACAAGCATTTTAAGAGTTTGGCGGAGATTTTGGATCGCAGACAATTTGCTGGGTTCAATTAAGTCTGAAGAAGTGCTTGCTAAATAAGTAAAATATTTAAAAAGATTAAAAATATATTAAAAGATTGCAGCAGTGAAGGAATAGCCTAGCTAGTCTCATAAACTTACATAAATTAAGGAAATTCCTATGATTACGCACGTATAATATAAACGATTCGTATCAGGGTTTGCGAATATCGCAAAAAGGTAATATGATCTAACCAAGAAAAATTAAGAAATCGAACGAAAAAAGGACAAAAACTCACGGAAGAGCTGTCGAGCCCTGCAACAGTAAAATATCGCAAGCTACATTCGAAAGAATTGCAATGGATGTAGCTAGGCCAATTTTTAACTACTAAGAGTATATTAATGAATATGTGGTATTATGGACTATTTCAGATAAATAACGGTATATGATGTAGTTGTAAACAATTTTGGTAAAGTGGTAAACAATGAAGAAACTTCAAGTCGGCCTTCTTGCACGAAATATGTCAGATGCTCGTTATAAAAAAAACAAGAACGACACCTTAGCATTCAGTCAGATGGGATGGTAGAAGGGTTTTTGAAAAATCGATGTTGCTGAAGGCTTTTTGATCGGCAATGCATAATACAACAATGAGTATCGCCAGTAAAGATAATTTTTGGAGAGAATCTACGATAACCAGGAGATTTAAAATTTAGGGCTGTTCCGACAACAGCTTTGTGTTGCCAAGTACTTTGTAGATAAAATGAGCGAAGAACTAAATGAGATTCACCGACTTGTTTAAAAGTAAATACGGATATTGAGTGACAGAATGAAGGCTCGATATGATGCTAGAAGCAATAACAGAGGATTTGGAAAGAGGGAATTAGCTTCATAACCCACAAATAAAAACGGTTTATCACCGAAGTTGCTACTCTACCGTGGATTAACACTTTACCGTGGATGATATTCGAATCTTCTTCACGACAAACAAGCTTAGATGAAGCAAACCTAGCCACATCTTTGTAATACTATCATATTTAAAAATTGAGCAAATGCGTTTTAGCATCTTCAAAAATAGAACATTCGAGATACAATATGTTTTTGGTATAAAAACAAGGTGTTCTTGTTCGTTGAGATAAGTTGTATCTTAAACGCGTAAGAGTAAAAAACGATTAGTGTATTAGCCCGCGCCAATGGCAAGCGACTGATCTAGTGAAAATGAAGTGGTAATTGATAGTGAGTTATTGTTGTAATAAAGTAAAGTTCAAATTATTTATTTGTGGAAAATAGACATTTTCATGTCAGTTACTTTTGTTTCAATTTCGACATCGATAATCTATCTTGGGATCACGGAGTGATAAACCATCGTTAATCTAAATCAAAATTACAGACATCACGTACTTCGATTTTTTATACTTAACTATAATATATTGTCCATATTATACTTGGATAACCTTCTAAATTTTCTTCAGATCCAAAAACCATAATAAATAATTGATATCCTCTAACCGTAATGCACTGTAACTGGTAGATTATATATTTTTGTTATTGTTGTACCTGTTATTGTTGTTATTTTGGTTTGTAAAGTATTGCATTCATGTAGCTATATCGCAATTAACAACTAAAATCGTTATATCGTTTGAAAAAAATATGCAAAACTTTAAAAATTCACCATCCTTGTGTTATCCTTTAAGGCTAATAATAATAATTCATATAATGTGGCAAGATAATATTTTTACAAGGAAGAGAAAAATATCCTTGCGCTTATAATTTTGTTTGAATATTTAATGAAATAATACATGGAATAAAAGCACACACAGACAAAAAAAATGGTCTTCCAAGAACCGTTTTTACTTATATATGTATATATAGTAGATTAGTTATGAATAATTATTTTAGATTAATTTTAATGTCCTACTGCTTATTTTTTTGAAATAGAAAATAAATTGGCAAATTAATTTTGCTTAAAACTTTACAGGACTCATTTTGTTAAAGAAATTATAATATAAATGTACGAGTTTACAGTAGAACTATTCGTAAGCAGGAAGTAATTTGAATATATTTGTAATGGAGATAAAGAGATTTGAATTATTCAAGATTTAGCATATTGTAAATTAAAAGACGTAATCCAACTATACAATTTTATTTTTTGCTGCTGATTTATTTTGTTAGCTATTATAAACGGAATATTCATCGCTTAGTAAAAAAGTTCCCAACGTAGTAGCTTAAGAGGAAGCACTCACAATTGAAACTTAAAGTCAATGGGAAAAAGGCATTACACCTTGAAATGAAATCACAAAAAAATACTGCTGCGAAATGTTATGGTGCACTGTATCAGACATTGGAATTTGACGACGAGTATCTCATACGACTTTAGACAACAGTTGACAATGAAAATAGCAAACAAGTAATGTTAACAGCACATCTCATAAAACAATTTTTGCTAGAGATACATAGTAGTTAATCTTGAACACAATTGGACATCAACAAGATGCAAGATAAAGTGAGAAACTGATTCTTCTGGACCAACTGCCGAAGAGATGTGGAAAAATAATGCAGCAAAAGCCCTCAAACTGAACAATAATGAAGATGTACAACTTTGCGATATATTTTAACGGCCTAGTTCTAAACCATAGGATTACACTCTGAATCATGTGAAAATATCGAATCACCAGCATTTAAAAAGCTTCGCCAAGTACTAAACATCAATAATATTAATAGTTTTAAAAACTAAAAATACGCTTTTACAGGTACTGCAATAAAAAAACTACTCGTCGAAAGCTTGATACCTATATAAAAATTTGCAATTTCTCTAACTAAAAGCCATTAATTTAAAAAAAAGCATCATTAATTTTGCTTGCACTCATTTTAAAAATCTTTAATCAAATTGGATAATGTGCTGTAAGAGTTAATTTCAAGGGTTCGATTCTGTTTCGATGATATGATAAAAAAAAAATTAATATCATCAAGTTTTCATTTGCTTTTATCAATTTTTTCATCATCAACATCGAAAACGCGATTCTGGTTTACCAAATTAACAAAATATATTAGTTCTGAGTTTTTACGAATGATGTCAGTGAAAACTGTTATACATTTTCAGTTCGCCAGTGTTATATATGTAAATAAAATTTACAAATTTATATAAATGTATGTATTATTTTGTAAAATTGAAACTATTATTATTATTATAGTAAAATTGAAACTACGTGATTGTTTTTTAAAATTTATCATTAACAGAATACACACAACCAACATATAAAATACACACATATAGAATACATTCAACACTCGAAACACATAAATTTAGGCGAAAAGATACTAATTTTATCATCGGCGATAAACACTTTTCTGCAACCCTGGGGTGCAATTCTGGTTCGATGATAATGATAACTGGTAAACTTATCATCAACAAAACACAAATCGCGATTCTCTTTTTGGGTTAAATAATAAACTTGTGTCAAATTTGGTGAAAAATTTAGATATTTTAACATTTCGATTTTGATGCGGAAAAGTATTTAAGGCCGATGATAAAATTACTGTCTTTTCGCCTAAATTTATGTTGTTTCGTGTGTTGTATGTATTCTAATGTGTGGATTCTATACATTTGTTGTGTGTCATTCTTTTAATGTCAAAATTAAATAAACCAATGGGTGAATCATGTAATTAGGAACATTTTTATTTTATTTGTTATAATATAAGTTCTCTTATCTTGAGTAATTTATAGTTTTACCATAGTTTTATCTCAGATAACTATAACAGATGAACGTCTTGTACGGCTCAAATGTGCACAGTAAAATTTATAGTACACAAATTAATGCAACCAAAATCTAACCAAACAAAAAATAGATGTATACATAACATAAAAACGAATATTGTCTATTTCTTTTTGTTTTTGCACACGATTATTTTATTTTATAAAAAATAAAACAAAAATTTTCATATTTTCGTATACTATTTTGGTGTTTTGTTTAATTTTTTTATACAGTCAAGTAGTCGTGCACAAAAAGAAAAAAAGGATAAAGTTATGTGTTTTTATATGTACATTTATTTTTCGTTTGGGTAGATTTCGGTTGCATTAATTTACGTAGCATGAATTTACTGGTGTAAATTTGAACCATACATGATGTTCATCTGGTATAATTATTTGTGGTTTTACTGAAAACTTATCATTGGACGAATCATAATAGAGAAGGACACCGAAATACATTCACATTTTATAATTGATAAATTAAAAAATACCAAGGAGCCAAGAAAGAGTATTCCAATAAGTATTAGCTCAACAGAGATGATTGATATTTGTGTTGATTTAATGGCATTACATGGATTACAATGGATAACCGACAGCTATTCAATCCTATTACTAAATCTCTTGGAA
Source organism: Tipula confusa (assembly GCA_963556175.1). NCBI lineage: Eukaryota > Metazoa > Arthropoda > Insecta > Diptera > Tipulidae > Tipula > Tipula confusa. Next base: position 68,124,260 of record OY744476.1, read on the forward strand.
TCGCTATATTTTCTTAGATCATGTTACATAAAATAAAAAAATTAATGTTTTGGTACAATACCGGAAACCGGAACGAAATCAAAATTTTGTATTGGAGTGTAACGAAATGTATAACGTTATAATTTTATTTATTTTTTCGCAACACTGATTAAAATATTTAGGCATTTCTGACATGGCTCAAATGTAGCTGCACGGATAAAGACACATTTTTCAACGTTAATATTTTGGTTGAACAAAACATATTCAACTAATTTCGGTTCTGAAGTAATGCAAAACTTAAAATGCTATAGACGCATTGGTTAAGTGATAAAACAATAGATAAATAAAAGGAGAGTAAATATAAAGTAGTTTTTATCCTTAAAATCGATCGGAATCAGAATGGAATGTTTGAGTACCAAATGTCCGCTATGGATAAAACGATGAGACAAATTTACTGAGCATACGACGTTTGGATTTTGCAAGAGCCATTCAGTTAATTAGAGTGCGGAAAATTGTGTATTGTAAGTTGTATATTAAAGACAATAAGAAAATTTTTGTATTTTTTTTAGGCATAGATGTGGGAGTATGTTTTGCTTAGTTCCGGCCACTAAAACAGCACCGATAATAAATCAAAATAAATGATCTTGTATGCAAATATTTAATGATCTTGTATGCAAATATAAATATTTAGGTGTGTGGAAGGATTTTAGTAGGCATATGAAAGTTTTGGAAGTTAATAAAACGAATCAGTTTTATTAAAATGGTAAGCAAACCGAAGTAAAGGTGAATTTAGTGTTGCTTTCGTTTGTTCGGTAGTTTTTTTACTAATATAGTATTCGTTGAAAATGATAAATTATCTTTTCTACAGTTTTTTCATAAATATGGTTTATATCAATTTTTCTACTGAACGAACATGACGAGAAAAAGACGATTCATAGGTATGAAAGAGATTAAAAACTTTTATTTACAAATATGTAACGAAAGTAAAATCGTTCTGCAGCTTTTTCATCATCTCGATAAAAAAACTGCAAAAGTAACGAACAAAGACAACACTAAATACGCTTAAGGCAATATCCTCAAAAATAGCTTGAGACACAAATCTGTGTAGTAATGTTTAAAATGAGACATTTCGCCAATTGATCAGAGTTGGGTATGCTCATGTTGGGGTTGTGATTGGGGCGATAAACTCAACCCCAATACAAATTATATGTGATCTAAAGAAAACGATACCTCTCGATTACAAGCAATGCAAATGAATCATATTGTGCCCTAAATATAATCAAATTAGTTATGACCTAGTAATTGGTGCGTATTGTTTAAGGTTGAGGCGTTTGGATTGGCCAGTATCAGGTCCTACTAAGGATAGATCCAAAAGGTATTGCCCACCCAGTAAGATTTCAATAAAGGTACGTTTCTTTAATTTCTTCACAAACGCGTCAAGGTTAAAGGCTCTTCCACGCGTTTAGAGTTGCACTATATAAACATTACGCGGGAAAACAGTTCCGGCGAAATTGGTATTCGAATCGAATTACTGAAAAACGAGTGAAATACCAGTTAAAGGAGATCGATGATAGTTTCATGATATATCCACTGCAAATTACCGAAATAATTTGGCTTTGAACGTAGGTATTGCACATTAAAAGCAAAATTGAAAGGAGCAGTGACAGGCAGCAAACACCGTTAATCACGTACGAATCATTGAAGCGAATCATAAAAATACTGAAGGGAAAACATTTGTAAACGCTATATGAATATAAATTTGATTCGCCAGTTTCTACTGCAACCCCGAATACATGATACTTCTAAACGACCAAAGTGGTATATAAGAGTGAGAGGTCTCTCACCAAACGACCAAAAAATCATAATTGGTTATATATAAACGACCAAAAAACCATAATTGGTGTCACATCCACTAGTATCGCGGTAGCAACCTTAAAGTTCTCTTTATTATGGAACACACCAAATGTTTTATCCTTCTTACAAATTTTATGCACTCGGGGTAAAGCAAACATATTATTCAATGTGCTATGTGATGGTGAATGATCTCATTTAAGGTACGAGACACTGCAATAGCACAACAACGATGTCTGTTATCGGACGCTTCAAATATATTTAATCCTTTGAATTGGCTTTCACCTTTAATAATTGCAGTGAAAGTCATTTTTCAACAGTTGTGGTTAACAAAATGAAGTTTGGAAGATGAATTTTGGAAATCTATTCAGAACGTTTGCTTGAAAATCAGAAATTGCATTCCATCATTTTCAAGGTCTAAAAATTTGTTGATGGTTACAATGCAACACAGAGACCAAGTTTCATGCATTTGTTGATGCAAGCAAAAGGGTTTATGTAGCTATAGTTTTTGTAGAACTAGTTTAGATGATAACACAGAAATCTACAAACAACCAAATCAAAGATAGCTCCTATAAAGCAGAAGTGGGTAACGACCCAGTTTGGAATTATGTGCAGCAGTACTCGGTAAAAAAATACTATCAGCAATTTCAAAGGCAATGCAGCATATACCGCACAAAATATTTACATGGACGGATCCATCTATCGTGTTAAATGACCGACTTGCGAGTGGGAGAATAGGAAGGGCTAATTAAATTCTCTTTAGCAAAATAATATTTACCTTTAGACATTTGATTCCTTCATCCATGGTCTTTCCTTTAATTTTATCTTTTAAGACAAAGGTACTGGACTATGAATAGTATAATCAAAGTCAACCAAGTAGTTCAAAAGTGTATCATCTGTGCCACTAGTTCAACTAACGGGGCATCTACCAATAGTATGAATAAATCCAACTAGACCATTTGAAAATACTGGGGCTGACTTCACTTGATTCATGCTCTCGTAAACAAACGAGGGCGCGGTGCTAGACTATCAAAGGGCTATAAAGCCATATTCAAATGTTTAGTCATATAGGCCATGTAGATGTAGTGACAAATTACAGTAATGATGTTTTCGTAGCAAAATTAGGAATATTTATCGCTAGAATTATATATTTAGCGATAACGGAACTAATGTTGTGAGCACAGATCGTAAATTGGAGAATTAAAATGTTAAAAATTGATTTTAACTGAGTCATTTCTAAACGATATTGGCAATTACCTGACACAAAACAAAATTTCAGAGCTCCACATTTCACTAATATTTTGGAGTTGGCTGTAAAGTTAGTCAAAATACACTTGGTAAAGGTAACTGATACTTTAAAATTGACCTTCAAAGATTGGACCACGATCCTCTGTAATATGTAGGCTACACTAAATTCAAGGCCTCTAACTACCTATTTATTTGAAGGCTCCTACGAGTCACAGCAACAAACACATTTTAATAAAGATTTAATCTCGAATATTTGAACTAATAACTGTTAAAGCGTGGCGATGTATGTTAAGTCATTTTGATTAAGCAGAAATACTTGACACCTTGTAACGGGTCATTGAGTCGTGTACTAGCCATCCAGATGAAGGTGTTCACGTAACCACCTTAGGGAGCAGAGGGCTCCCTAACGCCGGAAGAATGGGCACAATTACTCGAGAACAGAGTCATCTATGATTAGCACCTGTAACAATGAAATGTGACTGCTCGATCTTTATCGTCATTTTCTATAAGTAGTTTCTAATTTTATCAAACATCTCACGAGCTGGTGATTATTTAGGTTCCTTAATCAGAACTTTTAAAGTGCTTTGCATTTTTTTCGTTAATGTATTGATGTGAAATAGTCTAAAGACAGAAATTTCTAAAGACATTGACTGAGCCGTTGTGTAAACTTTCAACTGTTGTTTAAAGTGACATATATTTTACATTAATTCCCAAAGACTACTTAATCATTTTCCGACTTAATCATTTTCCGAGTGATATTACCCTTAACTTTAGTCAGTTCAAACTCAATGGTAAAAGTTCATTCAGTTTATTATTATCAATAACCAATACAATAATTCGTTTTGGTAAAGCCCCAATACTATAGACAGTTCGAACATGTATTTAAACACGCTTTGTTACGAATTTCCAGGATATAATAGCGGAAGGCAATGAGGCAAAATATCAAACGACTTTTACAAACAAACAAACAAAAATCCTCTGTCATCTTTTCGCAAACTTCAATGTGACTTTCACAAAAGCAAAAAAGACAACACCAAAAAAACTGTTGTCTCTTTAGATTTAAGAATATTAAGGACAAAAGCGGGACAAGATTTTAAACATTTTTATGAATCCTAAACAATAGAGGATGTGCCGCATCCGTGCGGTAATCAACATCGCATTGTTGTACGATAAACGTTGTCATTTTACATAATGAAAGCGGGAAAAATTTAAATTTATTCGAATTTTTTTATTTTTTTTATATAATATCTAATTGAGTTACATTTATTTAATTGCCATCACTTATCCACAACTATGTAGATTTAATACAGCCACACACACCCAAACATATTATACTCACAAATCGTATTCCATAAATTAAGGGAGACAACCACAAAACCACAAAAATTAAAGAAATGAAATTGAAATATATAAGGACGAAACTATATCTTCTTTACTTTGTATCAATGACATTTCCATCCCCAAATTCTTGTCCTACATAATATATTTTAAATATACGCATTGCATAATTAGCTTTGGTGGTGTACATACCTTACGAATGATACCAGCATGTATCATCAATTATGTTTAGTACTGTACCATATCGATTTTGTTAAATTGCTTTATAATGTAAGCAGATTAAGATGATCGTATATAAGAATATAACAATTGCGGTAAGAAAATATAAAAAAAAAAAATTTCCACCACCGTACCGCATCGTGTATTCATCTACATACGCGTATATTAAATTAACTTTATGTACATTGTATGATTTATGGCGTAAGACGTACGTTTTTAAATTAGGGTGATGGCATTTTTAATTATTTTATCATTAACAGATTTTTCGTTTGTTTTTTTTTTTTTTTTTTTGGCGGGAAATATTAAATTTTTTTATACGAATTGCTATTGTCATCTTTCAAAAAAACACTTTGTAATCACAACATAAAATCTAATTGTAATTTTATGTTTGCTACCTTTAAGTGAAACCTCATGCCTCTCTTACCCATACATATATATAAACATACGCACACAGTTAAAATTTTGTATAAAATCGCAAAAAAAATAAATATATTATATACCCAAAGGAGATATTATAACGTTGGCCAAAAATGTTGGTTGCTTTGCAGCTAAACATTATAAAACATTTAATTTTGGGGTGGGATAAAAATGGGGATCATGGGTAATGGGACAAAAGTAATATGGATGTTTAAAATTTGCATTAAGATTTTAATGTGTTTGCCCATTTCATAAAATTATGATGTCACTGTTGTGTACCATGCCTATGCTCATCTATATATGCGGGACATGCAAATCGCATCGTTTTGAAATGATAATGAATTCATACTACTTGGAAATTATTAAAATTTGATTTAATGGTGTTAGCTGACTATATTTAAATGATACAGTTAACGATTTTGATTTAATATTAAAAGGAAGTGGTTTTATGTGGTTTAAATTTTAAAACGGATTTGCGGGAGATTGTTATTGGACTGTCACATAACATTTTCCCCCACAGTACAAGTCGCCATTTAACAAGTAAATTACTACGGAGTTTCAAAAAATGGAACTTTCTTCTTTGACCTTATCGATATCGACATATTGCTAGAGCTATATGTGTAGCATTCTATACGGAACCTCATATAGTTGTGTCAAGCATGGTCTTATCGACAAAAACGAAATCATGATCAGTGACCATAAGGATATTTTGAAAGACGGTTGTTTTGAAGGCTGCTCTAAGTTTTCTTGGATATCACGTTGGGTTTGGTTCTCTGTAAATTAACTAGATAAAATTGATGGAAATGCAGTCTAAATTCATTTTGGTCGAAGTTACTTCTGAGATAAGATATTACTGGTCGTTAGTGGCTTTCGAGCTTGTATCACAAATTGTTTTAGACAGCTAGAAGAAGTTCCCTGTTGCTCCCTAAATTAACTGAAACCACGCAGCGTAAATTCCCTCCAACCTTTCTAATGGGTCAAATATTCTAGAAGATTGGGATAGCAATTGAAGCCTTGATCCGTTGACTGTTGTTTGTGCTTTAAATAGATATTTCTTTTAAAATGTTTAGACCCTTCTTGAAGATTAAAGCAGTATAATTTTAAGAGACTTGGTACATCCCTTCTAATTTTGTCAGCATATTTTATTGCATGTGATCTCGACATGATATATATTTCACATACAAATCATTAAGTTTTGTGCAACTAATGGGTTGGTTTGTAGTAAGTAAGTAGTTTTATAAGTCAATTGCTGATGCTGTATCGTTGGTAATTTTTTTAATCAGATTGTAATACAATCCTATGGTAGTCACTATAGTCAGGGCTAATTCTCCAGTTGTCGGATCTGCTGTGAAAATATACGTTTACAAACGAAATCGAATTAAAATAGCGATGATTGATTCGTTGTTGATTGGTCATACCATTAGCGTGTTATTCAATAAAACGTTTGATTGAGATTTGAGGGACGAATCAACAACTACTCTCAATTACTCGTAGTCGAGCTTTATTCTCTTAAGACCCCATAATGTGGAAGATGTTAAGTTCCCTGCTTTGATTGATTTTTTTCGTGTGATACAAATTCAATGTGCTTAGGTGCTAAGTACTCCTCTTTAAACGATTAGAATGCTGCTTTAAACTGCAGTTCTCGGATAAAATTTCTTTCAACGGCTTGCAATTTGGCGAAAGCCTAATTGAAACGGGTGTTAATTTGTGACTTATCAGAACGGGTGGTACTTTGGTTGAAATGATCTCCATGCTTTGTTCTTTTTTCCCGTATAGTTTGCTTTAATGAAGTATATTCCCTTCACAATAAAGACCAATGGTATTATTATTGGATTTTGATTATTTATAATAGTTGAACCGATGACAATCTAACCAAAAATTACATTTTGTGCTTTACCCTTTTTGTACTCTACTAATCCTCCCTGTGGTCAAAAGTTACAAAACTACCAGTTCCTATCAAAAGATAATATTCGAAAGCTAAAACTCTGATAAATGTTTTCTGGTCATTGATGGTTCTTTGGACAGTTATACGTGTAAGTGTGTATGGTGTTTTTCCTAAACTACTGGGATTTGTCTAGTTGGTTCATTTTTCCAGAGTCCTTTAAGTACATCCGTTTGATTTGATAAAAAAATCGTAAAAACTTTGCAACATAGGCAACTCTTTATCAATTGAAAAACGTTTCCATAATTACCGCGCTCCTTAAATCACGCGTTGGTCCTTCAGATTGGTCTAGAACCTATGAATATTGTTAGCATGTACTTGGTAGATTTTTGGTTGATCCTTGAATAATATAATAATCTCATTGGCTGTTCGGTAAACATTAATTTTGATAATGGAGAAGAAAGTGTTTGCATTAATGACTTTTTTAATAGTCTTCGAACTCCCGATGCCATAAAATACCTAAACTACGTTACAAAGGAAGGAGCCATACTTTGTAAGAGTTTATAGAAAATGTTAAACAGATTCTTACTCTTCGTAATGGCCAGCCTTGTTCGATTATATTTCTCCGAGAATCACAAATAGCCCCATAACACATTACGCCGGTAAGCTTTCATAACAATTCCAGGCAACTGGACCTCCGAAAATCCAACCAATGGAAAATCCAATTAGTTACTAACGAAGCGCATAAGGAAGAAATACATTAACTGAAGATTACAAGTAAGAGCCTCAACCATATTTTCCCGACCTAAATGAAATAGATGAAAAAATATTGGAGACATATTGATCAGATACACCAGAAAGTCTTCTTCCAAAGACTTTTGGAATTTTATAAAGAGACCTATAGAATTTCGTTTATTTCAATTTTTTAAATGCTTTGATGGTTTATTGGGATTGGAAACCTCAGAGTGTTTCGGGTCGCAAGTTATAGAATTAGCAGTCTTATATAAAATAAACAATATCTGAATAACTAAAATTGAAGAAACTATAAACTTTGATATTAAAATTCCACTGGTACAGAGATTCCGCTATGCGTTATACCACGTTATACTAGTTCCCACGATCGACTAGCATACTTTGTCTACATCATGCAATATTTTTTGTGTAACGTCGTTACCACAAAACACACCTTCAAATTGAGCATTGAATGCATTGAAAATTATGGAAACGCGTACTGTTTTTGATCAAACGCAGGTGCTTAGAGAAACAGTTTTTGTAATATGTATAAATAAAATTGTTTTTTTGTTTTTTTTAGTCACAATAAAATAGTAGTGGGATAATTTCCCACTAAATAAATATAATTCCTGTCACCAAATTGGTGCTCCTACCGTGATGCTGTCATACGGATGTCAACACGCAACCACCATATTAAGAAGAAGAAACCCATTTCATCATATAGAGGGCCCCAATTTTGACGAGTTTCTTTAATGACTTGAAAAATAAATAAAATGTAAGTGCTCAATTATTTTATCCGTGCAAAGGTTTATTCATAGTTCCAAAAATTTTTATTACTTGGTTAAATATTTTATTCGAAATATTTGTTTACATTTTTTTTTCATTCAAAATGTGTTTCGTTTGGTGACATGAAGCTGTCTCAATTGTTAAGCTCCATTAAATTGAACGCTGGTTACAACTTAAACGAAGCAAATGGTGCTTACTCTGTTCGAAAATGACGTCTCCTTAGCAGTACTGGCTGATCGGGCTGATAACGTGCACGAAACTATGAAACAAGCACAAATAAGTGTCATTGAGACTTGTACGTCCAGTTCTAGTAACCAGAGTTCAACTTGTCAATTGACCAGGAGTTATCAGAAATTTCGAAAATTTTTCAGCATAATTCTCGAACTCATTCAAACCCAAATTCTTGACGTAGTAGCAATTCTCAGTTGCAACATGGTTCTAGTTAGTCTAGAAAAAATTCACCAAATTATCAAAACCCTACTAATCAAAATCTTGATAATCTTTCGGCAGTAAATAATTTTACTTGTTATTACCATCAACAATTCGGTAAAAGCTTTTAAATATAAACCAGCCTGTCAGTATCTTTTCAATAATTCTTCTAATATAGTTCTGTTTCAAAAAATCCATGTTATTTGTATTTGGCGGGATGCAATGCCTTATCCAAATTGAGCCGTCTTTCAATTTTTGAAATTCATGTACAATTTCAGTTTTTAACAGATACTTGCGCAGATGTTTCGGTTTCACCAGCTCGCTTAATTTGAAAGCCAAGGGACGTCCTGTCGTTCAGGTTGTTTGCAGCGATCGAACCTACGGTAAACATTTTAAGTACTAAAATTTTAAAACTAGACATTGGACTGTGACGTGAATTCTTCTGGGAGTTCATTGTTACTGATGCATCGTTACCTATCATCGATGCCGATTTTCTGAGGAACACAGAGTTGCACGTTGATATTCAAAGACAAAGGCTCATAGACCCGTTAACGTGTTTGTAAGCATCCGGTACACTTTATTTCAATGATGCTTTTGCTTTAACTGGGATTGATAGGTCAACAATGGACCCAGGATTACTTAACATTATTATTATTATTATTTTTTTTTTCGTGACTCACAAACTTGAGGCGAATGGACCTCTGATTGCATGCAAAACACTACGACTGGCACCGAACAAACTAATTGCGTCCTTGGTCCAGCCCTCTGCATCTTTTTCAAAAAAAAAAATGGAGAAGAGAGACCGTGCGGAGATTTCCGAGCATCACGATTTCAGCGATTCTACATCTTTAGTATTTTACTCAACATCTCAAGGGCTACAACATTTTCACAAGAATAGACCTTGTTCAGGCCTGCCATGATAATCCAATTGGACCGAAGGACATTCCGAAGACTGCGCTTTCGACACCTTCTACTTTCGGTCTCAGGAATGCAGCACAGTCGTTCTAACGTCGTATGCATACAATTTTACGAGAATTTGACTTCGGTTTTGTTGTCTGGACGATGTGCTCATTACCTCTCAAAATTATGACGAACATCTTGGACACATCAAAATTATCTTCACTAAATTAGGAGAACACGGTTTAGTAGTAAACGTAGACAAATACGTTTTTGCACAATCCGGAATTCTCTTTTTAGGCCACTTGGTTACTGGACAAGACATATTACCATCGCAATAATGAGTGACAAGTGTAAATGGGAAGGAATCAAATACTTTGCTGGTATATTTCAAGAAACTACATACTAGGCCCATTCTTATTTTCTATTTTTCTAAATGACTTACCAAAGGTAATCGAATTTTGCAAATATCACATGTATGCTGATGATGTTATAATATTAACAATATTTTAGAAATTTTCAATAATATTAACCGAGATTTGTCACATATTTTAGATTAGTCCAAATCTAACGGAACCTTAACCAATATTTGTAGAACACAAGAAATTTGAAGGAAATTCCCAATAATACTAAACTTGTTTATCAATAACGTGAAAATTCCGTTTCTCAGTACTATTAATAATTTGGGGATCTGTATATTGAGGGAATGTGTCATTTAAATATAGATGCTCTCTTCTTGGAAGGAATTGGTTGAATTTATACAAATCAAAGTGTTTAGTCTTCAAGCTTTGAGCGCTTAAGTTTTCAAGAACTTTTTGGAAAAATGTTTGTATTTCTGAATTTTTTTAGAGATCAATATTTGGTTAGAAATTGTTCGTTTAGCCCATTTAAAGATTGTAAATTTAGGCAACGTGCACTTTTACAGTAGAGATACATCATAATAATAAAGTCAAACCATAGATAGCGTGTGAGTCTAACTAAATACTGAAAAGTTGTTTGTAGATACGCAAGAAATGGACGATAGTCTCGTTGCCATTTAAATCTGTTCTTAATTTGTAGATTTTCGCGAGGAGACAAAGCGAAGATTTTTTTAGTGAAGAAAGTAAGTTACAAAACAATTTAGAACTTAGAAGTCAGTATGTAAATTGTATGCGTGAATACGAGGAAATGGGACAGAAATGCGGGTTAGTAAGGATAAATAATTTGACGGTTGTGCTAATGTTTTGTGCCTCATTTACTGATTATTCGTCCTTCAAGTTTTAAAACTAAGTGTAAATTTGTGCAAATCAGCGAAGGGGCCTGCTGGTTTCCGTTAATGATGAGACATTTTCAAAACATTTTCTGTATGATAAAAATTAATACCAGCGATCATTGTTTCCAGAAAATTTATTGGCAAGATTCATCTAACGAAACATTAAGCTTATGTGAACTTGAAACTGTTACTTATGGGACATTTTTGGTATCTTACTTGGCCACCCGTGTAATTTTCCACACTTGTAACAAAAATGGATTTTAATTTTGACGATTTGTTGTCTAGTTTTAGCACTTTGGACGAAACATATAAAATTCATTATCAATTACATAATATGTTCGCTTTAGTTGGAAGCGGTGCTCAAATTCAGTGGAGTTTTTCAAAACAATTAAAAATGAAGATAAACGTATAAACCGATAACCGTTATGATGCTGGACATAGATGGTTGCAAAAGTCGGGTGAATTTTATGTATTGTCCCATTGAGTTACAAGAAAATTAAATTTTTTGGCTTTAGGGATGCGTCGTAGACTCATATGGTGCATGTGTCTATTTGAGATGTGCTTGTAATGATGGTTTGGTAATATGTAATCTGGTATATGGGTAAGTTGAGATGGTTATTTCGAGACCTAGACTTTTAATTAAACGCGATATTTTTATCGGTAGAACTATGGTGTAAAAGGATTTGAGGTTTTAGAAAATAAACTTTGATCAAACTGTGTTACGGCCATATTCTAATATTGATTTATCATGGCATTTCTTCCCAATGTTTTAAGCATTGATGCATTGATTTAACGCAGAATATGAAATTTAAACAATATAGTAGTTGTATAGAAAATCCCGCCAATCATGTGTCGAGATGTTATGTCTCAAGATATATTTTTTATTTATAGTTGGGAATTTTGGCCTAAGATTTTACTGAAGGAAGTCGAAAACATTAAAGCAATTTCAGAAATCAAAATTAATCAAAATTAATCGTTAGTTTTTAGTCATAACGCCGATATTTATAAATAAATTTAGAGTATTGAATTTTTACTCGCGAATAAAAATGAGAAGCAGAAGAATTTAAAATTCCGGTGTGGTCAATCTTTCAAATAGTTCAGAATGGTAGCTTTAATAAAGATATTAATTCTTATTATTAATGGGAAAACTTAGTCTGAAATTATAGTAGATTAATGAGTTCTCCATTTGTCGAATTGTTGGCAGCAAAAAAAAGATAAGAATGGGTGGGACTAAAAAAAATACTATGGATTGATCAGAAACAATCACTATGGTGTTCAATTGTCATAGTCATCAATAGAGAACATTTTTGAATAATTAATGGTAAAAACACAATACAGAAATTTATTTGGAAATGTTTGCCATGTTTCAGGTTTTAACCTAAAATGGAGGAAAAAATTATGGGATGTATACGTCGGTCTGTTATATTATTTACAAGCCTTTGGAAGAATATCGCTTTAATTGGCAGTTGAAAAAAGTTATCGAAATGGAATTTAAACGCAATAGTGTTATTGCTTTGTATTTGGCTGAAAAATTGCAACCAGCCATTGTTAATGAGCACATGTGAACAAAATGTTTGTATTAAACCATTACTCGTTGCAATGAAACTGGTAGCATCAAAAAAACGCCATGGAGGTAGACATTAAAGAACAACAACATTGCCAGAAATAGTTCGAAAAGCCAGAATGTCCACGACAAAGCATAGTTCAATTGGCGAAAAATCTCAATGTGTCTACTCGTAGCATTGAGCGTATATTAGAAAGGTGCTAAAACACTTGCACGTTTTTTTTTGTTTTCAATACCAAACTAAGAGGTTGGAAATGCTTAACCGTTACAGCCGGCTGAATGTGAAGAATGTATTCAGTTTTAATTCATATTGGTTGATTGATTAAAATGTATGACCAAAGACGATCCAGGAAATCCCGGAATGCTGGGCACCACCGTACACCCGTGTTACATATAACAAACCCGAAGGAGTGGAAGGAATGTTAGTTATGACAGAATTGGTCCAGTTTACCGGTGGCCAATATTTAAATTTTATTAGCACAAGACAGTCACTTTTTTACTGAACTGCTCTGACGTCCTTTATCAGTAACTTTAGTTTGGCACCATTCAACAGTAATCTATAAAGGTTTCCAAAGACAAAATCTATAAATGAACTTATTTATCCAAGCCGTAGGCTGTAACCGAAGGCATTAGTTTTCACCTGTTAATTACAAATTTATTACTTCACTTTCAAGCTGCTAAAATTTATTAAATGTACTATTAATTTATATTTATTTTAAAGTCAAATCAATTTGTGTCAAATTTAAAATGAACATAAATTAGATTTTAAAAAATTGATTAAACATTGCAAATCAATTGAATTCACCGTTTTATGGTCAACACCGTGAAGAATGAATTCAGTTTTCATGAATATATTTTTGGTTTGGTATCTAGGACAAAACTAGACAATAAAAATCGACACGGAAAGTCAGAATAAGTTTTAGTAGAATTTAACAACATATAATTTTGAAATCAGGAATCTAGCTCAGCTGTGGATTTCATGTTTAATTGTATTGAAAATTATAAGATGAGGTTTCAATCGACACCCAAGTTGTCGAAAAGTCGTTAAAAAGTCAGAAAACTAATCGAAAATTCATCGAGTGCCCCAGGCTAATTATCAAACTTTGACTTATAATTTATTTTATAAGAACATTTTTTTCATCTGACGTACCACTATACTAAACTAAAACCTAAAGTTATTCTAAATAAAAATGTGGTTCTCATAATATGTGTAGAAAAAAGTTGATAGAGAAAGTAAATATCCTTAAAATCATAAAAAAAAAGTTTTTTATTTTGTTTTTAATGAGCTTACCATTTAATATATTTCCACCTACACATCAACGATTTTATGAATGAAAAACTCTTATATTATATGTTTATATACAGTGAGAACCATTTAAATTGATACTTTAGCCATAAATTCACATGTCAAGGCGTTTTGTTTTCCAAACAATTAAGAATTTCATATCTTAATTAATAGTATCCTAATCCCAAATTTTGTGGAGTCGATTAAATCAATCAGTGTCGTCATAAGGACTACTGATAATTAAACAATTCAAACAAAAAAAAGTTAAATTTCCTGAAAATGCTGTAGTTCCTAAACAAAAACATAAACAATTTATAAAATATGAAGAAGTGGCGAAAGTAGGAACAAATAAACTGCATTGAAGCATTGAAACTATTAAAAGAACTAAAAGATAATAAAAAAATGATTTATGTAACTAACTATGACAACCTTGCAGTCCTTTTAACAAAAACTAGCTCTAGAACGTAATAAATCTGACTAGTTTCAACCTAAATGCACTACCTCGTATACTTCATATTAATATGAACTATATATTCTATCTAAACTATCTATTTATCTATTTAACAAATATATAGGAGATAGCGGTTGCGGTTTGTTTGTTTATGTACGGTTTAAAAAAATATATGTATCGCAACGATCGCAACTAAATAAATTATTTAAAATATTCAACCAGCATAAATTATAAATTAGTAAAAGTCAATATCCAAAATATATTAAATTCGTTTTGTACATACATAGACTGTCGCGTCTGTCTATAATGTGTACATACAAAAAAAAAAAAAAAAAAAAAAAAACAGGAGTTATTTTAAATACATGTACATACATAAAATTACATAAAATATAATCGATTCCTGGATTCGGTACGATGTAAATAAAAGTTTTACGAGCAGTCGTCTCATATTTATGTTTACAGTGAGTCACAGAAAATATGAGCTTTAAATTCGGTTCTATCGAATTTAATCTACAGATAGCATTTTCTTCTATTACAGACAAAATCCAAAACTTCAACATTTTCTAAATGATGCTAATAAATGATATTTGTAAGGGTTTTTGACTTCGCTAGTGGAGACAAGATAAACAAAGTTAGTTGCAGCAAAATGCGTTTTAATATCCAATTTCACAAGATGTGACGATTATCAATGAAAGATGTGACGATTATCATAGTATATCAAAGCAAACCATGCAATATTATTTATTGAAGCATAACGCGACCGACATCTATTGATCGGTATCAGCCATTATATTAAACAAAATATTTTTATTGGAATTCATCTTGAGTAAATTTAATGATTATGTTTTGTGCATTAAATCTGAATAGTTAATTCCATGTTATTAATTCCATGCTTTTCCATGTTATTAAGCTATACTGAAAAAATAAAGTGTTCTTATGTAAAGTGACTTTTTATGAAATTTGTTTAGTGCCGTAGATGAACAGCATTTTCAGAGGAGATCCATTAACTTCATAGGGATGTCGTATAACTTTTGCGATGAATCATTTTTGCTGGTATCTGCAGTATTGCTTTTTTTCAAATATTTTTAATATTTGACTTAAGGTATGCACTCAAAAGTACTTTCTTTGAATCAAATAAGACTAGCTTTTGGCGATTTAATATATTCGTAGCGATCGAACTGAATGATCATTGTTTTGGAACAGTTTAATCTTCCATTTCCTTGTGAATTTGGATACCTACTCCCTGGATGTATTCTTTGATGTCAGATTATGCGATATCATGGCATAAGAATAAGAAAAAGTATGGAAATGTGGCTATTAGTTTGGTACTGGAACTGTGTTGTTCAGAGACGTAAAAGTTCCGATTTATAAGGAATGATTCGATTAGTTTAAGAAGGAAAACAGCTTTGATTAAATGTATGGACTTAATTTTTATGGCAGTTTGTATCAATGGGTTTTTATGTCCAAAAAGGTGCTAAGTGATGTGCGAGACATTTTCAGCATTAACACTGCTTTAGTAACAAAATGCTTAGCACGAATGATCTTATGCGGTATAAAGATTTCTAAAAAGGCTGGATCCTATTGATAATGACTATTAACATGATTTTATTCCTTTTTAAAGTGAAATTAGATGTGTATGCACAATTCTATTGGAGGGCTCTTCTGGTTTATAGATAGGTATCACTTTGCCGAATTTTCAAAAGACTGGAAAGTAGTCTGTGATTAAATTTCTCTAATAATCTCGTTGAGCATTTAGGGGTTTTCTTTTGTTAAGATGCCGAAGAATTTTGGAAAATTCTACTTTTTTGGGCAACCCAAATAGATAAATTATGAGATGAAAAGTTGAGAAAATTGTTGATTTAGTTATTGGATAATTGTTTCAAACTTGGATCTTTCAGCGACTTGTTCTGAGTGTGCAGCTTTACGAATTGAGTTATTTCTTTAGCTATTTACTTAGGATATATAGACTTACAAATATTGAATCTTTTGTATTCTTTTGGGAATTTGGATTTTATTATTTCACTGAACTACCAGGGAATTAAATTGAGCTAGAAATTAACATTAACTCTTAAGATAGATTCAAGATATTTACAACAACGTGCCGACTCTTTCGATTACGTATAATTTAGGTAATGAATAAAGATTGCAGAAATATTATAGTTACCTTTGATTTTATTGTATTCGATAAAATGATGCAAATTATTTTAATTTTAATAAAGTTTCAGAGATTTAAAGACATCTGGAAGATGCCGTTGAATATGAACCTAAAATTTCATTCAGTAAATTTGGAAGTAGGTATATGAAGTATCAATGTATATCATTGTGTATATCATTTGATCACAACAAATATTAAGTTTCCTTTAGGAAATGTAGGCTCATTAGGAGCATAATTGAATATTGGAATTATTGCATGATTTTACAAGTGGTGACTACACTGGTTATTGTTTGGATCATTTCACTTAGACTGGAATGAATTAAAGTTCCTGCAAAAAATCATAATTTGTTCGGAATTCCTACATTTATAAAGTTGCTTCCGTTTCAGATCAAACATAGGTTTTTGCAAAACTTGTAGAATATTATTCATATTTCTGAATTACGATGGCAGTGACTCCAGTTTATTGTCTTTTGCATCTAGCTTAAATGTGTTATATCCAGCGACAGGCAACTTATGTCGATGTGATAGACTTAAGACAGTTGAACTATGTGAGGTTTAGTCGGTCTATTGTACTAGGTAGGCCCTTTTAGTTTAAAGTTATTTATCATTGTTTTTCTAGGATGAATCTCATATAGTATAAACATCATTCAATGACATTAGAAAGTGGGATTCGAATCTTGAATCAGATATGGTTGAAGCTTTTCAAAGATTTAGTTGGCGGTTTCTCAATAATGATATTCAGTTGGGCCTGGTTTACGTGGATTAGTATTATTAATGAACGTTTGCATTACTTGACACTTGTTATAGATCCCCGGATGTTCTTCGCGGTTCACGTATTCAGCTGGCTTTTGTTAATCCAACTATTGGTACATTTACTTGGTTTCTTATAGATTTTCTAATATTTCATTGCTCTTTATGTTGTTGCAGTAAAACTGCAATCAAGTTTTATTGGATGTTTGTATTTGTGTAAGGGCGACCTTGATAGTGGCGTGGGAAGTTTAATTTAAAAAGTGAAACTCCGGCTCTTACATTTTAGTTAATAAGTTAGACAGTGTACCTAAAGAGCCTTAACTTACGAAACCACAGAAAAAGACTATCCTACTGTGAATCTAATATTATTTTATTTAAATAAAATTTGCGATGCCCTAGAATGCCACATTTAAGGGAAAATTAAAAATTAAAAAATCCTGTAATAAAACGAGTGAGCTCGTTAGTATCGCAGATTATTTGAAAAAATGTGACCAGTTTATAAAGCTGGCAATACCTTATCGAAATCAAATAGTAGCCGAAAAAGAAATGTTTTTCAACTGGTTGCTCCTTTATCACAATGGTGGTGACTTGCAGATAAAAATTTTAATTCGGTAAATATTGTGCGGTAAAAGGACCATTTGACTTTGCATCCGTAAAATGCAAAAATTGCAGTGAATCATCCATAAGCGGTAACAACGTCCTCAATTTAAGAAATGAGTGCGCCTAATGATTTTTGTAGTAAACACGCCATTCCTAGTTTCCAAAAAAGCTTTCAAAGATGCAGAGTGTTACTAAACTCAAGGTTTCAACCCTTGGAGGCATCTTTAACCATCTCTATAACTGGCTTAACTGCAGTAAAGGTAACATTTAAAGAGAAGGCTACTGCCACCTTCAACACTCAATGTACTTTTGAAAAATTCTAATTGAGGCCCTTATAATCCGTCACCTTCCAAATAAACTACGGAGTTTTGATTTTTAAACACGTTGAGTGATAACAAAGTGCCTGTCACTGATATCTGAGTACTTTATGAATTTTTAACGTATCCAGAATTTAAAAAAATTGTATGTGATATAAAACTTTTGGAAATCATAAAAATAATGTGATATTTTCACAAGACGGTAGAACAGATAATTACACGGATTTTCGGAAGCAATTAAAAAGGCTTATATAGAACTATAGTGCTTTGAAGAATATTTACTGACAATGTAGACTGAGCTTTCTACGCTGTATGCAATGCAATTATTAATTAAACCACGGGGACTTGTGAAAAATTTAATGTTTCAAATTTCAATTTGTGAAATGTTATGGGTAGACATACTCTTCAATTATGCTAATGTGGCCATCCAGCAAGATAGAAAACATTTGTGACCGCATGGTTTATCAGAGATTTTAGCCCACAAAATAGTTGGCATCAAGTACCTACAATATGAAAATAATCCAGCAAACTGCACTTTGAGAGAGGTACTTCCATTACAGCTTAAAAAGAGCTGTTCAAAAAGAGGAACGCACCTTCGATCTATTAATAGGCTGAAATTCATCTTACACCAAATTGTTAAAAGTATTTGCGTAACTTCTAAGGTTTTAGAAAAATGCTCAGTACCGGTATTAGACCGAAATTTAAGTGTTTTTACGTTAACCATTGTGTATATGACCAAAACCTTCCTCGTTCTTGTATAACCGACTACCCGTGTAAATTTTGAATAGTTGGTAGCAGAAGCAAAATCAGGGAAATTGTCCTGCACCGCCTCATTTTCAAGGCCTTTGAGGCAAACTCATCTTAACAAATGCACATACAGTACTCATTTGACGTTTACAGAAATGGCAACTTTACTTTGCCAGTTTTATACAATCTCCAATTGGAGGCCCTATATGCAACGGCTGATAATGATACAAATGTTAAGGCCTTAAAACTGGTACTCTTCTTAATAGGGTCAGCAAATTTTTACTAGAGAATGAGACCAGTGAAGGCTTACCAACTATAAAGTTTTAAGATTTTTTGATATATTTTTCACACGTAACCGACTGGACCTATATAATTTTTAGTCACTGTATAATAATACTGACAAAAATTAAATTCTGTTCAATATTTGTGCATGCATTAAATCTGTTCATATTGTGTAGAATTCAATAATTTTTTCCTTTTTTTTATCCTTTCATCAGCTAAATTCAATTTCATTCGTCTGCGTCATTTTTATTTATTTTTTAAACCATTTTCCCAATCTTCGTTATCAATCGTTCTAGAACAGTGATTCGTAATTTATGTTCTGCGAAACCTTTTTATTCAACCGGTATAGATTATTTTGTCATTTTGATGGTAGATAATGGATTTTTAATTTTTTTTTATTTGTGATTTAGGATTTTTAGGTGAATCGATAAAAATTACCGTAAGTTTGGTCTTCGAATATATTTATTAGGAAACTGCAAAACTCGGCCACAACTACAAGAGTTTTTTTATTTCGTAGACCAAAAAAGTTATAACTATATTGTCAGTTTTTATGATGAAATACTAAGCCGTCAATTCGTTTATTAAGCTAAGATCTTAAGAAGACAACGAAACTAGTTAGTTACTAGTATAAAACTAGCAGTTTGTCATCAGACCTGCTCTTAAAATGCTAATGAATCTGATTTACCCGTTTGGCAAATTCTTAACCAAATGGCATATTAGATGGTTCATTCCTCGAGAACCACAACTGGCGAAACTTTTTGGTAGTTTTATTTGCAACGGATTTTTATGCCCTCTATAGGGTTCAATTGCTGCAATGTCATGTTGTAAGATTTCTCAAGCTACGATGAAACTGCTTCAAAAAGTTATTGAACTACGAATCTTTTATCGATATTTCATGCAGTAGTTTTAATAAAGTGTCGCTCATTCTTTTGTTTTTCTACTTTTTCTTTATATTGTATAGTGATCTTCTAGCTCACATAGTTTTCGTTAAGAAAAGATTGGGAGACCCGGTATGAAAAAGTATAAAACATATTTTAGAGGTGTCATCTGTATTAGTTTGTCACCTGTATTTGGAAATGTTGAACTTTCCTCTTGAGTAAATCCATAGTTTAAAATCCAATAAATTTAACGTATAGTGCTAATGAGGGATTCCCAACATGATGGTACAGAGGTGCAGATCTTGTACAATTATATTGGACTTATTATTGGAAAGTTGATCTCAGTGTTTCAGGCTACGATTAGATTTTGGCTGAACTGAATGTCAGCAATTTAATCATTGAATTAAGAGGTTGTTATAATTTTTTCGACATTTGTGATTGAAAAATTGCTTTGAGTTTGCTTTGAGTTTTTTATGATAAATCGTTAATGATGGCAAGTATCTGCAAAATTCAGAATCAACTAGAGAATCGTAAAGCCAACTCTTCATTAAAGGAAAATATTTTGAAACCAAGTCGGATGCATATAAGTTCCGAGACAAACATATCACTCATTTCGAGCAATGCTGATTCACTTGAAGAGCAAAAGTGGTTTAATGATGTCACTGTAATAACCAAGCTGATCATCAAACCACAATAATTTAATAAACTCTAGAACGTACATGACCCAAACTACCATTTAGTAAGTTATGCAAGTTCTTAATTATACAATAAAGTGGCGTATGAACTAAATGTTACATTGTTGGGCAAACATGTGTTTTAGACAGTGTCGGCTCTTTTCTAGAGGTTGCACAGCGAAAAATGTCTATAGCTTGTCTATGGTAGTCTTACCAGTAGATTTTGATTTTACATAGCAAAAAAACGTTTGTTGTTGTATTATCTATCCTCTATAGCCAAGCGAAACAGCGCTAACCACTGAGCCACTCACTGGGTAAAATACTTTCGGTAATTACTTTTGTAGACAAGATACAAGATACAAGCATGTGGGCTTCGACTTTAAATGAAATTTTGGGATGGAAGGTACCGGGTTTGAGTCCCAACGGGCAAAGGTAGCAAAAGGGAGTTTTTATTAACTGATTACGATCGGTGATGCCGATGAACACAACGATGACCCCTGTTGTAGTGCAGAATCCAGGGCCTGAACCATCGTCAATGTCAGTACAGGCTAGTATGGAGCAATGCATTGCGCAGATGAATATTCAAAAAGGCGAACCTGTATTCGTGCGGCCTCGATTTGGGACTCTTTGGCATAAAGTAGGACGTTAAAATAACCGCGAAAGAGTTGGGCGAGCTTCGGCTCCAGAAAAGATTGTAGGGATTAAAAAAACAAAAACTGAAATTTTTGACAATTTTCAAGTATCGGGGTTATTTTTTTTAAAGCTGAAACTTTCAAATATTTTGGACAATCGTAGAGTGCACAAACAAAATGTCCAAGATCAAAATTAAATCATTCCGCAGGGATAATAGATTAGTACTAAAATTAGTATCCCTTCCCTCCTTGTAGGTGGGGTGAGAGGTAACTTTGAAATTAAAATATAAACTCCTATTTTTATTGCAGATTCAAATTCTCTGGCAAAAATAAGTACGTCGGTTAGCTAGTTTTAGCTGAAATCGGCTAACCGGCAGTGACAGACATTTTTTTGTAATTTTCTTTATTTTTAAGTTTTTTAAATTTTTTTGTTTATTTTTTAATACAACATTTTTGCATTTAACAGTTTTCTCATGAGTGCTGTGCTTTTTAAAATTTTTACAAAACTCGAAAAACTCCCTATGGTAGCAGACACTTCCGGTTACCCGATTTAACAAACCTACGTAGTTATTTTTAGGCGGGAAATCCGAATCTACAATAAAAAATAGGGGTTCCTATTTTAATTTCAAAGTTACCTTCATTCTCGTCCTACAAGGAGAGGATGAGGGATACTAATTGTAGCACTAATGTAATACATAAATTAATTTTGATCTAGAACATTTTTTTCGAGAAACGAGAATGCTTATTTTCCGAGATATTTGAAAGTTTCAGCTTAAAAAAATCACCCGGTATATTAGCCAGTTAACTACTTTTCTTAATGCACCTATATTACAAGAGAATTTTCTCAATACTCTCGAGAATCCTCACATTTTATTTACACTGCACGTTTTCTGTGCCAATTAAAATAAGGCCCAAATGTAGCCTTGAATTATATTGTTGAAGCGAAATATTACTGTAAACACAATAAGAAAAAGTGACTGCTACAGAACACTCGACGACACAGGATTTTTTTCGACTTTTTAAATAAAAGATGCGACGCTTTAGAGGCCATGTCATTTTCACGAGAGTTTATCTAGTACATGCGACGGCTTTAGCAATCGAAATCTAAGCCATCAACTAGCGAAAAGGGTGAACAGGAAAAGAAATTCGTCCAAAAGAGTGGTTTATATTCTATGCAAGTTTTTTTTTCTTTATTTAGGTTTTTATTTTTATTTTTTTGCAATTTATTTAGCAGCTTTCCTAAAGCATAAATATGCTGTGGCGGAAAGCTATATAATTCAGAGGTATACAATGTAATACAAATTTTATAATTCAATTTACAAGATACAAGCTATTATCAATATAAATACAAAATAGAAATGAAATAGAAAAACAGAAAAACAAATATACACATATATACACATACCAACATCAGAGTACAAAAAAAATTTACATACAAAAATTTTTTCAAGAATTCTTTAAATTGTTTTATTCTTGCAGATTTAATTGATGTTGGCAAATTATTATATAATGTCAACCGGAACTTAAATATGTTGATAGATCCAATATGAGTTCTAGGGGTTGTTTTGAAAAAGTGGGATTTTCTTCGAGTGTAGTGTTCATGTATATTACTCACTTGTTGTAACCCAATATTACACTTAATATGACCTAATTTTATAGATAAATAGGAATGACTCGTATGAGCGTAATACATCAAGTGATAAAATGTTTGAGGAATAAATTTGTTTGGTTCTGGTTAACGGTTACAACATTTTGATGGTCTTTACTATTTTGTTCTGACATCTAGCTAGCTCTCCAAGTATGTTCTCAGCGGCAGATGACCATATCACTATCATGTAGCTTAAGAGGCACTGTATGTTCGAAAAATAAAGCATCCATGCAGTTTTCAGGGAGATATATTGTCTTATGCGTTTCAATGCAAAATTGAAAGAGGACAGCTTACATTTTATCATAAGGATATGGGCTTTCCAAGTTAGTTTTTCATCAATCAAAAGGCCTAAATACATAACTTCGGTTACTTGAGGAATTTTTATATAGTTGACGGAAAAGTATTTTGGTAGTTCTGTTTGAGTCTGCTTGGTTTTAAATATAAGATAATTTGTTTTAGAAAAGTTTATTGTAAGGTAGTTCGCCGTCATCCAATTCATAATTTTCAACAAATCATTTTCCATCATAACGTGTAGGTCCATCAAATGTTTAGTTATATATATAATGATGGCATCATCTGCATAAAGCTGTAATTTACCATTCAAATTTAAATTAAATAGGTCATTAATATAATAAATAAAAAATGCAGGTCTCAGTAAAGAGCCCTGAGGAACACCAGCAATTAAAGTGGTTTTCTCGCTTTTAGCACCGTTCACAACTGTGAATTGTTTACGATTATGAAAATAACTATTTAAAAGCAGTTGCGTGGGAATCGTTGGTTTTAAACTACAGATTTTGTTTAACAAAATGGAATGATTAACGCTGTCAAAGGCTTTTTGAATGTCAATAAACAAAACAGAAACAAAATATTTTTCATGTAATGCCATCAAAACTTGGTTAATTGCATTTGCAACAGCTGACTGCGTTGAAGACCCTTTTATAAATCCAAACTGATTTTTGTGTATGACAGAGTTATCTTTCAAGAAAGAATTGAAACGTTTAAATATAATAAATTCAAAATTTTTTGAGATTGCACCCAAAACAGAAATGGACCTGTAGTTTGATAAATTCAATTTATCTCCTTTTTTAAAAATTGGTGTGATTCTCGCTATCTTTATGATGTCCGGAAAATCTCCAGATTTAATAGCGGAATTGATGATATTCGCTAAAATTGGTATTAAAATAGTTTTGTATTGCAAGATAAATTTTAACGATATGTTATAAAACCCTGTAGCACCATTTTTGTTAATTATGTTTAAAATTTCAATAATTTCGGCTTCTGTAGTAGGATGAATGTTAAAATTGGGAGACGTTCTTGTTGCAGACTGTAAGTACGAGGTAAAATGTGGAATAATAGCTGTTACGTTTTGTTGAATTGGTTGTAGATTAGTTGAAACATAGGTAAAGAATTCATTAAATACGTTTGCTATACAACTAGAATAAGTGATTATTTGATTATTGTGGCGGATTAAGCTAATAGATGCAGTTTCGTGTTTGTTTCTTCTAAATATTAATTGGTTAAGTATGTTCCAGGTTTTTTTGGAATTACCTTTGGTTTTAGCAAACATTTTATGATAATAATCGAATTTTAATTTAATACGAAGTTTATTTACTATATTTCTGAATTGTAGAAACTGTGTTTTAATATAGATATGAAAAGGATATTTTTTATGAAGTCGATAAAAGTATTTTCTGTTACGTATGGATCTCAGAAGTTCAGCGTTAGGCCACGGTTTTAACTTGTTTGAAGGTTTAATTTTCACAGTGTATTTACTAATGACTTTGGAAAGATACTCTGTAACTTCAGTAAGAGACGCCGAATGATTATGTATTATAGCTAGTGCATTATCTTTTTTAATACCTTCATAACTTAAGACAGTAAATGATTTCGGCTGAGGAACCTTTCTGGTTACTGTTGTATCAATGTCAACTACTAACGCTTTGTGATCGGAATAAGAAATATCTACGAACGTTATTATGTATTCCAACGAAACACAATCCGAAATTACATAATCGATTGAAGTCATGGAATCTCCTTGAACTCGAGTAGCATAAGAGACATTTGTACTGTTTGGGATAACAAAACCGTTACTCAAAATAGTTTCATTTAATCTACTTGTAATTAAGGACTTAGAGTCCAACCAATTAATAGTGAGATCCCTAAGAAGAAATGAATTAAGAAAATTTAAGAGAATGCTGTCTAAGTCGTTAAAGAATAAATTAATATTTCTGTTTTTATCTCTGTATACGCCAATTATATTATAATTACATTGCAGTAATTGTACCACTAAGTAGCTATTGTTATCTTTAGTAAATCATAATAGCTTATTGGACGAAATTGATTCATGAACAAATATGCTAACACCTCCACCCCGGTTATTATCCCTAGTACAATGCAAAGCGTTATAGTTCGGTATATTATAGTAATTTGTCTCAGAAGCGTATATCCAAGTTTCGGTTATAACTAATGCATCTACGCGTAGATTTTGATCGATGAACTCTTTAATGGTTTGTTCAATTTCAGTAAGTTTGTTGCCCCATATACTTCTTGAATTGATGTACAATATTCGAAGACCATTATTGTTCATCTCATTAAAATTCGTATGCATACGATAGAGCACATTCATTTTATCCATAAAATTTACGGTTGGAAGTATTTCTTTATCTAAAATAAAACAATAATTAGAATAAAACACTAAAGTTGGATATGATAAAGAAAAAAAAGAAAAAATTAAATTAAGGAAATAAAAATTAAAATATAATATAATTAAACTAAAACTAAAACTCAGCTGATATTGCAGATAAATTTTTTTATGAGAATAAAACTCAGCTGATAGTACCACCAAAGCAATACGAAAGTTGAAAAACAACAAAAAGAAATGAAGATGGAAAACTCATTGTGAAATAACCAGTCAATGACAAATTAAAGAGCCTAGCATCCACTTGGAGCACCATTAAATAATATATTGAAAACGAGACCGCAACCATCAAATTTTCGCTGTTGGATATTTTTTTAGATTCCGCACAAATCGATACGTTATATCAGGTGATATAGAAAAATGTACCGGTAAGTTTTAGTCCATCCAGATCAGACCTGGTTCCAAAGGGTATAGTGAATACTTCACAAAAATAGTCACATTAAACAATATGCGTTGAAGATGTTAATTTACGGAACCGCAATATGCGGTAAAATATATTACTCAATATGCGTTCAAGATGTTAACCGGAACTACTAGGTGATATAATATGCAGCCGGTAAATATCGCTTTGTAACGAAATAATGTGGATCGAAAAGTTACTCGTTACCATAGATGGCTTTAATTTAGTGATGAAGTTGAATTACATGACTTTCCCGATGCTTATTATTTTTCCGAGCAGTTTATGCCAAAACCAGAAATTCTATTTATTAAATATCAGGAAAAACCAAGGTTTTACCAATTCGCTAAATAAGTTTACCCAGATTGGCATTATTGGGAGCAGTTTTATTAGCCAAGCTGGTCAACACCATCATGGTCACCATTCTTCATCTATACCCATAAAAATACCCATTCAAATGTACGACTGCATTTTTGTTGGTCTTAGTACTAAGACTGTCTTTATCGTGTTGGCTAGCGACATGTCTTCAAACTGTTACCTGGGAGTTTCAAGAAGGATTTTTGCGAGAAAAGGATTGTGTCTTATCATTATAGCAAAAATGGATCGAACGTCATAGGAGTATCAAATCTGTTAAAATAATTATTTACCTGGCTTAAGAAAAATGGACACTACACCTAGCACAAGCTAAGCTAATCTAGTCCACTCATAGGTGGTTTATGAGTGTCAGCAATAAAGGCAATGAACTCATATTTTAAAAAAATTAGTCGGTGAAATGTTACTTGTTTACTCGAAGAATTCATTTCGTTGACAGATCGAAGCCATAATGAATTATAGACCTATCTACAGAACTGGTAAAGATCAGTTAGATGTTTAGACACCTGTTTATTTTTTTAACTGGCAGACGTTTTGTTGGAATCCCAGAACCATACTTAAAATTAGATAAACTATCACCTTTAGCTCGCTAAAAAGAATTAAACAATATTTTCAAATGCGTTGGCACTGCACTAGTTTAACATGTTTACAACACCGTGATCGATGGCAGAATAAAAGACTAACATCGTAATTGGTGACTAATCTCCGGTGAATACCCATCAATTTCTTGGAAACTTGGAATAGTAATGAAGGTTCATCTATAGGTGCTAAAGACGTGCAGATTGATTGTAAATGATGTTGAATTCAGTGACTCAAGATTGGCGGAATGTTCCATAAGCCATGAATTATGTAGTTGAAGCAAAATTTTGCTGTAGCATCACACCTACAAATATCACTAGCATCACCTACTGGTTGCGACAATTAAAAAAAAATAATAAAACGAAATTTTTAAGTAGAGTTAGATTTGGATCTTTAAGAAGTGTGGTTGGTGAGAGTCTATTGGGTAGTTTAATTCAATCTAAGTTGGGTTAGTTCGTAAGATTTTGGTAAGAGTATATTGTTTATCTCTTCACCATGATTCAACTTAAAAGGAAATTCTCGTCATTATTTTGAATCTAATTGAATTTCTCAAGTAAGCAGACATATATATATATATATATATATATATATATATATATATATATATATATATATATATATATATATATATATATATATATATATATATATATATATATATATATATATATATATATATATATATATATATATATAATCAGGACACAGTTAGAAGTATGATTATAACTTACATATAAAATGAACCATATTCAACTATAGTTTACGAATCACTGATCAAACTTTTTTATGGTTGTGTATTGTCATAAAATGAGACAATTGATTCTTTTATTACTATTTTATATATGTAAGCTTTTAATGCACATATGTGCTGCCCACATGTTGCGTATTCTATTACAATTATTTAGCAATTTTATTGGAAGAGGAAAAACAAAACGATATTCGGAAAAACAAACAATCAAAATCGGATTTCTAACGAGTTAATTATTTTAAATCACTTCCAACAAAATTCTGGTACATACACATGCTTTGACTAAACTACATAAGTATTTACCACGCTTATTTATAAACATATATAACTACTTTGTAGCAACGCGTGTAACACCGATTTTCATACATCAACACTCCACAATCACAGACTTACGATACAATTTATGTTTCATAATTCTACTTATAGCCTTAAAGTATATTTTTGCACTACTTTACATTTTCATATATGATTTTTAGAACCACATACTAAAAAGAAATGGAAAAGTCTACCGTTCCAATTTTGTGCCTTGTATTTTTACGTGTCACCCACGCGAAATACATGCGGGAAAATATGATAAAAAAAAAAATTGTATACATACATGTTAAATATGTTTTAAAGTTTTACTTGCGGTGAAGATAACACACAGTTTTTCACCTCTCCATGTCGTACATATTATAATATTTATTTTTAAATATGTATATACGAGTTTGAAATTAGAATATGCTATTATAAAAAAAAAAAAAAACAGAAATTCAAATTATAAAATGTGAAATGTGTGGTTAGCAATTTTTGAATACGGGAAGATACGTACGTCTACGTTGAGATCAAAATGTTAATTTTAAGAGGTATTAACAGATAGATGATGAAATGAAGGCAAAATTAAAGAATGGTTTCTAATTATATAAAAGGATATTTAATGTATACATGTATGTGTGTACGTCTTTTTTGTGGTGGTATTGGGAGCAAAATCTTTTTCATAAGAGCTTAAATGTTGAAAAATTACTCTTGACATCAACCATGAATTCAGACAGAAATTTAAAACTTTAAGCTAAGAAATCAAACGATGTATAAATCGGTCTTAATTTAATACACTCAAACTGGTTTCCCATTCGGAAAAAATTGTTTCCCGTGCAAGTTTTTTTGCTATCCCAATTACTTTTCCTTTCTTTGTAAAATTGTGACTGTCTCTAGAATAATGTTTATTTTGAACCGATCAGCAGAACCAGTTACTTTGTCTTCTGCTCAGAAAATGTAAAACCAACTGAGTGTTTTTTGATTATACGTATATGGTTTAGTTACAAATCCGGATTACTTTCTGTTTGGGGTTAGTACATACGCACTATCATCTACTAAGCCGATGTTTTTGATATTTTCAGATATTTGGAGATGCAATGAGCAAGGACGCTGCTATTACTACTTCACAAAAATTGTAATTAAGTTGCAGCTAAATTGACCTATCGTCCTATTAATAGCACTGTTTCGAATGGTTTATACTCTATACGTCACAACCGTTCCAAGTGAGTAATATCTTCTTCCGTGTGGTCTGGGTAACCTACCAATTTAAATATTACTTACCTTCATAAGTAACTTTTTTAACCAAACTACTGAAATGGCTAATGCCATCAACTGGAGTTCTCGACTGTACAATGGCTTTGTAAGTCAGATCCTTGATATTAAGTTCTTGACCAATATTAGGTTTGAGCTTGGATTAGTATTCCAATATCAGTTTTGCATTACCGGTGTTTTGCAACCATTATAAAAGTTAAAAAAAAATTTAATATTACAGATCACTGTTCAAATTAACCTACTGCAGTGTATCGGCATACAATATATCCGATTCGATTAAATTGTAATGATTTCAAGATGGAGAAATATTTGGAGTGTCTGGATGGACTGCATGGGGTCAATTTCCCTAGCACTGTTCAGGTGACTGTTTTTATAAATTTTATTTTTTTTTTGTTAAATTTTGTTTTTGACTAAATGAGAGGAGCCTGTTTCTTTTACTGTAAGAAACTCTGCAAAAGGATAAAGGTAGATCTATCAATTGTGATGTTTGTTGCAAAGAATTTAGTGTCAAATCGAGTAAGCTTTTCTGGAATTTCTGAACCGATATTTTTATCTTTCTGATATAAAGCTGAATTTTAGAGTGTACAAATGGTACCATCCACCAAAATTGTAGGTTTAAAAATTTAGTCAATTTTAAATCTATCCTTACGTATGTTTGAAGAATTTGGGATCTTATCACTCCTATAACCAATACATTTTTAGGTGTCTTTTCTTCTCCATTTTTCATATAGAATTATTTGATAATAAAGCCAAGTTCATGACTTGTTGTAACATTGCATTTACTGGATCTCGCTCGTTTGAAAGATACCTTTTTGCTTATCCACTCCCCGGTAAAGCCAGTACTGAATTGTCGGTGGGCATGTGGAAAATAATTTACCATTTTTGCACCCAAACTGCCATGAAGTGTCTGCTCATCAGGAGATACAGCTTCAAACAGCGTCTGTTTCTCATGTTAGAGGTGGCTGAAACAAGCAAAACCGGGTAGAAGGTACAAAATAATATAGAGGAAGGCAAACCTAATATAGAGGTGAGCAAGCGGGTTTACAATCGTCAAATCAAGAAGCGGCCCATCAAGGTCAGCTAATTAAGGAGCGGCCAAATGCGACCCATTTAACACAAAGAGGAGGTTCACGAGATCACCTACAGATCACATTTATCTGAGACAGTCTCACTTCCTGATCTAAATAAGGACCAGGTAAAAGAAAGTAAATGAATTGATTTTGAACATTCGAGTTTTTCGAAATTATCTGTAGTAAAAAAACGGATTAACAACCTGTTCAAAATAAAGAGGATAGTTCGGTTGATTAAACTATCCTATAATGTGGCAAACAAGGAGTTTAAAGAATTCGGTGAGAAATTTGGAAAAACCGAGATGGCTTTGAAGGAGTATTGCAAAGCTACGGGTCGGCAACCCGATGCGGATCTACACGCTATAGCGGAGTTTGAACACTCCAGCGATTCGCGGCAAATTTTTAGCGTGAAACTAGCAATTATTTTGACTAATCAAGATAAAGTGATCGGCGAAACCCTATCTGACTAATCTGAAGCCAGCCTTAGAACCAGAATGGGAACTGGAAAAGAAATCGAAAACGATCGTCTCGACTGGATGCAACAAAAGGTATTATCTCTATAAAAAAGCTGAAAGCTTCATTTCGCGGAACACAAATGACAGTGGTTAGCCTCCGAAACCAAATAGCAGACAATGTCATATCCAAAAATAAAATAAGAATTTCTTGGATGATTTGTCGAATTCGGAAATAAAAGAGCCTTTAAAATGTTTCAAATGCCTTGAATATGGTTACCAAGCACAACAATGTAAAAGAGTCATATTCCAAAGAGCTGCAGCAACTATCTGCCATTAAAGGGAATAAGTATTCCACTGGTAGTTGGTAGTGTCTAATGTACCAGAATGCAATGCCAATAAAACGAAGTAGATGAGGTTGATTCAACAAAATCCTAACTATTAAGAAGCTGTAGTTAACAGCTTCAGATCTGCTGCATCAGAAAACAGTACATGATTTGAACGCTAACGTTGTTATTGAATGCGACCAACATAGGAGGTTTGATAGTAAGACTTAAGTGGCAGGTTTCTAAAATTATGCTGCTGTCTGGGTCTGTGGTAAGTTACCTTTTGAAGAAAATTCTAGCGGTGATAAATCTGGTTTTGTTAGGTGTAAGATCGATGGTATTCATATCTATATAGCTGCTATGCTCGGTTGTGCGTGTTGCATTATGGAAAACAACAAAGAGATATTTCGAAAAAAATGGAAATTTAATGGCTGGAAACATAAAATGTCTGCGAAAACCTGTTTGCTTTTAAGATGAAAGATAGATTTTTAACATAAAACGTAGAAAATCAGGTTATAGATTGAAATAGCTTGTGAAGCAGCAATGTCATGGAGATCAATGAGAATAGATGTAAAGTTACAGTATGCTGGTGGATGAAGAAGTAAACCAAGGAGCGAGGAATAAATTATACCACTAGTGTCAATTTCCAAGAGCATGATTAAAAGTAGAAAACAACAAGCCTTCCGGTCCTGATTAAAATCCAAATGTAGCATTAACGAAGAGGTTTGTTAGCTTGTATAATACTTGCCTGCAGGAAGGATGTAGTGAAAAGTTCAATGACCTGTATTTCTGCCAAAAGTAATAAAAGCATTCAAAAATCCATCACCATACCTTTAATCTGAAAGAAGTGCGGTCACTTTAGATGTTAAAAATGCCTTTAACTCGGCTAGGTGGGGGTGCATATTAAACGCACTACTAAATATAGAAGCTTCCAAGTATCTGATAAGGATGTTGGCTTATTACTTTAGAAATATATAGTTTTAAAGGACAAGAGCAATGAAGGCACAAAAGAATATTACTCTACCGTTGGGGTACGTCAAGGAGCGGTACTACCTCGTTCATTGTAGAACGCCATTTATGATAGTATGTTAAATTGCCGATATCAGAAGAATCAAAAATGGTCGATAGACTATCATTTGAAGCCCATTTGAATACTGGGTCTAAGAAAACTGGGAGAGTAAATGGAGCTCTATTGCACATAATGTCAAAAATAGGAGGTGCTCGCCAGAGTCATAGATTTTTACTTAGTAACATTAGTTTATTTAGAACAATCTTGGATGAGGCCGTGTGTCTCATAGCAAGAATGCTGGTGTTGGATTTATTACTTAAGAAGCGGTAATAATGTATTCCCGTCGTGGAGATCGGGACGAGAAGAAAAATCGTATTATGATCCTTGTGGAAACAGTGAACGAGGGACCTAGTTGCGATGGGACAATCACCGAAAGGACGTTGAACTCATCGACTAATTTCTTCATTGTTTAGATGGACAACTAGGACATATGGATTTCTACCTGTGTAAGTTCCTTGCTGGATAAGGTTGTTTTCGTGCTTGATGGTTTTACATAAAGCTCTAAGTGCGAAGGTAAAATTGAGATTTTGAATGTCTTCGTTTTAGCAATGAAAGATCTGACCTTTTTAGATCTGTAAAAGACAAGCTTATATTTCAACTGTATGCTGGATTCCGATGGAAAGTGCAGAATGTTATGTAGTATGAGAGTGAATATAAATAATTATTAGCAGCTTGAACCAAGTCTCGTGAGTAATACTTATTGATCGTGGCTAAATGGCAATCTTTAAAGTTTTCGCCATTCACCAAAAAAAAACACTTCAAGTAGAATATCCATACACTCACCCCCCCACAGTCTACCTCTAAAACTCTATAGTAGACAGTTGGTTTTGCAAAACTTTTTCTCAATTTACTCATATTGAATTTATTTTTGAAATACATGGACGCAGTTTACCGGGTTTCCAAAGCCTACCATTTTCTCGGTTAAACTTAAAACGTTCCGGTAGGTAAAATACCAAGACATTTTCGGAATTATGAATTCTTAAAAAATTGTGCAACAATTCTTAACCAACTACCACGTCAAAAATCAATATCAAAGCATTTCCTGCTTTCCTGTACAAAGGAAGTATGTTTCGTTTAGCACCATACAATATTTAAATTTATTGAAAATTTTTACGAATTTTTTACGTTATACCAGTTTACCGACATATAACAAAGTACCTTTATAAAATTATATTTCCGGCAATTTTATAATTTGTCGTCGAAGCGAATTATGTTATAAGTGAATAAATATACATATATATATATATATATATATATATATATATATATATATATATATATATATATATATATATATATATATAATATATATATATATATATATATATATATATATATATATATATATATATATATATATATATATATATATATTTATATGCTTATAATATAAGCTGACTTTGATATATATTCGGTTTTGTGTGTAAAATCCCCTTTCAAAGAAACTGACGAAAAAACGGATGTTGTATAATTATGTGGTAACGTATCAAATTTAAAATATATGCCAAAGATTAATTTCTAAAATGGCATCGTATTTTGTCACCTAACATTCGAATACGGACAAAAAAATAATCTTATCTCCCTGTTTGATATCCATTATCCGATGTTTGCTATGTGTAACAAAATATTCTAGAGCCGCACACAATAAGAAAAAAAAACGAAATATAATTTTTGGGCTTAGAGAACTAATCCCTAAACTTTAACGAATAAGCATACATACAACAGTGCGGATTTACAATGGAACAAAAGGTGTTCAAATTGAGAACAAAATTGAAATTCAAGGTTCTCTCCAAACTTGTGTTGTACTCGTTTTTATAGCAGAAAAAAAATTATGCTTATATGCTATCTAAACAATAACAAGAAAATGGTTTGTTTGTATATCTGAAAATGTATGTTCCCAAATAAAGAAATGGAACAATGTACAAGTACAGTATGGTCCGATGTACTCTTTGCAGTCAATCAATATTATTCGTCGCACAGCATTCGTGAATGATGTTTTCATTTGTGATGGCTATCAGCTGGTTAAAATGTGCCTATAACCGCGAGCTGTTATGATAGTTACCTGGAAGAGATCTGAACATTAAAACAAGATTTTTCAGTACTCTCGAAATTTTTTCTTCTTTCGTTTTATATCTGTAATCGTAAGTGCTGTTTATTTTGATCTCATCCAAACCTATCATTACGTCTCTTTATCGCCATGTTCATTCTATTACAAACTATCTTTATGATAAACTATCTTTATGAAAAACAAACAGAAGAGAAAATTCGTAATTTTAAACGAATGCTATTGGTTAAAAAATACCGAATGATCAAACAAACGAAGCCAACACTGAAATCGTTTGTATATCAAACTTTTCAAATGAAAGAACATGGCGAGAGAGAGAGAGATGTTCTGATAGGTGGGAAAGAGAATAAAAAAAAATACTTTCGACTACAAATATAAAACGAAAGAAGAAAGCAAACACCTTCTGTAGTTTCATTATCAATTATGAACCATTAACAAAAAACTTTAGAAGGAATGATCAAACAATCGAAGACAACACTGAACTCGCCTTAAAAAGAAGAATTTAAGAAAAAGCTTAGAATTTACGAAGATATGAAAATAAAAATTAAACTGAAACCAGAGGCAGTTACAGAGAGCGAACTAAAGAAAATCAGACAGTTATAATATGTGAAGGGAGACGCATTGGGCAATTCTGCTCGAATAAGGAAAACGGTTTAAAATGATATCGGTGCAATGCAGTGGTATATAGCACATAATTGTTTTAAAATACCGAAAACCAAAAATTACTTAGTAAATTTAACTCAGGAAGTATGTGATATCATAAAGAAATTGTAATCAATGGTCTTATTTTTCATGAAATTGTGGATACAAGAAGTGACTTAAACCATAAGATTAAGATATAAAAAGATGTTCCAATTGTTTGAACAACAATTAAAAAGCATTTGTTTGTTTAATGTACAAAGTACACAAATAAATTTTTCAACTTCAAAGAAACATTTCAATGTAGAGAAATAGGCTACTTTGTTTTATTTTTTATTCTTTCATTATCGAATGTTATTTTACAAACCATAATTATATAGTAACCAAGAAAAATGGTTTATTTTTTTATTTTTACTTTCTCTATTATTATTTCTAGATATACATTTTTATTGCTTGTATCTGGGCCATCTATATTATATCTTAATCTATGCTTAAACTTTATAAAAAAGACAAAATAAAAATATTTGAGTGAACCTGATTTTGAATACTACAGAATTACTTGACGGTTCGAAGATTTTTTGATGAGATCGAAATAGATGGCGATCAGTATCAGATGGTATAATTATGAATAAATAAATTCGGAGGAAATACAAAAACTATGCCTGGTGAGTGTTAAATGATTTAGATTTGACCGTAGGCAATATACAAGATAAAGATGAGCCAAGTAATTGATTGAGAATGTATGGCCAAGAATTAAGCAGGATATCCCGATAAACGCGCGGCCCACCAAACGTTAAGGAAGAATAAGGCAGAAGATTAGTGAAATTACTGAGATCCACCCGGTTACAGACAATTGCGTGGGGGCGCTTTTATTCAAATGATTTTAAAGAGTATTGGTCTAAAGAAAATTTTAACATCAAGCAATTGCTACAGGGATGATGACAGACAATGGCCATGTCGACGGAGTAAATACAATTATAATACCTGCTCCTACGAAAATGTTAAAGGTATCTGAACAACAGCTATCAAAGAAGTATTGCAATGGCACCTTTCGAACTACTGAGGATTGTAAATATGTGGTATCCGGAAAAATTGTTAATCAACCAATCAATTCAGAACAAAACCCATATTTGCTTTATAAGAGTAGACCCAATTTACAAGAGATTGCACAATTTAAGAAGAAAAATGGCATCTCCTTTCAGTATGGGGAGGCATTGGCTACTAATAAAATTTGTCTCAAGTGGCAAACTAAACGCAAAGGATTTCTGATCCTACGGGATTATTAAGATTATGAAATAAAGATAATTAGCGACCATATGACATTTAGTAAATCAGGAAAAGCTCTTTCCGAGTGTTGAGCACTGCATCTATGTTAAAACGGAGATTTTAAGCCTGGTTACAGTGTTCTGTAGACCATGCTTTATACTCTGCATTGCTTACTATACACAAATACATTTTCTCGTTTTATGTTGATAATTTAAAATCTCCCCAGCAAAAAAAAAAGGTAAAAGGTATATAAACAATAAAATAGGAGCTGTGTGTTTCTTTTAACCTGTTTTATCGTTTGTTTATCGTTTAGCCTGATTATGTATAGCACAAGTGGAAATACAAGTGGAAGGTTAGACCAAATGATAAAAAATGGAAGAACAAACGAAAAAAAAAACATTTTATTCAACAGTTTCTATATACCCATCGAGTGTTTGATATGTAAGTCGATTTTGTTTTTAATTCTAGGCCTAAACTTTTGTTTTATTTTATATTCATGCCAAGATTAAACTTTAATACAACATCAACATTTTAATGTGATAAAAAAATTGGTATGCTTTAAGTTGGTATTTGACCACATAACTATTTTATAATACTATTATTCAAAATGGACCATTTTCATCATTGGTTTTTATATTTTGGCATATTGTAGGAAAGTAACATACTGGAGTGCTTTAGTAATAGGCATTTTAATGAGAAAACTTGATGCTGAGACAAAGCGTATTTATGAGAGCACTATACTGAGATCTTTTACAAGATCTTCAGATAATATTTTTACAATTGGAGATCGTTCTATATGTTCAGCCCCAGCGAACAATTTTACACACAATAAATCACGGTGTTGTGGTCAGCGGCTGAGATCGAACTCAAGACCAAGGTGGGTTTAAACCAACTCCTTAACCATTACTATACGATCGGTGCTTTTAACCAACATTTTAGTCTCTAACGACTATTACTAGAGAAAAGAGAAACAAGAAACAGTCACCACAGCAGCGACAAGACTTTACTAAAAAGGCAACGCACATGGCTTCGACAAATAAGCCATTCTGTGGCTGTTACAGTGGGACTCATGAAATTACCCATTGCAAGACATTCCAACACCAATTTTACAGCAAACTGCAGCTTCTAGAGCATAATCGTCATGCAAAAGCTGCCTACAGAAGTACCATGGAAAACAATGTCGAAGAAAATGTACACTATGCAAGGAGCTCATCTAACTTTATTCCATTACATCGCGAAGATACTGTAAGAAACCCAGAAGAAAACAACATTGCAAACGGTTAAAAGAGCTGCACAAGATAGCGTTTTGTTAGCGATTGCCATAGTAAAATAGGCTCATCTTCTGATTGATCCCGATTCCCAAGCCACCTTCATAACCAAAGATATCGGAAACAAACATAAGCTCACAAGAACGTCGATTCAAATAGGTATCGCTGGTATAGGTCGTACAGACGCCGGTTTGGCTTATTAATCAGTGCAGAATTCAGCATTAGTCTATGATTTTCTTCTAATTTTAGAATCAAGGTGAATACTATGGTGGTCAAAAATTTACTGAGTGTATGTTGGCAGAAACATAAGTACGTCTACTCAGAAGATTTAGAAAAAAATATTTCGGCAGATTCAGGTTCATAAAAAAGACAAATAGATTTGCTAATTAGCAGATTGAAGGAGGTGGCAGCTGCAAGAATTCAGTTTACGACCATGACTTGGTCTTCTAACAACAAAGCCCTATACTAACTGCCGTACTAACTAATCTTTAGAATACAGAATTCTGTAATTCAAACTTGATGCCACTGGATAAATATGACTCGATGTTAACTATGAGTTTTGAAATAGTTAATCAAGCAAAAGAAGAAATATGTAGGTCAATTCAAATTTAAAAATTCCAGAAAAAAATTAGCACCTTAGATTTTATCCAATTTTTTTACTTTCAAAGCCACTTAACCACTTAACTAATAAGTTGCTGATAGATGATGAACATATACGAATATTGCACGGTGACAGCCAGCTATCTCTAGCTCTTTGAAAAAGAAACAACTGGATAACAAACGGTAGAAGGCTATAGTCCCGTTGGGAATAAATAGCTGTACAACATGTCATTGCTTTTCAAGTCCAACCAGTTACAGTTATTGGCAAATTATTCATCTTGAGATTGTGAGCGATCTGACTACAACAGCCTTTGTAAGAGCGTTCAGAAAATTATTAGACCTGATGTCTATGACAACATAGTTTATTCTAATGATGGAACGAACTTTGTCGGGGCTTAAATTAATACTCGATAAGGAAAAGAGTGAGTGGTTAAAACAAGGTACCCCAGAACTTCAGCAAATGTTAAATAATAGTGGCACGAAATTTCATTTTATACCGCCATCAGTGCCACACTTGTGAGTGCTATGGAAAGCAGCAGTCAAATAAATGAATGATCTCTTAAAACGAAGAATCGGGGAAAGCACATTAACATATGCCTTCGACAGAATCTCTCAAATAGAAAAATGTCTCAATTTTAGGCCACTGATAACAAAATTGACGATCCATTTGAAGTAGTACTAACATCAGGTCATTTATTAATAGGTGATTCACTATTCTCCAATGCAGAATCAGATTTGCTACATGAAAGTATACCCTTAGGACAGCGTTGAAAATTATTGCAAATAAATGGTACAACATTTTTACGAAAGTCGACCGATTACCTACAAAGCCTTCAACAGAATGTTGACTTCCATTCCGCGTTATTTTGTGACGTAAAGCATTGTTGGTTATTTTTTTATCAAAGTAATGACCACATTTTGGTAAAATTAAAGTAAAGAAGTGCTTTCCAGGATTAAATTACACAAAAAATTATGTATCAGAACCTTCTAACAATAGTAATTTTTTTTACTATATATCTCAATATGGTTCAACATGTGAAACTATCACATCATAGTATTTCTGTTCCGAGAACCACTGGAGTCACTCCAGTTAATTTATTTAGATATATTTTATTACCATAAATACTTTGTCGAGAATCTTTTATAACTTCAAAACTATATCGTTATCACTTTTTCCACGTATTCTGTCCATATGAGGTAGGACGTTAAAAATTAACCGCGAAAGAGTTGGAAGAGCTTCAGCCCCAGAAAAGATTGCTGGGTTCCAAAACAAAAAAAAAAAACTTGCTATCAGATTTTAAAATGTCAAAATAATATTGCATTTCCAGGCCACGTCACCATAATTTCAAATTATGCAGACAGTTTGAAACATTTCTCTAGTAATGAGATCTGCTGGGTTTTTCGTAGTATCTACTTATATATTTACTCGTAAAATTCGATATGAACTCTGGAATTTCATGCAATGAACATTTTCAATGTATGTACTGAGATCCTAATTCAACAGAAAGTGATGGTAAAATTCGACTACAAAATTATGTAACCGAAACATAAGTCAAGAACATCGATGACCGAAGAAACCAATTTGACAAGGGGCAAAGCGACAGAAATTTTCAATCTCGGAAGGGAACGTTGTTAAAGGATATTTACGGAAATGTTGTTGTCTAAATCAATAGCTTTGAATGGGCCTTCTTTGAGGTATCGCATCGATGCGGACTTGGGATATTTCCTTTGAGGTTTTTGTGTAGTTGTTATATACTTATTACAGTCAGACAATTTCTCGTCTCGTTATAGGTTTGTCTTTGTCCAAGGTTGGTGGTTTAAAGAAAAATAATCCTCTTTAGCCTGCCATAGTAAACCTAACGCTTTTATAAATAATTTTCAACACTAAACAAGTTGAATTTTAATTTCCTCTGACTTCAAGGTAAAATATTGTCTATTTGCAGTCCATTTTTGCATATTAAAGCCACTGGAATTGAGCATCTTAATTATTTTGCTTTGCAACTGTGATTGCTCGATGCTATCACACCATGTTATAATATATCGTTCAGATAAAAGTAGTTTAATGCCATCTTAGACGCTGTAATTTGCGACTACATCCAAAGCAAGCTGATTAATAGAATTTGTCTCAAAATACGCAGCTAATGGTGTACTAATGGTAGTCTCGGTGGTTATGGGACATTCTCCCATACTTCGCTATAGAGTTCTAATCGAGCATGTTAACATTTAAATTTTACCACAGCCTCCTTGACTTGTCGTAGGAACGGACTAAACAAAGGTTGGTTTGCTGGGCTGACTACCCGCATCTTTAGAAAACCCAATTGTTAAAGATCTCAACAAAATAAAATAAGGATACCACAAAAATTATACCAAACCCATGCCTATGACAACGGCCACGCAGTTTAGGATTGGTATGTTAAACGCGCAGTCGCTAAGAAATCCAGGCGCATTTAATGGTACTATATATCAGGCATGAAAGATTCGCTTAGAACTTTTTTCTCTTCAAGAAACTCGATGGCAAAAAAATGAAGAACATGTGTCCCAAGGCTATACAGTACTTCACAATGAAGGTGATCTCAATCTTGGTGTTGGTTTTCTCCTTGAGCCCAACGTGACAAAGGCTGTTTTGGATTTCAAAGCAGTTGATAATCGTATATGTTTGCTACTTTTACGCATGAGACTAACCAACCTGTCAATAGTTTGTGTTCATATGCCCACTGATATAAGTCAACCCAAAGATAAAGACTAATTTTACAACAATTAAGATGATCTGATGGGACCCATACCGAAGCACGAAGTTAGAATAGTGATTGGTGACTTAATTGCTAGGACTTACAAAAACCGGACTGTCTTATGTGAAAACATAGGTCCCTATTCCCTACATTATCTAGTGACGGATAATGGGGAAACAATGATGTACTTTGCGATTGCGTATGACCTCCTTACGGCTAGCACATTCTTTCCTCATAAAACATTGCACTTGAAAACATGAACACACCCCCGTAAAACGTTCTGCAACCAAATTGACCATGTGTTAATTTGATCATCAATTGGATATTGAAAAGCTAAGATGGCAGTTTTTGTACAAGTCAAGGATAACAGGAAAATTAAACTTATCTTTCCACTATGAAGGTCTGATAAATGAAGATGAGAAAGCAAAATATCAGAATCTTATTATGAGTAGCATTATAGAAAATTAAACCCAAAAATAATTGGATTGGTAAAGTGGCGTCTTTCTACCGAGCAACAGAATATAGTCTATAAAAAAGCGCAAATACATTTTTACAATCGCACAGAAGAACAAAGCGGCCCTTGCTAGGAGAATTGCAAAGCAAATTTGTAGACGGAAAAAGCTTGAATGGTGGAAGGTTAAAGTCTATAGAGTACAAACCACTCAGCAATGAGTAAAGTTCACGTAACTTCTTTAAAGGAGCCTTCTTTAAAGGAGGAACCAGCGTTTCTCTGATTTACTCAATGTTCAACAAGGGTCAAGTTGTCAAATACAGACTGCGCAGTTATGAAGAGATGACCGATCCTACGAGGAATTTACACTTGCCATGCAGAGACTAAAACCAACCGTTCTCCTGGGAGTGATTGCATTAACTCCGAGCTCTTGATATTCGGAGGCGATACTGGGTGGAATTATCTTTTCAAACTTGTTCGAATAGTATGGCAAAGCGAAGTTATGCTTGATGAATGAAATTGGCCGCGTTGTGCCCTATCCTTAAAAAATGAAATCGCTCAAATTGCGAAAATTATCGCGGCATAGCTCTCCTTTGCACAGTATACAAACTATTATATCCTATCACGTCTTATAGGCTGTAGAAATTGTAGGTGACTACTTAGGAGGATTTCGTCCGAATTGGTCAGTTACTGATCAGGTTTTTGATGATTCTTTCTAAATATTGCGAGACATTTGGTGTCGTACATCAGGTGTTCTGAATGCAGTCACAACGTTGTGTCAAAGTTATGAGAACAGGCTATTAGAAACTTTTGCAATTAACTCTGGTGTACGGCAAGGAGATGCTCTGTCCCCTAAACTTTTTAATATAATGTTAGAAATTATCTTTCGTAAAAGTGAATCACATCAGGACACCATCTTGTACCGTCAGTCCAACAAGGTTTTGGCATATGCGGATGATATTTGTGTAATTGAACTACATGGCAGCGATTTCAAAGAACTACTGGATCCACTTGTACGATTCTCAACTTCGCTTGGTCTTAAAATCAATGAGTTCACAACCAAATATTGAACACTGGTTTTAAAGGCCAAGACGCCATGAAATTTAGTAGCGGTGACAACATATTTGAAGGAGTGACAAGTTTTCGATATCTCGGATCCCTTATCACTCATGATATCTGTGTGGGGGGCATTAACGTATGTCTTGCAAACAAGCTGAATTTGTACAAGGTGTTGATCAGACTCGTTGTCATGTATAGATGTAAGAGTTGGGCCTTGTTGACGGATGAGTATGAGAGATGGTTAATGACATTCGAAAGAAGAATCATGCGCTTGATTTATGACACCAAACGCGACGATGAGTTAAATGAGATCAGCAAAATCAAAAATTATGATATCGTTCATCGAATAAAAGGACGATGTTACTACTCGGTCACTTATAGATTCCAAAAGATTGATGCCTGTATTTTTCTCATAGAGTAAATAATTTCAACTAATCTTACATTATTGGATTATTTCCTTTAGGTCAGTAGATCGAGGGTGTGTGGCCCAACGCTACATTAAAGCATTTATGAAATATTGGCAACAAATATCGTAACATTTGAAAGTGGCGTCGGAATTTTTATATGTATTGAAAGAGATCATACAGATTTGGCAGTTATTTCAATAAGTAACAAGATGTTATTTTGCAATTAACATACATAAATGTTAACGGTTGTTCAAGGACTATTTATGCTTGCTTTTTACTAAATAAGAGCGAGTTTACAAGTTGCTATTAACCGCAAAAATTATAATTTAGAAAAGATTATAACGAGTAAACGAAAGATATAAAAATAAGTTGTCCGTGATCTGCGGCCTCTTGCTCCATGAGATCAAAAATTTGATCACAATTTGTAGGCGTAGTGGTAGCAGTTTGCTCTTCAGGGATAACTTGTCAATAAAACGGTTACCTTTATTTCCATTATGCAACATTTTCAGACGATATACGTTAATCCAATTCAACTTATTTCCAGAGTGATTGACTGGTGATAAAGTAATGGCCAGTATATAACTGCCTTATTGTTATCACAGATAATTCAAGCATTAATTATATTTTGTCAACTTTTTCAAACAAAATTTCCCCACTTATATATAGATAAAATGGTATACAAAAGTTTTTGAAAATAATTGTATTTTCCTAATTGATTCGAAACGAATTATAATTATGGTATACAGTAAAACCAAAAAATTTACAAAACTCACAAAAAAATGTTAGACAACATTTTTATCGAGCACTGTTCCCAATACATAATCAAAAATTGAAAAGAAAAACATTTCAATTTAATTGGTTTCATTTAGAATTTGCTTTCGCATTTTTTTTTTTTGCCTTCAAAATATCTTAAGAATATTTAAAAATATTTAGACTAATACATTAAACGATATTTTAATTATTTTAAAATATTTGAACTTTTTTATTTTATCTAAACTTTTATTTCATGATTTGTTGTTCTTCTGAATAAATCAATCACAAATTTAAAAAAAAAAAAGTTTTTCGGTTACGACTTTTTCTCTCGTACTCGGTCGGTTATCTCTGTTCCTCCAACTCCTGGTAGGTTGTTGATACTTTTATTAATTAAACTTTTAAAGAATTTAATTTTTAATTAAAATGTAAATTTTTTTTTTTGTAGCTATAACAAATTAAATATTTGGTTAGCAAGAATTTCTTGGTAAATAGAAAAAAAAATGTTTTTATGATAAATCGCAACATTACTATAATTAATAGAAATAATTTGTGGACATTTTATGACCATCTCTTTTTGTATAACCCATTTGTAAATAACCGAGATTTTTATATTTATTGTATAAACACCAACATTGAGATACAAACTTATCAAAAAAAAAAAAAAAAAAACATTTTAGATCCTTTTGCCATATGTAAATTTAAAATCCCTATTTTACGAAATTTTATATTTATTCAAAATAGCACAAAATTCGGTATGTAAGTTGTAAATTTATATAATCTTTATTCCTTATTACATAAATGGTATTTATACAGGGTTTTCTAGAAGGATTGTAAATCATTAACATTTTTATAAGAGGCATCAGTCATACACGTTGGGTGACTACTAAAGAATTAATATTATCAAAATATAGTTCAGGCAAATAAAACTCTGATAAGTTTAACCTAACAACAAAAAAACATTTTCCATAAGAACCAAACAAATAATAGACTTCAATGTTTTTTTAACCTGTCAAAAAGTATCGATCAAAACTC
Organism: Tipula confusa; assembly: GCA_963556175.1. NCBI lineage: Eukaryota > Metazoa > Arthropoda > Insecta > Diptera > Tipulidae > Tipula > Tipula confusa. The sequence continues at coordinate 68,168,819 of OY744476.1, forward strand.
GTTGATCTTCAAAAAACCACATTACCAAAAAACATAGACCTAAGGCTGAAGTAAAACAATTTTGCAGAAAAATTTAGTACTTTTTCTGCAGCAAAACATGACGGAATGAACTATTATTTATCTTTTTTAGTAATTTTTGGTTTATACCAACTTAAAATTAAATTATATTATTTATTACTGAAAAATTACCAAAAAAAGATAAACAAATGTTAATTTTGTCATATTTTACTGCAGAAATATTACCAACAGTTTCTGCAGAATTTTAACATGAAAGCGGTTTGAAGGTTAAATTTTGCCTGTCTAGGAACCAGGGTGAAAAAAATATTCTGTTTTCACTAATGTCGATTTCGTTTGAAGAATAAAAATGCAATTGAAGTGCAAAAAGCGTATTCTGTTTACTCTGATTATGTTCGTTTGATGAAACATAACTGCCCTGACAGTTTATTTGATAGTCCCAGTGCAATTTTTACTACTCCAGGTTTTTTTATCGCTAAAAAAAGAAAAATTTATTAGCAATCTGTGAACAAAACTAATTACTCTTGTAATATAGATTGATGATAGCTCGGAAAAATGAACGTTGACAGAAATACTTTTAGGCACATACATTAGTTTTTTGTAAATCAGGCCAGGATGAAAAGAAATTTACATTTTCTGCCAGTACAGGTTGGATGAAATGTTTTTTCAAAGATACGCGCTTCATAACTTTAAAATTAAAGGTGAAGTAGCATCTAATGGTTAGCCGCCAGCTAAAACATTTTTCGCAAAACTTTATAGCTATAAATAATTTGTGGCACTCCAGATAAGTATTTAGAATTCAGATGAAACATGCATTTTCTGGTAAAGGATATATAGCGAAATATTTGTACCCAATTCCTTGGATTTATTCTAATACTTTTATAAATCAGATGTTAAAACCCATACTTGAAATCGAACTCTAAAATTACGCTCGTTCACTGAAATTTGGCATTTTATAACCAATAAAGGCATTGGCTTTACATTTTACATTTTGTTGATTATAGACAAAGCAAAAGACATCCACATAAAGAGTACCCAGATTCTAATTTAGTTTTCTGCTTCTTACAAATACAACCTTGTTTATATATCCATCAAATCAAGGAAGCATTAAATGCAATAGATGCGTGGAAGAAATGTTCTACTTATGACTGTATCAATTATGCAGGATTAGAGCTGCCCGAGTTAAACGAATACACTTTAAATTCATATTGGATAACATTTAGAACAGCCAATGTGCATCTAGAAAATGGTTACCAATATTTGTTGGCACAAATGAACATCTTATATCGGAAATTTTATTCATTGTCAGGCAATCAGATATGAACTATTTCGAAAGGAAACATATTTTTATGGATTATCGTGAATTCATTGATGTCAGGTATCCTATTTATTTCCAGAGAGCTCAATAAGTCTCACCCAATATTTTTTATAAGCAATTCTATGGAAACCCAAACTATTTTGTTAAAATGCCACATAATCCAAAATGGCTCAAAATATCAATTAATAACTTGCAACTGTGTCAATCTGCAAAATTATGCCAAGATTTAGTTTCACAAGTATTTAAATTAAAACATGATGACGTTTTGGCTGATACATCTAAAAAACATGTACTTAAAACAACAACTGCAATGAGTCACGTCTAATTGAATTTTAAAAACTGTTGGTCCATATTTTGTTAACTGTAAAATCGGAATAATAACCAATATAGTTATGATTAATAAAGTAACGTTGGCAAAAATTACATATTTCCTTCTAACGGACGAAATACTTTTATTTTTTGTGCTCAACGCACATCACACAATCTGGGCAAACAACAACATTAATGAAAGGGGTGAGTTACTGTTTCAGTACTTGCTAAAAACGAACTTTTATATTTCAAATATTGGGGAAGAACCCCTCATTTATCAAAAGACACCGGAAGAAAGTTCTAGATTTGACCTTCACTGGAAATATTCTTAAAAATATAGGGAAGTGGAGAGTGTGAAATAGCATTCCTTTTTCAACCACCGTTATAAAACCTACAAACTCAACATTTGTCCTGCTACCCGACAGGAACCCTAGAAAAACTGATTTAAACTTAGGGAAGTATTAAGGGGAAATATAAAGGGGACAGCACTCCAGGTGCAGTTAAGGATGTGGATTATAAGGTGGATCATATTATAAATTCTTGCAATCGCTCTTTTAATTCTGACTCTCCTACCACACAGCCTACAGATAAAGTTCTAATTAGAAACTAGTATGAAGGCATGTGGGACAGTCTTGAATAAGTCTCAAAAGCTAAAGAGTCGTAGAACTAAAATTCGTGTAAGGAGGATCTGAATCTTAAATAAAAAAATTAATTTTGTGGGCGATAAAAGGATTCAAGCTGTTTAAATGGGGCTGGCCTGATCTAGATTTTACTAGCAGAAATCAGGAAAAACGATAAAATTAGCATTTCATAGAAAATGGAGGGGAAAAGATTTGAACCTAAGACTCATAATATTATCATTAATTCTATTAAATAACTTGGAAAGGCTGGTAGATGTATATATTCGAATGAATGTTAAATCTAGTAGTTGGTCAGTGTCTTAACATGTGTACTATAAAGGAAAATCTGTTAACTCGTTCTTACATGCCTCGGTACGTGCGAGGGAGAGATCAATTCACTAGTAAGAGTATTTAATGGTAACATTCCTTGATATCGAGAGCACCTTTAATAATGTTAAAAACGATAAACCATCATGATTAGTCTTATACTTGTAAGCAGGACTATAAATTTTGAACTGGGAGAATTCACTATAAGAATGTAGGTGGTTAGAGGAACTTTGCATGCAAGGAGGCGTCCTATCTTTTCTTCTATGTAGAATATGATTTTCTGTAGAACGTGCGATCAACGTATTCGTTTTGGATCTGGACAAAGAAGGTATTTGAGTGATCGCGTACCTTGATCATGTCCCGACCTGGTGATCAATATCATGTTCTCTGGTAAACTTATACGCACAACTATAAGGATCTCATGCAGAATTAGCTTTTAATTATTACAAAGTAGGTAAATATGACTGGCCTTCACTAAATTTAGCTGGAAGCCTAAAATCATAGAAAGAGTATAAACAGAGCTACTATAGCGATTTACTCACAAAATAATGCCATTGGTAACTATAACACTGGATCTTTACCACAGTAGTGTGAGTATAAAACCTGTTTTTTTGTATGAATTGAGTTGTAGGTGCCCAGAACTTGGCAAATATAACTCACAAAAATAGGATTGAAGTGCTTCAAACAATAGACTGTATGCTCATAAGCAGGCACTGAAAAGAATAGCTACGCATGTCTTAGAGGCTAAGTTCTATCTTCTTTCGATTAATGTCTTTGGTAAGCAGATAAAAGATTTTTAACTCTTATTGCTTAAAGAGTTTTAGGAGAATGGGTAAGTATTGAAGCTTTGCTTTTCTACACGGACGAAAAAATCTTTACTTAGTTGAGGCATAATTTTATATTCGGATTATGCATCAGGTCGTTGCGATCAGTTTCCTTAGCATCAAAAATTGCGTTACTGTTCATCTTTTAAGCAGAAGAGTGGGCATTTCAACATTTAGTTCATCTGGCTTTCTGGTCACTCTAGGAGAACTGCACGGCAGTGACGAATTTAGATATGACAGTTATGAGAAATCCTCTGAATGTGCTAAAACTGAAAATTGAAAAAAGGGCAAAAGCCCTGACATTGTAGAGGTAGATCAACCCCTCACATGTGAAGAAGGTCATTTAATTACGATTGTGGTCATGGATATTCAATTCTGGGTAGGAGTATATTCAGAAAGTTCTGAAAGCCCGTATCTGCAAACATATACCAGATCACCCTGATCATATGCATACATGTGTCTTGGACTTTCAAGTCACCCGCTCTTACATTCTCTAATACAGATTTAAAATTTCGAAATAAACAGTTGTTTTGAGAAATAATGTTCGTAATTCGGCAATAACTTTCCAATTTGTTGCTACACTAACTTCAAATCGTCTATCAATCTCTTCTTTAACATTGTCCATGAAATATATTTGCAAAAACTATGGATGTTTTCGGGTACTGGAAGAAGTCTGTTCCTACAGCTCTCTTAGCTAACAGTTGCACGCATATTTGGTTGATCTTTCAATTTTTAACGTTTTTGCAAAGGTGACATTTTTAATAATTTCCAGAACTTAAAAATTAATGTACACTAAACACAAAATACCTATACAAAATATGAAATGTTGACAAGCACAATATACAATTTTCACTAAATAATGAAAAATAAAAACAAAACTAATGCTATAAACAGAACAAGAGCGACAACGACGAGCGTCGACACCTGTCAAATTAAAATACACTAAAGGTATGAACAGAACCAGAGCGTCAACGACGAGCGTCAACGAATAAATATATATTTCGCCAGCGATATCGCTGTAGTAAACATAACTAACAAAAGCGTCAGAAACATCGACGATGGCGACGACGATTTTTTCGTTGAAATAAATTTAGAGTCTATTTCTAATTTTATCGCCGGCGAAACAATGTTGCCAACTGCTTTTTATTTTTTTAAGGTGCTTTTTTAATAAAGAAGCATAATACAGCAGCCATGTTTTAAAATTTTTCTTGTTATTTTTATATCGCGATACGCTGACGCTTTTGTTAGTTATGTTTACTACAGTGATATCGCTGGTGAAATATATATTTATTCGTTGACGCTCGTCGTTGACGCTCTGGTTCTGTTTATACCTATACGAAACGTAAATTTTGAAAATGTTACTTTGATTTTTAATTTTTAATGCACTGCACTGAAACTTAACTGTTGAACATTTGGCTGACATCAGCAATTTTTGAAGTATTCTGATAGCTAGAAATGGTGCACATGACATTCCATATGTAACTGTGTTGCGGCGGTATGTTTTATTTTTTTCAATTGGATTGTTTCTTCGGACTATTTCCTGAAAGTTATCATCAGGCGATGACATTACCTTTCTTCCACATCTGCGGAACGAAATGTGAAAGGACGACGTGCTGCCGAAACCGAGTGATGATAATGATTAGATCATCTCTTAGAGTTGGTCCTGTGAGTAAAACGTCATTAATTGATAAGCCGGAAGAAAAATTACAAGACCCATCGATACCTTTTGAAAAGCATGGTGTGGAAGATAAAAAACGTCTTCTTCATTTCTGGTGATTTATTTTTGCGGAACTTGCCTCATATGCCCCAAATTAAAATATTCGTTTATAAAATTTTTATATTCAATTGCAAGTTGCGGGTTTCGACGTTCCATTGTTAGAAGTCGACGTACGCAGCCGCAGACTTTGTATGTCCCAATTTGTCGTGCGGTGTGGTAAATGGTAGTCGTACAATGTATCTTCCAGTCTTGTTGCGTTGGACTGATTGGGTGAAATATGATTCACTGGCTTTTGGTTCGATGCGGTTGGAGGTTCCTCAAGCTCGCAAAATCATTGAAGGGTTTTGTTCACAACATCAACAGTGATAGTTGCTGGAACCGACGTGGTTGGATGGGCATCATATTATAATTGAGGTACTAGAAGAAACCATCTAAAAATGGTTGACTGTGCATATGTATGTCCTGAGAAGGCAATTTTTTACAGCTGCATTAAATCAAAGAAAAGGTCAGCGCTAAATAATATATAAATTCCTCTTATAGTGCTGAGATTTGGATCAGCCAGTTCCAGTGAGGGAAATTGTTCCCCAACTAAGTTATTGTGATCGACTGGGTGGAGGATAAGTAGCTTTGATAATATGTAGGCGCTAAAGTTCGGGGTATTTGACGATGGAATTCTTGACAAAGCATTGTTGTTAAGTATACCCGAGTCTTAGCAGCTTGTTTATCAGTAAGGTCATTTACAGCGATCGAAGATAAGTATGAGTCGCAGACGCTGAACTATTTTTTCCGATACGAATGTGCATTTTGAACCTGAGTCGAGGAATGCATTGGCAAAATGTCGGTAATGAAACAAGCCGCGGATTTGAACCGGTACCTGATTTATTTGTGGAAAATGATTTCGTTGTTAAAGTGGCCATGTTGTGAACGTACGGTTATTCCATTTCGCGCAATGGTTTCAATTCATGCGATAACGTTACTTCTTGATAATTTGGATCACCAATAATAATTGAATTCATAACTGAAAAGATGATGATTCGCGTTACAGTGCAGGGCACAAGGATAAATTCGAAGTTAACGCCATTGTTTTGAAGAACCGTTTTCCCCTTGAATGTTGGTTTGTATGTGAAAATGGATGGGTTTGTTACCCCTGATTGTCAATATCTCCTTGATGATGGACGTTTGTACGTCACATCTGATACTTAAAAATTTGAAAGTGTTGGAAAATCTTTGTATGTCGTTTCCTTTGATCATAACTGTTTTGTCTCACTATCCAGTTTGCGTAACATAACTTGTATGAACCATGCATGTCGATACTGTACTTCATTACTCATTGTTCGAATTCCGATTACAATTTCGTCACATTTATCATATAGTGGACGAATATCGGATGCCTTCCCATTCACTGCTGATGACAAATCGAGGAACATGGTGATGTATATGATAACAAGATTTTTCTTTTCTTGTCGTAGCGTGATTTCAATTTTGTCCAGGCTTCTGTATAATTTGCATCTGTTTTGGTCAGATTTTTAATCAATGAAGCAGGAACTTCAGTTAGAAGACTCTTAAGTATCTTTAATTTGTTGACGTTATGCAAATCTTCAAAGGCAGGCCAATTCTTGTAGGCATCATCAAATTTTGAGATTTCTACCTTACGTAACTTGTTGTATTAAATTTTCAAAATATTACTTTTGTTGGACGAACCTTTCTGAGAGTGCTGGATGGATAACGGATCCAGAAGAAGCTGTATTTGCATCAACCTGTTTTATACGTAATTATCGCAATAATTGTTCTCAAAGAGAAAAATATTTATGTTCAAATTCGTCATACTTTTATGTTTGACCGGTAAACGGAAATACGAGCTTTTATGGCTTCAACTGTTATTTCATTACTAATTTTATTAGGAACACGAATCGTTGATCAAACTCCTATGTCTAATCACCGTTGATCTCGAACTCACCGACTATCTTGTTGCCCTGAGATACGATTTTGTTTTAGTTTTTGTTACGGTATTACACTACACTTATGATTATCAGTTATCACGGCATTAATTATGGACTGTATAAAAATGTACTTGAATCACTGTAATAATCTAGCTCGAAGGACCATGAAAAACCTCTGAAGGTTTGTATAAATAAAACGAACTAAAAAATTAAGTTTTACCAATTTTAATCAATGAATTATTTTATGAGAACCTACCACTGAATGCATACAACCTACCACCGTCAATTTCATACAGTATCGTACTGCAATATTACAGTCAAAAGCCAAAATCAATTTAATTAAAGATGAACCACTCCTTGTGACACACTCTTTACACCATTTTAAAGTATTTTTTCTAGTTTTTTTTTGTGTATGTGTCGGGTTGTTGTTTGTTTAATCCAGAATTCTACACAACACAAAATTAAAATAAAAAATATTAAATCGTGCTGGGAAAATTGTTTGATAATTTTTCCGCACGAAATTTTCGATCAATTTAAATAAAACGTGCCAATTTTACATACACATGTTGACTACAGTGTTTTTCTGTTGTTTTTGTTTTCTTATATTGAATTTATTGTAATTAATCCTTTCATGACATGTCTTATGTATATGGAAATTATTTTATTACATTATAACCTAAACGTGTCCTTATATATTACATCGACTCTATGAAATATTGTAACACTGCGAAATTTGTCATACTGTTAAAATCACACTCATTCAACACGACTGCATTTTTCGTGTTATCAAATTTAAAAAAATAAAAAATTACATAATATAAATTTATTTTTAGATCCTAGATAAGGTGTATACAGGTAATACATTATACCTTATGTATATAGTAAACGAGTATCATCTACCTAAAAGAATTGTGATTTAGTTGTAAAATTGGAGAACGCCTTTCGTTTCAACAAATTGTTGAAAAATAAAAATGTATGTTTTTTTTCAAATCGAGAGAAGGTTATTGTGTTAGCAGGATCACCCATTTTTCGAAATCAATTTAGTGGAAAATTAGATATTTGTGATATTTGCTCAAAATGTCAAGATTGTGGATATAGTATTTTGTATTTTTGGGTTTCAACATATTGGCTTTAATAACATTTTTATAAATTTTTGTGTGGTTTTAGACGGTATGGGTCATTACACCAAGTAATTCGAATTAGTTTATATTGTTTCGAATATCTAAAATAAAGGACATATGGTTAACTGTTTAAAGATTTACTAGAAACTATGACAACAAGCCTCTATAGTTAAATTACAAGGACATGTCCCGAGAAATATTAACAAAGACAAAAAATGATACCGCTAAAACAGAACCGGAATGGATAAAGTTACGAAATTTCGTATTAACTCATAAAACGCACTTAGAAACAGGGACACTTCCTAATTACTATACATGTTACTCGCATATGTTAATATATAAGGTATGGTTTTTGGATCAGTCAAATTCGTAGGCAATTATCATCAATTAGTAACAATAAAACTACGATAGTAGTTTTCGTATAAGCCAAAATCACAAGTGATCAAAGTTAGGAAAGTTCATAAATACTTGAGAGTAACATTTTTATTTTATCCCTTCATGCTGATAAGTTCTATCCAATGAAGTTTTGTTCCGTTTTAAAAATTTTTGAGAAATCAAAGTGCGAAGTAGAATTTATATATATATATATATATATATATATATATATATATATATATATATATATATATATATATATATTATATATATATATATATATATATATATATATATATATATATATATATATATATATATATATATATATTTAATATAAAGGTAATAAAGATAATATAAAGGTAATACAGGTTGATTTCGTAATTTAATTTTCTCCTGTTATTTGGTTTGAAATGTTATTTAAAGAATACAAATTTTTGTGATTGAACGTTTCAGCGTGTTACCATTTGCAAGTTTGAAGGTAACAACTCTCACTAAATCTGCCGTCTGCTCAAACGATTAAATTTTATATGGTTGTAATTGGGTTCTGGTAGATTAGTAAATGATTGTCCAATCAACAAATTACCAGGTGTAAGAGGGTTATTATCATCATCAAGAAGATCTTTAAGAAGCTGGGAATTAAGTAGCGCCTCGATTTCTTTAATCACGTTAAGAGATTCTTGGAAGGTAAGAATATATTCTCCAACTACGCGACGAAGGTGATATTTCGTAGACTTGACGGTTGCTCCCATAAGCCACCGAAGGTAGGTGCCGCAGCAGGAATAAAGTGCCAATGGGTTGCGTTATCGTGCACCAATTCAATATGTTAGCAAGAGTTACTGGGTAACTGGGTTCAAATATTGAGAGTAGAATTCTCGAAGCTCATTCTTTGGTCCAACTATATTGGTACCATTATATCGCAGAATATATCCAAGGATACTTTGCGAACTGAGCAGTATCTCCTGAGTGCGGCTAATAAGGTATCAATGCTCTTATCGATTAGTACATCTAAAGTTGCCGCCTGTATCTCCATGCAAACGAATATTGCCAAATAAGCCTTGTGAACATTAGCTCCATGTTGACGATGAGATTTCAAATTGTATGGAGCAGCCAAATCAATGCCGGTCTGTAGAAATGCTCGTGCTGGAGTAATTATGGTAACTGGCCTACAACAAACTATACATCGATGAGTAATATATAAGGACTTTAGCTCGCGGAATCAAGAATCTTTGCTTGACGATGGTCAGTAGTAATTTTGGTCCAACATGTAAATGTTTAAATTGCAACTCGCTCACTAGTTTCTCAATAATAACATGATTAATGGGCAGAATTATCGGATGTTTCATATCATATGGTATTTCTGCGATTTCCATCCTTACTCCAACTCATAACAATGTATGGCCGTCCAAAAATGGAATGTAAATTAAAACAAATATAAATTAGTTTTGGTCGATAACGGCAATGACTTAGTTAATGATTGAATTTCACTAGCGTAAATAATTTTTTGTATTTCCCGGAAAATAAACATCTCAGCTTGACGCATTTCGTTAGCTTGTAGCGAATTTAATGTCCGTTGATGAGGCTCTAGTCTTAAGTTTCTGATAAATCTAAACAATAATGCTATTATATGGGTCAGTTTTTGAAAGGTTTTGGGAAGAATTTTGGAATTATGATTAGCTATATAAGTTTTCCAAACTTTGGGTGATTTGGATATCCAACGTTATGGTCGAATCCGTATATAAATAAATCTTTGAAGGTTGTGCTAAACACAATGATCTTTGGACTAATTCTAGTAATTGTACCAGTAGAGTACCCACATTTAGTCCTAATCATGGAATTGATATGGTTTTCACGGGGGTTACTTTGTTTTTTGCTGCAATTAGGATGGTTTTGACGGTCTTGGACAGGATCGTACTTTATACCGAGCACAGATATATAATTGGGTTCGTCACTTATTTCCCAGGATGCAAGTTCTCTATTTTCTGATTGAATGGTTGCTAATAATACGGGATGGTTCGACGACCACTTTCTTAGGTTCATCCCACCTAATTTAAATAAGGAGATAATTTCATGCTGTAGCTTTAGGGTCGCTTCTATAGCGTATCTTCACCAGACATTATAGATTGTCTATTTAAAAATTACGTTTTAAAATACAGGCTTTTGTATAGTAGAGCCTACTAGAAGATTGGAATTTAGGAATTCCCCTGATGCAGTTTTCGAAGAGGCACCGAAAACTTTCCGGACCTTTCTCGTAGTACTAATTTTAAACACAGGATGGTGAGGCATGTAATTAATTTAGGTTGTTGGTTTACTAATTTCTTGTTCGGGGACAAGTTCTATATGTCCTAGCATTAAATACTTCTGAAGGAAATTTAAATATGCATCTTTAAGTAAACTGTCAGAGCTTAATCTTTTCTTGAGTGAAAGTAGTCTACGTAATGCTTGTGAGAAACTTTCGCTATCATAAAAACTATCATCATAAAAATTTATGATGATAGTTTTATTAACTTTGAACACTATCTCATAAAAGAAAAACACAAATCACGAAGTTCTTGTGATTAACCAAATTAAATATTTTATTAAATATTTTTTATTAACGAATTTATAATTTATAATTTTTATTTACTTTTATGGTATACAAGTATACTAATTGACGATCCAAATTGAAGTGAACGAACAACTCATTTTTATTATATACACCAATTTCAATTTAGGATTTACATAACATAATACATTTCACTTATTTACTAAAAACAAAGTATATAACATAAACTATATACATACAAACGAGAGCTACGCACCATGGTTAATTACAAATTCATATGAAATGCGTTAACATACCCGCGCCCTTGAAGTTATTAATTCAACATTATTTATAATAATAATAAGGTGTACAATCTTATATTATTTATAATACTATAAAGAAATATCAATTTATCATTTGTGCAACTTTCTTAATAATAATTTTAGAATATTTATTAGTATAAATTGTGGATTAGTTAACAAAACAAATTAATTTATATTTGGTGATTCAATTGGTAGAACACTAATCCTTGCGATTGATCGTTTAAGAGTAGATTTTGCAGTTTTAATCGTAACGACACGAATTCGATTATCAGGACCTGGATGTGTGTCAATTATTCTTCCCAAGATCCAAATTTATGATGATAGTTTTATTAACTTTTAACACTATCTCATAAAAGAAAAACACAAATCACGAAGTTCTTGTGATTAACCAAATTAAATATTTTATTAAATATTTTTTATTAACGAATTTATAATTTATAATTTTTATTACTTTTATGGTATACAATATATTGTATGAATGATCCCGTTTCAAAATGTAACACGATGCACGATTGTAATATTTAACATTACTTGATGATTGATTACGATGATTGATTTGCCGGTGAGAAATAACGTGGTTGATTTCTATTACCGCTGGAGTTTCCGCTTCGTCAGTTTATAGTTATGACCTTGAATACCGAAACTCATGTGCGAACTTCTTTTATATTAAATGATAGAGGTTCGTCTTATTATTGATGTGAATTTTATAATTAAAACATGTGCTTGATAGTTGGCACTATATAAATTCACTTTAACGTATTGGTGTGCAATTTATTATTTCACATGTACTTAATATTTAGCACAATATAAATTCACTTTAACGGATGCGTTTATTTAATTGTTCGAAGTACGATCCGGCTCGAAGGACCAAATTTATGATGATAGTTTTATTAACTTTTAACACTATCTCATAAAAGAAAAACACAAATCACGAAGTTCTTGTGATTAACCAAATTAAATATTTTATTAAATATTTTTTATTAACGACTTTATAATTTATAATTTTTATTTACTTTTATGGTATACAAGTATACTAATTGACGATCCAAATTGAAGTGAACGAACAACTCATTTTTATTATATACACCCATTTCAATTTAGGATTTACATAACATAATACATTTTACTTATTTACTAAAAACAAAGTATATAACATAAACTATATACATACAAACGAGAGCTACGCACCATGGTTAATTACAAATTCATATGAAATGCGTTAACATACCCGCGCCCTTGAAGTTATTAATTCAACATTATTTATAATAATAATAAGGTGTACAATCTTATATTATTTATAATACTATAAAGAAATATCAATTTATCATTTGTGCAACTTTCTTAATAATAATTTTAGAATATTTATTAGTATAAATTGTGGATTAGTTAACAAAACAAATTAATTTATATTTGGTGATTCAATTGGTAGAACACTAATCCTTGCGATTGATCGTTTAAGAGTAGATTTTGCAGTTTTACTCGTAACGACACGAATTCGATTATCAGGACCTGGATGTGTGTCAATTATTCTTCCCAAGATCCAATTTATTGGTGGAATGTTATCTTCGTGTAAGAGCACTAAAGAACCTATGTTATAATTATTATTGGAAGGCTTTTGCCATTTATACCTTTTTTGTAATTCGTTTAAATACTCAACATGCCAACGCTTCCAAAAGTCTTGTAGCATTACTTGAATTAATTGGTATCGAGATAGTCTATTCATATTTAAATCAAGCAAACATGGTTCAGGTAGAGCTAACATAGGACCACCAATCAAAAAATGACCTGGAGAAAGTGCAGTAAAATCTGTGGGATCATTGGAAATTGCAGTCAGTGGCCTGGAATTTAGTATGCCTTCAACTTGACAAATTAACGTGTGGTACTCTTCCAAAGTTAACAAGCGCGTACCGATCACTCGCTTCATATGCCACTTGGCATTCTTTATTGCTGACTCCCACAATCCACCGAAGTGTGGTGAGCGTGGAGGAATCGTGAGCCATTCAATCCTATTGCTTGAACAAAATATTTTTGCATTATTTTGAAAATTGTCGGATAAAAATGAACTTCGTAGTTCCTTTAATTCAGACCGACATCCGATAAAATTCGTCGCATTGTCTGAATATATTTTAGTACAATACCCACGTCTGGCAATAAATCGACGAAGACATGCCAGAAATGATTCTGAAGTCAAATGAGGTGGATATTGCTTGAATGGTAATGGTATGCAGACACGGTTATTGTCATATATGATGTTTTTTGGAAGAAATCAAAATATTTAGCTTCGTCATCGGTTGTGATTTGTTCATTGATTATCTCCTCAGTTTCCCAAAATCGTTGTAAGGAATTTTCGATACTTGACCACTCTCATAATTTTTGGCTTACTTGAGCAAGCATTGACGTCGATTAACTAACAGTCGTTGTTGTCGGATCGTCCAATTTAAAGGTTCCTCCAATCCAAATTTGGTGTTGTGATCTCGAGTAAGAGATCCATATAGCATGGTTTATTGAAGTTGGAGTCAGTTGATGAATTAAGGGATTTGAAAGACGCTAATAATATATTCATGATCAACGCAGGATCTGACCCTTCAGTTAGGAAGTCCTTTGGACAATCCAGCTTGAGAGTCATTTAATGTATCTACTGATAAGGATGCCCTTGTTCTAGCAATTCCTAGGTAATTAATACAGGATCCTGTTACAAATAAATGAGTTGAACCAGAGTTCAGGAGCACTCGGAATTTTGTCCAATTTCCAAAATTATCGTCAATTTCTTTTACGGTGATTGGAAGAAGGTATATAGTATGTCGGGTTTTTTCAATGTTGACCGTCATAGGTTGGGAAATGATTGGCTCATTGGTGTGATCAGATATTAAATAAGTATTTGATTATTAGATCGGTAATGAGGAAAGTGCAGGTGTTATGGCTTGGTTTAAGGCTTTAGCTGGAATGTAAGACTGTGTGAAAGTAGTAACAATGTATTATGCCTTTTTTTACAGTTGTAACAACGATGTAAATTTTTTATTAAATCTCGTGGAGATTCAACATCCATTGTTCGGAATTTGTTACAGCTAAATAACCTGTGATTTTAATTTGAGCATAACGATAATTTCGGCTTTGGTAAAATATGAAATCATTTGCTCGAGGTAGACACATGAGACGTATTATGACTATGCCTAGAACCAGAATCTCCTAATGCATCCATTCGCTTAGTTAAAAATGCCAAAAAACCATATATGGAAGGATATTCGATTTCATATCTCCAAAGTTGATAAGATTCGTCGTCTAGTTTCTCCATTGATAAATAATTGAATAATCAATAATTTATCCAAAGGTCACGTTCGATAGCATTTGGACCAAGTGATTTGACCACAAGTAGTGTCATCTATATTATCATAGATTTCCATTATGTTGTATGCAGAAGGATGTTGTATTTGCACTTATTTTAGGGTGGGTTAAAAAATCTTTTATATAGGCTTCAACTATCACCTTCTTCTTAACGAGACCTTCTTCTTAAAGCTTCAACATAATTAGGGAAATCAACACGAAAGTGGCAGATAGAAGAGTATACCGGGCCTCACAGTTGCCCTAGGAGGTACTTAAATTTCTTAGCGGGTGATAATAAAGTGTCGTGAAAAGTTCGTAGAATGCCTGCCACTGCTTAAAGTTTCCGACGAAAGTAGGCAAGATTAACCTTGGTAATTTAAAATCAAATTTAAAATTATTTGTGGTCATGGATTGATATCAGCTCAATCAATCCATGACCACAAACCTTCAACTATCGTTAAAACCATGTTCCGGTTTTAACGATAGTTGAAGGTTAATTACTCTTTAGTGGAAAATACTGATCATCAACATCATTGAATTCTGACTCAGCTGTAGGGTCTAATTGAAAAATAATATCTTCAGTCGTCACAAATTGATTGTATAATTCATTTATCTTGGAGAATTTAACTCGTTAAAATTGCAACCTTTACCTTTTAACATTAATAAAGTTTGCAAATTGACCAGATTATTGGCCTTTGATTACGCTTTTGCGCTTAACCAGCTTATCAATACGATCTATTTCATCGGGGTTGCCCATGTTTAGCAAAAATAAGTTTGGTTTATAAGTTAGGTTTTTTGTTTAAACCACGCGGTAGCAAAACTGGTTAATAGATATAAAAAAAAAACAAAAAATTGAAAGGGATTACCTGGGTATGCTCGTTATATACCTCAGTTAATATCCTCCTACTGTTGGGAATCCACGTGGTGCTAAAACAGGCTGTGCCGGATGAAGTTGTGATTATTATCTTGGTAAATAATCGTTGATGATGTAAAGCTGGTTACAATACAGTATGATTGTACAGCTCTCGGATGATGTAAAGCTGACTTTAATACAGGATGATATACAGTGCGATGTACATCCGGCTCGAAGGACCAGATATTATAAACACATATATGCAGGTTACTGTTTTAATTTTAAATTTATATTTACTTTAATTTTTAATTGTTATAATACAAAATAATGCATGTACACAGTTAACCGGATGGCTTGCAAGTGCATAATATATATATATATATATATATATATATATATATATATATATATATATATATATATATATATATATATATATATATATATATTTCATATATAAAGGTAATAAAGGTTATATAATGGTAATACAGATAAAAAAGAGGTAATACAGGCTGATTACATAATTCAATTTCCTTCTGTCATTTGGTTGGAAATCGAATTCGAACACTATTAATGAACAGTAAACTATGAATCGCAAAATTAATTTAATTTTTATTACTTTCGAATACAATTAAAAACCCAATTTTGCTCCCGATGGAAACCGAGTTCTCAATTCCAGTTGTTAATCTTATGACTCATTGTGTTTGGTGTTGGTTTGACTTAAACACTTTTATTCCCTAACCATAATATTTTAAATTTTAATATTTTAAAAATATTTTAAATTTTAGGGTAACTCTATACATTCACCGCCTTTTTGTGTTTAAAAACTCTTGATTTGTAGCTTAAAGTTGTCTTATAAACAAGTTAGTTAACAGAAACTGACACATTTTCTTTTGAGACATTGAGGCAAAAGCCTGGTTACAACACAGTATAATCATAATATCGTTACTGAAATTAATTGATTGATAGTACTGTATAGGACCAAGCTCTAGTTTCATCTCTCGGATAATGCCAGACATTCAGTATCCCCTTCGAATACGTATAAATCAAAAGTCATGCTTGCTATGTAACGTATTTATAATGTGAACAGTCTGTTGATAAAAATGTTTCTTCATTCAAAATATTTATTAATGAATATTATAAATTTTAAGTACGTTAATTAAAAATATATCGAGACAATTACCGAAATGAAACAAGATTAAATCTATGGCAATGAATGATGATTATTTTGAAACGTTCAAATTATTAAAACAAAAAACACATTTGTCTAATCAAAAGAGAATTTTTGGTTCCTGGAATTGTATCTTATTTTTGGTAAAAAATGTTTCAATATTGTTAAAATATGAATTAACAAATTTTAATTTCTAGGAAGAAGTATAAGTCATTTCCCGAAATGTATATATGTTCTTTTGCTATAGCTGTCTTAGGGCCAAGCGCACGCAACGATTTTACATTTTCTATTTTAAAGGTTTCTTTTTAATGTTTTGCAAAACTTGCAGTTTAACCACCATTTGCTGTTGTAAACAATGGTTCCTAATTTATTACAACTTTACTAGTGCATCAATATGATGCTTGATAGTATCCGTTGTAGATTTATTATTCATGCAATACACTGAAAGAAGAAACCTACCTTGAAAGAATACATCTTTTTCTAAAAAAAATAATGAATGAATTATTCACTAGATAAAACTACTGGTAACTTCTGAAAGCTAATAATCAAACTACTGAACCTATATATCCGCTCCTATTTTTTATTCCATACTTTTAAGGGGATTATTCATAGTCTCCTACTTTTAAGGATATATTCTTTTACATCTTAACCGCACACAGCAAAGAGTCTCTTCTAACGTACAAACATTTCAACATTTATGAAAAGTTTTACAAGGAGAAGCATATTATCCCGTACTAAAGAAAACTTACACTTACACTTACTGCACAACATTGGATATAACTGTTTCTTTTATCCCTATCGGGTACCTTTAGGTTTATCAAGATTTGGATAATATTTTAGTATTGTACAATGCAGCCAATGTGGACGTATTTGGCATAAAACGGTTAATCCAAATGATTTGTAATTTTTAATCAATGTTTTTAAAATATAATTTATATTAATTTTAAAGTTTTATGTCTAATAAAGTGTATATAAATTAGATTTTATTCTTTTTCATATTTGCATATTTGTGCTTTTTGCATCTTATATTTATATTTATACATTTATATTTAACGATGGGATGAATTAATTAATTTGTCATTTCAGATTAGAATAATCGGAAATTGCCGGACCCACCGGATACCCATTTTTACGTATACTTGGAAAGATAAGGCAGGATAATAGTTAAATTATTATGATCGACCCGATTACAGACACTTGGCCGGCCAATATTTAGTAAATTTTTATGGGGTAGGAAAAAGAAAGGTATGTCAATAATGCCAAAATTGGTGAGACACCATTCATCTGCAATCTGTAAAGGTTCACTGAAAACCAAATCTATTAATTAACTAATTGCTCTTAGCCATAGGCTGTGATAAATTGGATTAATTTTCATCTGAAATTATAATTTAATTAATTCACAATATAATAATAATATAATAATATAATTTCTGTAAGCCGTAGGCTTTAATAAATTGGGTTTGTTTCTTCTTAAAATACAAACTAATATAAATTAGATTTTAAAAAAATTATTAAACATTACAAATCAATTGAATAACCGTTTTATGATAAATACCTTTCGACAATGCTACTTCTAACTAAAATTTGGTTTTGAGTTTTTTCAACTTCGTATATCATTGAAACACAAATTTTGTTCGCTGTTATGTCAGACTTCAAAACAACCATTGTATAGCTTAACAGAATACGGGCAAACGTTTTTTTTGTGTTAACACTTAATAATATTGTCTTTAAGACGTCTTACGCGAGTATGAACGCGAGTAGTTTTAGACTAGCGTTATTGGCGATATTGATCAAATTAGTATTCATGAAAATAAGCGTCTGATGGTCATGTTTTTAGTAGAACCCAATAACTTTATGTTTTGTTTGAATGGCAGGTGGACTATGTACCTGCCTTTTGGGCTAAGGTAATGGGTTTCAATATCGATAGCGATCAATATCGCGGAGACGTAGCTATATTTCCACAAACACTATGTTAATTTCTGTCAGCTTAAGTATTTAAGTCAATAGATCAAATTAGTTTTTTTGCATATAAACACAAATAATTAACAGGTTGACTGATCACCATATTTGCGTTTTGATGTTAGTTCTTAGATTTCAACTGTGAAGAGATATCTTATTTAACTTTTCTAGGTTGCTGTATTCTGTAAGAAGTACCGCATCACGGTATATATTGAATTCAATTCAATATAAGTATGACTCTTGCCTTTGCATAAATGATGTTGGTCTTCATGATGTAGTTGAGAAGAGTCAGAAAATCCATGAAATGGAAACATATCGGTTTTTGGAAATAAATTAGACCTTATCACTAAACAGCCATCGTGGAACCAAGATTTGATCTATGTTAAATAATTCTTTTTTCGGCTCATTCCCTATTTTTGACACATATCCATGGGTAATGGATCCCCCATCGTAAATGTTAATAATGTATATATGTATATTTATGTATGTTTTTCAAAAATAACTGTAGCAATTCCTTCGTAAAAAAATCGGTATGATTTAGTATGTTGTATTGTCCTTCCTATTCAGAAAAGTTAGTGGTATGCGTCACAATGACTTCATGGATAATTTAAATGGTAGGTGAACTATGTACCTGCCTTCTGTTTTACAACAGGAATCTTCCTCGGATAAATACATAGTTGACGGTATTTATTCGATTCCACAAAATGCTCTAAGTAACTGGTCGTCGATATCATCGCATCAACATATTTTTACGGAAAAGATTTCAACTCTAGCAACAACCCTTTCAAATGAAGTGTTTTGATATTGATTTGACTAGTCCAAGAACTGTTTTACCTTTTTTCTATATGTCAAGGACGTATTCGGTACCTAGTAAAATATTGATTGGCTCTGATTTGAGAAATCGAAGATCAGCTAGCTGTAATAGTTTAATGTTTTCAAAATATTATTGCACGCCTCGTGATGCTAGCTGTAGACGTGCCAAGCCAACTCCAGTTATAGTGATGTCCACCTTCTGTCAAGGTAAGGTGAAACGACCTGGTTGAAGGTAAGATTAAATGCAAAAATCCAATCACTGTAGGTTATAGTAATTGGAAGGTTAGGTAATTTAATAGTAACTCTTGTATTTGTTGTGTTACTGCTCTAACGAATGTGCTGATACTTGATTGAACCGCATCAGCTCTGCTTTTGTTGACTGTATGCAAATGAATGCTGTATATGTTGATTGAAGAGGTTGACGTATATATGAAATGAAGTGATTTTAGATATTTTCGTACGCTTGTTGGATAGTAACGTTGATAGCTGTCATGAAGATTATTGCTGTATTAGACTCGATATGTGTAGCAAGCTTTTGTATGCAAGCTTTTATTCAGTGGAGTTGCCTGAATTTCAGACGACTATCCCACTTACACGTGCAAAAGGTGGCAGTTTCTACTAATTTTTGAAAAACTATTGTCGTTCGTTTTTTCTTATCGTATCGTTTCATGAGAATTTTATATGCATCAATATACAATTTACATCAGTAATACTAAAATGATTGATAAACCTAATGATTCAATCCATTATATACCTTTTAAATATTGAAGCTTTTGAGCTCCATCTAAAGTTGCTTTGTTGAGCCTTGCACTATTGAACGAATCAAAAAAAAACTTTGCCATTTAGGAAGTTCTCCATCAAACATTGGTTTATGAGGACGCGTCAATTTAGCTTCGTTTAATAAATTGGCAGGTGGTGCTGTTCAGTAGTGTGGTGTTTACTGATGCTACTGATTAAACCGATACCACTGTTTAATTTAAATATTCGATCTTTCACTTGGGCAAATTTTTAAAGCCTATTAATACGATAAAGTTTTGTTGAAAAGTACATTATTGCCTAAATTTAGTAAACAATATACTCCATTCTTTCATTTAATGTTGTTACCAAACGGGGCCAAATTTGTACACTTCATTATCACTTTTATGAAATTGTTAAAATTAGCAACTCAAATTTGAATAAACCAAGTTCTTAATATATTGAAACTCACAACGGAATCTAAATTTTACATATTTAAATCTCACATCCCGTCAACGTTAAGGAAAGTCTAAAGAGGTAATATATTATACATATATTATATATATATATATATATATATATATATATATATATATATATATATATATATATATATATATATATATATATACCTTCAAATTTTTTTATTCAACAAAATAAAATTGGAATATCCCCATTGGTAATAACTAAACTCATAATAAAACCAACCATCAAAAAATGTAAACGAAAGCGTGGAATCATCACCATCTCACGCTAATATGTTTATGACAAGATTTATTTGACACGCGGGACATGATATCTATGCCAAAAAAGCAAGAAACTCATAAAATCAATAAAATTCAATTTCATACTTAAATTATTTCCTGTCAAAATAATCTTATCACTTCAAAATCATAAAAAGAGACATATGAATGAATATCGTAACATACATAAAAATGATGTTGATTTGGAATTTCCCGTCCTATCCTACCACCACCATTTCCATCTATATTTTATGCCAAATATTTCATTCTAGGATCAATTTTTTCTCAAAAAAAAAAAAAAAAAAAAAAAAAAAACTTTGTCGCAAATAGATTACACACGAACCATTCATTAAATATTTAAAGCTAATTGAATAATTTTTTGTTCTTGTCGTCTCGTCTTACCGCACGACGATGCCATTTGCACAAATTCCTAAAAATAGATTGTGATACTTTAATAATTTATGACACTTCATATTTGATTTATGGAAATTTAAACGAAAACCAACAAAAAAATGGAAAAACCGTTATTAAAATAACAGTCAAAGTGAAATTTTGTTTTTCACTCGATTATTTTTTTTTTTTTTGGTTTTCGTTTAGTTTTATATAAAGACGGAACAAAAGAAAACTGGGATACCATGACCTTCGACTACAGCGGAAAACGAAAAGAAAATAATCAATTTTTGGGGTATTGTGTAATGTGTACCTATATAAACTAAACATACACACACATACATACATACACATACAAATTGAAATAAGGATTTGGGATAGGTCTCAACAATCAAAACAAACCAAAAAACAAAATTGGCTAAACAAATCACGATTTTGGTGATGTCAAGGGTTGGCAGATGTGTGTTATCATCACATAAATACATAATCCTTTTATTATATTTTCCAAGGAAATTATTGCCGTTACACAGCGTCTTGGACACATTTGGATTATGGTTGTTGGATTGATTCGTGTAATTGGTTTAAAATAACGCCATAAATACATAAAAATTTACTTCTGAACCATATAAAATTTTCCCATTGCAGTTAATCTAAAATTAGTAATAGAAAATACGTGTCGTTCTTATATTTAGATAAGGATTTAAATTTCGAAAGGAGATAGGTGAAAAGTGTAAAAAAAATATTTAAATTTCTAATGTCAAGGACACTGATATGAACACATTTTCAAAAATTGTAGGTCAGTTATTTTACGTGTACGAAACAATTCTTGAAGTATCTTAAACAAAAACTCGATATTACAAACTGCTTCATAAAAGTCAAAGTTGCTGAGAAAAGTGGCGAATCGGGATGGATTCGCCAAAATTTTGGTTTTTGCCAACCAAAATTTTTGCATTTTTGCGACAAAGACTGTCGTTTTTAGTTTTTTGTTGAAACAAAAAAAAAAAAAAATTAACAAAAGCAACAAAAGCAACAAGTAGATCGACTCCTTAATTTACATACATTTTGGAGCTTTGTGTGTATTAGTATGTCATTTTACTGTTAGTTTTTTGTTTAACTTACCAATTGTATATCAATTCTAGCAACATAGACATATTTTGTCTGTGTAACGCTTATTTCGTTTGGTTTTCGTTGTAAATTATTATTTTTGTTTTGTTTTGAGTTTTGTCAGAGTTGAACGGTTATTTCATTTAATTTTAATATTATTTTTTCTTTCATAATTTAGTTGTGGGGTGACTTGGCAAAAACAAAATTCGAACGGAGAGTAAGAAAAAAGCTGTTATATAACTGGCTAGAACCACTAAAGAAGGTACGCATATATATATTGCAAATGGTAGAAACAATTTGGTAGAGCCATGATAATTGGAAAGAACTCTTGTGGAAACAACGCTTGCTTGAGGATTAAGAGAGTTTTATTTTGGATTTAAACAGGTAAAACGAGATGATCTTGCTCGGGTAATGAGGTAATATTGACTGTGACAATTTTGATTTTGGAGAAGATTTTACAACTATACAAGTCCATACATACATTTGAATAAAAGATTGCGGAAAACGCTTAGGTGTGGTGCCCGCTCACTTAGTCTTCAATATAGTATCCGTTTAGACCAACTCAACAGTATATTTAAACACGATTCAGTTTAACTATCAACTGAAATGTTTTTTTTATAATTAGCTTGGCTCCACCAGTGGTAACTAAGTTTTTTATAAATACCCAATTCCAATCACTGATTGAAATTGTTCAAGGTCCTTCAAGCCGGATTTACAACTAAATTGGCAAATAAGGCAGTGTTCCAAGGAATATTAAAACAAGAATTTCGAGACTAAAACAGCTTCTCAAAATGGAAAAATTGTTGCAGAGTCAAGAAGATACTAGCGAAAAAATTACAACACTAGCCAGAAACAACAGCAAAGACGGAGATAGCCGAAAACAAAATCCTATGTAGAAAGGAAACTAGAAGATTTGAAAAACCTGTACACCGAATTTCTTGCCACAGACGACCAAATAAGAGCGATGAATCCTCCATTCAAAGGGATAATCACTACAAATCAAAAAGGAATACAAAGCAGATATAAATAACAACCTACTTGGAGAGATGCTCCACATCTTGAACAATGGGCCACCACTAGAACCAACTGTATTATCAGCACCATTGTCTAGTCTGGACCGACCGCATCACTTCGACGTTTCCAGTAAAGAATTGTCAACCAATGAGCGAGCAACAATACAGTTACAATCATCAAGTATGAATATACGGCAACAGCTTAAAGATCTGAAGTTAAGAACAATTAAAGGGGTCATAGACCAACCAAAACTGCTCAAGTGGCAAAATGTTCTGAAGAGGAATTTGTATCGGCAAATGGACTCCATCGAGCAAGCATTGGATAATGCTAACAGTCCGATAGAATACATTAAATCAAAAATAGAGCAATGATCCAAAGAGATCGAGCAAGTTGATAAATTACATTTAGAGATACTAATTGAAATGGAAGAAGACTTGTGCAAACAAGCAAATACTTCCAAGAGAACTACTACGAAACTCTTAGAGATAGAGAAGACATACTAATAATGCAATCACAGTGAAACCAGCAGAAAGAGTCAACGAATCCTTCTGAAGAATCCAGGAGAAGAGCATCAGCCAGACTGTTAAATTTCGAGAAAATACTTTTTAAAGATCCAGACTACAAACAATTATATCAACAATTCATGCAGGAATATATCGATCTAAAGCACATGGAGTTAACACTCCAGAACCAGAAGATGAACTCATCGAAAATATCTATTACATACCTCATCATGGTATTATCAATCCAGGCAGCACAACGCATCCTTAATGTTGTCACTGGCGGGGATCCATTAAGGATGCAGTACTAGTATTACAAGAGCTCAAGCACAGGGTGGATTTCATTTAAGAAATTTAGAAGCCCAATTTCTTACCCAAAATATTACAAAACCTTTCTGGCGAGTAACAAGCTAACGGACTCTTCCGAATTCATGTAATGCATTTAAATGCATTATAACCCGGGAATGCTCTACAACCCGGCAGAAGATGTATTTAAATTCGATATAACTGGACTGTAACTAACTAACAAGTAGCCTACCAAACGCTCATTCCTATCTGACTTATCAAAACTTTTTGGCCCCATAGGATGGCTATCGGCAATAACCATCATGGCCAAGATTATGAAGCAGGATATTTGGAAAACAGGAATAAACTGTGATGAACAAAAAAAATAAGCACCAAATGACAGAATTACAGAGATGACGTGAATGAAATATCAACATTAAAAATTCCGAGATGGGTTAAAATATCGTCGAGATGCAAAATGAAACTGCATGGTTTTGCTGATGCTTCAGAATACGCGTATGTGACGGTGGTTTATTGTATAATGGAACAAGACAGTGAAAGATAGCAGTGAAACAACACCGTAGCTATTAATGCCCAAAACACGAGTTTCACCAGTCAAAACGAGGAAAACAATTTCTCGCCTCGAGTTAAATGCAGCCTTATTATTGACAAAATTATTGAAACTCAAACAAAACATCATGAAACTTGGAGACGTTAATACACACGCTTGGTCAGACTCAACTATAACACTGTGTTGGACTAAAGGGCATATTTGTGGCAAATAGGATTTCGATCATTAAGAAAATATTTCCAACAACCATAAGATGGCATCATGTGAAACAACAAGACAATTCAGTGGACCCAGCTTCACGTGGCATAACTTTAGCTTATAGTGGCATGGACTTACTTTCCTGTAAACAATTCTGCCACAATGGAATACTAAACATCATTTTCCTGACCTATCATTAAATTTACAGGTAGCTGACCGGTAATGAACTTAAGGTTGCAGAAACCACAAATATAAAAATCACCTAAGAGCAGGATTTTGGAAGAGAAATCGCACGCCTTAATAAGCAAGGATTGAATGCTAGATAAAAACAGAAAGCTAGACTAAACTCATTCCAGGATAACCATGGCCCGCTACGTGTGATGGGTCGTCTTCAAAACTCTTATCTGGCGACCACCAGTAAACAATCTGTAATTCTAAGCAAAAACAACATAACGAAGTGGATAATCGAGGATACCCTCGATTATTGGTGGCCGGAAAGACCGTTCTCCCAAACTAGACTCTACTATGCAGGGCCCCCAACTAAGAACGACTATGGGTCGAGGCAACAAATCATACCAGACGAGGTATTCCAGACGAGGACTTTGCACGGTTGTATTCTCTTGCAACGAAACCTATTTTATTGGAGCAAATTCAGTAATGATAATGATGTACCGTGCAGCTATGACCACACTACCTAAGAACATAGCAGCCATGTTGGCCAGTGATGAAACAACGTGGCACTCCATACCGCCTCACACTCTGCACTTTGGCGGAATATGGGAAGCATGAGTAAAATCCGTGAAGTTTCAACACCAGTGCACTTTCTAGTTGGTGATTTACTCAAGGCAATGCCAGAGGCGATTACCAGCCACAATAAATTAAGAACAAGAGGGGTCATGATCAAAAAAATGGCACAAGAATTTTATAAACGCTGGTCTTCTGAATATCTTCACCAACTTTAACAACGGAGTACATGGAAAACCGCACAACCAAATCTAGCCATAAATGATCTGTCATTAGTAAAGGGCGATCAACTACCAGTGACTTGATGGAAATTGGGATGGGTTCTTAACACACATGCCAGAAAAGACATCTTGGTGCGAGTCGTAACAATTAAATGTAAAGTCGTAACGTAAAAACGGCCAATACCTTAATTGTGCAAACTACCTATGATTCATCATTTTGTGTGTCATTGTTTAATTTTAAGTAGCGGAACTAATCAACGATTAACGCTTGAGGTCGACAAAGAGTGCACAATTTTGTAGGAAGTCCGTGCTAGTATTGGGATGGTTCACATAGGTTTGTTCCATAGGTGTTAATAATTGCGCCATCTGCCGACTGATAAGACTATATCGAGAGTACCATACTTTAGTACCATAATTATTTCCACCACTGTATATTTCTCATATGTAGTTTATCGTGTCGCGATCTGATTTACAAATTGATTCGATTTTGGTGTAAAACATGATGTTTTTGTAATGTTGCTATGTATATTTATGTATTTATTATTTTATTGATTAAAGAAAATTTAAAGAAAACAAGCAAAAATAAGAGCATAAAATGTATGTAACATTTAAATTCATCTTGTTGGAAATTTTATTACGTCTTCATATACCATTTTTTTTTTGTGGAAATACATAATGCATAATATTCGTACATAAACATATTATGTTTAAATGTTTATTACATTGTTACGTCTTACGGATATAAATAATTCTAATTTTTTGAATGGTTATATATGCTAATATTATATATGTAAGTGCAATAATAAATTCAAAACGGTTTTTCATATTTTTGGTTTTGGATTTTTGTTTTTGTACTTTGCAATAGCTTTTCATTACTTTAAATTGTCTAACTCATAAAATACAGTAAATGAAAATGATTTTTTTATGTTATGTTCGGATATATGGGTCGAGCTTAGATTTATATGGGTCGAATGATTTTTATATCGCGGTATACAGTGATTGATAGTGGAAATGGACCACCATGTAAAAAATTACGTAATCATACACAGATATTAGCGGCCG
Source organism: Tipula confusa (assembly GCA_963556175.1). Classification (NCBI taxonomy): domain Eukaryota; kingdom Metazoa; phylum Arthropoda; class Insecta; order Diptera; family Tipulidae; genus Tipula; species Tipula confusa. Next base: position 68,195,916 of record OY744476.1, read on the forward strand.
ATACTTGAACTATTTCAAACCAGAACTGGTTTCATTACTTTAGAAATAATAACTTGGAAATAATTTGGGTGGTATAATTTTATGAAGAAATTTTAAACGATGATGTCTTTTACGGGAATAACAACAACGATGAATTACCACATGATTTTGCAGAAACTTTAGAAATTTATGATAGTGCGGATGATGATTGGAACGATTTAATTCCTCTTTACCGAACAGTTAAAAAAAACGAAATGGCTAGATAATAAGTGGGTATCCACTCAATCTTAAGTCATAATTAAAAAAAAAAAACAAATGATTTTAACATTTGTTGATCCTCTGACCATAGTTCATCCGGTTGACGAAGCCAGATGAGTCCATTTCACCATAGTTCAAAATTGACCAGCATGGAAGGTAAAATATGCCATGGCTAGCACAGTCAATCTAGAAGTGGGCTCTAAGATTTCCATTCTCGAGGATCTGATGATAGCCATAACATGTTGGCGAAATTTGTCCAAATGAATACTTCTACTTTCGGGTATTGTAATTAGAGTATGGCGGTTTTCATCAGCCTAGTCAATAGAAGAGCAGTAAATAGCATCTGGGAACAGCAACATATTTAATCGGTATGATTTTGGTCTTGGCGGTTATGATTCCTGCTTCGTAAGCTCCCTCCTTTACTTTGGTTCGTGATTATAACTGCGGAAAACGCATATCCCGACGCGTTGAAAAATCCATGCAATTTCAAATCTGAATTATTAATTATCATCCGGTTATTGAGATCTTTTTTAGTTCTGTGGATTTTTTTGTTCCGGATAACTTCTTTTTTTTTGTAAGTGAATTGAAACCTTGAAATTAAAACCATAAACCTTGGTTTATGGATTCTATTCCAAGCCTAGTAGCTGTACTGTTTGGATATCTTGACAGATTTTAATCGGTGACAAATCTAGACTGTCTATCGGGATTATCTCTAGCAACCATTGGCAATTTTGATATTCTTCGGCTAGAGAAATCAACGTTTTAGTTGCTAGGTAAGGAGCATAAGCGGTTCTATATGTAACAGTCAGACTCAGAAGTTTATAGTAGTTTATAGGTGATAGAAAAGTTTTTTTCCACACAATTCTTTGGTATTCAGTATCAGACTTGTTAACAATTTACCAGGCAGTACATTTTATCGATCTCCACAGTAAAAACAATGAGAACCGGAATCTAATAATACTCGGCAGGTCTGCATGTCTGATGCATGTGTGTGCGGAAGGTAATATTGATTGCCGATTTTTTAAAATGAAATTAGAATCTGATGTGATCAGTTAAGTAGCACCATCGTCATAGGTAATAGCCACCTAGGTGGTGCTGGTGATTGGTTTTTAGGTGCAGTTGGTTGAGTGATGGTGGAGTATTAAATAATAAAATATTTTCGGTTTATGATGGTATGTTGAGTGAAGAAATGTTCTCGATCGCTAGTGAACAAATTGTTGGTGTGTTAAGTGATAAATTATTTATGGTCGTTAATGAGTTTGATGTTGTGTTGATGGATGCAGTATTAGTATAATGTATCGGTGATGATTGAACATGAAACTTGGGTGCGAAGTCGATAAATAAAGCAAGTTAATGTGTCATTTTTGCAAATTTGGCAGGACCTCTTAGATCGACATTATTTCACGCTATCACTCAAACAATTATACCAAAGTGAATTTTAATGTATAGTTATAGTATTTATACTATAGGAAAAATAAGTCACTTGCTTTAAAACTAAAGCAACAATACCACCTTTCTCGTACATAGTCAATGGTTTTCTGATGCCTTTGTGTTTTTCAAAAGTTTTATCTGTACCCCGTTTTTGTTCGTTTTTACATTCATTCTAACGCAAGAGAATTGAAATTTTCGTATACGTATACAGTGTCTAATATACACATTTATTATTGTGTGATTCAATTTTATTTTAATGTGTCTGTTTAATTCTCATGTAAATTACGCCTATGTTGTTTCATTAAAGTCTAAATGTCGAAGCGGTTAAAATCGGTTACCGCATGAGTAACATTTTCCCAACCTTTCGATGTGACGATAGATGGCTTATACATACAAAATCAAATATCAAATGTCGTTTTGTAAATTAATTTATGTTTCAAAATGATAAGTGTTCACAATTTTAAGTTTTAAAATGAAAAATCAAGTCACAAAATCAAGTTTCGAAATGTCATCATTCAACAACAAAAAAATGTAAACAACATGCGCAAATACAGTGCGCATGTATAATACCACGAACACAAACACCAATATTAATACGTTCCGGTTTAACAATTCGTACGCATGAGAATTACAAAAAAAAACGAACAAAATCGGGGTACTGATGTTAAAGTGGAGTTTACGGGAAATTAAAGTACTACAGAGAATTGATCAATGGCTCTTAAATATACTTGATGTTTCAATATTTGCAGAAATTTTCTTCGTCTAGTGATTGAAATAAAACTGAAGATTGAAGTTTTGACGTTTCAATGATAGTTCAAATTGTCATTTTTGGAGATGACAAACTAAAGTTGCATCTTTCTTTATACCTGATTGTGAACCAATAGTTTCACTAAAAATCGTTTTACATTATCAACTGATTGCAAATTTTTGTAAATTAAAAAAAAAATCTAATTAGTAGAACAAGTGACATATTTTACTCAATTCATTTCTTCATTTCCACATCGACCAAATCAACAAAATAATCAATGAAATTTTAGTCTTAAACATGATGTGGTTCCTGAGATTACCTTGCCTCGTACAGAGCATCTAATCAGCAAGCTCTCGAATCATAGAAACGACAAAGAATGAAACTATGACTGAACGAGAGTGCCAACTTGCAAAAGATAAAAAAATTAACTGAAGAAGCAACAGGTGGCAACTAAGAGTGAATTACGGTTCGCCAAAATAAGTAAACGGGAACCAGTAACGCAATGCAATGAATCATCAACATCTCCCGCATTATGGCTCGTTCAGCAGCATCAAGTTGTTGAGGAAGAATGAGTGATGAAGTGACTATGCGGCGTCCTTAAATTAGTATTTCTTAAAACTATTTAAAACCACCTTGCACGAAACAATAGAATACAAAATCAACTTGTTTGGTCAACCAATTCGTAATTACATATTGTAAAAACTTAGTAATCTTAAATTCCTTTTGTTTTTAAAAAAACGAACAGTTTTTGTTCTTGTTTAATAGAGTTTTTAGTTTTGAATTGATCAGTAGGCTGTAAAGTGTAAATGCAAATACATAAAATAAATAAGCTTGTACTAATTTTTAAAATTTGTATTGGCTTTTTGTTTAAATAGTGTAATATCATCAGTGATTTACAATGCCGCTATAGAATTCAACCTATTTAAAATATTTCGAGATTATATTAGCATGTTATTTCAGTTATTTTTAAATTATAATTATAACCAATCGTAAACATAACAACCAAATTCCACTTCTGACGTGATAAAAATACGTTATATCATATTTTGATCTCAAACACCAGTTCAATTATATGCACAGCAACATCAAAACATAAACCGAGGTAATACGTGAACGACTCTCTATAACGACTAACAAGATCTTTTGGGAAAATTGTAAGTAATTATTGGTTTAATGCAATGGTATATAGTTCCAAATTCGGTTACTGTTTTATTTATAATACATTCATCGTACTCTTGGTCGTGATTTTCAAAATTTTCAATATGTGACCCTTTTTTGCTTTTCCGTTTTCTGTTGTATGTTGGTTTCTATTTTGGCACATCGTGCAGTGGGTGAGGGACCCACCATCACCTCTTTTTTGGCGAGTGGTGACCGTCACCGTCATTAGATACGAGCATGAGAATCAGATAATTTTTAGAAAACGCGTGGAAAATTACCATTATTCCAGATCAATTGGCACATATAAAGATGCTATAGGCAGAGCTGTCACAAAAAGTAATCTTAGCACGCACGAGGTTTTGGAGTTTTCAATAAATTCTTCTGATTCTGTTGGTTTGATCACTCGAATTGCATTTAAACTTTCGCAACCTCTATATACTCAGAACCTTGTCGAATGGTTTGAAATTCGGAAGCAAAAATCTAGAACTACCGAAATTTCATCGGAGTAAATTAAATATGCGCATGCGTATATTTAATTCGGTATTAAATACACCGCATTTAATACCGAAGTGATCCGCCGTGTGTTTGGCGACTTCGTGAAGTCAAAGATTATGAACTTGTTACATGGCTTGACACTTAGTGACAGGAAGCCGTCCCTATTATTCAGCATCATAACATTGAAGGCTTGCGACAAATGGAACGAAGCAACCATTTGTCAATTATGGATGAAGAGGTGGCCGCAGCAGGTACAAATGGTGCTTACTCCATTCTGATAACGTGCATGAGACAGTAACGCAAGTACAAATAAGTAACCTTGAGATGTCTGCGTCCTGTTCTACTTATCAAAGTCCAACTTGTTCAATTGATCAGAACTTAATAGAATTTGAAAACCGCTTTTATCAGAAATTGCGGAAATTTTTCAGAATATCTCTCGATCTCGCAAAAATTTAAATTCTCGGTATCGTCGCAATTTTTGGTCGCAACATGGTTCTTGTAATTCTAGACAAAGCTCACCAAGTTATCAAAATATTGGTGCTAAACAATATTTTGGTGATCCTTCGGTAGCAAATACTTATACTTATTATTATTATGAACGTTTGGGTCCTAACAATTTTAATGTAAACCTGGCTGTCAGTTAATCTGGAAAATTATTCTAACAGTAGCATTTCAACAAATCAGTAAGTCATTTGCGGCATGTCTTATCTAAATCCAGTCGTGCTTTAATTTTCGGAATTCTTTTTCAAATTCAATTTTTGCAGATGTCAGTCTTACTACCTCTTATGTAAAAACGTATGTAAAACGGGTCTTTGTTAAACGGTTAACATTTACAGGTACTAGCAATGACACAAATTTTCTGAGAAATTGAATTGCTCATTGATATACAAAGACAACAACTCAAAGACCTGTAAACGTGTTTTAATACGTCCAGTACACTTTACTTAAATGATGCTTCCGCTTTTTTAGGGATTGATAGGGCGACAACGGCCCAGGAATTTTCAACAATATTACAATATGAACAAAAGATATTCGCGGCAACATCAACATCCGTGACATTAAACATAATATTACTTAAAAGCTTGAGATGAACAGAACTCCGATTCCATGTGAAGCACAACGACTATCACCTAACAAACTCATAATTACAAGTCTCATAGTTGCATAATTTTGGACTTTTCGAATTTTATAGAATGACTTTCGGTTTTAAGACATCGACTACCTAAAAAGCTATATTTTAAGCCAGTCGCGTTCAATTCAATGGTTCGACAACTGCAAAAATAATATTACTATTATTGCTATTTTACTGAATTATCCATCACCTCCAGCGCCTCTGGCCACTGGTTGATGCTTCGCCTCTGGTTGATGCTTCCAATATAGCGATTGGAGCAGTGGTTCAGCTTAAAAAACAAAATAAACTAAAAGTTCTATTTGTTCTTGTTTTATAGAGTTTTTCACGCCTCAGTGAAAACTTGCAAACGTCTGTGTTTATACAGAAAGCATCTGTGAAGTCTTTCACAATCGTTGTTATAATAATCAAATTTTTACCTGCAGATTTGATGGCAGCTCTCCAGATTAGCTTCCAGTTGAGCTCTCGAACAGACAACTTAGCTTTTGGCTACCGCTGCAAGACTCCTCATAAGTTCAGAAATACAACACATCTGTCAAAGGTGTAATAAATTAACCTCTCTCCTGGTGGGAATCCTCAGGAAACTTCAGTTCTCATACTAGTGGAGTTCTGATTGCTCCTTTGCATCACATATTCGTAAAGATATTCAGGTATGATGGCGTCTTTGCCTAGGGTAGAATTATAATTTTCACTCGGATTTATAATCACATAGTCTGACTTGTTGAAACATAATACTAAAATTTGTACACACTGTTATTACTTAGATACATGTCTTTAATTAGATACAAAATCGAACTGACTTTTACGAATATGAACTGCTTTGAAATTTAAAACTTTATTTTACTAGAAGAAAGCCTTAGAAGAAATTCACAGATTGTTGAATTTTATGATACACTCTTCTTTTTGGCCATCTAGTTTTGGAAAGAGCACGCAAATCTAAACCAATACACTAAATTAGTAAACGCAGGTTCAGTTTTATAAGCGTTCAAATTTTGTTGATATCTTTCCATTAATTTGCCTCTTATGATAAGCGAGGTGATTTAATCAAAATATACAGTTCTATACTTTTCAAAGTGTTCGATTTTATCCTTGAGCCACTGTAAATTAAAAAAACATATAAAAAAGCATCAAATTAGGTATATCTTGGTCTTCTTGATATATACACATTTAGATCATATGTATACTTTTATAATATTTCCAGTTTGTCGGTTTGAATATTTTATGCATTCATGACATAAAATAATAAATTCATCTAATCCTTGAGCAGTACAATGATACGAGCAAAAATTTCTTTCATTGTAATCGTTAACATTATTACGGAGACATAATGTTCGGTGTTTATATATCTATACGAATATATACATTATATATGTACCAGTTGAATGTACCCGTTAACATTAATGTTTTGGTGTATCGCAGAACATACATTGATTTATGATATGAGATAAGATTAGATTATGAAGAAAAAAATCAGGTTTCGAATCGTTGCAGATACAAAGAACGCGGTATGTTTAAATAAGAACGTATATGTATATAGGGTGTTCGGTATTTACTTTAAACCAGCTACTCCTTCCTAAATACATAAACGTCGTGTACCTTTACATTGTATGTATAGTTTAATATATGAGAATACGAACGTTTTGTTAAATAAATTGGAATCGAGGTAAACATTTTATTCTTTTTGGCAATTAAACAAATATGTAAGAGCACGGTGTACCTGAATAGATAAAAGATCTCGCGTATAATTTATCCCATGATTTATTTTACGAATTCTACATTTTAATAAATAACCAGCTAGGATGTATGTAAAAATATTATAAATATTTAATTATTTAAATAGGAGCAAGGTAGGAAAAATATATACATTTATAAACATTATAAATTTGGTCGTCTCAATGGGTGGTCTAGACCAGAATCTAGACGATAATATATTTAATTTTTTCCTTGCTACAAGACACAATGCTTTCGTAAATTTCAATGTCTTCAAAATAATATTTAATGGTTCTTTACAATAATAAAAATTAACAAATAATCATTTCTCGGATTTGTCGAAATGTTTGGTTTTTATTTAAATTAAGAATATTGTCTGGGTCATTCTGTATGGATATTTTTTAGAAGCAGTCTCCAGCCAAAATATTACTTAATTTTATAAGATATGTTTTTACGTTTTCTTTGTGAACATAGTATTTGAATATTTTTAAGTAGGACAGAATAAAAAAATATGAAACACTGTGTCCAAAACTTTCTGTGCCTCGATGAGTCGCTTGTGAGTTCAAAAAAGTACATTAATTATGTTTTATGTTTGACCCTTTAGTGAGATATGTTTCAAAATCTTTCAGTCCAGTTTTATTTTATAATTGGTGATGATGCCTAGGTGGTCACCCTAACCACATTGCATTGAAAAAAATCAAGATTTTTAAATTATCCAAAATAAATAACGAGAAAGCAAAGGGAGAAAGCAAATCAGGAGAAAACAAGACGAATGTAGAAATAAATAAAAATGATACTTTAAAACTCTACTTACGGAACTGATTACAGAAATAAGCCAAACAAAAGAAAAGCAGAATTCTCTCCAGAGCAGGAAGAGCCAGAATATTAAAACAGCACAACAAATTTATTGCAGGTTTTACCAAAAGAAAAACCACCACCATTGATAAATATCAAAGCAGTAACTTACTTTTCAAATATTTAAGCGCTGATTAATCCGATAACGGACCATGAGTATAAAATTGCGGCTTTCAACAATAACGTATGGAAAATAAACACAGTGGGAATAACAGTGGCATACATACGAGAATAAAAATGTTTGCTCTGGAAAAATTATGGCTAGAGGACAACACTCAACCTGTCCAAGTAAAGACCTAACCGATGACCATCAAAATAAAAGATTCAAAATGCTGAAATGGATGCTGTGAACATTATTAAAAAAGAGAAAGGCAAAGAATTGAATAGCCTTGAAACTTTGACAAAAACAAATCAATTCCTCTCGTTATGTGGTTATTTGATAACTCTGAAATCATTCAAAAAATATTCAATATAACTGGCATACTCAAGATGAGAGTAAAATGGGCAGAAATTCAAAGAGCTTTGAGGAAAATTCCTCAGTGCAAAAATGGCAAGAATTCAATAATACGCAAAAATACAGTAGGCGACAGACAATGCGTGCAAACGTGCTGGATTTGTTTGGATTTGTTTTCAAAAATGGTGAACGGTTAAAATCCGTTCGTAGTGGGTAAGTTTTGGTCCACCACGTGCTAGGTAAGTTTGGTTCATGCTTTGATATTTTTCTCCCTTTTCCTCTTTCTTATACTTTGCTCTCCTTGGTGGTCTAACAAGCTACAATCTATCTTCGGCAATCCCACTACCAAAGCTCCTGAGCATTAGCCGGCCTAAGATGACCACGCCAAAGCTCTAGATTGTAGACAACAAAAATAAAACAATTCAGTAACGAATGGCTGCGTTTTTTTTATTCAGCCAATTCATTCCGTTACAGATGAAAAATTGGCTAGCACCCAACAGAAATTTGCCAACTACCAAGAAATGTACCCCTAAAATGCTGGAATTGCAACGGGCCGTACCCAGCAATTTATTGGAAATGTGAACTAACAAAACAAAAAATTAGGAATCAAACACGCAAAATGTCAGAAAACTCGATGATCCAGGCAAATAAGGATAATAAAACTTATACAGAGCTTCCAAACAAATGTGCAAAAGGAAGGAAGAACATTTGCACAACCAAATTGCACTCTTGGGAAATGAAAACGTCATAGTATCCAGGAAAGAAAAAACATTAATATACCCAAGAGAAGTAAGAAAAGAAAAAAAGAAAAGCACGGAAAAATTCTAAAGAAGTCGTACCCATAAGACAAAACTATGCTAAATGTTTGCTTAAGAAACTTTACAAACTTTCATTAAGTAAGTAAAAAACGCAACAATAAGGAACTGTTTTAGTTCTCTAACTGCAACAAATGATAAAGAATACTCGCTCTGGAAAGCAGCAATGAGAATCAAACGACTAAAACTGTAAATTAAAAAGAACTATGGGAGATATACTAACTGATATATTTGCTGTACTGTTTCAGAAACTTTTCATCTTTTAAGCAAACTAACCATATATGAAATGACTAACCAAATACGTGTGCAGTATGATTGGAATAAATGATTTTCTGGATAAAAAAGCTGTAACACTAGAACAACTATAAAGTGACATCAACAACATAAAGTCCAAAAAAGCTGTAGCTAAAAATGGTTCCAAAACCGGATAAACTGCCGGACGATATAACCAATTTCGCAACTTCCGGTGACTCTGAAATATTTTATCATATCATATTTTATTTATATGATCATAAAGTCCTTTATTGAAATTTATGTACAACAAACTGCTTCAAACTTTCATGGTAGCTTTTAAAAAAGTGAACTTCTGTATTCTGGGACTATAGGTAAACCAACCGTTTCACCATCTCTATACTGTTATTTTATCAGCTGTAATCTCTCGTAAAGTTTCCTTTAATCTTCTGTCATCCTTTTGATTTTCGAAACTCCCAAATGCTTACTCTCTCTCTAATGTAGTCTCCAAATTTTTGACGATTACAGCATCTAGACTGGAAACCTGGTATTTATGATCTCTTATTTTGGAACTCTTGAGCTGACTATTTCAATTCTCACAATAATGCCCTGAACTGCGTAATATATTCTGTATTTAAAGCTTTTTTAATTTAATTGAGATGGATTACTATATACAAGAGCATTACAATAAGCATGAGTATCTTCGTTAGCTTACGTTCTGGATCATGAACATCATTCTCTGTTGTTACTTCTTTTTTAACAACTTACTGATTAGCGTTTTGCTGCTTCAATTTCTGGCTTTGCTGTGTATATTATTTTTAACAAGCAAAGTTATTGCTATTCCCTTTTTAATAACATGCCCTGGAAAAGCACACTTGTACTTATTGCAAAAGGTAAGACTAATTCACTAGTTTCTCAAACCGTTCTAGTTTTCCTATTTGTTTTTTTATAGATATTAGCTCTGAATTGTTTTAACCGCCTGCTTTTTGGGCCGGCTTTTCACTGATTTTGATAATTGTTATACGACTACGTGTGACGTAAAAAGATGCTCTGTCAACTTTCTTTGCGTACATTTTTGCTCTGATTTACTGAAAAGGTAAAAATCAGTAAATCAGTGCATGCAATAGAGCCCAAACAAATTTTCTATTGAATATCCTAATGCAAGCATATCAGTTAACGATGGGTAGCCTATCTCCTCCAATACCACTGATGTATAACTTATCCTGATGAGAAACCGGATATGCCAAATACAAAATCCTGGTATAATTTCTATGCATTATTAGCCATACAGTTAGCTCGATGCTTCTTGATTTTATGCTATAATTGCGATTGCAGTAATAAAAGTATTGATGTTGAATCTTTCACAAATTATGTATTTGGTTCCAGCAGCCTTTTATTTTTCCGCTAGTGTATGACAGTTGTAACTCTCCGTGGATAGATATTGCATGTTTCTTAACTTATGCCATGTGGTAACTAATTATTTTCGGTGCTCTTGATAATGAGTTCTTTGAAATATTATGTTTATCTCTGTAACTGTTTAACTCCATCTCCTTAATATTTTCATTTGTTAAGACTTGGCCAAAAGCATCTCTTATAATCGCTAGGTTTGTAATTTTGATCTTGCTTTTTGCAATGGTATAATGTTTCCAGTTTTTGATTCTTTCCAGCCTCCTCAGCAACTTGGAGAATGTCCGCTGCATTTTTCTTTTGAGTATTCTTTGCTTGCTGAGTTGTATGATTGAATCTGCGTTCCACCATTGCTACCGTTGTTATTTAACTTGACGGCGATCTTTAATGTTCTTCCAAGTATAATCTCAAATCGTAAGATACTTTTCTCCAGTGTTGGACCATCGTTGTTCTATATTGGAAGGATTATTTCTTTGAAGATTATGCTGGAGCATTCCATTAAAGTTGCTTTTTATGTTTAGATATCTCAATCTTTTTCTTTTGTTTACTCCCATTTGACTTTATGCGTTTCACATCGGCTGGTTTGATTTAAAATTGTGCTATTACCAATCAACGGATGCCATGAATAATCCTGTTATCGCAAGTCTATTTATTTTTAGTTTTGTCAAAGATCTACTACCGCTTATGAACAACTGATTAATGATAAGAAGTCGACAAGAAATCTCACTTATGGTGGTTGTCAGATGAACAATAGCGTTGTAGGTGCATTTTGATGGCGTTTCTGTGCATTTTTACAATTATCACTTGCAATTATAGTTTTCCGAGTTTTTTCGACCAAAAATCCGTTAAAAGCAAACTAAAATGTCATTTTGGCAACCCTGTTCATTAATAGAAAAGTTAAAAATGTCTATCAAATGTTTTTTAATGTATTTGAAATTGTTTGAAAAAGGCATAACTTTTTATAATTTGTCAAATTTTATGTTCTAACGAATGAAAGAACTTGAAAAAACGCAAAAATTACCTGTACCTGAAAAATTAATGAAACCTAACTTTATTCACTCATTGTAGCATATTGAAACGCAATTAACAATACGATAGTAATGAAATTTTCTAAGAAAATTAACCTTTTAGTCCTCCATTTAAATTAGTACTATGACTTTTAATATAACTTTCAAGGCCAAACACATATTAGCATTGAACTGTATAACTTGTACAATATTACTCGGAATTCTGAGCTCTTTCTGGATTTATTAAAATTTATTCTTGAATTCTAACTAGCGTCATTTGTATGCGCCAGGATACTAGATCAAAATAAACTCAAAAACAATTTGTAACGAAGCAATTGAATTTTTGTTTTAAAACAAAATTTGTCAAAATGTTTTTTTATCAAGACAAGCTGACCTCTAGTCATTTTAATAATTTTGTAATGTCATCTCCAATTTCATGTCACTTGGGATTTTTTTTTCTCCTTTTCAGGTTATAAACCCAAACCCATTTTTTTGTCACTTATCATTCATATCGAATTGCAGGTACTCTTTCAATATTTGTCGAATATTTTCTCCATTTCGTTTGATTGTGAGTATCTCGGAGTATTTTTCTATCCGTTTAGGCAAAAGTTAGGCCTGTGCAAAAGTTTTGTATATGCTCGGAGTGAGGCTTATTACTTATGAGATGAGGTAAACCAATCACTCTACTATCTCTATGCTGTCCATCTTTCTGCCGCAATTTATCCTAAAGTTTCCCACAATCTTGTGATCTGTCAATCTGCTAACTTTTTACTATCTCTAATAAAATGTCTAGGATGCTGGCAAATTCCACGTTTGGCCTGAGGGTGTTCTATTTATCATATTTTATTTGTGTAGCTCGAAACTCGTGGTCTTATTTCACTCTTAATAATTGTATTTTCATGTAGTGCTTTAAACTTTTTATTCTCCTTTTCAATTCTTCCACTCACCATCATCTATTTTCTAGAAACTCCAAATTTTGCATATTCTCCAGATTATTTTCTTAACTCTTGCATCTATATACTGTCGCATCAATCAATACAAGTGGCTCTTTTCGTGTATTATTTCGTACAAAGGTAAAGCGTTTACATCGCACAACTTCAGCCAATACTGTAAATAAGAAAAAATTGAACATCACGCAACAACATCAGGAGTACACACATGCAATGCGCAAGTATAACGAATCGTCAAGATTGTTATTCCCGTGTCAACGAAACTGGTCATAGTTTAACCTGCGGACTGGCATAAACCTGTACCGCAACAACAAAGATTAATAAATTTGGCACTTACTAAACCATTGGCATGACTTCCATTAAATAGGCGATGGGTGTTAAAATAATGAATACTGAGTAATTGAGGATAAAAGATGTCATTAAAAAAGAAATGGCTTTCCGTTTTAACGAAAAAAGGTCGGACAAGAAAAAGCAGGCTTTATTCCTAACAATTGTATATTTGTTAAACTAAATTAGGTACCTAGCTTAAATCTTTACATCACTTCCGCAGACTAAATATTTCATCGCTTTATTTTTGGTTACGACAGGCAACACCATTTAAACAATGAGAATAAATGCCATAAATTGAAACAAAAACATGTAACAAAAACTTTCCTAAAATATTAATTCAATAAATTATGTACGTCACAATCAAAATTATAATTTCAACAAATCAACAATGTTTTGTTTATATTCATTTATTATTAATAAGAAAAAATGTATATAAGACAATAAAAACCATGGTGACATATTCATATAATGAACAGTCATTTCATAGATCTGTTACCAGTTTTACTGATATTTTCATAAAGTTAAAATTTACATGAAGATGAAAAAGCAGCTTTCGTTCGAATGTCGTATATAATGAAAAATGGTTTATTTAATTAAAGTTTTGTCTTTTATTTACAAGAAGCACAGAAAAAGCACAAAAACCTCTCTTTAATATTTTTATATAGATTTTGTTTTTTGTGTTACGTTGTTTATTTACATTTAACATTTACATCTGTCAGTTTCGTTATGTGTTGTCTGTGTGTCGAAATGTTTTCGTCTATAAGGAAATATAATATTTATGAATGAACATTTTTCAATTTGGCTCATCGAACGAACGAAAATTGGAAATGTCATGATGTTAGATTGTATATTTATGTTTATATGTTTTGCAATATGTGTGGGTCTTTCTGTGTAATTAGAAAAGTTTTTGGTGAGAAATTAGTTTTTCACGTTTTTGTTCGAATGATGTTTACACAACAAGTTGTGTTTTTACACTTTTTGTAGGTCTGTTACTTAAAAAGTATCAATTTTGGATAGATTTACTTACTGCAAAAAATGTCAATGTTATAATTGAAAGACATTCGGATGATAACGGTAATATAACCTAGAATCATGTTTAGGTAACTTAATTTTGATGAGGTGATTAAATGTTATTCTATTTTCAACAGTTTCTTCTATTCTCACCAATTTCTACTGGTAAATTATATAATAAATTATAAGAATCCAACCAAAAAATCATAGTTGACCACCAAATACACTTTTGAAAAACTATCACTACTCAAACCGAAGATGTTCTTAATTCCCGATCACTTACATAACTTTAAAACGACCCTTAGTTGTATTGGGGCCTAAGTATTACTTTTTTAAGGAATTTCCAGAAGCAAATATAACAGCTAAAGATAAAAAATGGCATCTGTTCTTGGGCTGAAGCTCTCCAAACTATTTCGTGGTCATCCAAAATAGAAGATCATTATATCAAACAAACCATTATGCCTGCTAAAATAAGACTAGATATAACTGAAGAAGAGAAATATGCAGCTCATATTAAAAATAGAGTATATACATCGGAAAAAAGGGCTACTCAAACGAAACAAAAAAAACAGAGCAAACATAAAAAAGCAGCAATTAAACTGCAGCAAAAAGAGACACTCAGTCTGAAAAATAAAAAGTAGTGGAGCGTGAAAAAGCAGCAATAGGAACGATCATAAAAATAACCGCTTAGTCTGAGCAACAAAAGCAAAACGATAACGTGCCAAAAAACGCAAAAAATGTTGGCAGAATCCCATGCTATTCGATCGGAATGAAACACAGCCTGGATTGAAAAATCTGAACCGTGTACGGTTATACCGCACACATTGGGACCGATGTTAATTGAGTACATTGGTTAAAGAATCTAAAATATTGAAGGGGAACCTCCTAGAACTAAATTGTTTCAATACTGTTGCCATAAAGGCCAAATAAAATTGAAACCTTACAGGCCAAATGATTTAAAAAAAATGTATGACACTCGATTCCGGCGACAATTCGAAAAACCAATGGCAAACTAAAGAAAAAATTTAATAGAGAACACTTGCTCCTTTAATATTACATTGAAATTTGCTTCCATGGGAGGTCCATACCAAAATAAAAACTGAGAAGATGTGGTACCTCCTGGTGAAATCTACTGCTTTAAAGTCTTTGGTCAAATATATCATGCGATCTCTAAAAGCAAACACCAAAGTGAAAGGTAAAACTCGCAATATGCACTACTATATATGCTTGATTCTGTAGACGTGTTCAATGTAAGAATAGGAGACAAGCAAACAATGCAGAAGTTGTCTAACAATTTACAAGATGATGCAAAAAATAGAGAAAGGTTTAACTGAGAAGAAAACTGAAATACCATTTTTAACACTCTCTTTTTAGAATGACCCAAAAAAAGATCAGAGAGGATACAATGCTCCAACAGCAGCAAATAAAATTGCTGTCGTATTTGAAAATATAAATGTGGAACCATCTCAAGATCACCAGAAAGAGAAATTCGTGTTTATAATAAAGATTACATTAACCGTATTTCAACAAAATACACCAATTATAGTTCTTTCTGCCTTTACAGGAAGTCCAAGAAATATGCAACAACGTTACCAAGATGCTATGTCAGTAGATAAAAAAATTTGGGAAACCAGAACATTTTATTACAATGAACTGCACGGAATGAAATTGGTGAAAATCTGGATGGTTGTAAACCCGAATAATTTAATAGAACAGAATAATTGCTAAAGTATTCAGTTTAAAATTGAAAGCATTTTTAGCAAATGTCAGGCAAGGACAAGTTTTTGGAAAAGTACGAACTATGGTGTAGTAATTGAATTTCAGACGCGACTTTTACTGCATGTGAATATGTTAGTCATCTTAGATGACGAAGATAAACCCCGAACAACGGAAAAGATTGTAAAAATTGTTTGGGCAGAGATCCCAGACAAGTAAAAATATATTGAAACTTTACGAAGGTGTTGTGAAGCATATGATTAACGGTCCATGTGAAGTGAGAAATCAAAATTCTTCTTGCATGGAAAATGCAAAAAGTAGTTTCTAAAAGAATTTCATGAGGAAACTAATGCAAACAATTATTTAGCACAAATATTAAATGAAATTAACGTTCATAGAATCAGGTTCGGCAGCATAATATGCAATTACTATATTGATGATTCCATTGTTTAGTCTCAGTGCAGTGGAATATTTCGAAGTACCTTATTTCCAAATGTCCGAATTTGCTTTACTTTCGTATTCTTAGTGCAGCTCCAAGTAGTTATGGAGACTGGATTAAGGTAAAATATTATACCTTTTCTAATTGGTTTTCCAACCGAACCAAAAATAGTAGTGGAATCAGATCACCAAGAGACCATTTGAGGTGTTGCTAACTTCAGCGATTTACACCTAATGAGACCCTTCTAAGTAACATCTAAGTAACAGAGCGGCACATAAATCTAACTTCGATGTAGACGTGTATTTTATTGACATGAATTTGGTTTTCATGGGTACAAGGTTTGGCAAATCTTCAACCGACTCTGCAGTGTTTATATAGAAATGTGGTTCTGGAACACCGTATCATAAATGCAGTAGCCTTTTGGATTAATATTTTAGAACGTGGTTTAACGTTTTATTATTTTTGATACGTTTTTTGATCAATTCTTTCTTCAGAATGTTGATCCACAATAACTCCTGAACTGTTGACGACACACTTAGATACTCAACTTCCGTGGTAGACAGCAAATGTTGGTTGTTTTCTTGAGTTCCATGTTACTGCCACTCCTTGCATTTTAAGACATATTAAGACATATTAAGTTGTCGACCGTCTATCATTCAGGTCTCCTGCTTAATCTGAATCAACTTAATCTACAACTTTTTCAACAACCTCTTTGAAAGGAGCATTTTTCATCTCGTCTATCTGCAATTTATATTGTGGTAGCATTATTTGTCCTCTGGTTCATTTTAAGACCTGATTCATATAGCCCTCTTGATCAAACCAAAGCTTTCCATAAGTTGTTACACGAGTCATACGTAAACCTAAAACGTGACCATATCTTTGATTTCAAGAGATTTCATGAATCACTATTTCCACTTAGTTCACCTTGCAAAAAGGCCATTATTGAATAAATTTGGTTAAAACCAGGTCAAGATTAAACTTCACCACTAGTAAGTAGCTAGTAAGCTATATTGCTTACAGATGAACAAGTTTCTTCATTGTCGATTCCCTTCTTCTGTGCATTGTCTTTTAGAACTTATCGAGTTTTATATCTCACCACTCATCTTTCGTTATCTCTTATAGTTTTTACACCCCATTAGCATACAATCGGTTAAGTTTTGGGAGGCACATCTGCTATTTCCCACGTAACATTTACAATTAGATCATCATATTATTTTGCATAACTCATTTTTACATATTTGCATCAGACCTCATTTTTACATATTTGTCTCTTCACCTATCATTCAATTTCACTAATATTAACACAACATCTCGAGTCTTTATTATATGGTCTTCTTGATAGGATGATACAATTTAGCTTTAGTAATCTTCATAATATCTAAGCATTATGTATTCTTCTGACGTAACGTCAAACTTCTTGTGTTTCTCTTTTGGAATAAGCAGCTAACCTTACATTCAAAAAACTTCAAATTACTAACCCCTGAGATATACTCAGACGTTATTAAATGTCAAAAACTGCTTTCACCCAGAAACTTTTCACTAAACTAGCCCCAATATTAACAACGTGCTTTTTCAACATAAGGGTTATGTTCAACTTTTCCGCGTGATACCAGTTTGTCCCTTTGTATGTAAGGTGCTGACGTATGGTGTCGTATTCCATATGTATTAAGTTGAGTAAATCACTATTCACACAATAATTGCTATTATACGTACGAAAAATTTTAATTTTCCGATCAGACTGATTCGTAACCAGGTTTTTCAATATTTTCAATGTTCTTTCACTTTGGAGTTGACTTTCATTTCGAAAATAAATACTTTACGAGAAAAATCAGCTACGAGCATCAATAAATATTTCGCACTTCCTAGCGATTCGGTTTCATTGGGTTTCACTTAAGTCCGAGTGAACTATACAGGTTTGCACTAAACAAACTTCACGCGTACTAGTTTTCGTGGTTTCAGATTTAATGCTGGACGAGTAATCCAACTAATGGGAAGCCAACCAGCACCAAGGGTTACACCATCAAGAACATTCACCCATACGGGAATAGATTATGCCGGCCCCTTACTTTTTCGAATGTTTAAGGTCAGAGGATCGAAAGCCAGAAGGGTTATATCGCTATTTTCATCTGTCTAACAATGATGCATATAGAACCAGTTAGTGATCTGACATCCGAAGGATTTCTCTCTGCCCTCAAACGCATCATAGCACGACGGGGAAATGTTACAATTTTATATAGCGATAATGCTACAAATTTCGTTGTAAATAAATATCTACAAGCCATCTATCACCAGTCGGACCATATTGCGACTAAATTGTCAGTTCCAGGGATACAGTGGCATTTTATTCCACCAAGATCGCCACACTTTGGCGGTCTTTGGGAAGCGGGTGTAAAATTATTAAAACAACACATGAGAAAATCATCGCATCGGCACAACTAACTTTCTAAGAATTGACCACTTTACTATGTCAACTCGAAGCATCATTAAATTCTAGACCGCTGCGCCCTTTAACAGATGATCAAAACGAGCTTGAATGCCTAACACCAGGACATTTTATAATAGGCAACTCTAAGCCAACGACCAGCCTAACGACCAGCCACTTCAATTAAAACCACAACTAGTAACTAGGTGACAACTAGTCGATAAGATACACAATGGTTTTTGGAATATCTGGATCAAGGTCACGCAAAATGGACAAAGCAACAACCAAATATAAAAAATAACCAGTTAATTCTCATAAGATATGAAAATATACCACCTACTAAATGGATAATGGCAATTGTGGTAGAAACACACCCAGGACATGATAAGTTAGTTAGAGTCGTTATTTTGAAAACTCAGAATGGAACTCTCAAAAGATCCATTGCTAAAACCAGTCCAATGCTAACTCACTGCAACGATAAAGCAGACGATAAAAGATGTCCTACAAATTCCGAGCCGATAGATACTACACCCGTGGATGGTTCATCTGGCCTAAGGGCTCCCGAAACAACTCGCAGGATAACTCGAAGTCAATCTTCAAAACTGGTATCAAATCTAATTTTATTTTCTGTATGTCTTATGTGCCTATCTTTTAATTGTGCCAAATCGGATTGGGTAAATACAACAGAGTATAGAATAGAACACCTCAACCATCAGCCGGGATGTTACTTCGAAAAACAAGCTGAAATGAATCCTCTAGCTTCACACTGGAATATCATCATATATCATGATCTTAGAAGTTTTGACATGGAGCTGAAATACATGAATATGCAATATAAATCGTTAAAACAAGTCGGCCAGGAAACTACTAAAAACAAGGATGAATCCATTTTATGTGCGGCCTTTATCCAACAGTTCGCACACCAAATCGAAAACATTAGGGAAGCAAACTTAACCATACAGGATTCCAACAACGTCCGAAAACGTGTTAATCGTCGGTTTGGTGATACTATAGGACATCTCATGGGCGATTTTTTCGGTGTTTTAAATGAGAAAGACGCAGGACATTACGAACAACTGATATTAAATCTGGAGGATAGAAGCGAAACACTGTTTAACTTGGCACGAACCCAAACCTCGATTATTAACGCAACTATAAATATTATGAGGTATAATAGTGAGCAAACAAGACAACAATTGAATGCTCTGAATAGCCACATGAGTCTATTATTTGACACAGTGAATAATCTCACATCCGATAATGCGAACCTCCATAAAACTCAAATGATCAACGTGTTAGCTATACACCTCATTCATATTAATCATTAAAAACATAGAGGATACTCAGAGAACCATCATCACGCATGCGCATAATGGCATAATAAATTCACAATTAATCTTCTATAATTAACATTCAGGCGCCCTTAATTCAATCAAATGCATACAACATTTACCGTATTATTCCGGCACCATTTGAACATCAAGGACAACAATATATCATTAACCCATCAACAAATTTTTGGCAGTGAGTGATGCTCGTGAATACTATTCACCAATGACAGACATGGATCTAAACCGGTGTATTGTCATCAACCCTGACAATTTTATATGTCATATTACTTCTGTCTACAACACAAAATCCGAAACCACCAGTATATGTGCAATGAATCTGTTCCAACATAATGGCGAGCTTCCCAACAGTTGCAATATTAAAGTATTCAACTCTACCAATTATTGGGCGAAGATTAACGAAAACAACAAGTGGGTTTTTAGGATAGTAAATGAAATCGTTTTTGATTTGATTTGTGGAAGAACACCGCAATCATATTAAAAGGGATTGGAATATTACAAATAAACCATGGTTGTTCATTAAAGGATAAGGAATTTCGTATATCCGCCCCATTTAAAATATCGTTCAAAATGAATTCAGCTTTTATTCCGAGTATTAATGCGAGCATCACAACCGCACTTTTAATTATTTAAAAAATAATATAACCAAGATACCTATATATCCAACATCGACACCACTCAGCTGGAAACGCTAATTAATTAAAGGAACTTCATTGGAATTCCAATCACAGTCGTCACGACATTCATCAATAAAGCGTAACATATCTCAACTTTGCAATAATAGTAAGAATAATTATTACGTTCCTACTGTGGAGGAAGAAACACTTCCAAAACAAGCACTTCCGAAACCAAGCAGGTCAAGACAAGATAGGTGTTATGAAGGAACCGGTGTGTAATAAGTGACTTCGTCACGCAGGGAAATGTTGATGCATCATAACTTAATATAAGTAGTAGTTAAGTAAATAGTTTGTATAAGCAAATTTATATACAATTGTGCTTTTGTGTCCTTTTTAACATATTTCTCTATCACCTGTCACTCAACACCATAAATATTCGTTTTTTATGTAACATTGCACAGCAAACTTCCATGAGCCATAGATTTCACGACCTTAGTATCTCTATTAGTTAAATCGACACCACTTTTCTGTCTCCTAAATTAACATTTTCATTCGAAGTTAGTCTGAGGAGTGGTTAAAAACTGTGGTCAAGTTATCTCTCTAACAGATCTGCTTTTTGTTAAAAAAAATGGATGGTCGATATCTTGCTCTCTCTACTTGTTGAATATCATGGTTTTCCTACTTATGTTGGTATAATATGAAGATAAACCAATTAATGTTTAGTAAACTGATTTTACTATTCTAAGCGATGCATATGATGCGTTACCTCGTAGACTGTATAGTTCCTGATTATTTCATTGATTGTTTTTTGGTTTTGTTCAGAGTTTCTTGTACGGTTTCTAATTTTTTGTAGTTTTTTAACTACTTCACTTCCAGGGTAGTTTGTATGATGTTGGTCTTTACAATTTATGCGTGTTGATGTAGTATTCCTATCTTCTGTGCAGATGTTCGTAGAATACTCAACAGCACTACTTGTGAATTATTTTGCACCACAGCTACTAAATTTCTGGGTATTATCACAACTTTGATGTTTT